>CM061748.1:210810118-212208868 GCA_030979885.1 Lolium multiflorum
AAAAAGATTTTGCTTTGTTTGCTTGTTTTCTTTCGTGCTTGTTTCTAATTCGAAAACACCAAAAATATTTGCTGTTCTTCTTTGGTTTGTAAAGTTCATCATGAGTTCAATGGTCTTCGGTGGCTGGAGCGTGGTTTTCATTTCATATTATCCAAGCTACACAAGTGAAAAAGCAATAATGACGATCTACGACAATCTGATTGTGGTGAGAGGCTGGTATGAACTCTATTTGCTTTCATTTTTGTACATATACTCATCCATATGAGCATGCTTAGTTGGTTCATGTGAGGTATATGTTATTTGAGAAAGTCTAGTAGTTCATGATCTCTCATGTTTAGTTCCAATTTATTAATATGAGTAGCATGTCATGGATGTTTGCTTGCATTGTTTTATTCATAACTAAGTATGGCATTGTGGTATCCTCCTCTGAATAATTCATTTATATCGACTTGGCACATGCTCACGCATGCATATGACTGAACAAAAAGTCAATTAAGCCTCGATGATTTATATTGCTTCAGAGTTCTTGTATCACTTTTATGCCTCCGTTAATTTATTTTGCCGCAAGCATGATTATGACAGTTACTGCTCTCTTGATTTGTCGCTCCCTAGTCTTTTGCTAGCCTTCACTTGTACTGAGCGGGATCGCCGCTCGTGCTTCCAAACACCTGAAAACCAAGTTGTTCCAAAAGTGTCCACCATAAATACCTATGCATGGCATTTCAAACCATTCCAAGTAAATTCTCATGCGCTACCTTTAAAACCTTCAAAATGCTTCTCAATTTGTGTTAATGTTTCATAGCTCATGAAGAAGTATGTGGTGTTTAGCTTTCAACCTTGTCATTTACTTTTGACGGACTCTCATATGGACTAGTGGCATATCCGCTTATCCAATAATTTTGCAAAAAGAGCTGGCAATGGGATTCCCAGTCCCGAATTAATTAACTTAAATAGACACTCCTCCATGGTTTGTGATTGTTGGACGGCACCCGAAGGATTCGGTTAGCCATGGCTTGTGTAAGCAAAGGTTGGGGGAGTGTCATCATCATAATAAAACTTAAATAAAAAGGCACTCCTTCATGGTATGTGATTGATGATTCGGTTAGCCATGGTTTGTGAAAGAAAGGTTGGAAGGAGTGCCAACCAAAAATAAATAAAATGGGAGCCGCTCTTGTGAGTCCGGTTGATGAGGTAGTTAGTGTACCCATTACCATTCGTTGACAACAACAAACACCTCTCAAAATAATTTTACTCCTGCTTTACAAATGAAAAGCTCTAGCGCATGTTAATCCCTGCTTCCCTCTGCGAAGGGTCAATCTTTTACTTTTATGTTGTGTCTCCATTCTTTCTTTGAGTACTATCTTGAGAGCACAACTGTCATTCTTAGTATAATATGCTTGTCTCAAAATATGATTGATTGTGGTATAACTTTGATACTTTTATCTTTGACAATCACTACTTCTAGTCTTTCTATGAACTCAAGAGGTGCCTCGGCATTTATGTTTTGCCGATCAAATACAGGCAAGCGAGATACCACTTTATCATATTCTCTTATGAACATTGCAATCCTGCTTATATACATGATTCATGGTGCTTATTATTAATTGTTGGTACCTCTCCATGATTGACATAGCTGTTGGATGATCTTATTTGCATGTATCTTATTATGAACTGCTTAAGTATTAGCCATAGCATGAGAATATATACATCATATGAGCAAATGTGTTCGTGAAAGTTCTTTTATCGCTCAGTTGTTAACTGAATTGCTTGAGGACAAGCAATAAGCTAAGCTTGGGGGGAGTTGATACGTCCAAAACGTATCTACTTTCCCGAACACTTTTGCTATTGTTTTGCCTCTAATTTGTGTATTTTGGATACAACTAACACGGACTAACGCTGTTTTCAGCAGAATTGCTCTGGTGTCTCGTTTTTGTGCAGAAATCCAACTTTCGGGAAAATCCTCGGAATTTCTTCAGATGGCCCTATTTTACCAAAATATTGACGGAGCCAGAAGGGCAAAGGAGGTGGAGGCCCGAGGGCCCCACACCATATGGCGGCGCGGCCCAGGGGGGCCCGCGCGGCCCTATGGTGTGGCCCCCTCGGCCGGCCTCCGACGCCCCCCTTCGGACTACTTATTGGTTTCGACCTGAAAACGCACGGAGAGAAGTCGAAGTCGCCAGAAACCCTCCAGAGAGCCGCCACATCGCGAAACTCCGTCGCGGGAGCCAGAAGTCTCCGTTCTGGCACTCCGCCGGGACGGGGAATTGGAGGAGATCTTCACCGCCATCACCGCCAACGCCTCTCCATCAACCAGCAATGTTTCCCCCATCCATGTGTGAGTAATTCCCCCGCTGTAGGCTGAAGGGGATGGTAGGGATTGGATGAGATTGGTCATGTAATAGTCATAAGATTGTTAGGGCATAGTGCCTAGTATCCGTAGATGTCACTTTTATGATATTGTTGCAACTTGTTATGCTTAATGCTTGTCACTAGGGCCCGAGTGCCATGATCTCAGATCTGAACATGTTATTGATTCATGAAGATATTCGTTGTTTATGATCTTACCTATAAGTTGTATACACATGTCGCTGTCCGGAACCAATGGCCCCGAAGTGACAAGAATCGGGACAACCGGAGGGGATGGTAGTGATGTGAGGATCACATGTGTTCACGGAGTGTTAATGCTTTGCTCCGGTACTCTATTAAAAGGAGTACCTTAATATCCAGTAGTTTCCCTAGAGGCCCGGCTGCCACCGGCTGGTAGGACAAAAGATGTTGTGCAAGTTTCTCATTGCGAGCACGTACGACTATATATGGAACACATGCCTATTGATTGATTAGTACTTGGATACCGTTTTATTATTATCTGCAAATGCCCATGCTTTGATTGTTACATGAGTTTCTCTCATCCATGCAACGCCCGTTAAATCCGTCCCTGTGCCTACAGTATTTTAATCCCGCTGTTTACTATAATCACTACTGCTGTCTTTATTTCACCGCTGCTGTTATTTCGCTATTTCCACTGCCATAAAACTGTTACTACTGATAAACTCTTGCGAGCAAGTCTGTTTCCAGGTGCAGCTGAATTGACAACTCCGCTGTTAAGGCTTACAAGTATTCTTTGTCTCCCCTTGTGTCGAATCAATAAATTGGGTAATACTTCCCTCGAAGACTGTTGCGATCCCCTATACTTGTGGGTCATCAAGAAATAAAATCAGTAAAGGTTTTCCTTACCAATTCCACTTACCAATAGCGCTTCACTCCCCGGCAACGGCGCCAGAAAATAGTCTTGATGACCCACAAGTATAGGGGGTGTATCGTAGTATCTTCGATAAGTAAGAATGTCGATCCCAACGAGGAGCAGAAGGTGTTGACAAGCAGTTTCGATGAAGGATTCACTGTAAATGCTCACAGACAAGTATTCAAGGGGTTTTGATATTGCAGATAAATAAAGTACAAGTAACTAAAATGCGAGAGAAATAATTGCAGCGAGTGGCCCAATCCTTTTTAGCACAAAGGACAAGCCGGTTTGTTTACTTATAATGACCAAACGTTCTTGAGGACACACGGGAATTTAGTCTAGTGCTTTCGCTTCATACGCTAATTAATCTTCATTGTTTTGATAAGTGTTGTGTGGGTGAACCTATGCTAATGCACCGCCCTTCCTAGGACTAATACATACTTGTGATTATACCCCTTGCAAGCATCCGCAACTACAAGAAAGTAATTAAGATAAATCTAACCACAGCCTTAAACTCTGAGATCCTGCGATCCCTCTTGCATCGATATACCAACGGGGGCTCAGGTTTCTGTCACTCCGGCAACCCCGCAATTAGCAACCGAATACAAGATGCACTCCCCTAGGCCCATAAATGGTGAAGTATCGTGTAGTCGACGTTCACACGACACCACTAGAAGAATGACACCACAACTTAAATATCATAACATTGAATATTACTCAACCATAGTTCACTACTAACATTTAGACTTCACCCATGTCCTCAAGAACTAAACGAACTACTCACGAGACATCATATGGAATACAATCAGAGGTGATATGATGATGAATAACAATCTGAACATAAACCTTGGTTCAATGGTTTCACTCAATAGCATCAATAACAAGTAGAAATCAACACCGGGAGAGTTTCCCCTATCAAACAATCAAGATCCAACCCAAATCGTTACAGCGGTGACGAGGTGCAGCGGTGGTGATGGCGGTGAAGATGGTGGAGATGATGATGATGATGATGATGGAGATGATGTCCAGCTCGATGACGATGGCGATGGCGTCGATTTCCCCCTCCGGAGGGAATTTCCGGCGGATTCCTGCCCGCCGGAGAGCTCTTTTCTCTCTGGTGTTCTCCGCCCCGCAGAGGCGGCTGTAACTCTTCGTGAGGTACCCTCTGTGGCTTAGGTTTTCGGGACGAAGGCATACGCGAAGAAAAGGAGGCGAAAGGGGGCTATGGGCCCCCTCCCCACAAGGCGGCGCAGCCAGGCCTGGGCCCGCGCCGGCCTATGGGGGGGCCCATGGTGGCTCCTCCGGCTCCTCCTTTTGGCTCCCTTCGTCTTCTGGAAAAATAGGAATTTACGTGTAATTTCCTTCCACAGTTGATCTTCCGAAATATTGCGTTCGACGGTGCTTTTTCCAGCAGAATCCTGGCTCCGGTGCTCGATCCTCCAATAATTATGAAATATGCAAAATAGATGAAATAACATAAGTATTGTGTCCCAATATGAAATATATCAATGAATAACAGCAAATTATGATATAAAATAGTGATGCAAATTGGACGTATCAGCATTGTTGTTCAAATTATTATTCTTAATGAAATTCACATCAACATGCTCTTCTTGAGCAACCAATGAAGCTAAGGGAACATTATTAGGATCAATATGAGATCTACCATTTGCAAGCATAGACATAATAGCATCAATATTATCACCCAAAGAAGAGGTTTCTTCAACAGAATTTACCTTCTTACCTTGAGGAGTTCTTTCAGTATGCCATTCAGAGTAATTGATCATCATATCATCAAGAAGCTTTGTTGCGGCGCCCAAGGTGATGGACATAAAAGTACCTCCAGCAGCTGAATCCAATAGGTTCCTTGAGGAAAAATTCAATCCTGCATAAAAGGTTTGGATGATCATCCAAGTAGTTAGTCCATGGGTAAGGCAATTCTTTACCAAAGATTTCATTCTCTCCCATGCTTGAGCAACATGTTCATTATCAAATTGCTTAAAGTTCATAATGCTACTTCTCAAAGATATAATCTTAGCAGGGGATAATATTTACCAATAAAAGCATCTTCACATTTAGTCCATGAATCAATACTATTCTTAGGCAAAGAGAGCAACCAATCTTTAGCTCTTCCTCTTAAGGAGAAAGGAAACAATTTCAGTTTTATAATATCACCATCTATATCCTTATACTTTTGCATTTCACAAAGTTCAACAAAATTATTAAGATGGGCAGCAGCATCATCAGTACTAACACCAGAAAATTGCTCTCTCATAACAAGATTCAGTAAAGCAGGTTTAATTTCATAGAATTCTGCTGTAGTAGCAGGTGGAGCAATAGGAGTACTTATAAAATCATTATTATTTGTGCTAGTGAAATCACACAACTTAGTATTTTCAGGAGTATTCATTGTAGCAGTAATAAAAGTAAACTAAGCAAACAGAATAAAGTAAAGTAAAAACAAGTAACTAATTTTTTTATGTTTTTGATATAAAGCAAACAAGACAGTAAATAAAGTAAAGTAAAGCAAGACTAAAACAAAGTAAAGAGATTGGATGTGGGAGACTCCCCTTGCAGCGTGTCTTGATCTCCCCGGCAACAGCGCCAGAAAACAGTCTTGATGGCGCGTGAAGCACATGTCCGTTGGGAACCCCAAGAGGAACGTGTGATGCGCACAGCAGTAAGTTTTCCCTCAGAAAGAAACCAAGGTTATCGAACCAGTAGGAGTCAAGGGGCCAACGTGGAACCTGCACAACACAATCAAAATACTTTGCCCCAACGTAACAGTGGGGTTGTCAATCTCACCGGCTTGCTGAAAACAAAGGATTAAACGTATGGTGTGGAGAATGATGTTTGTTTGCGAAGAACAATAGAACAGAGATTGCAGTAGATTGTATTTCAGATGTAAAAGAATGGACCGGGGTCCACGGTTCACTAGTGGTGTCTCTCCAATAAGATAAATAACATGCTGGGTGAACAAATTACAGGTGGGCAATTGACAAATAAAGATTCAATACATATCATGATGATCACTATGAGATTTAATCAGGGCATTACGACAAAGAACATAGACCGCCATCCAGCATGCATCTATGCCTAAATAGTCCACCTTCAGGTTAGCATCCGCACCCCTTCCAATATTAAGTTGCAAACAACAGACAATTGCATTAAGTATGGTGCGTAATGTAATCAACACAAATATCCTTAGACAAAGCATTGATGTTTTATCCCTAGTAGCAACAACACATCCACAACCTTAGAACTTTCTGTCACTGTCCCAGATTCAATGGAGGCATGAACCCACTATCGAGCATAAATACTCCCTCTTGGAGTTACAAGTATCAACTTGGCCAGAGCCTCTACTAGCAACGGAGAGCATGCAAGAACATAAACAACACATATATGAAAGATTGATAATCAACTTGACATAGTATTCTATATTCATCGGATCCCATCAAACACAACATGTAGCATTACTAATAGATGATCTAAACATGATAGCACAAGAGGAGAAGACAACCATCTAGCTACTGCTATGGACCCATAGTCCAAGGATGAACTACTCACGCATCAATCCGGAGGCGGGCATGGTGATGTAGAGCCCTCCGGTGATGATTCCCCTCTCCGGCAGGGTGCCGGAGGCGATCTCCTGAATCCCCGAGATGGGATTGGCGGCGCGGCGTCTCTGGAAGTATTTCGTATCGTGGTTCTCGGTCTTCGGAAGCTCCGTGGAAAAATAAGACCCGGGCGTTGATTTCGTCCAATTCCGAGAATATTTCCTTTGTAGGATTTCTGAAACCAAAAACAGCAAAAACAGGCGCTTCGGCATCTTGTTAATAGGTTAGTGCCGAAAAATGCATAATAATGATGTAAAGTATGTATAAAACATGTGAGTATTGTCATAAAAGTAGCATGGAACATAAGAAATTATAGATACGTTGGAGACGTATCAGCTAGCCGCGTCATGCACCCAAAATTAATATGACAAAGTCGTGAATGCCAAATATCGGACTCAGTATCATTGCAAACATGATTAATAATTTGAGTACATAAGTCTGACAAAGATAAGCGGAACAAGCCTCCGCACACATAACCCTTTCCAACAAATTGTCCACACTTGGAAATTACAACTTTATTGGACTCAAAGACCAACTTAAAACCATCTCGACATAAAAGCGATCCGCTAACGAGATTCTTATTAATGGAGGGAACGTGCTGCACATTCTTCAGTTGGATGGTCTTTCCCGAAGTAAACTTCAGATCCACCGTACCAACACCACGAACAGAAGCACGTGAGCCGTTTCCCATCAGCACGGAGGAAGTCCTTGCGACCTGATAAGAAGAAAACATAGAGACATCAGAACATACATGTGTATTGGCTCCGGTGTCTATCCACCAATCAGGAGAATTACATACTGAAAGGACAGTAGGAGAAATACCGTACCCAACGTCCTTCATTTCAGTATCAACACCAATAACAACATTTGCGGACTTGCCGCTGTTCCCACGCCGATCATGACGTTCTGGGCAATCAGGAGCCCAATGTCCAGGAGCGCCACAAACATGGCAGTTCCCTTTCTTCTTATAAGGAGTCTTCCTCTTGAAGTTGGTTGAGTTGGAGGCTTTGTTCTTCTCGTCAAACTTGCCTTTTCCATTGTTCTTATTCTTAGACTTGTGAGATTGGAAGTTTTTCTTCTGTACCACATTGGCACTAGAGCCTCCCTCAAAACTACGAGCGTGTGTGTCCTTTGCTCTCGCCTTCTCTTCCACATGAAGCGAGCCAATGAGATCCGAAACGGAAAACTCTTGTCTCTTATGTTTCAGAGAAGTAGCAAAGTTCCTCCACGAAGGAGGAAGCTTGGCAATAATGCCACCGGCCACAAATTTGTCCGGTAAGGTACACTTAAACTGCTCGAGTTCTTTGGCAAGGGACTGAATCTCATGAGCCTGCTCAACCACGGAGCGCTCATCAGTCATCCTGTAGTCATAGTATTGCTCCATGACATACAATTCAGTGCCAGCGTCCGAGACCCCAAATTTGGCCTCGAGCGCATCCCACACATCTTTACCATGGTCGAAAGCCATGTACGGGTCAACAATGTTGTCCCCAAGAATGTTGAACAAGGCCGCCTTAAACATGGCGTCGACCTTCTCAAACTTTTCCTGCTCCTCTGCAGAGAGAGGCCCCTCAGGTCTAGCATCTGTGGCGCTAAAACAGCCTAGGTTTGTAAACCATAGAACTGCCTTTGTGCGCCACCTCTTGTAATGCATACCATCAAAGAGGGGAGGTCGAGTAGCGGCAGCAACGCTGCTTGAATTGATTTGCCTATAATCAGGTTTTTGGATTGTTGAAAATATAAGCAAATATCCATATGAAATAATCCATACAAGTAATTGATAAATCATGACTATGTAAACAAATAAACTAAACGTGCAGTCTAGTAAGATAGATGAACAGATCATATCTAAAGTAGACAAACCGATCGCATCTACCACATAAACTAGAAGAAGAAACTCTAACAGAAACTGAAAGAGAAACGACAAGATCACATACTTCACAGCAGCGTCGTTGTCGCCCATGTTGAGGTTGTTGAAGAAGTCGCTGAGGTCCGGGAAGAAGTTATCGGTGTGGAGGAACTCGTCGTCCGATGACGACGTCGTGATGCCAGTAGTCGTGCCGGAGCGCTCCCTAAAGCCCTGATTGCCCCTCACCTGTACAGGTTCACGAGAGGCAGGGTTCCGGAGGTCTACTGTCCCGGCAGTCGGTGCACGCCGACGGACGGGATGAGGAAGACAAAGGCAGCGGCGCAATGAACTGGAAACAGGTAGTCACGTATGTGTCTCTCTCCCAGGTTAGGGTTCTCGTTCGCGCTTATATAGTGCGGCTCGGGAAGGTCGTGTGGGCTGCGCCCACGTACGAGTCCACGATCCAGAGAAACGCTGAGAGATAAGCTCGGCTCGGCGAGATTCCCGCAACCCGCGACGCGTCGTGACGAGGCGAGGCGTGGCGGGCGGCGGAGGAGGAGGAGTGCACGAGGGCTCTCTCTCTTCTCACTCACTTACTAGGACTAGAACAACCCACCTTATATACCACTCCAACTCTCTCCCAACTAGCAATGTGGGACTAAACTTTAGCCCCCACTAGTGCTGCCACTGATTATTGAAATGGGCCATGTGAGTTTCAGAATTTGATAATGGGCCATGGGCCAAAGGCCAAATGCCCACAAATTCCAGCAGCCTTAATTGGTTGTGTCTGACAATGTTCTGGTTGAATGCATTGTTTTGAGAGTGAGGACTTTCTTCAGAGTGAAAACCTAAGATCTATGATAGGACAACGATAGCGTTTGTGCATTGTTTCTTTCTTGGAGGCATCGCTTATGAAGAAGCTGATCATCTGGTGTTATCTTGGTGGTGTCAGTGTTGCTGTTTCAAGAAATGAAACGCTGTAGCGGGACTTTTTTTGCAATTCTTCTCTCTTTTTTGGTTGTGTGCATCTTTTATGCTAGTAGGGCATGAAAGAATTGCAGAGGCTGGATGTAATAGGTATCTCCACAATATTAATATATGCTCTTTATCGAAAAAAGAGAGGATCTCCTAACAAATTTTTGAAGAGCAACAAGAGCACTTCATTTCGAGAAATCCAGGTGAGTTGGCGTTAGTTCTTGTGGGCCTGTGGGGGAACAAAGTAATGTTGATTTAGAAGATGTTGTCTCTACGAAAAACAATGTTAATATCAGCGCCGATGATAACAATGTGAGTGTTCATGATCATGCATTTAATTCATATCCTACAGATTTTATAGACTATCACAAAAGCGGATTGTTATCCTAACATTTGTATTGGTTGTTGGATCTTATGACTGTTGCATATGTTGAAATAAGCTTTCCAAAATTTAAATTATGAAAGAATCATTTGAGATCTTTCATCTATCAAGAGAGGTTAATTAAATGGTTTGGCAACTCCATATACCAAGAAAAATTTATCGTACGAGATTGATATTGGTTCCATCATCACTAACTTTGCATCTAGAAATGTAAGGAGAACATTTTAGGGTAAAATGTATACACCATTTAATACGAACTAGTCATGAACCCGTGCTCCAGCACGGGCTAGCGACAAACTTGGGATATATCAATATTTAATGTCATTTTGTGTGTGTGTGTGTGCATACACATGTGGAAGTTTAAGTCAAATATTATTAGCTAGACAAAAGGTAATTAGTAACATTATATCTCTAAATGAAAATGTGCTAGTAAAAATTATATATATTTTGTATAAAACATGTATAAAAGTCGTACTGGAAGTCATTCCATGGGTACATACCTAGACTCTGCTTTAATATTTGGATATTGGTTAACATAACTGGTGGAGCAACGGATATTGGTTAACATAACTGGTGCAGCAACGTCAATACTGTTCAATTAACCTTCTTCTTAAGATTTCACCAGCAGGGTGTTATGAATTGACTGCCAGGATATAGTGCACCAGGTTAGATGCAATTAAAAATAATCCGTGAAATAATGTGTCACACACTTGTATAACTTAGCAGACGGAACTTGCATAGAACAAATTGAAGTGGACATATGAGAGTATGAGACAATGTAGAATTATATGTAAGGTAAATAATAATTAGGGTGCGTACCATATCCTTATTCACCATTGATATAACAAATATGGACTTAGAGATATTTTCTCACATGCATGCAACACATCTGCATGCAGTCAGAGCTGAAAAGTCATTGCATCGCCAATATTATTATAATGTTAAATGCAACATGTAGGAAGTAATAATAAATTCAAATAAACTATTTTATTAATCTGGATCATTTAGAGCACTATTAAGAAGTAGCGAACTAATATGTTTTGCCTCCTAAAATGTAATTTCGTGTTAGCTCTTTGATCCTAGTGCATGCACGAACGGCCAAAAACTGGAGTTATCAGACCAACAGTACTATATGCATAGTTCACGGTGAATATGCTGATCACATTCGCCTTAGGATGTTACACAGGAAGCACCAGTCCAGCAGCAGTATAACTGTATAGCTTTTGGAGTCCATGTTTGCATAGTGGAGATAAAAGAAGGTTGCTTACTTTTTTTAGAAAGATAGAGAAGGATCCTTACGGCAATGCCCTGCTTCCTACCTCTAAGGCGTGCTGTTTTGCTGACGACGCCATGGATTAACCACAGACAAATTCATCTGGGTATAGGACCAGTCTACCGATGTTCATCAGTTGCACCTGTGATAGTTGTGTTTTGGTGTTGCATAGAAGCTGATTGGAAAAGGGAAAGCTTAGAAACTGAATTCATGGCTATGAACTGTAAATGTAAAGATCTGGAAAGGAGAAATCATACAAAATTAGAAACTGAATTTACACAAATAAAATACAGAAAATCTGCATGGAGGCCAAACGCTGTGAACTGAAAATCTAGAACAACACGGATGAAGCATCATCAGAAGAGTCACGATCTTTCCAGTTTTCAGACTAAAATATTAGGAAACACATGAGACTTCTGAATAACAGTCTAGGAGGATGTGAGTGGAAAATTACTACCAAAATTCTTGTGCCTTATTGCCTGCTACACAACACTGGGTGCTGGAGCGAGAGGACCGCTGGGAGGAGTGTGCTGTGGTTTCCGACGATGGCATCCGTACGTCCTTTTTACTTCAAATTGCCATGGATACGCCCCTCCCACTCAACTGCCTCTACCATCAGTGAAATTGCTTGCCGCTTGTTGGGGAGCTTGTACTGAACATGCTAATCTTTCTCTCCTCTTTGTATTCTTGACCATCATCTGTTTTACATGTTGTGTTAGATCTCTCGTCTGCCAGCCCCTATCAGTACATCTCCTCTCCTTCTGCATCTAAGATCGTGGGATTAGTTTCACCTACAGGACACAGATAGATGTTGGATTTCAGCGGGCATGGAAGCTGAGGTGACTCAGAGCTACGTTCGAGATTAAGGGAATAAGGGAGGCCCGGAGAGGATTCCATACCTTTTCCTAGATAGATTCTAGTGTGGATGGAACACTGAAGACGGCGTGGGGAGAAGACGTACACGCGACGATATGAAGCATGAGGAGAATCTGCGGTAGCCGTGATCGACGATGGGCTGGAGAGCCGGCGGCGAAGAGAAGGAGTCTGCGGCGTTCCTAGAGATGCCATTTATTTTCGTCCCTGTCTTAGGTTTTCTGAGTCGGACTTTAGAGACGTAATTCCTTTTCCCTCGAGCTGATTAAATCAAGCGTATATGAAACAAACAATGTCCGCCTCGTGCCACCAGCTATATTGGATTTTTTGTGTACCAGAATTAAGTATAGACGTGTCAATGTGACGGCGATTGCAACATTACAAATAACAATTTTTTTAACTAATCCTAGCCATTAACTTTAGATCTAATTGTCTATATTATTCTAATGATGTGGGTTAATGTGGTGTCTCGTATGGGGCCTTCAATTAGTAAATATAAGATATTACTATCGGATAAATTTTAATTCTTTATTGATAGAAAATGCGTATAATACAAATTTTACTTGTTTATACTAAGGGGGCCCAAATTTTAGTTTTTCCCCAGGGGGGCTGAAATCATCGTCTCTGTTAAAAAAACACTCAGCAAATTGCTGGACACATGGCAAACAGACCGATTTCGGTAGTATATGGTTCAGGCTGACGTTTTTGCCTGCCTTAATTAGTCCCATTGAAAAAAACACTCTAGTTGTATCCAACAAAGTAGATATGTTCGTGAGAAAACGTAGTTTTTTTCTTCTCAGTTGTCAAAGAAGTAGTATGTTTGTGTTAACCATAGCCGAAGAACGGCAATGCCCTCTTCTCTATTTTCCCTGGCAAGGAGCTCTACTTACCTAGCATGTCTGCAAAGACAGGGCCGTTGTTTGATGGAAACATGATAGAACGACACAAGTTCAGTATGTATAAGGTAAACCGTATACCTCAATAATCATCAAGAAGCTAAAATGAATAAAACATCCTGACACAGCATATGCAAACCAGCAAGGAACATAACAATGTTAGGCTACAATACACTCACCTGCTCACAGAACAAACATTACCTTTCTTAAAAGAAGGAAGCGATGTTACAGATATAACGCTATGACTTCAAAGGAAATACACACTTTATTCAGTAACTTTCTCTTTGGAATTTGGAAAACAAAGTATCACGACGGACGCCTTCTGAAGGCTTCTGATCACTTTTACAATAGCTTAACGACCTAGAGGTGACTTAGGTAAATTAAGTGTTATCTCGACCCTGCCTCCACATAGATACCACAGAGGCGATACTCAGTTTGGACGTGGCTTATAGGAGCATGCCGAGGAATACTTTGTGATACCGATGGCTGCGGGAGCTTGCTTAATTAGTTGGCGCATCTGCACCGTAGTATGATGGCGATGGCGATGGCGCTATGGCCGAATACCCCAATCCTGATGGTGGTGGGAATTTACCATGACGGCGTGGCGGTGGCGGCGCTTTACCATGGTGAGCTGGGGGTGGTGGTGGATACTTATGCGACGGAGGTGCCGGGACATGCGGTGGGTAGCGGGATGGAGGCGGGGGTGGCAAGTGGTGAGTTGGGGGCGGCGGTGAGTGCTGAGAAGGAGGTGGTAAGTGGTGAGCAGGGGGCGGTGGTGAATGGTGAGCAGGAGGTGGCAAGTGGTGAGCAGGCGGCGGCGGTGTGTGGTGAGAAGGAGGCGGCAAGTGAGACGGCGGCGGCGGTGTGTGATGAGCAGGAGGCGGCAAGTGAGACGGCGGCGGCACATAGTGAGCCGGAGGTGGCGGCGCGTGATGAGCAGGGGGTTGTGCTGGTGGAGCTTCGTGATGCTGCTGGTGGTGTCCGAGGTGACCATGGTGCGTGGATGAATTGCCATGGCCCAGGTGGCCATGGTGCTTGTGAGCAGATGCATTGTTGTGGTACGCCGTGGGAGCCTCTGCTGGCGAGTTCTCTTGGTGGCGATGCTTCTCGTGGTCAGATTCATTGTGGTATATTGGTGGTTCGGCCGGCGACTCCGCGTGCTGGTGGTGCTTCCCGTGCACAGGTGCATGGTACGCCGTCATTGGTGCCTCCGCAGTGGCAGCCGGGGCCAGCGGGATGGTGTCGTAAGGCGACGATGCACCATCAGCATATGGAGCCGGTGCCGGAGCCGCTGCAAC
Organism: Lolium multiflorum; assembly: GCA_030979885.1. Taxonomy (NCBI): domain Eukaryota; kingdom Viridiplantae; phylum Streptophyta; class Magnoliopsida; order Poales; family Poaceae; genus Lolium; species Lolium multiflorum. Next base: position 210,824,523 of record CM061748.1, read on the forward strand.
TGACGAGGAGGCACTGCAGTAGGACAGCAGCGCCGCTGCAAGAGCGAGGAGAAGAGCCATGCTCTTCATGTTTGTGCTGGTGACCATGGTGATCTACGTACTCTTGGCTGCTTGGTTTGTCTCCAAAGCTTCTCCATTTGGCGCCTTATATAGTGGGGATTTGAATCAGAAGACGGCTGGGTTGCTCGTTGTCACCACTTTACCAAACCCATCATCTTGGTGCTTGGACCGTGGACAAACTAGAAAGGAGCATCCGGAGAATTAGGAGCGCCGACTGGGCCGTGTTGCACGGGGCCCCAGTTTCCATATTGTTGGACTTCGAAACTAAAATTAGATAGTCTTCGCACTTGATGGCATAGCAAGTGCTGTAACCTGTAAAGTAAGGTTACAAAGCCAACCTAACCTTCATAATATGTTCCTGTCCATTCCAATTCTGCTGAATCAATACTGATAGCATACCTGCTAGTATTTGATGGGTGAATTATGTTGTGCTGATCAAGACCTTGTAAATTTGTAAGTCATGTTTAGCCGTGACATGATTTACCCGCAAAATGAAACATGTTTAGCCTGACATCTAACCAGATATTTGAACATCGCATTAGAGAATATTATAACTGCAAATATGTTCCCTTGAGCTATATGTCTGTACCCAAATATCGTGAGTATCCCAACTGAATTGTTCGATTTGATGTGTCCTCTCCTTACTGTCAAGTTAGTTATTTTTTAGGAGAAACTGTCAAGTTTTTTTTTCGAGGCAAAGAAACTGTCAAGTTAGTGACTTAGGGCATGTACAGTGGTTCCGTCGATGGGTGTCTGTATTAACTCCCCACGTCAGCTACAGACAGAGCTATAGACAGCCCAGGGACAGCACGTACAGTGGAGAGTCTTTTGATCTGTCTATAACCACGCAACCGCTTGCTAATCATGCTAAATCAGCTCAATGTCCATCTCTGTAGTCTGCCGTGTGTTCATACACTCTGACCGCATAGGAATGCTACTTTGAACAACAAAAACCAGCGTATATATTCTCAACAAAGATGAGTATGTCACATGCATGAGGATTGACCAGAAGTGAACTACGTAAATAAATGTTGCAAAATTTACAACAAATGAAACATATGTAAACTTGAATTGCTACCGAATTATTACAAATTGGAATCTTTAATGGACAAAAGGAATAAAATATACAAATTATTTCAAAGAAAAAAAGATAATAATTATTCACTCGTTCTGAAATTTTTGCCAGATATGCTCAACCAAATCCTGCTTGAGTTTCTTATGTGTCGCCTGAGCACGAATAGAGGAATTTCTTTGTAGCACATCCGCGAAGCAGATATTAGGTCCACAATTGACCTCTGGCGGTAAAGCAAAAGATCCTCCTGAATTCTCGTTCAAGTCTAAAGGGATATTAATCATTTCTCCCTCATCTTCGACAATCATATTGTGGAGAATGATACAAGCTTCTATGATGTTACCCACAGAAGCACGTTTCCACAGGCGTGCCGGACGTCGCACGATGTTAAAACGAGATTGCAATACTCCAAATGCTCGTTCAACATCTTTTCTTGCCGCTTCTTGTTGGCGTGCAAAAAATTGGTCCATATCGGTCTGAGGAAGCGGTATAGTCTTCACAAATACAGCCCATTCTGGATAAATTCCATCTGCAAGGTAGTAACCCCGATCATAGTGGTTTCCATTCACGTTAAAATGTACCCGAGGAGCTTCCCCTTTCAACTCATTTATAAACAAATGTGACTTATTAAGCACATTAATATCATTATTTGACCCGGCCGTACCAAAGTAAGCATGCCATATCCGAAGGTCATGAGATGCAACTGCTTCTAGGATCATGGTAGGAACGCCATGATCACCACGAACAAATCGTCCTCTCCACGCAGTTGGGCATTTCTCCCATTGCCAATGCATACAGTCGATGCTCCCTAACATGCCAGGGAATCCACGAGACTCGCCGATTCGAAGCAAATGCTCCACTTCATCACATCGAGGAGGGCGCAAATACTCTTCACCAAACATGTCAATCACCCCTTCAGCAAACTTCCCTAAGCACTCCAAGGTAGTGCTTGCGGCTAGCATTAGTACCTCGTCCAGTTGGTCAGCAGAGGTGCCATATGCTAGCATGCGGATTGCTGCCGTACATTTTTGCAGTGGTGAGAGCCCTGGTCGGTTCGTGGCATCTGTCCTCTGAGTAAAATATGGATCCCAGAGACTAAGCGCATTAACAATTCGTAGGAACAAAGGCCTTCTCATCCGAAACCTTCTCCGCAAAAAAGCTACGACACCACACAGGGCAACAAGCAAATCTGCTTCGATTTGGAGATTATGGTGGAGAAGAGGTGGAGGACGAACAAGTCGTGGAGAAGAAGTGGCTCGGTCTGCGAATTCTTGGCGCGCGAGGAGAAATTTCGCGGGAAAGGGAAAGATTGTTTCCGCGGAAGAGGAGATCCCATCCGACCCACCTTGCTACCGACGCCCTCCGTACAACGGGAAAAAGTCCGTCGGTAAGCGGCGATTTTTAGGGGAATAGGCCGTCGTTAATTCTACAGACGGACTCGGCCGGTTTTCCTTTTCTCTCTCCCCCACGTCCTTAAATTTCCTACGTGGCTAGCGTTACAGACTGCTGAGTAGACATCATTGTACATGCCCTTAGTGGTAGCAGTTGCATGCTAGTGGGCTTGGACCTTCAAGGCGTATTGGTCTTTGCGGCTCCGGGTGTGCTTGGACCAAACCACACAGGGTGGGCTTCGACTTGGTAGGTCTTGGCTGAAGAATTCTCCGGAATCTGGACAGCGGGAGGACTTTGTCGGTTGTCTGGCCGAAACCAATCTGGGAAACATATCGGGTGGTAGCTTACTAGCGTTTGACTCTTGTAATTCCGTTTCTTTTCACAAACCAGACAGAGAACTGTGAATTCATCTAAGTCAAACTGAATAGGTCATTGGATCTTGCTCTGAGTCGTTTCAGGCTCTTTCTTCAGTGTCCTCCTCTTTAAACTTTGGTTTCATATAGTAGACCATTAGGATTTCCTTATACCCCTTCGTGACTAAGAGCATCTCCACTCAGGGTCCTAAAGACCCCCTAAAGGGATATGGAAGGTGTGCCGGCGTAAAAAATCGCGTCCATCCGCTCCTAGCTGGGCGCGAGTTGGCGGGAAGCAGGGCGGGGAGAGCGCGCGCAAACCGGCCGATCGTCGTGGGTCAGCTTAATCAGCGGTTTCTCACTGGTCGTCTTTCTCCACGCCTTCCGCGCCGCGTCAATGTCATTCGCGTCTGCTCGCCTTCATCGCATGCTCGCCTCTAGCCTTTGCAGCGGTGGAAGGCATTGAAGCGTCATGTCGATGGGGCACGCGTCGGCGTTAATGGCCGTCAACGCATCCCCTTCCCCCCACTATAAAAATCGCCTCGTCGACACTATTTCTTCCCCGTCCAAACCACTTCGCCTCCACTTCAGCAGACACACCAAGTAGAACGCCAACAGAAGCCAGCCGAGCACCCCCACACTTACAATGGAGAGTTACGTAGGCGACGGCACCGCCGCCAACAGCTTTGGGTGGCGTAGGCTCCTCGCCGATGAGGCACGATATCCCATCATGTCGGGCATGCGATGCCCGTTGGGATGGGTCCCTCAGCGCCAGCAGGCTGCCGGTGACATGGGTATACCATATTGGGTACTCGACATGGCCAACCCTGGTGCAGATTCGGGAAGAAGCATACAAGGCCCATGAAGCCCAAGAAGATTCCAAGACTAGAAACTATACGGAAGTAGGCAAGTATTAGCCATATCGACATAGATCATATTGTAACCTACCCGGTATGAACTCTGAGACCTAGCCCATTATATAAGGGCTAGGAGGAGCCACTAGGGAGGGCATCAAAACACTTGTAACACCACACATTGTTGAAAACCCTAATTTCAGTATAATCTCAGTTTCCAATCTGTTTCGTCGGATACCTAGTTTGTGTGGCTAGTCTTCGAAACCACCATCTCTCCATCTTTTCTGAAAACCCAAGTTCATACTTATGGGCATTGCCGAGGTTAATTCTCGTCAGCCGGTGCCCCTGTCCCTGTCGGGGCGGAGCGGCGGCAAGCCATCTACGACCACTTCTTGTCGGCGCTCACGCCGGAGGAGCGCAATGACCCAAGATGGGACCCCGGCATGGCGACAACAACATTGCGTGTACAACCTTCTTCAACCGGCAGCGCGACGACATGATCACCGCGAACACCAACAAGGGCCTGCCGTCGGAGAAACTACAACCCCAAGGGGCGGCGGTGGTAGTGGAGCGCGCATGGGAGAACCCTCGCTTGGTTCCTCGACCACATCATGGACAGGAAAAACCCGCCGCTCATGATGCCTCCGCCGCAGCCGCACCCACCAGCACACCACCACGGAGGGAGGTAGGACGCTTGCCGCCAATAGGCGTCGTCTTTGACGCGCTGCTCCTCCTCCCCGCCCGCTACTTGCCCTACACACCATCTCTCCGCCTCGTCGCGTCGGTGAAGTAGGAGCCAAACGAGCGCCCTCTCCTCCCCGTGGCAGATGCGCCTTCTCCTCCCCGCGGCCGCCTGCAATCGAAGCACGAAGCACACGAGTGGACACCGTCGTTGGAGTACAAGTCGGCAGCCCTCCAGGTTAAGGTGGAGGAGGAACCGAAGGAGTTCCCTGGCAAGCGGATCGCCGAGCGGGCATCATTCGAGGGAACAAACAAGTTCCTCGAACAGTGGTCCATTGAGGAGCACCGCAGCGAGGAGGCCGAGCACGCACACCGCCTTGGTTTGTTCATCGACCAGGACGAGGACGAAGCCAGCCCGTCAAGGAGGCAGGACGAACGCGGCGACGCCTGCCAGGGTTGCAGCTACTATGCGCCACCGAAGCAGGAGCCCGACGACAACCATGAGGAGGAGGACTACCCGGCGGCTATCACTAATGGAAAATAGGCTAACTCTGGCGCACCAAATTTGAATTCTGTGGCGCATATCCAGGTCGCCACAGTTGCCACGCGACTAGTATTGGAATTTTGTGGCGCATATGTACATGCCCCACAGAATTTTTGAAACTTCTGTGGCGCACTAGGTCAATATGCGCCACAGAATTTTCTTGAAAACTTTTGTGGCGCACCATGCCAATATGCCCCACGGAATTTTTTGTTGAATTTTAAAAAAAGTGGCGGCCAGATCTAGATCTAGATCTGGGGCCGCCGGTTTTTTTTGGAATATCGCCGAAAGGTGGGGTGGCTGTGTTGGGGTTCGTAGCATAGAAAACAAAAATTTTCCTACCGCAAGACGAATAAATCCAAGATCTAATCTATGGAACACTCAAGATCTAATCTACAAGATCGAAGCAACGAGATTGATAAGATACTAACCCTTGAAGATTTCCAAAGCCTACGAGATCAGATCTCGTTGTTGGTGTAGACGATCATCCCCAGTGCTGCAATCCGGCAGCACTTCCGCACTCGGTCGCGCGTACGGTGTCGATGAAGCCCTTCCTCTCCCCGTTCCAGCGGGCAGCGGAGGTGTGGTAGATCTCCTCCAAGTTCCAGCAGCACGACGGCGTGGTGGTGGTAGTGGAGGAAGAAAAACTGCAGGGCTTCGCCTAAGCCGGAGCAGCGTATGGTGGAGGGAGAGGCGGCCAGAGGAGGAGGCAATCATGGGGTGGTGTGGCCGGCCACCCCCTCCCCTCTTTATATAGGGGGCTAGCCGGCCAAGGTGGCCCCCATTCCCATCTAGGGTTAGGGGGCGGCGGCCAAGGGGGGGAGGGCCCTCCCCCAAGTTGATCCCCCCCAGGGAAACCCTAGGGGGTTGGCCGGCCTGGGCCTTGGGGCCATGTGCCCCTGGCCCATTAGGCTAGGGAGCATCCCCTCGGCCCATGCAAGGCCTCCTAGGTCGTGGGCCCCATGGTGGACCCCTCTAGAACCTTCTAGAACCTTCCAGTCAACGACCGGAAAAATCCCGAACATTTCAAAACCCAGAAATCAACTTCCCTTATATGAATCTTATTCTTCGGACTATTCCGGACCTGCTCGTGACATCTGGATCACATCCGAGACTCCGAACAAACTTCGTCTCGATACCATATTCAAATCTACTTATGCGATATCGAACCTTAAGCGCGTCACCCTACGGTTCGCGAACTATGCAGACATGGTCGAGACTCCTCTCCGAGCAATAACCAATAGCGGGATCTGGAGATCCATAATGGCTCCCACATATTCAACGATGACTTAGTGATCGATTGAACCATTTACATACGATGCCAATTCCCTTTGTCTCGCGATATTTTACTTGTCCGAGGTTTGATCATCGGTATCTCCATACCTTGTTCAACCTCGTTACCGACAAGTACTCTTTACTCGTACCGTGGTATGTGATCTCTTATGAACTATTCATATTCTTGCAAGCTAATCAGATGACATTCCACCGAGAGGGCCCAGAGTATATCTATCCGTCATTAGGATGGACAAATCCCACTATTGATCCATATGCCTCAACTCACACTTTCCAAATACTTAATCCCACCTTTATTGCCACCCATTTACGCAATGGCGTTTGATGTAATCAAAGTACCCTTCCGGTGTAAGTGATTTACATGATCTCATGGTCGAAGGACTAAGGCAACTATGTATCGAAAGCTTATAGCAAATTGAACTTAATGACTTCATCTTATGCTACACTCATTTGGGTGTTTGTCCATTATATCATTCACCTAATGACATAACCTTGTTATCAATAACATCCAATGTTCATGATCACGAAACCATGATCATCCATTAATCAACAAGCTAGTTATACAAGAGGCTTACTAGGGACTCCTTGTTGTTTACATAACACACATGTATCAATGTTTCGGTTAATACAATTATAGCATGGTATGCAAACATTATCATAAACACAAAGATATATTATAATAACCATTTTATTATTGCCTCTTGGGCATATCTCCAACAGTCTCCCACTTGCACTAGAGTCAATAATCTAGTTTACATATGTAAAGATATAACACCTTGGCCTTCTGGTGCTTATCATGTTTTGCTCACGGGAGAGGTTTTAGTCAACGGATCTGACACGCTCAGAAACGTATGTATTTTGCAATTCATTTGCGTCTCAACGCATCACTCATTTTCCAAATGAGTCGGCATTAATTGTATATGCTTAGTCCTCTGGTGGAACCTTAATTCCGCGGTCTGAAATAAGTCACTAATATTGTCACACACAATATAGCTTCAAAGTTCTGACACTATCGGAACTACACCAAGTTCTCAAAGAACTCCTCGACTTAACATCCTCGGTCATTGTCAAAACAATGACATACTCTGCCTTCGTTTGTAGAATCCGTCACAATATTTAGAACTCATCTAAATCTAGCATAGACATATTCTAGCTCATTGTGCTACCTTTTAAATAACACTTAGCCTAATTTAGATTGAAATTTTATTTTTATATGTGATCAAACTAATATCGGTGCAACACCTTACAGCGATTTGTTTGTCATTACCCCATACAAAAACTATATATATATATATATCTAAAGCACTCAGGGATATTCTTACTGTTGTCCAATGATCATTATATGAATCATTCTGGTATATGCTCGTAACAATTTAGAGCACAGGACATCTGACTTTGTACATATTATTTGTGATCTAAAATCACTCATGTGTTTTTACTCATCGAGTGTCAAATACACCGAAGTCTTGTTAAACCTTCACATACAAAAGAACACCTTCTTAACATTTTTATATTGAACCACTTCAATATCCATTCTATGTACCTTGACTTAAACTTATTATGTGTTTCAATCTATCTTCATAGATTTTGACACTAAATATGTTTCAGTCCATATCCTTTCATTGAAATTAATTCTCAATGAAACCTTTTAATCACATCAAGTACATGATTACATTATTTTTAATCAACGATATGTCATCTACATAAAGTATTATAAATATGTCTTCAGCGCTCCCACTTAATTTCTTGCAAATGCAAGCATCTTCATCGTTTCTGATGAAATCAAAACTCTTTGATTATTTCATCCGGTGAAGATTCCAACTCCGTGATACTTACTTCATCCAATTGAAGTTTGTATACCTATCTAGTATTCCACGGACCAGCAAAACTCTTGGTTGTATCTGGTATACATCCTTCATACATACTTCTGGTAAGGAATGTATTTCTGCCATCCTACTATCATATCTCATAAAAGAAATATGTAGCGATTACTAGAATAATCCACATAGACTATAAGCATTGCCACGGAAGATCTAATCTTATCGTAGTCAACTCTTTGAACTTTGTCGTAAACAACTTTTCGATAAGTCAAGCTTCTTTAAGGATATTGTATCCAAGTCCATCAATTTTATAGATCCATTTACTTTCAAAAAGTATTCACCTATCTTGGATTTCATGGCGCATAGCCATTTTAACGGAGTCAGGGCCCATCATAACTTCTTTGTATGTAGTTGGTTTATCATTGTTCAAAATCAATCCTTTGTTCACAAATCATTTATTTGATCATAAAGTAAACCACATCTACAAGGTTCAATATGTACTTTGATCTCCATGACTATAACACTTTATAGACATGGGAGCCATGATCTTCGTAGCTGCTTCCGGAACCATTTCCGATGCTGTGCTACTCTGATCATCATGCTCAGGTTCATGAACCTTATCAAGTTCCATTGTCCTCCCACTCAAATACTTCGCTAGAAACAATTTCTTTGAAATAAGTAAGAAACACGGACAAACACTTTTGTCTTTGACTTTATAGTGGAAAGAATTCCCAATCAATTTTATGGGATAATCAACAAAGACATTTATCCGATTTTGGTTGTAAACTCATTTACTTATGCTATGCATACCAAAATTTAAGAAAGGACTATTTAGGGTTTATACCCATGCCATAACTCGTATGGTGTCATTTCAATGGATCATGATGATGCTCTATTCAGTGTAAAAGCGGTAGTCTCTAAAGCATAATCCACAAAAATATAATGGCGTCATTTTATTTTATCTCATCATTAATCCAACAAGTTTTGGATACGTCTCTTGGATACTCCATCATCACTATGATACTCCAAGAAACGTGAGTAGTAGAACAATTTCATAACTCTCTTAGATGTTCGCTAAAACTCGTAATTCAAATATTTCCACCATGATCAAATCATAGATATTTGACTTTTCTATTACGATGATTTCCACTTCATGCTGAAATTTATTTGAATCCTTTCAAATGTTTCAAACTTCTTCCTTATCGAATATATCCACATATATACTCAATTCATTGTTAGAAGTTTTCATGAAGTAGAAGAATCTCCCGCACACAACTATGCCCAGTGAACCATATACATCACCATGTATGTTTCCACTAAGTTAGTTGCCCGTTCAACTCTTGGCCTATGAACGGTATTTAAGTCATTCTCTTTTAGAAGAGATTTGCAAGCGCCAAATGATTCAAAAATCATATGACTCCAAAAATCCATTCAAATGGAGTTCCTTCATGCATTCCTTTCTAATATGACCTAAATGGCGGTTCCATTAATGAGTGGAATTCACATCATTTGCCTTATGGCATTTTAGCGTCAGTGTTATGTATGTGTGCTTCACCATAAAGATTTATAATAACTTATCCATCGTACATGGAATGCTGTTATAATTTGAACAACTCATTGTTTTCATTTAACCAGAACAAAACAACAATTATAAAGTTCTTTATTATAAATCTGAATGGCTAGACAGAATGCCAACGACGAACATAATAACACTTTATTTTTGTTCCAGACGTGCATTCCTATCATATTCCTTTTTAGTCACTTAGGCCATCGTATTCTTGTATTGCGTTGTATTGTATGACATCTCATACCAACCAATCTGGTACAAATACCCAAGAATTTCATTATGTGACCAAACAAGGAATACATCCATAACATGTATATCATCTATATACACCTGAGCTAGACTTTCTAGTTTTTCTTTCTTTCTGCCAAAATATCTTTTGTAGTTTCTCTTTTAGCTTTCCTCATTCTCAGAAAACACTTCACCTTCAATAACTTCTAGGTCCATTGGTCAAATACCAATAACCTTGAGGTTCTTACCTTGAAGTTGATCATCACATGACAAGCGTTCTAGATTTCACTATTAGTAACCTTTAATGTGATGAACAATTTCACTCATAATTTTTTATCCATCAAATCATGACGAATTTCCGAGACCATGTCTGTACATGTGATACGTCTCAAACGTATCTATATTTCTTATGTTCCATGCTACTTTTATGACAATACTTGAATGTTTTATACATACTTTACATCATTATTATACATTTTCTGGCACTAACCTATTAACAAGATGCCGAAGCGCAGTTTGTTTTCTGCTGTTTTTGGTTTCAGAAATCCTAGTAAGGAAATATTCTCGGAATTGGACGAAATCAACGCCCAGGGTCCTATTTTTACACGAAGCTTCCAGAAGACCGAGGGGGAAAGGAAGTGGAGCCACGAGGCGCCGACACAATAGGGCCGCGCGGCCCAAGCCCTGGTCGCGCCGGCCTGTTGTGTGGGGCCCTCGTGTGGCCCCCTGACCTACCCTTCCGCCTACTTAAAGCCTTCATCGCGAATACCCCTGTACCGAGAGCCACGATACGGAAAACCTTCCAGAGACGCCGCCGCCGCCAATCCCATCTCGGGATTCAGGAGATCGCCTCCGGCACCTGCCCGGAGGGGAATCATCACCGGAGGGCTCTACATCATCATGCCCGCCTCCGGATTGATGTGTGAGTAGTTCATCCTTGGACTATGGGTCCATAGCAGTAGCTAGATGGTTGTCTTCTCCGCTTGTGCTATAATTGTTTAGATCTTGTGAGCTGCCTAACATGATCAAGATCATCTATTTGTAATGCTACATGTTGTGTTTGGTGGGATCCGATGAATCTAGAATACTATGTTAAGTTGATTATCAATCTATCATATATGTGTTGTTTATGTTCTTGCATGCTCTCCGTTGCTAGTAGAGGCTCTGGCCAAGTTGATACTTGTAACTCCAAGAGGGAGTATTTATGCTCGATAGTGGGTTCATGCCTCCATTGAATCTGGGATCGTGACAGTAGGTTCTAAGGTTGTGGATGTGTTGTTGCTACTTGGGATAAAACATCAATGCTTTGTCTAAGGATATTTATGTTGATTACATTACGCACCATACTTAATGCAATTATCTGTTGTTTACAACTTAATACTGGAGGGGGTTCGGATGATAACCTGAAGGTGGATTATTTAGGCATATATGCATGCTGGATAGCGGTCTATGTACTTTGTCGTAATGCCCTGATTAAATCACATAGTAATCATCATTGGTATGTATTGAATCTTTATTTGTCAATTGCCCACCTGTAATTTGTTCCAACATGTTAGTTATCTTATTGGAGAGACACCACTAGTGAACTGTGGACCCCGGTCTATTCTTTTACATCTGAATACATTCTACGCAATCATTGTTTTTTAGTGTTCTTTGCAAACAAACACCATCTTCCACTCGATACGTTTAATATTTTGTTTTCAGCAAGCCGGTGAGATTGACAACCTCACTGTTACGTTGGGGCAAAGTACTTTGATTGTGTTGTGCAGGTTGCACGTTGGCGCCGGTTTCACTGGTGTTGCGCCGCACTACACTCCTCCACCAACAACCTTCACGTGCTTCTTGGCTCCTACTGGTTCGATAACCTTGGTTTCTTTCTGAGGGAAAACTTGCTGCTGTGCGCATCACACCTTCCTCTTGGGGTTCCCAACGGACATGTACATCTACGTGCATCAAGCTCTTTTTCTGGCGCCGTTGCCGGGGATCTGAAGAAAAGCTACACCACAAAGATTTCTATCTCCCATGTCAACTGCACGCCATCAAGCTTTTTTTCTGGCGCCATTGCCGGGGAGATCAAGACACGCTGCAAGGGAGTCTCCACTTCCAATCTCTTTACTTTGTTTTTTTCTTGCTTTACTTTACTTTATTTACTATCTTGTTTGCTCATACTAAAAACACAAAAAAATTAGTTACTTTACTTTCTGTTTTATTTACTAGCTCTATATCAAAAACACAAAAAAATTAGTTACTTGTCTTTATTCTATTTGCTTAGTTTATTTTTGCTATAATGGGTACTCCTGAAAATACTAAGTTGTGTGATTTCACTAGCACAAATAATAATGACTTTATATGTACTCCTATTGCTCCACCTGCTACTACAGCAGAATTCTATGAAATTAAACCTGCTTTACTGAATCTTGTTATGAGAGAGCAATTTTCTGGTGTTAGTACTGATGATGCTGCTGCCCATCTTAATAATTTTGTTGAACTTTGTGAAATGCAAAAGTATAAGGATATAGATGATGATATTATAAAACTGAAATTGTTTCCTTTCTCTTTAAAAGGAAGAGCTAAAGATTGGTTGCTTTCTTTGCTTGATAATAGTATTGATTCATGGACTAAATGTAAAGATGCTTTTATTAGTAAATATTATCCTCCTGCTAAGATTATATCTTTTGAGAAGTAGCATTATGAACTTTAAACAATTTGATAATGAACATGTTGCTCAAGCATGGGAGAGAATGAAATCTTTGGTAAAGAATTGCCCAACCCATGGACTGACTACTTGGATGATCATCTAAACCTTTTATGCAGGATTGAATTTTCCTCAAGGAACCTATTGGATTCAGCTGCTGGAGGTACTTTTATGTCCATCACCTTGGGCGCCGCGACTAAATTACTTGATGATATGATGATCAATTACTCTGAATGGCACACTGAAAGAACTCCTCAAGGTAAGAAGGTAAATTCTGTTGAAGAAACCTCTTCTTTGGGTGATAAGATTGATGCTATTATGTCTATGCTTGCAAATGGTAGATCTCATATTGATCCTAATAATGTTCCTTTAGCTTCATTGGTTGCTCAAGAAGAAAATATTGATGTGAATTTCATTAAGAATAATAATTTCAACAATAACTATAGGCCATATCCTTTTAATAATAGTAGTGGTTATGGTAATTCTTATGGTAGATCTGTTTTGCCTAATGAGGAAAAGATATTGGAAATTGAAAGAACTACTAAGAGCTTTATGCAATCGCAATATGAGCAAAATCAATTGTTTACTAAAACTATGAATGAACAATCTGCCTTGTTGAAAAATATAGGAAATCAACTTGAAAATTTGAATGTGAAAATTTCTGGTTTACAAACTAAACTTACAAATGCTGAGAATCGAATCTCATATATGTCTGAATCACAATCTTCTTTAATTAATAAAATGGCTGCTAAACCTGAGGATAATGATACAAAATTTTCTGCTACAACAAATGCCATCCAAGTTCGAATTAATGATAATATTAGAATGTTGGCTGAATTGCATGCTAGGTGGGATAGAGAAGAAAAAGAAAAACTTGCTAAAGAAAATAATGTAGCTAAAGTATGGACTATTACCACTACTAGTAATGTTGATTCTTCACATGTTGCTACACCTCCTACTATCAATGGTAAAATAATTGGTGTTGGCAATGTTTCTACTCCTAGTACAAAGCGCGCAAAATTGCCTGAAACTGCTTGCTTGTGATAAAACTGCTGAAATTTTTCAAAATATTGGTGACAATGATTCTATTGCTGTAGAACATAATGGTTTAGATTTTGATGATTGTCATATTACTGAAGTTATAAAGTTCTTACAAAAACTTGCTAGAAGTCCCAATGCTAGTGCTATAAATTTAGCCTTTACAAAACATATTACAAATGCTCTCATTAAAGCTAGGGAAGAGAAATTAAAACTTGAAGCTTCTATTCCTAGAAAGTTAGAAGATGGTTGGGAGCCCATCATTAAAATGAAATTTAATGATTTTGAATGTAATGCTTTATGTGATCTTGGTGCAAGTATTTCTGTTATGCCTAAGAAAATTTATGATATGCTTGACTTGCCACCATTGAAGAATTGTTATCTGGATGTTAATCTTGCCGATAATGTTAAAAAGAAACCTTTGGGGAGGATTGATAATGTTCGTATTACGGTTAACAATAACCTTGTCCCCGTTGATTTTGTTGTCTTGGATATCGAATGCAATGCATCTTGTCCTATTGTGTTGGGAAGACCTTTTCTTCTAACCGTTGGTGCTGTTATTGATATGAAGGAAGGTAATATTAAATAACAATTTCCTCTCAAGAAAGGTATGGAACACTTCCCTAGAAAGAGAATGAAGTTGCCTTTTGATTCTATTATTAGAACAAGCTATGATGTTGATGCTTCTTCTCTTGATGTTACTTGATTTGCACTTTCTGCGCCTAGCTGAAAGGCGTTAAAGAAAAGCACTTCTTGGGAGATAACCCAAGTTTCATTTTATTTACTGTATTGTTGAGTCTTGGAAGTTGTTTACTACTGTAGCAACCTCTCCTTATCATGTTTTTGTGCCAAGTAAAGTTTTTATGCTAAAGTTGATGCTAGATTTGGATCGCTGCGCAGAAACAGCATTGCTGTCTGTCACGAATTCGTACAGATTTCCCTGTAGAAAAATCAAAAAAATCTGCAAATTTACGAGCGTGATCCTCATATATGTACGCAACTTTCATTAGTTTTGAGTTTTTCCATTTGAGCAAGTTAAGTGCCCCTGCCAAATTCATCTTTACGGACTGTTCTGTTTTTGACAGATTCTGCCTTTTATTTTGCATTGCCGCTTTTGCTATGTTGAATGAGTTTCCTTGTTCCATTAACTTTCAGAAGCTTTGTGCAATGTCCAGAAGTGTTAAGAATGATTGTGTCACCTCTGAATATGTGAATTTTTTATTATGCACTAACCCTCTAATGAGTTTGCTTGAAGTTTGGTGTGGAGGAAGTTTTCAAGGGTCAAGAGAAGAGGATGATATACTATGATCAAGAAGAGTGAAAGGTCTAAGCTTGGGGATGCCGGTGGTTCATATTTTAAGAAGACTCAAGCATCTAAGCTTGGGGATGCCAAAGGCATCCCCTTCTTCATCGACAACATTATCAGGTCACTTCTAGTGAAACTATATTTTTATTCCATCACATCTTATGTTCTTTACTTGGAGCGTCGGTTTGCTTTTTTTTTTGGTTTGAATAAAGTTGGATCCCACCATCCTTATATTGGAGATATTACGCTCCGCTTTTTCATATGGAACACTTGTGTTCTTAATTGTGCTTTAATGTTCATGGCGAAGGCTGAAATTGCTTCGTTAAATTGCTATTTGGTTGGAATCGAAAATGCTGCATATGGTTTGGAATAACTTGGCAATTGTTTGAGCTCTCATAGATCATGTTTAAGCTCTTGCATCATGTAGTTTAATTTATTAATGAAGAACTACCATAGAGCTTGTTTAATTTGGTTTGCATGATTGGTCTCTCTAAGTCTAGATATTTTCGGGTAAAGTGTTTGAACAACAAGGAAGACAGTGTAGAGACTTATAATGCTTGCAATATGTTCTTGTGTAAGTTTTGCTGTACCTGTTCATACTTGTGTTTGCTTCAAACAACCTTGCTAGCCCAAACCTTGTACTGAGAGGAAATGCTTCTCGTGCATCCAAACACCTTGAGCCAAACCCCATGCCATTTGTGTCCACCATATCTACCTACTATGTGGTATTTTCTGCCATTCCAAAGTAAATTACTTGAGTGCTACCTTTAAAATTTCATTCCTTTATCTTTGCAATATATAGATCATGGGACAAATAGCTTAAAAACTATTGTGGTGATGAATATGTAGTTATGTGTCTTAATTCTTATAAGTTGCTTGTTGAGCGGTAACCATGTTTCTGGGGACGCCATCAACTTTTTACCTTTGTTGGATATCATGTGAGATGCTATGCATGTTCGTCTTGTCTGAAGTAAGTGCGATTTCATGATCAAATGGTTTGAGTATGCATATGTTAGAGAAGAACATTGGGCCGCTAACTAAAGCCATGTATCATGGTTGAAGTTTCAGTTTTGGACATACAACCTCAATCTCTTATGAGAATATTATTTGTTGTTGAATGCTTACGCATTAAAAGAGGAGTCCATTATCTGTTGTCTATGTTGTCCCGGTATGGATGTCTAAGTTGAGAATAATCAAGCGAGAAATTCAATGCGTGCTTTCTCCTTAGACCTTTGTACAGGCGGCATAGAGGTACCCCTTTGTGACACTTGGTTGAAACATATGTCATGTGATGATAATCCGTGTTATCCGAGCTGATTAGGACAAGGTGCGAGCACTATTACTACTCTATGCATGAGACTTGCAACTTGTAGGAAGTATTATGCATAGCACATATATGAATTATTACTACCGTTGACAAAATTGTTTCTATGTTTTCAAAACAAAGCTCTAGCACAAAAATAGTAATCAATGCTTCCCTCTGCGAAGGGCCAATCTTTTACTTTATGTTGAGTCAGTTTACCCACTCCTTTCTATCTTAGAAGCAAACACTTGTGTTAACTGTGTGCATTGATTCTTACATGTTTACTTATTGCACTTGTTATATTACTCTATGTTGACAAATATCCATGAGATATACATGTTACAAGTTGAAAGCAATTGCTGAAACTTAATCATCCTTTGTGTTGCTTCAATGCATTCTACTTAGAATTTATTGCTTATGAGTTATCTCTTATGCAAGTCTTGTTGATACTTGTCTTGAAAGTACTATTCATGAAAAGTTTTGCTATATGATTCATTTGTTTAGTCATTATCTTTGTTACCAATCTTTTGTTCAGATCACTCCATTCATCTCATATGATTTACAATAATGTTGATCAAGATTATGTTGGTAGCATGTCACTTCAGAAATTATTTGTGTTATCGTTTACCTACTCGAGGACGAGTAGGAACCAAGCTTGGGGATGCTGATACGTCTCAAACGTATCTACAATTTCTTATGTTCCATGCTACTTTTATGACAATACTTGAATGTTTTATACATACTTTACATCATTATTATACATTTTCCGGCACTAACCTATTAACAAGATGCCGAAGCGCCAGTTGCTGTTTCTGTTTTTGGTTTCAGAATTCCTAGTAAGGAAATATTCTCGGAATTGGACGAAATCAACGCCCGGGTCCTATTTTTACACGAAGCTTCCAGAAGACCGAGGGGAAAGGAAGTGGGGCCACGAGGCGCCGACACAATGGGCGGCGCGGCCCAGCCCTGGCCGCGCCGGCCTGTTGTGTGGGCCCTCGTGTGGCCCCGACCTACCCTTCCGCCTGCAAAGCCTTCGCGAATACCCCTGTACCGAGCCACGATGCGGAAAACCTTCCGAGAGACGCCGCCGCCAATCCCATCTCGGGGGATTCAGGAGATCGCCTCCGGAGAGGGAATCATCACCGGAGGGGCTCTACATCATCATGCCCGCCTCCGGATTGATGCGTGAGTAGTTCATCCTTGGACTATGGGTCCATAGCAGTAGCTAGATGGTTGTCTTCTCCGCTTGTGCTATCATTGTTTAGATCTTGTGAGCTGCCTAACATGATCAAGATCATCTATTTGTAATGCTACATGTTGTGTTTGGTGGGATCCGATGAATCTAGAATACTATGTTAAGTTGATTATCAATCTATCATATATGTGTTGTTTATGTTCTTGCATGCTCTCCGTTGCTAGTAGAGGCTCTGGCCAAGTTGATACTTGTAACTCCAAGAGGGGTATTTATGCTCGATAGTGGGTTCATGCCTCCATTGAATCTGGGACGTGACAGTAGGTTCTAAGGTTGTGGATGTGCTGTTGCTACTAGGGCTAAAACATCAATGCTTTGTCTAAGGATATTTGTGTTGTTGATTACATTACGCACCATACTTAATGCAATGATCTGTTGTTTACAACTTAATATTGGAGGGGTTCGGATGATAACTGAAGGTGGATTATTTAGGCATAGATGCATGCTGGATAGCGGTCTATGTACTTTGTCGTAATGCCCTGATTAAATCACATAGTAATCATCATTGGTATGTATTGAATCTTTATTTGTCAATTGCCCACCTGTAATTTGTTCACCCAGCATGTTAGCTATCTTATTGGAGAGACACCACTAGTGAACTGTGGACCCCGGTCCATTTTTTTACATCTGAATACATTCTACTGCAATCATTGTTCTTTTTTGTTCTTTGCAAACAAACACCATCTTCCACTCGATCGTTTAATCCTTTGTTTCAGCAAGCCGGTGAGATTGACAACCTCACTATTACGTTGGGGCAAAGTACTTTGATTGTGTTGTGCGGGTTCCACGTTGGCGCCGGTTTCACTGGTGTTGCCGCACTACACTCCTCCACCAACAACCTTCACGTGCTTCTTGGCTCCTACTGGTTCGATAACCTTGGTTTCTTTCTGAGGGAAAACTTGCTGCTGTGCGCATCACACCTTCCTCTTGGGGTTCCCAACGGACGTGTACATCTACACGCATCAACATGCTAGGCTCGTAAAGTTTAACCTTAGTATTCGCATGTGCAAATCTGGCTTGCACCCGTTGTATGCACACGTAGAATCTATAACACCCGATCATCACGAGATGCTTCGAAACGACGAGTCTTAGCAATGGTGCATACTAAGGACGATCACTTCATGGATATGCGAATATCGTTAGTGCCCAACTAGTTGGAGGATTGAGACGCCCGGCGTTTTCAACCTTCGTACATTCCCATAAAACTTATGAGTTTATGTAGTCTCACCAAATTATATTCTATCACCTTGCAATAAGGCCTTAGATATCACATATATCTCATACCTTGTTTATTTCTGAAAACAAAATTTTCAGCTCCTTACTTTTCAAACGGATTTGAACTTCAAGTTTCACGGAGACAAGATGATTTAAGGTACTAATTGAAACCATTGCTCTTTGAATCATCAATGTGAGGTTTACTAAAAGTTTGCATTAGGACTTAATCATATCTTGATTCTTTAACAATACGGTACCAGTCCGTAAAGTTACTTGTCAGACTTAACAGTATTTCTATCTCAATTACAAGACTAGCGCATGGTAGAAAACGGATGCCAATTCTACAAATTTAATTCAAAATACTATTCAGACTATGTTCATGATAATTTGAGTTCATTTTTAATTCTTCAATTAACTAGGTGAACTCCCACTCAAAACAACATCCCTCGCATTGTCTTAGTGATTACACGAACCAAATCCACTACACCAAGTCCGATCATCACGAGAAAAGATGTAGCTTCAAAGGCGAACACTCAAAGTGTTCATCATATCATTCATATGACTCATGCTCTACCTTTCGGTATCCCGTGTTCCGAGACCATGTCTGTACATGCTAGGCTCGTCAAGACAACCTTAGTATCCGCGTGTGCAAATCTGGCTTGCACCCGTTGTATGCACATGTAGAGTCTATCACACCCGATCATCACGAGATGCTTCGAAACGACAAGTCTTAGCAACGGTGCATACTAAGGATGAACAATTTATTATCTTGATATTTAGTGAGAGGGATCATCTTATAATGCTACGTCGCAATCTAAGCAAGATAAGATGCATAAAGGATTAACATCACATGCAATTCATAATATGTGATATGATATGGCCTTTCTTCTTGTGCTTTTGATCTCCATCTCCAAAGCACATGATCATGATCTCCATCATCACCAGCATTGCACCAAGGTCCGTGGCGCCACTTCATGGTTGTCCATCACTTATAGCTACTATAACAACTACTTGAAATAAAGCTATTACATGATGAATAGACACGCAGGTCTTTAACAAAAATTAAAGACAACCATTAGGCTCCTGCCGGTTGCCATAATACAACAATGAACATCTCATACATCAAATATAATCATCATCACATCATGGCCATATCACATCACCAAACCCTGCAAAAACAAGTTAGACGCCTCTAATTTGGTTTGCATATTTTACGTGGTTTAGGGTTTTCGAGTAAGATCCAATCTACCTACGAACATGAACCACAACGGTGATACTAGTGTTGAAAATAGAAAGTGCAAATTGGAATCTTCACTATGGTGGGAGAGACAGACACCCGCAAAGCCACTTATGCAATACAAGTTGCATGTCAAGCGTGGAGCAAGTCTCATGAGACGCGGTCATGTAAAGTTAGCCGGGCCGCTTCATCCCACCATCCCGCAAGATGCAAAGTACACAAACTAAAGCAACAAAAGCATCAACGCCCACAAAACCGTTGTGTTCTACTCGTGAAACAGATCTATGCATAGACATGGCTCTGATACCACTGTTGGGGTTCGTAGCATAGAAAACAAAAAATTTCCTACCGCAAGACGAATAAATCCAAGATCTAATCTATGGAACACCCAAGATCTAATCTACAAGATCGAAGCAACGAGATTGATAAGATACTAACCCTTGAAGATTTCCAAAGCCTACGAGATCAGATCTCGTTGTTGGTGTAGACGATCATCCCCAGTGCTGCAATCCGGCAGCACTTCCGTACTCGGTCGCGCGTACGGTGTCGATGAAGCCCTTCCTCTCCCCGTTCCAGCGGGAAGCGAGGTGTGGTAGATCTCCTCCAAGTTCCGGCAGCACGACGGCGTGGTGGTGGTAGGGAGGAAGAAACAGCTGGGCTTCGCCTAGCCGGACGACGTATGGTGGAGGAGGCGGCCAGAGGAGGAGGCAATCATGGGGTGGTGTGGCCAGCCACCCCCTCCCCTCTTTATATGGGGGCTGGCCGGCCAAGGTGGCCCCCTTTCCCATCTAGGGTTAGGGGGCGGCGGCCAAGGGGGGAAGAGGCCTCCCCCAAGTTGATCCCCCCAGGGAAACCCTAGGGGGTTGGCCGGCCTGGGCCTTGGGGCCATGTGCCCCTGGCCCATTAGGCTAGGGAGCATCCCCTCGGCCCATGCTAGGCCTCCTAGGTCGTGGGCCCCATGGTGGACCCCTCCGGAACCTTCTAGAACCTTCTAGTCAACCACCGGAAAAATCCCGAACATTTCCGAAACCCAGAAATCAACTTCCCTTATATGAATCTTATTCTCCGGACTATTCCGGACCTCCTCGTGACATCCTGGATCACATCCGAGACTCCGAACAAACTTCGTCTCCATACCATATTCAAATCTACTTATGCGACATCGAACCTTAAGCGCGTCACCCTACGGTTCGCGAACTATGCAGACATGGTCGAGACTCCTCTCCGAGCAATAACCAATAGCGGGATCTGGAGATCCATAATGGCTCCCACATATTCAACGATGACTTAGTGATCGATTGAACCATTTACATACGATGTCAATTCCCTTTGTCTCGCGATATTTTACTTGTCCGAGGTTTGATCATCGGTATCTCCATACCTTGTTCAACCTCGTTACCGACAAGTACTCTTTACTCGTACCGTGGTATGTGATCTCTTATGAACTATTCATATGCTTGCAAGCTAATCAGATGACATTCCACCGAGAGGGCCCAGAGTATATCTATCCGTCATCGGGATGGACAAATCCCACTATTGATCCATATGCCTCAACTCACACTTTCCAAATACTTAATCCCACCTTTATTGCCACCCATTTACGCAATGGCATTTGATGTAATCAAAGTACCCTTTCGGTGTAAGTGATTTACATGATCTCATGGTCGAAGGACTAAGGCAACTATGTATCGAAAGCTTATAGCAAATTGAACTTAATGACTTGATCTTATGCTACGCTCATTTGGGTGTTTGTCCATTATATCATTCACCTAATGACATAACCTTGTTATCAATAACATCCAATGTTCATGATCACGAAACCATGATCATCCATTAATCAACAAGCTAGTTATACAAGAGGCTTACTAGGGACTCCTTGTTGTTTACATAACACAAATGTATCAATGTTTCGGTTAATACAATTATAGCATGGTATGCAAACATTATCATAAACACAAAGATATATTATAATAACCATTTTATTATTGCCTCTTGGGCATATCTCCAACGGGGGTGGAGGAGGAGGAGGAGGAGGTCGGCCGGAGGAGGTGGTGGTGGTGGTGTTGGAGGAGGAGGAGGTGGTGGTGGTGGTGGTGGTGATGGCGGAGGAGAAGGAGGAGGAGGTGGTGGTGGTGGTGGTGGGGAGGAGGAGGAGGAGGAGGTGGTGGTGGTGGTGGTGTTGGCCGGAGGAGGAGGAGGAGGAGGTGGTGGTGGTGGTGTTGGCCGGAGGAGGAGGAGGTGGTGGTGGTGGTGGTGGTGGTGTTGTGGGAGGAGGAGGAGGAGGTGGTGGTGGTGGTGGTGGCCGGAGGAGGAGGAGATGGTGGTGGTCGCCGGAGAAGAAGGGAGGAGGTGGTGGTGGTGGTGAGAAGAAGGGAGGAGGAGGTGGTGGTGGTGGAAGGAGAAGTGAGGAGATGGAGAAGTGAGAGGAGAAGTGGTGGAGGAGGAGATTGGCGCCGGGGAAATTCAAAATTTTTGGCCGAAACTTCTTTGGCGCATGTCCACTTGGTGCGCCACAGATTTTTTTTCAATTTTTTATTTTAGGAAAAAATCTTTAACTGGCCATAACTTTTTACTCTTTTCAAATTTAGCGATTTTAAAAATTGTCCAACCGGGCAAGCCTCGAAGGATTTTGCTAATTTTCTGTGGTGCTACATGACATAATATATGGGCACCTCGAAGGATTTTATTTTTTGAAATTTCTATCTATTTCTTTTTTATTATACGGTGCTAAAAGGCGATCACGGGGGGAGGGGAGTTGCGTGGGGAGAAAAAATCCTTCAGAATTTTGTGGCGCATATGCCTAGTGCGTCACAGAAATATGAACTTTTGTGGCGCATATGCCCACATGCGTCACAGAATTTTGACTTTCTTTCTGTGGCGCTGGCGCATGTGGCAGATGCGCCACAGAATTCCCTTCGCCCATGTGCGATGCTGACCCGCGTGGGCCCCATGAAGATTCTGTGGCGCATCCATCCATATGCGCCACAGAAAGTCAAATTCTGTGGCGCACCACTCCTACATGCGCCACAAATTGAAATTTCTGTGGCGCATATTTTTGGTGCGCCACGGAAATAATTTTTGTGGAACATATTTTCTACGTGCGCCACAAATGTCATTTCTACCTATAATGGTTTTCCTACTAGTGTATATACCGGTGCTATCAGGCCGTGGGCGACTTTAAGATTTTTTAAAAAAAAAATAGCCCAGTTTGTATAAAATTGCAAGAACAATCTATAAAATCACTTTATCAAATAAAAAAATACATAATAAGAAGTTAATACCGTCCCCTATTTCGGATGTGCTCAATATACCCTAAAATACGGTTGCACCGGACGTTGTTTTGGGGGACACAACTAAAGATGCTCTTTTTTTCAAAGGGGAAAAAAAAGCCCTGCATTAATTGATGCACACTGCCATTTTATTGAAATATTCAAAGTATTTAAAGGTTCGAGTACGGGAAAATCAGAAAATACAGTCATGGATCTGACATAGTTGTGACATGAATCAACCAAGACGACACAAAACTAGGCTAGCCATACTCTATCATATTACTGTGTCATCATCTAGTAGCCTGAAAAAATAAGTCATGAGTAACCACAAGCAGCCGGTTGCATCCAGTATCCATATCTGGTCCACCGGGAGCAGAAAAGCTATAACTGAAGATGCTCTAACTCATCTTCTTAACTTTAATGGTTGCGAGGGGAAGGAGGGAGAATATCGGAGCACACGTCGTCGCTCCATTATAGTATTCCATCTGAATTAGAGGCACCACCTGAACTTTTAACAATTTCGATATTTTATGCTCATTCTTCTAATTGCCATGGCAGGTTTCACATGAATGTGGCTAATCTCGTTACTGTCGTTACTGTCGTTGCCAATTTCGATATTTTATGCACCTCCCCCAGATCCTCCGCAAGAAGGCCAGAGCGCAGCCGACCGCGACGAAGAGAGGAACAGGGAACAAAAGCTCCACAGGGAGGTCGCCGTCTTCGCACCGACAACCACGCCCAGAGCACCACCTCCCACCATATCGACGGATCTGGGGTACCAAAAGTCGGAAGCTTCGCGGCTCCGCCGGATCAAGGCCTCGCCGTGGTGGGGAAGAAGCTCCGGTCACCTTATTCCACACCACCGCCGTCACCACCACCTTGATAGCGCCGATGGGAGCCCTACCCTACTATCTACAAGCCTCGGGCACAGATCGACAGTCCTTCCATCCTTCCGCCGCCACAAGGACAGCCGGAGAAGGAGGGCGACCGGCGATCCGGCCGTGAGCGAACAAGGGATCTCGAGCTCTCTCCTTCTCCTCTCAAGGGTATACTGTTCACGAGGGAAGAGGGGAAAAAGAGTCCAATAAATCTAGAACGAGTTCCTTTTTACCGATCGCTGCTAGCTATCGCAATGCATACGAGAATGTCAAAAGGTTACAGCTCTCCTTTGCTAGTGGCTATGCTTGGAGCCTTGGAGGCATGTGAGCTGCAGTAGGTTAGGCCGAACTGCTAGACAAACCCTCATGGTTCATGAACATCGTCTGCTGGTGCTGGCACGGTCAACGACTGAAAAGAAAGGTGGAGACTTTGGTGATGCATTAGGTAGATAGGCAATCCCACGACAGTGAGATCTGGACTGAATTTCTAAGCCTTGCCTTGCATGAGGACGTGTCTAAGCTATGCGATAGGGTTCTCCAAAAAAAAGCTATGCGATAAGGTAGATTGATCCACCAGCCTCTTGTGATTCTTTGTCATTAGATCTGCCCCGACAGGAGTAGAGGAAAGAAACGCAATATTTTCATCTTGAGCTCCCTAAACGGCAGGTGTAGACAAATCGCACCGGAATCTATTCACTGATCACCGGTGGATGGATGCGTGTGTGCCGATCTCTGTCAGATCGCGGCAAGCGTTGCTAGATGGGAGTCGAGTTTCCAGGGAAACGATGTTGTGTGCCAATCTGCAGTGCAATAGTACGAGATAGCTTGAGTGATTCGAGTGGCGCGACATGCATGTGGGGCTTGGCTCATAGTCAGTGCAGGCATGCCACCACCAAGGGCACGCTACACGGCCTGGTAAACTGGTTTGGCACCCGGTTGCGTTGGTCAGTGCGTGGAGGCATTAGGCATACCCGTCGGACGCAATGGGACCGGCCAAAAATGATCGGTTGGTGGCGGCTGATTTTGCCGGAGACGGTTAGGAAAACTGTGTGGATCATTGGGAAGTCGCCGTTGACTTAGGGTTCTGGGTGCGGGAAAATCATCGTCAGCAGGGTTGAGGGTGTGTGCTTCTCGCCGGCACTGGAGTTCGGAGGGTTAGAGATGGGGCAGCGTCGGTCGAGTAGGGTGGCGGCAAGGCAACACGGGCGCGTTGTTGACCACGGATGGCGGCAGCCGTCAGTGAGGCTGGTAGTGGTGGTAGGGGATGGTGACGGCGATCATGGTATGCAGATGGTGGTGTCGATGGCGGTGGTGGAGTTTGTGGGCCGGTCCTACATGTCATCGCTGAGAGCTTCGACATGCTCGACAACGCAAAAGGCGTCAATTAGCGAAAATTTTAAAATATTATTATTTCTTCTTTAATTTCAGAAATATTGCCTATTTTTGTAAATTTTCAAATATATTGTGGCGCTAGGCTGGCCAATCTCGACTAGAATCTTTCGGGCTAGGCTAGCCAAAAAGTGCAGATTCTTGGGCCCAACCTAGTGCAGATTCCTTTGCTAAGATTTTCACCCTACAAAAAGTTCGCGCTCTCGAAACAATGATTTAAAAGTCATTGCCAGTGACAACCAATTAACGATAGACCTTGGATTTTTATCTTGAAATATAAGACTATGTACTCCTTTTGTACCACCGTGCTCACTTGACGCTGCCGCTGCCACTGTTGGAGATATGCGAGAGGCAATAATAAAGTGGTTATTGTTATATCTTAGTGGTCATGATAAATGTTTACATCACATGCTATAATTGTATTAAGTGGAAACATTGATACATGCGTGTTTGTGTAAACAAACCAGAGTCCCTAGTAAGCCTCTCGTTTAAACTAGCTTGTTGATTAATTGATGATCAAGGTTTCCTGATCATGAACATTGGATGTTGTTAATAACAAGATCATGTCATTAGGAGAATGATATGATGGACACACACTCATAGTAAGCATAGCATAAGATCAAGTCATTAAGTTTGTTTTGCTATAAGCTTTCAAATACATAGTAACCTAATCCTTCTACCATGAGATCATGTTAACCACTAACCTACACCAGATGGATGCTTTGATGACATCAAACGCCACTTCGTAACTAGGTGGTTATAAAGATGGCATTGGGTATTCGAAGTATGAGTTGAAGCGCATGGATCAAGAGTGAGATTTGTCCATCCAAATGATGGATAGATATACTCTGGGCCCTCTCGGTGGAATGGCATCCAATTAGCTTGCAAACATGTGAGTAGGTCACAAGGGATGTCGTATCACGGAATGAGTAAAGAGTACTTATCGGTAACGAGGTTGAACTAGGTATGGAGATACCGATGATCGAATCTCGGATAAGTAAAGTACCACGTGACAAAGGGAATCTGTATCGTCTGTTTATGGTTATTTCGACCACGAAGTCATTGTTGAATATGTGGGAGCCATTATGGATCTCCAGGTCCCGCTATTGGTTATTGGTCGAAGAGGTGTATCGATCATGTCTGCATAGTTCGCGAACCGTATGGTGACACACTTAAGGTTCGATATTGTTTAAGTAGATATGAAATATGAGATGGAGACCGAATGTTGTTCGGAGTCTCAGATGGGATCCAGGAAATCATGAGGAGGTCCGGAATAGTCCGGAGAATAAGATTCATATATGTGAAGTCATCAGGGTTACCGTAAAAGTTCGGATTTTTCGGTATTGTACCGAAGGTTCTAGAAGGTTCCGGAGGGTACCATAGTGGGGCTCACCTATCCTGGACGACCAACATGGACCGGAGGGGTCACGCCCACATGGGCCAGGCACACCAGCCCCCCAAGGCCCATGCGGTTGGATCAAGTGGATAAGATCAAATCCCTTGAAAATAGGGACTTAACTTGAGTTGCCCCCCTTGTTTTGGCCGACCCTAGGGCTTGGAGGAGGGGCCAAGGCAGCCCCCCCATGCCTATATAAGAGGGAGGAGAGGGGCGCAGCACATCGTCCCCAAACCCTAGTCGCCCCTCTCTCCCTCCTTCTTCTTGCGCAGGCTTGGCGAAGCCTGCAGATTTCTCCTCCACCACCATTACCACGCCGTCGTCTGTGAGATTCCGAGGGATCTAGTACATCCGCATTGCTGGAACGGGAGAGGGTGTCATCATCGACATTGTACGTGTGACCGAGTACGGAAGTGCTGCCCGATCGCAGCTGGAAAGGTTGCAACACGAACCGGAGTTCGTCAAGTGTACATCTACATCAACCACGAGATCTGATCTCATTAATACTTTAGATCTATGAGGGTTAGTTTCTCATCTATCTCGTTGCATAGATCTCATAGATTGGATCTTGACTTTTTCATAGATTAGATCTTGGTTTTATTCGTTCTTGCGGTAGAATTTTTTTATTTTCTATGCTACGAACCCCAAAACCCACCGACGCTGGTTAAGCAACACGAAGAGCCGGGAGGCTTCCAAGACTGTGGGGGCCCTGGTTCCGACGCGTCCCGCAATGTTCCGGCACACGTCCTAGTGGTTGCAGGCGTGCCACCCGACCTATACCTGGTCAAGAAGGTGTTGGATTGCTTCGATTAGTTTCCTGCATGGTAGACACGTAAACATTAAATACGAGCCCGATCGGCTCTCAGGTTGCCTGTGGATCGGCTCAAAGAGCCGATCGCCCCATGGTTCACGTCGGGTTAACGATGACATGGGGCTCCTGCTTGATCAATATAAAGTTAAACCAATCTACGACAGTTTAGGGTTTTCACCGCATGATCGGAACATCCTACGCGTAGTTGAGCCTAATAGACACGAAAGATAATGGAAAACCAACCCTAAAAGAGGCCTAAAAACCAACATTAAGTCAATTCCCGGAACATCCCTCTTAGGACTAACAAACCATACCTAACGCACTACCGGATCATTCAACCCGTTTGCAAGGCCTAACCATACAGATATTAAACCAATCCTTGAAGAATCAAGGAGCAACTATAACAGATTGGATCTACTAAATAACGAACAAGCAAGGTGCTGCCCTTACACCTAGGTAGGTATAAGGGCAGCTAGATATCGAGGGACGGCATAGCTAAGCAAATATGCACAAGAAAAGCATCCATGCAAGCCCCAAGACACCTAAGATAAATAGTGCTACTCGCCATCAACAACGCTTCAGCACGAGCAACACAAGATAACGAATAAACGTGTACTGCCTAGATCGCAAGATGCGGTCTAGGCAGCATGATGCTTACCCGGAAGAAACCCTCGAAAGAAGGGGTGGCGATGCGCCTGGTTTGTGTTTGTTGTGAACGTGATTGTCCTCCTTTCTCGATAACCCTAGATACATATTTATAGTCCAAGGGACTTTCTAATTCGGGCGTGCACCTAACCGTGCACGGGTTAAACTCTATCTTTTTAATTCTAAACTAAGATGCAATCTACTATATTTTACAGATACACGGGCAATCTAGCCCAAACTCTTCGCACAAGGCCGCTTCAGAGATACTCCACGTGTATATCCTTCAAGCCCATCTCCATTACGGCCCATCTCCTGATTTGGCCAAAATCTGGTGATAACACATGCCCCCCTGGTTTTGGTAATGATAATTTCAAAACCACCCTGTTTTTCCTTCGAAGGGTCATGTCGTGGCAGAGCAGAACCGTCGCAGTATTCTTCATCATGACGCCTTGCCTTCTCAACTTCTCTGCACGATTTGACAGTTTTGGCACCACATCCTCGGAAACTGTTCGAGCATTAAATCTCCACTATATCTCCTTTTATTTAACCGCATCGAACAGTTCACCTCTTCATCCCCCTGCTCCAAACTAGCCGTCGGCCAAAAAACCCTCTCCCTCTGTAGCCATGTCTTCCTCTTCCTCCTCCGCTTCATCGGCTCTCTCCTCCCAATCCTCTTCCTCGAGTGAACTGGAGCCGGAGGTCAATCTGATGGCCATCTATGAGGCTCTCGCGCCCGAGTATTGGGACGCGAGGGAATGGGACTTCGCCATCGAGTCGGAGGACGACGAGCCCCGCACCGTCGGGGAAGAAGACCTCCGGTTCCTCGTCGACGGGGAACTGGAATCGGCGAGCGAGGACGACCTCCTCTCATGGGAGGCGGATCTCTCCTCCGACGAGGAGGAAGAAGAGGCGGAGGAGTCGGAGGAGGAAGACTCCTCCTCCGCCGGGTACCCGCCGGCCAAGCGCCTCCGAGGCTGGGCCTGGTCAGACGACGACGACGACGACGAGGAGGATGAAGACGCTACTGGCGGCTTCATCAGCGGCGATGAAGAGCCCGCCGGTAGCAGCGCCGACGGCAGCTACGACGACGACGAGGGCAGTGACGGCCCTTAGATTAGGGAGTAGTATAGGGCTAGTAGCAGTGCATTAGGCACTTAGATGATCCCCTTTTGAGAGCAATTAGCTCTTCGTTGTGAAATCCCCCTTCGAATCAATGAAAATGTTCTTCTAATTTGACTTTTAATCATCCGATTTCATATCTTCTTCATCTCCCGATTGTCAAAGGTGGTCAACACCCCAAGAGCCGATAGCATCGTATCGGCTTTTTACCATCAGACGCCCATAAAGCCAATCTGATAACCAATTAGACAGGTTCAAGCAAACAATCCTCAGATTTAGACAATAACTTGATACCTGACCATGATGCTTTGTACCTCTAAAGTCGATGTGCATCGGCTGTTTCCCAAAAAAAAAAAAAAATTTACTGGCCGATTTCGTGTATCGGCCTCCATATCTTACTGCTCATCATCCCACATGCTTGGGAAGTACTTCTTGAGATGCTGGCCATTGACAGCCACTGGGAACTTCACACCATCCAACTGCTCGAGCATGTATGCATTACCCTTTAAAACTTGGTCGACTTTGTACGGGCCGTGCCAATTTGGAGACCATTTACCATACATTTTATCCTTAGTCCCCAACGGCAATACAGCTTCCCATACCAGATCACCAACCTGGAACTCCTTTGGCTTCACTTTCTTATTATATGCGCGAGCCACCTTGGCTTTATTCTCCTTAATTTTCTCAAGTGACCAAAGTCTAAGTTCCGTTGCATCCTCAATACTGTCACTCATCAGGGCTGCATACTCTTCAGTAGTTAGATCATTCTGAAATGTAACCCTTCTCGACCCAGCCTTGATTTCCCAGGGTAACACAACTTCTTGTCCATAGACCAGATGGTATGGCGAGGTTTTTATTGCTCCATGACACGACATGCGATAAGCCCACAAAGCTTCTGACAATACCTCGTGCCAACGTCTAGGATGCTCGTCGATCTTCCGTTTAATCAGCTTGATCAGACTTTTGTTGGACGCTTCAGCCTGTCCATTTGCTTGAGCATAGTATGGGGACGATCGGATCAGCTTGATTCCCATATCCTCGCAGAATTTTCTGAACTCCTTAGAAACGAAGACCGAACCTCCATCGGTCGTGATAGTCTGGGGAATTCCGAATCTGTGGATAACATGCTCCCTCACGAAATCGACAACATCTGACGCTGCCACTGCCTTCATAGGGACGGCCTCTACCCATTTAGTAAAATAATCTGTAATGGCCAAAACCCATACATGACCTTTGCTCGAAGGAGGATGTATCTTGCCGATCATATCCATGCCCCACCCTCGGAACGGCCACGGCTTGATGATGGGATTCATTGCTGATGCAGGCACCATCTGAATGCTCCCAAACTTCTGACATGCTTGACACCCTTTATAGTATTGGAAACAATCTTCAAGCATGGTGGGCCAATAAAATCCCGATCGCCTAATCAGCCACTTCATCTTATGAGCCGATTGGTGAGTTCCACAGGCACCCTCATGTACCTCATGCAAGAGCCGATTGGACTCGGCTGGTCCCAAACACTTGAGAAGTAACCCTTCCAAAGTCCTGTAGAACATATCATCACCAATCAGGACGTACTTCATGGCCCTGTATCTTATCCGTTTAGGTGCCCCCCGAGCCGGATCTTTCAAGTAATTGAAGATATCGGCTCTCCAATCATCGGGTTCCATGAGCTGCACCTGAAAATCGGCTCCATCTACCACGTCTTTGTATCCTGACGCTGTTTGCGCGAGGTCGTTCGCCTCGGTATTTTGCGACCTTGGGATCCAATGGAAGTTGATATACCTGAACTGTGCCATCAGCTCACGGCATTGCATCCATAATGGGAAGAGCAACTCGCTCTCACACTTATACTCCTCCGTGAGTTGAGAAATCACCAATTTGGAATCCCCAAAGATCTCAACTGCCTCTGCCCCAGCGTCCAATAGCAACTCCATTCCCTTGCACATCGCTTCATACTCAGCAACATTGTTGGTGCAAGGGGTAGATATCCTGATAGAGAAGGAATAAGTTGCCCCCCGAGGCGACACGAGTAGCACGCCGATGCCGCACCCATCTTCACAGACCGATCCATCGAAAAACATGGTCCATGCACGCACGGATAGTGCTGCGACGTCCGTGTTGATTCGTTCAGCAATAAGATCGGCCAACGCTTGTCCTTTGACTGCTTTCGCAGGCTGATACCGGATATCAAATTCCGATAAAGCAAACATCCATTTGCCAAGTCGGCCTTTCAACACAGGAGCCGACAGCATGTGCTTAATGACATCCGATTTGCATATGACGATGATTTCTGCTTTCAGCAAGATGTGCTGAATCTTGGTGCAGGTGAAGAACAGGCAGAGGCACAACTTCTCGATCTCAAGGTACCTCGTTTCTGCATCCAACATCCTTCTGCTGAGGTAGAAAACCACTTTTTCCAGACCATCATAAACCTGCACCACAACTGACGCGATGGAGGTGTCGGCTACGGACAAGTAAATGTAGAAGGGTCTGTCTTGCTGTGGTGGAACCAACACAGGTGGCTTCGTCAAATACTCCTTAATATCGTCAAATGCTTGCTGTTGCTCTGCCCCCCAGCGAAACTCCTCATCAGACTTGATTTTGACCAGTCCCATGAACGGCTCGATTCGTCCTGACAAGTTGGAGATAAACCTTCTGACGAAATTGATTTTGCCGATGAGACATTGAAGTTCCTTCTTCGTAGTGGGTGGCTTCATCGTTCGCACTGCCTCTTGGCTTTTTAGGCCGATCTCGATTCCACGCTCATGAACCAAGAAACCCAAGAACTGACCGGCCGTCACACCAAAGGCACACTTCTTTGGATTCATTCTTAGTCCGAACTTCCTAGTTCGGTCCAGGACGTGTCGCAAATCTTCCAAGTGTCCATCCACCGAAACAGACTTCACGACCACGTCATCGATGTAAATCTCTACCAATTTGCCGATTAAATCATGAAAGATGTAATTCATGGCTCGTTGGTATGTTGCGCCGGCATTCTTCAGTCCAAATGTCATGACTACATATTCAAACAAGCCCACTGAACCTGGTACTCTGAACGCAGTCTTGTTTATATCTTCTGGAGCCATAAAGATTTGATTGTACCCGGCATTGCCATCCATGAAGCTTAAAACTTTATGACCAGCAGCTGCATTGATCAACGTCTCTGCTACTGGCATCGGATATTCATCTTTTGGAGTGGCACTATTGAGATTCCGAAAATCTATGGCGACGCGCCATCGGCCATCCTTTTTCTCCACGGGCACGACATTGGAAATCCATTCCGCGTACCTGCACGGCCTGATGAACCCAGCGTCCAACATCTTCTGGATCTCTTTCTTGACTTCCACCAAGATTTCGGCCTTCATCTGTCGTGCTCGCTGCTGGAACGGCCGAAATCCTTTCTTTAGAGGGAGCCGATGCTCGATGATGCTCCTGTCTAACCCAGGCATCTCTGTATAGTCCCATGCAAAACAATCTGGGTACTCCTTCAACAAGGCTATCAGCCGGCTCCTCAGATGTGGATCCAACTTTTTGCTGATAAATGTTGGTCGTGGCTTATCCCCAGGACCAATGTCAATCTCTTCTAGCTCATCAGCTGATGTGAACCCATACCCCAGCTTTCCATCGCTTGCTAGATCAATGCTGAACACAGGCAAAAGGTAAGTTGAGGATAATTTTGGCCGATTGCTAGAATCGGCCTCCTTTTTCATTGCAACGTTCAATGAGGGTCTACAACTTTTTGGTTCTTTACTATGGCTACGTGACAATCTTGAGGTAAGACCTTTGCTTTTTATTTTTTGGGGCCGATCGCTGGGATCGCCTTGTCACGCACGTCCATAGACTTGGATCTTGCTACTCTGTCAGGCCTGGATAAGACCAGCCTCACCCCGTTTTTTGAAGCTTCGATGCGCTCACAGCCGTCCAGATTAATTCCAGAGGGCGGCTCTTGGTCGTTTGCATCCCAGATGTTCATGGCGGCTAGCGAGATCTCGATCGAATCATCTGCATGAACAACTTCCACGTCATCTCCATCCCATTGTATGATGCACTGATGCATTGTGGATGGAATGCAACAGTTAGCGTGGATCCAATCTCTCCCTAGCAGGACAGCATAAGTGCTTTTGTGTCGACGATGAAGAACGATGTAGGGATGGTTTTTCGGCCTAAAGTCA
Source organism: Lolium multiflorum (assembly GCA_030979885.1). Taxonomy (NCBI): domain Eukaryota; kingdom Viridiplantae; phylum Streptophyta; class Magnoliopsida; order Poales; family Poaceae; genus Lolium; species Lolium multiflorum. The sequence continues at coordinate 210,858,112 of CM061748.1, forward strand.
GTCTACGTTCGAACACCCTTTGCTTCGATGCTTGGCCGTTGAAATCGCTTAATGTGACGTTGGTTTTGATCAGATCTTCATTGGAACGTCCCAAACGTCGTAGCATAGAGTACGGCATTATATTGACTGCCGCTCCTGTATCAACCAACATCTTGCCGATAGGCTGCCCATTGATGTAACCTTTCAGGTATAGGGCTTTCAAATGCCTGTAGCTTCTATCTCGCGGCTTCTCAAAGATGACTGGCCGTGGACCGCAGTCAAACTGTGCCACCGATACCTCCTCGTCTTTTGGAGCACAAAATTCTGACGGGAGTATGAACACCATTTGTATCAGCCGATGCCTCTGCATCGGCTCTTGTCTGTTTGGGGCGCCACACTTTCTTTTGTGGCCGTGCCTCTGTCTCCAATGTTTGCTGAATTTTCACGGCCAGATCGGGCCGTGCTTTCCTCAACGTATACAGGTACTGCGCCTCGGCTTCCTCTAGGTTTCGTAGCCGCTGCACTCTTCGCTGGGAGTGGCTGAGTCCATCGGGACACCACCGTGGCCGGTGATACCTATCTTCTTCTTCATCTGACTCCTCGAAGTCTTCATCTTGAGACGACTCAGCTCGTCTGTTCTGAGGTGGGAGAGGCCCTAGACGCTTGAACACTGATATTTCATTTGCTCCCTTCCTCTTTCGTCTACATTCTGGGCAGTTCTCGATTGTTGGCAATCGGCTCATTCCTGAGTCCCAGCAGTGTTTGAAGAAAGGACAGTCCCAATGCTTATCCATGTCCTCTTGCTCTCTTGACCTCCCTCTAGCGTGACGCTCATACCCTTCTTGGTCTCTATCATATCGACGATACTTCTTGTCATTTGCATCAGACCGACGATACCTCTCATCATCTACGTCGTAGCGCCGACGTCGGTCATACTGCTGCTCATATTTGTTAAGGAGATGTGCGGAGAGTGGTCGTTGATATCGCACGCTTCTCACTTCTTCCTCTGTCAAGTACCGTCTGTCATCATGCTGGGGCCGGTCGCGTGGATCGGCCTCCGCTTTATCTTTTCCACGGGAGTGACTGCTCTCTGGCTTATCCTTGCCATGGCGGTCTACAAGTCCTGCCATGTTGATATCAAACGAGAAGCCTGGCTCGCTCCTTAAGCAGTGACTAAGATCGACCATGTTGACGTCAGGAAACGGATGCGTGTCAACTCTCATGGCAAACTGACCGAAGAGTAATCGGCCTTGTTCTATCGCCATTTGAATCTGTCCGCGCAACACTTTGCAGTCGTTGGTGGCATGGGTGAACGTGTGATGCCACTTGCAGTATGGCCTACCGTTCATCTCTTGTAACGTAGGGATTTTGTGGCCTTCGGGTAACTTTAGCTGTTTTTCCTTCAGAGCAAATCAAAAATCTGCTCCGTTTTGCTTAAATCAAAGTCAAACCCTCTTGCAGGCCCTGGTTGTTTCACCCATTTGCAGGACACGGGTGCTGCCCCCGAGCCCATTCAGCTACGTCGACCTCCTGATCTTCTGCAGAGTCTTCATCTTCTTCCGTCTCGACAGGGCGACGCGCTTGAACTTGTCCTGGTACAATTCTGGGTGGCGCTGTTCATATCATGTCAACCTCTGAACCATGTGTGCCAATGAATTGTAGTCTGCTTGGAAAGTCAGATCTTTGAGCGGCGAGAGTCCTGCTATTGCCGCTCAACTGCTTCCTTCTCAGATAAACGAACCGAATAACATCGGTTCTTGACGGTCTGAACGAATGTATTCGACACTGTCTCTCCTCGCTTTGCTGAACCACAGGTCAGATCGGCAATGCCGCTTGTAGCTTCGAATGATATTGTATGTGAAACTGTTCTTCCAGCTGCTTCCACGTCCGAATGCGGTGGCAACGAGGTGTGCCACCCAAAGGTTAGACCCGTGAGAGATTGCGAAAAGAACCTCACACGTAGCTGGTCCGAAGCTGAGACCATGCCAACGTGCGATATCGGCTCACGTGCTCGATCGAACTAGACCCCTCTGATCCACTGAATTTTGTGAAGTCGGGAGCCGATATTTAGGCGGTAGTGGGATCAGGTCATACTCGTTAGGATACGGCTTGGAATAGCCGATTACTCTCTTCTTCGGCAGGATACCGAACTGGTCTCTCAAGATTGCACTGATCTGATCCACGGTAGGAGCTGCAGAGGTTGAGCTTTCATGACTTGTTCCGGTGGCATATTTAGCTAGCCACGCCTGTTTCTCCGCATCTGCTCCGAACTTCCTCCTGCTGTGGCAATCCCTCCTGCTGTGGCAATCCCTCCTGCTGTAACCCGGCTCATCCGGTTGTTGCAGTCCGGCACGTATGTGCACACGTATCCATGCGGGATCTCCTTGGGCGGCTCATACAAGAATTGATAATCGCCAGATCACCTCCAACCTTGAGACGACGTATGCTCGTGAACCTTGTTGCTGTGGAGCTGCCAACGTGTACGGCAGTGGTGGCCTAGTGTAGAACGGTATTTCTCCCTGATGAGTTCCTAGAGCAGGTCCTGACGGAGAATACTGATGCTTCATGATTTCTTGCACCACGAGCGCAACACGCTCCAAAGTGTTCACCAAGCTCTCAGAATGCCGATGTAGGGAATGAGCCACGGCATAGTTGATTTCCTGGCGCAGGGCTCTGGTACGGTCCTCCGAAGGGAGAGACAGATCTATCCCTTCAAGCGCGCCTTCGGGTTTGAACCCTTTGAACCTAATCCCGTGCGAACGGGTCTTCTCGAAAGAGCCGATGAGATCGGCTTCGAAGATGGCCTTGAGATCATCATATTTCTTCTTGTGCTCTGGAGGTAGATCCTCGTACTTGATCTGTTCTTCCGCCATCTCGGATGTTGACGTGGTTGTTGTAGAAGATGGTCCCACCGGGCGTGCCAGAATGTGTTGCCTGCCAAAACCCACCCGGCGGTGGTTAAGCAACACGAAGAGCCGGGAGGCTTCCAAGACTGGGGGGCCCTGGTCCCTCGACGTCGTCCCACAATGTTCCGGCACACGTCCTAGCGGTTGCAAGGGCGTGCCACCCGACCTATACCTCGGGAAGGTGTTTGATTGCTTCGATTAGTTTCCTGCATGGTAGACACGTAAACATTAAATACGAGCCCGATCGGCTCTCAGGTTGCCCCGTGATCGGCTCAAAGAGCCGATCGCCCCATGGTTCACGTCGGGTTAACGATGACATGGGGCTCCTGCTTGATCAATATAAAGTTAAACCAATCTACGACAATTTAGGATTTTCACCGCATGATCGGAACATCCTACGCGTAGTTGAGCCTAATAGACACGAAAGATAATGGAAAACCAACCCTAAAAGAGGCCTAAAAACCAACATTAAGTCAATTCCCGGAACATCCCTCTTAGGACCAACAAACCATACCTTACGCACTACCGGATCGTTCAACCCGTTTGCAAGGCCTAACCATACAGATATTAAACCAATCCTTGAAGAATCAAGGAGCAACTATAACAGATTGGATCTACTAAATAACGAACAAGCAAGGTGCTGCCCTTACACCTAGGTAGGTATAAGGGCAGCTAGATATCGAGGGACGGCATAGCTAAGCAAATATGCACAAGAAAAGCATCCATGCAAGCCCCAAAACACCTAAGATAAATAGTGCTACTCGCCATCAACAACGCTTCAGCACGAGCAACACAAGATAACGAATAAACGTATACTGCCTAGATCGCAAGATGCGATCTAGGCAGCATGATGCTTACCGGAAGAAACCCTCGAAAGAAGGGGTGGCGATGCGCCTGGTTTGTGTTTGTTGTGAACGTGATTGTCCTCCTTTCTCGATAACCCTAGATACATATTTATAGTCCAAGAGACTTTCTAATTCGGGCGTGCACCTAACCGTGCACGGGTTAAACTCTATCTTTTAATTCTAAACTAAGATGCAATCTACTATATTTCAGATACACGGGCAATCTAGCCCAAACTCTTCGCACAAGGCCGCTTCAGAGATACTCCACGTGTATATCCTTCAAGCCCATCTCCATTACGTCCCATCTCCCGATTTGGCCAAAATCTGGTGATAACAGAACCCTACAGCCACGACACTAGTAGGAAAAGCCTCATCAGTGGCGCACGAAAAAGTGATTCTGTGGCGCACGGGTGGTGCGCCACAGAAACGTCGCCACAAAAAATAAGGTTTCTGTGGCGCAGGTGCCCGTGCGCCACAGAATTAAGGTTTCTGTGGCGCACATGGTTACCCATGCGCCACAGAAACAGGTGCGCCACTGAATTACATTTTGGTGCGCCACAGAACATTGTACAGGTATACTCGATTTTATACTGCCTGGTGTATTATACAGGTTTTATACACAGTATACAGGTTATATACAGATATAATATAGACAGATATAATGTGAACACATATAACATAGCAACATTATACATCATCATCACATTATACAACAATATATACAAATGTTTTGCATACAACTCTTAATTCATACAAATTTCACAATTTCGAGATACAAAGTAGTCTTCATCCGGTTCCTCCTTTGCTCCCCTCCTCTCTACCCACCAGGCTCGCTTGCATCGGGTCTTCATATCCAGTTCCTACTATGATGAAAATGGAAGAAAGTGAGACCAACAAGTCCGATGCACAAGAGAAATGGAATAAATGCCTCATACATTTTAATCATCGGCATTTTGGAAATACCAAAGCAAATTGAAAGACAAAATGGAATAAGTGCCTCATACATTGTTGGTCAACACAAATATTAGCATTCCGGGATGGCGTAAGCGAGACCAAGTCCGATGCACAAGAGATTGATATTTGTGCTATCTTACCATGCTCACTTACGCCACCCCAGAGTGTACGGGGACCAAACATTTTAATCATCGGCATTTTGAAAATATCAAAGCAAATGGAATGACAAAATGGAATAAGTGCCTCATACATTGTTGGTCAACACAAAATACTATGGTCAGAAACCATAGTTGCAGTATACGCCGCAATATACTTTGCAGAAGGGCCCCCTTACCGCGGCCGCCGTTCCATGAACGGGTCCTTGACGAGACAACAACGCCGATTTGCCTCTCCGGCGCAGAACCACGGCAGTCCCAGCCGCCTCCCTTGTGGCCGTGTGTCTTGCGTCCTGCACTGTTCGCCTTCTTGCCCGATGAACCAATAGACTGATCGTTGGAATAAGGAAACCGATGACGGCCGGTCGCAAGATTAGATTGCGATCGACCGTCGTCGGCTTCCTTATTCCAACGATAAGTCTATTGTTCACCGGGCAAGAAGGCGAAGAGTGCAGGGCGCAGGAGACGCGGCCACAAGAGAGGCGGCTGGGACTGGCGTGGTTCTGTGCCGGAGAGGCAGGTCGGCGTTGTTGTCTCGTCAAGGACTCGTTCACGGAACGGCGGCCGGGGAAAGGGGGGCCCGTCTACAAAGTATATTGCGGCGTATAGGTGACCAAACATTCTAATCATCGGCACTAAAATGGAAGAAAGAGCCAAGTGGTATCTCAACTAGATATCATATGCCTCATACTTTTTTGGTCGAAAGAAATATTAACATTCAGGGATGGGGTCAGCGAGGCCAGGTAGGATGCACAAGAGATTGATATTTGTGCCATCGCACCAGGCTCAGTGGCCCCACCCCAGAGTGTACAAGTGACCAAACAATTTAATCATCGGCACTAAAATGGAAGAAAGGCCAATGCAATTAAGAATTAGCTAGTATGAACTAAATGGAATGCCTCATACTTTGTTGGTCGAAACAAATATTAACATCCAGGGATGGAGTAAGTGAGGCCAGGTAGGACAAGATATTGATATTTGTGCCATCACACCAGGCTCACTTGCTCCACCCCCGAGTGTACGAGTGATCGACCAACCATCTAATCATCGGCAAGTACAAAAACACCACCAAACCAGCAACCATGGTGACATAAGTCAAGATGCTCAAACACACATAGCATGCATATGGAGCAGATGCTCCAAAGGGATTATTCATCACTTGGTATATAGACCAAGTGATGCTGGCAAAAGAGAGGCCAATCAGAAACTGTCCATTTGAGAGAAATAACATTGGGGTAATGTTAAAATGTTTGTCTCCATATTTGGGAGACATTTTTAATATTGGAGTCTAGCTAATGGAAATCAAGAACTAGTCTTGATCTCCAAATGGTGATTAGAGGGAATTTATTCATCTTAAGCAACATTAGGGACAAATGGGATCATGCAAGGGGCTTTGGTCATTTGGATCATAAGGCATCAATTAAGGAGGCAACCAGGGACAAAGGGAAACATTTGATGATCCATTATCATAGGCAACAAAGCAGCAACTTTTTCCCCTCTAATCTAGCTAGAGTCCTTAAAAGAAATCCATCATAAGCATGGTCAAATACACATATATAGCATGCATGGAACATATGCTCCAAAGGGATTATTCATCACTTGGTATATAGACCAAGTGATGCTGGCAAAAGAGAGGCCAATCAAGAACCAGTAAATCCAGTAAGTGATAGATATGCCTAAACAAGCAACAACACATAGCATATCCCAGCTAACCAGATGAGACAAGTCTTGGTAGCCAACTTAATCACCTAGCACCACCTAGCCTTTTAAAACCATCAGAAACAGTCCTTTTTCTTCAAAGGATACCACAGTGGCATTCATTTACATGATCCCCTACTGTGAATATCTCTATTTTCATCTAAGCCAACAAGAAAAAGAAATTTATCATTACTCAATTGAGTTCAAAACAAAGCTGGGGTCCATAAGGGATTAATCATCACTTGGTAGTAACAAAGTGATGCTGGCAAGAGAGAGGCCAAGCCTGAGCTAGTCAATCCAGTAGAGATGGATATGCATAAGTAAGCAAGAGCACATAGCCTATCCAAGTTAACCAGATAAAACCAACCTTGACAGCCAACTTAATAACCTCTAGCATCACCTAGTCTTTTAAACCATCAGAAACCAAGTGAAGCCTGGTACAAATGGCAAGGACCAGGAATTTGACCAACTCAAGTCACCATGGTTATGCCAACCAATTGAATAGTAGCATCTTCCAAATGGAACTAGGAAGGAAACCATCCCAGATGATTTACCAAGCCAGCAGTTCATGACTGCAAAGGCCAATTCAACCACCAAACCATCCAAACCACCAAGCCTACACACTTATCATTACCCAACAGGATTCAAAATGAAGCTAGGGTCCCCAACAATAGTTGGCATCCATCTAGCTTAAGTAAATACAGTAATAGAATCATTACTGCAAAGTAGTTCATCTCAATTATCTACATTAACAAGATAAAGTTTCACAGATAAATGAATTAGTCAACTGCTAGGCAACAGGGATGCTTGGCAAGCATCATGCATCCATTTATATGCTTTTCAAAGCATAAGCAACCACCAGTACATGGTGAGAAGCTATACAAATCAAGCAACAACACAGTATATCAAGCAACATGCATAGATAGAGGAGGGATCGAGGGGAGAGAGAGCACCGATGACAGGGGTGGAGGACGAGCTTGAAGATGACGCAGGGGTGGAGGAGGAGGAGGAGGCGGCGGATCCTCCACCTTGCCGCGACGACGGCCCCTCCTCGCGGCGGCCCCTCCTCGCCGTAGGGGCAGCTTGTGCTGCAGGTGGCGGGGATGGACCGCGGCGGCATGCGCCTCGCGGAGGAAGGCGCGGCGACGGCGGCGGCGACGACCATGGAGGATCCAGGCGACCACGGAGGAAGGCGGCGGCGGCGGATCCAGGCGACCACGGAGGAGAGGGGAGAGGGGAGAGGGGAGGAATCCTCCAGGCGACCACGGAGGAAGGCGGCGGCGGCGGATCCAGGCGACCACGGAGAGGGGAGAGGGGAGAGGGGAGGGGCTCGGGATGAACAGGCGGGGGAGAGGGCACGGGCGAGATGATATAAGTCCCTTAATTCTGTGGGCACCGGAGAAGGCGCGCCACAGAATCAACTACTTCTGTGGCGCACCAAAGCCGTGCGCCACAGAAAAGTTATTTCTGTGGCGCAGCACGACATGTGCGCCACAGAAATACCTACAGTAATAAATGGTGGTGGCAGGATGTGGGCCCCACATAGTTTCGTGGCGCACCGCCCAAGCGTGCGCCACAAAATTAAGCTATTTCTGTGGCGCACCGTTCCTGGTGCGCCACAAAATAGGTTTCTGTGGCGCATTCAAAACGGTGCGCCACAGAACTAAGCTTCGCCTATAAGGGTTTTCCTACTAGTGCGAGATAGAAATCACCAAGCAAAATCATCATCCCCTCGAATACTCGGTCTGCCATTACTATGCCATCAAGGGCACGCTATAAGGCCTTGTTTGGCAGAAGAAAAAAGGTACGCATCTTGTACTTCTAGCCCGCAATCAGGGGTTTAGAGTTTACGTTAGGGTTTAGGGTTAGAGATTTGGGAAATCGGATTACGAATCCTCTAAATTGATTGCTATGTATTCGTCTAATTCTTCCCTCTTAAACTGCGGTATTAGGGTTTGAGATTCGGGAAATTGGATTCTCGACGGCCATATTCATCATGACGCCTACCAGAAAAGGGAACAATGTCATGTAAGTTCAACTCAAAACTTAGAAACGTAATATGCTTTACTTGGTTGTTCTGTTGATCCAATCATAAACTATGTAATATTGTGCTAAATTATGAATTACCACATTTGTGAACTCTCTCACAAAATGGTGGATACAAGGAAACATATTTGATATCTTCTTGTTTACCGACTATTGAAGCTACCTTTAGTCTTGCCTTGACACTTCTATGTACACTTGAGAGATGTTTTTCTAGAATGAGAATTGTGAATATATACTTGCGCAATCGTCTCAGTGATGAGGAGAGTTACCAGTGAGTCATTGATCGCTTTGAGATCCTACAAAGCCATTCAAAAATGTATTACTCATAAATTTATGCTGCATCATTACACGTTTATTTAGTACGCCACTAATTTTTTTCATAGGAAATTGAGATCTATGTCGCATTTCCCCCAGCAATCATATTTTTTCATAATTTGGAGTTTTTGAATGCTTTATTGCACTAGCTTATGATGGAATGATATATCGAGGAAATGCTTTATTTCTGTAAGCACTTTTTTACCATTGGATACTATAAATTGTGAAGTGTGTCACTTGTATGCATCACATTGCTTGATATACATGCCTATCAGCCTATGCATTGTTAACTTGTAACGCCCGGAAATTTTTGTCCCCGGTCGCGCCTTGGTGCGAGCAGGCGGCGGTGGAGTTGGTGGGTATATCCCATGTGTCATCAGGTGCGCAGCATGGACGACGCGCTCGGACACGAAAAATGCGTCAATTTGAGGACACTTGTTTGTAGCCGGTGGCCGGAGTGTCAGAAAAACCTCCCCGCTCGTCGGCAGCACCACACAATACTGATCGGCGGCACTGCAAGTAGTCCTGCCCATCATCCATTGCGCAAACACCGTAGCCCTGTCGGGTGTCGATCGGCTTGGATTTAAGGAAGGAGCTAAACGCAAAGGAAGAAGATGCGGACTGGTGGCCGGAAGTGTCCTGGCAGCTTTGCCATGCACCCAATTGCAGCGTGGAGTCGGGGCACAATCCATATTTTTTTTTGAGCTCCCGGGGGCACAATCCTAATTCCATGTGTACTAGTTGTCGCCATCCTCGCGATCTATCTCGCCGACCTGTTTCATTCTCCGCATCGCACTCCCATAATTAACTGCTCCGGCATCATCAGCATGTTGGATACCATGCGTCGGGCAGCCGGATCTCCTACCCACGTCTCCCGGTGTCGGCGTAAATGCGATCCGTCGCGTCGCGTGCCCTGGGCTTCCAGTCAAAACCTGGGCCCTGCCTGCCCCGTCTTCTCCGTCTACGGCTTCTCGTCTTTGCCCGCTTTCCTTCATCATCATCGACGGCGCCAGTGGTGGCCGTCCGTGACTCGAATTGATATGATTTGATGGCATTCCGCCGCTGTATACTTTTGCTCCAGCTTCACTCTCGTCGTAGCTGCTCCATGCTCGGGGTACCCAACTGAACTCTTTTGGAGATTGAAAAGAGACCAACTGTTGATGCACTCTACAGTCCACAGTGGCAGCAACTCGTCTCTCGTATTTTGGCGATTTAACCAGGATCGCAAAAATAAAGAGGTGGAAAGTCAAATCAAGTAAAGCGTTCGTTTTTTTTTTGATGCAAACATGTTGATTAAAAGCCATAATTTGTGTTCTTATAATTATCCACACAAACGGGATTCAAGCTAAAGGAGAAAATCAAATTAACAGGAAACTTAATGATAATCGGTCCGCCGAGGTTGACCGTACCACCTAGCCTGGCCATACTCATACGGATCCACCTCGTTAAACAATATCACCACGCATGATCAGATTAAAAGTTAGACGCATAAAGAAGCAACAACCGCAGAATAGTCTCAAAGGACTCAACTCCGGAAGGGATCTAGAAGGGGAATCAGCAAGAGGGCACCTGTCTCGCCACAACTTGGATCTTTGAGGCTATGCCACTAATCTCCATCATCACTAGCATCTTCTTCGTGATCCATCTCATTATAACTCCAAAACCTAGTGTGGATTTGCACGTGTATTCGCTTAGTCATTCATACTCCATTTATATTTTTATTATAATGTTGGCGTGTGGCCCATGTATGAGTAGTTCCATTAGGTTATGGGGGAAGATGAAGAAACCCTAGCAGCACCATGAATTATTTGCATGATTGTATTCAGTTTTATTTGTATAAATTGTGTCAACGTTCTTCACGATATTGTGCAAACATCAACTACATAATATTTGCCGATGGGACATGAATGATGCTAGTGTTGGCGTGTGTGTGTTAATTAGTGGGCATAGCGACAGAAGTTGCCCCTCTCCTTAACACTATCAGACTAATGAATAACCAAGTGGTTATCTCCGCATCTTCTGGGTAATCTTAATTCCTACTGTACTCCGACATTGCCAATAGGAGGAATGGCGGTGGTTGTGTGGGGCATGTGATCGAAATTTCGGACACATCTTTATGTGGGGATACACCATACACAAATGCAAATAAGAAATGATAAAATACATGGTAAATCCGCAATTCGATAAGAACACTTCAAGTTTTACATAGTTTATTCTTTGTTTCCGCTCTCTATAGCTTTCTTTTGATATTGGTCGCTCACTACACAATCTTCATGCAGAAATAATTTTATCACCCTCTTGCTTGGAATCAAGGATAACTTGCAGGTGAACCTTAGTGAATTCATAACTCTCGGTGGTTTATTCTAACCGAAACTACGTGCAACATCGCCGTGCTCTTGTGGATCAGGTGTCCAGGGGAATTACAACTTATGCACAAATGTATGTGTAGTATGCGGATATATATTAGGACGTGGTGCCCATGTAGATACTTAATTTACACCCCTCCCCCTTTGCATTTGGATTTATCACTACTTATATGCATGCTTCATATTTTGTGTTGCCATATACATGTGTCAGAGAGATCAAATGAACCCTTGAACCCCGATCCTTATTTTTCCTACTTGCCGCTTTTACTTCACGTTGATTACTTTACTTCAGTAGTTGTTGTATGTTGTTTTTTCAGAACCAAACTCCCTATTTTATTTTTATTTTGCTCTTTGCATAGAAGACTACATAAGTGACAATGTAGCTTGAAAGAATAATTAGGGTTACATTCTTTCGCCTGCAGTTTTATACACTATACTTCTAAATTTATAGATGCAACAACTATCTCCTGCACTAGTTTTTATCAGAGATATGCGCTCCTGTGATTCGAGGTGGGTGGTTTGTACATCGAAGGGAGTAGAGTCGGATGTTCTGATTCGGGAGGTGGGACCTTGTTCACAGGTGGAGGTGACGCCGGATGTTTCCAAATCGGTACTTGTGGCTTTTGCACCGGAGGAAGGGAATCCATGCTCTAGTGACCATGTGAGTTTGGGTCGAGGGCTTGTAAATCGGCATCGTCGGGCTGGTTTGTTGCTAACGAGGGCTTAAGTGTTGGCTTGTATGTGGTATTGGGCCAATGATAGGAGGGCCATGCCCCCCCCCCACCCCAATGGTTGCCAATGTTAAGGGGTCAACAAGCCAAGAAATATGAGAATGTTTGCAAAGGTAACATGGTATCAGTTAGTTTATGATGTGATAACCCCAAATACAAGAGAGTTGTAGCACCTATCAACGTGTAACTATAAAGTATCGCAACCCCATGAGCAAGAAGGTAAACCTCTATTCTCTCAAGATATATATGTCATTTAAATATTGTTCTATGCGGTGAACAAAATAAAAAATGGTATGTTTGGATATGAAAAGAACAACATGCAATGTAAAGTAATCAAACTAAAGTAAATGAGGTTTTTACAGTAGGGAAAATGACTAGGATCTATGGATTCACTTAATAAGAAAAGGTTCCACCCTTGTATATTATTATGTCTCATATTTATGAAAATTGATATGTATGCAATTGTTTCCTATATCTATGTGTCCGGGGAGCTTTGAACCTAACGTGTGCATTTGTATTTGATGGCGTGTAACACACACGTTCGTTGGGAACCCCAAGAGGAAGGTATGTTGCACACAGTAGCAAGTTTTTCCTCAGAAAGAAACCAAGGTTTATCGAACCAGGAGGAGCCAAGAAGCACATTGAAGGTTGATGGTGGCGAGATGTAGTGCGGCGCAACACCAGGGATTCCGGCGCCAACGTGGAACCTGCACAACACAACCAAAAAGCATTGTTCAACGAAACAGTGAGGTTAATAATCCTGACTTTGCTGTAACAAAGGATTAGATGTATGTGGATGATGATTGTTGCGTAAAACAGAAACAAGTATTACAGTAGATTGTATTCGATGTAAAGAATAGGACCGGTCCACGGTTCACTAGAGGTGTCTCTCCCATAAGATAAATAGCATGTTGAGTGAACAATAGAGAGGGCATGGCCATGCACATACATGATATGATGAGTATTGTGAGATTTAATTGGGCATTACGACAAAGTACATAGACCGCTATCCAGCATGCATCTATGCCTAAAAAGTCCACCTTCGAGTTATCATCCGAACCCCTTCGGTATTAAGTTGTAAACAACAGACAATTGCATTAAGTATGGTGCGTAATGTAATCAATAACTACATCCTTAGACATAGCATCAATGTTTTATCCCCAGTGGCAACACATCCACAACCTTAGAACTTTCTCTCACTGTCCCAGGATTTAATGGAGGCATGAACCCACTATCGAGCATAAATACTCCCTCTTGGAGTTAAGAGCAAAAACTTGGCCGGAGCCTCTACTAATAACGGAGAGCATGCAAGATCATAAACAACACATAGGTAATAGATTGATAATCAACATAACATAGTATTCTCTATCCATCGGATCCCGACAAACACAACATATAGCATTACAGATAGATGATCTTGATCATGTTAGGCAGCTCACAAGATCCAACAATGAAGCACAATGAGGAGAAGACAACCATCTAGCTACTGCTATGGACCCATAGTCCTGGGTGAACTACTCACTCATCACTCCGGAGGCGACCATGGCGGTGAAGAGTCCTCTGGGAGATGATTCCCCTCTCCCGGGTGCCGGGGGCGATCTCCTGAATCCCCCCGAGATGGGATTGGAAGCGGCGTCTCGGTAAGGTTTTCCGTATCGTGGCTCTCGGTATTGGGGGTTTCGCGACGAAGGCTATTTGTAGGCGGAAGGGCAGGGGGGCGTCACGAGGGGCCCACACACCAGGCCGCGCGGCCAGGGCCTGGGCCGCGCCGCCCTGGCGTCTAGCCACCTCGTGGCCCCACTTCGTCTCTCCCTCGGTCTTCTGGAAGCTTCGTGCAAAAATAGGACCCTGGGCGTTGATTTCGTCCAATTCCGAGAATATTTCCTTACTAGGATTTCTGAAACCAAAAACAGCAGAAAAACAGAACTGGCTCTTCGGCATCTCGTTAATAGGTTAGTGCCAAAATGCATAAATACGACATATAATGTATAAAACATGTAGATATCATCAATAATGTGGCATGGAACATAAGAAATTATCGATACGTCGAGACGTATCGCATCCCCAGCTTAGTTCTGCTCGTCCCGAGGTGTAAACGATAACAAAGATAATTTCGGAGTGACATGCCATCATAACCTTGATCAAACTATTGTAAGCATATGTAATGAATGCAGCGATCAAAACAATGGTAATGACATGAGTAAACAAATGAATCATAAAGCAAAGACTTTTCATGAATAGTACTTCAAGACAAGCATCAATAAGTCTTGCATAAGAGTTAACTCATAAAGCAATAAATCAAAGTAAAGGTATTGAAGCAACACAAAGAAGATTAAGTTTCAGCGGTTGCTTTCAACTTATAACATGTATATCTCATGGATATTGTCAATGTAAAGTAATATAACAAGTGCAATATGCAAGTATGTAAGAATCAATGCACCACACAAGTGTTTGCTTCTTGAGGTGGAGAGAAATAGGTGAACTGACTCAACATAAAAGTAAAAGAAAGGTCCTTCAAAGAGGAAAGCATCGATTGCTATATTTGTGCTAGAGCTTTGGTTTTGAAAACATGAACAATTTTGTCAACGGTAGTAATAAAGCATATGTATCATGTAAATTATATCTTACAAGTTGCAAGCCTCATGCATAGTATACTAATATTGCCCGCACCTTGTCCTAATTAGCTTGGATTACCAGGATTATCATTGCAATACACATGTTTTAACCAAGTGTCACAAAGGGTACCTCTATGCCGCCCGTACAAGGTCTAAGGAGAAAGCTCGCATTTGATTTCTCTTGATTATTCTCAACTTAGACATCCATACTGAAACTTCCACCATGTAGCATGAGACAACAGATAATGGACTCCTCTTTAATGCATAAGCATGTAGCAACAATTAATGTTCTCATATGAGATTGAGGATATATGTCCAAAACTGAAACTTCCACCATGATTCATGGCTTTAGTTAGCGGTCCAATGTTCTTCTCTAACAATATGCATGCTCTAACCATTTAATGAGTGGTAAATCTCCCTTACTTCAGACAAGACGACATGCATAGCAACTCACATGATATTCAACAAAGAGTTGATGGCGTCCCCGACGTCTACGGATCGATAATTTCTTATGTTCCATGCCACATTATTGATGATATCTACATGTTTATGCACACTTTATGTCATATTCGCGCATTTTCCGGAACTAACTTATTAACAAGATGCCGAAGTGCCGTCGTTTCTTGTTTTTGGTTTCGTAAACTTAGTAACGAAATATTCTCGGTTGACTAAATCAACGCCTGTGTTCCTATTTTGCCCGGAAGCATCCAGAACACCCGAGAGTCGCCAGAGGGGGCCACACAGGCCTAGACCATAGGCCGGCGCGCCCAGCCCCGGCCGCGCCGCCCTATAGTGTCGTCGCCCCTTCGACCTTCTCGACTCCGCCTCTTCGCCTATATAAAGGTCCTCGACCTAAACCTCGACACGGAAAAACCACGGTACGAGAAACCTTCCAGCGCCGCCATCGCGAAGCCAAGATGGGGGACAGGAGTCTCTGTCTCCGCACGCCGGGACTGGGAAGTGCCCCTAAGGCTTCTCCATCGACACCACCGCCATCTTCATCACCGGTGCTGTCTCCCATGAGGAGGGAGTAGTTCTCCATCGAGGCTCGGGCTGTCTCCGGTAGCTATGTGGTTCATCTCTCTCCCATGTACTTCAATACAATAATCTCATGAGCTGCCTTACATGATTGAGATTCATATGATGATGCTTGTAATCTAGATGTCATTATGCTAGTCAAGTGAGTTTTACTTATGTGATCTCCGGAGACTCCTTGTCCCACGTGTGTAAAGGTGACAGTGTGTGCACCGTGTGGGTCTCTTAGGCTATATTTCACAGAATACTTATTCACCGTTATGAATGGCATAGTGAAGTGCTTATTTATATCTCTTTATGATTGCAATATGTTTTGTATCACAATTTATCTATGTGCTACTCTAGCAATGTTATTAAAGTAGTTTTATTCCTCCTGCACGGTGTAATGGTGACAGTGTGTGCACTCGTGTTAGTACTTGGTTTATGCTATGATCATGATCTCTTGTAGATTGCGAAGTTAACTATTGCTATGATAGTATTGATGTGTATTATTCCTCCTACATGAAGGTGACAGTGTGCATGCTATGTTAGTACTTGGTTTAGTCGTTTCGATCTTTCATGCACTCTAAGGTTATTTAAATATGAACATTTAATTGTGGAGCTTGTTAACTCCGGCATTGAGGGTTCGTGTAATCCTACGCAATGTGTTCATCATCCAACAAGAGAGTGTAGAGTATGCATTTATCTATTCTGTTATGTGATCAATGTTGAGAGTGTCCACTAGTGAAAGTCTAATCCCTAGGCCTTGTTCTAAATACTGCTATCGCTGCTTGTTTACTGTTTTACTGCGTTACTACTGCTGCGTTACTACACATGTTTACTTCCGCAATATTGTTACCATCAACTGCACGCCAGCGAGCTATTTCTGGCGCCGTACTACTGCTCATATTCATTCATACCACTTGTATTTCACTATCTCTTCGCCGAACTAGTGCACCTATTAGGTGTGTTGGGGACACAAGAGACTTCTTGCTTTGTGGTTGCAGGGTTGCTTGAGAGGGATATCTTTGACCTCTTCCTCCCTGAGTTCGATAAACCTTGGGTAATCCACTTAAGGGAAACTTGTTGCTGTTCTACAAACCTCGCTCTTGGAGCCCAACACTCTCTACAAGAATAGAAGCACCCGTAGACATCAAGCACTTTTCTGGCGCCGTTGTCGGGGAGGAAAGGTAAAAGGTACTCACACCGGATCTCGGCTACTAAGCTATTTTCGCCGTTGTAAGTACTCGAAGCTATTTCCTTTAGATCCTGCAATTGCATCTTTTTGTTTCTTGTTTACACTAGTTAGGCCTAATGGAAAACAACACAATGAGAGATCTTTATGAACTTTATCTTGAATTAGGACATGATGTGTTTGAAGAGAGAATTAAAAAAACCCATGGAACTTATGCATGCTAATGGGAATGTTATCAGTATGAATGCTTTGAACACTATTGTTGCTAATGCTATGGAAAATTCTAAGCTTGGGGAAGCTGGCTTTGATGAGCATGATATTTTTAGTCCCCCAAGCATTGAGGAGAAAATTTACTTTGATGATACCTTGCCTCCTATATTTGATGATGAGAATAATAATGATAGCTACTTTGTTGAATTTGCTCCCACTACAACTAATAAAATTGATTATGCTTATGTGGAGAGTAATGATACTTTTATGCATGTGAATAAGAATGCTTTATGTGATACTTATATTGTTGAGTTTGTTCATGATGCTACTGAAAATTATTATGAGAGAGGAAAATATGGTTGTAGAAATTTTCATGTTACTAAAACACCTCTCTATATGCTGAAATTTTTGAAGTTACACTGGTTTTATCTTCCTATGCTTGTTACTTTGCTCTTCATGAACTTGTTTATTTACAAGATTCCTATGCATAGGAAGCATGTTAGACTTAAATTTGTTTTAAATTTGCCTCTTGATGCACTCTTTTGTTTCAACTACTATTTCTTGCGAGTGCATCATTAAAACTGCTGAGCCCATCTTAATGGCTATAAAGAAAGAACTTCTTGGGAGATAACCCATGTGTTTATTTTGCTACAGTACTTTGTTTTATATTTGTGTCTTGGAAGTTGTTTACTACTGTAGCAACCTCTCCTTATCTTAGTTTTGTGTTTTGTTGTGCCAAGTAAAGTCGTTGATAGCAAGGTTGATACTAGATTTGGATTACTGCGCAGAAACAGATTTCTTTGCTGTCACGAATCTGGGTCTAATTTCTGTAGGTAACTCAGAAAATTATGCCAATTTACGTGAGTGATCCTCAGATATGTACGCAACTTTCATTCAATTTGGGCATTTTCATCTGATCAAGTCTGGTGCCATTTTAAAATTCGTCCTTACGGACTGTTCTGTTTTGGCAGATTCTGCCTTTTATTTCGCATTGCTTCTTTCGCTGTGTTGGGTGGATTTCTTTGTTCCATTACCTTCGAGCAATGTCCAGAAGTGTTAAGAATGATTGTGTCACCTCTGAACATGTGAATTTTTGATTATGCACTAACCCTCTAATGAGTTTGTTTCGAGTTTGGTGTGAAGGAAGTTTTCAAGGGTCAAGAAGGAGGATGATATACTATGATCAAGAAGAGTGAAAAGTCTAAGCTTGGGGATGCCCCGTGGTTCATCCCTGCATATTTCAAGAAGACTAAAGCTAGCTTGGGGATGCCCAAGGCATCCCTTCTTCATCGACAACATTATCGTTCCTCCCCCGAAACTATATTTTATTCCGTCACATCTTATGCACTTTGCTTGGAGCGTCGGTTTGTTTTTATTTTTGTTTTGTTTGAATAAAATGGATCCTAGCATTCGATGGGAGAGAGACACGCTCCGTTGTAGCATATGGACAAGTATGTCCTTAGGCTTTACTCATAGTATTCATGGCGAAGTTTCTTCTTCGTTAAATTGTTATATGGTTGGAATTGGAAAATGCTACATGTAGTAATTCTAAAATGTCTTGGATAATTTGATACTTGGCAATTGTTGTGCTCATGTTTAAGCTCTTGCATCATATACTTTGCACCCATTAATGAAGAAACACTTAGAGCTTGCTAATTTGGTTTGCATATTTGGTTTCTCTAGAGTCTAGATAATATCTAGTATTGAGTTTTGAACAACAAGGAACACGGTGTAGAGTCTTATAATGTTTACAATATGTCTTTTATGTGAGTTTTGCTGCACCGTTCATCCTTGTGTTTGTTTCAAATAACCTTGCTAGCCTAAACCTTGTATCGAGAGGGAATACTTCTCATGCATCCAAAATCCTTGAGCCAACCATTATGCCATTTGTGTCCACCATACCTACCTACTACATGGTATTTCTCCGCCATTCCAAAGTAAATTGCTTGAGTGCTACCTTTAAAATTCCATCATTCGCCTTTGCAATATATAGCTCATGGGACAAAATAGCCTTAAAAACTATTGTGGTATTGAATATGTACTTATGCACTTTATCTCTTATTAAGTTGCTTGTTGTGCGATAACCATGCTTCTGGGGACGCCATCAACTATTCTTTGTTGAATATCATGTGAGTTGCTATGCATGTCCGTCTTGTCTGAAGTAAGAGAGATCTACCACCTTAATGGTTGGAGCATGCATATTGTTAGAGAAGAACATTGGGCCGCTAACTAAAGCCATGAATCATGGTGGAAGTTTCAGTTTTGGACATATATCCTCAATCTCATATGAGAATAATAATTGTTGCTACATGCTTATGCATTAAAGAGGAGTCCATTATCTGTTGTCCATGTTGTCCCGGCATGGATGTCTAAGTTGAGAATAATCAAAAGCGAGAAATCCAAATGCGAGCTTTCTCCTTAGACCTTTGTACAGGCGGCATGGAGGTACCCCATTGTGACACTTGGTTAAAACATGTTTGCGATGATCCGGTAGTCCAAGCTAATTAGGACAAGGTGCGGGCACTATTAGTACACTATGCATGAGGCTTGCAACTTGTAAGATATAATTTACATAACTCATATGCTTTATTACTACCGTTGACAAAATTGTTTCATGTTTTCAAAATAAAAGCTCTAGCACAAATATAGCAATCGATGCTTTCCTCTTTGAAGGACCATTCTTTTACTTTTATGTTGAGTCAGCTCCCTATCTCTCTCCACCTCAAGAAGCAAACACTTGTGTGAACTGCATTGATTCTTACATACTTGCATATTGCATTTGTTATATTACTCTATGTTGACAATTATCCATGAGATATACATGTTACAAGTTGAAAGCAACCGCTGAAACTTAATCTTCCATTGTGTTGCTTCAATGTCTATACTTTAAATTATTGCTTTATGAGTTAACTCTTATGCAAGACTTATTGATGCCTGTCTTGAAAGTGCTATTCATGAAAAGTCATTGCTTTATGATTCGCTTGTTTACTCATGTCATTACCATTGTTTGATCGCTTCATTACATATGTTTACAATATGATCAAGTTTATGATGGCATGTCACTGTAAATTATCTTTGTTATCGTTTTACCTGCTCTGGACGAGCGTGAACTAAGCTTGGGGATGCCTGATACGTCTCCGACGTATCGATAATTTCTTATGTTCCATGCCACATTATTGATGATATCTACATGTTTTATGCACACTTTATGTCATATTCGTGCATTTTCTCGGAACTAACCTATTAACAAGATGCTTAGTGCCGTCTGCTGCTTTTGGTTTCAGAAATCCTAAGTAATTAAATATTCTCAATTGACGAAATCAACGCCTGTGTTCCTATTTTGCCCGAAGCATCCAACACCGAGAGTCGCGCAGGGGGCCACACACCTGGACCATAGGCCGCGCGGCCAGCCCCGCCGCGCCGCCTATAGTGTCGTCGCCCTTCCGACCTTCGACTCCGCCGCCTATATAAAGGTCCCCACCTAAAACCTCGACACTAAAACCACGCACGAGAAACCTTCCGAGCCGCCGCCATCGCGAAGCCAAGATCGGGGGACAAGAGTCTCCTCGTTCCAAGACGTCACGGGATTCGGGAAGTGCCCCTTAAGGCTTCTCCACGACACCACCGCCATCTTCATCACCGCTGTCGTCTCCCATGAGGAGGGAGTAGTTCTCATCGAGGCTCGGGCAGTACCTGTAGCTATGTGGTTCATCTCTCTCCCATGTACTTCAATACAATAATCTCATGAGCTGCCTTACATGATTGAGATTCATATGATGATGCTTGTAATCTAGATGTCATTATGCTAGTCAAGTGAGTTTTACTTATGTGATCTCCGGAGACTCCTTGTCCCACGTGTGTAAAGGTGACAGTGTGTGCACCGTGTGGGTCTCTTAGGCTATATTTCACAGAATACTTATTCACTGTTGAATGGCATAGTGAAGTGCTTATTTATATCTCTTTATGATTGCAATATGTTTTGTATCACAATTTATCTATGTGCTACTCTAGCAATGTTATTAAAGTAGTTTTATTCCTCCTACACGGTGTAATGGTGACAGTGTGTGCACTCGTGTTAGTACTTGGTTTATGCTATGATCATGATCTCTTGTAGATTGCGAAGTTAACTATTGCTATGATAGTATTGATGTGTATTATTCCTCCTACATAAGCATGAAGGTGACAGTGTGCATGCTATGTTAGTACTTGGTTTAGTCGTTTCGATCTTTCATGCACTCTAAGGTTATTTAAATATGAACATTTAATTGTGGAGCTTGTTAACTCCGGCATTGGGTTCGTGTAATCCTACGCAATGTGTTCATCATCCAACAAGAGAGTGTAGAGTATGCATTTATCTATTCATATGTGATCAATGTTGAGAGTGTCCACTAGTGAAAGTCTAATCCCTAGGCCTTGTTCCTAAATATCGCTATCGCCGTTGTTTCTGTTTTACTGCGCACATCATTGCTACTACTACATGTTTACTTCGCAATATTGTTACCATCAACCGCACGCCAGCGAGCTATTCTTCCTGGCGTCGTACTACGCTCATATTCATTCATACCACTTGTATTTCACTATATCTTCGCCGAACTAGTACACCTATTAGGTGTGTTGGGGACACAAGAGACTTTCTGGTTGCAGGGTTGCTTGAGAGGGATATCTTTGACCTCTTCCTCCCCGAGTTCGATAAACCTTGGGTAATCCACTTAAGGGAAACTTGCTGCTGTTCTACAAACCTCGCTCTTGGAGGCCCAACACTGTCTACAAGAATAGAAGCACCAGACATCGTCTCAGAACATGGTTATCGCACAACAAGCAACTTAATAAGAGATAAAGTGCATAAGTACATATTCAATACCACAATAGTTTTAAAGCTATTTTGTCCCATGAGCTATATATTGCAAAGACGAATGATGGAAATTTTAAAGATAGCACTCAAGCAATTTACTTTGGAATGGCGGAGAAATACCATGTAGTAGGTAGGTATGGTGGACACAAATGGCATAGTGGTTGGCTCAAGGATTTTGGATGCATGAGAAGTATTCCTCTCGATAAAAGGTTTAGGCTAGCAAGGTTATTTGAAACAAACACAAGGATGAACCAGTGCAGCAAAACTCACATAAAAGACATATTGTAAACATTATAAGACTCTACACCGTCTTCCTTGTTGTTCAAAACTCAATACTAGAAATTATCTAGACTTTAGAGAGACCAAATATGCAAACCAAATTTTAGCAAGCTCTATGTATTTCTTCATTAATGGGTGCAAAGTATATGATGCAAGAGCTTAAACATGAGCACAACAATTGCCAAGTATCAAATTATTCAAGACATTTTAGAATTACTACATGTAGCATTTCCCGATTCCAACCATATAACAATTTAACGAAGAAGATTCAACCTTCGCCATGAATACTATGAGTAAAGCCTAAGGACATATTTGTCCATATGCAACAGCGGAGGGTGTCTCTCTCCCACACAATGAACGCTAGGATCCATTTTATTCAAACCGACGCTCCAAACAAAGTACATAAGATGTGATGGAATAAAAATATAGTTTCACAGAGGAACCTGATAATGTTATCGATGAAGAAGGGGATGCCTTGGGCATCCCCAAGCTTAGACGCTTGAGTCTTCTTAAAATATGGCAGGTGAACCAGGCATCCCCAAGCTTAGAGCTTTCACTCTCCTTTGATATTGCATCATTTCCCTCTCTTGATCCTTGAAAACTTCCTCCACACCAAACTCGAAACAACTCATTAGAGGGTTAGTGCACAATAAAATTCACATGTTCAGAGGTGACATAATCATTCTTAACACTTCTGGACATTGCATAAAGCTACTGGACATTAATGGATCAAAGAAATTCATCCAACATAGCAAAAGAGGCAATGCGAAATAAAAGGCAGAATCTGTCAAAACAGAACAGTTCGTAAAGACGAATTTTAAAGTGGCACCAGACTTGCTCAAATGAAAATGCCCAAATTGAATGAAAGTTGCGTACATATCTGAGGATCACGCACGTAAATTGGCATATTTTTCTGAGCTACCTACAGAGAGGCAGGTCGAAATTCGTGACAGCAAATCTGTTTCTGCGCAGTAATCCAAATCTAGTATGAACCTTACTATCAAAGACTTTACTTGGCACAACAATGCACAAAACTAAGATAAGGAGAGGTTGCTACAGTAGTAAACAACTTCCAAGACTCAAATATAAAATAAAGTACTGTAGTAAAAACATGGGTTGTCTCCCATAAGCGCTTATCTTTAACGCGCTAGGCGCAGAAAGTGTGTATCAAGTATTATCAAAAGAACATGCATCTACAGCGGGGTTTGGAGTTTTCTCAACCATGCATAGTATATTGGATACATAAGTTTCAGCGGCTCCCTTTTCATTAGTCTTGGGCTTGCTACTCTCATCAAACAAATTTTCAGGAACAAGCCAAGCATAATTATCATCTAGAGCTTCATGCATCGCTAGGAGCTTACATGGTATTGGTGCCTTAATCTCCCCACTATCATTAACATTATTAGTATACTTAATTCTATCCGTATCCATTTTTTCAAGTGTTCTTTTAAAGTCGGTATAAAAGCCAAGCCTATTATGCTTAATAAAAACTTTTCTAGCTTCTTTAGCTATATCTTCAAATTCTCGCACTAAGACTTTTAGAACAAAATCTCTCTTCTCTCCCCGCTCCATATCAGAAAGTGTAAGAAACATGTGTTGTATCATGGGGTTGAGACTAATAAATCTAGTTTCTATCATGCGTACCAAACAAACAGAGGCATCTTCATAAGTAGGGACAACTTTTGCAAGGGGTATATCTTTAAGATCTTCATGCATACTAACATGGGTGAAAAATTCTTCTATATTATCTCTTCCAATTATAGACCCTTGTCCCACAGGTATATCTTTTGCAGTAAAATTAAAAGGTAAAATGCAAGTAACTAAGTAAAATGCAAGTAACTATTTTTTTGTGTTTTTGATATATAGAGCAAGACAGTGAATAAAGTAAAGCTAGCAACTAATTTTTTGTGTTTTATAGTATAATGCAAATCAAACAAAGTAGTAAATGAAATAAAGCAAGACAAAAACAAAGAAGAGATTGGATTGTGAGACTCCCTGCAACAAGTAGTTCGACCACGCAAGACCCGCGCCTCAGAAAAAGAGCTGACGAAGGTAACACACACGTTCGCTGGGAACCCTGAAGAGGAAGGTATGTTGCACACAGTAGCAAGTTTTCCCTAAGAAACCAAGGTTATCGAACCAGTGGGAGCCAAGAAGCACGTTGAAGGTTGATGGCGGCAGATGTAGTGCGGCGCAACACTGTGATTCCGCCAATTCAACCCGCACAACACAACAAAGAGCTTTGCTCAACGAAACAAATATATTGTCAATCTCAATTTGCATTACGTAACAGCGATTGGGATGTGAGATAATACATGACGATTGTTTGTAAAACAAGAAACAAGCATTGCAAGATTGTATTCGATGTAAAGAATAGACCGGGTCCACAGCTCACTAGAGGTGTCTCTCCCATAAGATAAATAGCATGTTGAGTGAACAAATTACGCCTGCAATTGACAAGATAGTGGTACACCACATATACATGATATGATGAGTACGAGATTTAATTGGGCACACACAAAGTACATAGACCGCTATCCAGGATGCATCTATGCCTAAAAAGTCCACCTTCAAAGCTATCATCCTAACCCTTCCGCATTAAGTTAGAAACAATGCATAATTGCATATATGGTGCGAATGTAATCAATAACTACATCCTTAGACATAGCATCAATATTCTATCCCTAGTGGCAACAACACATCCACAACCTTTAGAACTTTCTCGTCACTGTCCCACATTTAATGGAGGCATGAACCCACTATCGAGTATAAATACTCCCTCTTGGAGTCAAGAGCAAAAACTTGGCCGTGTAGCCTCTACTAATAATGGAGAGCATGCAAGATCATAAACAACACATAGGTAATAGATTGATAATCAACATAACATAGTATTCTCTATCCATCGGATCCCGACAAACACAACATATAGCATTACAGATATTGATCTTGATCATGTTAGGCAGCTCACAAGATCCAACAATACACAATGAGGAGAAGACAACCATCTGGGCCCATCGTTATGGACCCATAGTCCAAAAGGACCATTTCACCTCCATCACTCCGAGGCGACCACAAGTGCTAAGAGTCCTCCTGATGATTCCCTCCTGCTAGGCGCCGAGGCGATCTCCGAATCCCCCGAGATGGGATTGACGTGCGGCGCGTCTCAAGAAGGCTTTCCTGGGGGCGCTCGGTACTGGGGGTTTCGCGATGGAGGCTATTTGTAGGCGGAAGGGCGGGTAAAGGATGCCGCTAGGGGGCCCACACACCAGCCATGCACATAGGTCAGGCCGCACGTCAAGGGCTCCCTGCCACCTCGCGGGCCCCACTTTCGCCTCCCTGGGCCTTCCTGAAAGCCAGTGTGAATAGGACCGGGCGTTGATTTCGTCCAATTCCGAGAATATTTTCTTACTAGGATTTCTGAAACCAAAAACAAGCAGAACAAAGAACCCGCCTCTTCTGGGATCTCGTTAATGTGTTATGCTGGAAAATGGCAACAGATATATAAAGTATAAACATGATATCATCAATAATGTGGCATGGAACATAAGGAAATACCGACACGTCTGAGACGTACGTATTCAAATGCAACACTACATGCACACATTTAGGGTGTTACCCTATCTTAGAAAAATGATGCTAAGTGTGTAGACCTTTCACAAATCTTGTATTACCAACACCAAAAGGGGAGATTAAAAAGGACTTTGATCCATAAGGTTTTGTATCTTAAGACAACAATGCTAATGCATCATCTGACAATGTGCTAAGTGGTGCAAGGATATAATATACAATTATCACCGCTCTGGCCCACGACCCCCTCCCACTCCCAAAATGAGAAAAATGTTTCAATATTCACTCACCGCAACCCTGTGAGGCAATGTAAACAGGCCTAGGTGGACTACCTACCTGTGCCCACAACCGAATAAGAATATTTGTCCATCCGTAATTGAGATTACATTAGTAGGAACGATAGTCTCTCATAAGGCATGCGTGTCCACCGACTCGTGTCTCGGTCTTTCTTGGCCTTGCGCTTCACCGCGACCCACCCCCGTCTCAAGAAAGCAGATAGCTGGTCATGCTCCATGCTTGCAAGTGGTAAACAAGAGTTCGGTCTCATCGAACTCCTCGTCCTGGACATTTTTAGAAAACTCGATTGCTTTACTCATCTCACAAGAGAATTGAAATAGTCAATCTAATATATGTCCATGTTGCTGCAATTTGAAACTCTGACCATACCCTCCAAGCTGCCCTGCCAACGGGGACGAGCAAAGTTAGGCGTACCGCTATGCCGATGTGCCCGAGCTATGCTGAAGAAGAAAGGTCACGTGGCTCTGATGGGATGGAGGCCTGACTTGCACCCAACTCCGGGTTCAATGCTGGCGATGCAGTCTCACTGAAACGGGGTACCGCCAGCCGACTTCCGGAATGCAACAACGGGCCAAAACTTTTGTCAACGGCGAACTCGCAGCCGTAAAACATCGTAGGTGGGTTTTATCGACAGACACTCCACTGAGCTGGAGTTGAGCCACTAAGAACTGGTGATGGCAATGACAACCCAAAGCGTTGCACTCTGAGCTGTGCCGGGGTGGTGTGGAGATGGAAATCAAGGCTTTTGGGAAGACAAGATTCGGCTGTATACCTTTCGTCCCACTCGGCGGGGCCCAGGTTGGCCGCAGGGTGACGCAGTATGATATGCACTGCCCGACATTTCGCGGCTCAAATTTGATAACGGATGGATCGATTCACGCAAATCGATTCATTTGGATCGTTGCCATCGAGCCACTCAAAACGTGTGCAGCCCATTCGCTACTAACACGAACTGCTGTGACGCTGAGACGCTGGAGACAATGCGATCCTTCATTGCTGCGTCTTCTAGGCTTCCTGGCCAACGCCTGGGCCCTGCCTACCCTGCCCGTCTTCTCCGTATGCTGCTTCGTCCTTGCCCGCTCTTTTCTTCTATCATCGTCGACGGCGCCGGTGGTGGCCGGCCGTGACTCGTGATTTGATGGCGTTACGCCGCTGCTCGACACTTTTGCTCGCACGATCCCTCTCCCGTTTGTGTACTCACAGCTAGCAAGTGCACGTGCACCCCTTCACTCCAACTCTTTTGGAGACGGGAAAAGATACACCGAGCTGCCGATGTACTTACAGTCCATAGAAAATACATAGGGTGGACCTAAACCTGCTGCAACTCGTCTCCGTATGGCCGTGTGAGCCCCGCCTTATCCGTGTGTATTTTGGCTTTTCTACACCCTTCCATCGGATTTATATTCCCGCTCGTTAGAGCTTCCCACTAAAATCCGGCGCTATTTAGTCACGGATACGAACTACCGAGGCCCATATTCTACGCCGCAGCCAGCGGCGCGTGAGGATGCTTTCGAGCGTGGGGCGGGCTGCCCAGCGCAGCTGGGCACTGGGCCGCCGGGCTACATGTGTTATGGGCTGGCTAACAGCCGGCATGATGCAATGTCGATCAAGGCGTGGGCGGGCGTGGCCGGCGTAGGTGGCCGAGCGCGGGCCGCGACGTGCGGCGGGCAACATGGGGCGGGTCGGGGAAGAAGAAGGTGGAGTAAAAAAAACTACTGCCTGTTTAGAATATTCGGAATATGCTATTTTATAGTTTCTATTTATGGCCTCAATTGAAAGGAGGCATTTTCCCGCTCCAAATCGCGATTTTTCTAATTTTGCAAATGCGTATTTGGCTCGCGGGCTCGAGTGCTTTCACAGATGCTCTCGAGGTGATACAACTTTATTCCATGGGCGTGGGAAGAGCAAGCGTCAAGGCTGCTATAGGCTGGATAGCATCGCCTAGAAGATTCCGCCTGTTTGGTTGCGTGGAAGCCTTCCGCCAGACTCTGTCCTAAGCATCAAAGCCTTCGGACATGCCCCGGAGGAACATCCCGACCCAAGTAGCTTTCTGGGGCTGGCCTGCTCCGTTGTCGCGATTTTGTACGCCGTGCACCTGCTGTGCGTGGAGAAGCGCAAGAGACAACGCGTCATCTTGGTCCTCGTCTCCGGCACTTCCAAATAACGGCTCCATCTTTCTATCTCTTCATTCAACTCTCATCATTACCAGGCGATGTCGCAACAACCGCCGCCCATGGCCTCCGCCTCCTTCGCCTCCTTCCGCTCCAACACCGATGGATCCTGACCTGTCTGGCCCATGGGCAGAGCCAGGTCAAGCGAGGCCTCCCCGCGCATCGTTCGGGAGTACAAGGTTGGCGGCCACGATTCCAGCGCGGCATCGATGCCGGCCGTAGCATCGGGTGTTGAATCGGGCCCGTCGACGGTCGCGGAACAAAGCCCCGCGCATGGAACGCTGCAGCCGCGGCCGTCGCGTCTTTAGGCTACTCAGGATTCCATCGCGGATCCTCGATGGGGTTTTTCACCCCTACCTAGGGTTTCCATCCGCGAGGGCAGCGGCAATGGCGCAGTGCACAAGGCCCAAAGACGGGCCCCTATCGGGCTCGCGTCCACCCCGATGCGCGCGCTGATGCCACGGGGCCGCGCGTCTAGCGCTTGGAATGGCGCAGCGCGCTTTGCGCCGCCATCGTGGCCGACCCTCGTGCTCGTCTGCTTCTTCAACTCGGTCTGCGCCCCGCTTTCCGACCGTGACTTCGGCGCCCTACCATCCAACCGCTGGTCGGGCTCCGCCTCCACCTCCACCTGGATTTGGGGTGCGACCTCCTCGAGCACATGCCAACGCCGGTGCGCGGCCTCCTCCTTCGTCGAGCCCGCTTGCTCTTCACCCCATCGTAAGCACTCTCCATCCCTTCATCATCTAATATATGTGAATGTAGATCAGTTTGATGACATTGTAGATCCGATTGATGTCATGCAGCTCCGATTTATGTCAAAGTTGATAGGATTGATGTCAATGTGCGCTGCATGTTAGTCTTAAGTGCTGCATGTTTGGCATAACCATGTCAACAATGAGTAGGGTCATCTTGAGCTTCACATTGGCATGATGGACAAGACAATGTCAAGTCCATCATGGACATGAAAATGTCAAGTCCAGGATGGAGCTTGAGTTTGTGATCGCTAACTCTTTTCATTCTCATTACATCTGCAGAACTGGCTCTTCCTGAAAACTTTCCGAGAAGGGCCCATAGGGGAGGCAAGGGACATAGCCGTCCGGGTGCAGCTTCGTGACCCCAATGAAGGGTTCATGGAAGCCCACCGGCAGATCACCGCGCCAAGGGTTCACGCCAGCCGTCCTGCTGACCTGGGGCATGCTGCCAGGCAGCGTGCCGGCATTCTTTGTGCAGCTGGAGAGCTAGGACCTCCGTGCCCTCGCCGTGCCGCCCTACATGGAGCAGCACCTGATCAGTAAGTACAACTGAAGAGCAATGTCCCGCCGGTGAAGGTGGCCTTGTACATGGGCGAGCGCTGCGAGTGGAAGGTGCAGCTCCAGGGAGGCCGAGCGCGTCGGCTTCATCAAGTCCTGGAGCGAGTTCTGCCGCCAGGCTTGACCTCCACGCCGACAACACGATCGTCTTCACCCCTAAGGACGACGGCTTCAAGGTCGACGTCTTCAGTAAGGAGACTTCCTTCCAGCATCTTCAGCTGCAGGAAGCAACGCGAGGGTCCTTATGCTGATCCTCGCCTTTAAGGTTCTCGTGCTTGATCCTGCCTCTTTTGCTCCCAGATCTTAGTTGTGCTAGCCTCCGGGGCTGTTAAAACACTGCTTTTGCATATGTGATGCAATGTCGCCTCTGAGACGTCGAACATTGCTTTTGGACCTGGGTTGTCCGCCCAGGTTTAAGTAGGCGTCTTACCACTTTGACGCTAGGATTAGGTACTAAGTACTATGTTCATGTGTATATAATCGTATGATGTGCTTATATGATCGTGTCACAGGTTATGTGATGTCACCATATTTAAATGTGGTGAGGAGAAGCACAACCTAGATGCCAACTTATCAACCAAACACATGTATTGTGGCTAAACAGAGATGAATTTTTTTTCCAAACATCCAAACAACCTACACTTTTATATGCACTGATGCAACAAACGCACCCCAACTTTCAGAAATTGGACAGCTGCCTTGCATGCACACTGTATTGCAAGTTTATAGCAAGTCTACGTAATCTAATCTTGATAGTTAATGAGCAACGCTCGCTGCGAAATCAGTTGCTCCTGAACGAGTTCCTTTTTCCCGATCGCTGCTAGCTATTGCAATGCATACGAGAACGGGAACTCAAAAGTACAGCTCTGCATTGTTAGTGGCCAGTGCTTCAAGGCATGTGATCGATCTGCAGCAGATGTCGGGTTAAGGTTAGGCTGAACTGCTGGACAAGCCTGTTGTTAGATACTGTACTAGGGTTTTCCTATACATGTCTTTTGTATACTGTACGTTTATTATTAACACGCAACCCGTATGAGGCCAAGCACGGTTCCCTCATAACGTTCGACACATCGTGAGCAGCCACTCTCCGTGACTAGCGTTTAAAAATTGCCGCCACCGCTGTTGAGATCAGCCGCCGCTTACAAATCAGTGTCATTGCCGCAGTTCATCTGCCGCCGCTGCACCACACAAATCCCAAGCAAAATTGCTGCTGCTGCTCATCTAGCTGCCTGCTCAAAACCCTACAACCAAACCCAGATCAAATCGCCGCCCTCGACGTGTTTGTGCCGCCGTTGCTCAAGATCCTCAAGACTGCTGCTTCCGCACGCCAAGACCCTGTTGCTGATCATGGCGTCGTCCTCCTCTGCAACTGCCTTGGCCGCCGCTCTCGGTGCCCCTCCGACCCAGCTGCTCACAAGGGACAATGCCCTCGTGTGGAGGGCGTTGGTCATACCAGCCCTTCGTGGTGCCTGGGTGCTTGATCTAGTTGAAGGTAAAGATCCAGCCCCTGACAAGATCATCGTAGCTGAAGATGAAAAAGGCATGAAGGTCAAAATCCCGAACCCCAATTATGCCTCATGGATTGCTCGTGACCAGCAGGTGCTTCGCTGGCTTTTGAACTCTCTGTCTCCGGATGTCCTCACTCACGTTATTGGTCTCGATACATCCGCTGAAACCTGGGCCGCTATCAACACCATGTCTCTACCTCGTCCAAGTCCCGTATTCAGCACCTGCGGGCAGCGCTTGTTGAGACAAAGAAGAACGACATGTCCGCTGGAAAGTACTTCTCCAAGATGCAAACAATTGCCCAAGAGCTTGCTGCTGCAGGGAAACCTTTGGATGATGATGAACTTGTGTGGTATGTTCTCAAGAATCTGGGTGGCGCATACAATAATCTGATAACTGCAGTCGGGCCAACCCAAACACTACCCTGTCCAATTTATTCAGTCAGGTTCAAGCTTTTGATCGCATGTACAAGGCTGATGAGGTTCCTAGCTTCAACTCATCTGCTAATCTGGCCCGTCAGGAGGTGGTGCTCCCTCCCGTGGTCAGGACCGCTGGCAAGACAATCATGGTTGGCATGATAACCGTGGTGCTCAGGACAACCGTGGCTGCCGTGATTACAACCGTGGCTAGCGCGATGACCGCCCCGCCGTCGTGATGATGATGGTCGCCGTGATGATGATGGCCGCGTCGTCGTGGAGGTGGTGGAAACCGTAGTTACCAAGGTGGCTACCAAGACCGTGGTCCTCGCCGTCGTGATGATGCAGATAGACGTGATGATGGTGGGGCTGTCGTGATCGCCAGCCCACTCGCTATGTTGACACCACCGCCGATTTGTGATATCCATGGGCACCCGCAAAGGACTCACGGCGCTATGGAGATGATCGTCATGACAATGGAGAGCGTGGAATTAATGGTGCAAATGCAAATTTTTCATCTCATGGTGTTGACACAAACTGGTATTACGATATCGCACTACATCGATCACATCACTGGTGAGCTGAACAAGCTCTCCACTCATGAAGCTTACAATGGGCAAGACCAGGTCCGCAATGCCAAGGCATGTATGCATATTAGTCGTATTGGTCACTCAATTTTGCACACCCCACATAACTCATTTAATCTCAATGCCATACTTCATGGTCCCAGTGCCTCAAAAAATCTCTTATCTGTCCATAGATTTACTCTTGATAATCATGTCTTTATTGAGTTTCATCCTTTCTTTAGTGTGATCAAGGACCAGGCAACCCGACGTGTTCTGTTTAGAGGTCCTTGCTATGGAGGTCTATATCCCCTGATGCCCATCTCCAGTTGTCGAGGGTACTCCTCGGCAATGCCCTCCGATTGGGGCTTAGGGTTGGTGGAATCCTGTAGGCTGACACGAGATCGGTTAACTGACAAGCGGGAGAGCGATTTACCCAGTTCGGGGCCCTCGATGAGGTAAAACCCTTACGTCCCGCCTGTCTGATCTTGATTATGAAAATATCGGGTTACAATGGGGTGCCGAAGGTTTCGGCTGTGGTTTCGTCGAGAGGCTAAGTGCTACGTGGATCTAGCTCTAGACCTGCGGTGGCTAAAGTTGCTAAGATTGATCGTGTCCCTTGACAGCCCCTCTCCTGGCCCTTATATAGGGGGCCAGGTCTCAAGAGATCTGTCCGGGTACGACTAGGTTACAAAAGACCTAAATCTAAACTTTCCTTGTTCGGCTCTTCTACGCCTTGTTCTTCAAGGAATCTTCTTTGGCACCGTCGCAGTGGCCCACCTTGCCATCGAGTGTCTTCATGGGCCTCCAGTTGGGCCATACAGATAGGGCAATAACAGTTACCCGAAGGGTAATGCCCACGTCAGTAGCCCCGAGTGTCTAGCCGAAGATATTTCGGGTAGAGACTAAAGCATGCCTCCATCAAATGTTCTCTCTTGATAGTTCTTGTCCACCTTGTAATAGCATCATTTTCTTCTATCTGCGCGTCCGCTCCCGATGGAGTAGCCCCCGAGTCTAGGTACGGATGCTTGCAATCCGTGCGTAGACTCAAGTTGTGCTACTCAAATGTTTCTTCTGCCGAAGTTATCAACAGGTCTTCATAGGCCGACCGATACATTTGCGTCAGCGCTTCAATTTTCCAAGTAAGATTTTTAATGCGCAAAGGATATTTGAGCAACGTGCCCAGCCTTTGTCGGTTAACTCGTCGATGGCAAAACAATGTTACCCTACACGAATCAAGTCCCCGGCATGATCCTGGAGTGCAAAAAAGTTTATCCGGTGCGCGCCAGCGCTCCCGATGGGAGTAGTCTCTGAGTCCTGGGCACGGCGCTTGTGACCGTGCAGACTCGAGCTGAGCATTCCGCCCTTCTTGCTGGAGAATCTTCGATTTCACGCGACGGTGCACGTCCGTCTCCCGATGGGAGTAGCCCCCGAGTCTAGGTGCGGATGCTTGCAATCCGTGCGTAGACTCAAGTTGACCACTCGACGTTTTGGTTTCTCCGATACCTCAAGCGAGCTTCACGACGTCAGTGATGACGCAACCACTGCCATGATTTGATTGACAAGACGCGACTCGACAGCCCACCCTAGCTCGCGCGGCAGTTTTTAGGAATATGACCAAAGCATGCGCATTGACCGAGGCGCCTCCTCGATTTCCGCACATCGTGGGAATAATGGGCCGCCGGTTCCATCCTGTTTTCTAGCGACACGTGTACGACTAGATCTCATCCACCTCCCATGATGGCTTTGGAGTTATGGCCACGATCTCTCATCAATCTCGTGATATAAATAGGGAGCCTTCCGCGTTTTCACTTTTACGCTCTCCCACTACTCATCTTCTTCGCCAGCCTTTCTTTTCACCTCTGCTCCTTCTCTCAAGAGCTCTGGACGCCATGGGCAAGAAGAAGAGCACCAGCGCCTCAGGTGCAACCAAGGTCAGTGATACGTCTCAAACGTATCTATAACTTATGTTCCATGCTAGTTATATGACAATACTCACATGTTTTATATACACTTTACATCATTTTGATGCAGTTTCCGGTACTAACCTATTAACAAGATGCCGAAGCGCTAGCCTCCTGTCACTGCTTTGGTTTCTAAATCTTACACAGAAATATTCTCTGAATTGGACGAAACAAAATCCCACGGTCTTATTTTCCACGAGCCTTCCATAAGTCCGAAGAGGAGTCGAAGAGGGGCGACGAGGCGGCCACACCCTAGGGGGGCGCAGCCCCACCCCTGGCCGCGCCGCCATATGGGTGGGCCCCCGAGCGTCCCCGATTCTCGCCCCTTCGCCATATAATCCTTCCGTCGCGAAACCCTAGTACCGAGAGCCACGATACGAGAAAAGTTCCGTAGACGCCGCCGCCAATCCCATCTCGGGGATTCGGGAGATCGCGCACGCTGCCGGAGAGGGGAATCATCACCTGAGGGCTCTACATCACCATGCCCGCCTCCAGACGGATGCGTGAGTAGTTCATCCCTGGACTATGGGTCCATAGCAGTAGCTAGATGGTTGTCTTCTCCTCATATGCTATCATGTTTAGATCTTGTGAGCTGCCTATCATGATCAAGATCATCTATTTGTAATGCTACATGTTGTGTTTGTTGGGATCCGATGAATATGGAATACTATGTCAAGTTGATTATTGATCTATCACATATGTGTTGTTTATGATCTTGCATGCTCTCCGTTGCTAGTAGAGGCTCTGGCCAAGTTGATACTTGTGACTCCAAAAGGGAGTATTTATGCTCGATAGTGGGTTCCCGCCTCCAGAATCTGGGACAAGTGACAAAAAGTTCTAAGGTTGTGGATGTGTTGCCACTAGGGATAAAACATCAATGCTTTGTCTAAGGATATTTGTATTGTTTACATTACGCACAGTACTTAATGCAATTGTCTGTTGTTTGCAACTTAATACTGGAAGGGGTGCGGATGCTAACCCGAAGGTGGACTTTTTAGGCATAGATGCATGCTGGATAGCGGTCTATGTTCTTTGTCGTAATGCCCTAAGTAAATCTCATAGTAGTCATCATGATATGTATGTGCATTGTTATGCCCTCTCTATTTGTCAATTGCCCAACTGTAATTTGTTCACCCAACATGTTATTTATCTTATTGGAGAGACACCACTAGTGAATTGTGGACCCCGGTCCATTCTTTTACATCTGAAATACAATCTACTGCAATCATTGTTCTCTGTTAGTCTTTGCAAGCAAACATCATTCTCCACACCATACGTTTGATCCTTTGTTTACAACAAGCCGGTGAGATTGACAACCTCACTGTTAAGTTGGGGCAAAGTATATTGATTGTGTTGTGCAGGTTCCACGTTGGCGCCGGAATCCCTGATGTTGCGCCGCACTACACTCCTTCACCAACAACCTTCACGTGGCCTTTATCTCCTACTGTTCGATAACCTTGGTTTCTTACTGAGGGAAAACTTGTTGCTGTACGCATCACACCTTCCTCTTGGGGTTCCCAACGGACGTGTGCTTCACGCGTTATCAGTCAGCCGCGATTGGGGCGCCTCCACCATTTCCAACCGTGAGGTGAATAAGTTGCGCACCCTCGGCCTCATCTCCCCGTCTTCCAGGTCCATCCTCTCGCCCAAAGCCCCCGAAGGGCTTT
Source organism: Lolium multiflorum (assembly GCA_030979885.1). Lineage (NCBI taxonomy): Eukaryota > Viridiplantae > Streptophyta > Magnoliopsida > Poales > Poaceae > Lolium > Lolium multiflorum. The sequence goes on from CM061748.1 coordinate 210,893,733, forward strand.
ACTGTTATGTTCGTCGCCTTTCTATTTCACGGGCTTTCTCTTCCTGCCCACGAATTTCTTCGTTCCCTTCTCTTTTTCTATGGGATTCAACTCTGGCAGTTGACCCTAAATTCCATTCTCCACCTTTCCATCTTCATCACCGTTTGCGAGGCTTTCCTTGGCATTGATCCCCACTGGGGTCTTTGGAGGAAAATCTTCTATGTCAAGCATCACAATGACAACATCCCCCCCGTCGTCTGGTGTTGGCTTCGTTGTCGTAAAGGGTTTATTACTTCAACTTCCCGATGAAAGAGTCCGTCCAAGGGCTGGGCCACAAATGGTTCTACCTGCGAGACACTCCAGTGCCTGGGCGGCCCAACCTCCCTCCTTTTGAAGATGTCTGGTGGCCCAGCCGAAGAAATCTTGGCGAAACGCCTGTTCTCCCGACGAAAGCGCCATAGCCGACAAGCTGTTCGAACAGGTTGTTGACCTAAAGAACGCGGGGGCTTGACGATGTGCGGCACCGAAGTAGTTTCGTGTTCCTAAGGCGGGTGCACGACCGATGTCCCGGCCTCACCACTGTGGATGTATACTGGGAAAGATGATAAGTCGAGAGTAAGCTCTGTCGACCTATCGGATGACGACCTTCGTGACGAAGTGCGACGTCTCACTTGCTACTCTCCTTATTTGCCTGACTTCGGCCCACTCTCCTTATTTGCTCAAACACCTTCCGGCTGAGGTAACTCTCACTGCATTTGCTTTGATTATTATGATTATGCTGTTTTCCAATCTTCCACTAATTTCTCACTTGTCAACAGGCTTCCACCGTAGCTCAATGTTATCCTCCTTCACCCGAAAGTGGTGTAGAACCAGAGGATGAAGACGAGGACTCCGAAGACACCGAGGATGCCCAGCAAGTTCTTGAGGACAGTGACGTCCAAGGGGACGAAGCCCCCGAAGACGATGTTCTTACCAGGAGTAAGCGGTGCAGGAGGATAAATGAAGACCTGATCACCACGGCTGAATCAAGTCCTAGCGGACAAGATGATGATGCCGATGAAGCTGCATCGCCTCCCCCTGCCGCGAAAAGTTCGACAAGTTTCTTCACTGCCGAAGATGATTTAGACTCGTGAGTATTTTCCTCTTTTGCAACTAGCCTTCTTTATTCTTGTACGATGAACATCCTCGTCAAGCAGCTCTGACGACGACGATCTCCCTCTCGCGAAGAGCGCTAAGTTGTTCTCTGGGAGGGCTGAATTAGCCAAGGAGTCGAATCCTTCGCCTGCAAACCGACGCCACCCTCAAGGACGACCGTAGGAAAGGTTTCGGTGTCGAAGGTTATTTCTCCTGGTAGCGCCCCCATCCCTTCGGCTGCTCGTGATCATGTAAATAGACCATCTAACTGAGTTTTCTTCCTTTGTGGTGAATTTTCATGCCCGGCTGAAGTTCCTTGATGTCAACACCCGGGTTTTTAAGTCCAGATGCCTATTATGCCATTCATCGCAATCCCAGGAATATTGTTTTTGCGAGACATAATAGATTGATATCACAACACATCATTCATTACAACACATAATCGTCTTACAACAAAGGATCACATGATCCAGTCTTAATACAACATAGTGGATCTAGAGATCCTATTACAAATCACATAGCGGAAGCGAAGTAACGGTTGCGGTCCATCTATTCCACAGGCAACTGTTGACGTCAGGAGCGATCCTAGTTGTCGTAGACGTCCTGCTGTCCATCTTCCTCGTACCGCTGTTCTCCTTCATAGTCTGGCCATTTGAATAGCCAGGACAAAGCCATGAGTACTTTAAAGTACTCGCAAACTAATACTGATGTAAGCACTATCAACTATAGTAAGGGGATGCTAAGCTCTAGGTTTATTTGCATAAAGCCAAGTTTATTTCATAAACATTTAGTAAAGATGCTTGAATCGCTAGACTAACTCAAGTGGGAACATTAGTGTCATTCCCACAACTCTGTTGTGATTCAAGTCAAAGTCACCATTTCAAGTTCAAATCACAAGTCACCCTTCACATGTCACATTTTTGAAAATGGTCTGATGACGGAACAGTATGGCCTTTCCAATCGTCCGTAACCGTGGACACGGCTATTCGAATAGTTCTACACTCTGCAGAGGTCGTACACTTGTGCCACAATATTTGCAATAATCCGTCAGGGTTAACTGGCCCTGATTTATCACACTCCGTGTGCGGACTACCAACCATAACCTTTCACTTACATACCCTAGTATAGGCACCTCTCCCCATGAGCTTGGCCTCCCAGTGAAGACAGACAGTCAGCCTGGGAACTGCACAGGGCTTGGGCCGGACAATTCACCTCATTCACGTCATTTCACATCATGTCATGTTTCTTTGGAGGCAGCCCTTGGCATAACCCCGATGACGCTTGTTTAGAGGGAACCCATACTAAGATACATAAACTTCCAGTTAAGCCCTTACCCATAATCAGGTATTGTGGGGGTACTTGCAAAATTGGAATGGTATCGCATCCGAACCCAACCATCAGTTTTTGTAAAGTTCACCATGTCATTCACAAGTCACATTCACCTTCAAAATCTTTCAATAGAATGACTCATCATTCCAAGGTTTTCAAAGTCATTTCATTTCACAAGTTCCCATCTAGAGTAGTCAATTTTATTTGTTAGCACTAGCAACTAATCATGAGGGGTGCTATCTAGCTTTCATTGCTCTAGGCTAAATTTGCTGATCTTGTTCTACTCTAGACCAAGTGAATCATGAACCAAAAGTAAACTTTGATAAACCAAAAACATTAAAGCTTGTAAGGTAAAACTTGGGTTGGGATCATTAAGCATAAAGTAAAAAGTGGTGGTGCCTTGCTCTGGTAGAGCTTTGCACTTAGCAATAGTATTAGCTTGCCTTGGGTGGTGTACTGATCAAAGTGGTCTTCTTCTTCCTGGAAGTAGACCTCCTCCTCCTCGGTGTACTCCTCGGTACTAGCGTCTAAATACGAGTATAATACACACAATTACTACACAAAGCCTAAGTACTAGACTAAGCACACACATAAATCATTCCTACTAAGCTATCAATCAACATGCTTATTAGGTGAGTTGATTTAATTTTATTCTTAAGAAAAATATTTTCATCTCATTATAAATATTAATTAGAGTTTCTATTTATTTCTTGAGAGAAAATAATTTCCTCTCATTAAATATTATTAAGATTTAATTTCCTTCATGAATAAGATGTGACCTAGGTTGACTAAAGTCAACCTCTTCACAAGTGTCAATTGGGAAATGATTTAAATGAGGTACACCCCTCATGCCTTTTTATTACTCATGATTAATGATTTAATATCATCAACTAATTTAATATGAGTTTAAAATTGACCATAGTCTATACCCCATATTAACTTAGTTGAGACAAGATTTAAATGAGATCACTACATCTCATAAGATTTAATAAGTAGCCTTGAATAATTTAAATACTATTATGAAAATGATTGAATATTTTTAAATAAGAATCTATGGATTATTACTACATGTGTCATTAATTCTCATTGAATCCCTTGGAATAATTATTTAAATGAGAGGCTACACCTCATATAGTTTAATACCACATACTAATGATTTAAATGAGGTGTAGCACCTCATACCATTTAATTCTAATATGGTAAGGATTTAATTTTATCAACAATTCATATGAGACCTAAATGACCAGAGTCTCTAGCTTATTTTGAATTGTTCATGACAAGATTTAAATGAGAGAAACACTCCCATAGGATTTATTAATAGTTTTGGACAATATCTTTGACTAGAAATAGCCATATGGTCCTTTAATTCAACTAGGCCATGATCATTCAAAGTAAGCATGGCATATTTTTGCAGAAACAATTAGTACAAGTGAAAGGTGAATTATAGGAGTTGGAATTAACTAAAAAGCATTTTTGGTTGATTTTTAAGAATTAATCTAAGGCAGAAAAGTCCCTGCCTTGTTTATTTTGTCAGATTTATTCTATAAATAATCTAGGGTTGGGACCAGTGAGGTTGTTTAGATAATTTCCTCAGCTTTCCAAATATATAAAATTTATTAAATTTGGCCAAGTAGATTTGATTCTATTTAAATTGGAAAATGGATGCAGTAAGCAATTTGCTAATTTCGAAAAATTCAATTTCAAACGCATGGGCCTAGGCGGGAAAGCGAGATGGGCTGCACAGGGGTTAAACGGGCCAGCCCAGTGGGCGGCCACGCTGGACGAGCAGTGGCTGACGGCGGGGTCCACTGTCAGCCAGTGGTTTCCCAGCCCGAATCGGTACGCGAGGAGGGCCGTCGGATCAAAGCAGGGATCGACGGCCGAGGGTCGTCCTCATCATCGACGAGGCTCGCCGGAGAACTAACCCTACCGGCGGCCTGACTAGGGGGTCGGAGGGCTACCTGGAGGCGGGCGAGCGTCGGCGAGGCTGGCGGTCGACGTTGGAGACGACGGCGAGTCGATGGGTGGTCGTGGGAGCTCCTGAGGTGGACGAATTTGACGGCGGCTTCTGCGGCGGCGCTACGGGACTCCGGCTAGCAATTGGAGGGCTACTGGTGAGAATGTGACTGGGAGAGGAGTCGAGGAGGGTCAGAGAGAGAAGGGGAAGGTGATGGTGTGTTGGAATTGCTCGGGGAGGCCCTCCTTTTATAGGGGCGAGAGGTGGCCGAGGCGGAGCGGGGCAGGCGATGGTGGCGACGGCGCTACAGGGGCTCTGGGGTCCTGGCGATGACGCAGTCGGGTAGGCGACGTCCTGGCGGTCACGTCGAGCGTCAGCGCGTTGAAAATGGTGGTCCGTGGCGCTCGTCATCGTCCTCGCGTCCTCGTGCCCGTGGCGGATGGCGTTGGCCATGGCGACGGCGACCGGTCGAGCGCGAGCCAATGGGCATGTCCATGTGGTTGCTGAGGTCGTGGGGAGTCTACTGGCGCGAGGAGGGAGCAAGGGGTCAACGGAGTTGGCCGGGCGACGTCGTGCCCGTGCGTGTCTGGACGCTTGCCGTGCGCGCTCTGGCGTGGCATGGCGTGTCTGGGCGCGCCAGAGCACGGCAAGTTCTCGCACTTGTCGTTGTCCTCTTGGCCCAGGGCTGTGTCCAGCATGATCAGTAGAGAAAGGGGAAAGTCCAGGACATGGTGAGAGGGGCTGGATGGGAGAGGAGAGGAAGAGTGCATGGTGGGGTGGCATCATGCCACGGCATGACCTCATTCTGGAATATTTGGCACAAATAAGTGAGTCTCTGGTACTGCAATGATGTCAGGGGTTGCTAGAGGTACTCAACATGACATAGGTTTGATAGTTTGGGCAAAAATCTGCTGGTTAATAGCATGTAGGGAGTTGGTAGAACTATGCACACAAGGTGTTTGTGTTAATGGCCGAAAGAGAAAAGTTTTTGAATTTTTCAAAAATATTTGGTGGAGTTGATTTCAATAATGTTTAGAGCACAATGGTGGTGGTGGTGGTCAAATTTGAAGTGGTTTGTGAAATTTCAAAATGGGGGTGATCTTCTCTTTGTTTCAATGTTGCCACTTGTCACTCTCATACTGGTCAACCTAGTCAACTCTGACCTTGGTGGTCAACATGAAAGTTACTCACCTTGACATGGTCTTGGATGACATGGCTTTGGTTTACCAAGTTTAGTTTGAAGAAAAGTAAAAACCAGGGGTTAAAGTGGGGAACATTTTATAATGTGGCCAAATGACCATTAGTGCATGTGAGCTCATATTTCATTCAAATTTGATTTGGTTTGAGTTTGTTTGATTCCAAAGGTGTTTATATATGTTTAGTAACCAAACACAACCAATGGTGCAAGCCATAATGGTCTAGGTTCAAGATTTGGAAAAATGGCCATATCCACATATGTGTATTGGAAAATCTTCTTATTTTCTATTTGATTTGGTTTTTCTTGATCCCCTTGATGTGGTTGAGGTTTAATATGATATAAGAAAACAATCCAAGCAATGGAAACAAGTTTGATGGTCTTTGGCTCAAATTTGTATTTTTGGCCATATGCACATAGGTGCATTTCATCTTTTTATTTTATTTTCTTGATCTATGATCAAAGATCATGGTTCATGGTTGATTTAGTATTAGTTTGGGTTTAGTAAGGTTTTCAAACCATTTAGTCAAGGTATAGGTGCTTAGGTCAAGTTTTTGGAAAAATGGCTATGTGTCACATATGCCTCTATGCATAGGTTTCATTTCTTTTTTATTTAGTTTTATTTCACCTTGGTTTTGGTTGGGGAAGTACTTGATTGGTTTGGTGGAGGTTTCCAAAGCATCTAATCAAGTAGAAAAGTCTAGGTAAGAGTCTTACCAAAATAGTCATAGGCACATAGTTCTTTTTTCCTATTTAATTCCTTTTATTTCATTTTAACTAGAATGGTGAAAAGAGGGGGGGGAGGTTTAGGGTTTAGTGGAGTATCACAATGGTTCACCTATATTTTGAAGAGTAAGCATGTCATTAGTCAATATTTGCATGTTAGGGTTATAGGCCCACATATTTTACTTCATTTGAGTTCCTTCTTATTTGATACTATTTTGTTGTGAGAAGATTAGGGTTTAGGGTTTTGGGAATTAGGTTCAATGCAATAAATAAACAATCATGGCAATATCACCACATATAAGCATGCTCACTATGTACCAAACTTAATTTAATAAAAGTTTTTGTTGGTTCTCATTTTTGGAAAAAGGGAATTCATTTTCTCTTTGTTTTAAATTTTTGGGATGTTACAATCCCTTCCCCCTTAAACAAATCTCGTCCCGAGATTTTAAGAAAAGTTAGGTTCCTAAGAAAGATTGAGCAATTTGATTCACAGAAAAGCATACTTGGTATGGCCTGAGGTGCTTCCTGTGCTTCTGCTGCATTCATGTGGTAGAGTCGGCCGTTATTGGTGTTCTGGTTCTTTCTACCTGCGAAGCGGCGTTGTTGCTGGGCAGGTGCAGCAGTGTTGGCGGCAATCCTGGCAAGCTTCTTGGGGCACTCATTGGAGAAGTGACCCACAACTCCACATTCGTAGCAGTTGACTGTGGACTTGTCTTTGGGGTTGACGGAACAGCGCTTCCAGTCCTTGGGGCAGTATTGGTGTTGTTGTTGTTTCCTTGTTGTTACGTTGTTGTTGTGGTGGTTGTTGTTGTTGTTGTTGCCTCCGGGCTTCGGGGGTCCTCCGTTGTTGTTGGTGTAGTTGGGGCGATAATTCTGAGCAGGGGGCTTGTTGTATCTTGGGGTGAATCCTCCAGAGGAGTTGTTGCGGTACTTCTGGGTATGGTGGGGTCCATTCTGGTTCATCATCCTGCGCTTGCGGTTTTCATTTGCCTGATGCAGCTTTCCTTCCATCTGTATGGCTGAGTCCACTAGGGCTTCGAGGTCAGCGAACGGAATGTTCACTAACACAGTTTGCATCTCGTCATGCAGTCCATTCAGAAATCTCTCCTTCCTCTTCTCATTGGTGTCTGTCTCATCCGGGGCGTACCTTGACAGGTAAGAAACTTGTCGCGGTATTCCACCACGGACATTCTTCCTTGCTTCAGTCCTCGGAACTCGTCTCTCATTTTCTTGATTAGTCCTTGGGGCACATGGTATTTACTAAACTTCAGCTTGAAGTCTTCCTCATCATTTGTCCAGCATTCATTGCGCGGGCACTTGTCCACCGGCTCTTGCAGGTCCCGACAGATAGTGGGTGGCAAACAGACTTTTTCTGCGGCTTCTACTCCCGCAACTTCTAGGTTGTTCTCCATTGTCTGGAGCCAGTCATCTGCGTCAAGTGGCTCTTCGGTCTTACTAAACATCGGAGGGTTGGTGTTCTGAAAGTTCTTCAGCTTTGATCCTGGGTGATCATGGTTTCCATGGCCGTTGTTGTTCTGAGCAATCTGCTGCAGTGCAGCTAAGTTGGCTTGTCGTTCAGCTCTCGCGGCTTCGCGATCTTCCATCATCGTCTGGATCATCTGCATCATTGCGTCTTGGTTGCGGTTTGGTGGGGCCATCTGAAGATTGAGATAGATGATAAGATAAGAGGGAAATTTCTATCGTTTATTTTAGTTAAAGTTCACAAAGTTTTCAAAAATTGAGTAGTGTTGAGGGGGTAAAAACCAACAACACTTTTTCATTTATACCAAGCATCACACATTACAAAGCTAACACATCGTTGGTTTTAAGAACCATTCATCGCTCTACTATACAAAAGGGATCCTGATACAAACTCACACCTACGATAGTGCTTTAATAATACTACTCTTCAGGGGGAATTCTTCGTCTTCACTGTTGAGGTGCTTGGCGAAGGGCAAGGGCGTTCTCCAAATCCCTGCGGGTTTTGTACAGCCTGAAGTCCTGGTGTGCTACATAGTGGTTCATCTCCGTGTGTGGTGGTATGGTCATCGATCTTCCCATGGAGTCATGTCTTGGGTAGTAGATGAAACGAGTGTTCCGGATCTTGTTCTCATTTTGTCCACACAGACGGGCGCTTGCTTCTTGCATAGCTTTGACTAGTCCTTCCTTCCAGGTGTTTCCCGTTACAGAAAACCATATGGTTTCCCATACCGGGGCTCCAAGCTTTCTTCCTAGATCAGCAGAAACTTCCCACCGAGGTGGTCCTCCCAACTGATTATTGAAGGATGTTCCGAAGAACTCAGGGTACGGGTGTCCTAGATATTCCACTAGTTGCTTCAAATCCTTTTCAAACTTCAGTTCTCCTCCATGACCAAGCTGATAACACTCCCATTGGTATTCCATCTATGAGCAATTAGGATAAGTAAGTTAGAGAAGTGATCAAGTGTGCAAAATTTTATGTAATATTTACAAGGAAAAGTGGGGTATGGATCTCTTATTTTGGAAAAGAGCTCACGGATAAGAGTGAGAATAATTTTTCATAAATATTCCCTTCATTTGTTTTGAAACTAAATTTTTCAGACGTCCATTCTAACTAGGGTCTCCTAAGGTCAACAATGGCTCCGATACCAACTTGTCAACACCCGGATTTTTAAGTCCAGATGCCTATTATGCCATTCATCGCAATCCCAGGAATATTGTTTTTGCGAGACATAATAGATTGATATCACAACACATCATTCATTACAACACATAATCGTTTTACAACAAAGGATCACATGATCCAGTCTTAATACAACATAGTGGATCTAGAGATCCTATTACAAATCACATAGCGGAAGCGAAGTAACTGCGGTCCATCTATTCCACAGGCAACTGTTGACGTCAGGAGCGATCCTAGTTGTCGTAGACGTCCCGCTGTCCATCTTCCTCGTACCGCTGTTCTCCTTCATAGTCTCGCCATTTGAATAGCCAGGGACAAAGCCATGAGTACTTTAAAGTACTCGCAAACTAATACTGATGTAAGCACTATCAACTATCGTAAGGGGGATGCTAAGCTCTAGGTTTATTTGCATAAAGCCAAGTTTATTTCATAAACATTTAGTAAAGATGCTTGAATCGCTAGACTAACTCAAGTGGGAACATTAGTGTCATTCCCACAACTCGGTTGTGATTCAAGTCAAAGTCACCATTTCAAGTTCAAATCACAAGTCACCCTTCACATGTCACATTTTTGAAAATGGTCTGATGACGGAACAGTATGGCCTTTCCAATCGTCCGTAACCGTGGACACGGCTATTCGAATAGTTCTACACTCTGCAGAGGTCGTACACTTGTGCCACAATATTTGCAATAATCCGTCAGGGTTAACTGGCCCTGATTTATCACACTCCGTGTGCGGACTACCAACCATAACCTTTCACTTACATACCCTAGTATAGGCACTCTCTCCCCATGAGCTTGGCCTCCTGGTGAAGACAGACAATCCGGGAACTGCACAGGCTTGGGCCGGACAATTCACCTCATTCACGTCATTTCACATCATGTCATGTTTCTTTGGAGGCAGCCCTTGGCATAACCCCGATGACGCTTGTTTAGAGGGAACCCATACTAAGATACATAAACTTCCAGTTAAGCCCTTACCCATAATCAGGTATTGTGGGGGTACTTGCAAAATTGGAATGGTATCGCATCCGAACCCAACCATCAGTTTTTGTAAAGTTCACCATGTCATTCACAAGTCACATTCACCTTCAAAATCTTTCAATAGAATGACTCATCATTCCAAGGTTTTCAAAGTCATTTCATTTCACAAGTTCCCATCTAGAGTAGTCAATTTTATTTGTTAGCACTAGCAACTAATCATGAGGGGTGCTATCTAGCTTTCATTGCTCTAGGCTAAATTTGCTGATCTTGTTCTACTCTAGACCAAGTGAATCATGAACCAAAAGTAAACTTTGATAAACCAAAAACATTAAAGCTTGTAAGGTAAAACTTGGGTTGGGATCATTAAGCATAAAGTAAAAAGTGGTGGTGCCTTGCTCTGGTAGAGCTTTGCACTTAGCAATAGTATTAGCTTGCCTTGGGTGGTGTACTGATCAAAGTGGTCTTCTTCTTCCTGGAAGTAGACCTCCTCCTCCTCGGTGTACTCCTCGGTACTAGCGTCTAAATACGAGTATAATACACACAATTACTACACAAAGCCTAAGTACTAGACTAAGCACACACATAAATCATTCCTACTAAGCTATCAATCAACATGCTTATTAGGTGAGTTGATTTAATTTTATTCTTAAGAAAAATATTTTCATCTCATTATAAATATTAATTAGAGTTTCTATTTATTTCTTGAGAGAAAATAATTTCCTCTCATTAAATATTATTAAGATTTAATTTCCTTCATGAATAAGATGTGACCTAGGTTGACTAAAGTCAACCTCTTCACAAGTGTCAATTGGGAAATGATTTAAATGAGGTACACCCCTCATGCCTTTTTATTACTCATGATTAATGATTTAATATCATCAACTAATTTAATATGAGTTTAAAATTGACCATAGTCTATACCCCATATTAACTTAGTTGAGACAAGATTTAAATGAGATCACTACATCTCATAAGATTTAATAAGTAGCCTTGAATAATTTAAATACTATTATGAAAATGATTGAATATTTTTAAATAAGAATCTATGGATTATTACTACATGTGTCATTAATTCTCATTGAATCCCTTGGAATAATTATTTAAATGAGAGGCTACACCTCATATAGTTTAATACCACATACTAATGATTTAAATGAGGTGTAGCACCTCATACCATTTAATTCTAATATGGTAAGGATTTAATTTTATCAACAATTCATATGAGACCTAAATGACCAGAGTCTCTAGCTTATTTTGAATTGTTCATGACAAGATTTAAATGAGAGAAACACTCCCATAGGATTTATTAATAGTTTTGGACAATATCTTTGACTAGAAATAGCCATATGGTCCTTTAATTCAACTAGGCCATGATCATTCAAAGTAAGCATGGCATATTTTTGCAGAAACAATTAGTACAAGTGAAAGGTGAATTATAGGAGTTGGAATTAACTAAAAAGCATTTTTGGTTGATTTTTAAGAATTAATCTAAGGCAGAAAAGTCCCTGCCTTGTTTATTTTGTCAGATTTATTCTATAAATAATCTAGGGTTGGGACCAGTGAGGTTGTTTAGATAATTTCCTCAGCTTTCCAAATATATAAAATTTATTAAATTTGGCCAAGTAGATTTGATTCTATTTAAATTGGAAAATGGATGCAGTAAGCAATTTGCTAATTTCGAAAAATTCAATTTCAAACGCATGGGCCTAGGCGGGAAAGCGAGATGGGCTGCACAGGGGTTAAACGGGCCAGCCCAGTGGGCGGCCACGCTGGACGAGCAGTGGCTGACGGCGGGGTCCACTGTCAGCCAGTGGTTTCCCAGCCCGAATCGGTACGCGAGGAGGGCCGTCGGATCAAAGCAGGGATCGACGGCCGAGGGTCGTCCTCATCATCGACGAGGCTCGCCGGAGAACTAACCCTACCGGCGGCCTGACTAGGGGGTCGGAGGGCTACCTGGAGGCGGGCGAGCGTCGGCGAGGCTGGCGGTCGACGTTGGAGACGACGGCGAGTCGATGGGTGGTCGTGGGAGCTCCTGAGGTGGACGAATTTGACGGCGGCTTCTGCGGCGGCGCTACGGGACTCCGGCTAGCAATTGGAGGGCTACTGGTGAGAATGTGACTGGGAGAGGAGTCGAGGAGGGTCAGAGAGAGAAGGGGAAGGTGATGGTGTGTTGGAATTGCTCGGGGAGGCCCTCCTTTTATAGGGGCGAGAGGTGGCCGAGGCGGAGCGGGGCAGACGATGGTGGCGACGGAGCTACAGGGGCTCTGGGGTCCTGGCGATGACGCAGTCGGGTAGGCGACGTCCTGGCGGTCACGTCGAGCGTCAGCGCGTTGAAAATGGTGGTCCGTGGCGCTCGTCATCGTCCTCGCGTCCTCGTGCCCGTGGCGGATGGCGTTGGCCATGGCGACGGCGACCGGTCGAGCGCGAGCCAATGGGCATGTCCATGTGGTTGCTGAGGTCGTGGGGAGTCTACTGGCGCGAGGAGGGAGCAAGGGGTCAACGGAGTTGGCCGGGCGACGTCGTGCCCGTGCGTGTCTGGACGCTTGCCGTGCGCGCTCTGGCGTGGCATGGCGTGTCTGGGCGCGCCAGAGCACGGCAAGTTCTCGCACTTGTCGTTGTCCTCTTGGCCCAGGGCTGTGTCCAGCATGATCAGTAGAGAAAGGGGAAAGTTCAGGACATGGTGAGAGGGGCTGGATGGGAGAGGAGAGGAAGAGTGCATGGTGGGGTGGCATCATGCCACGGCATGACCTCATTCTGGAATATTTGGCACAAATAAGTGAGTCTCTGGTACTGCAATGATGTCAGGGGTTGCTAGAGGTACTCAACATGACATAGGTTTGATAGTTTGGGCAAAAATCTGTTGGTTAATAGCATGTAGGGAGTTGGTAGAACTATGCACACAAGGTGTTTGTGTTAATGGCCGAAAGAGAAAAGTTTTTGAATTTTTCAAAAATATTTGGTGGAGTTGATTTCAATAATGTTTAGAGCACAATGGTGGTGGTGGTGGTCAAATTTGAAGTGGTTTGTGAAATTTCAAAATGGGGGTGATCTTCTCTTTGTTTCAATGTTGCCACTTGTCACTCTCATACTGGTCAACCTAGTCAACTCTGACCTTGGTGGTCAACATGAAAGTTACTCACCTTGACATGGTCTTGGATGACATGGCTTTGGTTTACCAAGTTTAGTTTGAAGAAAAGTAAAAACCAGGGGTTAAAGTGGGGAACATTTTATAATGTGGCCAAATGACCATTAGTGCATGTGAGCTCATATTTCATTCAAATTTGATTTGGTTTGAGTTTGTTTGATTCCAAAGGTGTTTATATATGTTTAGTAACCAAACACAACCAATGGTGCAAGCCATAATGGTCTAGGTTCAAGATTTGGAAAAATGGCCATATCCACATATGTGTATTGGAAAATCTTCTTATTTTCTATTTGATTTGGTTTTTCTTGATCCCCTTGATGTGGTTGAGGTTTAATATGATATAAGAAAACAATCCAAGCAATGGAAACAAGTTTGATGGTCTTTGGCTCAAATTTGTATTTTTGGCCATATGCACATAGGTGCATTTCATCTTTTTATTTTATTTTCTTGATCTATGATCAAAGATCATGGTTCATGGTTGATTTAGTATTAGTTTGGGTTTAGTAAGGTTTTCAAACCATTTAGTCAAGGTATAGGTGCTTAGGTCAAGTTTTTGGAAAAATGGCTATGTGTCACATATGCCTCTATGCATAGGTTTCATTTCTTTTTTATTTAGTTTTATTTCACCTTGGTTTTGGTTGGGGAAGTACTTGATTGGTTTGGTGGAGGTTTCCAAAGCATCTAATCAAGTAGAAAAGTCTAGGTAAGAGTCTTACCAAAATAGTCATAGGCACATAGTTCTTTTTTCCTATTTAATTCCTTTTATTTCATTTTAACTAGAATGGTGAAAAGAGGGGGGGAGGTTTAGGGTTTAGTGGAGTATCACAATGGTTCACCTATATTTTGAAGAGTAAGCATGTCATTAGTCAATATTTGCATGTTAGGGTTATAGGCCCACATATTTTACTTCATTTGAGTTCCTTCTTATTTGATACTATTTTGTTGTGAGAAGATTAGGGTTTAGGGTTTTGGGAATTAGGTTCAATGCAATAAATAAACAATCATGGCAATATCACCACATATAAGCATGCTCACTATGTACCAAACTTAATTTAATAAAAGTTTTTGTTGGTTCTCATTTTTGGAAAAAGGGAATTCATTTTCTCTTTGTTTTAAATTTTTGGGATGTTACACTTGATCTTTTCCCTTGCAAACAATTTATGCCACATTGATGCTGTGGTAGACTTTGCCGATCAACTTACTCACTGGAATCAAAATGCTCACTTCGGAAGACCGTCAAGTTTGCTGATCAAGTGCTGGAGGCTAACAAGCTCACAAACAAGCCCGTAATGAAAACATCCCGCTGAAGGATGAACTAAAGGAGCTGGCGAAGATGAAGGATGAGGATGATGCCGTACGTGAAGTTGCCGTTGGTGACAAAAGGAAGGCGCCTCCGCGAGTCCATTACGAACTTGCTTGGTAAGTTCCTTCGTGCTCGATTGTAAAATATTTCGTGATAATATCCTTTTGGTTTGCTTATCTGTCACTTCGCTGCTGCCCACGTGCCCATCAATCGAGCATGCAAGCTTCGGGAGGACTCAATGTCTGATGCACTCTTCCTTGCCACTGACGCCAATATCCAAGTTCTTGGGCTGCTGCAAAAGACCAAGGGAGCACTGTCTAGGTTGTTCTCGATGATATTCCCGAAGATAAAGCAAGACAAGACCCTTGGCGAGATGACAAATGCTTTCTCCATCGACCCTTTCGAGCCCATAGAGGTACCGAAGCGGCGCTCCCGACTGCTTTGGAGCAGTCCTTACTTTTCACCTTGATGGGTCATGGGTTAGGCTCTGATTTAGAAAGGTTCTCTAAGACGCTGCCCGTAGACGAGAATAATCGCCTAGTTGATCTTGACCCCTTCAAACAATCGGCGGTGAAGTGCGCCAATCATCTCAAAATGGTTGACGAAGCAAAACCAAATTAGCGCCTCAAGCCTCCCGGTTCATCATCGGCTCCCTCATGATTAAAGTTCTGCTCCGTTGTTGTAACTAAACCTTGATATAATCTAGGCTTGTCTTATACCGGCTCTGCCGCATCGCTACTACTTTTGAATGTAATATATGTGCAATGCTCCCGATGGGAGTACTCCCAATGCTTTTCTCGAAGTCAAAATTGTGTGCAGATTCCTCCATCTTCTTCTTGCACCGATCCTTCTTCGAACTCTTCTGCTAACGATGAGTCCGATCTTGTTCGTTGTTTGCGTGACCAAATTACTCGGCTGAACAAAGACATAACCAACCTTCACGCGATGGCAGCATTGATAAAGAGAAAAGCGAAATTGCCACTGCAATTGAACAATACGCCCTTGATCGTCTCCATATTGCTACCTGAAAGTTTCAGCTGTAAGTGTCCGTTCATCTTTCAATTTTTATCTGTCACCCGAGTGCCTTGACGATTAGTGCTTCTTGACACTGCCGCTTCTGATTCGGCAGAGGAGAACAAGAGGATCCATGAAAAGATCGAGGCGATGACTGATGTCGCTCACCCGAAGCATGAATTATGGTCCCATCGACCGAAGGCTGTTGTTGTGGCCAAATTTGAGCATCGAGCGAGAAGGTGCATTACTATTTTGACAAGTACCATGCTCATCTCTCGATGGTATGGAGAACCTTGTTTCCTTTGGACCAAGCACCCGAGACTTTATCTGCTTTGTTCAACCGTAATATCCCAGGTTTAGAGGCAAGAAAAAGAGAGAACACGAGAGTGTGCATTGCATTCATGCAAAGAAAATCCGGGGAATTTTCGCGCGTTCATCTAAAACACAAAGTGATCGAGGTTTCTCTTGTGTCGATGGAATTGATGTATGTCATCGACACAAGTGCGATAAATTTCGACATGACCTTTGTTGATTTATTATGTTTTCGAGGGAAATAGTTTAAATTCAAATTCAAATATGATAGACATAATTCAAATAGAAATTTGAATTCTAAAAAATTATATAAATACAAAGTACATATAAATATAAATGAGAATCAAATATTACAAATAATATTTCACATAAGTATTTCCTTTACAACATTTATTGAATATTACATGTTGGAAAAGAAATAGAAGATTACAAAAGTAATAAAGGGAAATCCTAAACTAAATCTTCATCTTCCAAATCTCTCCCAATCTTCTTATTCTTCATCCCCTGCAAAAGAAACAACAAAGACAAAAGAAGTGGTTTGTGGATATTAAAATGTTTCCCTCCACCATTGGGAGGCAATGTTGTTGGTAACTAGCTAGAGGGAATCAAGAACTTGTTTTGATTCCCTAATGTTGATTAGAGGGAGTAAATTCAAATTAGGCAACAAGAGGCATTCCGAGCAAGTTGATCACTATTTCATCCGAGGCATCAACGAGGCATTGTTATCGATGGTCACTAATTATATCTTAAGCAACCAGGGACAAGAAGGCAACCACTGATTGATTCAATTCATTTTAAGGCAACAAAGCAACTATTTTAATCTCCCTCTAATCTAGCTAGAATCCTTAAGAAGCCCACATATGTGTTTAAGGTGGATCATCCTTGACATGGAGAAGTCAATATGATCCTAAGACAATTATTTTAAGCCACATATTAATTAAGCGAAGCCTAATTAAATCATATAGACACTTGGTCTGTTAAGCTCACATGTAGCAGCCCATAAGAATTAACACTTGGCAGTACCAAAATAAGGCACAAGCAAGGATAAAGATCAATCAGACATAGCTTGTGGAGGAGGAGAAGAAAGGGAACTTGTCTCTCACTAGATGGAAACACAACAGTAGACAATACACATGCACTGTGTGTTGTCACTACACAAGCAAACATTCCAGAAGATAAAGCCAACAACAGACATCCAAAGGATGTTCTTCCTTAGCCCAGCTAGCCATCGTTTGCACAGCACAAACACTCATTTATCAAACAAATCAATAGTTCCTCTAGCCAAATCCATCTCATAATACAGCAAGATCACATCCACACAACAACCCAAGATGAACAAATAGATCATATGAAGCAGATCAAGAAGCGAGGAGGAGAAGGCATGCTACAAGAAGCAGATATTAGCCAGAAGAACCAGCTAACAAGCTACAAAGTGCATCAGGTAGAAATCCATCAATAATAAAAGCATGTGTTCTTAGCCTTTGCATCTCAGGGAAAATAAAAGGGTAACATGCAAAGTAAATAAATCCAACCACCCTGCAACTAGATCTGGTCTAGGAGGATCAGGAGGAATTATTTCTCTCAGATGGCATAGAAGTGCTATGCTGAATCTTCATAGAGAATTTGGGAAGCCATCTCTTAGTATTCTGTTCTTACCAATAAATTTTGCCTCAAGCTTTGCATCATTGGCGAGGCAACCAAATCAAGATAATATGTTCTTATCGCTTAACCAAGCCCAAGTAAATCACAATAGTACCAAAGCACCTCCCCGTACAACATCACCTAGCCATTGAGAGCAACACCAACACAGAGCTACAGCAGCATAGTTGCACTTCTTTTACAGAATCAAAGCCATAATAAATTTGTATGTAAGCTCACAATTAAGCCACCAAGGACAAAGCATCTATATGCAGGCAACAATAGTTGCATCTTACATGTCTAAGCTTAACAAGAATTACAAAGTAGTAGGAGTGAGTAGTGTATATTCAATTTGACAGAGATGGTATGTTAAGAACCACACATGAAAGAACACGGTATATTAAGCAGCCGAACCGCCGCTTAACATTTACCACTCCAAGGCCATAGACAGAGAGGCATCCTTGCACCAACTAAACCAGGATCAATCAAGCTATAAAATAAACTCATGGAGAGATCACCACGAGCTAAGCATTACAGTCAAACCATATTTCCAATCCACACTATAAGCACACCAATCACTAGGCGCACTAAATCAATTAGCAAGAGATGCACAGTACAGGAAATCACCACTCTTAAGCAACAAATAGCAGAATGCTACAATCACCACAAGTAGATAATCGTGCCAAGCACATAAGTCCTGCCAACAAATTCAGCACTATAGAGAATACAAGAGGGAGATAGGGGAATAGCTCACAAGGTGCGGGTGAATAGAGGAGAGA
The DNA here is from genome assembly GCA_030979885.1 of Lolium multiflorum. Taxonomy (NCBI): domain Eukaryota; kingdom Viridiplantae; phylum Streptophyta; class Magnoliopsida; order Poales; family Poaceae; genus Lolium; species Lolium multiflorum. Next base: position 210,911,889 of record CM061748.1, read on the forward strand.
CCGCCGGGTTGTGTCCACGCACCGTCCCACCGGCCGAGGTCGAAGATGCAAAGAGAACAAATGACAGACCACCAGCTCATGGACGCCAGAAAAGGCCGGCGACGCCGTCCCGCCGGCGCTTAGTCACCCACCAGCAGTCACCACATTACAAGACCATCGCAGCAGTGACAAAGATCTCCACACCAGCACCACACCACCGAAGAGGCCAGAGCTGGACCGAACACAACCAGGTTCAGCTAGGGTCAACGAAGGGGAGCAAAGAGGCGCCTGAGACAGTAGCGGCGGCGGCGACCATGCCAACCCACAGCTAGGTATTGCTCCGGGGTGCAAGCGGGGGCGTGGAGTGATGGCGACTATGAGAGTTCGGGGAGGTGATCAAGTGGAGCGGGACGATCAAACCGGTCGAAGAAATGGCGTCGGCTCGAACCGGCCGTGACCAACTAGGGTTTCGGGCCTGGGGTGACCGCTAGAGATCAAGAAGACCAAATTAACCAAAGGGAGGTGGTAGATCATGGCGAGGCGACTAAGCCCTAACTCACCGTGCCAAAGAGGACAGGGAGCAGCCGGGCGAGGGCAACGCCATCGCCATCGCCAGGAGCTCGAGGGCGTCGTGTGCGTGAGACGGGAGAGGGAGAAGAGTGCTGGGGGTCGGCCAAGCGGGTCCGGTCCACTCGACCTAACCCAACCAGTTGGGCCGGACTGCTGACTGTGCCTTGGGCCAAACCATTGGGCCATCTGGTCCAATATTTTTCTTTTCTTCTTTATTTCCTTTCCTATAAGATTTTATCTTTTAAAAGTTAACAACCAATAAATAGAAGTGAGTGACAGAAAATTACCTCTATAATAATATATAACAAATACATTAAAACTAAAGGAACAATAATTTGGAGTTTCCTCTAAATTTTAAGAAGAGTAATTTTAAATCTTAAACAATTAAAACCTAAAAACTAAGCTTATAATTTCTTGTTTCAATTCTTCACATAAAGAAAATATTAAATATTACTCCACATTAAGATGCCATATAAAACAACAAATATTTCTTGATGGTTGTGTCTAATCATATGAAAATCCTAATTGATCATTACTTCAATTATTAATTAAAACCCTAAACCCTAATAGTATTTATCATATTTTCTTTATAATACAATGTTAAATCCATTATTATTGTTATATCAAAGTGATTAATAATTTCAACTTTGTTACCAATTATTACTTTAAGAATTATATCACAACTTAGAAACCTAGTTCTAATATGGGTAAAGATCTTAACCCTATTATTTTATGTGAAATCCTAGATTGTTTTCAACTCTAAAACCCTTGGGGTTTATAACATGTGATTATAGGAACTTAACCTTAGTTAAGGTTCTAGATTAAGCAAATAAAAACATGCTCATATTTTATTAAGATGTTATCAACTCAAATGCAAGATTAAGTTATCATTTCATGTACTCATGTTGAGTTGGTCTTATGTGATCTAGTAAATATATAAACTTTAACTTGGTAATTGCATGTCCTCAACCTTATCCATCATTACTTAGGAGAATCATGGTAATCAACCATAATACCAATTTTGAATAGCACTCCACCTTACTTGCTCCTATTCAACTAAATCCTATTTAGGAAATAATGAACCATCTAGTTTAAAAGCCATTAGTGATTACTTAGTGATACGTCTCAAACGTATCTATAATTTCTTATGTTCCATGCTACTTTATTGATGATACTCACATGTTTTATACACATTATATGTCATATTTATGCATTTTCCCACTAACCTATTGACGAGATGCCAAGAGCCGCTTGTTGTTTTCTGCATTGTTTTTGGTTTCAGAAATCCTAGTAAGGAAATATTCTTGGAATTGGACGAAATCAACTCCCAGTGGGCTTATTTTTCCATAAGCTTCCACAAGACCGAGGGAGATACGGGGGGGCCACTGGGGGCCGCCACACCAGGGCGGCGCGCCTAGAGGGGCCCGCGCGGCCCTAGCGTGTGGGGCCCCGTGACTCCTCCGACCCGCCCTTCCGCCTACTTAAAGCCTTCTGCCGCGAAACCCCAAGATCGAGATCCATGATACGAAACCCACGAGACGCCGCCGCCAATCCCATCTCTGGGATTCAGGAGATCGCCTGCCGAGAGGGGAATCATCTCCCGGAGGTCTCTTCATCGCCATGATCGCCTCCGGATCGATGTGTGAGTAGTCCACCCCTGGACTATGGGTCCATAGCAGTAGCTAGATGGTTGTCTTCTCCTCATTGTGCTATCATGTTAGATCTTGTGAGCTGCCTATCATGATCAAGATCATCTATTTGTAATGCTACATGTTGTGTTTGTTGGGATCCGATGAATATTGAATACTATGTCAAGTTGATTATCAATCTATCATATATGTTGTTTATGTTCTTGCATGCTCTCCGTTGCTAGTAGAGGCTCTGCCAAGTTGATACTTGTAACTCCAAGAGGGAGTATTTATGCTCGATAGTGGGTTCATGCCTCCATTAAATCTGGGACAGTGACAGAAAGTTCTAAGGTTGTGGATGTGCTATTGCCACTAGGGATAAAACATCGATGCTTTGTCTAAGGATATTTGTGTTGATTACATTACGCACCATACTTAATGCAATTGTTTGTTGTTTGCAACTTAATACTGGAAGGGGTTCTGATGATAACCTGAAGGTGGACTTTTTAGGCATAGATGCATGCTGGATAGCGGTCTATGTACTTTGTCGTAATGCCCTGATTAAATCTCATAGTACTCATCATGATATATGTATGTGCATTGTTATGCCTTCTTTATTTTTCAATTGCCCAACTGTAATTTGTTCACCCAACATGCTATTTATCTTATGGGAGAGACACCACTAGTGAACTATGGACCCCGGTCCAATTCTTTACATCTGAAATACAATCTACTGCAATTGTTCTTTACTGTTCTTCGCAAACAAACATCATCATCCACACTATACATCTAATCCTTTGTTTACAGCAAGCCGGTGAGATTGACAACCTCACTGTTACGTTGGGGCAAAGTACTTTGATTGTGTTGTGCAGGTTCCACGTTGGCGCCGGAACCCCGGTGTTGCACCGCACTACACTCCGCCACCAACAACCTTCACATGTTCCTTGACTCCTACCGGTTCGATAACCTTGGTTTCTTACCGAGGGAAACTTGTTGCTGCACGCATCACACCTTCCTCTTGGGGTTCCCAACGACGTGTCTCACGCGCCATCAAGCAAATTTCTCGCGCCGTTGTTGGGAGATCAAGACACGCGGCAAGGGAGTCTCCCACATCCAATCTCTTTACTTTGTTTTTGTCTTACTTTACTTTATTTTATTTACTGCTTTGTTTGCTTTATATCAAAAATACAAAAATTAGTTGCTAGCTTTACTTTATTTATGTCTTGTTTGCATTCTCTATATTGAAAAACACAAAAAAAATTAGTTACTTGCATTTAGTTCATTTTGTTATCATGTCTAGCTCTGTACCTGTTAATTCACCTGAGTCTGAACACTCTAGTGATGATTTTTATGAATATTATGTGGAAATTGATGATGATTTTATTGATAAATGTAATGCTACTACTGGTACAAGAAACATTAAAAAACTTCTTGCACAACACTCTGTTAGACATAAACTAGGTCCTAATGCTAGTACTATAAATTTAGCCTCTATAAAACGTATTACAAATGCTCTCATAAAAGCTAGAGAAGATAAACTAAAACTTGAAACTTCTATTCCTAGGAAGTTAGAAGATGGTTGGGAGCCCATCATTAAGATGAGGGTCAATGATTTTGATTGTAATGCTTTATGTGATCTTGGTGCAAGTATTTCTGTTATGCCTAAGAAAATCTATGATATGGTTGACTTGCCACCATTGAAAAATTGTTATTTGGATGTTAATCTTGCTGATAATGCTACAAAGAAACCTTTGGGGAGGATTGATAATGTTCGCATTATGGTTAACAATAACCTTGTCCCCGTTGATTTTGTTGTCTTGGATATTGAATGCAATGCATCTTGTCTCATTATATTGGGAAGACCTTTTCTTCGAACCGTTGGTGCCACCATTGATATGAAGGAAGGTAATATTAAATATCAATTTCCTCTCAAGAAAGGTATAGAACACTTCCCTAGAAAGAGAATGAAGTTACCTTATGATTCTATTATTAGAACAAATTATGATGTTGATGCTTCGTCTTTTGATAATACTTGATTCACACTTTCTAGCTGAAAGGCGTTAAAGAAAAGCGCTTATGGGAGACAACCCATTATTTTACTACAGCACTTTTGTTTTATATTTGAGTCTTGGAAGTTGTTACTACTGTATCAACCTCCTTATCTTTATTTTATTGCATTGTTGTGCCAAGTAAAGTCTTTGATAGTAAAGTCAATACTAGATTTGATTACTGCGCGAAACAGATTTCTTTCTGTCACGAAACTGAGGCCTGTCTGTAGAAAATTTATAAAAATCTTCCAATTTACGTGCGTGATCCTTAGATATGTACGCAACTTTCATTCAATTTGGGCATTTTCATCTGAGCAAGTCTGGTGCCTCAAAAAATTCGTCTTTATGGACTGTTCTGTTTTGACAGATTCTGCCTTTTATTTCGCATTGCCGTTTTGCTATGTTTGATGGATTTCTTTGTTCCATTAACTTTCAGTAGCTTTGTGCAATGTCCAGAAGTGTTAAGAATGATTATGTCACCTCTGAATATATGAATTTTCAATTATGCACTAACCCTCTAATGAGATTGTTTTGAGTTTGGTGTGGAGGAAGTTTTCAAGGGTCAAGAGAGGAGGATGATACAATATGATCAAGAAGAGTGAAAAGTCTAAGCTTGGGGATGCCCGTGGTTCATCCCTGCATATTTTAAGAAGACCCAAGCGTCTAAGCTTGGGGATGCCCAAGGCATCCCTTCTTCATCGACAACTTATCATGTCACCTCTAGTGAAACTATATTTTTATTCCGTCACATCTTATGTGCTTTACTTGGAGCGTCTGTTTGTTTTTGTTTTTGTTTGAATAAAGTCGGATCCTAGCATTCCTTGTTTGGGAGACACGCTCCGCCTGTTTCGTAGTCACTCTAAAATGAAGTTTTTGGGAGGTTCTTGAAATTTCCATGTTTGAAACCCAAAACCACAGATGCATGAAGAGAAGTGGTTTTTGGTTTCAAACATGGAAATTTCAAAACCCTCCCAGAGCTACATTTTGGAGTGAATAAGAAGGATAGATTCTTAATTTTTCATATTCATGATTTAAACTTGCTTAAACCATGGTCAAACCTAGGATTTGACCAAGATTCAAATGGGCATAAATTTTTTAAAAAATTCAAAAAATGAAAAACCAAGGCACGTAGTCTTCTCTTATGTCATATAGTAAGCATTCAATTAAGTTGATAAACAAGGTCTAGACATATCCAAACCAGGAAAATCATGTATCTACCCCTAACCCTAGCTAAATCGTTTATGAAGCATGCATGAAGAGTAGTGGTTTTTGGTTTCAAACGTTTAGGCCAAAAGCCCTTTTCAAATATTTCAAACTTATTCAAATTTGGTTCAAATTTGAAAGATATACAAGTTATAGCACAATAGTGCATACATTTTCACACATACTGCACTAGATGCTAACCCTATAGTTTGAGGCCATTTGGATGAGGTCGAAAAAAATTCTTGGATTAGAATCGTGTTGTTCGAACCCCGTAGTTGGATTTTTTTAACCTTGATCTGTAGAACTGGGCAAAACCCTAGTTTAACCTATTTAATTATAGATTCGTATATCGATTTTTGTACAGTACCTTTTTATTATTACTATGCAGCACATGTGTGTTTGCCCGTCGAGTGAAACTCGGAGGAAGAGGGATCGCTCGGAAGGAGAGAAGAAGGGAGAGAATTATGGTGTCTCCCCTTTTCGGTGATCATGTTGACAGTGTGGTTTGTCTGAGCAGGAGGTGCGAGCGAGCTAGAGCGAGGCCGAGAATGAGAGAGATTTGTTTTTTTGTGTGAGAGGGACAACCGAAGGATCCCGAAGGACCCAGACTTCCAAGACGCATCCTGATGCATCTTCTCTTGACAAAGAAGATGACTGGGAGTTTGCGTACCTATTGCACGTGACTTGTGCTCACTGAAGTGTGGGACCTCACGCGTGGGCACCACACGTTAGTGACATACCTGTTGGTGTAAAAACTCGATTGATTATTATAGTGCATTAGAACAAAGTTTCCTGGATTCAAGGGTAGGAAATCCAAGTTAACTCATTTACATGACATTATTTTTTCCATGAAGCAAAGTTAACACATCTATCAATTGGTACATTTTGGAGTGACTAAGAAGGATCCAGGCTTACGTATTCGTTTTCACGTGTTAAAGTTGTCTAAGTTAGATGTTATAATATTTAATGGTATAATTTTTATAGCATAAATATTATATTATATTAGTTAAATTAACGATATTGGGATACGCGTAGGCCTTGTAAACCGGGACGGAGGGAGTACCCAGCTATAACTCCTCTTTCCTCTCTATCCCATCGTCTTCTCCCCTCGTTGCTAACTGCACGGATTGATTTCTCTTCTCGTCTTCTTCCCAAGGACCGTTGGAAAATGGAGATAAAAAGCTGCAGCACATGGAGTTCCGTCGGGCCATCGCCGGAAATAACACTCACAAGCAATGGAGGGAGAGAGAGATGGCGATTTAGAGTTCCATGTCCATGAGAAAGTTCCGTCGTGGGCATGGGTGGAAGCTCTCGACGCAGACATGCAGACCTGGATCCAATCCTTCGGCGACGGCGGCCATGTCATGGTGGATCAGTTGGTTGTGCCGCCTGCGATGGAGATGGTGGCGCCGCCCGCGATGGACACGGTCGTGGCCGTCGTCGACGAGGTTGTGCCTGCCGTCAACAGCGAAGAAAAAGAAGAGGCTCAGGGCGTCATGCGTGAAGGCGAGGGGGCGGTGCTCGTCGTCCAGGCAGAGCAGGCGGAGCTCGACCATGGCGAGGGCGCGCAGGTGGTTGCTGCCGTGCATGCTGCAGCCGCCTTTAATAGTATAGCCAGCTGCTGGCTATAAGCCATGTGCCATGTCATTTGTAGCTAACATAGAGCCAACATGTATAATAGTGAGCTATAATCATGTACTACTTTATCAATGGATGGCCCACATTTCACTCTCACAAAGTGCCTAGGAGCACGTGCTAGAGCTGGCTCTTGCATGAGAGCCCACTCCTCTTCTCTCTCCTCCTCTCTCTCCTCCAACTAAGCATAAATATATTATTTTAACCCTTATAGCCAGCTGACTAGGACTTATTATACTTGCTCTAAGTGGGCTCTTATGCAAGAGCTAGCTCTAGCACTTGCTCCTAGGCAAGTTATGTCAATGAAATGTGGGCCATCCATTGAGAAAGTAGTACATTTTTATAGCCAACTATTGTACTTGTTGGCTACAAGTTGACTATAAATGACATGGCTCCTGTTTATTCTGTGTCTTGTTGTAAACTGTGTTCTGGTGCGTATTGGAAGTCTGAGTCCTTCAGGATCCTTCGGTTGTCCCTCTCTCTCTCAAAAAAGGAAAAAAACATCTCTCTCATTATCGGGCTCGCCGCCGCACCTCCTCGCGCACCGACAAACCCTGAAAAAGTTCAGACACCATAAATAAGAGGGCCCCACTCACTTCTCTCCCTTCGTCTCCTTCCGTGTGATCCCTCTTCCTCCGAGTTTCACTGGACGGGCAAACACATGTGCTGCCTACAAATATTCGACCCCTTTGCATGGATAATATGTCGAAATAAATAAATGAAAATGAAGAAAACCTCAAAAATGAAACCCTTCCGCATTGAGTGCTTATAGGTGTACTAGTTGACAGGGAAAATAAGAAACCTGTGATAGGGTAGTAAAAAACAAAATGTCTTCACAAAATGGACTATCGTGTATGAAGATTCATGGGTTTCAAGCCAACAAATGGCATAGTTATGGCCATATTTGTGGCATAGTTTGTTATAATGTGCCCAAATTGGGCATGGTGGTGCATCTTGCCATTCCCAACAATGTTGCTGACTAGACTTTTCAACTTTTCGGCATATAAAAACTCATTTTTCATTTTCTAGATGACAAAATAGGTTTATTTTGTGAATGGGCTACATAAGATATGGCTCAAAATGGCGCCTCTACATTTATAAGATAAATTAGCCACATATTAGTGAAAATTCCCAACTCTTTACGTTTTTAGTGCTTTCTAGCTAGTTTCACACATTTAAATGACTTTATGCTGATTTATTGAAAGTAATTCCAATTTGAAATGTAGGTGTGTTATAACTTCGTCCTATAAATCCCCAAAAATCATTTTTAGATACATATTACTTACTATATGTCTAGACCGGCCATGTTCATCAAGTTGAATGTTGCTTACTATATATGACATAAGAAGGCTATGTGCTTTGGTTTTTGATTTTTTTTTGAATTTTTATGCCCATTTGAGTCTTGGTCAAATGCTATGTTTGACCAAGATTTAAACAAGTTTAAACATGAAAATGAAAAGGTAAGCCTGGATCCTTCGTAGTCACTCTAAAATGAAGCTTTGGGGGGTTCTTGAAATTTCCATGTTTGAAACCCAAAACCATTTCTCTTTGATACGTCTCCAACGTATCGATAATTTCTTATGTTCCATGCTACTTTATTGATGATACCTACATGTTTTATACACATTATATGTCATATTTATGCATTTTCTGGAACTAACCTATTAACAAGATGCCGAAGTGCCGCCTTTTCGCTGTTTTTGGTTTCAGAAATCCTAGTAACGAAATATTCTCGAATTGGACGAAATCAACGCCAGGTTCCTATTTTGCCCAAGCATCCAACACCCGAGAGCCGCAGAGGGGACCCTGGTGGGCCCAGATGACATGGTGGGCGGCCCGTGCCCTGGCCGCGCCACCCTATGGTCTCGTCGCCTCGTTGACCCTCCCGCGCCGCCTCTTCGCCTATATAAAGCCCCCGCATCGAAAACCCTTACGGAGGAAGCCACGATACGAGAAAAGTTCCAGAGCCGCCGCATCGGCCAAGATCCGGGGGACAGAGTCTCTGCTCCGCACCTGCCGGAGCGGGGAAGTGCCCCCGAAGGCTTCTCCATCAACACCGCTGCCATCTCCACCGCCATCTTCATCACCGCCGCTGCTCCCATGAGGAGGGAGTAGTTCTCCATCGAGGCTCGGGGCTGTAGCTATGTGGTTCATCTCTCTCCTATGTAGTTCAATACAATAATCTCATGAGCTGCCTTACATGATTGAGATTCATATGATGATGCTTGTAATCTAGATGTCATTATGCTAGTCAAGTGGGTTTTACTTATGTGATCTCCGGAGACTCCTTGTCCCACGTGTGTAAAGGTGACAGTGTGTGCACCGTGTGGGTCTCTTAGGCTATATTTCACGAAGTACTTATTCACCGTTGAAGAGCGTAGTGAAGTGCTTATTTATATCTCTTGATGATTGCAATGTGTTTGTATCACAATTTATCTATGTGCTACTCTAGTGATGTGTTATTAAAGTAGTTTTATTCCTCCTGCACGTGTGCAAAGGTGACAGTGCGTGCACCGTGTTAGTACTTGGTTTATGCTATGATCATGATCTCTTGTAGATTGCGAAGTTAACTATTGCTATGATAATATTGATGTGATCTATTCCTCCTACATATGCATGAAGGTGACAGTGTGTATGCATGCTAGTACTTGGTTTAGTCTTTTGATCTATCTTACACTATAAGGTTACTAAAATATGAGCATTATTGTGGAGCTTGTTAACTCCGGCATTGAGGGTTCGTGTAATCCTACGCAATGTGTTCATCATCCAACAAAAGTGTAGAGTATGCATTTATCTATTCTGTTATGTGATCAATGTTGAGAGTGTCCACTAGTGAAAGTGTAATCCCTAGGCCTTGTTCCTAAATACCGCTGAGTTACTACTGCTTGTTTACTGTTTTACTGTGTTACTACTGCTGCAATACTACCACCATCAACTACACGCCAGCAAGCTATTTTCTCGTTGCTACTGCTCATATATATTCATACCACCCGTATTTCACTATCTCTTCTCGAACTAGTGCACCTATTTGGTGTGTTGGGGACACAAGAGACTTCTTGCTTTGTGGTTGGGTTGCATGAGAGGGATATCTTTGACCTCTTCCTCCCCGAGTTCGATAAACCTTGGGTGATCCACTTAAGGGAAAACTTTGTGCTGTTCTACAAACCTCTGCACTTGGAGGCCCAACACTGTCTACAGGAAAGGAGGGGGAACGTAGACATCAAGCTAATTTTCTGGCGCCGTTGTCGAGGAAAGGTAAAAGGTACTCACACTCCGACCTCGGCTACTAAGCTATTTTCCGGCGCCGTTGTAAGTACTCGAAGCTATTTCCTTTAGACTCTGCAATTGCGACATTTGGTTTCTTGTTTACACTAGTTAGGCATAATGGAAAACAACAAAAATATGAGAGATCTTTATGAACTTTATCTTGAATTAGGACATGATGTGTTTGAAGAGAGAATTAAAAACCCATGGAACTTTATATGCATGATAATGGGAATGTTATTAGTATGAATGCTTTGAACACCATTGTTGCTAATGCTATGGAAAATTCTAAGCTTGGGGAAGCTGGCTTTGATGAGCATGATATTTTTAGTCCCCCAAGCATTGAGGAGAAAATTTACTTTGATGATACTTTGCCTCCTATTTATGATGATTATAATGATAGTAGTCTTTTGTTACCACCTGTTATGGAGGATAAATTTGATTATGATTACAATATACCTCCTATATTTGATAGCTACTTTGTTGAATTTGCTCCCACTACAACTAATAAAATTGATTATGCTTATGTTGGGAGTAGTAATTATTTTATGCATGAGACTCATGATAAGAATGCTTTATGTGATAGTTATATTGTTGAGTTTGCTCATGATGCTACTGAAAGTTATTATGAGAGAGGAAAATATGGTTGTAGAAATTTTCATGTTACTAAAACACCTCTCTATGTGCTGAAATTTTTGAAGCTACACTTGTTTTATCTTCCTATGCTTGTTACTTTGCTCTTCATGAACTTGTTTATTTACAAGATTCCTATGCATAGGAAGCATGTTAGACTTAAATGTGTTTTGAATTTGCCTCTTGATGCTCTCTTTTGCCTCAAATACTATTTCTTGCGAGTGCATCATTAAAACTGCTGAGCCCATCTTAATGGCTATAAAGAAAGAACTTCTTGGGAGATAACCCATGTGTTTATTTTACTACAGCAATTTTTGTTTTGTTGAGTCTTGGAAGTTGTTTACTACTGTAGCAACCTCTCCTTATCATGTTTTTGTGCCAAGTAAACTTTCTATGTCAAAGTTGATGTTATATTTGGGATCGCTGCGCAGAAACAGCATTGCTGTCTGTCACGAATCTGGGCACAGTTCCCTGTAGAAAATTTGAAAAAATCTGCCAATTTACGAGCGTGATCCTCAGATATGTACGCAACTTTCATTAGTTTTGAGTTTTTCCATTTGAGCAAGTCTGGTGCCATCTTAAAATTCGTCTTTACGGACTGTTCTGTTTTTGACAGATTCTGCCTTTTATTTCGCATTGCCGCTTTTGTTAAGTTGAATGAGTTTCTTTGTTCCATTAACTTTCAGAAGTTTTGTGCAATGTCCAGAAGTGTTAATAATGATTGTGTCACCTCTGAACATGTGAATTTTTGATTATGCACTAACCCTCTAATGAGTTTGCTTGAAGTTTGGTGTGGCAGAAGTTTTCAAGGGTCAATAGAAGAGGGTGATATAATGATCGAGAAGAGTGAAAGGTCTAAGCTTGGGGATGCCCGTGGTTCACCCCTGCATATTCTAAGAAGACTCAAGCGTCTAAGCTTGGGGATGCCCAAGGCATCCCCTTCTTCATCGACAACATCATCAGGTTCCTCCCCTGAAACTATATTTTTATTCAATCACATCTTGTGTTCTTTACTTGGAGCGTCGTTTTGTTTTTGTTTTTGTTTTTGTTTGAATAAGATGGATCCTAGCATTCACTTTGTGGGAGAGAGACACGCTCCGCTGTTGCATATGGACACATGTGTCCTTAGGCTTTACTCATAATGTTCAAGGCGAAGTTTCTTCTTCGTTAATTGTTATATGGTTGGAATTGAAAATGCTACATGTAGTAATTGGTAAAATGTCTTGGATAATGTGATACTTGGCAATTGTTGTGCTCATGTTTAAGCTCTTGCATCATATGCTTTGCACCCATTAATGAAGAAATACATAGAGCTTGCTAAAATTTGATTTGCATATTTGGTCTCTAAGGTCTAGATAATATCTAGTATCGAGTTTTGAACAACAAGGAAGACAGTGTAGAGTCTTATAATGTTTACAATATGTCTTTTATGTGAGTTTTGCTGCACCGGTTCATCCTTGAGTTTGCTTCAAATAACCTTGCTAGCCTAAACCTTGTATAGAGAGGGAATACTTCTCATGCATCCAAATACTTGAGCCAATATTCATGCCATTTGTGTCCACCATACCTACCTACTACATGGTATTTCTCCGCCATTCCAAAGTAAATTGCTTGAGTGCTACCTTTAAACAAATTCAAAAGTTATTACCTCTTATTTGTGTCAATGTTTTATAGCTCATGAGGAAGTATGTGGTGTTTTATCTTTCGATCTTGTCATTTACTTTTGACAGACTTTCACAATGGACTAGTGGCTTCATCCGCTTATCCAATAATTTTGCAAAAAGAGCTGGCAATGAGGTTCCCAGCCTCAATTAATTAACTTGCATTAATAATTCTCTTCACATGTTTTGCTCTGATTCATCAGTAAGCAACTTAATTTTGCAAATAGACACTCCTCCATGGTATGTGAATGTTGGAAGGCACCCGAGGATTCGGTTAGCCATGGCTTGTGTAAGCAAAAGGTTGGGAGGAGTGTCATCCATAAATAAAGAAAAACTAAACTAGTACATGTGTAAACAAAAGAGAAGAGGGATGATCTACCTTGCTGGTAGAGATAACGTCCTTCATGGGAGCCGCTCTTGAAAGTCTGGTTGATGAGGTAGTTAGAGTGCCCACTACCATTCGTTGACAACAACAAACACCTTTAAAATTTTACTTTTATGCTCTCTTTATGTTTTCTAAACCAAAGCTCTAGCACAAATATAGCAATCGATGCTTTCCTCTTTGAAGGACCTTTCTTTTACTTTTATGTTGAGTCAGTTCACCTATTTCTCTCCATCCCAAGAAGCAAACACTTGTGTGAACTGTGCATTGATTCCTACATACTTGCATATTGCACTTGTTATATTACTTTATGTTGACAATATCCATGAGATATACATGTTGTAAGTTGAAAGCAACCGCTGAAACTTAATCTTCTTTTGTGTTGCTTCAATACCTTTACTTTGATTTATTGCTTTATGAGTTAACTCTTATGCAAGACTTATTGATGCTTGTCTTGAAAGTACTATTCATGAAAAGTCTTTGCTTTATGATTCATTTGTTTACTCATGTCATTACCATTGTTTTGATCGCTGCATTCATCTCATATGCTTACAATAGTATGATCAAGGTTATGATGGCATGTCACTTCAGAAATTATCTTTGTTATCGTTTACCTGCTCGGGACGAGCAGAACTAAGCTTGGGGATGCTGATACGTCTCCAACGTATCGATAATTTCTTATGTTCCATGCTACTTTATTGATGATACCTACATGTTTTATACACATTATATGTCATATTTATGCATTTTCTGAACTAACCTATTAACAAGATGCCGAAGTGCCGCTCCTGTCGCTGTTTTTGGTTTCAGAAATCCTAGTAACGAAATATTCTCGGAATTGGACGAAATCAACGCCCAGTTCCTATTTTGCCCGGAAGCATCCAACACCCGAGAGCCGCCAGAGGGGGCCCTGGTGGGCCCAGATGACATGGTGGCGCGGCCCAGGCCTGGCCGCGCCACCCTATGGTCTCGTCGCCTCGTTGACCCTCCTGCGCCGCCTCTTCGCCTATAAAGCCCCCGCATCGAAAACCCTTACGGAGGAAGCCACGATACGAGAAAAGTTCCAGAGCCGCCGTCATCGCGGGCCAAGATCCGGGGGGGAGTCTCTGCCCGCACCCTGCCGGAGCGGGGAAGTGCCCCGGAAGGCTTCTCCATCAACACCGCTGCCATCTCCACCGCCATCTTCATCACCGCTGCTCCCATGAGGAGGGAGTAGTTCTCCATCGAGGCTCGGGGCTGTACCGGTAGCTATGTGGTTCATCTCTCTCCTATGTAGTTCAATACAATAATCTCATGAGCTGCCTTACATGATTGAGATTCATATGATGATGCTTGTAATCTAGATGTCATTATGCTAGTCAAGTGGGTTTTACTTATGTGATCTCCGGAGACTCCTTGTCCCACGTGTGTAAAGGTGACAGTGTGTGCACCGTGTGGGTCTCTTAGGCTATATTTCACGAAGTACTTATTCACTGTTGAAGAGCGTAGTGAAGTGCTTATTTATATCTCTTGATGATTGCAATGTGTTTGTATCACAATTTATCTATGTGCTACTCTAGTGATGTGTTATTAAAGTAGTTTTATTCCTCCTGCATGTGTGCAAAGGTGACAGTGCGTGCACCGTGTTAGTACTTGGTTTATGCTATGATCATGATCTCTTGTAGATTGCGAAGTTAACTATTGCTATGATAATATTGATGTGATCTATTCCTCCTACATATGCATGAAGGTGACAGTGTGCATGCTATGCTAGTACTTGGTTTAGTCTTTTGATCTATCTTACACTATAAGGTTACTAAAATATGAGCATTATTGTGGAGCTTGTTAACTCCGGCATTGAGGGTTCGTGTAATCCTACGCAATGTGTTCATCATCCAACAAAAGTGTAGAGTATGCATTTATCTATTCTGTTATGTGATCAATGTTGAGAGTGTCCACTAGTGAAAGTGTAATCCCTAGGCCTTGTTCCTAAATACCGCTGAGTTACTACCGCTTGTTTACTGTTTTACCGTGTTACTACTGCCGCAATACTACCACCATCAACTACACGCCAGAAGCTATTTTCTCGGCACGCTACACGTCATATATATTCATACCACCTGTATTTCACTATCTCTTCGCCGAACTAGTGCACCTATTTGGTGTGTTGGGGACACAAGAGACTTCTTGCTTTGTGGTTGCAGGGTTGCATGAGAGGGATATTTGACCTCTTCCTCCCCGAGTTCGATAAACCTTGGGTGATCCACTTAAGGGAAAACTTGTTGCTGTTCTACAAACCTCTGCACTTGGAGGCCCAACACTGTCTACAGGAAAGGAGGGGGAACGTAGACATCACTCTTCATGCTTGACTTCATATATAAGACAAAGCTAGTTTAGGGTTTTAGGGGTAGATACATGATTTGTCGGGTTTGAATATGTCTAGACATGCTTGTTTATCAACTTGAATGCTTACTATATGACATAAGAAGACTATATGTGTGTTGGCTTTTTATTTTTTATTTTTTCTGAATGTTTATGCCCATTTGAATCTTGTTCAAATCCTATGTTTGACCAAGATTTAAACAAGCATAAATCCTGAAAATGAAAAGGTAAGCTTGGATCCTTCTTACTCACTCTAAAATTAAGCTTTTGGGAAGTTTTTGAAATTTCCATGTTTGAAACCCAAAAGCACTTCTCTTCATATGCTTGACTTCATAAGACATAGTCAAGGGTTAGGGGGTACGTAGATACATGCTTTTCTCTGCTTTGAATATGTATAGACCTTGTTCATCAACTTGAATGCTTACTATATATATGACATATAAGAAGCTAGGCTATGTGCTTTGGTTTTCATTTTTTGTTTTTTTCTGAATGTTTATGACCATTTGAATCTTGGTCAAATCCTAGATTTGACCAAGATTTAAGCAAGTTTAAAACACATGAAAATGAAAAGGCAAGCATGGATCCTTCTTAGTCATTCTAAAATGAAGCTTTTGGGGGGTTCTTGAAATCTCAATGTTTGAAACCCAAAACCACTTCTCTTCATGCATGGTTGACTTCATAAGACAAAGTTTAGGGTTAGGGGTAGATACATGATTTGTCGGGTTTGAATATGTCTACACATGCTTGTTTATCAACTTGAATGCTTACTATATGACATAAGAAGACTATGTGTGTGTTGGTCAAATCCTATGTTTGACCAAGATTTAAACAAGCATAAATCCTGAAAATGAAAAGGTAAGCTTGTATCCTTCTTATTCACTCTTAAATTAAGCTTTTGGGATGTTTTAGAAATTTCCATGTTTGAAACCCAAAACCACTTCTCTTCATGCTTGACTTTATTCATAAGACATAGTTAAGGGTTAGGGGTAGATACATGCTTTTTCTGTTTTGAATATGTCTAGACCTTGTTCATCAACTTGAATTCTTACTATATATATATGACATAAGAAGGCTATGTGCTTTGGTTTTCATTTTTTGATTTTTTTCTGAATGTTTATGCCCATTTGAATCTTGGTCAAGTCCTAGCTAGGTTTTGACCAAGATTTAAGCTAGTTTAAACACATGAAATGAAAAGGCAAGCCTAGATCCTTCTTAGTCATTCTAAAATGAAGCTTTTGGGGGGTTCTTGAAATCTCAATGTTTGAAACCCAAAACCACTTCTCTTCATGCTTGACTTCATAAGACAAAGTTAAGGGTTAGGGGTAGATACATGCTTTTTTCTGTTTTGAATATGTCTAGACCTTGTTGATCAACTTGAATGCTTACTATATATGACATAAGAAGGCTATGTGCTTTGGTTTTTCATTTTTCTATTTTTTTTGAATTTTATGCCCATTTGAATCTTGGTCAAATACTAGCCAGGTTTGACCAAGATTTAAACAATTTTAAAACATGAAAATGAAAAGGCAAGCATGCATGGATTTTTAGTCACTCTAAAATGAAGCTTTTGGGATGTTCTTGAAATTTCCATGTTTGAAACCAATAGGACTTCTCTTCATGCTAGATCGACTTCATAAGATCGACCGACTTTATGGTTAGAGGGTAGATACATGCTTTTTCTGTTTTGAATATGCCTAGACCTTGTTCATCAATTTGAAATTTCCATGTTTGAAACCAAAACCACTTCTCGTCATGCTTGACTCCATAATAGATACATGATTTTTCTAGTTTGAATATGTCTAGACCATGTTTATCAACTTGAATGCTCATGCATTATAATATGACATAAAAAGGCTATGTGCGTTTTTTATTTTTTTATACCCATTTGAATCTTGGTCAAATCCTAGTTTTGACCAGGATTTAAACAAGTTTAAAACATGAAAATGAAAAGGTAAGATTTTGGGAGCTTTTCTGGTTGAATATGTCTAGACCTTGTTTATCAACTTCATTCTTACTATATGACATAAGAAGACTATGTGCTTTGGTTTTTCATTTTTTTGATTTTTTCTCGAATGTTTATGCCCATTTGAATCTAAAGGTGAGAGAACATGTTAAAGGTTATTCTAACAAAGGTCATGCTTGGAATCTTACCTATGTATTATTGTACATCACAAATGTAAAATGAACAATCCATGCTTTTCGATTGCCTTTTTTGATCCACCTTTGGCTGGATTTCAAATTGGGGGGGGGGGTAGGGGACGAGTGTGTTTCTTTGGATGCCTCTCTCGTATTTGCTAGTTTTTGGGGGTCACAAAAATTCAGGGTAGCATCATGCCCACCCCCTCCCTTCACGCGCGGAAGAAGTGTTAGGCGAGTAGTAAAATGGCATGAACCACAAGTTTCAAGTAAAATTTCGAATATAACCAAAATGTACCAATTGATATATGAGTTAACTTGGCTTCATGGAAAAAAATAATGTCATGTAAATGAGTTAACTTAGCTTTCGTACCCTTGAATCCATAGGAAACTTTGTACTAATGTAGTATAATAATCAACTGAGTTTTTACACCAACAGGTCTGTCACTTACATGTGGTGCCCATGCGTGAGGTCTCACTCTTCAGTGAGCACAAGTCAGTAGGACGCAAACTCCAATCCATCTTCTTTGTCAAGAGAAGACGCATCGGGATGTGTATTGGAAGTCTGTGGGTCCTTCAGATCCTTCGTTGTCCCTCTCACAAAAAAATCTCTCTCATTCTTGGCCTCGCCGACTGCTCGCCGCGCACCTGCTTCACACCGACAAAACCCGCACAACAAACACATGTTTGAAACCCAAAACCACTCTTCATGCTTGACTTCGTAAGATAGAGTTTAGGGTTAATTAGGGGTAGATATGTACATGATTTTTCTAAGTATTTTTACGCCATTTAAATCTTGGTCAAATCCTAAGTTTGACCAAGATTTGAACAAGTTTAAAACATGAAAATGAAAAGGATATGCCTGGATCCTTCTTAAGTCACTCTAAAATGAAGCTTTTGGGAGGTTTTTGAAATTTCCATGTTTGAAACCCAAAACCACTTCTTCATGCTTGACTTTACAAGACAGAGTTTATGGTTAGGGGTAGATACATGATTCGTCTGTTTTAAATATTTCTAGACCATGTTTATCAACTTGAATGCCTTACTATATGACATAAGAAGACCATGCACTTTGGTTTATTTTTTGAATTCTTATGCCCATTTGAATCTCTTGGTCAAATCCTAGATAGGTTTGACCAAGATTTAAACAAGTTTAACACATGAAAATGAAAAGGTAAGCTTGTATCCTTCTTAGTCACTCCAAAATGAAGCTTTTGGGATGGTTTTTGAAATGTCCATGTTTGAAACCCAAAACAACTTCTCATCGTGCTTGACTTCATAAGACAGAGTTTAGGGTTAGGGGTAGATACATGATTTTTGTGGTTTGAATATGTCAGACCTTGTTTATCACCTTGAATGCTTACAATATGACATAAGAAGACGACGTGCTTTTGTTTTTCTTTTTTTTTGATTTTTTTGAATTTTTATGCCCATTTGATTCTTGGTCAAATCGTAGGTTTGACCACGATTTAAACATGTTTAAAACATGAAAATGAAAAAGTAAGCTTGGATCCTTCTTAGTCACTCCAAAGTGTACCAATTGATAGATGAGTTAACTTGGCTTCATGGAAAAAATAATGTCATGTAAATGAGTTAACTTGGCTTTCGTACCCTTGAATCCATAGGAAACTTTGTACAAATGTAGTAGTATAATAATAATCAACCGAGTTTTTACACCAACAGGTCTGTCACTTACGTGTGGTGCCCATGCGTGAGGTCCCACACTTCAGTGAGCACAAGTCAAGTGCGGTAGGTACGCAAACTCCAAGCCATCTTCTTTGTCAAGAGAAGACGCACGGATGCGTATGGAAGTCTCGGGTCCTTCAGATCCTTCGTTGTCCCTCTCACACAAAATCTCTCGTTCTCGGCTCTCGACTCGACTCGCTCGCTTGCACCTCCTGCTCACCGACAAACCCGCACAACAACCAACATCATCACCCGAAAAAGGGAGACACCATAATTCTATCTCTTCTTCTCTCCTTCCGAGTGACCCTCTTCCTCCGAGTTTCACTTGACGGGCAAACACACGTGTGCTGCATAGTAATAATAAAAAGTAGAAAAATCGACCTACGACTACTAATATAAAATTAAATAAGTTGAACTAGTATTCCTCTAAAAAATCATTTTGGTATGCATTGTTTTATACTTTTCATAGCTATAGTGCATCACAAATTCATGATTTCATGCTTTGCTTTTCCAATTTCGATTTTTTCTAACCACCTTCTTTGATTTCAAATTTAGGTCAAACTATTGGTGCCTGGTATGTGTTCTACTTGAATTGGTTGCTGCGTGCGCACATGTTTTGCCATTGTTTTGGGCTTCCACACATCTTTGGGGCATCCAAGTATTTAAGTTACCTTGTTTTTTTTTTGAATTGTAATTCATGTACCCTTCCTCCCAATTTTTATGCCCATTTGAATCTTGGTCAAATCATAAGTTTGACCAAGATTTGAACAAGTTTAAAACATGACAATGAAAAGGTAAGCCTGGATCCTTCTTAGTCACTCTAAAATGAAGCTTTTGGGAGATTTTTGAAATTTCCATGTTTGAAACACAAAACCACTTCTCTTCATGCTTGACTTCATAAGACAGAGTTTAGGGTTAGGGGGTAGATACATGATTTGTCTTGTTTGAATATGGTTAGACCTTGTTTATCAACTTGAATGCTTACTATATGACATGAGAATACTATGTGTTTTGGTTTTCATTTTTTTGATTTTTTCTGAATTTTTATGCCCATTTGATCTTGGTCAAATCCTAGGTCTAACAAAGATTTAAACAAGTTTATAACATGAAAATGAAAAGGTAAGCTTGCATCCTTCTTAGTCACTCAAAATGAAGCTTTTGGGAAGGTTTTTGAAATTTCCATGTTTGAAATCCAAAACGACTTCTCTTCGTGCTTGACTTCATAAGACAAAGTTTAGGGTTAGGGGTAGATACATGATTTTTCGGTTTGAATATGTCTAGACCTTGTTTATCAACTTGCGTGCTTACTAGCTATATGACATAAGAAGGCTCTATGTGCTTTGGTTTTTCATTTTTTAAATTTTTATGCCCATTTGAATCTTGGTCAAATCCTAGGTACGGTTTGACCAAGATTTGAACAAGTTTAAAACATGAAAATAAAAGGTAATCCCGACCTGGATCCTTTAGTCAATCTAAAATGAAGCTTTTGGGGGTTCTTCAAATTTCCATGTTTGAAACCCAAAACCACTTCCTCTTCATGCTTGACTTCGTAAGATAGAGTTTAGGGTTAGGGCTAGATACGTACATGATTTTTCTAAGTATTTTTATGCCCATTTGAATCTTGGTCAAATCCTAAGTTTGACCAAGATTTGAACAAGTTTAAAACATGAAAATTAAAAGGTAAGCATGGATCCTTCTTAGTCACTCTAAAATGAAGCTTTTGGGAGGTTTTTGAAATTTCCATGTTTGAAACCCAAAACCACTTCTCTTCATGCTTAACTTCATAAGATAGAGTTTAGGTTTAGGGGTAGATACATGATTTGTCTGGTTTGAAAATGTTTAGACCTTGTTTATCAACTTGAATGCTTACTATATGACATAAGAATACTATGTGCTTTGGTTTTCATTTTTTCTATTTTTACTGAATTTTATATGCCCATTTGATCTTGGTCAAATCCTAGGTTTAACCAAGATTTAATTAAACAAGTTTAAAACATGAAAATGAAAAGGTAAGAATGCATCCTTCTTAGTCACTCTAAAATGAAGCTTTTAGGAGGTTTTTGAAATTTCCATGTTTGAAACCCGAAACCACTTCTCTTCATGCTTGACTTTGTAAGATATATAGAGTTTATTAGGGTTAGGGGTAGATACATGATTTGTCTGGTTTGAATATGTTTAGACCTTGTTTATCAACTTGAATGCTTACTATATGACATACGAATACTATATGCTTTGGTTTTCATGTTTTGATTTTTTCTTAATTTTTATGCCCATTTGATCTTGGTCAAATCCTAGGTTTGACCAAGATTTGAACAAGTTTAAAATATGAAAATAAAATGTAAGCCCGGTCTGGATCCTTCTTAGTCACTCTAAAATGAAGCTTTTGGGAGGTTTTTGAAATTTCCATCTTTGAAACCCAAAACCACTTCTCTTCATGCTTGGCTTCGTAAGATAGAGTTTAGGCTTAGGGGTAGATACGTACATGATTTTTCTAAGTATTTTTGCGCCATTTGAATCTTGGTCAAATCCTAAGTTTGACCAAGTTTGAACAAGTTTAAAACATGAAAATGAAAAGGGTAAGCTTGGATCCTTCATAGTCACTCTAAAATGAAGCTTTTGGGAGGTTTTTGAAATTTCAATGTTTGAAACCCAAAACCACTTCTCTCATGCTTGACTTTACAAGACAGAGTTTATGGTTAGGGGGTAGATACACGATTTGTCTGGTTTAAATATGTCTAGACCTTGTTTATCAACTTGAATGCCTTACTATATGACATAAGAAGACCATGCGCTTTGGTTTTTAATTTTTTTTAATTTTTATGCCCATTTGAATCTCTTGGTCAAATCCTAGCTACGTTTGACCAAGATTTAAACAAGTTTAACACATGAAAATGAAACGGTAAGCTTGTATCCTTCTTAGTCACTCCAAAATGAAGCTTTGGGTGGGGGGTTCTTGAAATTTCCATGTTTGAAACCCAAATGTCATATAGTAAGCATTCAAGATGATAATGTCATGTAAATGAGTTAACTTGGCTTTCCTACCCTTGAACCCATAGGAAACTTTGTACTAATACAGTATAATGATCACCCGAGTTATTACACCAACAGGTCTGTCACTTACGTGTGGTTCCCATGCGTGAGGTCCCACACTTCAGTGAGCACAAGTCATGTGCGGTCGGTAGGCAAACTCCCATCTTCTTTGTCAAGAGAAGACGATCAAAACTCCCCCTCTCTCTCCAGTTATCCACCTCCGCTGGCTGCCGGTTTTGGCATTGCGTTTCTAGCTCAGCTCGGAGGCCATGGTGTGCACGCACTGTAGCCATGGCGATTTGGTCGCGCTAAGTGGTTCGTCCCCGGCTGCGACGAGGATCAATCTGGGCGGTGGCTGTTAAGGACCCAATCGCATTTCTTGCTTTCAGCGTGGGGTCTTCCATGTAAAAGTTAGGGATTTAGATGAAATTTCCTGTTTATTCTGTGTCTTGTTGTAAACTGTGCTCTGGTGCGTATTGGAAGTCTGAGTCCTTCAGGATCCTTCGGTTGTCCCTCTCTCTCTCAAAAAAAGAAAAAACATCTCTCTCATTATCGGCCTCGCTCGCTCGCACCTCCTGCGCACTGACAAACCCTGAAAAAGGTCAGACACCATAAATAAGAGGGCCCCACTCACTTCTCTCCCTTCGTCTCCTTCCGTGTGATCCCTCTTCCTCCGAGTTTCACTGGACGGGCAAACACATGTGCTGCCTACAAATATTCGACCCCTTTGCATGGATAATCATGTCGACCATTTTTACCTGGTTTTGAAATAAATAAAATGAAAATGAAGAAAACCTCAAAAATGAAACCCTTCCGCATTGAGTGCTTATAGGTGTACTAGTTGACAGGGAAAATAAGAAACATGTGATAGGGTAGTAAAAAACAAAATGTCTTCACAAAATGGACTATCGTGTATGAAGATTCATGGGTTTCAAGCCAACAAATGGCATAGTTATGGCCATATTTGTGGCATAGTTTGTTATAATGTGCCCAAATTGGGCATGGTGGTGCATCTTGCCATTCCCAACAATGTTGCTGACTAGACTTTTCAACTTTTCGGTATATAAAAACTCATTTTTCATTTTCTAGATGACAAAATAGGTTTATTTTGTGAATGGGGTACATAAGATACGGCTCAAAATGGCGCCTCTACATTTTTAAGATAAATTAGCCACATATTAGTGAAAACTAGTAAAACTGCCCGTGCGTTGCCACGGGTCTTCAAATTTTATTTCTCAATGCACATATATGATTCAGACCTCACTATGAAAATTCAAATCAAATTAGAGATATCATAATCTACTACAATATTACAACGCAACAAAAATATCATTGTTGTGCATATGCGTGGTTCCAAGTTATAGGGTCTCGGGCTATGTCTTCTTGTTACTCTTCCACGAAGTCCCACGGACCATCATAACTGAAGGAATACTTCTTTTCGATTAGTCCAAATAACAGTTTGATATTCATAAATATCATAACACATGTCTTTGGAATCCTACATGTCTTTAATCAAGTTACCTTTTTACCTTTTCATGCGTAGGTTCATGCGTAGCTTTGAAGAATGGTACATCCCAACACCTATTCTCGAGAAGGTTGTCGTCGAAGAAGAAATTAAGTTAGGGCTAAGATGTTGGTTTTGCAGAAGGACGCATGTTCGATAGTGATAAAGGAAATGATTATATTCGGATCCCTGCCATCCCACTTGAAGTGATGCAAAAGGTTGGTATAGAGTTGGAAATAGAGCTCGGAGAAGCTGACCAAGGAGAAGCTTGTTGCTGATCCTTCTTCTACAACAACATCTACATCTGTAGATGATTAGTGATTAAATGCACTGGTTTCTGGGCTTTTCCCAAAAAAAAGTCTATATCTTTTCCCTCTACTTCTTCTCGATTGTCTTATGTCCGCACTTATGACTGCAACTATGTTAAGTCTAGAACTATGTTTGGTCTGATCTTGTCTGGCTTCTTGGTTTTATGCACTCAAGTTCATATATCCTTTATGCATTTGTTAATCAATGTGTCTTACCAATAGAAGGAAGTGGTGGGTTCTATGTTGGAATGTTCATGGGATTAACTCTAAAATTAGGCAGAAGGAAGTCAGAAATAAAATTGATGAGAGTGAATGTGATATCATATGCCTGCAAGAAACTAAGTGTGAAGGTTTTTATTGGCGCTTTATTAGAAAGTTTTGTCCAAAGCGTTCTAGTTGCTTCGTTTATGGCCCATCTATTGGAGCTTCGGTGGTATTATCTTGCTTTGGAATTCTTCGTGTTTACTGGACAGTTGATTGAGACTGAAAGTGGATACAGATATTCCAAAGGCTAGGTTGTTTCGCTTTCGAAACTATTTGGTTGATCTCCGGGTTTTTATGATTGTGTTGCAAATTCTGGGAAAGTGCATCAAACAAAGCTTATAGCTCTGCAGTCATAGCAGATAAGCTTAAAAGTTTGCGGTTTAACTTGAAGAAATGACATATTAATTTGTCGACGCTCCAAACATTAATTTAGAGCTACAATAAAGTCATTTTTTTTATCATGGATTCACTTGAAGAAAAGAGACCACTATATAGGACATACTTTAATTTCAGGAGAATAGTGAAGCAACACTTAGATGACTTTTTACTTGTTGAATGTAAATACCTGGAAAAAGAGGTGCACGATTTGATGGATCAAACAAGGTGAAGCTAACACTAAGTTTTTCACGCAATGGCCACTAAAAGGTGTAGGCGAAATTCTGTTGCAATCCTTCATGAGTATGGTCGTGAGGTATCCGAACACCATGAAATAGCAGGTGTTTTGTGGGCTTATAAGGAAATATTGGGTCGTTCGCGGCATTTCCATGAAATTTGACTTGCATCGTTAATAATATCAATAGTATATGGCCTTGATGCTCGACGGTCCCTTTTGAGAAAAAAGAAATGGATGATGTTATAAAGGAAATGTCGGCTGACCGTGCGCCTAGTCCGATGGTTTCAACGGCCTGTTTTAAAAAAATGTTGGCCCATTGTCCAAGATGATTTCTATCGCCTAGCTACAGAATTTCATGAAGGCAAACTAAATTTGCAGAATATCACTGAGTCTTATATAACTATTCCAAGAAAGGCAACCCCCTAGAAGTCGATAATTATCGTCCTATCTCGCTCACAATTGTTTGAAGTTCTTGACTAAGTTGGCTGCAAACCGTTTGCAATCATTGCCTCCCTGTTGCCGGTGCCGACAGCTGCCCCTTAGATGCATCCCCACCACTGGCAAGAGGATATGCTCCTCCACCTCCCACCGCTGCCGCGAGTTTCTCCCCTAGTATATCAGAAAAAGGGGATATGCCACTATGATAAGAAGGTTGGATTAATTAACTACAAATAGATGCTTTATTCAAAAATCAGTTGTATTCAAATGATGATTTCAAGTACTTCCGTGAATAATATAATGAGAACTGAAAACTGACAAAATCAAAACATTGAGCATATAGTGATATTGATGTGGAGAATTTCCCTAGTGGAAAAAGAACATCAGTACTTTTGGCAAACAACCTTGAATCAGCATTGTAGATATTAGAGGAAAAGGTTTTTTTGCTAATCTTGAAAAATAAAAATAAAATATTTTCGATATAACTAACTCATATAAATTGAGTTGGCATAAAGTCAACCAAGACAAATAAGATAATATTATATAAACATAAATTCGCATAGAAATTTGTTGTCATATACTGAAGCTACCATTGAGGTAAAAAAGAAAACTTGGATACTTGATTTTCCTCAAACATATCATGTACCATATGGTCTAGTTTAATAATCTACAACACCACAATTAACCACTTGGCACATTGCCTAATAATAGTAGGTCTGTAGCCCATAGCCTGCCACAACATTGCATTTGAAACATCAGATTCACTATGTATTATGAGCAAATAATTTACAGGACCGGAAATCATCATAACGGAAGAGCTAAGGAGCACTGAAGATCACAATGTCCAAGATTTCTGGTTACCGGAGCAAGTATGGCACCTACAGATCATATTACCACAACAAGATCAGAAGTGGAGTAGCAAAAACGGCAAAGTACGTAGTAATCAAAGCTCATCTTACATTTCACACAGACAATAATCTAAGAGCAGGGCCACATCATTGTTTTCGGAGAAGCCATTTTTCTCTGAGTATCTAGTTGTTTGCACAAGTTTACAAATCGATTTGCAAATTCTTGGTCGATTAAAGAATGTGTATCTTTCCAGAGAAATACATACATAGAAATAAAGCACTAAGAGTAAATAAGTGCAGGGCTTGCATAGTCAAAGGTATATATCTGTTGTGCATATACAAAATAGTGTCCTAAAATAGGCATAAGAAATGCAGAATCAGGTAACATGTGTCACTCATATGCAATGAAATAGTCGTTGATATAATATCTGCACATGGTTAAAAAACGAAATATGGGTCAGAGAAGCTAGTAGCTTAACCATATATAGCATGAAGTAAATATATTCAGTACCAACTGAGTTGGAATGTATCCTGATATGTGGGCTCATGCCAGTATACAACAATACAAATGAAATCCCTCTTAAGATTGTCATGTGTAAGTTTAGAGAAGACTAATGCAGGCTTAGCCCGCTACATCATTCGTGAATAAGTTAATCTACAAATTAAGGAAAATACTTGAAAACCGACATTGGTCCTAACAAATTCTAAAAGTAATGCATTTGCTTGTACTCCATATATGAAATAAGGAGTTATTTTCAGGAACCACCCGAGATGACATGTCATGGCATCACCGAATACACATCCACAACGATTCTTAACTTGTGTTGAATCATTAAATAAATTGCAGCAGTAAGATTGCTGAATCATTATAAATATAGCAGAAAGCGAAAAAGTAAATAAGTGTAGGGGCCTGCACAGTGGAAGCTCTATATCAGTTTTGTTGTCATACCTTTGTTGTCACTTTAGAAAGGATACGTCAACTCCTGAATTACCACCAAGGGCAAGCACAACCCCAGTAGCATTCCTTGTGATTGTGTTCATAGTATTCATATTCATTGCTGACAAAAGAGCACAACAATATATAAGTGTCAAGTTGTGGTCACGAAAAAGGATGGCTGCAAATTAACTGTAGGCGCACTGATATATAATCATCATAATGTTCAATATGAGAAGCATATTCAAATGGTTCAGTTAAGTTCCCTTGGAAAAGAAACTTAGAGCAGTAGTTGCAAATTTCCTACGAGATATGTTGGAGAAGTGTAAGCTCATGGAACTGAAAACGGTATGTTCCTCTGCGGGATTTTGTATTCCTTTATAGGCAAATCCTTTCATCGATTTTTTAAGACCAGGTTGAATATAGAAGGCAAACATTCCAAAAGTACTGACATGGGGAATGTCCTCTGGACTGAATGCCAGAACCAACAAATTTACAAAAGCAATCACCTTGATGTTGTATATAGCATACAATTTTTTAGAAGAAATCGTACTCAACTTGCTTTCCTCTTCTAATTTGAGAAGACATATTATTTCGTTCTGGTAGGAGGCAGCAAGTGAATCATAGTAAGACATGATTGGGAGGAAAGCTTCTTGATTCAGATGATACCATATATCTAGATAGTTATGAACAAAGATGACACACCATAATAATTCTAATTGGAAATATGCATGTATCATCTTCAATGAAATGGCCGTTGATAATTTGCATGCACATGGTTAAAAGAGGAAGTATGGATCAGAGAAGCTTTGTAGCTTACCCTATCTAGCATGAAGTAAATAGATTCAGTAGCCTACTGAATGTACCTGATGTGTGGCTCACGCCTGCAATACAACAATACAAAGGTAATTCATTTTAAGACAAATTGTCAGGCTATAAATTTAGGAAGACTAATGAAAGCTTGGCCCGCTACAACAAGCTACATTTTCTTTACAAAGTCAGGCTACAAATTTAGGAAAATACCTGCAAACTGCCAGCAACCAGTTTTTTTTTTAGCTCCAACGAAGTTCCTCAAACATGACAATGGTCTAAACCTATTTTGAATGAATGTTCTTAACAACATCACGTGTCTATACATAAGGAAGGAAACGGTGATTAAAAATCTTACCAGACCAAGACATTGAAGGGAAGAACAGACCTTGCCACTGCCTGTAGTTCCTCTGTGGTCAAGCTTCCGCAACTGACACCTCGGCCGCCACTGGAAAATGGAGTCGTGTCAAATCAAAGTGGCATATGATCACAATGGTGTGGAGCAACAGGTGCGCACAGCAAGATACAATCCTTAATATGGTCTGGCCCTACGGACACCACGGCATGTACTGGCTCATCGCTGTGAAGGTGTTGCCTTCGGTCAAGGAAGAGGAGTTTGTCACCGAATCAGGCACACGCATGGTGAGACGGACATCGACAATGCGCGCTCTCTCTGAGAAGCATGCCGATCAGGACGAGGAACATTGCTGTTGCTACTGGCGTCGGTGGCAGCTTCTGTCCTCGAGCATGGATGTGGCACCGGTAGCGGTCAAGCTTCTGTCCTCGAGAATGGATGTGGCGCCGGAGCTTGGACACATTGTAGATGGGTGCGGCGATGGTGGATCCCGGGAATACCGAGAGTAGGCCACCGTCGTTTGAAGCTACGAGAGAGATGGGATGGGGCACCGCCAGTGTCATGAAGAGAAAAATGATGGATGCAGGGCATCGGCGAATCCGACGCAGGAAGGTCGAGCGACAGGCGCCCGCCCCAAAGTCCAGATTGCTGGCGCCGCCCCGACCTGGCCCCTGTCCTCCGTGACCCGCGGCTGCACGAAAGGGAGGGCTCGGGAGACTCGCGCGACGGCGGCGGCGCCGGGAGACTCGTGCGACGTCGGGAGACGGGCAGGCTCGCGTAGCGGCCTCGCGTGCTGGCTCGTGCTGGCCACCGGCGTGCAGGATCGAGGCGGCTGCGCCAGGGAGACTCGCGCGACGGCAAGCTCGTGCAGCGGCGGCTCGGGTCGTGGAATCCGCGCAGGGGGAGGAGGATGACAAGCTCAGGGCGAGGCGAGGGTTTCGTGTGCTGTGTTTCCATCGTGACAAGGTAGCTGGGCTTCGCCCAATTGAGCCCGTGCGGAAAAGGAACGCTTCACGAGGGCGACGGTGGACGACAAAAGGACGACGAAAGCAAGGGGAGACGTTCCTTCTTTTAAGTAGTAGAGATTCCCAACTCTTTACGTTTTTAGTGCTTTCTAGCTAGTTTCACACATTTAAATGACTTTATGCTGATTTATTGAAAGTAATTCCAATTTGAAATGTAGGTGTGTTATAACTTCGTCCTATAAATCCCCAAAAATCATTTTTAGATACATATTACTTACTATATGTCTAGACCGGCCATGTTCATCAAGTTGAATGTTGCTTACTATATATGACATAAGAAGGCTATGTGCTTTGGTTTTTGATTTTTTTTGAATTTTTTTGAATTTTTATGCCCATTTGAGTCTTGGTCAAATCCTATGTTTGACCAAGATTTAAACAAGTTTAAACATGAAAATGAAAAGGTAAGCCTGGGTCCTTCGTAGTCACTCTAAAATGAAGCTTTGGGGGATCTTGAAATTTCCATGTTTGAAACCCAAAACCATTTCTCTTCATGCTTGACTTCATATATAAGACAAAGCTAGTTTAGGGTTTTAGGGGGTAGTTACATGATTTGTCGGGTTTGAATATGTCTAGACATGCTTGTTTATCAACTTGAATGCTTACTATATGCATGACATAAGAAGACTATATGTGCGTTGGCTTTTTATTTTTTATTTTTTTCTGAATGTTTATGCCCATTTGAATCTTGTTCAAATCCTATGTTTGACCAAGATTTAAACAAGCATAAATCCTGAAAATGAAAAGGTAAGTTTGGATCCATCTTACTCACTCTATAATTAAGCTTTTGGGAAGTTTTTGAAATTTCCATGTTTGAAACCCAAAACCACTTCTCTTCATATGCTTGACTTCATAAGACATAGTCAAGGGTTAGGGGGTACATAGATACAGCATGCTTTTCTGTTTTGAATATGTCTAGACCTTGTTCATCATTTGAATGCTTACTATATATATATATGACATATAAGAAGCTAGGCTATGTGCTTTGGTTTTCATTTTTTGAATTTTTTCTAAATGTTTATGCCCATTTGAATCTTGGTCAAATACTAGAGACCAAGATTTAAGCAAGTTTAAAACACATGAAAATTAAAAGGCAAGCATGGATCCTTCTTAGTCATTCTAAAATGAAGCTTTTGGGGGTTCTTGAAATCTCAATGTTTGAATCCCAAAACCACTTCTCTTCATGCATGGTTGACTTCATAAGACAGAGTTTAGGGTTAGGGGTAGATACATGATTTGTCGGGTTTGAATATGTCTACACATGCTTGTTTATCAACTTGAATGCTTACTATATGACATAAGAAGACTATGTGTGTGTTGGTCAAATCCTATGTTTGACCAAGATTTAAACAAGCATAAATCCTGAAAATGAAAAGGTAAGCTTGTATCCTTCTTATTCACTCTTAAATTAAGCTTTTGGGATGTTTTAGAAATTTCCATGTTTGAAACCCAAAATCACTTCTCTTCATGCTTGACTTTATTCATAAGACATAGTTAAGGGTTAGGGGTAGATACATGCTTTTTCTGTTTTGAATATGTCTAGACCTTGTTCATCAACTTGAATGCTTACTATATATATATATATGACATAAGAAGGCTATGTGCTTTGGTTTTCATTTTTTGATTTTTTCTGAATGTTTATGCCCATTTGAATCTTGGTCAAGTCCTAGGTTTGACCAAGATTTAAGCTAGTTTAAACACATGAAATGAAAAGGCAAGCATGGATCCTTCTTAGTCATTCTAAAATGAAGCTTTTGGGGGTTCTTGAAATCTCAATGTTTGAAACCCAAACCACTTCTCTTCATGTTTGACTTCATAAGACAGAGTTAAGGGTTAGGGGTAGATACATGCTTTTTTCTGTTTTGAATATGTCTAGACCTTGTTGATCAACTTGAATGCTTACTATATATGACATAAGAAGGTTGTGTGCTTTGGTTTTTCATTTTTCATTTTTTTTTGAATTTTATGCCCATTTGAATCTTGGTCAAATAGCCAGGTTTGACCAATATTTAAACAATTTTAAAACATGAAAATGAAAAGGCAAGCATGCATGGATCTTTTTAGTCACTCTAAAATGAAGCTTTTGGGATGTTCTTGAAATTTCCATGTTTGAAACCAATAGGACTTCTCTTCATGCTAGATCGACTTCATAAGATCGACCGACTTTATGGTTAGAGGGTAGATACATGCTTTTTCTGTTTTGAATATGCCTAGACCTTGTTCATCAATTTGAAATTTCCATGTTTGAACCCCAAAACCACTTCTCGTCATGCTTGACTCCATAATACAGATACATGATTTTTCTAGTTTGAATATGTCTAGACCATGTTTATCAACTTGAATGCTCATGCATTATAATATGACATAAAAAGGCTATGTGCGTTTTTTATTTTTTTATACCCATTTGAATCTTGGTCAAATCCTAGTTTTGACCAGGATTTAAACAAGTTTAAAACATGAAAATGAAAAGGTAAGCTTTGATTTTTCTGGTTTGAATATGTCTAGACCTTGTTTATCAACTTCAGTTCTTACTATATGACATAAGAAGACTATGTGCTTTGGTTTTTCATTTTTTGAATTTTTTCTAAATGTTTATGCCCATTTGAATCTTGGTCAAATCCTAGATTTGACCAAGATTTAAGCAAGTTTAAAACACATGAAAATGAAAAGGCAAGCATGGATCCTTCTTAGTCATTCTAAAATGAAGCTTTTGGGGGTTCTTGAAATCTCAATGTTTGAATCCCAAAACCACTTCTCTTCATGCATGGTTGACTTCATAAGACAGAGTTTAGGGTTAGGGGTAGATACATGATTTGTCGGGTTTGAATATGTCTACACATGCTTGTTTATCAACTTGAATGCTTACTATATGACATAAGAAGACTATGTGTGTGTTGGTCAAATCCTATGTTTGACCAAGATTTAAACAAGCATAAATCCTGAAAATGAAAAGGTAAGCTTGTATCCTTCTTATTCACTCTTAAATTAAGCTTTTGGGATGTTTTAGAAATTTCCATGTTTGAAACCCAAAACCACTTCTCTTCATGCTTGACTTTATTCATAAGACATAGTTAAGGGTTAGGGGTAGATACATGCTTTTTCTGTTTTGAATATGTCTAGACCTTGTTCATCAACTTGAATGCTTACTATATATATATATGACATAAGAAGGCTATGTGCTTTGGTTTTCATTTTTTGATTTTTTCTGAATGTTTATGCCCATTTGAATCTTGGTCAAGTCCTAGGTTTTGACCAAGATTTAAGCTAGTTTAAACACATGAAATGAAAAGGCAAGCATGGATCCTTCTTAGTCATTCTAAAATGAAGCTTTTGGGGGGTTCTTGAAATCTCAATGTTTGAAACCCAAAACCACTTCTCTTCATGCTTGACTTCATAAGACAGAGTTAAGGGTTAGGGGTAGATACATGCTTTTTTCTGTTTTGAATATGTCTAGACCTTGTTGATCAACTTGAATGCTTACTATATATGACATAAGAAGGCTATGTACTTTGGTTTTTCATTTTTTTGAATTTTATGCCCATTTGAATCTTGGTCAAATACTAGCCAGGTTTGACCAAGATTTAAACAATTTTAAAACATCAAAATGAAAAGGCAAGCATGCATGGATCTTTTTTAGTCACTCTAAAATGAAGCGTTTGGGAGGTTCTTGAAATTTCCATCTTTGAAACCAATAGGACTTCTCTTCATGCTAGATCGACTTCATAAGATCGACCGACTTTATGGTTAGAGGGTAGATACATGCTTTTTCTGTTTTGAATATGCCTAGACCTTGTTCATCAATTTGAAATTTCCATGTTTGAAACCCAAAACCACTTCTCTTCATGCTTGACTCCATAATATAGAGTTTAAGGTTAGGGCCAGGGTAGATACATGATTTTTCTAGTTTGAATATGTCTAGACCATGTTTATCAACTTGAATGCTCATGCATTATAATATGACATAAAAAGGCTATGTGCGTTTTTTTATTTTTTTATACCCATTTGAATCTTGGTCAAATACTAGTTTTGACCAGGATTTAAACAAGTTTAAAACATGAAAATGAAAAGGTAAGCCTGTATCCTTCTTGGTCACTCTAAAATGAAGCTTTTGGGAGCTTTTCTAGTTTGAATATGTCTAGACCTTGTTTATCAACTTCAATTCTTACTATATGACATAAGAAGACTATGTGCTTTGGTTTTTCATTTTTTGATTTTTTCTGAATGTTTATGCCCATTTGAATCTAAAGGTGAGAGAACACGTTAAAGGTTATTCTAACAAAGGTCATGCTTGGAATCTTACCTATGTATTATTGTACATCACAAATGTGAAATGAAAATATGTGCATCTCTATAAACCATAAACCCTAACCCTAACTATATAGAAAAAGATGAACAATCCATGCTTTTCGATTGCCTTTTTTGATCCACCTTTGGCTGGATTTCAAATTGGGGGGGGGGGTAGGGGACGAGTGTGTTTCTTTGGATGCCTCTCTCGTATTTGCTAGTTTTTGGGGGTCACAAAAATTCAGGGTAGCATCATGCCCACCCCCTCCCTTCACGCGCGGAAAAAGTGTTAGGCGAGTAGTAAAATGGCATGAACAACAAGTTTCAAGTAAAATTTCGAATATAACCAGAATGTACCAATTGATAGATGAGTTAACTTGGCTTCATGGAAAAAATAATGTCATGTAAATGAGTTAACTTGGCTTTTTGCATTGAACCAAGGAACCCTTTTTGGTGATGTCGTCCTGTAGCCCTTGTCAAATTAAATTCCTCTGATACTGATGGGAGGGCTTGCTCACCCCACATGCCAGGAAGAAGTGGAGAGAAACTACTCGTCCCTTGTTGGACACGGGACCATTGGAAACTTATTTTTATGCCCTTTTGAATCTTGGTCAAATCCTTGGTTTAACCAAGATTTAAACAAGTTTAAAACATGAAAATGAAAAGGTAAGCCTGCATCCTTCTTAGTCACTCCAAAATGAGGCTTTTTGGAAGATTTTTGAAATTTCCATGTTTGAAACCCAAAACGACTTCTCGTCGTGCTTGACTTCATAAGACAAAGTTTAGGGTTAGGGGTAGATACATGATTTTTCTGGTTTGAATATGTATAGACCTTGTTTATCAACTTGAGTGCTTACTATATGACATAAGAAGGCTAGGTGCATTGGTTTTTCATTTTTTTGAATTTTTATGCCCATTTGATTCTTGGTCAAATCCTAGGTACGGTTTGACCAAGATTTGAACATGTTTAAAACATCAAAATAAAATGTAAGCATGGATCCTTCTTAGTCACTCTAAAATGAAGCTTTTGGGAGGTTTTTGCAATTTCCATGTTTGAAACCCAAAACCACTTCTCTTCATGCTTGACTTCATAAGATAGAGTTTAGGGTTAGGGGTAGATACGTACATGATTTTTCTAAGTATTTTTATGCCCATTTGAATCTTGGTAAAATCCAAGGTTTGACCAAGATTTGAACAAGTTTAAAACATGAAAATAAAAGGTAAGCCTGGATCCTGCTTAGTCACTCTAAAATGAAGCTTTAGGAGGTGAGGTTTTTGAAATTTCCATGTTTGAAACACAAAACCACTTCTCTTGGTGCTTGACTCCATAAGACAGAGTTTAGGGTTAGGGGTAGATACATACATGACTTTTCTGGTTTGAATATGTCTAGACCTTGTTTATCAACTTAATTGAATGCTTACTATATGACATAAGAAGATTATGTGCATTGGTTTTTCATTTTATTGTTTTTTTGAATTTTTATGCCCATTTGAATCTTGGTCAAATCCTAGGTTTAACCATGATTTAAACAAGTTTAAAACATGAATATGAAAGATTAAGCATATATCCTGCTTAGTCACTCCAAAATGTAGATCTTGGGAGGGTTTTTGAAATTTCCATGTTTGAAACCAAAAACCACTTCTCTTCATGCATGCTTGACTTCATAAGACAGAGTTTAGGGTTAGGGGTAGATACATGATTTTTCTGGTTTGAATATGTCTAGACCTTGTTTATCAACTTGAATGCTTACTATATGACATCAGAAGACTATGTGTTTGGTTTTTTTTTGAATTTGTTATGCCCATTTGAATCTTGGTCAAATCCTAGGTTTGACCAAGATTCAAACCAGTTTAAAACATGAAAATCAAAAAAAAGCCTGGATTCTTCTTAGTCACTCCAAAATGAAGCTTTTGGGAGGTTTTTTAAATTTCCATGTTTGAACCCAAAACCACTCCTCTTAATGCTTGACTTCATAAGACAGAGTTTAGGGTTAGGGGCCAAGTATATACATGATTTTTCTTGTTTAAATATGTCTAGACTTTGTTTATCAACTTGAATGCTTACTATATGACATCAAAAGACTATGTGTTTGGTTTTGATTTTTTTATTTGTTATGTCCATTTGAATCTTGGTCAAATCCTAGGTTTGACCAAGATTTAAACCAGTTTAAAACATGAAAATGAAAAAGTAAGCCTGGATTCTTCTTAGTCACTCCAAAATGAATCTTTTGGGAGTTTTTTAATTTCCATGTTTGAAACCCAAAACCACTTTTCTTCATGCTTGACTTCATAAGACATAGTTTAGGGTTAGGGGGTATATACATGATTTTTCAGGTTTGAATATGTCTAGACTTCGTTGATCAACTTTAATGCTTACTATATGACATAAGAAGCTTATGTGCTTAGGTTTTTTATTTGTTTTGATTTATTTTTTGAATTTTTATGCCCATTTGAATCCTAGTCAAATCCTTTGTTTGACCAAGATTTAAACAAGTTTAAAACATGAAAATGAAAAAGTAAGCCTGACTCCTTCTTAGTCATGAAAATGAGTTAACTTGGCTTTCCTACCCTTACATCCATATATCTAGACAAAGTTGAGTCAATTCATTTGAATCAGAGGGAGTACATTTGACTATATGGGTACTGTTTGACAACTGCTTGGCACTGTCTTCTTTTTTGAACCAAACTGCCCCCTTCACGAAGCTTTTATTTTGGGATAGAGCTTCACTGACTTGATACTTCCAAGTCTCACAGTGACTTGGTGCCACCATCCACCATCCATCTCAGATCCAATGTATGCGATCGACTTAGAATTTAAACTAAATAATTATTATAATTGCTCAGAAATATTTCAAGAACTTCCAGTTAATCGTGCATATTTCGATTTATATTTTGGTGAAGTTTCATTCGATTTGAATCAAAGGTTTGTGAGCAAATATATACTCCCTCCGGTTCATATTAATTGACTCTAATATGGATGTACTAGACACATTTTAGTTCTAGATACATCCATATTGAAGTCAATTAATATGAATCAGAGGGAGTATTTAGTTTAAACTAGTGCTCGTATACGTAAAAAGCTCTTTAATCACAAGCTAGTCGTCCGAGTGGGATGAAACATTCACATATTTTAGAACAAGGCATCTACATTTTACTGGATTTTTTTCATAATTTTCTGAATAATTTTTGTTTTTAGGTTCGAAATAAGAGATAGTTTGGAACGTTGGATCTCAAATGGTTGGTAGATGGTGGCACCAAGTCACAATGAGATTTGGAGACTTCAAGTCACTGCAGCTCTGTCCTTTTATTTTGACAAACTGCAGAGCCGCTGGTGCATCTATGGTTGCGTACGGCCGACGCCGATTCTTAGCAAGGAAGTTCTTCCTATAAGTAGTAGTATCCATACTCCACTCCAAGGCATGTATAAAAAAAGAACCCATCCCGTTCTCGTTTTCCCGATCACTCTTCTCTGAAGATGGAGGAGGCCCTCTTCTTGTGCCCCCTCTGCCTGCTGCCCTTCAAACCCCCCATATCCAAGGTCGCTCCCTTCCGATTTCATTCTTAGGTTCACCTGTGAGAAATGTCAATGACAACTGATGCCACGTACGTTGTTCCGTGCAGTGCAAGGGCGGTCATATGGGCTGTCGGCGCTGCGTCGGCGAGCTTGCGCCAAACCCGTGCAAGAAGTGCGAGCAGCCGGCGAGGTTGCCGCCGTCGAATCGATCTGGGGCAAGATTGCCGCCGTCGAATCGATCTGGGGCAATGGTCAAGTGCGTCGGCTGCCAGAGCTTGGTCGCCTCCACGGAGTCCTACAAGCACTATATCGCGTGCCCGCATGGTCCGTGCGGCTGCACAGAGGCCATCAATACCGGCTGCAGCTTCACCGGCCCGCCGCGGGAGCTCCTGGTACACCTCCAAGCATCCCACTCCATCCCAGTGTTTACGTTCCAGTATGGCATACCCGCCTGGTGCATAGTTCGTGTTCCGGTACAACCGCGGGGACACCTGTTCATCGGCAGTGGGGAAGAAGACGGTAGCGTGTTCGCCATCACCGTTGGCGCGCTCGGCCCGACCACCATTGTGTCCTGTGTGTGCATCAGGTCGGCCGCGTGCTTGTTTCCGATGTACAAGGCGCAGCTGTTGGTGATTGGTCCGCCCGCCGGCGACGGCTGGGACCAGTGACCTCTCGACGGACACCTTGATGGCGGTAATCGAGCCGACGAGCTCCCCGACGCCTAGCTCGATCATGTTGCAGCAGCTCACTTCTTTCCTGGCGGGCCGCCCCACGCGAAGCAGAATGGAGGGCAGCGTGTGTTGCCTATCTGCGTTTGCATCAACAAGAAGGTTATACAATAATCTTCGTTTAGTCATACTGCAATGTAGTTACTCGAAGATCGGAGGGAGTAGTTTAGTTCGAAGTAGGGTTCGTTCGGATGTATTTTGGACTTGTATAGTAGTACTACTACTCCAGAACTATTAGCTAGCTAGTTGGAGTGCTAGAATGCAGCTCGGAGTATTATAGTATTTTGGCAGTACTACTAGTATATGTATGTGACTGCAAGTTCAAACTAAAATGGAGTATTTCTTGCTAATGTTGTTCTTTTGGAGTCATCATTTTTTTCTGAACGTGTTAACTATGCTATTGTCTAAGGATTCGTTTAGATTTCTTTGGTTGAATTCATATTTCGTCTCTTCCTAATTTGGCAAAACTGCACTGTCATGGGCATTCTTACAAGGTCGCTGAAGTTTCGAAGTTTCTTAATGTATATTGCGTAGGGTGTACCCCCTTAACATGGATCTGTTGCATTTTTTGGTTGTATTTTTTTGGCAATTTTCAGGACCATAAAATAGCACGCCTTCAGTTGAAATTTGAATTACTTTTCGAAAAGTGCCCGATACTAGCATGGAGTAGTAAATTTTTTTGTACTCCCTCGGTCCCACCAAAAGTGTCTCAACTTTGTTAAAATTTAGATGGATAGATGTATCCATCTTTTTTTTTGACAAAGTTGAGATAAATTTGGTGGGACGGAGCCACGGAGTCCTAGTTGATGGCGAGAAGGTTGATGCCTTGCTAGGTTGGTGTACGTTGCAAAAAGAACAAGGTTGGTGTATTTGTTTTATTTGTTCACCATAATACTGACATGGCCATCGATTTGATTAGACAACACAAGCCTGGGACGTTTCACTTATTTATTGTGTAGGAAGCACGATTAATGGACTGTAATGATGGGGCTACTCCTATAGTCCGTCTGCTCCTACTCGGGTGTCGGGTCACATTCACACTCTCCTCTTTTTTTGAACACATTCACACTCTCCTCTTTTTTTGAACACATTCACACTCTCCTCGAAACTGCAGTAGGCAGGAGCGTCTCGGTTCACCTCCGTCGTCTATCCCCACTCCGCCCATCTTCCATAGCACGCGCCTGCGTCTCCGCCATGGCGCTTTTGCATCCTATCCAGCAGTGCCCAGTTTGAGAGCCTCTGTTCTCCATCTCAAACCCCCACCCACCGCCATTGATCGCCATCTCTCTCCCAAAGTTCCAATCAGTAAATCTCCCAAGAAAATCCCAACCCCATTGTACCACCTGCCTCCTTGCGATGGCGAAATCGAGCACGGTCTGTGGATCTGGGCTGTTTCACAAGGTGTTTACGGAAGGCCCCCTTGAAGTGCTCATCAGCCAGTGCGACGCCATCACCGCCGCGTCCCTAGTCGGTTCCTCCAAAAGTATTCTTCAGTCAGCCAAATACAGTGCCACTCTGCCTGCTTCTCAGCCGTTTGGCCTTCCGTGTGTTCTCTGTTGTGACCCGGCGGATAAACCATGGGTGTTCAAGGAGGATTTGCCGGTGCACAGCAAGTGCAAACTACTGCCGCTGGACAGGTTCTCCTATGATGGCCTAATGCCACACGGTAAGGATGAGGAGCGGGCAGGCGCCAATGGAGATTGGATCGCCATGGTTGGCCCCGAATGCAAGTGGAACCTCCTCAATGTCTACACTCATCGCAAGATTAAGCTTCCATCTTTGAGGAAGAAGTTTGAAACCACACGCAATCCACTTATATTCGGGTATAAGGGTTATGTTATTCAACTGCAGAAGATAGCTATTTGCCAAGTTCCTACAGCTGCTCGGGGGTATGAAGATTTCTCCCTTGTCGCAATCTTCGACTTTGCAATTGCCTACCTCCATGGCGAATATCCTCGTACATGGATATTTCTTGAAAACCAGTTTCAGTACGGCGCCATATACTGCGATGCAATTATACATAACCGACTTGTGTTCGCCGTTACTGAGCTTGGAAATGTTTATGCATGGGATCCTAATCAATTTGGTAACATTTCCTCCCTATCTTTTTTATATACGTAACTTATATAGTATTTCACCTCTTATTTGTTGAACTGTCTTGGCATCTTTTGGCTTAAAGGAATTCCATAGGCGCACACCATAACCCTCTTGTGGTATGGACATATATACTTATAGAATTTAACATCTATAGGAATTTTAGTATGGTCTAATGTGCATGTTGTTCCGTAGGAAAAAGGCCCCCTAGTAATTAAGTTTCTTTATTATTACTCCCTAGAAAATTTAAGGTAGAGTAGAAATAGAATCAATAAAGGTGCCATGCAATATTGATAAAGACTTTCATTTGTTTATATTCCCCCGGTTCTAGAGAATAAGGAGTACTATAGTCAAACCATCTAAAATTTGGACCAATATTTTGGGGAACATGTTTTAAATCCATATGAAGTTTTACCAAGATGTTCGAAATATATTTCAAACCATCTTATGTTCGACCATGATTTTATAAAGTACTAGTATTGGCATCTACAATATCAAATCAATATCACTAGTAGATAAATCATGAAATATATTTTCATGTGACGTGTTCTTTCCTTTTTCAAGGTCCTATAGTGCTCCCTGCTCCATTCCTTCCGTGGACGGCTGGATTTGATGACGATGATGATTTTGACTCTAATAGTCGTACGTGGTGGCTGGCAAGATCTCAAGATCGTTCTAGACTTCTCCTGGTCTATGCACGTGGCGTAATGGATATTGACGCTGACGGTGCTCTAACTTATTATGATAGTACCCCTTCTGTCCATTGCGGTCGCGCTGTTCACAGCTATTCGGGGTATACCTGCATTGTATTCTCGAATGACACTAGTCGGTTACTTCCAGCCAACCCGTGGGAAAGGGTTACTAATCTTGGAGACTATTCTATGTTCCTTGGGGTGAACTATCCGATTTTCATGCCAGTGGGTGGTGCAACATTTCCCCCAGGATATTTGACAAGAAGAAACTGCATCTACACCACGCCTCAGGCCATTGGCCTTCAGTTTAACACAGCACGTCATGAAATTTTCCGCTTCAGTCTGAATGGCGAAGACCACCAAAGCATCTCTTTCTCAAGCAGCGGTCCAGGGGCCAACTGGCAGACGGGGTTTTGGTTCATCCCAAGCTACACCAACGCGCTGGACTGGAACAAAGACAATCAGAGTTAGGGATATTTATGTAATAGTAGGATCATACTACTAGCTAGCTCAGTTGGTCTTGACTCCTATTTAACTATTTATAGCTAATGTACTTAGGTGATAAATTGATGCTATTTGCATGAACCCAGGTGCTTCTTGTAATTTGATCAAATACGGTCTATACACATGCATGGTTGTTTGGCTGTTTCAGTGTCCCTAGAGGCATACATATATACTGTTATTTAGCAATCTTTATTACAGTACAAAGGTCTTAACCTCATGGTTCACAGAAAGTATAAACGTAGATCAGCCATCTAAACATAGAAGACATTCTAGTGTATGATTCTTACATATACACATCAACATGCTATCAGAAAATCTTAATGTGAATTGTACTGGCTGTACAAACCCGTGCATCATTCTCTAGCCGGTTGCACCCAAAAACCAAATCGTGGTACTTCATAGTTGACTGTATGTAGGACAACATACGGATCCAATGCGAAGCCATGGGTATCACCTGCATGACAGAACCATATTTCACATGGTTGGAGGTACTCCATATGGCATTTAAAATCATTCCTTGTCCTTCATATGGCCCTTAAAATCGTACAGTTGGATTTGTGGGTTTTAATTTTTTATTAACACACTCAATTAATTGCCCAAACATTGATTAATAATATTATTAAGGGGTGTGATGTTGAAAGCCATAAGAACAATGTGCCAAACAATCTTTGCTAGCGGACGGTAAATGTATACCCATCAGAAATATTAGTACTACTAGTAGTACTATCAAAATAATCAGCAGACGTGCATGTTTCTTTGGTCAGAATAACTGCTGCACCATCTTAAAACTAAATGGCATGACCATTTATTTGATTTGATAGCGTGCAGCTAGATGGCGTACATTACTATCTCTACTTCCTTGGGTCGCCCAAATCTGGAGTACTAAAAGCAAATCCTGGTGATTCATTTGACAAGACAACACAGATGCGTCCAAATTTCTCCGCCCATATTATTATAGTAATATACGAAATCTGGAGTGCGTTGCCTCGTTGCCTTCCAAGAGAAGCTGCATTCCTTGCCAAAAAAGAGAGAGAGGCTGTATTTATAACTACCTCACCGGCCGCCACTAGTACAAACCATCACTCCCTCTCCACCTCCACCTCCACCTCTTCCCTAGTAGCTCCACCTCCATATCGGCGACGGACCACAATCGCGCGGCTTCGACTTCCTCTTCGACGGCGGCGGCGACAGAGGCGTGAGGCACCTTCTCCGTGGCGCATCACTCATCCTCGTCCCGCGGCAACAATGGCTGTATGTGAAATCACCATACCCTTGTGTATGGTAGAGATGATGATGCGGATAAAATTTTATTGGCGGTTGCTCATCCTTGTTTGAATATTTGGTGTAGATTCACATCTAGGGCAGGGTGTCAAGCGGGGTGGGTAGCGGGCTAGCTAGTTTCAGTGCGAGTGCTTTAAATCTGCTCTAATCTCAACCACTATTTGCTCTAATTTTCTGCTTTGCGGGACGATTCGCGGACGCCGCTTGCAACCCTAATCTAGGGTATTGATCCTAGTTTAGTAGACTACTAGGATTTACATGCCAATTTGTTTTTAGACTAGATCCGGATATTTGTCAATACTACTACGTACTTCCTCCGTTCGTATTTAATTGACTCTAGTTGAAAGCATCGACAGTTCATTTTCTTCTCTCCCTCGCGTCGACTAATTAAAACCGAACAGAGGGAGTATTAGGAATCCATGTGCATCCGTACTACCAGTAAGGTATTGCGTTGTTGCAGAGGCTCAGTGTAATCAATATCTTTCGATATTAATATACTCACTTTATCAGAAAATAAATTAGGAATCCATGTTCAAACTTGCTAGTTTGATCGACGTTTGATGATGATTTGTGAGGCCATGTATGGGCCTAGTTTGTTTTGCTTGGTGGTCAGTAGGCTGATGATTTTTTTTTGCTTGGTCGATCTGTGGTCGTTCCATGGCCACTGCTGATTAATCATTACTAGAATCAACAATTTTTTGCTTGTCTGGTGATTGGAATTGTATGCGCTCTTCTGAAGAGCACCATCGCACGATGATTAGTCTTAATGGAGATGCAGATGTCGATCAAGAGGGAGAAACATATCTTGATCATGCATTTCTCACGAGATTACTTGGTGATTGGAAGTAGAATCCACAATTTGTTGTGCAAACTTCTCAACATATGCATATATTCATTGAATTGGCTTTATGTGATCAATATTACTTCTTATTGCAGATGGATGGAGGGGAAAGAGCGAAAAAACCGATACTTAGTGAAATGACTTCTCATTCTGTGACTTCTGATATCCCAGATGACAAGGTAAATATATAGAACGATGATTCGTAGGTGATGAAAGCAGAATCCACAATTTGCCGTGCAAACTTCTCAACATATGCATTTATTTGATTAATTAGTTTTATGTGATCAATAGTATTACTTATTCTAGATGGACGTAGGGGAAGGAACGAAAAAGCGGATGCTATGTGAAATGACTTCTAAATCTGTGTGTTCTGATATCCCAGATGACAAGGTAAACATATGGACCGACGCTTGTTTTGCTGCTGCCCCCGTTAGATGGCTAGATGCTCTGGTCTAATTTCTGTTCATGTGCTTATTATTGCAGAAACATAGAGTTGAAGAAAACTCTATATTGTCTGATGACAAAGGTGAAATGGCATGCCAGTCTTTTAAACCTCCGACGCCACCTTGTTTACTGTCTATGGAGACTGATGCAGCTGGACCTGGTACTGATGAGCCTATACGTGGCATCATCGTGCCACATGAAGAAGGTTGTGGATTGGGTTTACCCCCTGCTGTAGAAACTGGTGGTGCAGCTGGAGCTGCTAGTGTAGAGCCTCTAGTGAACGGTGTCGTGCCACGGGAATTCTCTGAACTGGAGCAAGACGGTTTACCTATTGTCAAGACCGATGTAACTGGTGCTGATGCTGGAGTTGCTACTGATGATCCTGCACCCGAAGTTGCCACGCCACCCGAAGGAGGTGTTTGGTAGAACCCGTCATGACTATGCCCACAGTACTGACTGGTGGTGGACCTGGAGCTGGTAGGGTAGAGCCTCTAGCGAAAGGTGTCGTGCCACGAGAATCCTCTGAAGTGGATATTGGTGGTTTACCCTCTGTAGAGACTGGTGGTCTACCTGGAGCTGGTATTGTAGAGATTTCAGCAAACGGTGCTGTCCCACCCAACTCCTATGAACTGGAGCATGTACCTGATGTGCCTTCTGTAGAACCTGATGCACCTGTAAGTAGTGGTGATGATTCCGCTGAATCTGATCAAGAAGGATCTGCATCTCGAGGACAAGATGTCAGCTGTCATTCACCTGAACCCGAGCTGAAGTCAGCAACGGTAGCTTATATGGCACGGACTGTCCTTCAAGCTCTAAAGATCCAGTTGGGTGGTTCACAGGACCAGCTACTCCAAGCCATTGTCACTACAAAAGACCAGCCAGCATGCTTCGTCATCTCCTGCATACTGTTTGACAAGCTGAAGCACTACAACTGGCGCATTGTTCAATCCCATCAGCATGGAGAGAGGAGCTATGTTTATGTCAAGATGATTCATGCTGATTTGGTAAGGTTCCATGATAAGATGTATGGGTGGGGTGAGGCAAGAGCCACATTTTGCAGCATTCACACAGTCTTCGCTCTTGAGCCAGACCCCATGGATGCTTACCCAGTGGTGCAGCTGTCCTGACTTGATATATGTTTTATGATCAGTATGCTGCTGTCGTGGAACTGTGATGTGGAGCTACCTTTCTTATGGTTTCTAGGCTTTTGGTTTCAACATGTATTATGGAG
This sequence comes from Lolium multiflorum, assembly GCA_030979885.1. Lineage (NCBI taxonomy): Eukaryota > Viridiplantae > Streptophyta > Magnoliopsida > Poales > Poaceae > Lolium > Lolium multiflorum. Next base: position 210,956,814 of record CM061748.1, read on the forward strand.
CTTACCTTAGGACTTTCGCATGCGTTTGGCTGTTGACCTGTAATGTTTGTGGTTGGTTGTCTAATCTACTTGGCACAATCACATTGCAAAGGCAAATGTTCCTTTTCTCTTTAATTGTTATTATGATTTATGTGTTATAACCAGGCAAGAATATGCAATCTTGGTTCTCTGACCGATATATATTTACATACAACTTTTGTTCACATAATAACACTTACACGGGAAAAGAGTAGCTTTCTCTGTTGGACAAACACCAAACCACAAAAGGGTAACAACACAATATCCAAACTAGGTACGGCACCTATTGAGCATACATGACTTTTGGCGTAAAATCACGTTAACCAACACTAGCATCATCTTGTTCTTTGCAAGGTGCTATGCTTATCAGTCTAATCCCAATACACCACCTACTTCAGGTGGCACGATGATGTCAAGTGCAGGCTCACCAGTACCAACTCTCTTGCATCAGTCTCCATTGAAGGTACGCCACTGCTGCAGTAGACACCATTAGCAATGCAAGCTGAAGGTGTTCTTATCCTCATATCAGGATCACATAATACAGGTGTCAAGCTTCATGCACTAGCCAACACAATCAAAAGTCCGAACTAGGATCGCTAGGAAAAAAACATGAAGATCTTTTTTTCGAATCCCACGCTGAACATCTTTTTCACTAATTAGGTAAGCTCCTGCTGACAAACATATTACAACAACTCCAGCAGTGGCTCTATATTTTGGCGCTGTGGGCTGATGCTGCGCATGGAGCCGGCAATAGCTTCACCGGAAGCTGCAAACTGTGGCGGCCAAATGCAGGGCTGAAACAGCGTATTTTCAGAGGCGCTATAAATGCAGCGCCAAAAACAGAATATAATGAAAAATAGAGTGCAGTAAAACAGAAGATCAAACAAAGACTAGAAATAGACATAAAATAGGATAAAATTAGCTTGATAGATACTCCGTAGTTCATATTTTTACAAAGTAGTGCGATAAAACTAAACTAAAACTCGACATCTGACGAGTCCGGTGTCGTGCCCGACACCGGATCCGACGAGAAGAGGTCAATCCAACGGGGGTCGTCCTCGCCAATGGTGGTCGGCCCGGCGAGCTGCGCTTCGATGAAGGCCCGCTTCGTCGCCTTCTCCGCCCTCCGTCTGCGGAAGTGCTCGTTCTCGGCGGCAACGTCCTCGGGGAAGCGGGCCGCCCACTCGCGCGCCGCGCGCTCGTCCCGCTCGGCGATGCGCAAACGGCGCTCCGTCTCGCGGCGGCGGCGCTGTTCCTCCTGTCTAACGATGTACGGCGGCGGCGCGAGATCCTCGGCCTGCTGGCGCGTCCACACGTCATGGAAATTCATCGACGATCGCGGGCGCCCGAGCCGCCACGCCACGGCGTCGTACGCGCGCGCGGCCTCGTGCGCGGTCTCGTAGGTGCCGAGGCCGATGCGCTCGCCGCCGTCACGTATCTCCGCGTAATACGTACCTTTGGGGCGCGCGCGGACGCCGCGGTACCCCGTGCCCGAGACGCGGCAGTACCGCGAGCTCGACGCGAGACGAGGCATGGCGGCGGCGGAAGCGGAGCCGCGGCGGCGATATTAGGCGCAGATGGGCAAATTTCAGCAACCCGTGTCCATCTTTTTTTTGGCAGGATTACGCCATGTACCACCTTCCAATTAGAAAATAGTACTGTTCAGCCTTCCCCTGTTGGGCCCAATATTTCACTTTGGGTTGCCAACGGCCATCTACATGGTAATTGCTATCGGCCTACTTGCTCCGGCTGTCGAAGCCCAATAACTACAAATGGGCCTTTCTGCTCATGCAATTTCGGCCCTTTTCTAATGAAACACAGATCCTATGAATGGCAAAAAAAAAAACGCGGAGATTCTACATAAAAGTTGTTTTTATTTATTTTGAATTATTGGGTTCCAATTTTTGAAACTGCTCATGCCCAATATGAAAATCCTTGATCGCTCCATACCCACATGGATAACGGTATTTTTAATAATTCATAAAGTGGATTTGAAATTTAAAACATATCCTAATAATTCCATGATTTAATCTATCAACTTGCAAGATCTTGGAGAGAAAAAGCTTGTATTAGTCTGCAGAATCCTCAACGTTTCAAAGGCGGCAGTGGATCAAAAGAAAATAAGGAAGTAGCCAGAAATTAGGGGTAAAAAATAACTCCAAGAAATGAAAATTTTATTGTTCGTAGAGGATGACATGCGGGACCCATGAGCCAGCAGCTTACTCAACGTTTCAAAGGCTGCATGAGATCGAAAGAAAAAGGCAAGTGACCAAATATCAGGAGCCAAAAATAATCCAAGAAATGAAACTTATTGTACATAGAGGATGACATGCGGGTCCCATTTTGCAGCAGCGGTTTCAACGTTTCAAATGCGGTTTGAGATCAAAAGAAAAAGAAAGTAGCAAGAAATTAGGGGTAAAAAACTCCAAAAAAAGAAAGTTGATTGTACATAGAGGATGACATGCGGGTCCCATGAGTCAGCAGCTTACTCAACGTTTCCAAGGCGGCAGGGGATCAAAAGAAAAAGGAAATAGCCAAAAATCAGAGGGTGAAAAAAACCAAGAAAAGAAATTTTATAGTACATAGAGGATGGCATGCGGGTCCCATGAGCCAGCAGGTTCCTCAACGTTTTCAAAGGCAGGGATCAAAAGAAAAAGGCAAATAGCCAGAAATTAGGGGTAAACAATAAATCCAACAAAGGAAAGGTTTATTGTTCATAGATGCTGACATGTGGGACCCATGAGCCAGCAGCGTCAAGGCAAGTGACCAAAAATCAGGGGTAAAAAAATCCAAGAAAAGAAACTTTATTGTACATAGAGGATGACATGTGGGTCCCATGAGCCAGCACCTTACTCAACGTTTCAGAGGCGGCTTGAGATGGAAAGAAAAAGGAAAGTGACCAAATATCACGAGCTAAAAATAATCCAAGAAAGGAAACTTTTATTGTACATAGAGGTTGACATATGGGTCCCACTAATACAAGCTCTTTCGCTCGAAGATCTTGCAAGTTGATTGTACATAGAGGATGACATGCGGGCCCCATGTGTCAGCAGCTTACTCAATGTTTCCAAGGCGGCAGTGGATCAAAATAAAAGGAAATAGCCAAAATCAGAGGGTGAAAAATAAATCCAACAAAGGAGAGGTTTATTGTCCATGGAGGCTGACATCTGGGACCCACGAGCCAGCAGCGTCCTCTACGTTTAGAAGGCGACTGGGGATCGAAAGAAAAAAGGCAAATAGCCAGAAATTAGGGGTACAAAATAACTCCAAGAAAGGAAATGTTTATTGTTCATAGAGGTTGACATGTGGGACCCATGAGCCAGCAAAGTCTTCAACGTTTCAAAGGCGGCAGGGATCAAAAGAAAAAGGAAGTAGCCAGAAATTAGGGGTAAAAAATAACTCCAAGAAAGGAAACTTTTATTGTTCATAGAGGATGAAATGCGGGACCCATGAGCCAGCAGCTTCCTCAACGTTTCAAAGGCGGCATGAGATCGAAAGAAAAAGGCAAGTGACCAAATATCAGGCCCGAAAATAATCGAAGAAAGAAATTTTATTGTACATAGAGGATGACATGCGGGACCCATTTAGCAGCGGCCTCAAGGTTTCCAAGGCGGCACGGAGACGGGATCAAAAGAAAAAGGAAGTAGCCAGAAATCAGGGGGTCAAAACAAAATCCAAGAAAAGATATATTTCAATTGGGCTGCATCTTGCCATCTGGGCCTTCGAACTATCGTGCTGGACGCCTTTTGACTCGTACAATTTCAGCCCACTCCAAAACATGAAAGTCCTATGTTTCGCAAAAACAAAAAACAAGGAGATTCAACATATAAGTTTGTTTATGTAAAAATAAAGATTTAATTTATCCGTTTGCAAAGCTCAGAGCGAAATACACTGTTTATTGTCTGCAAAATAATCAAGATATCACATGTTTCTTGTACGGGGAGGCTGACATCAGAGACCCATGAGCCAGCAGCGTTGTCAACGTTTTAAAGGCGGCAGGGGATGGAAAGAAAATAAACCAAAAATCAGTTGGTCAAAAATCGAAGAAAATAAACATTTATCGTTCTAAGAGGATGACATGCGGGACCCATGAGGCAAGCATCCTCAGCGTTTATTGTTCATAGAGGCTGACATGTGGGACCCGTGAGCCAGCAGCGTCCTCAACGTTTTAAAGGCGGCAGGAGATCGAAAGAAAAAATAAGCCAAAAATCATTTGGTAAACAAAATCCAAGAAAAGAAACATTTACCGTTCTGAGAGGAAGACATGCGGGACCCATGAGGCAGCAACATCCTCAACGATTCCAAGGCGGCAGGGGATCAAAAGGGAAAAAAGGAAATAACCAGAAATTAATTAGGGGTTCAAAATAAATCCATCAAAGGAAACTTTTATTGTTCATAGAGGATGACATGTGGGACCGACCTGCCAACAACGTCCTCATCGTTTCAAAGGGGGCAGATCAAAAGAAAAAGGAAAATAGCCAGAAATTAGGGGTGAAAAATAACTACAAGAAAGGAAACTTTTATTGTTCGTAGAGGATGACATGCGGGACCCATGAGCCCAGCAGCTTACTCAACGTTTCAAAGGCGGCATGAGATCGAAAGAAAAAGGAAAGTGACAAAATATCAGGAGACAAAGATAATCCAAGAAAATAAACTTTATTGTACATAGAGAATGACATGCGGGTCCCATTTTGCAGCAGCGGTCCCAACGTTTCAAATGCGGCTTGAGATCAAAAGAAAAAGAAAGTAGCCAGAAATTAGGGGGTAAAAAACTCCAAGAAAGGAAAGTTTTATCGTTCATACAGGCTGACATGTGGGACCTATGAGGCAGCAGAGTCCTCAACGTTTCAAAGGCGGGGATCAAAAGAAAAAGGAAATAGCCAAAAATCGAGGGTGAAAAAAACCAAGAAAAGAAAGTTTTATAGTATATAGAGGATGACATGCGGGTCCCATGAACCTGCAGGTTCCTCAACGTTTCAAATGTGACATGAGATCGAAAGAAAAAGGCAAGTGACCAAATATCAGGAGCCAAAAATAATTCAAGAAAAGAAACTTGATTGTACATAGAGGATGACATGCGGGTCCCATTTAGCAGCAGCGGTATCACCGTTTGAGAGGCTGCACGGGATCGAAAGAAAAAGGCAAATGACCAAATATCAGGAGCCAAAAATAATCCAAGAAAAGAAATTTTATTGTACATAGAGGATGACATGCGGGTCCCATTTTGCAGCAGCGGTCTCAACGTTTCCAAGGCGGCATAGGACCAAAAGAAAAATGAAGTAGCCAGAAATCCAAGAAGAAAGATTTCAATTGGGCTGCATCTGGACATCTGGGCCTTCGAACTATCCTGCTCGGCCGTTTGACTCGTACAATTCCAGCCCACTCCAAAATAGGAAAGTTTAGAATTTTCTAAAAAAAACAGGAAAGTCCTATGCTTCGCAAAAACAAAAAAAACAAGGAGATTCAACCTATAAGTTTGTTTATTTAAAAATAAAGATTTAATTTATCCGTTTGAAATAGCTCAGAGCGCAATACACTATTTATTGTCTCCAAAATAATCAAGATATCACATGTTTGTTGTACGGGGAGGCTGACATCGGGGACCCATGAGCCAGCAGCTTACTCAACGTTTCAAAGGCGGCATGAGATCGAAAGAAAAAGGCAAGTGACAAAATATCAGGAGACAAAGATAATCCAAGAAAAGAAACTTTATTGTACATAGAGGATGACATGTCCCTGTCCCAACGTTTCAAATGCGGCTTGAGATCAAAAGAAAAAGAAAGTAGCCAGAAATTAGGGGGTAAAAAAACTCCAATAAAGGAAAGTTTTATCGATGAGCCAGCAGAGTCCTCAACGTTTCAAAGGCGGCAGGGGATCAAAAGAAAAAGGAAATAGCCAAAAATCAGAGGGTGAAAAAAACCAAGAAAAGAAAGTTTTATAGTATATAGAGGATGACATGCGGGTCCCATGATCCTGCAGGTTCCTCAACGTTTCAAACGTGGCATGAGATCGAAAGAAAAAGGCAAGTGACCAAATATCAGGAGCCAAAAATAATTCAAGAAAAGAAACTTGATTGTACATAGAGGATGACATGCAGCCCACTCCAAAACAGGAAAGTTCGGAATTTTCTAAAAAAAACAGGAAAGTCCTATGCTTCGCAAAAACAAAAAAACAAGGAGATTCAACATATAAGTTTGTTTATGTAAAAATAAAGATTTAATTTATCCGTTTGAAATAGCTCAGAGCGCAATACACTGTTTATTGTCTGCAAAATAATCAAGATATCACATGTTTGTTGTACGGGGAGGCTGACATCGGGACCCATGAGCCAGCAGCGTCGTCAACGTTTTAAAGGCGGCAGGGGATGGAAAGAAAAAATAAACCAAAAATCTGTTGGTAAAAATCCAAGAAAATAAACATTTTCGTTCTAAGAGGATGACATGTGGGACCCATGAGGCAGCAGCATCCTCGCGTTTATTGTTCATCATAGAGACATGTGGGACCCGTGAGCAGCAGCGTCCTCAACGTTTAAAGGCTGCAGGAGATCAAAAGAAAAATAAGCCAAAAATCGTTTGGTCAACAAAATCCAAGAAAAGAAACATTTACCGTTCTGAGAGGATGACATGCGGGACCCATGAGGCAGCAGCATCCTCAACGATTCCAAGGCGGCAGGGGATCAGAAGAAAAAAAGGAAATAGCCAGAAATTAATTAGGGGTTCAAAATAAATCCATCAAAGAAAACTTTTATTGTTCATTGAGGATCACATGTGGGACCGACCTACCAACAGCGTCCTCATCGTTTCAGAGGGGGCAGGAGATCAAAAGAAAAAGGCAAGTAGCCAGAAATTAGGGGTCAAAAATAACTCCAAGAAAGAAAACTTTTATTGTCGTAGAGGATGACATGCGGGACCCATGAGCCAGCAGCTTAGTCAACATTTCAAAGGCGACATGAGATCGAAAGAAAAAGGCAAGTGACCAAATATCAGGTGCCAAAAATCCAAGAAAAGAAAGTTTTATTGTACATAGAGGATGACATGCGGGTCCCATGAGCCAGCAGGTTCCTCAACGTTTCAAACGTGGCATTAGATCCAAAGAAAAAGGTAAGTGACCAAATATCAGGATCCAAAAATAATTCAAGAAAAGAAACTTGATTGTACATAGAGGCTGACATGTGGGACCAATGAGCCAGCAGAGTCCTCAACGTTTCAAAGGCGGCAGGGGATCAAAAGAAAAAGGAAATAGCCAAAAATCAGAGGGTGAAAAAAACCAAGAAAATGAACTTTTATAGTACATAGAGGATGACATGCGGGTCCCATGAGCCTGCAGGTTCCTCAACGTTTCAAACGTGGCATGAGATCGAAAGAAAAGGCAAGTGACCAAATATCAGGAGCCAAAAATTATTCAAGAAAAGAAACTTGATTGTACATAGAGGATGACATGCGGGTCCCAATTAGCAGCAGCGGTCTCAACGTTTCAAATGCGGCTTGAGATCAAAAGAAAAAGGAAGTTGATTGTACATAGAGGATGACATGCGGGTCCCATGAGTCAGCAGCTTACTCAACGTTTCCAAGGCAGGGGATCAAAAGAAAAAGGAAATAGCCAAAAATCAGAGGGTGAAAAAATCCAAGAAAATAAACTTTTATAGCACATAGAGGATGACATGCGGGTCCCATTTTGCAGCAGCGGTCTCAACGTTTCAAATGCGACTTGAGATCAAAAGAAAAAGAAAGTAGCCGAAATTAGGTGCCAAAAAAATCCTAGAAAAGAAAGTTGATGGACATAGAGGATGACATGCGGTCCCATGAGCCAGCAGGTTCCTCAAAGTTTCAAACGTGGCATGAGATCGAAAGAAAAAGGCAAGTGACCAAATATCAGGAGCCAAAAATAATTCAAGAAAAGAAACTAGATTGTACATAGAGGATGACATGCGGGTCCCATTTAGCAGCAGCGGTATCACCGTTTGAGAAGCGGCAGGGGATCGAAAGAAAAAGGCAAGTGACCAAATATGAGGTGCCAAAAAATCCAAGAAAAGAAAGTTTTGTAGTACATAGAGGATGACATGCGGGTCCCATGAGCCTGCAGGGTCCTCAACGTGGCATGAGATCGAAAGAAAAAGCCAAGTGACCAAATATGAGGAGCCAAAAATAATTCAAGAAAAGAAACTTGATTGTACATAGAGGATGACATGCGGGTCCCATTTAGCAACAGCGGTATCACCGTTTGAGAGGCTGCACGGGATCGAAAGAAAAAGGCAAGTGACCAAATATGAGGTTCCAAAAAAATCCTAGAAAAGAAAGTTTTATAGTACATAGAGGATGACATGCGGGTCCCATTTAGCAGCAGGGGAGTTGATACGTCCAATTTGCATCACTATTTTATATCATAATTTGCTGTTATTCATTGATATATTTCATATTTGGAGATGATACTTATGTTATTTCATCTATTTTGCATGTTTCATGATTATTTGGGGATCGCGCACCGGAGCCAGGATTCTGCTGGAAAAAGCACCGTCAGAATGCAATATTTCGGAAGATCAACAGTTGAAGGAAATTATACGAAAATTCCTATTTTTCCAGATGACGAAGGGAGCCAGAAGGGGGAGAAGAGGGGACCCGAGGTGGGCCCACCCCATAGGCCGGCGCGGCCCAAGGCCCGCGCCGTGAGGGGGGGGCCCACAGCCCCTCTCGCCTCCTTTTCTTCGCGTATGCCTTCGTCCCGAAAACCTAAGAGGGGTACGTCGAAGAGCCACAGCCGCCTCTGCGGGGCGGAGAACACCAGAGAGAAAAGAGCTCTCCGGCGGGCAGGAATCCGCCGGGGAAATTCCCTCCCGGAGGGGGAAATCGACGCCATCGTCACCGTCATCGAGCTGGACATCATCTCCATCACCATCACCATCATCTTCATCATCATCACCGCCGTCTCCACCGCTGCACCTCGTCACCGCTGTAGCAATTTGGGTTTGATCTTGATTGTTTGATAGGGGAAACTCTCCCGGTGTTGATTTCTACTTGTTATTGATGCTATTGAGTGAAACCGTTGAACCAAGGTTTATGTTCAGATTGTTATTCATTATCATATCACCTCTGATCATGTTCCATATGATGTCTCGTGAGTAGTTCGTTTAGTTCTTGAGGACATGGGTGAAGTCTAAATGTTAGTAGTGAAGTATGGTTGAGTAATATTCAATGTTATGATATTTAAGTTGTGGTGTTATTCTTCTAGTGGTGTCGTGTGAACGTCGACTACACGACACTTCACCTTTATGGGCCTAGGGGAATGCATCTTGTACTCGTTTGCCAATTGCGGGGTTGCCGGAGTGACAGAAACCTGAGCCCCCGTTGGTATATCGATGCAGGAGGGATCGCAGGATCTCAGAGTTTAAGGATGTGGTTAGATTTATCTTAATTACTTTCTTGTAGTTGCGGATGCTTGCAAGGGGTATAATCACAAGTATGTATTAGTCCTAGGAAGGGCGGTACATTAGCATAGGTTCACCCACACAACACTTATCAAAACAATGAAGATTAATTAGCCGTATGAAGCGAAAGCACTAGACTAAAATCCCGTGTGTCCTCGAGAACGCTTGGTCATTATAAGTAAACAAACCGGCTTGTCCTTTGTGCTAAAAAGGATTGGGCCACTCGCTGCAATTATTACTCTCGCACTTTACTTACTCGTACTTTATTCATCTGTTACATCAAAACCCCCTGAATACTTGTCTGTGAGCATTTACAGTGAATCCTTCATCGAAACTGCTTGTCAACACCTTCTGCTCCTCGTTGGGATCGACATTCTTACTTATCGAAGATACTGCGATACACCCCCTATACTTGTGGGTCATCAAGACTATTTTCTGGCGCCGTTGCCGGGGAGTGAAGCGCTATTGGTAAGTGGAATTGGTAAGGGAAATTTCTACTGTTTGTGCTGATTTTATTTCTGCCTGCTGCTATAATTCATTATGGAGAGATCTTCTCTTGAGTGTTTATTTGGGAAATCTACTACTACTGCAAAGGTAGTGGATGAGGCGCCAGGTAAGGAAGAAATACCATACAAAATACCTATGAAAATTATTGAACGTGTAGTGGGTAACCGTTATACAGGGGATGGAACTGTCCACCCTGGAGATCATTTACTGTTCTTACATGAATTATGCGGTTTATTCAAGTGTGCAGGTATTGCTATGGATGAAGTGAGGAAGAAACTATTCTCTGTATCGCTGTCTGGTAAAGCGGCGCATTGGTATAAATTACTGGATAATGGGGATTCTCTTGAATGGAATGATATTGTGCCCCGGTTTTATTCTAAGTTCTATCCTCCAAGTGAGATTCACAAAGATCGGAATCGCATATATAATTTTTGGCCTCATGAAGGAGAAAGTATTGCCCAAGCTTGGGGGAGATTGAAGTCTTTAATGCTCAAATGCCCCATTCATGAGCTTCCTGGTAATATTATTATTGATAATTTCTATGCAAGACTTTCTTTTCAAGACAAGACCTTGCTGGATACTTCTTGTTCTGGATCATTTACACGCAACAAGGAAGAGTTTAAAAGGGACCTTCTTAATCGGATCCAAGAAAATACTGAAGGATGGGAGAACGACAAGGATAGAGAATCAGGTATAAATTATGATTATAAATGCATTGAAGCTTTTATGGATACTGATAAATTTCGTAATATGAGTGCTACTTATGGTCTTGATTCTCAAGTTGCTGCAAATCTTTATAAGGCTTTTGCTTCTCATTATGAATTGCCTAAGAAGAACTTTGATAAGTATCATGAACCGTATAAAGATAAAATTGATTCATCTATAAATAAATGTGTTGTAGTTGAAACTGTTGATCATGTTATTCCTGAAGCTTATATTGAAAAAACTCCTTTCCCTGCTAAAATGAAGGAGTACTCTGTTATAAATAGTGCGGTTCATAAAAGTGAAAAGAAACCTATAGAACCTGAAGAACAAATAAAAGTTGAACCTGCTGTTGCAATTGTTAAAGATCTTGTGACTAAAAATGTGGAAGATGGTCATATTATTTTCTGTGAAGATGCTTCTAATATTGTTTCGCATCCTAATAAGTCTAGGAAAGCTAGTGTTCCTATGCTATCTGTTAGAATTGGTGATCATTGTTATTATGGTTTATGTGATATTGGTGCAAGTATTAGTGCTATTCCTTATGAGCTTTACACGGAGATTATGCACGAAATTGGTTCTTGTGAACTTGAAGATATTGATGTGGTTATTCGGCTGGCTAATAGAGAAACTATCTCTCCAATTGGTATTATTCGAGATGTGGAAGTTTTATGTGGTAAGATTAAATATCCTGCTGACTTTTTGGTACTTGGTTCTGCTGCTAGTAAATATTGTCCTATCATTTTTGGTAGACCTTTTCTAAATACTTGTGGAGCTATTATAGATTGCAAGAAAGAGAAAATTTTGACTAAATTTGCTGGTGAATCTTATGAGTTTAACTTCTCTAAATTTACCAAAACTCCTTATAAAATTGATTCGCCTAATAGTGATTTTAAAGTTGAACAGTGTGCATCTATTGCTCTTGCTCCTAGTAATCCTTTGCAGCAACATTTGGAGAATAGTGAGAGTGAAGTTTTCAGGGAAGAAAGAGATGAACTTGATGAAATTTTCCTTCGTCAACCTATTCTTAAGCATGATTTACCGGTGGAAGATTTGGGTACAACACCACCACCAAAGGAAGATCCTGTCTTTGATTTAAAACCATTGCCTGATAATCTTAAATATGCTCATATTGATGATAAGAAAATATATCCTGTTATTATTAGTTCTAAGCTTTCAGAGTTTGAAGAAGAAAGGTTATTGGAAATATTGAAGAAACACCGAGGTGCTATTGGCTACACTCTTGATGACTTGAAGGGGATTTCTCCCTCTATTTGCCAACACGCCATTAATATGGAAGATGATGCGAAGCCTGTTGTTGAACCTCAGCGTCGTCTAATTCCTAAGATGAAGGATGTGGTAAGAAATGAGGTATTAAGACTCCTTGAAGCTGGTATTATATATCCTATTGCTGATAGTAGATGGGTTAGTCCTGTGCATTGTGTTCCTAAGAAAGGAGGAATGACTGTTGTGCCTAATGATAATGATGAGCTCATCCCTCAAAGAGTAGTTGTAGGTTATAGAATGTGCATTGATTATCGAAAAGTTAATAAGGTTACTAAGAAAGATCATTACCCTTTACCATTTATTGATCAAATGTTAGAAAGGTTATCTAAAAATACTCATTTTTGCTTTCTTGATGGTTATTCTGGGTTTTCACAAATTGCTGTTAAAACTAAAGATCAAGAGAAAACCACTTTCACTTGTCCCTATGGAACTTATGCTTATAGGCGTATGCCTTTTGGTTTATGTAATGCTCCTGCTACTTTTCAAAGATGCATGTCTGCTATTTTTCATGGCTTTTGTGAGAGTATTGTAGAGGTATTCATGGATGATTTTTCCGTCTATGGAAATTCTTTTGATAATTGCTTGCGGAATCTTGATAAAGTTTTGCAGAGATGTGAAGAAACTAACCTTGTTCTTAATTGGGAGAAATGCCACTTTATGGTTAATGAAGGAATTGTATTAGGACATAAAATTTCCGAGAGAGGTATTGAAGTTGATAGAGCTAAAGTTGAAGCAATTGAGAAGATGCCCTATCCTAGGGATGTTAAAGGTATTCGTAGTGTTCTTGGTCATGCTGGGTTTTATAGGAGGTTTATTAAAGATTTCTCCAAGATTTCAAAGCCTCTTACTAATCTTCTTCAAAAAGATGTACCTTTTGTTTTTGATGATGATTGTAAGGAAGCTTTTGAAACTCTAAAGAAAGCCTTAACAACTGCCCCTATAGTTGAACCTCCTGATTGGAACTTACCATTTGAAATTATGTGTGATGCTAGTGATTTTGCTGTAGGCGCTGTTCTTGGACAGCGAGTAGATAAAAAACTGAATGTTATTCATTATGCTAGCAAAACTCTTGATGCTGCTCAAAGAAATTATGCTACAACTGAAAAAGAATTGTTAGCTGTAGTTTTTGCTTGTGATAAGTTTAGATCTTATATTGTTGATTCAAAAGTTACAATTCATACTGATCATGCTGCAATTAGATATCTTATGACAAAGAAAGATGCTAAGCCAAGGCTTATTAGATGGGTACTTCTTTTGCAAGAATTTGATTTACATATTGTAGATAGGAAAGGTGCTGATAATCCTGTTGCTGATAATTTGTCTAGATTGGAAAATATTGCTTATGATCCTGTTCCTGTTAATGATAGTTTTCCAAATGAACAATTGGCTGTAATAAAGGTGAGCTCGCGAGACAGTCCTTGGTATGCTGATTATGCTAACTTTATTGTTTCCAAGTACTTGCCTCCAACCTTTTCAGCTCAGCAAAGGAGGAAATTCTTTTATGACTTGAGGCATTATTTTTGGGATGACCCACACTTATATAAAGAAGGAGTGGATGGTATTCTGCGAAGGTGTGTTCCCGAATATGAACAACAAGAGATATTGAGTAAATGTCATGGTAGTGCTTATGGAGGACATCACGCCGGAGATAGAACCGCGCAAAAGGTTCTACAATCAGGTTTTTATTGGCCAACTCTCTTCAAAGATGCAAGGAAGTTTATTTTATCTTGTGATGAATGTCAAAGGGTTGGTAATATCTCCAGACGCAATGAAATGCCTATGAATTATACTCTTGTTATTGAACCGTTTGATTGTTGGGGATTTGACTTCATGGGACCTTTTCCCTCTTCAGAAGGTAACACTCATATACTTGTTGCTGTTGATTATGTTACTAAATGGGTGGAAGCCATACCTACAAAAAGTGCTGATGGTGAGACCTCTTTAAAAATGCTTTTAGACATTATTTTTCCTAGATTTGGAGTTCCTAGATATATTATGACAGATGGAGGTTCTCATTTTATTCATGGTGGTTTTAGAAAGACTCTTGCTAAATATGGTATTAATCATAGAATTGCTTCCGCTTATCATCCTCAAACTAGTGGGCAAGTAGAACTATCAAATAGAGAAATTAAATCTATCTTGCAAAAGACTATTAATAAAACTAGAAAGAATTGGGCTAGTAAATTGAAGGAAGCACTATGGGCTTATAGAACTGCTTATAAAAACCCCATGGGAATGTCACCTTATAAAATGGTTTATGGAAAAGCTTGTCATTTACCTTTAGAACTAGAGCACAAAGCTTATTGGGCTGTTAGAGAACTAAATAAAGATCCTAAACTAGCCGGTAATAAGAGGTTGCTGCAATTAAGTTCTCTAGATGAATGGAGAAGTGAAGCTTATGAAAATGCTAAACTCTTTAAAGAGAAAGTTAAGAAATGGCATGATAGAAGGATTATCAAAAGAGAGTTTAATATTGGGGATAAAGTCCTATTGTATCGGTCTCGTCTCAGATTCTTTGCAGGGAAATTACTCTCGAAATGGGAAGGACCATATGTTGTTGAGGAGGTGTATCGTTCAGGAGCAATTAAAATTAGCTCTCTCCAAGGCAATGCCACGCAAGTGGTGAATGGACAAAGACTCAAGCACTATATCTCAGGTGATTCTTATAATGTAGATGTTGATGTTATTCGAGTGGAAACACCGGAGGCTTTCATCAAAGGTCAAATTGACAGTCCGCCAGAACCCGACTTTGAATAGGTAACAGTACTGGTAATAAAAAGTTCGCAATTTACTTTCCGAACAATGTTTTTGCTGTTTTTGGAAAATATGAAAAATTACGAGATCGAAACGGAGTGGAGGAGACGCACGAGGGCGTGCCCCCATAGGCCGGCGCGGGCCCCAGCCTGGCCGCGCCGCCCTATGAGGACACCGTCGCCCCTCTCCGACTCTGGTTCGACCTGGTACTTTCCGTTTGTTGTGAAATTTTTTACTATATAATCCCCCGGACCCCTGGAGGTCCGTATATCGTTTTCTCGACGTGTTTTGTTTCGAGCTGTTTCTGCCAGGATTTGCTTCGGATCTAGAGGCGTCATGTCTTCGTCAGAAACTCCGAAGGACAGCTCCTGCAAGGACTTTGACAACTTGTACATGGACGAGCTGAGGATGCATCCCAAGGAGTTGCTGCTCGTTGATGGGGAGCTGCAGATCAAAGATGTCCAGGGTCCTAAAGGAGAAGGAAGCTTGGAAGACAGGATGGAGAAGCTAGAACAAGAGGTCTTTGATACGTCCAATTTGCATCACTATTTTGTATCATAATTTGCTGTTATTCATTGATATATTTCATATTGGGACACAATACTTATGTTATTTCATCTATTTTGCATGTTTCATCATCATTGGAGGATCAAGCACCGGAGCCAGGATTCTGCTGGAAAAAGCACCGTCAGAACGCAATATTTCGGAAGATCAACTGTGGAAGGGAATTTCACGTAAATTCCTATTTTTCCAGATGACGGAGGGAGCCAGAAGGGGAAGAGGAGAAGAGCCACTGTGGGCCCAGACCACAGGGCGGCGCGGCCCAAGGCCTGGCCGCGCCACCCTGTGCTCGGGGGCCCCACAGCCCCTTTCGCCTCCTTTTCTTCGCGTACTCCTTCGTCCCGAAAACCTAAGCCACAGGATCCTCACGAAGGGTTACAGCCGCCTCTGCGGGGCGGAGAACACCAGAGAGAAAAGAGCTCTCCGGCGGGCAGGAATCCGCCGGGGAAATTCCCTCCCGGAGGGGGAAATCGACGCCATCGCCATCGTCATCGAGCGGGACATCATCTCCATCATCATCATCATCATCTCCACCATCTACACCGCCATCACCACCGCTGCACCTCGTCATCGCTGTAGCAATTCGGGTTTGATCTTGATTGTTTGATAGGGGAAACTCTCCCGGTGTTATTCTATACTTGTTGTAGATGCTATTGAGTGAAACCATTGAACCAAGGTTCATGTTCAGATTGTTATTCATCATCATATCACCTCTGATTGTATTCCATATGATGTCTCGTGAGTAGTTCGTTTAGTTCTTGAGGACATGGGTGAAGTCTAAATGCTAGTAGTGAATTATGGTTGAGTAATATTCAATGTTATGATATTTAAGTTGTGGTGTCATTCTTCTAGTGGTGTCGTGTGAACGTCGACTACACGATACTTCACCATTTATGGGCCTAGGGGAGTGCATCTTGTATTCGGTTGCTAATTGCGGGGTTGCCGGAGTGACAGAAACCTAAGCCCCCGTTAGTATATCGATGCAGGAGGGATCGCAGGATCTCAGAGTTTAAGGCTGTGGTTAGATTTATCTTAATTACTTTCTTGTAGTTGCGGATGCTTGCAAGGGGTATAATCACAAGTATGTATTAGTCCTAGGAAGGGCGGTGCATTAGCATAGGTTCACCCACACAACACTTATCAAAACAATGAAGATTAATCAGCTGTATGTAGCGAAAGCACTAGACTAAAATCCCGTGTGTCCTCGAGAACGTTTGATCATTATAAGTAAACAAACCGGCTTGTCCTTTGTGCTAAAAAGGATTGGGCCACTCGCTGCAATTATTTCTCTCGCATTTTATTTACTTGTACTTTATTTATCTGCAATATCAAAACCCCCTGAATACTTGTCTGTGAGCATTTACAGTGAATCCTTCATCGAAACTGCTCCTCGTTGGGTTCGACACTCTTATTTATCGAAAGTACTACGATACACCCCCTATACTTGTGGGTCATCAAGACTATTTTCTGGCGCCGTTGCCGGGGAGTGAAGCGCTATTGGTAAGTGGAATTGGTAAGGAAAACCTTTACTGTTTGTGCTGATTTTATTTCTGCCTGCTGCTATAAATCATTATGGAGAGATCTTCTCTTCAATTTCTATTTGGGAAATCTACTACTACTGCAACGGTAGTGGATGAAGCGCCAGGTGAGGAAGTAGTACCATATAAAATACCTACGAAAATTATTGAACGTGTTATGGATAACCGCTATGAAGGGGATGGAACTGTCCATCCTGGTGATCATTTACTATTTTTGCATGAATTATGCGGGTTATTCAAATGTGCAGGTATTTCCATGAATGAAGTTAGGAAGAAACTATTCACTATATCGCTGTCTGGTAAAGCGGCGCACTGGTATAAATTGCTGAAGAATGGTGATTCTATTGATTGGGAGGACATTGTGCCTTTATTTTATTCCAAATTTTATCCTCCAAGTGAAATTCACAAAGATCGGAACCGCATATATAATTTCTGGCCTCATGATGGAGAAAGTATTGCCCAAGCTTGGGGGAGATTGAAGTCTTTAATGCTCAAATGCCCCATTCATGAGCTTCCTGGTAATGTTATTATTGATAATTTCTATGCAAGACTTTCTTTTCAAGACAAGACCTTGCTGGATACTTCTTGTTCTGGATCATTTACACGCAAGAATGAAGAGTTTAAAAGGGACCTTCTTGATCGGATCCAAGAAAATACTGAAGGATGGGAGAATGACAAAGATAGAGAATCAGGTATAATTTATGATTATAAATGCATTGAAGCTTTTATGGATACTGATAAATTTCGTAATATGAGTGCTACATATGGTCTTGATTCCCAAGTTGTTGCAAATCTTTATAAAGCTTTTGCCTCTCATTATGAACTGCCTAAGAAGAATTTTGATAAGTATCATGAACCGTATAAAGATAAAATTGATTCATCTGTAAACAAATGTGTAGTGATTGAAACTGTTGATAATGTTATTCCTGAAGCTTATATTGAAAAAACTCCTTTCCCTGCTAAAATGAAGGAGTACTCTGTCATATCTAGTGCAGTTAATAAAAGTGAAAAGAAACCTAAAGAACCTGAAGAACAAATTAAAATTGAACCTGCTGTTGCAATAGTTAAAGATCTTGTGACTGAGAATGTGGAGGATGGTCATATTATTTTCTGTGAAGATGCTTCTAATATTGTTTCACATCCTAATAAACCCAAACAAGTTAGTGTTCCTATGCTATCTGTTAGAATTGGTGATCATTGCTATTATGGTTTATGTGATATTGGTGCAAGTGTTAGTGCTATACCTTATGAACTTTACACGGAGATTATGCACGAAATTGGTTCTTGTGAGCTTGAAGATATTGATGTGGTTATACATCTGGCTAATAGAGAAACTATTTCTCCGATTGGTATTGTTCGAGATGTGGAAGTTCTATGTGGTAAGATTAAATATCCTGCTGACTTTTTGGTACTTGGTTCTGCTGCTAGTGATTATTGTCCTATCATTTTTGGTAGACCTTTTCTAAATACTTGTGGAGCTATTATAGATTGTAAGAAAGAGAAAATTTTGACTAGATTTGCTGGTGAACCTTATGAATTTAACTTTTCTAAATTTACCAAAACTCCTTATAAAGTTGACTTGCCTAGTAATGATTTTAAAATGGAGCAGTGTGCATCTATTGTTCTTGTTCCTAATAACCCTTTGCAGCAACATTTGGAGAATAGCGAAAGTGAAGCTTTTAGGAAAGAAAGAGATGAGCTTGAGGAAATTTTTCTTCGCCAACCTATTCTCAAGCATGATTTACCGGTGGAAGATCTGGGTACAACACCACCACCGAAGGAAGATCCTGTTTTTGATCTAAAGCCTTTACCTGATAATCTTAAATATGCTCATATTGATGATAAGAAAATATATCCTGTTATTATTAGTTCTAAGCTTTCAGAAATTGAGGAAGAAAGGTTATTGGAAATATTGAAGAAACACCGAGGAGCTATTGGCTATACTCTTGATGATTTGAAAGGGATTTCTCCTTCTATTTGCCAACATGCTATTAATATGGAAGAAGATGCAAAGCCTGTTGTTGAACATCAACGTCGTCTAATTCCGAAGATGAAGGAAGTGGTAAGAAACGAGGTATTAAAACTCCTTGAAGCTGGTATTATATATCCTATTGCTGATAGTAGATGGGTTAGTCCTGTTCATTGTGTTCCTAAGAAAGGAGGAATGACTGTTGTACCTAATGATAATGATGAGCTTATTCCTCAAAGAATAGTTGTAGGTTATAGAATGTGCATTGATTTTCGAAAAGTTAATAAAGTTACTAAGAAAGATCATTACCCTTTACCCTTTATTGATCAAATGTTAGAGAGGTTGTCTAAAAATACTCATTTTTGCTTTCTTGATGGTTATTCTGGGTTTTCACAAATTGCTGTTAAAGCTAAAGATCAAGAGAAAACCACTTTTACTTGTCCTTATGGAACTTATGCTTATAGGCGTATGCCTTTTGGTTTATGTAATGCTCCTGCTACTTTTCAAAGATGCATGTCTGCTATTTTTCATGGTTTTTGCGAAAGTATTGTAGAGGTGTTCATGGATGATTTTTCTGTCTATGGGAATTCTTTTGATAATTGCCTGCGAAACCTCGATAAAGTTTTGCAGAGATGTGAAGAAACTAACCTTGTTCTTAATTGGGAGAAATGCCATTTTATGGTTAATGAAGGAATTGTATTGGGACATAAAATTTCCGAGAGAGGTATTGAAGTTGATAGAGCTAAAGTTGAAGCAATTGAGAAGATGCCCTATCCGAGGGATGTTAAAGGTATTCGTAGTGTTCTTGGTCATGCTGGGTTTTATAGGAGATTTATTAAAGATTTCTCTAAAATTTCAAAGCCTCTTACTAATCTTCTTCAAAAAGATGTACCTTTTGTTTTTGATGATGATTGTAAGGAAGCTTTTGAAACTCTAAAGAAAGCCTTAACAACTGCTCCTGTAGTCGAACCTCCTGATTGGAATTTGCCTTTTGAAATTATGTGTGATGCTAGTGATTTTGCTGTAGGCGCTGTTCTTGGACAGCGAGTAGATAAAAAATTAAATGTTATTCATTATGCTAGTAAGACTCTTGATGCTGCTCAAAGAAATTATGCGACAACTGAAAAAGAATTGTTAGCTGTAGTCTTTGCTTGTGATAAGTTTAGACCTTATATTGTTGATTCAAAAGTTACAATTCATACTGATCATGCTGCAATTAGATACCTTATGACAAAGAAAGATGCTAAGCCAAGGCTTATTAGATGGGTACTTCTGTTGCAAGAATTTGATTTACATATTATAGATAGGAAAGGTGCTGATAATCCTGTTGCTGATAATTTGTCTAGATTGGAAAATATTGCTTATGATCCTGTTCCTGTTAATGATAGTTTTCCAAATGAACAATTGGCTGTAATAAAGGTGAGCTCGCGAGAGAGCCCTTGGTATGCAGATTATGCTAACTTTATTGTTTCGAAGTATTTGCCTCCAACCTTTTCAGCTCAGCAAAGGAGGAAATTCTTTTATGACTTGAGGCATTATTTTTGGGATGACCCACACTTATATAAAGAAGGAGTGGATGGTATTATGCGAAGATGTGTTCCTGAATATGAACAACAGGAGATATTGAATAAATGTCATGGAAGTGTTTATGGAGGACATCACGCTGGAGATAGAACCGCGCAAAAGGTTCTACAATCAGGTTTTTATTGGCCAACACTCTTCAAAGATGCAAGGAAATTTATTTTATCTTGTGATGAATGTCAAAGAGTTGGTAATATCTCTAGACGCAATGAAATGCCTATGAATTATACTCTTGTTATTGAACCATTCGATTGTTGGGGATTCGACTTCATGGGACCTTTCCCTTCTTCAGACGGTAACACTCATATACTTGTCGCTGTTGATTATGTTACTAAATGGGTAGAAGCTATACCTACAAAAAGTGCTGATGGTGAGACCTCTATAAAAATGCTTGTAGATATTATATTTCCTAGATTTGGAGTACCTAGATATATTATGACTGATGGAGGTTCTCATTTCATTCATGGAGGTTTTAGAAAAACTCTTGCTAAGTATGGTATTAATCATAGAATTGCTTCTGCTTATCACCCTCAAACTAGCGGTCAAGTAGAATTATCAAATAGAGAGATTAAAGCTATCTTGGGTAAGACTGTTAATAAATCTAGAAAGAATTGGCCTAGCAAATTGAAAGAAGCGTTATGGGCTTATAGAACTGCTTATAAAAATCCTATGGGAATGTCACCTTATAAAATGGTTTATGGAAAAGCTTGTCATTTACCTTTAGAACTAGAGCACAAAGCTTATTGGGCTGTTAGAGAACTAAATAAAGATCCTAAATTAGCCGGTAATAAGAGGTTGTTGCAATTAAGTTCTCTAGATGAATGGAGAAGTGAAGCTTATGAAAATGCTAAACTCTTTAAAGAAAAAGTTAAGAAATGGCATGATAGGAGGATCATCAAAAGAGAATTTAATGTTGGAGATCAAGTTCTATTGTATCGGTCTCGTCTCAGATTCTTTGCAGGGAAATTACTCTCGAAGTGGGAAGGACCATATGTTGTTGAGGAGGTGTATCGTTCAGGAGCAATTAAAATTAGCTCTCTCCAAGGCAATGCCACACAAGTGGTGAATGGACAAAGACTCAAGCATTATATCTCGGGCGATTCTTATAATGTTGATGTTGATATTATTCAAGTGGAAACACCGGAGGCTTTCATCAAAGGACAAATTGACAGTCCGCCAGAACTGGACTTTGAATAGGTAACAGTATAGGTAATAAAAAGTCCGCGTTTACCTTTCCGAACATTATTTTTGCTGTTTTTGGAAAATATGAAAAATTACGGAATCGAAACGGAGTGGAAAAGACGCGCGAGGGCGTGCCACCATAGGCCGGCGCGGGCCCCACCCTGGCCGCGCCGACCTATGGTGACGGCACCTCGGCGTCCCGTTTCCACTCGTTTTCGGCCTGGAACCTTCCTTTTGTCGTAAAAATATTTGCTATATAATTCCCCGGACCCCTGGAGGTCCGTAATATCGTTTTCTCGTCGTGTTTTGTTTCGAGCTGTTTTCTGCCAGATCTGTTTTCAGTTTAGAAGCGCCATGGTCTCCAAGAACAAGGGCAAGGAGTTTCCGGAAGAAGATAATCAAGATCTTGGGCGGAAAGAGGAAGACAAGGACGTCAAGGAAGAGGATGAAGAAGAGGTGGATGAAGATTCGCGCACGCACCCGCGTGCTACTATCGCAAGCATCAAGGTGGTGGACAACCCTTTTAGCGCAAACAAGAGCGCAAGAATTCGCACTGGAGGAGCGGTTCCACGTCATTACCTAGCTCCAAAGTCATCTCTATCAGGCACTCATCAACCCTTCCACAATCTAATTTTCAATAATCAAATTGAAGGGACTCCCAAGGCAGCATTGCCTAGCCAGTGGGATATAGATCGCTCTAACACTGCAGGAGAGAAGGAGCCTGAGGCTGAAGAGTGGGGAAATAACTCCAAGAGTTGGGACTCACCGTCGGACAGACTCCTTAACCGCGTCGAGCACAATTCAGAGATGATTCGCAATCTCATATACAGGATTGACGAGCTCCAGGAGCTTATTGAGAAGCTTGTCAGGAATTCATCACCACCATCGCCGAAGGAGTAATTCATCATCGGTATTGGCATCCCCTTGGTTTGTTCCAAGCTTGGGGGAGTGCCGCGGTATCAAATCACCACCACCTTTATCTTTTACTATTAAGTAGTGTCATATCATGAGTAGGGAAGTTATCATATAGAATAGTATGCAATGTGGAAGTATCTCTCTTAGTTAGTTATCGATGTATCCGTTGGTGTGAGTTATCGTTATGGAATATTAATGAGAAGTCTTATCATTTACTTTTTGCACACCTTATTTTAGTTTGCAATCTCCATTATATGATTACTCTTGACATGAGTATTGATATCACTTTGGGAGCATCAAGTAAATCTATTTGGTTTTGGCAAACTTAGCATTGGTCAATAGCAACAACATCTTGATGTTTAATGAAGGAGAGAAATACACTTAGATACATTACTCTATTATCTCTATGCTAATGAGTTTAGTATTCTGAAGTTAAAATTGCTTGTGCTTATGAGAAAGATGCATGATTGTTCTATCATATGTATATTTGTTTGTTTCCCTCAACTTTATGCTTGCTATCAAACCTTGCTAGCCAAAGACCTGTATCGAGAGGGAATGCTTCTCATACATCCATAACCTTAGACCAAACCTATGCCATTTGTGTCCACCATACCTACCTACTACATGGTATTTTCTGCCATTCCAAGTAAATACTTCATGTGCTACCTTTAAATTATTCAAACTATACTACCTCTTATTTGTGTCAATGTTTTATAGCTCATGAGGAAGTATGTGGTGTTTTATCTTTCAATCTTGTTGGGCGAACTTTTCCTAATGGACTAGCGGCACATCCGCTTATCCAATAACTTTGCAATAAGAGCTGGCAATGAGGTTCCCAGCCTCAATTAATAACTTTCATTAATAATTCTCTTCACATGTTTTGCTCTGATTCATCAGTAAGCAACTTAATTTTGCAATAGACACTCCTCCATGGTATGTGAATGTTGGAAGGCACCCGAGGATTCGGTTAGCCATGGATTGAGAAAGCCAAGGTTGGGGGGAGTGTCATCCTAAATAAAACTAAAATACATGTGTAAACAAAAGAGAAGGGGGATGATCTACCTTGCTGGTAGAGATGCCGTCCCTCATGGGAGCCGCTCTTGGAAGGTTCGTTTGGCAAGGGGGTTAGAGTACCCGCTACCATTCGTTGACAACAACAAACACCTCTCAAAATTTTACTTTTATTCTCTTTATATGATTTCAAAACTTGAAAAGCTCTAGCACATGATTTAATCCCTGCTTCCCTCTGCGAAGGGCCTGTCTTTTACTTTTATGTTGAGTCAGTATACCTATTTCCCTCTATCTTAAGCAAGCAATTGAGTTGTTGTGAACCAATCATTTATGCTATGATTCAGTTAATCATGTCTTTTATGCTTTCCTGTTTAGTACCAATTTTATCTGAATGAATATTACTTTGAAGTTATCAATGATTATGAAGAGATTGTCATGCTTGAATATGAAGGCTCAGCTATAAATTCTAATATGAAAGCTTTGCTTAGAAGTACAATCCGTTAGCAGTTCTCTGACCAAGAACAAAGTTTGCCATCACCAATTATGATTTCTTATGCACCTTTACTTGTGATTTCTCTTTACTTATTTCGAGATGAGTTATATGAGGAAGTTGTTTACTAGAATGTCTTGTGTGAATGAATATGATGCTTCTTGTCCGTATTTTATTTATCGACTCTTCACTCCATAAACATGTGGTCTCGTTTATCGAGCTCAGTTTCGCTTGGGGACAAGCGAGGTCTAAGCTTGGGGGGAGTTGATACGTCCAATTTGCATCACTATTTTGTATCATAATTTGCTGTTATTCATTGATATATTTCATATTGGGACACAATACTTATGTTATTTCATCTATTTTGCATGTTTCATCATCATTGGAGGATCAAGCACCGGAGCCAGGATTCTGCTGGAAAAAGCACCGTCGAACGCAATATTTCGGAAGATCAACTGTGGAAGGGAATTTCACGTAAATTCCTATTTTTCCAGATGACGGAGGGAGCCAGAAGGGGAAGAGGAGAAGAGCCACTGTGGGCCCAGACCACGGGCGGCGCGGCCCAAGGCCTGGCCGCGCCACCCGTGCTCTGGGGGCCCCACAGCCCCTTTCGCCTCCTTTTCTTCGCGTACTCCTTCGTCCCGAAAACCTAAGCCACAGAGGGATCCTCACGAAGGGTTACAGCCGCCTCTGCGGGGCGGAGAACACCAGAGAGAAAAGAGCTCTCCGGCGGGCAGGAATCCGCCGGGGAAATTCCCTCCCGGAGGGGGAAATCGACGCCATCGCCATCGTCATCGAGCGGGACATCATCTCCATCATCATCATCATCATCTCCACCATCTACACCGCCATCACCACCGCTGCACCTCGTCATCGCTGTAGCAATTCGGGTTTGATCTTGATTGTTTGATAGGGGAAACTCTCCCGGTGTTATTCTATACTTGTTGTAGATGCTATTGAGTGAAACCATTGAACCAAGGTTCATGTTCAGATTGTTATTCATCATCATATCACCTCTGATTGTATTCCATATGATGTCTCATGAGTAGTTCGTTTAGTTCTTGAGGACATGGGTGAAGTCTAAATGCTAGTAGTGAATTATGGTTGAGTAATATTCAATGTTATGATATTTAAGTTGTGGTGTCATTCTTCTAGTGGTGTCGTGTGAACGTCGACTACACGATACTTCACCATTTATGGGCCTAGGGGAGTGCATCTTGTATTCGGTTGCTAATTGCGGGGTTGCCGGAGTGACAGAAACCTAAGCCCCCGTTAGTATATCGATGCAGGAGGGATCGCAGGATCTCAGAGTTTAAGGCTGTGGTTAGATTTATCTTAATTACTTTCTTGTAGTTGCGGATGCTTGCAAGGGGTATAATCACAAGTATGTATTAGTCCTAGGAAGGGCGGTGCATTAGCATAGGTTCACCCACACAACACTTATCAAAACAATGAAGATTAATCAGCTGTATGTAGCGAAAGCACTAGACTAAAATCCCGTGTGTCCTCAAGAACGTTTGATCATTATAAGTAAACAAACCGGCTTGTCCTTTGTGCTAAAAAGGATTGGGCCACTCGCTGCAATTATTTCTCTCGCATTTTATTTACTTGTACTTTATTTATCTGCAATATCAAAACCCCCTGAATACTTGTCTGTGAGCATTTACAGTGAATCCTTCATCGAAACTGCTTGTCAACACCTTCTGCTCCTCGTTGGGTTCGACACTCTTATTTATCGAAAGTACTACGATACACCCCCTATACTTGTGGGTCATCAGTCTTCAACTACAAGAAGATGGCCGAGCGTGAAGTGGATATCTTCCACAAGATTGTGTCTGAACTCATTGCTGAACACGAGAAGGAAACTGCAAAGCTATGGGGCGACATCCTCTCACTTCACGACACCACCAACAAACTCCAAGCTCAACTCTATGACGTTCAGAATCAGAACTGTGAGTATGAAAACAGGTTTAAACACATAAGCCATGCTGCTAGTTTCAGGATTCCCGAGACCAAGATGTCGTTTGTTGATGGAGAGCCTCTTCCTTGGAAGTCTGATGACGGGAATTCATCACCACCATCGCCAAAGGAGTAATTCATCATTGGTATTGGCATCCCCTTGGTTTGTTCCAAGCTTGGGGGAGTGCCGCGGTATCACATCATCACCACCTTTATTTTTACTATCAAGTAGTGTCATATCATGAGTAGGGAAGTTATCATATAAGATGGGTTGCAGTATGGAAGTATCTCTCCTTTAGTTGGTTGTCTATGTATCCCTTGGTGTGAGTTATCGTTATGAAATATTAATGAGAAGTCTTATCATTTACATATTGCACACCTTATTTTAGTTTGCAATTTCTATTATATGATTGATCTTGATTTTAGTATTGGTACCACTTTGGGAGCATTGAGTAAATCTATTTGGTTTTGGCAAACTTAGCATTGGTCAATAGCAACAACACCTTGAGGTTTAAGTAGAAAAGAGAAATACATATAGTTGTTTCATTGTCTTCCTTTCTTGTTAGCTCATAGCTTATTATTCTGAAGTTAAAATTGTTTGTGCTTGCAAGAAAGATGCATGATTATGTCTATCACATGTATATTTGTTTGTTTCCCTCAACTCTTATGCTTGCTAATTAACCTTGCTAGCCAAAGACCTGTACTGAGAGGGAATGCTTCTCGTGCATCCAAACCTTAACCCAAACCTATGCCATTTGTGTCCACCATATCTACCTACTGCATGGTATTTTCTGCCATTCCAAGTAAATACTTCATGTGCTACCTTTAAACAATTCAAAATTTATTACTTCTTATTTGTGTCAATGTTTTATAGCTCATGAGGAAGTATGTGGTGTTTTATCTTTCAGTCTTGTTAGGCAGCTTCCACTAATGGACTAGTGGCTTCATCCACTTATCCTATAATTTTGCAAAAAGAGCTGGCAACGGGGTTCCCAGCCCCAATTAATCAACTTTCATTAATAATTCTCTTCACATGTTTTGCCCTGATTCATCAGTAAGCAACTTAATTTTGCAATAGACACTCCTCCATGGTATGAGATTGTTGGAAGGCACCCGAGGATTCGGTTAGCCATGGCTTGTGTAAGCAAAGGTTGGGGGAGTGTCATCCTTAAATAAACTAAAGTACATGTGCAAACAAAAGAGAAGAGGGATGATCTACCTTGCTGGTAGAGATAACGTCCTTCATGGGAGCCGCTCTTTGGAGGTCTGTTTGGCAAGGGGGTTAGAGTACCCGCTACCATTCGTTGACAACAACAAACACCTCTCAAAACTTTACTTTTATTCTCTTTATATGATTTCAAAACTGAAAAAGCTCTAGCACATGATTTAATCCCTGCTTCCCTCTGCGAAGGGCCTGTCTTTTACTTTATGTTGAGTCAGTAAACCTATTTCCCTCCATCTCAAGCAAGCATTTGAGTTGTTGTGATCAAACCATTATATTGTGATTTGCTTCATCATGTCTTTACTCTTCCTTGTTTAGTACAAGTTTTATCTGAATGAATATAGCTTTGCAAGTTATCAATGATCATTATGATTGAGTATGCAAGTTTACCATAAGCTTTAACATAAGAGCGCTGCTCAATAGATAAGTATAATCTGTTAACTGTTCTCTGACCAAGAACGAAGTTTGCCATCACCAACTATGATTTCTTATGCACCTTTATTTGTGATTACCTTATACTTGTTTCAAGTTGAGTTATATGAGGAAGTTGTTCACTAGAATGTCTTGTGTGAATGAATATGATGCTTCTTGTCCGTATTTGATTTATCGACTCTTCACTCCATAAACATGTGGTCCTACCGAGTTCAGTTTCGCTTGGGGACAAGCGAAGTCTAAGCTTGGGGGAGTTGATACGTCCAATTTGCATCACTATTTTATATCATAATTTGCTGTTATTCATTGATATATTTCATATTTGGAGATGATACTTATGTTATTTCATCTATTTTGCATGTTTCATGATTATTTGGGGATCGCGCACCGGAGCCAGGATTCTGCTGGAAAAAGCACCGTCAGAATGCAATATTTCGGAAGATCAACAGTTGAAGGAAATTATACGAAAATTCCTATTTTTCCAGATGACGAAGGGAGCCAGAAGGGGGAGAAGAGGGGACCCGAGGTGGGCCCACCCCATAGGCCGGCGCGGCCCAAGGCCTGGCCGCGCCGCCCTGTGAGGGTGGGGGCCCACAGCCCCTCTCGCCTCCTTTTCTTCGCGTATGCCTTCGTCCCGAAAACCTAAGCCAGAGGGGTACGTCGACAGAGCCACAGCCGCCTGCGGGGCGGAGAACACCAGAGAGAAAAGAGCTCTCCGGCGGGCAGGAATCGCCGGGGAAATTCCCTCCCGGAGGGGGAAATCGCCATCGTCACCGTCATCGAGCTGGACATCATCTCCATCACCATCACCATCATCTTCATCATCATCACCGCCGTCTCCACCGCTGCACCTCGTCACCGCTGTAGCAATTTGGGTTTGATCTTGATTGTTTGATAGGGGAAACTCTCCCGGTGTTGATTTCTACTTGTTATTGATGCTATTGAGTGAAACCGTTGAACCAAGGTTTATGTTCAGATTGTTATTCATTATCATATCACCTCTGATCATGTTCCATATGATGTCTCGTGAGTAGTTCGTTTAGTTCTTGAGGACATGGGTGAAGTCTAAATGTTAGTAGTGAAGTATGGTTGAGTAATATTCAATGTTATGATATTTAAGTTGTGGTGTTATTCTTCTAGTGGTGTCGTGTGAACGTCGACTACATGACACTTCACCTTTATGGGCCTAGGGGAATGCATCTTGTACTCGTTTGCCAATTGCGGGGTTGCCGGAGTGACAGAAACCTGAGCCCCCATTGGTATATCGATGCAGGAGGGATCGCAGGATCTCAGAGTTTAAGGCTGTGGTTAGATTTATCTTAATTACTTTCTTGTAGTTGCGGATGCTTGCAAGGGGTATAATCACAAGTATGTATTAGTCCTAGGAAGGGCGGTACATTAGCATAGGTTCACCCACACAACACTTATCAAAATAATGAAGATTAATTAGCCGTATGAAGCGAAAGCACTAGACTAAAATCCCGTGTGTCCTCGAGAACGCTTGGTCATTATAAGTAAACAAACCGGCTTGTCCTTTGTGCTAAAAAGGATTGGGCCACTCGCTGCAATTATTACTCTCGCACTTTACTTACTCGTACTTTATTCATATGTTACATCGAAACCCCCTGAATACTTGTCTGTGAGCATTTACAGTGAATCCTTCATCGAAACTGCTTGTCAACACCTTCTGCTCCTCGTTGGGATCGACATTCTTACTTATCGAAGATACTGCAATACACCCCTATACTTGTGGGTCATCACGGTCTCACCGTTTGAGAGGCGGCAGGGGATCGAAAGAAAAAGGTAAGTGACCAAATATGAGGTGCCAAAAAAATCCAATAAAAGAAAGTTTTATAGTACATAGAGGATGACATGCGGGTCCCATTTAGCAGCAGCGGTATCACCGTTTGAGAGGCGGCAGGGGATCGAAAGAAAAAGGCAAGTGACCAAATATGAGGTGCCAAAAAAACTCCAAGAAAAGAAAGTTGATTGCTCATAGAGGATGACATGCGGGTCCCAATTAGCAGCAGCGGTCTCAACGTTTCCAAGGCGGCAAGGGATCAAAAGAAAAAGGAAGTAGCCAGAAATCAGGGGGTCAAAAAATCCAAGAATAGAAATAATTTTGGTTCATAGAGGATGACATGCGGGACCCATGATCCTGCATCGTAAACGGCTCGATCGGAGAGCGTTGAACGAGATGGCGCGATCGAGAAAAAAACAATGCCAGAGAGGCTGCCATCTGGGCCCTACATCCCTCGGCGGTGCGGATTTGCGTTGACTCGGCCGGCGAACCCGAGATTCGAGATGCACCACGTCCCGGGACACCATACGCCACGTTTTGGCCGTTTTCGTCGGGCTAGGTGGCCTCAAAAACGAGAAAAAACGTTTTGACATGCACAACGGAGAGACCAAAAATCGTCGGCCATGGTACACCAGCAACCACGGCGCGACTTCAACTTCGTTTGTCCTCTCTTTGGACTACCATGTATTGTATACCAACTGTGGTGTACTACCACCCTTTATCTTAAGCTCCAATGGTGTTCTAATTATTTGGAATGAAGCAAGATAACTAATCAACTGTACTCAAGAAAAATAGATAAGAAAGATTAACTCAGGTGTGTCAGGATTATTCTCAAGTGAATATCCATCTCAAGTCAAAAAAATAGTTGGTTTAGCATAGTTGACTTAGCTAATACAACTTCCTATAGACACTACCAAACCTATAGGTCTCCTTTAAAGGGTTTTAATCCTAGGGTCAAAGCATTTGCTCTGATACCAGCTGTGGTGACCCAGCATACCACTGCATGGTGTAGTACACAAGTCGTTGACATAACACAAGTGAAACACCGTTCCACTCATATTACATCCCTCAGAGTGGTACAACAGAAACATATGCGAGTCCAAGGTATGTCTATAGAAGGATACATAAGCTGTTTACAGAAGATCAACACAGCCTCCTACTTTACAGTGAGGTAAAACTTCAAATAAAGCTCCAGAAGAACGACTCGTAGCCTAACTTATTGCTAACTCAAGTTTAAGAGCTACTTGGCTTGCTATAGACATCTAGCTACTTAGGTGCTAGGATTAGGGAAATGTTCCCTTCTATTACTAGTCTAAGTTTCCACTCTAGCTGCTGCAGAAGTTGACTTCATTGACTTCTTTGATTGGATTCTTCATCTTGTTGCAGTTGACTCCTTTGTCTTCGAGTTCCACGGTAGTTTCTCCTTCGGTGCCTTGATCTAAGAAGGGGGTTCAAATGGGAGGGAATGAGTACGAGCGTACTCAGCAAGTTCATATTAGGAAATAGGTGTATCATGCACTAGCTATAGCCATAGACCAGAAAGTCATAGGCCAATGCAAGTTTTCATAAACATTTCTTCAAAAGGTTTATTTTATTCTGAAAACTATGCCCGTCAGTCTTCACAGGTTGACCAGAACTTCGTGGAGTTCCTTTCCTGCCGCGTTCGCAGTTCCCTTCCCGGAACAGGGAGTGACAGCCACAATTCGATACCCTCTGCAGAGGTGCGTTACTTTTCCCATAAGAGACCTTATCCTTGATACCTATCCGAGATGCATGCTCGTCCACACTTCCTGGGTGTGGGGTGATGTCTACGTTCCCCCTCCTTTCCTGTAGACAGTGTTGGGCCTCCAAGTGCAGAGGTTTGTAGAACAGCAGCAAGTTTTCCCTTAAGTGGATCACCCAAGGTTTATCGAACTCGGGAGGAAGAGGTCAAAGATATCCCTCTCATGCAACCCTGCAACCACAAAGCAAGAAGTCTCTTGTGTCCCCAACACACCAAATAGGTGCACTAGTTCGGCGAAGAGATAGTGAAATACAGGTGGTATGAATATATATGAGCAGTAGCAACGGTGCCAGAAAATAGCTTGCTGGCGTGTAGTTGATGGTGGTAGTATTGCAGCAGTAAGTAACGCAAAAAACAGTAAACAAGCAGTAGTAACTCAGCAGTATTTAGGGACAAGGCCTAGGGATTACACTTTCACTAGTGGACACTCTCAACATTGATCACATAACAGAATAGATAAATGCATACTCTACACTTTTGTTGGATGATGAACACATTGCGTAGGATTACACGAACCCTCAATGCCGGAGTTAACAAGCTCCACAATAATGCTCATGTTTAAGTAACCTTAAGTGTAAGATAGATCAAAACGACTAAACCAAGTACTAGCATAGCATGCACACTGTCACCTTCATGCATATGTAGGAGGAATAGATCACATCAATATTATCATAGCAATAGTTAACTTCGCAATCTACAAGAGATCATGATCATAGCATAAACCAAGTACTAACACGGTGCACGCACTGTCACCTTTGCACACATGCAGGAGGAATAAAACTACTTTAATAACACATCACTAGAGTAGCACATAGATAAATTGTGATACAAAACTCATATGAATCTCAATCATGTAAAGCAGCTCATGAGATCATTGTATTGAGGTACATAGGAGAGAGATTAACCACATAGCTACCGGTACAGCCCCGAGCCTCGATGGAGAACTACTCCCTCCTCATGGGAGCAGCAGCGGTGATGAAGATGGCGGTGGAGATGGCAGCGGTGTCGATAGAGAAGCCTTCCGGGGCACTTCCGCTCGGCGGGTGCCGGAACAGAGACTCCTGTCCCCGGATCTTGGCTTCGGCGGCGGCTCTGGAACTTTTCTCGTATCGTGGCTTCCTCCGTAAGGGTTTTCGATGCAGGGGCTTTATATAGGCGAAGAGGCGGCGCAGAGGGCTGACGAGGCGACCAAACCATAGGGTGGCGCGGCCGGGCCGGGCCGCGCCACCATGTCATCTGGGCCCACCAGGGCCCCCTGGCGGCTCTCGGGTGGATGCTTCCGGGCAAAATAGGAACCCGGGCGTTGATTTCGTCCAATTCCGAGAATATTTCGTTACTAGGATTTCTGAAACCAAAAACAGCGAAAACAGAACTGGCACTTCGGCATCTTGTTAATAGGTTAGTTCCAGAAAATGCGTAAATACGACATATAATGTGCATAAAACATGTAGGTATCATCAATAAAGTAGCATGGAACATAAGAAATTATCGATACGTTGGAGACGTATCAGCATCCCCAAGCTTAGTTCTGCTCGTCCCGAGCAGGTAAAACGATAACAAAGATAATTTCTTAAGTGACATGCCATCATAACCTTGATCATACTATAAACATATGTAATGAATGCAGCGATCAAAACAATGGTAATGACATGAGTAAACAAGTGAATCATAAAGCAAAGACTTTTCATGAATAGTACTTCAAGACAAGCATCAATAAGTCTTGCATAAAAGTTAACTCATAAAGCAATAATTCAAAGTAGAGGTATTGAAGCAACACAATGGAAGATTAAGTTTCAGCGGTTGCTTTCAACTTGTAACATGTATATCTCATGGATAGTTGTCAATGCAAAGTAATATAATAAATGCAATATGCAAGTATGTAGGAATCAATGCACAGTTCACACAAGTGTTTGCTTCTTAAGGTGGAAGGAGATAGGTAAACTGACTCAACAATAAAAGTAAAAGAATGGTCCTTCAAAGAGGAAAGCATCGATTGCTGTATTTGTGCTAGAGCTTTTATTTTGAAAACATGAAACAATTTTGTCAACGGTAGTAATAAAGCATATGAGTTATGAAAATTATATCTTACAAGTTGCAAGCCTCATGCATAGTATACTAATAGTGCCCGCACCTCGTCCTACTTAGCTTGGACTACCGGATCTTCGCATGCCATGTTTCAACCAAGTGTCACAAAGGGGTACCTCCATGCCGCCTGTACAAAGGTCTAAGGAGAATGCTCGCATTTCGGATTTCTCGCTTTTGATTATTCTCAACTTAGACATCCATACCGGGACAACATGGACAACAGATAATGGACTCCTCTTAAATGCATAAGCATGTAGCAATGATTATTATTCTCATATGAGATTGAGGATATATGTCCAAAACTGAAACTTCAACCATGATTCATGGCTTTAGTTAGCGGCCCAATGTTCTTCTCTAACAATTTTGCATGCTCCAACCACTAAAATGATAGATCCTTCAGACAAGACGGACATGCATAGCAACTCACATGATATTCAACAATAGTTGATGGCGTTCCCCAGAAGCATGGTTATCGCACAACAAGCAACTTAATAAAATATAAAGTGCATAAGTACATATTCAATACTACGATAGTTTTTAAGGCTATTTTGTCCCATGAGCTATATATTGCAAAGGTGAATGATGGAATTTTAAAGGTAGCACTCAAGCAATTTACTTTGGAATGGCGGAGAAATACCATGTAGTAGGTAGGTATGGTGGACACAAATGGCATAGTAGTTGGCTCAAGGATTTTGGATGCATGAGAAGTATTCCCTCTCGATACAAGGTTTAGGCTAGCAAGGTTATTTGAAGCAAACTCAAGGATGAACAAGTGCAGCAAAACTCACATAAAAGACATATTGTAAACATTATAAGACTTTACACCGTCTCCTTGTTGTTCAAACTCAATACTAGAAATTATCTAGACCTTAGAGAGACCAATTATGCAAACCAAATTTTAGCATGCTCTATGTATTTCTTCACTAATAGGTGCAAAGTATATGATGCAAGAGCTTAAACATGAGCACAACAATTGCCAAGTATCACATTATCCAAGACATTTTACCAATTACTACATGTAGCATTTTCCAATTCCAACCATATAACAATTTAACGAAGAAGAAACTTCGCCATGAATATTATAAGCTAAGAACACATGTGTTCATACGAACCAGCGGAGCGTGTCTCTCTCCCACACAAGGATGAACTTATTCAGAGAACTAAGATAACAAAACAAAAACAAAAATAAAAGCACACAGACGCTCCAAGTAAAATACATAGGATGTGATGGAATAAAAATATAGTTTCACTAGAAGAAACCTGATAAGTTGTCGATGAAGAAGGGGATGCCTTGGGCATCCCCAAGCTTAGATGCTTGAGTCTTCTTAAAATATGCAGGGATGAACCACCGGGGCATCCCCAAGCTTAGACCTTTCACTCTTCTCGATCACATTATATCACCCTCTTCTATTGACCCTTGAAAACTTCTGCCACACCAAACTTCAAGCAAACTCATTAGAGGGTTAGTGCATAATCAAAAATTCACATGTTCAGAGGTGACACAATCATTCTTTACACTTCTGGACATTGCATAAAGCTACTGGACATTAATGGATCAAAGAAATAAATCCAACATAGCAAAAGAGGCAATGCGAAATAAAAGGCAGAATCTGTCAAAAACAGAACAGTCCGTAAAGACGAATTTTAAGATGGCACCAGACTTGCTCAAATGGAAAAACTCAAAACTAATGAAAGTTGCGTACATATCTGAGGATCACGCTCGTAAATTGGCAGATTTTTTCGAATTTTCTACAGAGAATTGTGCCCAGATTCGTGACAGACAGCAATGCTGTTTCTGCGCAGCGATCCCAAATATAACATCAACTTTAGCATAGAAACTTTACTTGGCACAAAAACTTGATAAGGAGAGGTTGCTACAGTAGTAAACAACTTCCAAGACTCAACAAAACAAAAATTGCTGTAGTAAAATAAACACATGGGTTATCTCCCAAGAAGTTCTTTCT
The DNA here is from genome assembly GCA_030979885.1 of Lolium multiflorum. Lineage (NCBI taxonomy): Eukaryota > Viridiplantae > Streptophyta > Magnoliopsida > Poales > Poaceae > Lolium > Lolium multiflorum. Next base: position 210,991,996 of record CM061748.1, read on the forward strand.
TTATAGCCATTAAGATGGGCTCAGCAGTTTTAATGATGCACTCGCAAGAAATAAAAGTTGAAGCAAAAGAGAGCATCAAGAGGCAAATTCAAAACACATTTAAGTCTAACATGCTTCCTATGCATAAGAATCTTGTAAATAAACAAGTTCATGAAGAGCAAAGTAACAAGCATAGGAAGATAAAACAAGTGTAGCTTCAAAAATTTCAGCACATAGAGAGGTGTTTTAGTAACATGAAAATTTCTACAACCATATTTTCCTCTCTCATAATAACTTTCAGTAGCATCATGAGCAAACTCAACAATATAACTATCACATAAAGCATTCTTATCATGAGTCTCATGCATAAAATAATTACTACTCCCAACATAAGCATAATCAATTTTATTAGTTGTAGTGGGAGCAAATTCAACAAAGTAGCTATCAAATATAGGAGGTATATTGTAATCATAATCAAATTTATCCTCCATAACAGGTGGTAACAAAAGACTACTATCATTATAATCATCATAAATAGGAGGCAAAGTATCATCAAAGTAAATTTTCTCCTCAATGCTTGGGGGACTAAAAATATCATGCTCATCAAAGCCAGCTTCCCCAAGCTTAGAATTTTCCATAGCATTAGCAACAATGGTGTTCAAAGCATTCATACTAATAACATTCCCATTATCATGCATATAAAGTTCCATGGGTTTTTTAATTCTCTCTTCAAACACATCATGTCCTAATTCAAGATAAAGTTCATAAAGATCTCTCATATTTTTGTTGTTTTCCATTATGCCTAACTAGTGTAAACAAGAAACCAAATGTCGCAATTGCAGAGTCTAAAGGAAATAGCTTCGAGTACTTACAATGGCGCCGGAAAATAGCTTAGTAGCCGAGATCCGGAGTGTGAGTACCTTTTACCTTTCCTCCCCGGCAACGGCGCCAGAAAAGTGCTTGATGTCTACGTTCCCCCTCCTTTCCTGTAGACAGTGTTGGGCCTCCAAGTGCAGAGGTTTGTAGAACAGCAGCAAGTTTTCCCTTAAGTGGATCACCCAAGGTTTATCGAACTCAGGGAGGAAGAGGTCAAAGATATCCCTCTCATGCAACCCTGCAACCACAAAGCAAGAAGTCTCTTGTGTCCCCAACACACCAAATAGGTGCACTAGTTCGGCGAAGAGATAGTGAAATACAGGTGGTATGAATATATATGAGCAGTAGCAAAAATAGCTTGCTGGCGTGTAGTTGATGGTGGTAGTATTGCAGCAGTAGTAACAGTAAAACAGTAAACAAGCAGTAGTAACTCAGCAGTATTTAGGGACAAGGCCTAGGGATTACACTTTCACTAGTGGACACTCTCAACATTGATCACATAACAGAATAGATAAATGCATACTCTACACTTTTGTTGGATGATGAACACATTGCGTAGGATTACACGAACCCTCAATGCCGGAGTTAACAAGCTCCACAATAATGCTCATGTTTAAGTAACCTTAAGTGTAAGATAGATCAAAACGACTAAACCAAGTACTAGCATAGCATGCACACTGTCACCTTCATGCATATGTAGGAGGAATAGATCACATCAATATTATCATAGCAATAGTTAACTTCGCAATCTACAAGAGATCATGATCATAGCATAAACCAAGTACTAACACGGTGCACGCACTGTCACCTTTGCACACATGCAGGAGGAATAAAACTACTTTAATAACACATCACTAGAGTAGCACATAGATAAATTGTGATACAAAACTCATATGAATCTCAATCATGTAAAGCAGCTCATGAGATCATTGTATTGAGGTACATAGGAGAGAGATTAACCACATAGCTACCGGTACAGCCCCGAGCCTCGATGGAGAACTACTCCCTCCTCATGGGAGCAGCAGCGGTGATGAAGATGGCGGTGGAGATGGCAGCGGTGTCGATAGAGAAGCCTTCCGGGCACTTCCCCGCTCCGGCAGGGTCGAGACTCCTGTCCCCCAGATCTTGGCTTCGCGACGGCGGCGGCTCTGGAACTTTTCTCGTATCGTGGCTTCCTCCGTAAGGGTTTTCGATGCAGGGGCTTTATATAGGCGAAGAGGCGGCGCAGGAGGGCTGACGAGGCGACCAAACCATAGGGTGGCGCGGCCAGGGCCCAGGCCGCGCCACCATGTCATCTGGGCCCTGGGGCCCCCTCGGCTCTCGGGTGTTCCGGATGCTTCGGGCAAAATAGGAACTGGGCGTTGATTTCGTCCAATTCCGAGAATATTTCGTTACTAGGATTTCTGAAACCAAAAACAGCAGAAAAAGGAACTGCACTTCGGCATCTTGTTAATAGGTTAGTTCCAGAAAATGCGTAAATACGACATATAATGTGCATAAAACATGTAGGTATCATCAATAAAGTAGCATGGAACATAAGAAATTATCGATACGTTGGAGACGTATCAGCAAAGTAAGATCCAAGCCAATCACCGCCTTCTCCGCGACCCTGCAAACCCACCCTTTTGTCCAACCGTACACCCCCAGTAGACTTCTCCCGATAATACGGCTTTACTCACGGTGTACTTTGGACAATCCATCATAGACCGTAGAGCCATCATCACTAATGGATGGGGATTTAAAAGGCTATCCCAACCTACGGCAGTGCCTCCAACACCCCGCAGCTCTACCAGTCCGTTGGCGTGCAGAAGGGAAAAGATACAGCTGACTTCCCCAGAGCCATTATAGATCTTATGGTCAACGCGATATGTACGGCGCTAGAATCACTGGACGGCATTGGTACTTAGTCCTAGATGAGTAGTACCCATGCAATGGAACCTCCACCATATCAACACATACCATGGTTCCATTGCCCACCACATAGTCATATTCATAATTGTAAAATAATACTTTGCTTTTCAATGCATGAGTGATAAGTATAGTACTTTGCATATAGTTTGATAAAAATAATCAAATGACATGAGCAAGCGATGAACTTGCCTTTCTTGACTGCAAGATTATGCAGGCAAAAGCTTCGATACGTGAGAACTCCAAATGCTGAAATACCATCATCGTCCGGTAAGGACAATGTTTAAAGAACTGGCAATAATGCTATAATGCATAGTATGAGATGCAATCGTCCCGAGCGTAACCTAACCTCGATGATTTAGGATGTATGAGTTGTAAAGATTTCTTTAGGTGTGTTGCACTTTTAGGATGGTTCTCAAACAAGGTTCTTATTAAAGTTGGTGATATTAAGATCATACACAAGTGATATGATGCAACATAACAATCATACACACGAGGGAATGGTGGTTGTATAACAAATTAAAAGTAGTTGTCAGTTTTAAATTTAACAGGACATGGATGATGATTTCTTAGATGATACTTCAAAAGAATAGCTTTTGAAGAACATATTGATTAATAGCTAGTAAGTATTTCAAATGAAACTATGGATTCAATAGGTTGCTTGATACCTACATCAAAAGAGTAACTTTTGAAGAACATGTTTAATTAAGAATAAGAGCTACTATAAATAGGAGCTATGGCTTCTAGGGTTTGATTAGTATTTGTACTATAAAAGAATAACTTTTGAAGAACAGGTTAATTATGAAATAAGTAGTTTCAATAAGAACTATTACTTACAGGATACAAGCTTCCCTTTTCATTTTCATGTTCTAAACTTGTTTAAATCCTGGTCAAACCTAGGATTTCACAAAGATTCAAATATATGGGTATAAAATTCAAAAAAATAGAAAAATAAAAAACCAAAGCACATAGCATTCTTATGTCATATAGTAAGCATTAAAGTTGATAAACAAGGTCTAGACATATTCAAACCAGAAAAATCATGTATATATCTACCCCTAACCCTAAACTCTGTCTTATGAAGTCAAGCATGCATTAAGAGAATTGGTTTTTGGTTTCAAACATGGATATTTAAAAAACCCTCCCAAGAGCTAAATTTTGGAGTGACTAAGAAAGATAGATGCTTAATTTTTCATATTCATGATTTAAACTTGTTGAAATCTTGGTCAAACCTAGGATTTGACCAAGATTCAAATGGGCCTAAAAATTAAAAAAAAAATCAAAAAATGAAAAACCAAGGTCTTCTTATGTCATATAGTAATCATTCAATTAAGATGATAAACAAGGTCTAGACATATTCAAACAAGAAAAATCATGTATCTACCACCTAACCCTAAACTTTGTTTCATGAAGTCAAGCATGAAGATATGTGGTTTTTGGTTTCGAACATGGAAATTTCAAAAACACTCCCAAGAGCTTCATTTTAAAGTGACTAAGAAGCATACATGCTTACTTTTTCATATTCATGTTTTAAACTTATTCAAATCTTGGTGAAACCAAGGATTTGACCAAGATTCAAATGGGTATAAAAATTCAAAAAAAACAAGGTCTTCTTATGTTATATAGTAAGCATTCAATTAAGTTGATAAACAAGGTCTAGACATATTCAAACCAGGAAATCATGTATCTACCCCTAACCCTAAACTCTGTCTTATGAAGTCAAGCATGCATGAAGAGAAGTGGTTTTTGGTTTCAAACATGGAAATTTCAAAAACCCTCCCAAGAGCTACATTTTGGAGTGACTAAGAAGGATATATGCTTAATTTTTCATATAGTAATCATTCAATTAAGTTGATAAACAAGGTCTAGATATATTCAAACCAGATAAATCATGTATCTACCCCTAACCCTAAACTCTGTCTCATGAAGTCAAGCATGAAGATATGTGGTTTTTGGTTTCAAACATGGAAATTTCAAAAACCCTCCCAAGAGCTTCATTTTGAAGTGATTAATTAAGAAGCATACATGCATGCTTACTTTTTCATATTCATGTTTTAAACTTATTCAAATATTGGTGAAACCTAAGATTTGACCAAGATTCAAATGGTATAAAAATTCAAAAAAAAAAAACAAAAAAGGTCTTCTTATGTTATATAGAGTAAGCATTCAATTAAGTTGATAAATAAGGTCTAGACATATTCAAACCAGAAAAATCATGTATCTACCCCTAACCCTAAACTCTGTCTCATGAAGTCAAGCATATGAAGATATGTGGTTTTTGATTTCAAAGATGGAAATTTCAAAAACCCTCCCAAAAGCTTCATTTTGAAGGGACTAAGAAGGATAGATGCTTAATTTTTCATATCCATGTTTTAAACTTGTTTAAATCATGGTCAAACCTAGGATTTGACCATGATTCAAATGGGCATAATTTAAAAAAAAATGAAAAACCATGGAACATAGTCTTCTTATGTCATATAGTAAGCATTCAATTAAGTTGATAAACAAGGTCTAGACATATTCAAACTAGAGAAATCATGTATCTACCCCTAACCCTAAACTCTGTCTCATGAAGTCAAGCATGATGATATGTGGTTTTTGGTTTCAAACATGGAAATTTCAAAAACCCTCCCAAGAGCTTCATTTTGAAGTGATTAATTAAGAAGCATACATGCATGCTTACTTTTTCATATTCATGTTTTAAAATTATTCAAATCTTGGTGAAACCTAGGATTTGACCAAGATTCAAATCCGTATAAAAATTAAAAAATAAAATAAAAAACAAGGTCTTCTTATGTTATATAGTAAGGTCATGTATCTACGGAAATTCAATTCGGCTCCCGGGTGCGTATGCTCCCTCTACCAAAAAATCATATTTTGAAATATCAAAAAATTTGGATAAAAAATTCTACATATACATGTCCATAATATATGTGCGTTTGGCAAGTTTCACGAAAAACCAATATTTTTGTGATCTATATAAATAGGAGAAAGTTTATTTTGTGAAAAGCATTAATTTTAGCACTGAATTTTGTCTTTTTTACACATCTCACATGATAAGTCGATTTTTTATGAAACGACTTTGTGAGCGCGTAGCACGTGAAGATGTACGTGCGATTTTTTGTTTCATTTTTTCTAAAATATTGTATAAGATGCATTTCAAAATATAGGGAGCATATGCACCCATGTTCCAAAACATCACTCCCGTCTATCTACCCCTAACCCTAAGCATGTATCTCGTTGTTTGCGCTATGATACAATATCTACCTATGTTACACTAATCTCCTCTCTCCTACTTAATTAGCTGCCACATCAGCAGTTTTGTGGGACCAATGTGTATGATACTAGCTATGATACTAGCACTATCATGTGGGTACCTAAATCTCGAGTCAAAGTTTGACACGAAACCGATGTGGACTTTATTAATGGTGGAAGGGAGTAACAATCATAAGCACATTATTATTATTGATTGAACAACATTTTATTTGATGTGCCATAAGAAGTTTAGAAACTCCTAGCCCCCGGAGGTGGCGTTTTGGCACACGCGTGCATATGCACCCATTATTGAAAATAATAAAAAAACAATTATATAAATGTTAAAAAAATCTGACATAATTTTTTTGGTATACATTGTGACATCCTATGTTCGTTCATAAGTTTTCGTGGAAAAACAACATTTTGTGTGGTGTGTACAAAAAAGGCAAAAAATGTACTGTACGTAGTCGTGTTACAGCATCAAAATTTGTCTTTTTTACAGGAGCCACATAATTTTTTTTAGAAAACTTATGTACCAACATAAAATGTCTAGATATACATGTAAAATTTTAGTTTAGAATTTTTTGACACTTTGAAATGTGGATTCACATAATGGATTCCTCTACCTCGACCCCCTTGGATTCCTGAACAGACTTACAGTACTACTAGTAGGGCCTACTATTTTTTATTATTATTACCTACTGCAGCCAAAATTTAATCTCATCGAGCGGTAAAATTCCCCGCCAACGCCCAAATATCTCGCGCCGCAAAGTTTCAGATCTGCGAATATTTTTTTCCCTCAAAAGAAGGACTGCGAAATTCCCTTTTTCTCCTCTATCGCCCAGCTTCGCCCTAGTTTCGCCCGCAAGCCCTCAGAGAAACCGCCCCTCTTACCTACCTCCCACCTTCACGGCCGCCGCACCGGAAAATCACCGCCGCACTTCGCCGTTCAAGCTGCCACGGCTTCAAACCTCGAGGCTGCCCTATCCGCTTGATCCGCACCTACTCCGGCGTCCACCGCACCGTATCTCGTTCGCCGACTCTATCGACCACCGCACCTGACCAGCTTCGCCGACACCGACGTCCCCGTGCACTGCACATCATCTGCTTCACCGACCTTCTACTTCGGCCGGCGCGCTGAACACTTCATCGACCGCCCAGCATGTCCTTCTCCGACCCCCCAAGATCTGCTTCCCCGGCACCCACCGCAACAGCAGTCCCCTCGCCGACCTCCACGTCACCCGTAAGAACGCGGAACACGTCTAAACGCCGCCCAGAAATAGGTAACCAGACATCCCTGCGCGTTTTGTTCTGTTAGGAGTATTGCAGCTGACTGTATTTCTGAATTCGTGCTATATTTTTAACTTACAAGTGCTTTCGTTGGTAACCACCTCATCCTTTAGATTTAAACACGACGCATAAGTATTTTTTTCCGTGACCTAACCCACCCATTTGCTGAAACTCTACATGGTATCAGAGCCTAGGTTTCCTTCCTGCTAGTGCTAGCCGCCCCAAACAGTACCATACAAGTTCTTCCTTTGACCACAAAAACCACCGTTGAGATGTAGAAATCCAGGCGGCGGGAGGCCGCATCAGGTGCTCTGCGTGGGTTGCGGCTATCACACACAGCGATGTGAGTTGTGTGAGATCGGCGGCTGCTCGCGCGGGGAGAAAGAAGAGGGTGAAGATCGTTTTGGTTTAGAAAGGAGAGAAGAGGAAGTGAATCCGTGGCAGAGAGATCTGGATCCGTGCGAGGGGGAGATGTTGGAGGCGTGCGGAGTGGGCCGAGCCTTTGAGCGCAGGGCGGAGCCGGAGGTTGGTGCTGGACGTTGACCAGCGCGAGCCGGTCGATGTGGCCAGGTGCGGTCCGCCAGGTTGGCCAGGGCGCGCAGACGAGGCGCCATCCGAGTGGAAGTGAGGAGAAAATGGAGATGTGAGGCTGTGAGGATATGTTGTGATGGAGTTGATGAGGCTGCGGTTGAGTCGTGATGGAGTTGATGAGGCTGCGGTTTAGTGGTGATGGTGATGGTTGTGGATATGTCCAGGGGAAAGGCATGCGTGCCTGAGGTGAGACTGGTTGAGGCCTGACCGGGGGATAGGCATGGGTGCTTGAGGAGTGGATGGTTGAGGCAGGAGTTGGCTGGGGGTTTGTGGGAGAGACGGAAGAGGTCAGTGGCCGGGCAGAGTGGAGAAGAGAGGCTGAGGACATTGAGGCGAGTGTGGATGGTTCTGCGGAACTTGTGTGGTGAGGCAGCCGGGGTTGTTGAGGATGTGTATGGTTAGGAGTTGTGCGTATCCCAGATGGTTGAAGCTGGATGTCTTCGCTGCTGATGAAGAGATGAATCGAGATGACAAGATGATGGAAAGTGCAATGCTGTCATGTATCCTAGGAGTTATGCTGAAAGTTCATTACTCGTAGTTGTCATATGTGTCATGTTGTTGCAAGATGGCCATGGTTGTTTACCCATGATCATCTTGAGGGGGTGTGTTGGACCATGAGTGAGTTTAGTAGTAGCGCTGTAGTAATATTGTATCCAGTGTGAGGCCCATAGAGGCCCATGTCCAGTGGTATTGTAACCCTAACTCAGATGATATAAATACAGAGTGTGGTGGTCTGAGTGATTTAACCCACCCATTCGCTGAAACTCTACAAAATATGAGCCACCAATCATGAACCGTTGAATGCTCTACATGTCCACGATTGACAACAACAACAACAACAACAACAAAGCCTTTATTCCCAAACAAGTTGGGGTAGGCTATACAAGTCCACCATTGACACGATTACAATTTCTCACTATTTGGCCGTAGGCTACTGCTCTAGTTACATCATGTTTGATATCTTTCTGCGATCCTGTATTACATGTTTATGCACGTCATAATGCTTCTACTACTGTTTGGTGTCAATTTAATTATAGCAAATCCTTGACTCGTAACTGTTTGTTGTTATTACACGTGCAGCAGGCACATCTTACACTCATAAACGTAGAGTAAAGCTCGCCTATAATCATGTAAGTACCTGCTGTTTTTTGTATATTGCTTAATGCAAACTTCTATATCTTGGATCCTGTTTCTGTTTACAATTGGCCTCTCCTTCATGCAGAGGAGAAACAGTGAGGCACCAGGTTCTTCTGTCCAAGTACCCGATGAGGTCCGTGTGACTCAAAAAAAAGCTCACGTAAGTTCCCTGTTTTTTTTGGAATGTTAATTTACCTCCTGTGCGTAGTTCAATTGCATCATTTTCTGTATGTTGCACTACCTAAGTTGCCTAATGGAATCTAATAAAATATAAACAATGACCATATGGAACATTGCACACTGCCTTTGACCCATCTGGCATCCGGCATGCCTGGGTATAAGTTACATGATTTGGCTATGTTAAACAAGTCCTGAAATTCTATTATGTTAATTTTTTGCCTGTTGCTTCATTGAGTTTGCCTGTTGTTCCATGGCTAGTGCATGAAGTTTGATAGAAATGATCCTAGCTGAAATGATGCACTTCGTGTTTTTTATTGCTTTATTCCTAACCTAGCTTCCTATTCTACTTGAAACATGATTGCTTTATTCCTAACCTAGCTTCCTATTCTACTTGAAACATGATTGCTTTATTCCTAACCTAGCTTCCTATTCTACTTGAAACATTGTGAAAAAATAGTTATATTACTTGTTTAAATGTCTAGCTTTGTTTTTCTGAGTCCCATTGACATGATGTGGTATATCCATATTCAAATGATCTGGCTGTTTATATAATACGCTCCATGTTCAATTGCTTCATTCATTTTCTAGTAATCTACTAGTAAGTAGCACGTGCTTTGCACGTCACGACATATATAATTTTAAAATATATTTCCATATTTTATTTGATGTTGATAATTATTATTTTTTGCTAAAATTAGTCACAAAGCCTAAAGTTTGGCTTTTGAAAAACTAATACACCCTAAAAGAAGTAATGGAAGGAGTAATATGTGAGTTCACTACAATTAAGTTTTTTAGTCAGTATGAAATAGAAGTATACCCTAATACGAAAGTGACAAAACTTTTTCATGGACACCCCATTAGGATTATGTATATTTTTGTGATTAGAGTCGAGAATTTTTAAGGATCTATCTTACCTTTTGCGGCATGCATATTGCACGGCAAGACTATCTAATTTATATATTTCTACCATATTTTTTGAAATTTAAAATACATTATCCAATATCTATGTATAAATTTACTACCTCAATACTTTTTATGTGACCCACACATGGCCACCGTTAGATTTTATATCAAAACTGGTTTGTCATGGGGAAAAAAGTTAGACCTTAATATGAGTAAATACGAAATATTAGTACTAAATTAATATATAATATTTTATCAGCCTTGGTTGGTGGACCAATGAACTTCGTATCTTCGAGCTTGAAGATGGTTCTTGTAACATAGTAATTGCTATTTGTTTTCCTAGCACAGAATTATATATCAATATCTTCACATAACCATGTACGATGAAGATGATATTTTTCATAACACAGTGCCAATGTAGACGATGGCTTGTGCTTCTATAAACTCCCAAAACAAAAATGTTTTCTTGAGTAAAACAAAAGAACGGCTGAGATTAAATGATACATGTTTGGTATTAGGGGTGAGATGGCTGAGATTAAATGATACCATGATACCCTTTCGGGGGATTACACTATTTTAAATTTTGAGGGTATATGAAAGCTAAAGCCTTAGATTTTGTTGGCAAGTGAATGTTGTCATTGGCCCTGTTATGGATTTTGCATTTCTATTGCCACTACTTGTACTGACATCTCGCTTCATTCGTGTTTAATTCGGTCCCGTTGGTACTCGAACCCGGGTGGGCTGGCTGCGCACTCGCAAGCCTTGCCACTGAGCTAGCACTCAGTTCTCAGATTAAGCAATGCCTCGTTATGCTTAATTTAAATGTTATGGCACTTCATACAAGCCATACAATTAATTGTTGCATTGACCTTCTACGTTGTCGAAGGCACTATCTGAGTCATGCTTAAATCAATCATACATTATTTTCCTAATTGTATCCAATCCAACATGCACATGTTTTGACTGTATTTGGCTATTTGCTAGATTTCTTCTGTGCAGTGACCTGGCTTCGTTATTGGGCACATGATGTCTAGTTGCTTGGTTCATTGTATACATCATCGCCATGATCTAGTTTGGTTTGTTCTAAGAGGCATGTGGCTTAACTGGTTTCTTTGTTATATCTGCCCATGGTTCTTTCAAAATTATGTCAACAGTGTTGTTTGTTTGCCGTGTATTGTATTGCATTTTAACTTGTTTTGTCTTAGTTTCAGCCTGCAAACAAAGTTGTAATGTCAGTAGGGACAACCCATTTATCAAGTGTTGCGGTCATTTCACAGAGCAACAGTGACAGTGGCACGTGCTCTCATTGGTCCACTGAGTCCAGTACACCAACCGTTCCAGAAGAAATAGATGTACGAGGCTCTATTTTGGATTGCTTGCTATGTTATATCAGCTCAATGATGCTCTTGAAATTGGAGGTCTTTTATTGCATCATATGATGTTGTAACTTGTTTTATCTAAATTTCAGGCTTCAAATAAAGCTACAAAGCCAGAAGCAAGGGCCAATGCCTCAAGTATTGATGTTTCACAAAGCAGCAGTGAGAGTGCATATTGCTCGCATAGGCCCATGGTATCTATTGCTCAACTTAATCCGGCACAAAGAGATTTGGGGGATGCACTCCAAGAGGCAGTTGATATATTTGGGCGGGAAAACAAAGATGCTGATGAAATAATTGCCAACACACGCCAAGAGATACATGAATTGAAAAATAGGCAAACTTTGACAGAAAATGTTCTAAAGAATCTCCTATGCACTTGTCATGGTAAGCCAGTTGTGATGTGTCTGGGAATTGAAGGTGTCTAAATAAACTTTGATTTTGTTGTTCAGTCAAGTGGACTGCTGATGCCAATGCTGTAATTAATTACTGCTCAAAATTTCGTTCAAAATTTCGTGGTCTGTAATAATTGCAAATTTTGTTGTTGTACTAAAATTAGATATGTTCCATGTGGCTGCTGTATTTTGTGTGAAATAATATCCTGATGTGTACTTCAATTAAACCATAAATCGACTGCATGCTGAAAATTTGAATCTGAGCGCACGTGTGAACTGTTTTCTGCTCGTAATGCAATAAAGGCTGTTTCTTCGAAGACTACGAACATGGTAGCCCATTAATAATACCTTAATAATTATGCCTGCTAGCAAGATAGATGGTCCTTATTATAGTCAGGCATGCCAACTTGTATGATTAAAAGTAGTTCGTACACATTAAATCTACCATCTGCATTTTTCTCTGTAATAACTTTTCTTTTTACACAACTCAAAACTTGTCATGCTAATATGAAATTCGAGATGGCAAAACATGGGAAAGATAAAGATATCACCAAAAACTCTTTCCTGCGAAATGCTGGGTTTTGAAGCCCAAGTCCAAGTCTTTCTCTGCTCAAGTTTTGGAGGAACAACTCCAAGTAGAACGAGTTGCAACAGCTATGCTAAGAACAAAAGTTGACATGTTGAGATCGAGATTAGAAGCATGTGATGCCCTACTGCACGAGGCCAATCAAGTTCGTTATAATCTCCCAAAGACTAAGAAAATGCCATAGATAATTGGAGATGAACACTACATAGTGAGTACATTGGTCTTGTGAAATGTTTCCTTAGATTATGGCACCTTTCCTACTTTTGTTGGTGGATGCATTTATCTGCGGTTGGGATCAACTTGGTAGTTGTTCCTGTGGATGTTATATAAATTAATTGCATAGCCTTTTTCAATCAGTTCGAACTTAAATGGTATCATAGCCAAGGTCTCAAGTTTGAATTGTCGAACGTGTGGTTTAATTTAATCTCTGTCGGGCGGCAAAATCTCCCACCAATCCTGAAATATTTCAAACGCATTTTTGAATTGGATTAAGAAGATAGGGACAGAGATCCAGTGCCCCCACGTTCACAGGGCACAACGTGACCTGAGGCTTCCCATCCACCATTCGTTTCAATCCAACGGCAAGGAAAGCAACAACGTGACCCGATTAATTTCTGCTGAGCTGAAGAGCTGCTGTGTTCTCTCGAACCTGAAGAAATAGAGAAGGGAACAGAAGATGATTTCGGTTCCGAGCGCATCTGTCCGGGCCAAAAATGTGTCTGGTACAAACTCCAGCGGGACGACGCATAGTGACTGGGCCGTTCGCAGCGACGCAAACATGCCCAAATATGCGCCTCGGATCCGTCGCGCGGACGCTGCGTGGACGCGTAAAGTGTCCGCTCGCGTCTGGCGACGTTTCGTCGGGCCCGCTTGGCAGTGACCCAGCGTCGATGCGTCTTCTCAGCGGCGCCGCTTCGGCAGTCTGCGGTCGCGTAAAATGGCGATGCCTCGGGTGGCACGCGTCGTCACCTACCTCTGCGAATGGCGATGCCACGCGTGCAGCGGCCGTCGCGTGCCTCCGACCTATATAAACAGGAGCGTACGCATATCATCTCCTCCCACACTAAAACGGTGAGTAGGAGGTTGAGCGGCATCGGCTAGGGTTTAGTGTGGGAGGAGATGATATGCGTACGCTCCTGTTTATATAGGTCGGAGGCACGCGACGGCCGCTGCACGCGTGGCATCGCCATTCGCAGAGGTAGGTGACGACGCGTGCCACCCGAGGCATCGCCATTTTACGCGACCGCAGACTGCCGAAGCGGCGCCGCTGAGAAGACGCATCGACGCTGGGTCACTGCCAAGCGGGCCCGACGAAACGTTCGCCAGACGCGAGCGGACACTTTACGCGTCCACGCAGCGTCCGCGCGACGGATCCGAGACGCATATTTGGGCATGTTTGCGTCGCTGCGAACGGCCCAGTCACTATGCGTCGTCCCGCTGGAGTTTGTACCAGACACATTTTTGGCCCGGACAGATGCGCTCGGAACCGAAATCATCTTCTGTTCCCTTCTCTATTTCTTCAGGTTCGAGAGAACACAGCAGCTCTTCAGCTCAGCAGAAATTAATCGGGTCACGCTGTTGCTTTCCTTGCCGTTGGATTGAAACGAATGGTGGATGGGAAGCCTCAGGTCACGTTGTGCCCTGTGAACGTGGGGGCACTGGATCTCTGTCCAGAAGATAGATCATGATCATGGTAGTGACCTATATTCAACGTGATGATGATTTGATTTTGCACTCGGCCTTGTCAACAGATATACTAATACGGTATCATAAAAATTATACTATTGAAAACTTCTTTTGAATATGAATCCAATGGTATAATTTTTTATATCATATATCTCGTATTTTGTTGACTAAATTTGTAGTCAAACTTCTTTCTCGAAATGCGTATTTGCCTATTAAACCGGTATGGAGGTAGTGACCTATATTCAAGGTGATGATGATTTGATTTTGCACTCGGCCTTGAACAGAGGTACTAGTACGGTCTCACAATTTTTTATCATTATAGTTGGACCTTAGCCAAATTCAAAATCTCATAGCGGCAAAACTTCCCGCCCACAAAATACAAAAATTTCACACGCTTCCAAATTCCCATTCTACCCCTGTGGAGATGGCAGCAAAGTCGGTTGGTGGGGGGTATGCCCGTCATTTTTTGGATCACCACCTCCCTAGCCCGGAAACACTCCCAAAAAAATTCATTTCCCTCAGACCACCCACCGGAACTTCCCAAGTCCCTCTCTCCCACCTCCACGACCACCGCACCGGAACATCCCCGCCGGACTTCCCTAGCCTACCCGAGGCCTCGCGATCCTCGTCATCCGGCTGCCTGCCGGAGCCGCTTCATCGACGCCGTCATCAACCGGACCGGATCATCCCCGCCGAACCTCGGAACCATATGCTCATCCGCAGTCTACCGCAGTCGCTTCCGCTGCGGTATCGTCCACCCCACCGGAGCGCCGGATCCGTCGTCCACCGCATCGGATCTTGCTCACCGACACCGCTGTGCATGAACCGGATCTGCTTCACCGGCGCCGTGCATGATCTAAACTCTTCTACTGTCGCTTTTCTATTGCTTGCCTGCAAGTTCTTGTTTAATCTTGGGGGAACCTGTTTGTGCTAACGACGCGCCGTTACGTTTTTGTAGATGAGATGAGTAACCATGAAGTGTAATGGCCGTCTCTCCAACCCCAAGTAGCACATGTAGCGTACTTCATCACCGGATCTATCAACCCCAGGAAGATCTGCTGTGACTCCCACAGAGTGCTTCTCCTAATGTAAGTCCCTTGTTTTAGCGCCATGTTCTGGGTTCAGATGCTTGTTTGTCTGAAGCTCTTTTAGTTCATTCCTAGATATGACCGTAACACCTTGCTATTTTCTAGTTCATTGCTAACTTTAAGCGATTGAACATTTTGGTTTGCATTCCCTGCTCTGTAGATGTAGCCATCATAACTTCTATCTTGCTCAGTCGTTGTTACAAAAATTATAGGCTGCTACTATTTTGTTCATGCCAATCTTGTTCTCCCTGAACATGTTGGTTTGCATTCCCTGTACTACAGGTGATGCCATTGTTATTTCTATCTACTTCGTCGTAAGCTAACAAAGTAACTGCCTGCTATTAGTTCCTGCATGCTATCGCTCTGCCATCCTGCAGTACAAATTTATTTGAACTCGTCACAACAGCTACTTCCATCATAATTTTGTCTGCCATCTGATTCTTCAAAAGCTGCAATATTAACTTGTTTCTCTTAATTGGCATGGCGCTCACATATAGAATGGTGAACATATTGGTGTGCATTCCCTCTTCTACAAGTTCACAGGTGATCCCACTATATTCCGTTTCTGGTCCATCCTAAGCCGTAGCATTAACTATCCTCTATGTGTTGCTCATTACAACTTTATATCCCGAAACAAATTGATTTGTTTCCCTTATCTACAAGTTTATGAGTGATGCCATTATAACTCCTATCTGTTTTATTCCTAGCTATTATAGTAACATCCTGCTATTATTTAGTTCATGGCCAATTTTAAGTAATTGCACATGTTGGTTCGCATTCCCTGCTCTATAGCTTTTGGCATCGTAACTTCTATATTTGGTTTACATTCCCTGCTCTGTAGATCTAGCCATCATAACTTTATCTTGCTCAGTCGTTGTTACAAAAATTATGGCCTGCTACTATGTTGTTTGTGCCAATTTTTTACTCCATGAACATGTTGGCTTGCATTCCCTGTACTACAGGTGATGCCATTGTTTTGTATCTAGTTCATTGTAAGCTAACAAAGTAAGGACTTAGTTTGGCATGCTATCACTCTGCTATCTAGCCTGTAGTACAAATAAACTTGTCATACTACTAGATAATAATTTTGCGTGCCATCTTGTTCTTCAAAAGCTGCATTATTGACTTGTTTCTCTGACTTGGCATGACGCTCACATATGGAATGCTGAACATATTGGTTTGCATTCCCTCTTATACAAGTTCACAGGTGATCCCACTATATTCTGTATCTGGTCCATCCTAAGCTCCAGCATTAACTATCCTCTATGTGTTGCTCATTACAAGTTTATATCCCGAAACATCTTGATTTGCATCCCCTTCACTATAAGTTCAGGAGTATTATTTAGTTCACGGCCAATGAAGTAATTGCACTTGGCACATGTTGGTTCACATTCCCTCCTCTTTAGATTTTGCCATCGTAACTTCTATTTTTGGTTTACATTCCCTGCTCTGTAGATGTAGCCATCATAACTTCATCTTGCTCAGTCGTTGTTACAAAATTTATAGCATGCTACTATGTTGTTCATGCCAATTTTGTACTCCCTGAACATGTTGGTTTGCATGGGACTCGACAGTAGTAAGTCTGCTGTTTCATTCTAACATGCTCTGTTATATTGGCTGTTGGTATGCGGCATGCACTCTTTGTTTGCTTATTATGCGCATTACAATGATCTTGTTATAATGACGAAATGATGAGTTCCAAATTCTTTGGCAAACAATATTGTAGTGTCTTTGCCTTTCCATTGTTGCTGTCTTAACTTGTAATGTCTTTGTTTTAGATATAGGTGCTGCATGGACAACTTAAAAGATTGCCGGATCGCTTCATTGTATTGCTAGGTTTAATTACCATTCAATTTCTCTGGGTTCTGTAATATTTTTTCAAAGCCTTGCAGCTGATGTAATATTTAGTTAGTTTTTATAGTTCTTTCGCGCATTTTTTCTTTGGTGCTTGTGGTAAGTGAGGCTATCCGACAGAAATCATGTGCTGCGTAAATATTCTCAGTATCTAAATCACAAATTCCCATCCCTTAAACGCCCCAATTAAGCGAAATCACATATGTGCCGGCACGCAAAATCCTAAAGCGCCTATTATGCCGGCATATAAACAGCAACTAAACGGGCTGGCCCACTTACTTATTGGGCCAGCCCACTTGATTTATGGTGGACCCCACCCTCTAATGGGCCGGCCCCGTAACAGAAAAGTGGGCCCCGGCTTATTGGGCCGGCCCGCTAATTCGTCGGGCCAGCCCACCTGATTTACCGTGGACCCCACATGCTAATTGGGCCGGCCCACTAACTTGTTGGGCCAGCCCAATTGCTTTTATGGTGGACCCCACATACTAAATGGGCCGGCCCTTTAACAGGAAAGTGGGACCCAACCGTGTTTTTGGCCTGGCCCACTACCTTGTTGGGCCGGCCCACTTGCTATATGGTGGACCCCACATACTAAATGGGCCGGCCCTTTAAGAGGAAAGTGGGACCCACCTGTGTTTTTGGCCCGGCCCACTATCTTGTTGGGCCGGCCCACTTGCTATATGGTGGACCCCACATACTACATGGGCCGGCCCTTTAACAGGGATGTGGGACCCACCTGTGTTTTTGGCCCGGCCCACTTTCTTGTTGGGCCAACCCACTTGCTATATGGTGGACCCCACATACTAAATGGGCTGGCCCTTTAACAGGAAAGTGGGACCCACCTATCTTGTTGGGCCGACCCACTTGCTACATGGTGGACCCCACGTACTTAATGGGCCGGTGATGCGCGTAGATGTACACGTCCGTTGGGAACCCCAAGAGGAAGGTATGATGCGCACAAGTTTTCCCTCAGAAAGAAACCAAGGTTTATCGAACCAGGAGGAGCCAAGAAGCACGTTGAAGGTTGATGGCGGCGGGATGTAGTGCGGCGCAACACCAGGGATTCCGGCGCCAACGTGGAACCTGCACAACACAAACAAAGTACTTTGCCCCAACGAAACAGTGAGGTTGTCAATCTCACCGGCTTGCTGTAACAAAGGATTAACCGTATTGTGTGGAAGATGATTGTTTGCAAGAAAACAGTAAAACAAGTATTGCAGAGATTTGTATTTCAGTATAAAAGAATGGACCGGGGTCCACAGTTCACTAGAGGTGTCTCTCCCATAAGATAAAGCATGTTGGGTGAACAAATTACAGTCGGGCAATTGACAAATAGAGAGAGCATCGCAATGCACATACATGGCATGATAAATATAGTGAGATTTAATCAGGGCATTACGACAAAGTACATAGACCGCCATCCAACTGCATCTATGCCTAAAAAGTCCACCTTCAGGTTATCATCCGAACCCCTTCCGTATTAAGTTGCAAAGCAACAGACAATTGCATTAAGTATGGTGCGTAATGTAATCAATAACTACATCCTTAGACATAGCATCAATGTTTTATCCCTAGTGGCAACAACACAACACAACCTTAGAACTTTTTGTCACTGTCCCAGGTATCAATGTAGGCATGAACCCACTATCGAGCATAAATACTCCCTCTTGGAGTTAAGAGTAAAAACTTGGCCAGAGCCTCTACTAATAACGGAGAGCATGCAAGATCATAAACAACACATAAGTAATAACTTGATAATCACCATAACATAGTATTCTCTATCCATCGGATCCCGACAAACACAACATATAGTATTACAGATAGATGATCTTGATCATGTTAGGCAGCTCACAAGATCCAACAATGAAGCATAATTAGGAGAAGACAACCATCTAGCTACTGCTATGGACCCATAGTCCAGGGGTGAACTACTCACTCATCACTCCGGAGGCGACCATGGCGGTGTAGAGTCCTCCGGGAGATGAATCCCCTCTCCGGCAGGGTGCCGGAGGCGATCTCCTGAATCCCCGAGATGGGATTGGCGGCGCGCGTCTCGGAAGGTTTTCCGTATCGTGGCTCTCGGTACGGGGGTTTCGCGACGGAGGCTTTAAATAGGCGGAAGGGCAACGTGGGGGCCACACGAGGGCCCCACACCATAGGTCGGCGCGGCCGGGGGGGCCGCGCCGCCCTATGGTGGCGGCGCCTCATGGCCCCACTTCGACTCCTCTTCGGTCTTCTGGAAGCTTCGTGGCAAAATAGGACCCTGGGCGTTGATTTTGTCCAATTCCGAGAATATTTCCTTACTAGGATTTCTGAAACCAAAAACAGCAGAAAACAACAACTGGCTCTTCGGCATCTTGTTAATAGGTTAGTTCCGAAAATGCATAAATACGACATATAATGTGTATAAAACATGTAGATATCATCAATAATGAAGCATGGAACATAAGAAATTATCGATACGTTGGAGACGTATCAGCATCCCCTTAGCTCGTCCCGAGCAGGTAAAACGATAACAAAGATAATTTCTGAAGTGACATGCCATCATAATCTTGATCATACTATTTGTAAGCATATGTAATGAATGCAGCGATCAAAACAATGGTAATGACATGAGTAAACAAGTGAATCATAAAGCAAAGACTTTTCATGAATAGTACTTCAAGACAAGCATCAATAAGTCTTGCATAAGAGTTAACTCATAAAGCAATAAATCAAAGTAAAGGTGTTGAAGCAACACAAAGGAAGATTAAGTTTCAGCGGTTGCTTTCAACTTATAACATGTATATCTCATGGATATTGTCAACATAGAGTAATATAACAAGTGCAATATGCAAGTATGTAGGAATCAATGCACAGTTCACACAAGTGTTTGCTTCTTGAGGTGGAGAGAGATAGGTGAACTGACTCAACATAAAAGTAAAAGAAAGATCCTTCAAAGAGGAAAGCATCGATTGCTATATTTGTGCTAGAGCTTTTATTTTGAAAACATGAAACAATTTTGTCAACGGTAGTAATAAAGCATATGAGTTATGTAAATTATATCTTACAAGTTGAAAGCCTCATGCATAGTGTACTAATAGTGCCCGCACCTTGTCCTAATTAGCTTGGACTACCGGATCATCGCAATGCACATGTTTTAACCAAGTGTCACAATGGGGTACCTCCATGCCGCCTGTACAAGGGTCTAAGGAGAAAGTTCGCATTGGATTTCTCGCGTTTGATCATTCTTCAACTTAGACACCCATACCGGGACAACATGGACAACAGATAATGGACTCCTCTTTAATGCATAAGCATGTAGCAACAATTATTATTCTCATATGAGATTGAGGATATGTGTCCAAAACTGAAACTTCCACCATGATTCATGGCTTTAGTTGGCGGCCCAATGCTCTTCTCTAACAATATGCATGCTCTAACCATTAAGGTGGTAGATCTCTCTTACTTCAGACAAGACGGACATGCATAGCAACTCACATGATATTCAACAAAGAGTAGTTGATGGCGTCCCCAGGAACATGGTTATCGCACAACAAGCAACTTAATAAGAGATAAAGTGCATAAGTACATATTCAATACCACAATAGTTTTTAAAGCTATTTTGTCCCATGAGCTATATATTGCAAAGGCGAATGATGGAATTTTAAAGGTAGCACTCAAGCAATTTACTTTGGAATGGCGGAAAAATACCATGTAGTAGGTAGGTATGGTGGACACAAATGGCATAGTGGTTGGCTCAAGGATTTTGGATGCATGAGAAGTATTCCCTCTCGATACAAGGTTTAGGCTAGCAAGGTTATTTGAAACAAACACAAGGATGAACGGTGCAGCAAAACTCACATAAAAGACATATTGTAAACATTATAAGACTCTACACCGTCTTCCTTGTTGTTCAAAACTCAATACTAGAAATTATCTAGACCTTAGAGAGACCAAATATGCAAACCAAATTTTAGCAAGCTCTATGTATTTCTTCATTAATGGGTGCAAAGTATATGATGCAAGAGATTAAACATGAGCACAACAATTGCCAAGTATCAAATTATCCAAGACATTATAGCAAATACTACATGTATCATTTTCCAATTCCAACCATATAACAATTTAACGAAGAAGAAACTTCGCCATGAACATTATGAGTAAAGCCTAAGGACATATTTGTCCATATGCAACAGCGGAGCGTGTCTCTCTCCCACACAAAGAATGCTAGGATCCAACTTTATTCAAACAAAAACAAAAACGAAAACAAACCGACGCTCCAAGAAAGTGCATAAGATGTGACGGAATAAAAATATAGTTTCGGGAGGAACCTGATGATGTTGTCGATGAAGAAGGGGATGCCTTGGGCATCCCCAAGCTTAGACGCTTGAGTCTTCTTAAAATATGCAGGGGTGAACCACGGGGCATCCCCAAGCTTAGAGCTTTCACTCCTCTTGATCATAGTATATCATACTCCTCTCTTGATCCTTGAAAACTTCCTTCACACCAAACTTCAAGCAAACTCATTAGAGGGTTAGTGCACAATAAAAATTTACATTTTCAGAGGTGACACAATCATTCTTTACACTTCTGGACATTGCATAAAGCTACTGGACATTAATGGATCAAAGAAATTCATCCAACATAGCAAAAGAGGCAATGCGAAATAAAAGGCAGAATCTGTCAAAACAGAACAGTTCGTAAATACGAATTTTAAAATGGCACCAGACTCGCTCAAATGGAAAAACTCAAAACTAATGAAAGTTGCGTACATATCTGAGGATCACTCACGTAAATTGGCATAATTTTCTGAGTTACCTACAGAGAATTAGGCCCAGATTCGTGACAGCAAAGAAATCTGTCTCTGCGCAGTAATCCAAATCTAGTATGAACCTTACTATAGAGACTTTACTTGGCACAAAAACATGATAAGGAGAGGTTGCTAGAGTAGTAAACAACTTCCAAGACTCAAATATAAAACAAAGTGCTGTAGTGAAAACAATGGGTTGTCTCCCATAAGCGCTTTTCTTTAACGCCTTTCAGCTAGGCGCAGAAAGTGTGTATCAAGTATTATCAAGAGATGAAGCATCAACATCATAATTTGCTCTAATAATAGAGTCATAAGGTAACTTCATTCTTTTTCTAGGGAAGTGTTCCATACCTTTCTTGAGAGGAAATTGATATTTAATATTACCTTCCTTCATATCAATAGTAGCACCAACGGTTCGAAGAAAATGTCTTCCCAATATAATGGGACAAGATGCATTGCATTCAATATCCAAGACAACAAAATCAACGGGGACAAGGTTATTGTTAACCACAATATGAACATTATCAACTCTCCCCAAAGGTTTCTTTTTAGCATTATCAGCGAGATTAACATCCAAATAACAATTCTTTAATGGTGGCAAGTCAAGCATATCATAGACTTTCTTAGGCATAACAGAAATACTTGCACCAAGATCACATAAAGCATTACAATCAAAATCATTGACCCTCATCTTAATGATGGGCTCCCAACCATCTTCTAACTTTCTAGGAATAGAGGTTTCACGTTTTAGTTTCTCTTCTCTAGCTTTTATGAGAGCATTTGTAATATGTTTTGTAAAGGCCAAATTTATAGTACTAGCATTAGGACTTTTAGCAAGTTTTTGTAAGAACTTTATAACTTCAGAGATGTGGCAATCATCAAAATCTAAATCATTATGAGCTACAGCAATGGGATCATTGTCCCCAAGGTTGGAAAAAATTTCAGCAGTTTTATCACAAGCAGTTTCAGCAGTTTTAGCAATTTCAGGCAGTTTTGTACGCTTTGCACTAGGAGTAGAAACATTGCCAACACCAATTATTTTACCATTGATTGTAGGAGGTGCAGCAACATGTGAGGAATCAACATTACTTTTGGTGGTCATAGTCCAAACTTTAGCTACATTATTCTCTTTAGCTAGTTTTTCATTTTCTTCTCTATCCCACCTAGCACGCAGTTCAGCCATTAATCTTATATTCTCGTTAATTCTAACTTGGATGGCATTTGCTGTAGTAGTAATCTTATTATCAATGTCATTATTAGGCATAACTTTCAATTTTAAAAGATCGACATCAGAGGCAAGTCTATCAACTCTAGAAGCAAGAATATCAATTTTATCAAGCTTTTCCTCAACAGATTTGTTAAAAGCAGTTTGTGTACTAATAAATTCTTTAAGCATAGCTTCAAGACCAGGGGTACACTCCTATTATTGTTGTAAGAATTCCCATAAGAATTACCATAACCATTACCATTAGCAGAAGGATATGGCCTATAGTTATTACCAGAATTGTTCCTATAAGCATTGTTGTTGAAATTATTATTTTTAATGAAATTCACATCAACATTTTCTTCTTGAGCAACCAATGAAGCTAAAGGAACATTATTAGGATCAACATTAGTCCTACCATTCACAAGCATAGACATAATCACATCAATCTTATCACTCAAGGAGGAGGTTTCTTCAACAGAATTTACCTTCTTACCTTGTGGAGCTCTTTCCGTGTGCCAGAGTAATTTATCATCATATCATCAAGAAGCTTTGTAGCCGCCCCCAATGTGATGGACATAAAGGTACCTCCAGCAGCTGAATCCAATAAATTCCGCGAAGAAAAATTTAGTCCTGCATAGAAGGTTTGGATGATCATCCAAGTAGTCAGTCCATGGGTTGGGCAATTCTTTACCAAAGATTTCATTCTCTCCCATGCTTGAGAAACATGTTCATTATCTAATTGCTTAAAATTCATTATGCTACTTCTCAAAGATATAATTTTAGCGGGAGGATAATATCTACCAATAAAAGCATCCTTGCATTTAGTCCATGAATCAATACTATTCTTAGGCAAAGATAGCAACCAATCTTTAGCTCTTCCTCTTAATGAGAAAGGAAACAATTTCAATTTAATAATATCACCATCTACATCCTTGTACTTTTGCATTTCACATAGTTCGACAAAATTATTAAGATGGGCAGCAGCATCATCAGAACTAATACCAGAAAATTGATCTCTCATGACAAGATTTAGTAAAGCAGGTTTAATTTCAAAGAATTCTGCTGTAGTAGCAGGTGGAGCAATAGGTGTGCATAGGAAATCATTATTATTAGTGGTTGTGAAATCACACAACTTAGTATTTTCAGGAGTATTCATTTTAGCAACAGTAAATAAAACAAACTAGATAAAGTAAATGCAAGTAACTAATTTTTTTATGTTTTGATATAGAGAGCAAGACAGTAAATAAAGTAAAGCTAGCAACTAATTTTTTTGTGTTTTGATATAATGCAGCAAACAAAGTAGTAAATAAAATAAAGCAAGACAAAAACAAAGTAAAGAGATTGAGAAGTGGAGACTCCCCTTGCAGCGTGTCTTGATCTCCCCGGCAACGGCGCTAGAAAAAGTGCTGTTGACGTGGGAGTTGAAAATCTTTGTGGTGTAACTTTTCTTCGTTCCCCGGCAACGGCGCCAGAAAAAGTGCTTGATGCGCGTAGATGTACACGTCCGTTGGGAACCCCAAGAAGAAGGTATGATGCGCACAGCAGCAAGTTTTCCCTCAGAAAGAAACCAAGGTTTATCGAACCAGGAGGAGCCAAGAAGCACGTTGAAGGTTGATGGCGGCGGGATGTAGTGCGGCGCAACACCAGGGATTCCGGCGCCAACGTGGAACCTGCACAACACAAACAAAGTACTTTGCCCCAACGAAACAGTGAGGTTGTCAATCTCACCGGCTTGCTGTAACAAAGGATTAACCGTATTGTGTGGAAGATGATTGTTTGCAAGAAAAGTAAAACAAGTATTGCGAGATTTGTATTCGAGTAAAAGAATGGACCGGGGTCCACAGTTCACTAGAGGTGTCTCTCCCATAAGATAAAGCATGTTGGGTGAACAAATTACAGTCGGGCAATTGACAAATAGAGAGAGCATCGCAATGCACATACATGGCATGATAAATATAGTGAGATTTAATCAGGGCATTACGACAAAGTACATAGACCGCCATCCAACTGCATCTATGCCTAAAAAGTCCACCTTCAGGTTATCATCCGAACCCCTTCCGGTATTAAGTTGCAAAGCAACAGACAATTGCATTAAGTATGGTGCGTAATGTAATCAATAACTACATCCTTAGACATAGCATCAATGTTTTATCCCTAGTGGCAACAGCACAACACAACCTTAGAACTTTCTGTCACTGTCCCAGGTATCAATGTAGGCATGAACCCACTATCGAGCATAAATACTCCCTCTTGGAGTTAAGAGTAAAAACTTGGCCAGAGCCTCTACTAATAACGGAGAGCATGCAAGATCATAAACAACACATAAGTAATAACTTGATAATCACCATAACATAGTATTCTCTATCCATCGGATCCCGACAAACACAACATATAGTATTTAGATAGATGATCTTGATCATGTTAGGCAGCTCATAAGATCCAACAATGAAGCATAATTAGGAGAAGACAACCATCTAGCTACTGCTATGGACCCATAGTCCAAGGGTGAACTACTCACTCATCACTCCGGAGGCGACCATGGCGGTGTAGAGTCCTCAGGAGATGAGTCCCCTCTCGGCAGGGTGCCGGGGCGATCTCCTGAATCCCCGAGATGGGATTGGCGGCGGCTGCGTCTCTGGAAGGTTTTCCGTATCGTGGCTCTCGGTACTGGGGGTTTCGCGACGGAGGCTTTAAATAGGCGGAAGGGCAACGTGGGGGGCCACACGAGGGCCCCACACCATAGGTCGGCGCGGCCAGGGCCTGGGCCGCGCCGCCCTATGGTGGTGGCGCCTCGTGGCCCCACTTCGACTCCTCTTCGGTCTTCCGGAAGCTTCGTGGCAAAATAGGACCCTGGGCGTTGATTTCGTCCAATTGAGAATATTTCCTTACTAGGATTTCTGAAACCAAAAAGCAGAAAACAGCAACTGGCTCTTCGGCATCTTGTTAATAGGTTAGTTCTAGAAAATGCATAAATACGACATATAATGTGTATAAAACATGTAGATATCATCAATAATGAAGCATGGAACATAAGAAATTATCGATACGTTGGAGACGTATCGCGGCCCCAATGGGACCCCTGTGTTTTTGGCCCGGCCCACTGGCTTGTTGGGCCAGCCCATTTGATCTATTGTGGACCCCACGTACTAAATGGGCCGGCCCGATAGTAGGATAGTGGGACCCACATGCTAATTGGGCCGGCCCAATAACTTCTTGGGCCGGCCCACTTGCTTTAAGGTGGACCCCACTTGGTAAATGGGCCGGCCCGATAACAGGAAAGTGGGTTCCACATGTCTTGTGGGCCGGCCCTTTTCCCTGTTGACCAGTCAAACGTGTGCTTTCGGCCGGCCCACATGCTTAGTGGGCCGGCCCATTTAGTTTTGACCAGTCAACCTTAGAGGTTAGGCCCGGCCCACGTAACTAATGGACCAGCCCAGCTATATAGTTGACCGGTCAAACTAAGTCAGCTGGCCCGGCCCGCAAACTTAATGGGCCGGCCCGCTTAAGACGTGGCATGCCTCGTGTGGGCCTACCATCTACCACGGGGTTTCAGCGGTTAACGCCGTTGCAATTAACGCGTGCCACGTGTCGGTTGCATGACGTCAGATCAACGGGCTCCGGAAACACCGCAACGGTCCGATTTTCCGTGGCGGAAGGGCGCCCAAGCGCGACGGACCGAAAAAATCGTCGTAGGACTTTGCCTGACGCAGTTTCGACAACAGAACCCATATCGTCGGGTTAGGCCCATAGGCGACGAAAAAGACCCCTTAGCGGACGATTTTGGGACGTTGTCTATCAGAACTTTGGTTACAATACATGGTAGTCCAAAGAGAGGATACAACCATAAGGAAGATATCCTATTGGAAGATGTATACCAACACATGTTATGGTTAAGTAAGAGTCGTTTAAAATGTCAAATGACTGATGTTAAGTAAGGGAGATAAGTTATATAAGGTAGTATATGTCTATGATGAGTCAATCATAGGAGGTAAGGAAGAGTGATAGGAGTATTTAAGTCTACTTTTCATGGTAAAGTTGGTAATCATATATGATTCACTTGAGAGTCATGATGTGAGGGAGTAGAACATCATAAATACGATAACAGAAGTATGATAAGGAGTAGGATTTAAGGAATAGTTCGAAAGCTTAGGCCTTAAAATCCTAATAACTGTACCAAGACATGTTAGAACTAATTGTATTATAGGAAGTAGTCCTCAATAGCACATATATATGGTATACTATTTTGTTAGTACTTCCAAAGAAAACTAGGTTAACTTCAACTATCCCAGGCCATTTTGTTTCAAGTTTGTCTCATTGCAAATGTGCAATTAAGATAAATGTTGAGACAAATAGTAGAAATTCACGTATTCGTGCTAAGTATCACAACCTAAACCTATCTTATGTGGTGTTATATACTACACATCTGAGCCTGATGTTTAGGGATGTCTTACCCAACTATTATATTCGGGCATATATGATGTGTATTATAAACACAAAGCTGAATCTTTTCGGGTTTTATTGGATTTTTATTGTTTGACTAGATCCATACATGAAGTTTGACTTTGATATGCAAATGCATGTTGCAATATCAAACTCTTACTTGATGTTATAGGTCTAGAGGGTAAAGGTATTCATGTGGGGAAGTGATGAATTCTGAAGATTTTGAAGACAAGATGAAGGCTCACCACAAGAAGGAAGTAAAATTGTGAGAAGCAACCACAACAATCTGAAGGAAGGACCAATTAAAACTCATTTTTATCCTCAATTGAGGAGTACTTCAACATGGAAGTACCATGAAAGTGAGAAAAATAGTGAATATGGAGTAGTAGTTATGGAGCCCTACTCATTATGGAAGAAGGGAATGCAAGTGAAGTCACTTACGATACTATTTTCATAGTGTCAACAAGTGGTTATCTTGCAAAACAAACCCTAGAAGAAGGAAAATAGACAAGTGAAGTCGCAGCTGGTATAATAAGACCGCAGCTGATATAGGATAATCATGAAGAGAAAGTATGTGAAGTGAGGTATATCTTAACTAAAACTATAAAAGTAGCCACAGCTGGTAGGTAGATGTTGACTAAAACCATAGCATAGCCACAACTGGTATCCAATAAGTAACATCTGGTGTTAGATAGTCTGCAGCTGGTAACAAATAGTCCACAGCTTAATCGTTCTTTCACTCTAAAGGAAAGAGGGATTCCGTAGCTGGTATTCCGTAGCTAATAAATATTTAGTCGGAGGATTCACATCGGATACCCACAACTGTGTGGATACACCGCAAAGAATTCTTCGTGAGACTTTAGAAAGGTACAAAATATAAACCAGACTTAAACCAACTACCTAACCTTGGAGTTTAATGATTAGAAGAAAAGGAGTTTGAAGATCATTAGTAAACTCCAAGGGGGAGAGGAAGGCTGAATGAGAAGTATTAAGATATAATATTTGGAGTATGATGGACCAAGAAGAAGGTCTGAACTGAGAGGAAGTCCGATCCTATTTTCATAAGATTGGTGGAAAGTATCCATATAATAGTACTCTCAGGAGGTTGTCAGACCAGAAGCCGAGGTTCATATCTCGAGGAAGTAAGGGTTAGACCTTAACTTGAGTGGGTAATTGATAATTACTCAGAAGTAAAAGAGCTCAAGTAAGTCTAAGATAATGAAGTTGGATGAAGAAGATGTCGGAGGACAATCAAAGCTTAAGAAGGCTTAAGACCGAAGGAGTTTGACCATACCAAAACATAAGCCTATTAGAAAGATTCCTTTCATGGAACCTAAAGAAACCAAAAGGAGGATAACTAGCATAAACTAGAAGCCATGATTGGATGGACTAAATGAGTCTAATCCATTCGTAGGAATAAACCACCAGGACCATGCCTATTGTAAATACCTTACTAAGTACCATTACTTTCGTTATGGTAGTAAGGGAAAACAATACCCTACCTTAAATAAATCTTTTAGAATTAAGGTTTGGGCACCGCAGTTGGTACATCGTAGTGCCATATTACACCGTAGCGGGTAGAACCAAGCTATGGGTACCCAGATAGGAAGCTATCACCACCATTATTAGTAAAGTCCATTAGCACAATAAGATGTCCTAATCCAAGGATCTTTGGAGAGCAAGACTATAAGCTTAGAGTGTTGGAAGAAATCATAGAATTAAAGAAAGTATCAGTGCCAGACATCAGAAGACTCCAGGAAGGATCTGGACAAGGGATATATCCAATTATATCTAATGAGATCACCATGGAGTTTGAAAGGATTGTGATCTGTTCAAGTCAGTTCCACATTCCGAAACATGAGAGCGTTCGAACTTCGGGACGAAGTTCAGTTTAAGGGGGAGAGGCTGTAATATCCCAGGTTTAGAGGCAAGAAAAAGAGAGAACACGAGAGTGTGCATTGCATTCATGCATAGAAAATCCGGGGGATTTTCGCGCGTTCATCTAAAACACAAAGTGATCGAGGTTTCTCTTGTGTCGATGGAATTGATGTATGTCACCGACACAAGTGCGATAAATTTCGACATGACCTTTGTTGATTTATTATGTTTTCGAGGGAAATAGTTTGAATTCAAATTCAAATATGAAAGACATACATTCAAATAAGAATTTGAATTCTAAACAATTATATAAATACAAAGTAAATATAAATATAAATGAGAATCAAATATTACAAATAATATTTCACATAAGTATTTCCTTTACAACATTTATTGAATATTACATGTTGGAAAAGAAATAGAAGATTACAAAAGTAATAAAGGGAAATCCTAAACTAAATCTTCATCTTCCAAATCTCTCCCAATCTTCTTATTCTTCATCCCTGCAAAAGAAACAACAAAGACAAAAGAAGTGGTTTGTGGATATTAAAATGTTTGCCTCCATCATTGGGAGGCAATGTTACTGTTGGTAACTAGCTAGAGGGAATCAAGAACTTGTTTTGATTCCCTAATGTTGATTAGAGGGAGTAAATTCAAATTAGGCAACAAGAGGCATTCCGAGCAAGTTGATCACTATTTCATCCGAGGCATCAACGAGGCATTGTTATCGATGGTCACTAATTATATCTTAAGCAACCAGGGACAAGAAGGCAACCACTGATTGATTCAATTCATTTTAAGGAAACAAAGCAACTATTTTAATCTCCCTCTAATCTAGCTAGAATCCTTAAGAAGCCCACATATGTGTTTAAGGTGGATCATCCTTGACATGGAGAAGTCAATATGATCCTAAGACAATTATTTTAAGCCACATATTAATTAAGCGAAGCCTAATTAAATCATATAGACACTTGGTCTGTTAAGCTCACATGTAGCAGCCCATAAGAATTAACACTTGGCAGTACCAAAATAAAGGCCAAGCGTGGATAAAGATCAATCAGACATAGCTTGTGGAGGAGGAGAAGAAAGGGAACTTGTTCTCTTTCACTAGAAAGGGAAACACACACACAGGTAGCACAGTCACACACATTCAGCTGTGTGTTGTCACTCACACAGCAAACAGTCCAGCAGTATAAAACCAAACAACAGACATCCAGCCAGAGGATGTTCTTCCTTAGCCAAAACAGTACAACCATTTCTAGAGCACAAAGGCAGTATCAACAGCTTTTGATCACACACACTTCAGCCAAATAAATCAGTAGTTCCTCTAGCCAAATCCATCTCATAATATCGTAGATCTAGCAGAATACATGCAGATCAACTAGAGCCCAAGATCAACAAATAGATCATATGAAGCAGATCAAGCGAGGAGGAGAAGGCATGCTACAAGAAGCAGCATATCTCAGTAGCCAAAAGAACCAGCTAACAAGCTACAAAGTGCATCAGGTAGAAATCCAATAATAGGATAAATAGATCATGTAGCATCTGTTTTTAGCTTTCGCGTGATCATGAGGGGAAAAAGAAGGGTAACCTGCAAAGTAAATAAATCCAACCACCCTGCAACTAGATCTTGTCTAGGAGGATCTGGAGGAATTATTTCTCTCAGATGGCATAGAAGTGCTATGCTGAATCTTCATAGAGAATTTGGGAAGCCATCTCTTAGTATCTGTTCTTATCAAATAAATTTTGCCTCAGCCTTTGCATCATTGGCGAGGCAACCAAATCAAGATAATATGTGTTCTTATCAGTTTAACCAAGCCCAAGTAAATCACAACAGTACCAAAGCACCTCCCTGTACAACATCAGCTAGCCATTGAGAGCAACACCAACACAGAGCTACCAGGCAGCATAGTTGCACTTCTTTTACAGAATCAAGGCCATAATAAATTTGTATGTAAGCTCACAATTAAGCCACCAAGCACAACATCTATCTGCAGGCAACAATAGTTGCATCTTACATGTCTAAGCTTAACAAGAATTACAACGTAGTAGGAGTGAGTAGTGTATATTCAGTTTGACAGAGATGGTATGTTAAGAACCACACATGAAAGAACACTGGTATATTAAGCAGCCGAACTGCCAGTTAACCTTTACCACTCCAAGGCCATAGACAGAGAGGCATCCTTGCACCAACTAAACCAGGATCAATCAAGCTATAAAATAAACTCATGGAGAGATCACCACGAGCTAAGCATTACAGGTCAAACCATATTTCCAGTCCACACTATAAGCACACCAATCACTAGGCGCACTAAATCAATTAGCAGTAGATGCACAGGTACAGGAAATCACCACTCTTAAGCAACAACTAGCAGCAATGCTACAATCACCACAAGTAGATAATCAGGCCAAGCACACATAAGTTCCTGGCCAACAAATTCAGCACTATAGAGAATACAGAGAGGGAGATAGGGGAATAGCTCATAGTGGTGCAGGTGAATAGAGGAGAGACCGGCGCCGGGGTTGCGTCCGCGGCACCGTCCCACCGGCGTCGAGGTCGAAGATGCAGTGAGAACAGCGACAACACCACCAGTTCATGGACGCCGGGTTGCGTCGGCGGCCGTCTGCGGCGTCGACTCACTCACCGATAGTCACCACATTACAACACCATCAGCAGCGTACAGCATCTCCACACCGGCACCACACCACCGAAGAGGCCGAGCTGGACCGAACACAACCAGTCTAGCTGGGGTCAACGAAGGAGCAGCAGAGGCGCCGGAGACGATGGCCGGCGCGACCATGCCAACCCGCAGCTAGGTATTGCTCCGGGGGTGCAAGCGGGCGTGGAGAGGATGGCGACTATGAGAGTTCTGGGGAGGTGATTAAGTGGAGCGGGGACGGCGAAGCGCCCGAAGAAATGGCGTCGCGGTCGAGCCCGGTGACCAACTAGGGTTTCGGGGTCGGGGTGACCGCTAGAGATCAAGAAGACCAAATTAACCAAGGAGGTGGTAGATCATGGCGAGGCGACCGAAGCCCTAACTCACCGGTGCCAAAGAGGACAGGGAGCAAGCGGGGCGGCGGCAACGCCATCGCCATCGCCGAGACTCGGGCGTCGTGTGCGTGAGACGGGAGAGGGGAGAAGAGTGCTGGGGCTCGGTGGCCAAGCGGGTCCGGTCCACTCGACCTAACCCAACCAGGTTGGGCCGGACCTGGTTGACCAGGCCTTGGGCCAAATCATTGGGCCATCTGGTCCAATATTTTTCTTTTCTTCTTTATTTCCTTTCCTATAAGATTTTATCTTTTAAAAGTTAACAACCAATAAATAAAAGTGAGTGACAGAAAATTACCTCTATAATAATATATAACAAATAAATTAAAACTAAAGGAACAATAATTTGGAGTTTCCTCTAAATTTTAAGAAGAGTAATTTTAAATCTAAACAATTAAAACCTAAAAACTAAGCTTATAATTTCTTGTTTCAATTCTTCACATAAAGAAAATATTAAATATTACTTCACCTTAAGATGCCATATAAAACAACAAATATTTCTTGATGATTATGTCTAATCTTATGAAAATCCTAATTGATCATTACTTCAATTATTAATTAAAACCCTAAACCCTAATAGTATTTATCATATTTTCTTTATAATACAATGTTAAATCCATTATTATTGCGATATCAAAGTTATTAATAATTTCAACTTTATTTTATTACTTTAAGAATTATATCACAACTTGGAAACCTAGTTCTAATATGGGTAAAGATCTTAACCCTATTATTTTATGTGAAAAACCCTAGATTGTTTTCAACTCTAAGGGTCTGTTTGTTTGGGCTGCAGCTTTTAGCTTGTATAGTTGGTGAAAAAGCAGTGTAAGCTTGTTAGAAGTAGAAATTTGATGTTTGGTAGGAGAGCTTTTTATAGTTTGTTGCTTTTGGTTTTAGGATGAAATGTCTGGAATGCCCACTGAGTAATTAAGATGTTGAAAAAATGTAGTTTTGAAACAAATTAGCTATATCTAACCCATTTTTATCATAATTACCATGTTTAGCTTAGTTCACATGTTTTTTGCTAGAATAATTTTTGTTAAGTATTAGTCCAATATTTTAAACATATTGTCAAAGTAGGTTATAATCCAAAAATAAATCATCTCATAAATCACAGACTACATATAATCCAAACATGTCGTTTATATTCATACCACAAGAAGAAAATATGTATTTGCATTATATATTCGCAAAAAAAGCAATATGCATACATCAGCCTTGCGTGCTCCAACAAATCCAAATCATGTAGAACTGAAATTTTTCTTTAGCAAGCTCGCATCGTATACATACATCCATAGAGCATACATGCGCAGATCCAGCAAACATACAAGAAGTTTTCAAGACCATCACTGCATCGTACAGGTTTCGTCAAGGGGAGATCTGAGACACCAAGATCCAGCGGACGGTGCCTCAGGGAGATCCAAGAAAAAAACGCAAGATCAGGTACAGGGGCGCTCGACCACGACGGACGCCGCTATACGGGAAAACGACGGGGACGAGCTCCTCCTCCGGCGAGGTCCTGTGCCCGACGGCGACGGAACGAGCTCGATCACCGGTCGAATCGGCGACGGAGGGAGTTGTGGTAGGCGAGAACGGGAGGACGGGGGCGGCGCGACCTTGTGGAGGAAGACGCGGCGCTAGCTTGAGGACGACGGCGCCTCGACCTGCTGTCGCCGACAGCGGACGTTGAGGACGACGGGGACGCCGGCGCGACCTTGAGGACGACGGCAATGGAGGCGGACGGGGACGGAGGCCTCGACCTACTGGCGGCCGGGGACGGAGCGGCGGCGCAGCAGCCGGGGGCGGAGGCGGCGGGGAACAGTAACCTATCTCTATCCGGTGTCCGGGGGAACGGGAGGGAGAAGGGAAAACGCCCGGGGCTGCCGGTGCAGGCAAAACGCAAGAGTCCGGCCTGTTTATAAGGGAGGGCAGTTTTTCCGTAAATTTATTGAAGAGGTGGGGGCATTTTCGAACTCGGCCGCTCGGGAAGCAGGTCGACCTGCTTCGCCCCTCCAAATACATTTTTTGGCAGCGCTTCTCACAAGTGCTTTGCAAAATTTAGCTGTTTGTTTGAGCTGGTGCTTTTTAGACTCCAAAAGCAGCAAAAGCAGAAGCAGAAGCCCAAACAAACAGGGCCTAAAATCCTTGGGGTTTATAACATGTGATAATAGGAACTTAACCTTAGTTAAGGTTATAGATTAAGCAAATAAAAACATGCTCATATTTTATTAAGATGTTATCAACTCAAATGCAAGATTAAGTTTCATTTCATGTACTCATGTTGAGTTGGTCTTATGTGATCTAGTAAATATAAACTTTAACTTGGTAATTGCATGTCCTCAACCTTAACCATCATTACTTAGGAGAATCATGGTAATCAACCATAATACCAATTTTGAATAGCACTCCACCTTACTTGCTCCTATTCAACTAAATCCTATTTAGGAAATAATGAGCCACCTAATTTAAAAGCCAT
Organism: Lolium multiflorum; assembly: GCA_030979885.1. NCBI lineage: Eukaryota > Viridiplantae > Streptophyta > Magnoliopsida > Poales > Poaceae > Lolium > Lolium multiflorum. Next base: position 211,026,942 of record CM061748.1, read on the forward strand.
TAGTGATTACTTAGTGAAGCAAATAGGAAGTTATAGTAAACTCTAACTCATAGCATCACCTTGAACCATCCTTTGATATGATGTCTAGGAGAAACCATAGTAATAAACCTACTAATACTTGCTACATATAGATCAATTCTACTTAAGAACCAACTAGTCCCTATAGTAAACCCTAATAATTAGCTCCTATTAGTAGTTCTAGTACTCCTGTTCTTCAAAATTATCTTTTGAAGTGATACATGAGAAACCATAGTAATGTAATACTTCTACATATAACCCATTCTACTTAAGAAAAGTTATTCTTTTGAAGAACAAATACCAATCAAACCCTAGAAGCCATAGCTCCTATTTGTAGTAGTTCTTATTCTTATTTAACATGTTCTTCAAAAGTTATTCTTTTGAAGTAGATATCAAGTAAACCATTGAATCCATAGTTCTTATTTGAGATACTTACTATCTCTTAATCAATATGTTCTTCAAAAGCTATTCTTTTGAAGTATAATATAAGTAATCATCAACCATGTCCTGTAGAACTTAAAATTGACAACTACTTTTAATTTGTTATACAACCACCATTCTTTGTGTGTATGATTGTTATGTTGCATCATATCACTTTTGTATGATCTTAATATCACCAACTTTAATAAGAACCTTGTTTGAGAACCATCCTAAAAGTGCAACACACCTTAAAGAAATCTTTACAACTCATACATCCTAAATCATCGAGGTTAGGTTACGCTCGGGACGATTGCATCTCATACTATGCATTATAGCATTATTGCCAGTTCTTTAAACATTGTCCTTACCGGACGATGATGGTATTTCAGCATTTGGAGTTCTCACGTATCGAAGCTTTTGCCTGCATAATCTTGCAGTCAAGAAAGGCAAGTTCATCGCTTGCTCATGTCATTTGATTATTTTTATCAAACTATATGCAAAGTACTATACTTATCACTCATGCATTGAAAAGCAAAGTATTATTTTACAATTATGAATATGACTATGTGGTGGGCAATGGAACCATGGTATGTGTTGATATGGTGGAGGTTCCATTGCATGGGTACTACTCATCTAGGACTAAGTACCATACGTCTCAAACGTATCTATAATTTCTTATGTTCCATGCTACTTTTATGATGATACTCACATGTTTTATACACATTATATGTCATTATTATGCATTTTCCGACACTAACCTATTGACGAGATGCCGAAGAGCCGTTCTTTGTTTTGCTGTTTTGGTTTCAGAAATCGTACAAAGGAAATATTCTCGGAATTGGACGAAATCAACGCTCGGGCCTTATTTTTCCACGAAGCTTCCGGAGACCGAAGGATAACGAAGTGGGGCCACGAGGTGGCGACACACTAGGCGGCGCGGCCCGGCCCTGGCGCGGCCTAGCATGGGCCTCGTGACGCCCTCGACTCTACCCTTCCGCCTACTTAAAGCCTTCGTCGCAAAACCCCGATGCAGGAGCCACGATACGAAACCTTCCGAGACGGCGTGCGCGTAGATGTACACGTCCGTTGGGAACCCCAAGAGGAAGGTATGATGCGCAGAGCAAGTTTCCCTCAGAAAGAAACCAAGTTTTATCGAACCGGAGGAGCCAAGAAGCACGTTGAAGGTTGATGGCGGCGGGATGTAGTGCGGCTCAACACGGGGATTCGCCAACGTGGAACTGCACAACACAAACCAAGTACTTTGTCCCAACGAAACAGTGAGGTTGTCAATCTCACCGGCTTGCTGTAACAAAGGATTAAACGTATTGTGTGGAAGATGATTGTTTGCAAGAAAAGAAAGAACAAGTATTGCAGTAGATTTGTATTTCAGTATAAAGGAATGGACCGGGGTCCACAGTTCACTAGAGGTGTCTCTCCCATAAGATAAATAGCATGTTGGGTGAACAAATTACAGTCGGGCAATTGACAAATAGAGAGGGCACCGCGATGCACATACATGGCATGATAAATATAGTGAGATTTAATTGGGCATTACGACAAAGTACATAGACCGCCATCCAACTGCATCTATGCCTAAAAAGTCCACCTTCAGGTTATCATCCGAACCCCCTCCAGTATTAAGTTGCAAAGCAACAGACAATTGCATTAAGTATGGTGCGTAATGTAATCAACAACTACATCCTTAGACATAGAATCAATGTTTTATCCCTAGTGGCAACAACACAACACAACCTTAGAACTTTCTGTCACTGTCCCAGGTATCAATGTAGGCATGAACCCACTATCTAGCATAAATACCCCCTCTTGGAGTTAAGAGTACAAACTTGGCCAGAGCCTCTACTAATAACGGAGAGCATGCAAGATCATAAACAACACATAGGTAATAGATTGATAATCACCATAACATAGTATTCTCTATCCATCGGATCCCGACAAACACAACATATAGAATTACAGATAGATGATCTTGATCATGTTAGGCAGCTCACAAGATCCAACAATGAAGCACAATTAGGAGAAGACAACCATCTACTGCTATGGACCCATAGTCCAGGGTGAACTACTCACTCATCACTCCGGAGGCGACCATGGCGGTGTAGAGTCCTCCGGGAGATGAATCCCCTCTCCGGCAGGGTGCCGAGGCGATCTCCTGAATCCCCGAGATGGGATTGGCGGCTGCTGCGTCTCTGGAAGGTTTTCCGTATCGTGGCTCTCGGTACTGGGGGTTTCGCGACGGAGGCTATTTGTAGGCGAAAGGGTAGGTCAAGAGGTGGCGCGAGGGGCCCACACCATAGGCCGGCGCGGCCAGGGCCTGGGCTGCGCCGCCCTGTTGTGTCGCCACCTCGTGGCCCACTTCGACTCTCCTTCGGTCTTTGGAAGCTCCGTGGAAAAATAGGGACTGGGTCTTGATTTCGTCCGATTTGAGAATATTTCCTTACTAGGATTTCTGAAACCAAAAACAGAAAACAACAGCGGCTCTTCGGCATCTTGTTAATAGGTTAGTCCAGAAAATGCACGAATATGACATAAAGTGTGCATAAAACATGTAGATATCATCAATAATGAAACATGGAACATAAGAAATTATCGATACGTTGGAGACGTATCAGCATCCCCAAGCTTAGTTCTGCTCGTCCCGAGCAGGTAAACGATAACAAAGATAATTTCTGAAGTGACATGCCATCATAATCTTGATCATACTATTTGTAAGCATATGTAATGAATGCAGCGATCAAAACAATGGTAATGACATGAGTAAACAAGTGAATCATAAAGCAAAGACTTTTCATGAATAGTTCTTCAAGACAAGCATCAATAAGTCTTGCATAAGAGTTAACTCATAAAGCAATAATTCAAAGTAAAGGTATTGAAGCAACACAAAGGAAGATTAAGTTTCAGCGGTTGCTTTCAACTTATAACATGCATATCTCATGGATATTTGTCAACATAGAGTAATATAACAAGTGCAATATGCAAGTATGTAGGAATCAATGCACAGTTCACACAAGTGTTTGCTTCTTGAGGTGGAGAGAGATAGGTAAACTGACTCAACATAAAAGTAAAAGAATGGTCCTCCAAAGAGGAAAGCATCGATTGCTATATTTGTGCTAGAGCTTTTATTTTGAAAACATGAAACAATTTTGTCAACGGTAGTAATAAAGCATATGAGTTATGTAAATTATATCTTACAAGTTGCAAGCCTCATGCATAGTATACTAATAGTGCCCGCACCTTGTCCTACTTAGCTTGGACTACCGGATCATCGCAATGCACATGTTTTAACCAAGTGTCACAATGGGGTACCTCCATGCCGCCTGTACAAGGGTCTAAGGAGAAAGTTCGCATTGGATTTCTCGCTTTTGATCATTCTTCAACTTAGACACCCATACCGGGACAACATGGACAACAGATAGTGGACTCCTCTTTAATGCATAAGCATGTAGCAACAATTATTATTCTCATATGAGATTGAGGATATGTGTCCAAAACTGAAACTTCCACCATGATTCATGGCTTTAGTTGGCGGCCCAATGCTCTTCTCTAACAATATGCATGCTTAACCATAAGGTGGTAGATCTCTCTTACTTCAGACAAGACGAACATGCATAGCAACTCACATGATATTCAACAAAGAGTAGTTGATGGCGTCCCCAGGAACATGGTTATCGCACAACAAGCAACTTAATAAAAGATAAAGTGCATAAGTACATATTCAATACCACAATAGTTTTTAAGGCTATTTTGTCCCATGAGCTATATATTGCAAAGGCGGATGATGGAATTTTAAAGGTAGCACTCAAGCAATTTACTTTGGAATGGCGGAAAAATACCATGTAGTAGGTAGGTATGGTGGACACAATTGGCATAGTGGTTGGCTCAAGGATTTTGGATGCATGAGAAGTATTCCCTCTCGATACAAGGTTTAGGCTAGCAAGGTTTATTTGAAACAAACACAAGGATGAACCGGTGCAGCAAAACTCACATAAAAGACATATTGTAAACATTATAAGACTCTACACCGTCTTCCTTGTTGTTCAAAACTCAATACTAGAAATTATCTAGACCTTAGAGAGACCAAATATGCAAACCAAATTTTAGCATGCTCTATGTATTTCTTCATTAATGGGTGCAAAGTATATGATGCAAGAGCTTAAACATGAGCACAACAATTGCCAAGTATCACATTATCCAAGACATTTTAGACTTACTACATGTAGCATTTTCTAATTCCAACCATATAACAATTTAACGAAGAAGAAACTTCGACTTGAACATTATGAGTAAAGCCTAAGGACATATTTGTCCATATGCAACAGCGGAGCGTGTCTCCCACACAAAGAATGCTAGGATCCAACTTTATTCAAACAAAGAAAAAACAAAAGCAAACCGACGCTCCAAGCAAAGTGCATAAGATGTGACGGAATAAAAATATAGTTTGGGGAGGAACCTGATGATGTTGTCGATGAAGAAGGGGATGCCTTGGGCATCCCCAAGCTTAGGCGCTTGAGTCTTCTTAGAATATGCAGGGGTGAACCACGGGGGCATCCCCAAGCTTAGAGCTTTCACTCCTCTTGATCATAGTATATCATACTCCTCTCTTGATCCTTGAAAACTTCCTTCACACCAAACTTCAAGCAAACTCATTAGAGGGTTAGTGCATAATAAAAGTTTACATGTTCAGAGGTGACACAATCATTCTTTACACTTCTGGACATTGCATAAAGCTACTGGACATTAATGGATCAAAGAAATTCATCCAACATAGCAAAAGAGGCAATGCGAAATAAAAGGCAGAATCTGTCAAAACAGAACAGTTCGTAAAGACGAATTTTACAATGGCACCAGACTCGCTCAAATGGAAAAACTCAAAACTAATGAAAGTTGCGTACATATCTGAGGATCACTCACGTAAATTGGCATAATTTTCTGAGTTTCCTACGGAGAATTAGGCCCATATTCGTGACAGAAAGAAATCTGTCTCTGCGCAGTAATCCAAATCTAGTATGAACCTTACTATAGAGACTTTACTTGGCACAAAAACATGATAAGGAGAGGTTGCTACAGTAGTAAACAACTTCCAAGACTCAAATATAAAACAAAGTGCTGTAGTAAAAACATGGGTTGTCTCCCATAAGCGCTTTCTTTAACGCCTTTCAGCTAGGCGCAGAAAGTGTAATTCAAGTATTATCAAGAGATGAAGCATCAACATCATAATTTGCTCTAATAATAGAGTCATAAGGTAACTTCATTCTTTTTCTAGGGAAGTGTTCCATACCTTTCTTGAGAGGAAATTGATATTTAATATTACCTTCCTTCATATCAATAGTAGCACCAACGGTTCGAAGAAAAGGTCTTCCCAATATAATGGGACAAGATGCATTGCATTCAATATCCAAGACAACAAAATCAACGGGGACAAGGTTATTGTTAACCACAATATGAACATTATCAACTCTCCCCAAAGGTTTCTTTTTAGCATTATCAGCGAGATTAACATCCAAATAACAATTCTTTAATGGTGGCAAGTCAAGCATATCATAGACTTTCTTAGGCATAACAGAAATACTTGCACCAAGATCACATAAAGCATTACAATCAAAATCATTGACCCTCATCTTAATGATGGGCTCCCAACCATCTTCTAACTTTCTAGGAATAGAAGTTTCAAGTTTTAATTTCTCTTCTCTAGCTTTTATGAGAGCATTTGTAATATGTTTTGTAAAGGCCAAATTTATAGTACTAGCATTAGGACTTTTAGCAAGTTTTTGTAAGAACTTTATAACTTCAGAGATGTGACAATCATCAAAGTCTAAATCATTATGAGCTATAGCAATGGGATCATTGTTCCCAAGGTTGGAAAAAATTTCAGCAGTTTTATCACAAGCAGTTTCAGCAGTTTTAGCAATTTCAGGCAGTTTTGTACGCTTTGCACTAGGAGTAGAAACATTGCCAACACCAATTATTTTACCATTGATAGTAGGAGGTGCAGCAACATGTGAGGAATCAACATTACTTTTGGTGGTAATAGTCCAAACTTTAGCTACATTATTCTCTTTAGCTAGTTTTTCATTTTCTTCTCTATCCCACCTAGCATGCAATTCAGCCATTAATCTTATATTCTCATTAATTCTAACTTGGATGGCATTTGCTGTAGTAGTAATCTTATTATCAATATCCTTATTAGGCATAACTTTCAATTTTAAAAGATCAACATCAGAGGCAAGTCTATCAACTCTAGAAGCAAGAATATCAATTTTATCAAGCTTTTCCTCAACAGATTTGTTAAAAGCAGTTTGTGTACTAATAAATTCTTTAAGCATAGCTTCAAGACCAGGGGTACACTCCTATTATTGTTGTAAGAATTCCCATAAGAATTACCATAACCATTACCATTAGCAGAAGGATATGGCCTATAGTTATTACCAGAATTGTTCCTATAAGCATTGTTGTTGAAATTATTATTTTTAATGAAGTTCACATCAACATTTTCTTCTTGAGCAACCAATGAAGCTAAAGGAACATTATTAGGATCAACATTAGATCTACCATTCACAAGCATAGACATAATCACATCAATTTTATCACTCAAGGAGGAGGTTTCTTCAACAGAATTTACCTTCTTACCTTGTGGAGCTCTTTCCGTGTGCCATTCAGAGTAATTTATCATCATATCATCAAGAAGTTTTGTAGCCGCCCCCAATGTGATGGACATAAAGGTACCTCCAGCAGCTGAATCCAATAAATTCCGCGAAGAAAAATTCAGTCCTGCATAGAAAGTTTGGATGATCATCCAAGTAGTCAGTCCATGGGTTGGGCAATTCTTTACCAAAGATTTCATTCTCTCCCATGCTTGAGCAACATGTTCATTATCTAATTGCTTAAAATTCATTATGCTACTTCTCAAAGATATAATTTTAGCGGGAGGATAATATCTACCAATAAAAGCATCCTTGCATTTAGTCCATGAATCAATACTATTCTTAGGCAAAGATAACAACCAATCTTTAGCTCTTCCTCTTAATGAGAAAGGAAACAATTTCAATTTAATAATATCACCATCTACATCCTTGTACTTTTGCATTTCACAAAGTTCAACAAAATTATTAAGATGGGCAGCAGCATCATCAGAACTAATACCAGAAAATTGATCTCTCATGACAAGATTTAGTAAAGCAGGTTTAATTTCAAAAAATTCTGCTGTAGTAGCAGGTGGAGCAATAGGTGTGCATAGGAAATCATTATTATTAGTGGTTGTGAAGTCACACAACTTAGTATTTTCAGGAGTATTCATTTTAGCAACAGTAAATAAAACAAACTAGATAAAATAAATGCAAGTAACTAATTTTTTTGTGTTTTCGATATAAAGAGCAAGACAATAAATAAAGTAAAGCTAGCAACTAATTTTTGTGTTTTGTTTAGGTGCAGCAAACAAAGTAGTAAATAAAATAAAGCAAGACAAAAACAAAGTAAAGAGATTGAGAAGTGGAGACTCCCCTTGCAGCGTGTCTTGATCTCCCCGGCAACGGCGCCAGAAAATATCTTGCTGGCGTGCAGTTGACGTGGGAGATAGAAATCTTTGTGGTGTAACTTTTCTTCAGGTCCCCGGCAACGGCGCCAGAAAATATGCTTGATGCGCGTAAATGTACACGTCCGTTGGGAACCCCAAGAGGAAGGTATGATGCGCACAGCGGCAAGTTTTCCCTCAGAAAGAAACCAAGGTTTATCGAACCAGGAGGAGCCAAGAAGCACGTTGAAGGTTGATGGCGGCGGGATGTAGTGTGGCGCAACACCAGGGATTCGCCAACGTGGAACCTGCACAACACAAACCAAGTACTTTGTCCCAACGAAACAGTGAGGTTGTCAATCTCACCGGCTTGCTGTAACAAAGGATTAAACGTATTGTGTGGAAGATGATTGTTTGCAAGAAAACAGTAAGAACAAGTATTGCAGTAGATTTGTATTTCAGTATAAAGGAATGGACCGGGGTCCACAGTTCACTAGAGGTGTCTCTCCCATAAGATAAATAGCATGTTGGGTGAACAAATTACAGTCGGGCAATTGACAAATAGAGAGGGCACCGCGATGCACATACATGGCATGATAAATATAGTGAGATTTAATTGGGCATTACGACAAAGTACATAGACCGCCATCCAACTGCATCTATGCCTAAAAAGTCCACCTTCGGTTATCATCCGAACCCCTTCAGTATTAAGTTGCAAAGCAACAGACAATTGCATTAAGTATGGTGCGTAATGTAATCAACAACTACATCCTTAGACATAGAATCAATGTTTTATCCCTAGTGGCAACAGCACAACACAACCTTAGAACTTTCTGTCACTGTCCCAGGTATCAATGTAGGCATGAACCCACTATCTAGCATAAATACCCCCTCTTGGAGTTAAGAGTACAAACTTGGCCAGAGCCTCTACTAATAACGGAGAGCATGCAAGATCATAAACAACACATAGGTAATAGATTGATAATCACCATAACATAGTATTCTCTATCCATCGGATCCCGACAAACACAACATATAGAATTACAGATAGATGATCTTGATCATGTTAGGCAGCTCACAAGATCCAACAATGAAGCACAATTAGGAGAAGACAACCATCTAGCTACTGCTATGGACCCATAGTCCGGGGGTGAACTACTCACTCATCACTCCGGAGGCGACCATGGCGGTGTAGAGTCCTCGGAGATGAATCCCCTCTCCGGCAGGGTGCCGGACGATCTCCTGAATCCCCGAGATGGGATTGGCGGCTGCGTCTCTGGAAGGTTTTCCGTATCGTGGCTCTCGGTGGGGGTTTCGCGACGGAGGCTATTTGTAGCGAAAGGGTAGGTTAAGAGGCGGCGAGGGCCCACACCATGCGGCGCGGCCGGGGCCTGGGCCGCGCCGCCTGTGGTGTCGCCACCTCGTGGCCCCACTTCGACTCTCCTTCGGTCTTGGAAGCTCCGTGGAAAAATAGGGACCTGGGTCTTGATTTCGTCCGATTCCGAGAATATTTCCTTACTAGGATTTCTGAAACCAAAAACAGCAGAAAATAGCAACTGGCTCTTCGGCATCTTGTTAATAGGTTAGTTCCAGAAAATGCACGAATATGACATAAAGTGTGCATAAAACATGTAGATATCATCAATAATGAAACATGGAACATAAGAAATTATCGATACGTTGGAGACGTATCAGACGCCGCCGCCGCCAATCCCATCTCGGGGGATTCAGGAGATCGCCTCCGGCACCCTGCCGGAGGGGAATCATCTCCCGGAGCTCTTCATAGCCATGATCGCCTCCGGATTGATGTGTGAGTAGTTCCCCTGGACTATGGGTCCATAGCAGTAGCTAGATGGTTGTCTTCTCTGATTGTGCTATCATGTTAGATCTTGTGAGCTGCCTATCATGATCAATATCATCTATTTGTAAAGCTACATGTTCTGTTTGTTGGGATCCGATGAATATTGAATACTATGTCAAGTTGATTATCAATCTATAATATATGTTGTTTATGTTCTTGCATGCTCTCCGTTGCTAGTAGAGGCTCTGGCCAAGTTGATACTTGTGACTCCAAGAGGAGTATTTATGCTCGATAGTGGGTTCATGCCTCCATTGAATCTGGGACAGTGACAGAAAGTTCTAAGGTTGTGGATGTGCTGTTGCCACTAGGGATAAAACATCGATGCTTTGTCTAAAGATATTTGTGTTGATTACATTACGCACCATACTTAAGCAATTGTCTGTTGTTTGCAACTTAATGGAAGGGGTTCGGATGATAAACTGAAGGTGGACTTTTAGGCATAGATGCATGCTGGATAGCGGTCTATGTACTTTGTCGTAATGCCCTGATTAAATCTCATAGTACTCATCATGATATTTGTATGTGCATTGTTATGCCTTCTTTATTTGTCAATTTCCCAACTGTAATTCGTTCACCCAACATGCTATTTATCTTATGGGAGAGACACCACTAGTGAACTGTGGACCCCGGTCCATTCTTTACATCTGAAATACAATCTACAATTGTTTTACTGTTATTCGCAAACAATCATCTTCCACACAATACGTTTAATCCTTTGTTTACAGCAAGCCGGTGAGATTGACAACCTCACTGTTACGTTGGGGCAAAGTACTTTGATTGTGTTGTGCAGGTTCCACGTTGGCGCCGGAATCCCTGGTGTTGCGGCGCACTACACTCCGCCACCAACAACCTTCACGTGTTCCTTGACTCCTACTGGTTCGATAACCTTGGTTTCTTGCGAGGAAAACTTGCTGTGCGCATCACACCTTCCTCTTGGGGTTCCCAACGGACGTGTGTCTTACACGCCATCAAGCATATTTTCTGGCGCCGTTGCCGGGGAGATCAAGACTCACTGCAAGGGGAGTCTCCCACATCCAATCTCTTTACTTTACTTTATTTACTGCTTTGTTTGCTCTCTATATCAAAAATACAAAAAAATTAGTTGCTAGCTTTACTTTATTTACTTTCTTGTTTGCGCTCTCTATATTAAAAACACAAAAAAATTTGTTACTTGCATTTACTTTATTTACCTTTTGTTTATTTCATCATGTTTCCTCCTAAGTACACTCTAAAAGACATACCGGTAGGACGAGGGTCTATAATTGGAAGAGATAATATAGAAGATTTTTTCACTCATGTTAGTATAGCTGAAGATTTTGAAGATAGACACTTGGTAGAACTTGCTCCTACTTATGAAATTGCTGTTGCTTCTTTAGTACACATGTTGGAAACTAAATTTGTTAATCTCAATCCTATAATTCAACATATGTTTCTTACACTCTATGATATGGAGGAAGGAGAAAAGAAAGATTTTGTCTTAGAAACCCTTCTTAAAGAATTTGGTGGTGTAGCAAGAGAGGCTAGAAAAGTCTTTATTAAATATAAGATGCTTGGCTCTTATACCAACTTTGCTAGTACCCTTGAAAAGATGGAAAAAGATAGATTAAAGTACACTAATAAAGTTAATTGTGAAGGGGAGATTAAGACATCAATACCTTGCAAGCTCTTAGGAATGTGCGAGGCACTAGAAAAGAATTATGATTGGATTGTTCCTGAAAATTTGTTTGATGAGAATAGCAAGCCTAAGAATAATGAAAAAGGGGCCTCTGAAACTTACATAGATAAGATACAATGCATAGTTGAGAAAACTCCAAACCCCTCTGTTGATGCTTCATCTCTTGATAATACTTGATTCACACTTTCTGCGCCTAGCTGAAAGCGTTAAAGAAAAGCGCTTATGGGAGATAACCCATTATTTTACTACAGCACTTTTGTTTTATATTTGAGTCTTGGAAGTTGTTACTACTATAGCAACCTCTCCTTATCTTTATTTTATTGCATTGTTGTGCCAAGTAAAGTCTTTGATAGTAAAGTCAATACTAGATTTGGATTACTACGCAGAAACAGATTCCTTGCTGTCACGAATTTGAGTAGGCTTCTCTGTAGATAACTCAGAAAAATCTGCCAATTTACGTGCGTGATCCTCAGATATGTACGCAACTTTCATTCAATTTGAGCATTTTCATCTGAGCAAGTCCAGTGCCTCTAAAAAATTCGTCTTTACGGACTGTTCTGTTTTGACAGATTCTGCCTTTTATTTCGCATTGCCTGTTTTGCTATGTTTGATGGATTTCTTTGTTCCATTAACTTTCAGTAGCTTTGTGCAATGACCAGAAGTGTTAAAATGATTATGTCACCTCTGAATATATGAATTTTCAATTATGCACTAACCCTCTAATGAGTTTGTTTTGAGTTTGGTGTGGAGGAAGTTTTCAAGGGTCAAGAGAGGAGGATGATACAATATGATCAAGAAGAGTGAAAAGTCTAAGCTTGGGGATACCCCGTGGTTCATCCCTGCATATTTTAAGAAGACTCAAGCATCTAAGCTTGGGGATGCCCAAGGCATCCCTTCTTCATCGACAACTTATCAGGTCACCTCTAGTGAAACTATATTTTTATTCTGTCACATCTTATGTGCTTTACTTGGAGCGTCTGTTTGTTTGTTTTGTTTTTGTTTGAATAAATTCGGATCCTAGCATTCTTTGTTTGGGAGAGAGACACGCTCTGCTGTTTCGTATGAACACATGTGTTCTTAGCTTTATTCTTAATGTTCATTGCGAAGGTTGAACTACTTCATTCATTGATATATGGTTGGAAACGGAAAATGCTGCATGTGGTAATTGGTATAATGTCTTGAATAATTTGATACTTGGCAATTGTTGTGCTCATATAGATCATGTTTAAGCTCTTGCATCATGTACTTTGCACCTATTAATGAAGAACTACATAGAGCTTGTTAAAATTTGGTTTGCATGATTGGTCTCTAGAGTCTAGATATTTTGGTTAAGGTGTTTGAACAACAAGGAGACGATGTAAAGTCTTATAATACTTACAATATGTTCATATGTGAGCTTTGCTGCACCGTATTATACTTGAGTTTGCTTCAAACAACCTTGCTAGCCTAGCCTTGTATTGAGAGGAATTCTTCTCATGCATCCAAATCCTTGAGCCAAAAACTATGCCATTTGTGTCCACCATACCTACCTACTACATGGTATTTCTCTGCCATTCCAAAGTACATTACTTGAGTGCTACCTTTAAAATTCTATCCTTTGTCTTTGCAATATATAGCTCATGGGAAAATAGCTTAAAAACTATTGTGGTGAAGAATATGTACTTATGTGTCTTATTTCTTAATAAGTTGCTTGTTGAGCGGTAACCATGTTTCTGGGGACGCCATCAACTTTTACCTTTGTTGAATATCATGTGAGTTGCTATGCATGTTCGTCTTGTCTGAAGTAAGGGCGATTTTCATGATCAAATGGTTTGAGTATGCATATTGTTAGAGAAGAACATTGGGCCGCTAACTAAAGCCATGATTCATGGTGGAAGTTTCAGTGTGGACAATCAATCCTCAATCTCTTATGAGAATATTATCTGTTGTTGAATGCTTATGCATTAAAGAGGAGTCCATTATCTGTTGTCTATGTTGTCCCGGTATGGATCTCTAAGTTGAGAATAATCAAAGCGAGAAATCCAATGCGAACTTTCTCCTTAGACCTTTGTACAGGCGGCATAGAGGTACCCCTTTGTGACACTTGGTTGAAACATATGCTATGCAATGATAATCCGTGTTAATCCAAGCTAATTAGTACAAGGTGCGAGCACTATTGGTATACTATGCATGAGGCTTGCAACTTATAGGATATCTTATACATAACACATATGATTTATTACTACCGTTGACAAAATTGTTTCTATGTTTTCAAAATGAAAAGCTCTAGCACAAAAATAGTAATCCATGCTTCCCTCTGCGAAGGGCCTATCTTCTACTTTATTGTTGAGTCAGTTTACCTATTCTTTCTATCTTAGAAGCAAACACTTGTGTAAACTGTGTGCATTGATTCCTACATGTTTACCTATTGCACTTGTTATATTACTTTGTGTTGACAATTATCCATGAGATAAATATGTTGAAGTTGAAAGCAACTGCTGAAACTTATATCTTCCTTTGTGTTGCTTCAATGCCTTTACTAAGAATTTATTGCTTTATGAGTAACTCTTATGCAAGTCTTATTGGTGCTTGTCTTGAAAGTATTATTCATGAAAAGTCTTTGCTATATGATTCATTTGTTTACTCATTATCTTCACCATTGCTTCGAATCGCTGCATTCATCTCATATGCTTTACAATAGTATTGATCAAGATTATGATAGCATGTCACTTAAGAAATTATCTTTGTTATCGTTTACCTACTCGAGGGCGAGTAGGAACTAAGCTTGGGGATGCTTGATACGTCTCAAACGTATCTATAATTTCTTATGTTCCATGCTACTTTTATGATGATACTCACATGTTTTATACACATTATATGTCATTATTATGCATTTTCCGGCACTAACCTATTGACGAGATGCCGAAGTGCCGTTCTTGTTTTCTTTATTTTTGGTTTCAGAAATCCTACAAAGGAAATATTCTCGGAATTGGATGAAATCAACGCCCAGGGTCTTATTTTTCCACGAAGCTTCCAGAAGACCGAAAGGATAACGAAGTGGGGCCACGAGGTGGCGACACTAGGGCGGCGCGGCCCAGGCCCTGGCCGCACGGCCCTAGCGTGTGGGCCCCTCGTGACGCCCCCGACTCTACCCTTCCGCCTACTTAAACCCTTCGTCGTGAAACCCCAGTACCGAGAGCCACGATACGGAAAACCTTCCAGAGACGCCGCCGCCGCCAATCCCATCTCGGGGGATTTAGGAGATCGCCTCCGGCACCCTGCCGGAGAGGGGAATCATCTCCCGGAGGGCTCTTCATCGCCATGATCGCCTCCGGATTGATGTGTGAGTAGTTCACCCCTGGACTATGGGTCCATAGCAGTAGCTAGATGGTTGTCTTCTCCTCATTGTGCTATCATGTTAGATCTTGTGAGATGCCTATCATGATCAAGATCATCTATTTGTAATGCTACATGTTGTGTTTGTTGGGATCCGATGAATATTGAATACTATGTCAAGTTGATTATCAATCTATCATATATGTTGTTTATGTTCTTGCATGCTCTCCGTTGCTAGTAGAGGCTCTGGCCAAGTTGATACTTGTGACTCCAAGAGGGAGTATTTATGCTCGATAGTGGGTTCATGCCTCCATTGAATCTGGGACAGTGACAGAAAGTTCTAAGGTTGTGGATGTGCTGTTGCCACTAGGGATAAAACATCGATGCTTTGTCTAAGGATATTTGTGTTGATTACATTACGCACCATACTTAATGCAATTGTCTGTTGTTTGCAACTTAATACTGGAAGGGGTTCGGATGATAACCTGAAGGTGGACTTTTTAGGCATAGATGCATGCTGGATAGCGGTCTATGTACTTTGTCGTAATGCCCTGATTAAATCTCATAGTACTCATCATGATATATGTATGTGCATTGTTATGCCTTCTTTATTTGTCAATTGCCCAACTGTAATTCGTTCACCCAACATGTTATTTATCTTATGGGAGAGACACCACTAGTGAACTGTGGACCCCGGTCCATTCTTTACATCTGAAATACAATCTACTGCAATTGTTCTTTACTGTTATTCGCAAACAATCATCTTCCACAAAATACGTTTAATCATTTGTTTACAGCAAGCCGGTGAGATTGACAACCTCACTGTTACGTTGGGGCAAAGTACTTTGATTGTGTTGTGCAGGTTCCACGTTGGCGGCGGAATCCCTGGTGTTGCGCCGCACTACACTCCGCCACCAACAACCTTCACGTGTTCCTTGACTCCTACTAGTTCGATAACCTTGGTTTCTTACTGAGGGAAAACTTGCTGCTGTGCGCATCACACCTTCCTCTTGGGGTTCCCAACGGACGTGTGTCTTACACGCCATCAAGTACCAATGCCGTCCAGTGATTCTAGCGCCGTACATATCGCGTTGACCATAAGATCTATAATGGCTCTGGGGAAGTCAGCTGTATCTTTTCCCTTCTGCACGCCAACGGACTGGTAGAGCTGCGGGGTGTTGGAGGCACTGCCGTAGGTTGGGATAGCCTTTTAAATCCCCATCCGTGTGTGATGTTAGCTCTACGGTCTATGATGGATTGTCCAAAGTACACCGTGAGTAAAGCCGTATTATCGGAAGATGTCTACTGGGGGTGTGCGGTTGGACAAAAGGGTGGGTTTGCAGGGTCGCGGAGAAGGCAGTGATTGGCTTGGATCTTACACCTGGCCCCACACCAAGGAAGTGTGGACGAGCATGCATCTCGGATAGGTATCAAGGATAAGGTCTCTTATGGGAAAAGTAACGCACCTCTGCAGAGGGTATCGAATTGTGGCTGTCACTCCCTGTTCCGGGAAGGGAACTGCGAACGCGGCAGGAAAGGAACTCCACGAAGTTCTGGTCAACCTGTGAAGACTGACGGGCATAGTTTTCAGAATAAAATAAACCTTTTGAAGAAATGTTTATGAAAACTTGCATTGGCCTATGACTTTCTGGTCTATGGCTATAGCTAGTGCATGATACACCTATTTCCTAATATGAACTTGCTGAGTACGCTCGTACTCATTCCCTCCCATTTGAACCCCCTTCTTAGATCAAGGCACCGAAGGAGAAACTACCGTGGAACTCGAAGACAAAGGAGTCAACTGCAACAAGATGAAGAATCCAATCAAAGAAGTCAATGAAGTCAACTGCTGCATCAACTAGAGTGGAAACTTAGACTAGTAATAGAAGGGAACATTTCCCTAATCCTAGCACCTAAGTAGCTAGATGTCTATAGCAAGCCAAGTAGCTCTTAAACTTGAGTTAGCAATAAGTTAGGCTACGAGTCGTTCTTCTGGAGCTTTATTTGAAGTTTTACCTCACTGTAAAGTAGGAGGCTGTGTTGATCTTCTGTAAACAGCTTATGTATCCTTCTATAGACATACCTTGGACTCGCATATGTTTCTGTTGTACCACTCTGAGGGATGTAATATGAGTGGAACGGTGTTTCACTTGTATTATGTCAACGACTTGTGTACTACACCATGCAGTGGTACGTTGGGTCACCACATTACTCGATTCAAAACTCCAGAGAGGATTCGATTGTTGGTGCGCAAGGAACTCATGTCCGGTGCCGAACTTGCCTTTTCTTCAGTGTGAGCCTGTCATCCGACCTTAGATTTGGAGGCCATAGCAAATACCAGTAGAAGTTTAAACCAATATTATGACATTGCTAGAAATCCCGCATATGTCATCATCTCTCGAATGGAAAAATGTATTGAGAGGGACCTGAAGGCCCGAGAGGACCAAGGAAACCTGCCGTGAAATTACGCATTCATATGTATGTAATGAACTTGTACCTGCAAGGGATAATCTCATATGTAATCTTAATGTGCGTTTCGTACATCATGTACTTTTGGTGAATTTGTTAATTCGAGTAATATTTTTTGTCGGGGGCGGCTGAGTGATCAAGTCAGCTTGCTCACCGGACGACTCCGTTGTAATTGCAAGTTTATTGCGGAGTCGATGCGTAAGTTCTGTAAGAGCGACACCCTCGAATAATCGAGGGATTTAGGTGCTTGGCTTCGTCACGCGGTGCACCGGTTTGAGCCGTGTTTGTGATAGTATGTCCGTCGACTACAGCGCTCGCGTATTTTCTCGAGACTTGGATGGGTTGCCGTGTGTTACTAACCTTAGCTCCCGATGAAAGTATTTAGTTAATGACACCGTACGAACATGTTTTCTGGCCAGCGCTCCCGATGGGAGTAAGAGCCAATGGCGGGGGCCCCGAACAATTTGTTCGGATAATGAGCCTGGAACAACAAAGGTAGGAAACCTGATCAGAAGTTTTATTCGTAATATAAGACAAGCTTAGGAGCCGCCAAATAACCAGGAGAGGACAATTATATCCTATGAGTAGAAACGTCGCAAATGTGCAACATTTCATGGATTTTCAACGTCTTCACCCGAAGCTGGATTCTTGAGACGATAAGCTCCCCCTGGTATCACTTTAGTGATGATGAACGACCCCTGCCACGGAGATTCGAGCTTCAAGGGTCTTTCTTGCTTTAGCCGCAATACCATATCTCCAACACTGAAGCTTTCATTGTGTACTCGTCGATTTTGGTAATTTCTTAATGCTTGCTGATACACCGTTGTTCTTCCCAAGGCGATGTCCCGAGCTTCGTCAAGGAGATCCACGGCATCTTGCAGGGCATTGTTGGAAGTCGCTTCCGTGTACGCAGTCACCCGAGGAGCCTCAAACCGAACATCGGCTGGTAAAACTGCTTCGGCTCCGTATACCAAGAAGAACGGAGTGTACTGAGTCGACCTATTGGGTGTAGTACGCAAACTCCAGAGTACATATGGCAATTGTTCGACCCACGCTCCAGCTGCACCCGTAAGGCGTTTCTTAAGGCCATCTCCTATTTGACCATTAATCCTTTCGACCTGACCGTTGGTTTGAGGATGTGCCACCGAAGCGAATTTTAGTTTAATGCCCTTCATCGCAAAACTTCCGGAACTTTTTGGAATCAAAATTAGTTCCATTGTCTGTGACGATACTGTGAGGCATGCCAAATCGACAAGTTATTCCCCTGAAGAACTGGACGGCGGTTTCGGCTTTCTGATTTCGAACAGGTACAGCCTCGATCCACTTGGTGAACTTGTCGGCAACCGATAAATACGTGTGACCTCCAGGCGACGATCTCGGCGGTGGTCCAACTTGGTCGAGTCCCCACTGTGCGAAGGGCCACGCCAGAGGTATCGTCATTAGATCTGTTGCGGGAGCGTGCGGTTTTGGTGCAAAATGCTGACAGGGGTCGCACTTCATGACCAGATCTCGAGCATCCGATGCTGCCGTTGGCCAGTAAAATCCTGCTCTGAAAGCTTTTGCCACAAGGGCCCTGCTGCCTGCGTGGTGTCCGCAAGTTCCTTCGTGTATCTCGCGTAGTAGTGCCTTTCCACCGTTGATGGCAATAAACCTTTGAAAGATACCAGAGATACTACGCTTGTAGAGTTCCCCGTTTACCACAGTGAAGGCCTTTGATCTTCTCACAATTCGCCTTGCTTCCACCGGGTCCTCCGGTAGTTCCTGCCTTATTAAGTATTCCAGGAAAGGTTTGGTCCATAGAGGCTCGAGGAGGAGGACTTGTTCGGCTGGGAGAGTGGAAATTCTTCGACTTGCTGTGGGCTTGCCTCTGGATCATCAGTCGATGGTTTTGGAGGTGCCGATGCCTTCTCCTTGATCGATCGCTGAGTGATAACTTCGTAAAATACCCCATCTGGAATGGGAGAGCACATGGACCCGATGTTTGCCAAAGCGTCGGCTTCTTCGTTGCTGGTTCTGCCGATGTGCTTGAGCTCGCACCCTTCAAATTTGGCTTCCATATTTTGGTACAATTGGTGGTAGGCGATCATATTATCGCTGACCGTGTCACATAAATTCATCGACTGCTGTACCACCAGGTTCGAGTCCCCATAAATTTCCAGGCGAGTCGCTCCACATGCCTTTGCCATCTTCATTCTGTGCAGCAGCGCTTCGTATTCTGGTTCATTATTTGTCGGCAGAGAGAAATTCATACGTAGGATATACTTCATCTTGTCTCCCTGTGGCGATATCAATATCACCCCTGCTCCAGCGTTGGTACTTCGCTTTGATCCGTCAAAATACATTGTCCATGAGCCAGACATGTCGGGTGCTGTCGGTGTTTGCGATTGGATCCAATGTGCCACAAAATCTGGGAGGACTTGAGATTTGATCGCCGTCCGGTTGACATAGGTTATGTCATGTGGTGCTATCTCGATGGCCCATTGGGACACTCGACCTGTGGCTTCTGGGTTAGTGAGTATATTTTTCAACGGTGCGTCGCTTACCACAATGATTGGGTGCTCCGTGAAATAATGGCGTAGCTTGCGAGCTGTTCTCCATACCGCATATGCCAACTTCTGGTGATGAGGGTATCTCTGTTTCGCTGGCGTGAGCACTTTACTGAGGTAGTAAACGGGTCTTTGCATGCCGTGAACTCTCCCTGTCTCCTCTCATTCGACAACTAGGACGCTGCTGAAGACCTGCACCGTTGCTGCTATGTACATGAGCAGCGTTTCTTTCTCGTGCGGGGTTAAGAGTACTGGGGATGTCGACAAGATCTTCTTCAAATTATCAAAAGATTCCTGCGCCTCCTTGTCCACTCGAA
The DNA here is from genome assembly GCA_030979885.1 of Lolium multiflorum. Classification (NCBI taxonomy): domain Eukaryota; kingdom Viridiplantae; phylum Streptophyta; class Magnoliopsida; order Poales; family Poaceae; genus Lolium; species Lolium multiflorum. The sequence continues at coordinate 211,047,088 of CM061748.1, forward strand.
TTTTTCTGACTTCTTCATCAGGTTATAGAAGGGCAAAGCTTTTTCTCCTAGTTTAGCGATGAATCTACTGAGTGCTGCCAGCCGTCCTGCCAATTGCTGCACCTGGTGCAAATTCTTCGGCGGCTCCATGTCGAGAATGGATTTGATCTTCAGCAGATTGGCCTCTATCCCCTCTGAAATGAAATACCGAGTACTGTCCTCCAGCACCCGAAGAAACATTTCTTCGGGTTCAGCTTGATTTTATACTGTCGAGGTTGTCGAAGGTTTCCCGCAAATCGTCGATGAGAGTGGCGTGCTTTGTCTTTACCACGATATCATCAATGTAGACTTCGATATTCCTTCCAATCTGCTCTCCAAGACAGGCTTGCATACATCGCTGATAAGTTGCTCCTGCGTTTTTCAACCCGAAAGTCATAACGTTGTAACAGAAAACGCCGTGCGGGGTGATGAACGCGGTCAACTCTTGGTCCTCCTTCTTGAGCTTGATCTGGTTGTACCCGGAGTACGCATCGAGGAAAGAGAGACGATCACATCCTGCTGTGGAATCGACTATCTGGTCGATACGAGGCAGTGGGAAGTGATCCTTAGGGCAATGCTTATTGAGACTTGTGTAATCGATACACATACGAAGAGCCGTTGTATCTTTCTTTGGTACCATGACTGGATTGGCCACCCACTCGGCTTCCTTGAGCTCCCGAATGAATCCGGCCTTACGGAGCCGAGTAACTTCTTCGCCGATCGCCTTTCTCTTCGGCTCTGAAAACCGGCGCATCGACTGTTGTACTGGTTTGGCTTTTGGGTCAACATTGAGGGCGTGCTCAGCGAGTTCCCTAGGAATACCTGGCATGTCGGATGGTTCCCATGCAAATATTTCCCAGCGCTCACGGAGGAACTCGATGAGCGCGCTTTCCTATGCGACAGCAAGATCTGCCGAAGTATTGACTGTCTTCTTCGGGTCAGTGGGATGCACTTGCTGTTTCTTTGCCTCCTTTGCGACGTCAAACCCATCAGATCTCACATTCCGATTGTCGGCTGGTGGCTTTGCATGGTCTGTGATAGCGTCGATCGCGTTGAGTTCTTCCTTGGCTCCAAACTTCGAGGCGATCTTCTGGAAGTCCCTATCGCAGCTGTCTGAACGAGAGAAGCTTCCGTGGACGGTTATTGATGTCCCATTATTGCCTTGCATCTTCAATTTCAGGTACGCATAATGGGGTACCGCCATAAATTTTGCAAACGTTGGTCTGCCGAGGATGGCATGGTACTGAGATTCCCAATCGACCACTTCAAATTCGGCTTTCTCCTTCCTAAAGTTGCTAGGTGTTCCAAAAACCACGTCCAGCGATATTTTACCAAGGGAATAAGCGGGTCAAGTCGGTATGATGCCGTGGAATCCTGTGTCGGACTCTCTTAGCATGTCGACTGTTAGGCCCATTGCTTTCATTGTGATGGAGAACAACAGATTTAAGCCGCTTCCTCCGTCCATGAATACCTTGCTCATGCTGTATCCTCCGATCTGTGCTTCAAGGACCAGGGCTGCGTGGCCAGGCCTTGGAACGGCCTTCGGGTGATCTGCCTTGCTAAAAGATATGCTTTGGTCTGACCAGTCGATATATTCGGGTGTGTCGACCATGGCAACTTCTGCGTACTTTACTTCCCGTGAAAACTTCTTGACTTCTCTCTTTGAAAAACTGGTTTTATGGATCATGCTGACCTGTCCGCGAGATTCTGGAAACACTTCGGTTGGTACGTACTTGTCTCCTCCTGCTGGTACGTACGGCTCTGGTATATATGGTTCTGGTGGATAATTGTAGGATGCCGCTCTTCTCTCCATTACGTGAACTCTTGCCGCGGCTTCAGCCCTAAGATCGTCGCAGAACTACCGAATTTTGAGGAAATGCCGACAATTTCTGAGCAGATGACTTGATTTTTCAAGGCCATCCTTTGGATCGATGTAAGAATGTAAATAACATGGCGCTTCAAGTTGCTCCGTGGCCGATAAGTAGGGTGTGCGAAGACGACTCTTGCTCGGCTACGTGATGTGGCATCCTCGCTCATACTGTCGGGGGCGAGTCGCGATTTGCTCTTCTTCTTCACGGCGTGAATCCCTTCATCTTTTCCTTTGCTCCTCTATGGCGCCGAAGCTGCTTCGGCTGCCCTCTCCCGCACTCCTGGGTAGGGGCCAAGGTTGCTGCTGGCGTGATATCTCCTGGAACCGACGTTCTTGGGCTTGATGCGTTTGAACTAGGGAGGCGAAGAAACCCTCTGGAATCGATGATGAAGTGAACACCACCGAAAGTAGTATCCATGTTGCCGCGCGATTCTGTGGAGATCGGATGCGATGCCTCGGTGTGCGGTACGAACTCGAAGGATCCACGGCCGAATCCCTTGGGTCGATGGCGTTGGTGACTCCAGCACGAACGCCGCAGATGTGACCGGTACTGCCGATGACTGCCTTGTGCCGACAGACCTCCCACAGATGGCACCAATTGTCGAGGTACTCCTCGGCAATGCCCGCCGATTGGGGCTTAGGGTTGGTGGAATCCTGTGGCTGACACGAGACATCGGTCAGACAAGCGGGGAGAGCGATTTACCCAGGTTCGGGGCCCTCGATGAGGTAAAACCCTTACGTCCTGCCTGTCTGATCTTGATTATGAAAATATCGGGTTACAATGGGGTGCCGAAGGTTTCGGCTGTGGTTTCGTCGAGAGGCTAAGTGCTACGTAGATCTAGCTCTAGACATGCGGTGGCTAAAGTTGCTAAGATTGATCGTATCCCTCGACAGTCCCTCTCCTGGCCCTTATATACGGGGCCAGGTCTCAAGAGATCTGTCCGGGTACGACTAGGTTACAAAAGACCTAAATCTAAACTTTCCTTGTTCGGCTCTTCTACGCCTTGTTCTTCAAGGAATCTTCTTTGGCACCGTCGCAGTGGCCTGATGACACACAAGTATAGGGGGTGTATCGCAGTATCTTCGATAAGTAAGAATGTCGATCCCAACGAGGAGCAGAAGGTGTTGACAAGCAGTTTCGATGAAGGATTCACTGTAAATGCTCACAGACAAGTATTCGGGGGTTTCGATGTAACAGATGAATAAAGTACGAGTAAGTAAAGTGCGAGAGTAATAATTGCAGCGAGTGGCCCAATCCTTTTTAGCACAAAGGACAAGCCGGTTTGTTTACTTATAATGACCAAGCGTTCTCGAGGACACACGGGATTTTAGTCTAGTGCTTTCGCTTCATACGGCTAATTAATCTTCATTGTTTTGATAAGTGTTGTGTGGGTGAACCTATGCTAATGTACCGCCCTTCCTAGGACTAATACATACTTGTGATTATACCCCTTGCAAGCATCCGCAACTACAAGAAAGTAATTAAGATAAATCTAACCACAGCCTTAAACTCTGAGATCTTGCGATCCCTCCTGCATCGATATACCAACGAGGGCTCAGGTTTCTGTCACTCCGGCAACCCCGCAATTGGCAAACGAGTACAAGATGCATTCCCCTAGGCCCATAAAGGTGAAGTGTCGTGTAGTCGACGTTCACACGACACCACTAGAAGAATAACACCACAACTTAAATATCATAACATTGAATATTACTCAACCATACTTCACTACTAACATTTAGACTTCACCCATGTCCTCAAGAACTAAACGAACTACTCACGAGACATCATATGGAACATGATCAGAGGTGATATGATAATGAATAACAATCTGAACATAAACCTTGGTTCAACGGTTTCACTCAATAGCATCAATAGCAAGTAGAAATCAACACCGGGAGAGTTTCCCCTATCAAACAATCAAGATCAAACCCAAATTGCTACAACGGTGACGAGGTGCAGCGGTGGAGACGGCGGTGATGATGATGAAGATGATGGTGATGGTGATGGAGATGATGTCCAGCTCGATGACGGTGACGATGGCGTCGATTTCCCCCTCCGGGAGGGAATTTCCCCGGTGGATTCCTGCCCGCCGGAGAGCTCTTTTCTCTCTGGTGTTCTCCGCCCCGCAGAGGCGGCGTGGCTGTTCGACGTACCCCTCGGCTTAGGTTTTGGGACGAAGGAGTACGCGAAGAAAAGAAGGCGAGGGAGGGCTGTGGGCCCCCTCCTCACAGGGCCGCGCCGGCCTATGAGGTGGGCCCACCTCGGGTCCCCTCGGCTCCCCCTTCTGGCTCCCTTCGTCTTCTGGAAAAATAGGATTTTTCATATAATTTCCGTCGATTGCTGATCTTCCGAAATATTGCATCTGACGGTGCTTTTTCCAGCAGAATCCTGGCTCCGGTGCGCGATCTCCAAATAATCATGAAATATGCAAAATAGATGAAATAACATAAGTATCATCTCCAAATATGAAATATATCAATGAATAGCAGCAAATTATGATATAAAATAGTGATGCAAATTGGACGTATCAACTCCCCCCAAGCTTAGACTTCGCTTGTCCCCAAGCGAAACTGAACTCGGTAAACAGGACCACATGTTTATGGAGTGAAGAGTCGATAAATAAAATACGGACAAGAAGCATCATATTCATTCACACAAGACATTCTAGTAAACAACTTCCTCATATAATTCAACTTGAAACAAGTATAAGGTAATCACAAATAAAGGTGCATAAGAAATCATAGTTGGTGATGGCAAACTTCGTTCTTGGTCAGAGAACAGTTAACAGATTATACTCATCTATTGAGCAGCGCTCTTATGTTAAAGCTTATGGTAAACTTGCATACTCAATCATAATGATCTTTGATAACTTGCAAAGCTATATTCATTCAGATAAAACTTGTACTAAACAAGGAAGAGTAAAGACATGATGAAGCAAATCACAATATAATGGTTTGATCACAACAACTCAAATGCTTGCTTGAGATGGATGGAAATAGGTTTACTGACTCAACATAAAGTAAAAGACAGGCCCTTCGCAGAGGGAAGCAGGGATTAAATCATGTGCTAGAGCTTTTTCAGTTTTGAAATCATATAAAGAGAATAAAAGTAAAGTTTTGAGAGGTGTTTGTTGTTGTCAACGACTGGTAGCGGGTACTCTAACCCCCTTGCCAGACAAACTCTCAAAGAGCGGCTCCCATAAAGTTTTATTTTTGGTTGACACTCCTTCCAACCTTTGCTTTCACAAACCATGGCTAACCGAATCCTCGGGTGCCTGCCAACAATCTCATACCATGAAGGAGTGTCTTTTTATTTTAGTTTTATTTAGATGACACTCCTCCCCTCCTTTGCTTTCTCAAGCCATGGCTAACCGAATCCTCGGGTGCCGTCCAACAATCACATACCATGGAGGAGTGTCTATTTTGGTTAATTAATTTGGGACTGGGAATCCCATTGCCAGCTCTTTTTGCAAAGTTATTGGATAAGTGGATGAAGCCACTAGTCCATTGGTGAAAGTTGCCCAACAAGATTGAAAGATAAAACACCACATACTTCCTCATGAACTATAAAACATTGACACAAATAAGGGATGATAAATTTTGAATTGTTTAAAGGTAGCACATGAAGTATTTACTTGGAGTGGCAGGAAATACCACATAATAGGTAGTTATAGTGGACACACATGGCATGGGTTTTGGTTTAAAGGTTTGGATGCACGAGAAGCATTCCCTCTCAGTACAGGTCTTTGGCTAGCAAGGTTAATTAGCAAGCATAAGAGTTGAGGGAAACAAACGAATATACATGTGATAGAAGCAATCATGCATCTTTCTTGCAAGCACAAACAATTTTAACTTCAGAATAATAAGCTATGAGCTAACAAGAAAGGAAGACAATGAAACAACTATATGTATTTCTCTTTTCTACTTAAACCTCAAGGTGTTGTTGCTATTGACCAATGCTAAGTTTGCCAAAACCAAATAGATTTACTCAATGCTCCCAAAGTGATACCAATACTTAACAACAAGATCAATCATATAATAGAAATTGCAAACTAAAATAAGGTGTGCAATATGTAAATGATAAGACTTCTCATTAATATTTCATAACGATAACTCACACCAAGGGATACATAGACAAACTAAAGGAGAGATACTTCCACACGCAACCCATCTTATATGATAACTTCCCTACTCATGATATGACACTACTTGATAGTAAAAAGTAAAAGGTGGTGATGATGTGATACCGCGGCACTCCCCCAAGCTTGGAACAAACCAAGGAGATGCCAATACCGATGATGAATTACTCCTTTGGCGGTGATGGTGATGAATCCCTCCCGTGCTTCTTACAGATCTCAATTCTGATTCTGAACGTCATAGAGTTGAGCTTGGAGTTTGTTGGTGGTGTCGTGAAGTGAGAGGATGTCGCCCCATAGCTTTGCAGTTTCCTTCTCGTGTTCAGCAATGAGTTCAGACACAATCTTGTGGAAGATATCCACTTCACGCTCCGCCATCTTCTTGTAGTTGAAGACCTCTTGCTCTAGCTTCTCCATCCTGTCTTCCAAGCTTCCTTCTCCTTTAGGACCCTGGACATCTTTGATCTGCAGCTCCCCATCAACGAGCAGCAACTCCTTGGGATGCATCCTCAGCTCGTCCATGTACAAGTTGTCAAAGTCCTTGCAGGAGCTGTCCTTCGGAGTTTCTGACGAAGACATGACACCTCTAGATCCGAAGCAAATCCTGGCAGAAACAGCTCGAAACAAAACACGTCGAGAAAACGATATACGGACCTCCAGGGGTCCGGGGGATTATATAGCAGTAATTTTTACGTCAGAAGGAAAGTACCAGATCGAACAAGAGTCGGAGGGGGACAACGAGGCGGTGTCCTCATAGGGCGCGGCCAGTGGGGCCGCGCCGGCCTATGGGGCACGCCCTCGTGCGTCTCCTCCACTCCGTTTCGATCTCGTAATTTTTCATATTTTCCAAAAACAGCAAAAACATTGTTCGGAAAGTAAATCGCGGACTTTTTCTTACCAGTACTGTTACCTATTCAAAGTCGGATTCTGCGGACTGTCAATTTGACCTTTGATGAAAGCCTCCGGTGTTTCCACTCGAATAACATCAACATCTACATTATAAGAATCACCTGAGATATAATGCTTGAGTCTTTGTCCATTCACCACTTGCGTGGCATTGCCTTGGAGAGAACTAATTTTAATTGCTCCTGAACGATACACCTCCTCAACAACATATGGTCCTTCCCATTTCGAGAGTAATTTCCCTGCAAAGAATCTGAGACGAGACCGATACAATAGGACTTTATCCCCAATATTAAATTCTCTTTTGATAATCCTTCTATCATGCCATTTCTTAACTTTCTCTTTAAAGAGTTTAGCATTTTCATAAGCTTCACTTCTCCATTCATCTAGAGAACTTAATTGCAACAACCTCTTATTACCGGCTAGTTTAGGATCTTTATTTAGTTCTCTAACAGCCCAATAAGCTTTATGCTCTAGTTCTAAAGGTAAATGACAAGCTTTTCCATAAACCATTTTATAAGGTGACATTCCCATGGGATTTTTATAAGCAGTCCTATAAGCCCATAGTGCTTCCTTCAATTTACTAGCCCAATTCTTTCTAGTTTTATTAACAGTCTTTTGCAAGATAGATTTAATTTCTCTATTTGATAGTTCTACTTGCCCACTAGTTTGAGGATGATAAGCGGAAGCAATTCTATGATTAATACCATATTTAGCAAGAGTCTTTCTAAAACCACCGTGAATAAAATGAGAACCTCCATCTGTCATAATATATCTAGGAACTCCAAATCTAGGAAAAATAATATCTAAAAGCATTTTTAAAGAGGTCTCACCATCAGCACTTTTTGTAGGTATGGCTTCCACCCATTTAGTAACATAATCAACAGCAACAAGTATATGAGTGTTACCTTCTGAAGAGGGAAAAGGTCCCATGAAGTCAAATCCCCAACAATCAAACGGTTCAATAACGAGAGTATAATTCATAGGCATTTCATTGCGTCTGGAGATATTACCAACCCTTTGACATTCATCACAAGATAAAATAAACCTCCTTGCATCTTTGAAGAGAGTTGGCCAATAAAAACCTGATTGCAGAACCTTTTGCGCGGTTCTATCTCCGGCGTGATGTCCTCCATAAGCACTACCATGACATTTACTCAATATCTCTTGTTGTTCATATTCGGGAACACACCTTCGCATAATACCATCCACTCCTTCTTTATATAAGTGTGGGTCATCCCAAAAATAATGCCTCAAGTCATAAAAGAATTTCCTCCTTTGCTGAGCTGAAAAGGTTGGAGGCAAGTACTTGGAAACAATAAAGTTAGCATAATCAGCATACCAAGGACTGTCTCGCGAACTCACCTTTATTACAGCCAATTGTTCATTTGGAAAACTATCATTAACAGGAACAGGATCATAAGCAATATTTTCCAATCTAGACAAATTATCAGCAACAGGATTATCAGCACCTTTCCTATCTACAATATGTAAATCAAATTCTTGCAACAGAAGTACCCATCTAATAAGCCTTGGCTTAGCATCTTTCTTTGTCATAAGATATCTAATTGCAGCATGATCAGTATGAATCGTGACTTTTGAATCGACAATATAGGATCTAAACTTGTCACAAGCAAAAACTACAGCTAACAATTCTTTTTCAGTTGTAGCATAATTTCTTTGAGCAGCATCAAGAGTCTTGCTAGCATAATGAATAACATTTAATTTTTTATCTACTCGCTGTCCAAGAACAGCGCCTACAGCAAAATCACTAGCATCACACATAATTTCAAAAGGCAAATTCCAATCAGGAGGTTCAACTACAGGAGCGGTTGTTAAGGCTTTCTTTAGAGTTTCAAAAGCTTCCTTACAATCATCATCAAAAACAAAAGGTACATCTTTTTGAAGAAGATTAGTAAGAGGCTTTGAAATCTTAGAGAAGTCTTTAATAAATCTCCTATAAAACCCAGCATGACCAAGAACACTACGAATACCTTTAACATCCCTCGGATAGGGCATCTTCTCAATTGCTTCAACTTTAGCTCTATCAACTTCAATACCTCTCTCGGAAATTTTATGTCCCAATACAATTCCTTCATTAACCATAAAGTGGCATTTCTCCCAATTAAGAATAAGGTTAGTTTCTTCACATCTCTGCAAAACTTTATCGAGGTTTCGCAAGCAATTATCAAAAGAATTTCCATAGACAGAAAAATCATCCATGAATACCTCTACAATACTCTCGCAAAAACCATGAAAAATAGCAAACATGCATCTTTGAAAAGTAGCAGGAGCATTACATAAACCAAAAGGCATACGTCTATAAGCATAAGTTCCATAGGGACAAGTGAAAGTGGTTTTCTCTTGATCTTTAGTTTTAACAGCAATTTGTGAAAACCCAGAATAACCATCAAGAAAGCAAAAATGAGTATTTTTAGACAACCTTTCTAGCATTTGATCAATAAATGGTAAAGGGTAATGATCTTTCTTAGTAACTTTATTAAATTTTCGAAAATCAATGCACATTCTATACCCTACAACTACTCTTTGAGGGATGAGCTCATCATTATCATTAGGTACAACAGTCATTCCTCCTTTCTTAGGAACACAATGCACATGACTAACCCATCTACTATCAGCAATAGGATATATAATACCAGCTTCAAGGAGTCTTAATACCTCATTTTTTACCACATCCTTCATCTTTGGAATTAGACGACGCTGAGGTTCAACAACAGGCTTCGCATCATCTTCCATGTTAATGGCGTGTTGGCAAATAGAGGGAGAAATCCCCTTCAAGTCATCAAGAGTGTAGCCAATAGCACCTCGGTGTTTCTTCAATATTTCCAATAACCTTTCTTCTTCAAACTCTGAAAGCTTAGAACTAATAATAACAGGATATATTTTCTTATCATCAATATGAGCATATTTAAGATTATCGGGCAATGGTTTTAAATCAAAGACAGGATCTTCCTTTGGTGGTGGTGTTGTACCCAGATCTTCCACCGGTAAATCATGCTTAAGAATAGGTTGACGAAGGAAAATTTCATCAAGCTCTTCTCTTTCTTCCCTAAAAATTTCACTCTCACTATTCTCCAAATGTTGCTGCAAAGGATTATTAGGAGCAAGAGCAATAGACGCACACTGTTCAACTCTAAAATCATTATTAGGCAAATCAGCTTTATAAGGGGTTTTGGCAAATTTAGAGAAATTAAACTCATAAAATTCACCAGCAAATTTAGTCAAAATTTTCTCTTTCTTACAATCTATAATAGCTCCACAAGTATTTAGAAAAGGTCTACCAAAAATGATAGGACAATATTTACTAGCAGCAGAACCAAGTACCAAAAAGCAGGATATTTAATCTTACCACATAGAACTTCCACATCTCGAATAATACCAATAGGAGAGATAGTTTCTATATTAGCCAGCCGAATAACCACATCAATATCTTCAAGTTCACAAGAACCAATTTCATGCATGATCTCCGTGTAAAGCTCATAAGGAATAGCACTAATACTTGCACCAATATCACTTAAACCATAATAACAATGATCACCTGTAGCGACCTCACCTTTATAGGGTGCCGATCTCTGTGTGTATCTGTGCTAGTCCCTGGATCAATCGCTAGCACACACAGTACAAGATGTAATACCAAGAAACAAAGGTCTTTATTACATCGTATGATCCAAAAATTACATAATGTATTACAAATTGCATAGCACAAGGCTAGCATATCATCAGAGTTTCACAACGAACAAACATAGACAGCATGGAGTCCTTCGTCTTCATGTGCCACAGGCGAGCATGTTGAGGATAGACTCGTAACCCTAACCATCGTAACTCACTCGTCTTTCAAAACATCTGCAACATGAAAAGTTACAGCCACGAATGGTCAATACTTTGAATGTATTGGCAAGATGACACTATAGTGGACTCAAAAGGCATCCTACACCTACGTGCACATCTGGCAGGTAGAGCTCAGGTTCATTTTGCATAAAGCCAATTTTTCCCTATCATTTATCAAAACATTTTCTTTCAATCTAATTAGCAGTAACATTGGTAAAACCCCAATGTACCAAATTAACAGTAGCATTGGTAAAGCCCCAATGTACCTTCCTACCCTTGTTCACCCATTCAAATTTTATTTAAGAAATTGGGATGAGGAGATCTTCGAACAAGGACTTGTCAGTTCGCTCAAGTTGTCCATAACCGGGGACACGGCTAAGTACTTAGATTTTACACTCTCGAGAGGTTGTACACCTTTACCCACATGGCCAGGTCAATCCTTCTACCTCGTTGCACATTTTGCTTAAGGACAGGTGTAGACCGTGGCCGAGACCTTCTGTGTGTAATCGCCCGAACCATTCCCTAAGGGCCACGCCCCCACCTACAGTATCCCTCTACCACCACCTGGCCCCTAGGATCCGGGTTCATACAACATACTTTGTCAAGCCAGAGCCATAGTAGCATGTGGTTGTACGGAAAGCTAATGAGCAAGATTTGTCTACAATCTCTTTAAGCCTGGGTGACTTTCCGCAAGTGTGCACTAGCACCAGGGTCTTGCCCCCTGATACAGCCACCCTCTCCATAACTCCACCATTCACCCAGGTAATTCATTAAACTTAGTTGTTTTTCCTTAACCTCTATCAAAACCTTTTCCATGGCATAGCAGGTAACAACTAAATTTAATGGCGGCTAAGGGAGTCTAGGAGTGGTGTAGCTAAACTACTAGGATTTACTAGCAAGCATAAAGCATAAACCCTAGACATGTCTACTATAAAAATACTACGGTGCAAGAATTAAAACTGAGACTTTTGGTGTGTGTCACTTGCCTTGGTGAGAGGAGGAGTTGGTACACTCTTCGCAAAAACACTCGTTGTAATTAGCACAACCACAATCTACAAACATAATTTTCACTCCATAAACACATAGTAACATATAGACAACCACAAATAAAATATGTATGCAATATGTGGATTAAACATGAACGACACACTTAACATGTTCTCTGATTTTCAACTATATGCATGATGCCATGGCAAAATTTTAGTGTTGAATTAATAATTAAAAACATTTCCTATCATTAGAAAAGATCTACAACACTAAACAAATACTACAAAAGAAATGTATAGGTAACATTTTTATTTTCTAATGCTACTGTACAGGGGGTTCGAATCTCTGCTAAATGCAAAAGTAATTACTTAAATATATTTGGTAGAACTATTTATATGGCCAAAATACTCTATTTTAGTTTCTGCAAAAACTGTGTAAAAATATGATGCAAAGGTGCAATATTCTGACACTAACATATTCTACACATTTTTCTGAGTTCAGGGACATCTTGTTTGCTAAATTTTGATAAACGGAACTAAAGATATGATTTTTCAAAGATTGGAGTATGTCATGTTCTATTCTCCGAAAAATAGAACCAATACGACAAGTGGCAGATTCTAATTGGCCGATACCCCTTCATCTAAGTGATCTAGTGTCAGACTTAGGATCTAGATCCTGTGGTTCACCGAAAATAAAGAATAGATAAAAAAAAATGAAAAGGGCCTCACGTATGGTAGCACAGGAATATGTAGTTGTGGTCGCTGGCAGTCGATGTTCGTGTACTTGTTGGCGGTGATGTAGTAGACGACGGAGCTCGGCTTCGCAAGGGTAACTCGATGGCAAAGTCGCGAACGTCGAGGTACAGTAGTTCGCCGGAAAATCGCTCGCCGGAGACTATAGTCGAAATATAGCGTCGTCGTTGTGGTGCACCAAAAATCACGAAACAAAATCTGAGATGTGCGCAAGGAAGAAATAGGAAGTTTGGAAGAAACTAGAGGTCAAAAGGTGGACCGTGCTCACCGAATTCGACGAACTTGCGCGGCAGTGCTGCGGACATGCGAGGTAAAATTCGAGCAGCCTGGTGGCTCTCTTGGTGTGCCGTTTGAGGGGAAATAGAGAGGAGAGAATGGAGCTTAAGTAGGAAGAAACGGCGCGTCAATTAGTGGATTAAATCGCCCGCAATCGATTTGGAATTAAACATCCAGAAACTGAAACTGCGTGCGTCCATTGACTCTTCGGCTGGAACTTGATGACGATGGTGACATGGCAGCGGGTCCCGCGTGTCAGCAGAATAAAAAGAAAATAGGGAAAGGAGAACGTGGGGCTTGGACCTTGGAGCAAGCTTGCTGATGTGCGTCCTTGAGCTGGCTTTGGCCGCTCGGCCGTGCGACTTCGGCTGGGCTGACTCAATTGAGTTGGTCTGGCCGGATGCCAGCTTATCATTTTTTTTTCTGTTTTAAAATTTGAAAATGATTTAAAAATCGAAATTGATCAAAAGTGACTCAAACCAAGTCAGAAAAATATAAATAAAATATCAGAGGATTTCTTATTCAATGAAGAATATTTTGAAATCACTTTTAGTTTGAAAACATTTTGATAAATTCGAATTGGGCACATAGGCCTATATGGCTTTATTTGCCTTTCTTCGGATTTAAGGTTTCTTTATAAATTTGAATTTCGCTCAAATTTTTCCTAAGGAATGCAAAGATGCCATGATGCTTATGAATGCAATGCATGTTTTTGAAAACTCCATTTTTGGAAAATAGATTAAGTAACACCAAAAGTTTTATTCCCTCCGGTTCATATTAATTGACTCTAATATGGATGTATCTAGAACTAAAATGAGTCTAGATACATCCATATTAAGTAACACCAAAAGTTTTATTTCATTGTAAAATTTAAATCAAGACAAGCAACCAAGCTTAAATTTTATTTTTATTTTACATTCCAAAATTTAGAAAATTTTGGGATGTGACATCACCAATTCTAACAGATAGCATAGGAACACTAGCTTTCCTAGACTTATTAGGATGCGAAACAATATTAGAGGCATCTTCACAGAAAATAATATGACCATCCTCCACATTTTCAGTCACAAGATCTTTAACAATTGCAACAGCAGGTTCAACTTTTATTTGTTCTTCAGGTTCTATAGGTTTCTTTTCACTTTTATGAACCGCACTATTTATAACAGAGTACTCCTTCATTTTAGCGGGGAAAGGAGTTTTTTCAATATAAGCTTCAGGAATAACATGATCAACAGTTTCAACTACAACACATTTATTTATAGATGAATCAATTTTATCTTTATACGGTTCATGATACTTATCAAAATTCTTCTTAGGCAATTCATAATGAGAGGCAAAAGCTTTATAAAGATTTGCAACGACTTGAGAATCAAGACCATAAGTAGCACTAATATTACGAAATTTATCAGTATCCATAAAAACTTCAATGCATTTATAATCAAAGTTTATACCTGACTCTCTATCTTTGTGGTTCTCCCATCCTTCAGTATTCTCCTGGATCCGATCAAGAAGGTCCCTTTTAAACCCTTCTTTGTTGTGTGTAAATGATCCAGAACAAGAAGTATCCAGCAAGGTCTTGTCTTGAAAATAAAGTCTTGCATAGAAATTATCAATAATAACATTACCAGGAAGCTCATGAATGGGGCATTTGAGCATTAAAGACTTCAATCTCCCCCATGCTTGGGCAATGCTTTCTCCATCATGAGGCCAGAAATTATATATGCGGTTCCGATCTTTGTGAATTTCACTTGGAGGATAGAATTTGGAATAAAATAAAGGCACAATGTCCTCCCAATCAATAGAATCCCTATTCTTCAACAATTTATACCAGTGCGCTGCTTTACCAGACAGCGATATAGAGAATAGTTTCTTTCTAACTTCATCCATAGCAATACCTGCACATTTGAATAACCCGCATAATTCATGTAAAAACAGTAAATGATCACCAGGATGGACAGTTCCATCCCCTTCATAGCGGTTATCCATAACACGTTCAATAATTTTCATAGGTATTTTATATGGTATTACTTCCTCACCTGGCGCCTCATCCACTACCGTTGCAGTAGTAGTAGATTTCCCAAATAGAAATTGAAGAGAAGATCTCTCCATAATGACTTATAGCAGCAGGCAGAAATAAAATCAGCACAACAATAAAGGTTTTCCTTACCAATTCCACTTACCAATAGCGCTTCACTCCCCGGCAACGGCGCAGAAAATAGTCTTGATGACCCACAAGTATAGGGGTGTATCGCAGTATCTTCGATAAGTAAGAATGTCGATCCCAACGAGGAGCAGAAGGTGTTGACAAGCGTTTCGATGAAGGATTCATTGTAAATGCTCACAGACAAGTATTCAGGGGGTTTGATGTAACAGATGAATAAAGTACGAGTAAGTAAAGTGCGAGAGTAATAATTGCAGCGAGTGGCCCAATCCTTTTTAGCACAAAGGACAAGCCGGTTTGTTTACTTATAATGACCAAACGTTCTTGAGGACACACGGGATTTTAGTCTAGTGCTTTCGCTTCATACAGCTGATTAATCTTCATTGTTTTGATAAGTGTTGTGTGGGTGAACCTATGCTAATGTACCGCCCTTCCTAGGACTAATATATACTTGTGATTATACCCCTTGCAAGCATCCGCAACTACAAGAAAGTAATTAAGATAAATCTAACCACAGCCTTAAACTCTGAGATCCTGCGATCCCTCCTGCATCGATATACTAACGGGGGCTCAGGTTTCTGTCACTCCGGCAACCCCGCAATTGGCAAACGAGTACAAGATGCATTCCCTAGGCCCATAAAGGTGAAGTGTCGTGTAGTCGACGTTCACACGACACCACTAGAAGAATAACACCACAACTTAAATATCATAACATTGAATATTACTCAACCATACTTCACTACTAACATTTAGACTTCACCCATGTCCTCAAGAACTAAACGAACTACTCACGAGACATCATATGGAACATGATCAGAGGTGATATGATAATGAATAACAATCTGAACATAAACCTTGGTTCAACGGTTTCACTCAATAGCATCAATAACAAGTAGAAATCAACACCGGGAGAGTTTCCCCTATCAAACAATCAAGATCAAACCCAAATTGCTACAGCGGTGACGAGGTGCAGCGGTGGAGACGGCGGTGATGATGATGAAGATGATGGTGATGGTGATGGAGATGATGTCCGGCTCGATGACGGTGACGATGGCGTCGATTTCCCCCTCGGGAGGGAATTTCCCCGGCGCCCGCCGGAGAGCTCATTTCTCTCTGGTGTTCTCCGCCCGCAGAGGCGGCTGTGGCTCTGTTCGACGTACCCCTCTGGCTTAGGTTTTTGGGACGAAGGAGTACGCGAAGAAAAGAAGGCGAGGGAGGGCTGTGGGCCCCCTCCTCACAGGGCCGCGCCGGCCTATGAGGTGGGCCCACCTCGGGTCCCCTCGGCTCCCCCTTCTGGCTCCCTTCGTCTTACGGAAAAATAGGATTTTTATATAATTTCCGTCAGCCTGATCTTCCGAAATATTGCATCTGACGGTGCTTTTTCCAGCAGAATCCGGCTCCGGTGCGCGATCTCCAAATAATCATGAAATATGCAAAATAGATGAAATAACATAAGTATCATCTCCAAATATGAAATATATCAATGAATAGCAGCAAATTATGATATAAAATAGTGATGCAAATTGGACGTATCATGGCCCACCTTGCCATCGAGTGTCTTCATGGGCCTCCAGTTGGCCGTACAGGATAGGGCAATAACAGTTCTTCACCAAAGAGCCCTCCAAGCATGTTTTCATCACAATAAAGCCATCATCCTCGACATGGCATCGCCGCTTAGGACATCCTTCCTCATTTGTGGTTCAACAAGTTCTTAGGAGAAATAAGATAGCTTACACCCCAGAGAGTACCCCATATGTTTGTGACTCTTGTCAGTTGGCCAAGAGCCACCAGTTGCCATATCCCATATCTACTAGTCGATCCACTGTTCCCTTGGAACAAATTTTTTCTGGTGTATGGGGTCCTGCACCTCTCTCTGCTGGGAAACATTCATATTATGTAAGCTTTATTGATGATTTTAGCAAATTTACGTGGATCTATTTGCTTAAAAGTCATGCTGATGTTTATCAAGCCTTTCTAAATTTCCAACAGTTTGTTGAACGCAAGTTTGATAGGAAAATTATAACTATGCAAACTGATTGGGGGGGTGAGTATGAAAAGCTTAATGCCTTTTTCCAAAAAGTGCCCATCAACAAAATGGCTCTGCTGAGAGAAAACATCGACATATAGTTGAAGTTGGCCTTGCCTTGTTAGCTAATGCATCTACGCCTCTCAAATACTGGGATGAAGCTTTTCTTACCGCCACTTTCCTCATAAACCTCCTTCCTAGCAAGGTCATAGATTTTGACACTCCAGCTGAGCGTTTACTTCACATAACACCAAACTATGATGTTCTTCGTGTTTTTGGTATGCATGTTGGCCCAATCTTCGTCCTTACAACACCCGCAAATTAGCTTTCCGTTCTACCCGGTGTGTTTTTCTTGGCTATAGCCCTCGCCACAAGGGTATAAAATGTCTTGACATGACTACAGGTCGTGTTTATATTTCGCGATGTTGTCTTTGATGAAAATGTATTCCCCTTTGCCTCCCTTAGACCCAATGCCGCCCCCTCCTTAGAAAAGAGATTTTACTCCTTCCATCATCCACATCCACGTTGCATGAGGGTGCAAATATTGATGATCCTACTTCTATTGTGCCTATTACTAATGTGTCACAGGTTGTATGCTTAAGAAAATTTCCAGGAAAATACGGGCGTAATGGCTTCTGAAAATGCATCTGAAATTCTGCTAGAAAATGACAAAATTCACACGGATTCCGAAACTGATTCTGCTGCAGATTCCCTGGAACATTCCTCTGTCTCGTCCGATCCTGAGGTGGAAGCTCCCGATGCAGATTCTCCCGACGTTGGAGCGCGCGCTGGCGCCAGCAGTCAGGCTGGCCGGTCCCCGCCTGTGCGTGCCGACCACGCGCCCTCGTCCCGTCCCGATGCAGTCTGTGGTGGCCGGTCCCCGCCTCTGCATGCTGAGCGTGGTGAGCACATGCCTGTGCCGAATCATGGAGCATCACCTAGCGCCTCCTCTGCAGACTCTGCTCCCCCGTCGCCCCACTCACTGCGCATCGGCTGCTGTGGAGGATTCCTCCGGATCTTCTGTGGCGCCGGCTGGTGGGGCTGATTCTGCAACAAGCTCAAGCTCTAGCTCAAGTGATGAAACTCAGACCTCTACTCCACTTGGGCCTCCTTTCTTGTGACGGTAAAGCACACGTCCGTTGGGAACCCCAAGAGGAAGGTATGATGAGTACATCAGCGAGTTTTCCCTCAGTAAGAAACTAAGGTTATCGAACCAGTAGGAGATGAAGACCACGTGAAGGTTGTTGGTGAAGGAGTGTAGTGCGGCGCAACACCAGGGATTCCGGTGCCAACGTGGAACCTGCACAACACAATCAAAATACTTTGCCCCAACTTAACAGTGAGGTTGTCAATCTCACCGGCTTGCTGAAAACAAAGGATTAAACGTATGGTGTGGAAAATGATGTTTGCTTGCAGAAAACAAAAGAGAACAATGATTGCAGTAGGTTGTATTTCAGATGTAAAAGAATGGACCGGGGTCCACAGTTCACTAGTGGTGTCTCTCAATAAGATAAATAACATGTTGGGTAAACAAATTACAGTTGGGCAATTGACAAATAGAGAGGGCATAACAATGCACATACATATCATGATGACTACTATGAGATTTACTTAGGGCATTACGACAAAGAACATAGACCGCCATCCAGCATGCATCTATGCCTAAAAAGTCCACCTTCGGGTTAGCATCCGCACCCCTTCCAGTATTAAGTTGCAAACAACAGACAATTGCATTAAGTATTGTGCGTAATGTAAACAATACAAATATCCTTAGACAAAGCATTGATGTTTTATCCCTAGTGGCAACAGCACATCCACAACCTTAGAACTTTCTGTCACTGTCCCAGATTCAATGGAGGCATGAACCCACTATCTAGCATAAATACCCCCTCTTGGAGTTACAAGTATCAACTTGGCCAGAGCCTCTACTAGCAACGGAGAGCATGCAAGATCATAAATAACACATATATGATAGATCAATAATCAACTTGACATAGTATTCCATATTCATCGGATCCCAACAAACACAACATGTAGCATTACAAATAGATGATCTTGATCATGATAGGCAGCTCACAAGATCTAAACATGATGGCATAATAGGAGAATACAACCATCTAGCTACTGCTACGGACCCATAGTCCAAGGATGAACTACTCACGCATCAATCCGGAGGCGGGCATGGTGATGTAGAGCCCTCCGGTGATGATTCCCCTCTCCGGCAGGGTGCCGGAGGAGATCTTCTGAACCCCCTGAGATGGAGTTGATGGCGGCGGCGTCTCTGGAACTGTTCTCGTAATTTGGCTCTCGGTACTAGGATTTTCCGAGACGAAGGAATAAATAGGCGAAGGGGCAGCGTCGGGGGAGCCAGGGGGCTCCCTCCCCACATGTCGGCGCGGGGGGCCCCACTGCCGCGCCGCCCTATGGTGTGGGCCCCCAGCTAGCTTTCCTCGACTCTTCTTCGGACTTCTGGAACACTCCGTGGAAAATAGGGCTGTGGGCTTTTGTTTCGTCCAATTCCGAGAATATTTGTAAACCAACTTTTCTGAAATAAGAAACAGCAGAAAATAGGAATTGGCACTGTGGCATCTTGTTAATAGGTTCGTCGCAGAAAATGCATAAAAACATTATAAAGTGTGAATAAAACATGTAGGTATTGTCATAAAACTAGCATGGAACATAAGAAATTATAGATAAGTTGGAGACGTATCAAGCATCCCAAGCTTAGTTCCTTCTCGCCCTCGAGTAGGTAAACGATAAAAAGAATAATTTCTGAAGTGACATGCTACTAACATAATCTTGATCAATACTATTGTAAAGCATATGAGATGAATGAAGTGACTCAAAGCAATGGTCTATAGTTTGCTAACAAAAAGATAATGACTAAACAACTGAATCATATAGCAAAAACTTTTCATGAATAGTACTTTCAAGACAAGCATCAAAAAGTCTTGCATAAGAGTTAACTCATAAAGCAATAGATTCTTAATAAAAGGTTTTGAAGCAACACAAAGGAAGATTTAAGTTTCAGCAATTGCTTTCAACTTTCAACATGTATATCTCATGGATAATTGTCAACACAAAGTAATATGATGAGTGCAATAAGCAAGCATGTAAGAATCAATGCACACAGTTGACACAAGTGTTTGCTTCTAAGATAGAAAGAAGTAGGTAAACTGACTCAACATAAAGTAAAAGAAAGGCCCTTCGCAGAGGGAAGCAGGGATTAAATCATGTGCTAGAGCTTTTCAAGTTTTGAAATCATAAAGAGAGCATAAAAATAAAGTTTTGAGAGGTGTTTGATGTTATCAACGAATGGTAGTGGGCACTCTAACCCCCTTATCAAACAGACTTTCAAAGAGCGGCTCCCATGAAGGACGTTATCTCTACCAGCAAGGTAGATCATCCCTCTTCTCTTTTGTTTACACATGTATTTTAGTTTTATTTATAGATGACACTCCTCCCAACCTTTTGCTTTCACAAGCCATGGCTAACCGAATCCTCGGGTGCCTTCCAACATTTCACATACCATGGAGGAGTGTCTATTGCAAAATTAAGTTGCTTACTGATGAATCAGGGCAAAACATGTGAAGAGAATTATTAATGAAAGTTAATTAATTGGGGCTGGGCACCCCGTTGCCAGCTCTTTTTGCAAAATTATTGGATAAGCGGATGTATATGCCACTAGTCCATTGGTGAAAGTCTGCCCAACAAGATTGAAAGATAAAACACCACATACTTTCTCATGAGCTATAAAACATTGACACAAATAAGGAGTAATAAAGTTTTGACTTGTTTAAAGGTAGCACATGAAGTATTTACTTGGCATGGCAGAAAAATACCACATAGTAGGTAGTTATGGTGGACACACATGGCATAGGTTTTGGCTCAAGGTTTTGGATGCACGAGAAGCATTCCCTCTCAGTACAAGGCTTTGGCTAGCAAGGTTGTTTGAAGCAAACACAAGTATAAACCGGTACAACAAAACTTACATAAGAACATATTGCAAGCATTATAAGACTCTACACTGTCTTCCTTGTTGCTCAAACACTTTTACCAGAAAATATCTAGACCTTAGAGAGACCAATCATGCAAACCAAATTTCAACAAGCTCTACGGTAGTTCTCCACTAATAGGTTTAAACTGCATGATGCAAGAGCTTAAACATGATCTACTTGAGAGCTCAAAACAATTGCCAAGTATCAAATTATTCAAGACAATATACCAATTACCACATGAAGCATTTTCTGTTTCCAACCACAATAAGTGCTGCAGCTTTCAGCTTTCGCCATGAACATGAAAAATAAAACGAAGAACACAAGTGTTCATATGAAAAAGAGGAGTGTGTCTCTCTCCCACACAAGGATTGCTAGGATCCGAATTTATTCAGAAAACTAAAATAACAAAACGAAAATAAAAGCACACAGACGCTCCAAGTAAAGCACATAAGATGTGACAGAATTAAAATATAGTTTAACTAGAGGTGACCTGATAAGTTATTGATGAAGAAGGGGATGCCTTGGGCATCCCCAAGCTTAGACGCTTGAGTCTTCTCGAAATATGCAGGGATGAACCACGGGGGCATCCCCAAGCTTAGACTTTTCACTCTTCTTGATCATATTATATCATCCTCCTCTCTTGATCCTTGAAAACTTCCTTCACACCAAACTCAAAGCAATCTCATTAGAGGGTTGGTGCATAATAAAAAATTCACATGTTCAGCAAGGACACAATCATCCCAACACTTCTGGACATTACCCAAGGTTACTGAAATTTAATGGAGCAAAGAAACCCACTCAAACACAGTAAAAGAGGCAATGCGAAATAAAAGGTAGAATCTGTCAAAACAGAACAGTCCGTAAAGACGAATTTTTCGAGGCACTTAACATGCTCAGATGGAAAAGCTCCAGTTGAATGAAAGTTGCGTACATATCTGAGGATTACTCATGAATTTTTTCAGAATTTTTGGATTCTTCTACAGAGAGAAAAACTCAAATTCGTGACAGCTAAAAATCTGTTTCTGCGCAGAAATCCAAATTTAGTATCAACTTTCTATCAAAGACTTTACTTGGCACAACAATGCAAGAAAATAAAGATACAAATGTATTGCTACAGTAGTAACAAGTACCTTGACTCAAATATAAAACAAAAATTGCAGAAATAAAATAATGGGTTGTCTCCCATTGACAAGGTATTAACTTGTCAATGCCTACGGATTGTAGACTAGGGTTTAGTTAGATGTAGAGGGCAAGTAGATCTCGAAGGTTTCAGCCGAAAAGTACTCGACGAATATAAAACTAGGGTTGTGTTGACAGTAAATTCGATCCTCTCTTTGTCCCTCGGCTCCCCCTTATATAGGAGGCGGAGCCGAGGGATTCGTGATACACAAGTTACAGAGTCCGGGAGGGTTTCCAACCCATCCCGCAAGATTACAAATGACAACTCCTATTACAACTCTAGCTTTCCTTAGTAACAACTTGGGCTTCCGATTCTCCTTATTCTTCGGGTCGTGGGCCTTCAGTAAACCCCGGGTACCATATTCGGCAGGCCCATTGGGTATGCCTATGTCAGTAGCCCCCGAGATTTTGCTTGAATCGCAGAATCAGGGAAAATCTCCACTGTTTATATTTACTCGACAACTTTAAACTTCTCTATATTTCTTCATATGAATTTCTATATTGTACAGGGATAATGGTAGTTGGGGCTAGTTCATCTGACGGATCAGGTACTAGTTAACTGCTCTAGTGGCAATCCGCAAAAACCTACTTCAAGATCACGTCCCCGGACATGATCTCGGGATACTGGTGTAAACTTCGACAGGTGCCGCTTAAGGTCTTACCATTCTATCGAGTCCCAGTCATATTTTATCGGGTACCTAACGCGTCCGTTAGGATTTTTCTTCGTATCTGTTGATACGGAAAAAAGTAGCAAACCGACGTCAGAGACGGCGCCACGCCGCACAGAACGGATCTGGGGTCTTACCTTCGCAAATTTTGCGGCATTCAGAGATTTATTCGCAACTTTGGCGCTCTGAGAATATATTGTTGAGTGCTTATTCGGCTGCTGGAATAGCACATTTTATTGAGTCAACGGATGACTTATATTGCTTTCCCGATGGGAGTATATGTAGAGTTATTTGTATAACTCGAAATATACTCACTTCCTCTTTCTTTTTCTTTTTCTCTTTTTTTTTTTATAATTTCATCGGGCACACGAACAGCGTTCCCGATGGGAGTAGCTGATGGCGTGTAACACACACGTTCGTTGGGAACCCCAAGAGGAAGGTATGTTGCACACAGTAGCAAGTTTTCCCTCAGAAAGAAACCAAGGTTTATCGAACCAGGAGGAGCCAAGAAGCACGTTGAAGGTTGATGGCGGCGGGATGTAGTGCGGCGCAACACCAGGGATTCCGGCGCCAACGTGGAACCTGCACAACACAACCAAAGTACTTTGCCCCAACGAAAGTGAGGTTGTCAATCTCATCGGCTTGCTGTAACAAAGGATTAGATGTATAGTGTGGATGATGATTGTTTGCAGAAAACAGTAAAACAAGTATTGCAGTAGATTGTATTCGATGTAAAAGAATGGACCGGGGCCACAGTTCACTAGAGGTGTCTCTCCCATAAGATAAATAGCATGTTGGGTGAACAAATTATAGTCGGGCAATTGACAAATAGAGAGGGCATGACCATGCACATACATGATATGATGAGTATTGTGAGATTTAATTGGGCATTACGACAAAGTACATAGACCGCTATCCGGCATGCATCTATGCCTAAAAAGTCCACCTTCAGGTTATCATCCGAACCCCTTCCGGTATTAAGTTGTAAACAACAGACAATTGCATTAAGTATGGTGCGTAATGTAATCAATAACTACATCCTTAGACATAGCATCAATGTTTTATCCCTAGTGGCAACAGCACATCCACAACCTTAGAACTTTCTGTCACTGTCCCAGATTTAATGGAGGCATGAACCCACTATCGAGCATAAATACTCCCTCTTGGAGTTAAGAGCAAAAACTTGGCCAGAGCCTATACTAATAACGGAGAGCATGCAAGATCATAAACAACACATAGGTAATAGATTGATAATCAACATAACATAGTATTCTCTATCCATCGGATCCCGACAAACACAACATATAGCATTACAGATAGATGATCTTGATCATGTTAGGCAGCTCACAAGATCCGACAATGAAGCACATGAGGAGAAGACAACCATCTAGCTACTGCTATGGACCCATAGTCCAGGGGTGAACTACTCACTCATCACTCCGGAGGCGACCATGGCGGTGAAGAGTCCTCGGGAGATGATTCCCCTCTCCGGCAGGGTGCGGAGGCGATCTCTGAATCCCAGAGATGGGATTGGCGGCGGCGGCGTCTCGAAGGTTTTCCGTATCGTGGCTCTCGGTACTGGGGGTTTCGCGACGGAGGCTTTAAGTAGGCGGAAGGGCAACGCGGGGGGCACACGAGGGCCCCACACACCAGGGCCGCGCGGCCAGGGCCTGGGCCGCGCCGCCCTGTGGTGTCGGCGCCTCGTGGCCCCACTTCCTTTCCCCCTCGGTCTTCTGGAAGCTTCGTGCAAAAATAGTCCCCTGGGCGTTGATTTCGTCCAATTCCGAGAATATTTCCTTACTAGGATTTCTGAAACCAAAAACAGCAGAAAACAGCAACTGGCTCTTCGGCATCTCGTTAATAGGTTAGTGCCGGAAAATGCATAAATACAACATATAATGTGTATAAAACATGTAGATATCATCAATAATGTGGCATGGAACATAAGAAATTATCGATACGTCGGAGACGTATCAGCATCCCCAAGCTTAGTTCCTGCTCGTCCCGAGCAGGTAAACGATAACAAAGATAATTTCTGGAGTGACATGCCATCATAACCTTGATCATACTATTGTAAGCATATGTAATGAATGCAGCGATCAAAACAATGGTAATGACATGAGTAAACAAATGAATCATAAAGCAAAGACTTTTCATGAATAGTACTTCAAGACAAGCATCAATAAGTCTTGCATAAGAGTTAACTCATAAAGCAATAAATCAAAGTAAAGGTATTGAAGCAACACAAAAGAAGATTAAGTTTCAGCGGTTGCTTTCAACTTATAACATGTATATCTCATGGATATTGTCAATATAGAGTAATATAACAAGTGCAATATGCAAGTATGTAAGAATCAATGCACAGTTCACACAAGTGTTTGCTTCTTGAGGTGGAGAGGAATAGGTGAACTGACTCAACATAAAAGTAAAAGAAAGGTCCTTCAAAGAGGAAAGCATCGATTGCTATATTTGTGCTAGAGCTTTGGTTTTGAAAACATGAACAATTTTGTCAACGGTAGTAATAAAGCATATGTATCATGTAAATTATATCTTACAAGTTGCAAGCCTCATGCATAGTATACTAATAGTGCCCGCACCTTGTCCTAATTAGCTTGGATCACCGGGATTATCATTGCAATACACATGTTTTAACCAAGTGTCACAAAGGGGTACCTCTATGCCGCCTGTACAAAGGTCTAAGGAGAAAGCTCGCATTTGGATTTCTCGCTTTTGATTATTCTCAACTTAGACATCCATACCGGGACAACATAGACAACAGATAATGGACTCCTCTTTTATGCATAAGCATGTAGCAACAATTAATGTTCTCATATGAGATTGAGGATATATGTCCAAAACTGAAACTTCCACCATGATTCATGGCTTTAGTTAGCGGCCCAATGTTCTTCTCTAACAATATGCATGCTCTAACCATTTAAATGAGTGGTAAATCTCCCTTACTTCAGACAAGACGGACATGCATAGCAACTCACATGATATTCAACAAAGAGTAGTTGATGGCGTCCCCAGAAACATGGTTATCGCACAACAAGCAACTTAATAAGAGATAAAGTGCATAAGTACATATTCAATACCACAATAGTTTTTAAGGCTATTTTGTCCCATGAGCTATATATTGCAAAGGCGAATGATGGAAATTTTAAAGATAGCACTCAAGCAATTTACTTTGGAATGGCGGAGAAATACCATGTAGTAGGTAGGTATGGTGGACACAAATGGCATAGTGGTTGGCTCAAGGATTTTGGATGCATGAGAAGTATTCCCTCTCGATACAAGGTTTAGGCTAGCAAGGTTATTTGAAACAAACACAAGGATGAACCGGTGCAGCAAAACTCACATAAAAGACATATTATAAACATTATAAGACTCTACACCGTCTTCCTTGTTGTTCAAAACTCAATACTAGAAATTATCTAGACTTTAGAGAGACCAAATATGCAAACCAAATTTTAGCAAGCTCTATGTATTTCTTCATTAATGGGTGCAAAGTATATGATGCAAGAGCTTAAACATGAGCACAACAATTGCCAAGTATCAAACTATTCAAGACATTTTAGAATTACTACATGTAGCATTTCCCGATTCCAACCATATAACAATTTAACGAAGAAGATTCAACCTTCGCCATGAATACTATGAGTAAAGCCTAAGGACATATTTGTCCATATGCAACAGCGGAGCGTGTCTCTCTCCCACACAATGAATGCTAGGATCCATTTTATTCAAACAAAAACAAAAACAAAAACAAACCAACGCTCCAAGCAAAGCACATAAGATGTGATGGAATAAAAATATAGTTTCGGGGGAGGAACCTGATAATGTTGTCGATGAAGAAGGGGATGCCTTGGGCATCCCCAAGCTTAGACGCTTGAGTCTTCTTAAAATATGCAGGGGTGAACCAGGGGCATCCCCAAGCTTAGAGCTTTCACTCTCCTTGATCATATCGTATCATCTCCCTCTCTTGATCCTTGAAAACTTCCTCCACACCAAACTCGAAACAACTCATTAGAGGGTTAGTGCACAATAAAAATTTACATGTTCAGAGGTGACATAATCATT
Source organism: Lolium multiflorum (assembly GCA_030979885.1). Classification (NCBI taxonomy): domain Eukaryota; kingdom Viridiplantae; phylum Streptophyta; class Magnoliopsida; order Poales; family Poaceae; genus Lolium; species Lolium multiflorum. Next base: position 211,073,991 of record CM061748.1, read on the forward strand.
CTTAACACTTCTGGACATTGCACAAAGCTACTGGACATTAATGGATCAAAGAAATTCATCCAACATAGCAAAAGAGGCAATGTGAAATAAAAGGCAGAATCTGTCAAAACAGAACAGTTCATAAAGACGAATTTTAAAGTGGCACCAGACTTGCTCAAATGAAAATGGGATCACGCACGTAAATTGGCATATTTTTCTGAGCTACCTACAGAGAGGCAGGTCGAAATTCGTGACAGCAAAGAAATCTGTTTCTGCGCAGTAATCCAAATCTAGTATGAACCTTACTATCAACGACTTTACTTGGCACAACAATGCACAAAACTAAGATAAGGAGAGGTTGCTACAGTATTAAACAACTTCCAAGACTCAAATATAAAATAAAAGTACTGTAGTAAAAACATGGGTTGTCTCCCATAAGCGCTTTTCTTTAACGCCTTTCAGCTAGGCGCAGAAAGTGTGTATCAAGTGTTATCAAGAGATGGAGCATCAACATCATAAGCTCCCCCATCCGTAGTGGTACTAAGGGCTTTGTCAATTTTAGGCCTATAATAATATTTTTTTGGTTTAGGCACTTTAGAGACATACATAAACTTTTGCTCCTTACCCACATAAGCTTTCTCCTTAAACTTAAGAGAAGAAAAAGTTGAACCCAAGGTTCCCATAGCTTCTTCAAGTTCGCTAATCCTATGGGTTCGATTATCATGAGTAGCACAAGTTTCTAAAACAGCAATTCTTTCATTAATTCCACCTAGAGATTTATCAAGTTTATCAGTGCTATTAAGTAATATTCCCAATTTAGTCTCAATACTTGGAAGATCTTTCTCTATGACCTCCAACTTTTTCATGACATCTTCAAGAGAGATTTCAATTTTAGCTTCATTAACAGGTGGTATTCCAACTAGACTCTCAATAATGCAACTAGCTTCTAAGGCAGGAGTGCCTAGGAAATTACCTCCCGCAAGAGTATCAAGAACATACCTATTCCAGCTAGAGATTCCAACATAAAAGTTCCTAAGTAGTATAATAGTGGAGTGTTTCTTAATGCACCTATGATGAGCATCGCTAATTCTATACCAAGCATCTTTAAAACTTTCTCCCCCTTGTTGCTTAAAGGAACGAACTTCAACTTCCGGATTACTCATTTTAGCAGTAGTAAATAAAGCAGACTAGATAAAATAAATGCAAGTAACTAATTTTTTTTGTGTTTTTGATATAGAGAACAAGACAGTAAATAAAGTAAAGCTAGCAAATAATTTTTTTGTGTTTTGATATAATGCAGCAAACAAGAAAGTAAATAAAATAAAGCAAGACAAAAACAAAGTAAAGAGATTGGATTGTGGAGACTCCCCTTGCAGCGTGTCTTGATCTCCCCGGCAACGGCGCCAGAAAAAGAGTTGTTGCCGTGGGAGTTGGCAATTTTCGTGGTGTAGCTTTTCTTCAGTTCCCCGGCAATGGCGCCAGAAAAAGAGCTTGATGGCGTGTAACACACACGTTCGTTGGGAACCCCAAGAGGAAGGTATGTTGCACAGTAGCAAGTTTTCCCTCAGAAAGAAACCAAGGTTTATCGAACCGGGAGGAGCCAAGAAGCACGTTGAAGGTTGATGGCGGCGGGATGTAGTGCGGCGCAACACCAGGGATTCCGGCGCCAACGTGGAACCTGCACAACACAACCAAAGTACTTTGCCCCAACGAAACAGTGAGGTTGTCAATCTCACCTTGCTGTAACAAAGGATTAGATGTATAGTGTGGATGATGATTGTTTGCAGAAAACAGTAAAACAAGTATTGCAGTAGATTGTATTCGATGTAAAAGAATGGACCGGGGTCCACAGTTCACTAGAGGTGTCTCTCCCATAAGATAAATAGCATGTTGGGTGAACAAATTACAGTCGGGCAATTGACAAATAGAGAGGGCATGACCATGCACATACATGATATGATGAGTATTGTGAGATTTAATTGGGCATTACGACAAAGTACATAGACCGCTATCCAGCATGCATCTATACCTAAAAAGTCCACCTTCAGGTTATCATCCGAACCCCTTCCAGTATTAAGTTGTAAACAACAGACAATTGCATTAAGTATGGTGCGTAATGTAATCAATAACTACATCCTTAGACATAGCATCAATGTTTTATCCCTAGTGGCAACAGCACATCCACAACCTTAGAACTTTTGTCACTGTCCCAGATTTAATGGAGGCATGAACCCACTATCGAGCATAAATACTCCCTCTTGGAGTTAAGAGCAAAAACTTGGCCAGAGCCTCTACTAATAACGGAGAGCATGCAAGATCATAAACAACACATAGGTAATAGATTGATAATCAACATAACATAGTATTCTCTATCCATCGGATCCCGACAAACACAACATATAGCATTACAGATAGATGATCTTGATCATGTTAGGCAGCTCACAAGATCAGACAATGAAGCACATGAGGAGAAGACAACCATCTAGCTACTGCTATGGACCCATAGTCTAGGGGTGAACTACTCACTCATTACTCCGGAGGCGACCATGGCGGTGAAGAGTCCTCGGGAGATGATTCCCCTCTCGGCGGGGTGCGGAGGCGATCTCCTGAATCCCCCGAGATGGGATTGGCGGCGGCGGCGTCTCAGTGGTTTTCCGTATCGTGGCTCTCGGTACTGGGGGTTTCGCGACGGAGGCTTTAAGTAGGCGGAAGGGCAACGCGGGGGCCACACGAGGGCCCCACACCAGGGCGCGCGGCCAAGGGCAGGTCGCGCCGCCCGTGGTGTCGGCGCCTCGTGGCCCCACTTCCTTTCCCCTCGGTCTTGGAAGCTTCGTGCAAAAATAGGCCCCTGGGCGTTGATTTCGTCCAATTCCGAGAATATTTCCTTACTAGGATTTCTGAAACCAAAAACAGCAGAAAACAGCAACTGGCTCTTCGGCATCTCGTTAATAGGTTAGTGCCGGAAAATGCATAAATACAACATATAATGTGTATAAAACATGTAGATATCATCAATAATGTGGCATGGAACATAAGAAATTATCGATACGTCGGAGACGTATCAGCCCCCGAGGCTACAGCCAAGGACTTGTGCTTGGGTGTAGGCTCCACGCCTTATGCCGCTATATTTTCTTTCTCTCGGGTGCGCGAACAGCGCTCCCGATGGGAGTAGCCCCCGAGGCTATGAGCAAATACTTGTATTTGATCATAGACTCTCGCCATTTCTATTTTGACTTTCTCAACCTTTTCATTTTTTCCAAAGTAGCCCCCAAGCATTTGGGCAAAAACTTGTATTTGTTCAAAAGCTCTCGAAACAATCTTATGCTGTCGCCATTCTTCCCAAGCTTCATAGCCGAGATTTTCTTTTACCAAGGTGACATCACTGCTGATGACAGCCACGACCAATGTATCTGGAAATCGCGAGATGTTCTCTCTCACTGCCTTGCGGGCCCAAACTCCGCATCATATTGACACGTCGTGCAAGTGGGAGACACACGTCCTCCGCTTTTCCTGGTGCAAGTACTGTAGTTGCTGCACTTTCTCGTCTATATGAAATTACCGTCTGTGGCGTAATCAGTCAATCCAACGGCGTGACGATTCACCGCACCTCTATATAAGGGCGTCGTCTTCCTCCTCTAGTCCTTTCGCTCGCGCCGCTCCTCCGTTCTCCTCTGTCAAAAAATCCTCCCTTGCACCGCAAAGCTCTTGAGCTCAACCATACTCGCACCTTGCTCCGGCGCCATTGTTGATGCCTCCGCGTAGACTCACCAGGCACAGCACACCTGAATCGAAGATGGCGACTGAAGATCTAGCGAACACAGAGTGGGAGAGATCCAAAATCTCCTCACAAGACATCAACCTGCTGAAGAAACTGGGGATCAGCAAGAAGCAGGACGCGGTTCGCTTCCCCAGTGAAGAAAGCTACCCAACCCCTCCCATGGAGTATCGGGTTAGTTTCGTTGATCAACTCATCCGTGGCCTCTCTGCCCCCATTCACCCTTTTTTCGGGGGTTGCTTTTCGTTTATGGACTGCAACTTCATCACCTCACACCCAATTCCATCCTCCACATTTCCATTTTCATCACCCTCTGCGAAGCCTTCCTTGGCATCCAGCCTAACTGGGCGCTATGGAAGCGCATTTTCTTTTGTCGCCGCAATGGTTCTCCCAATGTCACTTATAATATAGGCGGCGTTGTTATCTGTGTTCGCCCCGATGTCGAGTATTTCGACGTCAAATTCCCTGACTCAGTTCAAGGATGGCGCAAGAAGTGGCTGTACATCCATGAGGAGAACCATGGATGTGCTGAAGACAATATTCCTCCTTTTGACGGTGCCGAGAAAATCCACCGCCGCCGTTCCTGGGATGCAGAAGCTACCGAAGAAGAAAAAACGGCGACGGAAGCACTGATGACCCGCATCCGCGAGCTGCAAAACACCCGTGGCCAAGAACTATCGGGTATTCAAATCACAGCCTATTTCCTTAGAATCAGAGTGCAGCCTCTGCAGGCTCGCAAGAATCCTCTCTGGAAGTATACTGGCGATAAGGATGTGGATCGCCTGTCGGTGGATTTATCGGTCAAGGACTTAGAAAAGCTTGTCCGAAAAATTTCCTCCCTCAGCAAAAAAGATCCTATTCCGTCCTCTTGTCGGGTAAAACCATATAGCGCCGCCAATGCGCTCCCCAAGGTAACTTTTTATCGACTCTCTATTTTTGTTTGACATCTTTTGCATAACTGCTTTATTGACATCCCTCTTTTCTTTATACAGAACCATCCAAATATTGTCTCTCTTCCTCCCCTTCCTGAAGGTGGGGAAGTCGACGAACGAGCCGTTATCGATGATGATAACCAAGATGCTCCTGGCGCTGATAGTGAACCCGCAGGTTCTCGAAAATCTGCGGGATCTTCTGAAAAGGAAGCTGAATCCGAGGATACTACCTCGGCACACTCTCCTCCTCCCGCTGTATCTCCAAAGAACAAAAGGAAGAGGACTGATGTCGAAGATTCCGGCACTTCCAAAGCCGAAGAAACTGCTCCTTCACGTCGGAAGGCAGCTTTCGATCCATACCTTGAAGCCCTCGTCAGTTCGTAAGTCATTTTTTGTTTCTTATTGTTTTGCTACTTGAAGATCTTTGTCTATCTTGTTTCTTATCTTGTCGTCATTTCATCGTAGTGATGACGAGGAAGAAATGCCAGCTCTTGATGCGACTGCTCGAACGAGTACGTCGCATACTCTAGTTGTTTCTGAGGTGCACGTTGAAGGAGAGGAATCTTCGCCTCCTCAACAAAACACCGACGCACCTACTCCTCCTGCAAGCCCTCTTGTCCCTTCACCAAAAAGGGCGAGAGTTGAATCAATTACACAGCCTACCCTACAATTGGGTGGCTCCTCGACTCCTCTTCTGGATGATGTAAGTTCTTGAATACTTTCTGATGCTGCCGATGTTTTCTCTGTGTACTTTATTTTGTGCTATCACCCTTTATTCCGTACCGACGCTTTCTTTCTCTCTCTTTCTTTTAACAGCCTTTGATTAAGGAATTCATCCGTTTCGGTGCCCAATTTGTTGGGTACCGTGACTATGCCAGTAAAGCTGAAGGTAATGCCTTGCTGCTTCTTTTTGCCCTTGCCTTCTTACTCCTTTGTTGTCGATGTTTTTAACTAAATTTAACTTTCTTGGCAGAAAAACTGGCGGAGGTCAACGAGCGTGCCAATACACTTGCTCAAAAATTAGAGCAAAGTGAAGAGGCTCGTAAGAAGGCCGAATCAGATGCTATTCAAGCTAGAGCAGAGGCTGACAAGGCCAAGGTCGATGCTGCTGGTGTCGAAGATCTTAATAAGAAACTTCAGGATGCCGAAACTTCGCTGAGCGAGCATATAGCCGCACAATCTGCTCGCGAGGAAGCGATTATTAAACGCCTAAGGTCGCAAAACCGTCGCTTTGTCAGTAAGTATCTGAACCACTTCGCATCCTTTGGACTTTCTTTCCTTCACTCGTTTGTTGATCAATAAGTTTTTATCTTGACAGGTAAAACATCTCAAGAATTTGAACTTGAAGATCCCGACAATGATCCTCTTCTTGACGCCCTTTCGTTCCTTGAGTTTCATGGAACAGAAGCACGCGAGGGCATTGATCAAGCTAAAGCAGGGCTGTCGCGACTCTTCCCCTACTTCTTCCCGAAGAAAGAGGAACCCGCAACTTTCCTTGCTCTTGCCAAGTGCTTTAATCCGCCAGAAGATCTTGGGCTGAAGGTGCGCCAGGAAAATATGAAGGTCGCTGTTGAAAGCACTGTCGCCCTTGTTGCCGACAGCCAGCAAAACATCGACTGGACCAAAGTTGGCGACACACAGGAGATGGAGACTACGAAGTGGCGATCACTGATCAGGGCTGCGAAGCCCAACACAAAGAAGGTCCTCGCTTATCTTGGATTCGCGCCTACTCCTGCGCCTAGCTCGTCCAAGCCGGAGGTCTAGTAGACCACCCTGTCCTCTCTTTTAGTTTTTTCTATCTTTTGACGCTGTCGCCCTAGTTAGTTTTAGCGACAGCTGCTTCAATAGTCCATTAGGGACCCTTATTTTGTAATAGTAATGTACATACTTTGAGAATCAACGGAGATCTATCTTTGCTTGATGATTGATGTCGCGCCTTTTCTTTCAGTTGATTTTTGACAACTATTCTGCAACTCCTCGTCCTTCTGATGCGTTACCTGCGTCGTCCCCTTCGAAGAAAATTCCTGTGGCTGTCGAACGTGTTGAAAATTCTTCGAGTACAAATTCAGCAGAGGATTTGGAAGAACTTCGCCAGCAGCTCCAGTCTTTGAAGAAACAATCACTTATGATAATGGAGCAATCTCGAAAATCATCCGAGAGAGAAAAATGGCACTTCAACAGGCTCGCGATGCCATAGCTGCTAAGGAAAACGCCTTAGATGAAGCCGCGAAAGCTGCTTCTCGAGAAAACTCCCTTCTTGAATTAATGATTGAGGCAAGCTCAGAAATGGCGGGTATGTTTCTTGGACTTAATCCTTCTCTCCCTTTTTCTACTTTGCCTGTTTTTTAACTTTAACTGGTGTATTGTCACCAAACAGGTCCCTTTTTAGATGCTGAGGCCGAGGATCAAAGAGTGGATACAAGATCAAGTCTTCTTATTAACTTGGGTCTTGATCATGGCGTCCTCTTCTGGGCTACGCCTGAACGTACCCGACAGATTGTAAGATTCCAAGACCGCTCGAGCCAAGTTCGAGGATTTCTCGAGTTTTGTTCCAGCACTTTATCCAGGATTTTCAATGCTATGTTTCCTCGGAATGTTCAGCCAAAATCTCTCCTCGAACTGATGGAGAAATTTAAGGATGTGCAGAAAATCCATGGCTTTGTAAAAGCTCAACTGATAGCTGGTGCCAAGGTGACCCTTATTATGCTTCAAATCTACCACCCCAAACTTGATATGACAAAGGTGGTGGAGACTGTTCATACGAAGCTGAGGCAACGGCGAAGAGGTGTTGATAAAATCAATGAGCGGATCACCCCAGTAGCTGAGGAAATAATTGATGACCTTCTTCGGATGGACGCCGACTTTTTTTCAGACGGCCATTATGCTGATTTTTTGGGTGCTGCTCCCGAAGAAACCAGAGTAAATATTGACGACTTGTTGGGTCACAACTGAGTTTGTATTTTATCGATAGGGACTATATCTTTGCTGTATTTATATTGTAAGTTGTATATTTTTCTTCCTTCGAGCCCCCGAGTGTTTCGGTGATAGGTCCTTGTGTTGTATATGCGAGGTATTAAACCAAAGCATCCAAGTTTTTATACTATATTTGCGGGTACTAGCCCCCGAGTATTTTGTCTTTAATTGCTATCTTGTAACTTCGTTTTATCTGGCGAGGTACTTGGTACCAAGGCGAGATAATTTTATCAGTTAAATTCATCTATATTGTAACTTCGAGGCGTAAGCCCCTGATCGTGTCGAAGAAAAGATATATATTTCCACTATCTTTATTATATTGCAGCACCGCGAGCCCGCCTCATTAAAAACCTTTCCCGGCCCCACTCGGTGCCCCGAAAAAGGAAAAGAGTGCGTCTGAAAACTCGCGGGCGTTTCAGTACATTGTATTTTTACAAGGAGGACTATATTTTGACACTAAGCGTAAAAACGCCTTAGCTGTGCCACGTTCCAGGGGTTTTTCTCGGGAGCCCCTGTCTTCTTGTCCTTAATCCTGTACGCTCCTCCTTCGATGACTTCTGTAACGACGTAAGGGCCAAGCCATGGTGACTCGAGCTTCTCAGTACTTTGTTGATTGAGCCGTAAGACTAAATCCCCGACTTGGAAAGACCTTGGCCGCAACCGTCGACTGTGGTAGTTTTTCAGATCCTGCTGGTATTTGGTGACTCGTGAGAGTACTTCATCCCGAGCTTCGTCGAGTGCATCCACATCGTCTTCCAAAGCTCTTCTTGAAGTTTCTTCATCATATTCTGTGACTCTTGGGGAGTCATGCTCTATTTCAATCGGTAGTACTGCCTCAGCTCCGTGGACTAGAAAGAACGGAGTTTCTTGTGTCGCCGTATTTGGTGTTGTTCGAATACTCCACAAAACGCTTGGCAATTCTTCTGGCCAAGTATGTCGAGCTTTTTCAAGCGGTCCTAGCAGGCGCTTTTTAATACCATTGTAGATAATACCGTTGGCTTTTTCGACTTGACCGTTGGTTTGCGGGTGCCCAACTGACGCGAAGTGCAATTTGATGCCTACTTCTGCGCAGTATGCCTTGAACTCCTTCGACGTGAAGTTGCTACCATTGTCTGTGACGATGCTGTGAGGTACTCCAAATCGAAAAACGATGCTCTTCACGAATTTTATTGCTGATGCTGCATCTGGTGAGTTTATCGGCTTTGCTTCTATCCACTTGGTGAATTTATCGACAGCGACCAACATGTACTCGTATCCTCCTGGCGAAGCTTTGTGTAACTTTCCCACCATATCGAGACCCCATTGAGCAAAGGGCCAAGATAAGGGTATGGGCATCAATTCCGCCGCCGGAGAGTGGGGTTTTGCGGCAAATCTCTGGCACGCGTCGCAAGTGCGCACGATTTCTTTCGCGTCCTCGATTGCTGTCAACCAGTAAAATCCAGCTCGAAAAACCTTGGCTGCAATAGCTCGACTGCTTGCGTGATGACCACATACTCCTTCGTGCACGTCCTTCAGAATTATCCTTCCTTCTTCGGGTGTAACGCACCTTTGTAACACACCCGAGATACTTCGCTTGTACAACTCCCCTTTGACCACCGTGAAAGCTTTGGATCGCCTAATAACTCGCCTTGCTTCAACTGGATCGTCGGGTATTGTCTTTCTTAGGATGTATGATATGTACGCCTGCATCCATGGGATTTGCACCATCAGTACTAGATCCTGTTCCTCTTCTTCTTCTTCCAATGCTTCTTTCGCAGCCCCCGAGGGTTTCTCGTTCTTCTCCTTCTTTGTTAATTTCTTCGGCTTCGTGGATCTTTCTGTTATCTCTTCCCAGAACACACCTGGAGGGATTGCGAGGCACTGCGACCCGATGTTTGCAAGAACGTCGGCTTCGTCATTGCTCAACCTACTAATATGGTTTACTTCGCATCCATCAAACAGCTTCTCCAGCTCGTTATACATCTCTTTGTATGCTACCATGCTATCATTGACCGCATCATATTGGTTCATGACTTGCTGAGCTACCAATTGTGAGTCACCAAATATTTTTAGTCGAGTTGCGCCGCAGGCTTTCGCCATCTTCATCCCATGTATAAGGGCTTCATATTCTGCCTCATTATTAGATGCGTTTGGGAACGTCATCCGCAGGACGTATTTCAATTTGTCGCCTTCAGGTGATATGAGTATCACCCCTGCTCCAGCTCCTTCTAACCTTTTGGACCCGTCGAAGTTCATAGTCCAGGTTCTCGATAAATCCGGAGGTCCTGTGTTTTGCAACTCCATCCACTCTGCGATGAAGTCTGGTAGAATTTGTGACTTTATTGCCTTTCTTTTTTCATACGTGATGTCCCGAGGAGAAAGTTCTATTCCCCAAAGGGAGACACGGCCTGTAGCTTCTGGATTATTGAGTATGTTGGATAAAGGCGCCTCATTGACCACTATTATCGGATGCGCCGAAAAATAGTGGCGCAATTTTCTTGCGGTTGTGAATACTCCATATGCTAGCTTTTGGTACTGCGGGTACCTCTGTTTTGAAGGCGATAATACTTCGCTGATGAAATATACTGGCCTCTGCACTCCATGGAGTTTTCCTTCTTCTTCTCTTTCGACAACTAGCGCCGTGCTGACCACCTGAGGTGTAGCCGCAATATATAACAGGAGCGGTTCTTTCTCTTTTGGCGCCACTAGAATTGGTGGTGTCGAAATTTTCCGTTTGAGGTCCTCGAAGGCCCTATCTGCATCTTCGTTCCACTGGAACTTCTCTCCTTGTTTGATTAAGGCGTAGAATGGTAGCGCCTTTTCTCCCAGCCTGGCGATGAATCTGCTTAAAGCTGCGACTCGCCCAGTTAACTGCTGTATTTCCTTCAACTTTGTTGGCTTCCTCATTGTTACGATAGCTTGGATTTTTTCGGGATTTGCTTCAATCCCTCTTGCTGAAACTAGGAACCCGAGAAGTTCTCCTGCAGGGACGCCGAAAGAACATTTCGTCGGATTCAACTTGAGACAAAATTTGTCGAGGTTGTCGAAAGTTTCCTTCAAGTCCTCGATTAATGTTGCCCCCTTTTTTGATGTGATGACGACATCGTCGATGTATACTTGTACATTTTTCCCAATCTGTGTTGCTAAGCACTTTTGCATCATCCGTTGATATGTTGCTCCCGCGTTTTTCAACCCGAAAGGCATTGTTTTGTAACAAAATACGCCATACGGTGTGATGAACGCTGTTTTGGCTTCGTCATCTTCTTTTAATCTGATCTGGTTATAACCAGAATATGCGTCCAAGAAGGAAAGACGTTCACATCCTGCCGTGGAGTCGATAATCTGATCGATCCTTGGGAGGGAAAGTGATCCTTTGGACAATGTTTATTGAGGCACGTAAAGTCGACACACATGCGAAGGACTTTCGTGTTTTTCTTCGGCACCATCACTGGGTTAGCTACCCAAGTGGCCTCGGTAGATATCTCTTTAATGAAACCAGCTTCTCTAAGTCGATCAATTTCTGACAGCATGGCTTTGCGGTTTGGTTCCGAAAAACGCCGCAACGGTTGTTTGATTGGTCTTGCTATTGGATCCAAGTTTAGGTGGTGCTCGGCAAGTTCCCTGGGTACTCCTGGCATGTTAGCTGGACACCATGCGAAGATTTTCCAGTGCTCACGGAGGAACTCGACGAGCGCGCTTTCCTATGCGAGGTCCATGTTTGTCGCGATGGATGTCGTTTTCTTCGGATCGGTTGGGTGGATCTGCACTTCCTTAGAATCTTTAGCGGTGTTGAAAGTTGATTCCTTGTTGGGCCTCCCTACGTCTGGCAGCACATCATAATCAGTCATGAGCCTTGACGCTGCGTACTCTGCCTGCATCCCGAAAGTTTCTGATAGTCGATGAAAATCTTTGTCGCATTTATCGGTGTTATCACCAGAATTTGACCAAGCCAGAGGTGGGCCGCGATCAAGATGGACTTGACGATATATGCGTGGAGAGATGTGTGAATCGGCCTTGTGTATCAAGTTTGGGCTAGTTAGCCCGTGTATCTTTATAGTAGGTTATGTAGAAGTTAGAGTTTATCTCGTGCACGGTTTAGTGCACGCCCATTAGAAAGTCCGCTGGACTATAAATATGTACCTAGGGTTTATGGAATAAACAACAACCAACGTTCAACACAAACCAATCTCGGCGCATCGCCAACTCCTTCGTCTCGAGGGTTCCTCCGGTAAGCACCATGCTGCCTAGATCGCATCTCGCGATCTAGGCAGCACGAGCCTGCCTAGTTGTTCATGCGTTGCTCGTGCTGAAGCCTTTTTGATGGCGAGCAACGTAGTTATCATAGATGTGTTAGGGTTAGCATTGTTCCTAGTATCATATGCTGTCGTAGTGCAACCCTTGCGCATCTAGCCGTCCCTGTACCTCATCATGGGTGCAGGGGCGGCACCCCGCTTGATCGTTGTTTAGTAGATCTGATCCGTTACGGTCGCTCCTTGATTCATCAAGGATTAGTTTAATATCTGCAATAGTTAGGCCTTACAAAGGGTTGGAGGATCCAGCGGCATGCAGGGTGTAGTTTGCTGCCCCTAGACAGGACGTTCCGAGGATCAACCTAGTGTTGGTTTTTAGGCCTTGTCTAGGGCTGGCTTACGTTTACCGTGCGTGAGCGCGAGGCCCAATCGTGAGTAGGATGATCCGATTATGCGGTGAAAACCCCAGATCGTCGTAGATCTCATACGCTTTATCTTGATCAAGCAGGACCACCATATATTCGGCCACCTTGGACGAATCATGGGTGAATCGGCTCCATGAGCCGATTCACAGGACAACCTGAGAGCCGATCGAGGCTCGTATTTAACGTGTACGTGTGTGCCCTGCAGGAAACTAAGCGAGGCATCATCCACACCTTCCTGACCAGGTATAGGTCAGGTGGCACGCCCTTGCAACCCGCATCGGCGCGCGACCAGGAGGCTTTGCGGGCCGTCGCTCGAGGGACCGGGGCCAGCCGCAGCCCTAGTCGTTCCGGCTCTACGGTGTTGACCGGTCACTGCCCGCCGGTGGGTTTCTGACGTCAACACATTCTGGCACGCCCGGTGGGACGCATCTTCAACGACACATCTTCGACATCCACCACATCGCCATCTACATCAGGGATGGCGAAAAGCACCCCGGTCGAGTACGAGGATCGGAATGGCAAAGTCAGGGCCCTCCGCGAGGCCGACCTCATCGGCCCTTCCCACGACGCCCGCTCCCATGGCGTCAACACGGTCGATCTCAGCCACTCCATAAGGGAACCAGGGTTCTCTTTCGACGCCAATATGGCAGGGTTCGTGATTCGCCATGACGCGGACAAAGCGGAGAGCAGCCACACTCGTGGCAAGGAGAAAGACGAGGCCGCTCCACGTGACCGGCCCCAAGACGACGATAAACGGTACCTGGCCGAGGAGGAGGCGAGAAGCATGCGGTATCCACGCCCATTATCCGTGCATCTCCTCAGCAAATATGAACAGCCACACGACCGACATCGCCGCTACTACAACGACGATGAAGGATATCGTCGGTCTGGTGCAAGCAGGGGGTATCGTCAGCACGACTGGAACGACGACGGGTACGAGCGTCGCGCCAGGGGGAGGTCAGAAGAGCAAGACAACATGGACAAGCACTGGAACTGTCCCTTCTTCAGACACTGCTGGGATTCAGGAATGAGCCGATTACCAACAATCGGCAACTGCCCAAGATGCACACAACAAAGGGGAAGGACGAACCAAGTTGCAGTGTTCAAACGTCTAGGACCTCTCCCACCTCAGAGCAAACGGACTGAGTCGTCTCAAGAAGAAGACTTCGAGGAGTCGGGTAGAGAAGAAGATAGGTACCGCCAACCAAGGCGGTGCCCTGATGGACTCAGCCAGTCTCGGGAGCGCCGGGTGCAGCGGCCGCGAAGCTTGGAAGAGGCCGAGGCACAGTACTTATACATGTTGAGGATATCACGGCCCGATCTGGCCGCGAAAATCCAACGAATAGTGGAGACAAAGGCGCGCCCACCAAAGAAAGTATGGCGCCCCAAACAGGCTGAGGCCGATGCACAGGCATCGACTGATGCCGATGCAGACGCATCGGTAGGCACAGACGTGGTCCAGGAATGGACAACATGTGAACAGCGCCATCCAGAATCGTACCAGGACAAGTGCAGGCGCGTCACCCTGATCGAGAAGGACAAAGATGAAGGTCCAGCAAGAGATCAGGAGTTCACTAGTGCTGAGTGGTCCCGGGGGGCAAAACCCGTGTCCTGCAGGTGGGCAAAGCAGCCAGGACCAGCAAAGGGATTCGACTTCGACTTGAGCAAAACGGAGCAAATTTTTGATTGGCTCCTGAAGGAAAAACAGCTGAAGTTACCTGACGGCCACGAAATCCCCACGTTACAAGAGATGACCGGCAAACCATACTGCAAATGGCATGACACGTTCACCCATGCCACCAACGACTGCGCAGCCTTGCGCGGACAGATACAGATGGCGATAGAGCAAGGCCGGTTACTCTTTGATCAGTTTGCCATGAAAGTTGATACGCAGCCGTTTCCGGAGGTCAACATAGTCGATCTCAGCCACTGCATAAAACGCGAGCCAGGTGGCTCGTCTGATGTTAATAGGGCAAGGCTTGCAGATCACCATTACGAGGATAGACCCGGGAACAGTCACTCCCGCGGAAAAGGCGAAGAGGAGGCCGATCCACACGATCGGCCCCAAATGATGACAAGCGTTGACCTAGAAGGCGATGGAAAGCTGGGATATGGGTTTACCTCGGCTGACGGAGTAGAAGAGGTTGAGGAAGTCAAGAAGAAAATCATGAAGTGGTTGGACTCTGGGTTCATCAGGCCAGGCGAGTACCCTGAAAGGATTTCCAATGTAATACCTATGAAGAAAAAGGATGGCCGGTGGCGCATCGCCATAAATTCTCGAAACCTCAACATTCTGTAAACAGTTGGATCGACGACTACAAGGGAAGACGATTCCAGCGATCGGCTAAAATTACTTGCGCCACTCTTGTTTACTGATGTGCTATTTCGCATGGTGAGTGGCGAGGAAAGCTTGAATTGGCTGAAAAGCCGATATCTTCAATTACTTGAAGGATTCGGCTCGGGGGGCATACACACGGAGAAGGTACAAAGCCACGAAGTATGTACCCAGGGGAAGCCGATTCATGAATCGATCGGCTAATAAAAAATCGAAAATACAGAAATTTTTGAGCACAGCCGATGCGTAGTCATCGACTTAAGGATTCAAAGCCGATGCACGGCCATCGACTCAAGAGATTTAAGCGGAAGCCTAACAAGAGCAGGCCCTTCATTGAGATTGCCTGGTGATACGTCTCCAACGTATCGATAATTTCTTATGTTCCATGCTACTTTATTGATGATACCTACATGTTTTATGCACATTATATGTCATATTTATGCATTTTCTGGAACTAACCTATTAACAAGATGCCGAAGAGCCAGTTGTTTTCTGCTGTTTTTGGTTTCAGAAATCCTAGTAAAGAAATATTCTCGGAATTGGACGAAACTTTCGCCCAGGGTCCTATTTTTGCACGAAGCTTCCAGAAGACCGAAGACCTAACGAAGTGGGGCCACGAGGCGGCCAGGAGGGTGGCGGCGCGGCCCAGCCCTTGGCCGCGCGGCCCCCCCTGGGCCCTCGTGTGGCCCCTCGCGTTGACCTTCCGCCTACTTAAAGCTCCCGTCGCGAACCCCCAGTACCGAGAGCCACGATACGGAAAACCTTACGGAGACGCCGCCGCCGCGAATCCCATCTCGGGGATTCGGAGATCGCCTCCGGCACCCTGCCGGAGAGGGGATTCATCTCCCGGAGGACTCTTCATCGCCATGATCGCCTCCGGAGTGATGAGTGAGTAGTTCACCCCTGGACCATGGGTCCATAGCAGTAGCTAGATGGTCGTCTTCTCCTTGTTGTGCTTCATTGTTGGATCTTGTGAGCTGCCTAACATGATCAAGATCATCTATCTGTAATACTATATGTTGTGTTTGTCGGGATCCGATGGATAGAGAGTACTATGATTATGGTGATTATCAATCTATTGTTTATGTGTTGTTTATGATCTTGCATGCTCTCCGTTATTAGTAGAGGCTCTGGCCAAGTTTTTGCTCTTAACTCCAAGAGGGGGTATTTATGCTCGATAGTGGGTTCATGCCTTCATTGAATCTGGGATCGTGACAGAAGGTTCTAAGGTTGTGATGTGCTGTTGCCACTAGGGATAAAACATTGATGCTATGTCTAAGGATGTAGTTGTTGATTACATTACGCACCATACTTAATGCAATTGTCTGTTGCTTTGCAACTTAATACTGGAGGGGGTTCGGACGATAACCTGAAGGTGGACTTTTTAGGCATAGATGCAGTTGGATGGCGGTCTATGTTCTTTGTCGTAATGCCCGGATTAAATCTCACTATATTTACCATGTCATGTATATGCATTGTTATGCCTTTCTCTATTTGTCAATTGCCCGACTGTAATTTGTTCACCCAACATGCTTTATCTTATGGGAGAGACACCTCTAGTGAACTGTGGACCCCGGTCCTATTCTTACATAGCATACAATCTACTTGTTTTACTGTTTTCTTTGCAAACATCTTCCACTCGATACGTTTAATCCTTTGTTACAGCAAGCCGGTGAGATTGACAACCTCACTGTTTCGTTGGGGCAAAGTACTTTGGTTGTGTTGTGCAGGTTCCTAGTTGGCGCCGGAATCCCTGGTGTTGCGCCGCATCACATTTCGCGACCATCAACCTTCAACGTGCTTCTTGGCTCCTACTGGTTCGATTAAACCTTGGTTTCTTTCTGAGGGAAAACTTGCTACTGTGCGCATCATACCTTCCTCTTGGGGTTCCCAACGAACGTGTGAGTTACACGCCATCAAGCTCTTTTTCTGGCGCCGTTGCCGGGGAGATCAAGACACGCTGCAAGGGAGTCTCCACTTCTCAATCTCTTTACTTTGTTTTTGTCTTGCTTTATTTTATTTACTACTTTGTTTGCTGCACTAAATTAAAATACAAAAAAATTAGTTGCTAGTTTTACTTTATTTACTGTCTTGCTCTCTATATCGAAAACACAAAAAATTAGTTACTCGCATTTACTTTATCTAGTTTGCTTTATTTACTGTTGCTAAAATGGCCAACCCTGAAAATACTAAGTTGTGTGACTTCACAAATGCAAATAATAATGATTTCCTATGCACACCTATTGCTCCACCTGCTACTACAGCAGAATTCTTTGAAATTAAACCTGCTTTACTAAATCTAGTCATGAGAGAACAATTTTCTGGTGCTAGTTCTGATGATGCTGCTGCCCATCTCAATAATTTTGTTGAACTTTGTGAAATGCAAAAGTATAAAGATGTAGATGGTGATATTATTAAATTGAAAGTGTTTCCTTTCTCATTAAGAGGAAGAGCTAAAGATTGGTTGCTATCTTTGCCTAAGAATAGTATTGATTCATGGACTAAATGCAAGGATGCTTTTATTGGTAGATATTATCCTCCCGCTAAAATTATTTCTTTGAGAAGTAGCATAATGAATTTTAAACAATTTGATACTGAACATGTTGCTCAAGCATGGGAGAGAATGAAAACTTTGGTAAAGAATTGCCCAACCCATGGACTGACTACTTGGATGATCATCCAAACCTTCTATGCAGGACTAAATTTTTCTTCGCGGAATTTATTGGATTCAGCTGCTGGAGGTACCTTTATGTCCATCACATTGGGGGCGGCTACAAAACTTCTTGATGATATGATGATAAATTACTCTGAATGGCACACGGAAAGAGCTCCACAAGGTAAGAAGGTAAATTCTGTTGAGGAAACCTCTTCCTTGAGTGATAAGATTGATGCGATTATGTCTATGCTTGTGAATGGTAGATCTAATGTTGATCCAAATAATGTTCCTTTAGCTTCATTGGTTGCTCAAGAAGGAAATGTTGATGTGAATTTCATTAAAAATAATAATTTCAACAACAATGCTTATAGGAACAACTCTGGTAATAACTATAGGCCATATCCTTCTGCTAATGGTAATGGTTATGGTAATTCTTATGGGAATTCTTACAACAATAATAGGAATGTACCCTCTGGTCTTGAAGCCATGCTTAAAGAATTTATTAGTACACAAACTGCTTTTAACAAATCTGTTGAGGAAAAGCTTGATAAAATTGATACTATCGCTTCTAGAGTTGATAGGCTTGCCTCCGATGTTAATCTTTTAAAGTTGAAAGTTATGCCTAATAATGATCTTGATAATAAGATTA
The DNA here is from genome assembly GCA_030979885.1 of Lolium multiflorum. Taxonomy (NCBI): domain Eukaryota; kingdom Viridiplantae; phylum Streptophyta; class Magnoliopsida; order Poales; family Poaceae; genus Lolium; species Lolium multiflorum. The sequence continues at coordinate 211,091,944 of CM061748.1, forward strand.
CTACTACAGCAAATGCCATCCAAGTTAGAATTAATGAGAATATAAGATTAATGGCTGAGTTGCGTGCTAGGTGGGATAGAGAAGAAAATGAAAAACTAGCTAAAGAGAATAATGTAGCTAAAGTTTGGACTATTACCACCACTAGTAATGCTAATTCCTCACATGTTGCTACACCTCCTACTATCAATGGTAAAATAATTGGTGTTGGCAATGTTTCTACTCCTAGTGCAAAGCGTACAAAACTGCCTGAAATTGCTAAAACTGCTGAAACTGCTTGTGATAAAACTGCTGAAATTTTTTCCAACCTTGGGAATAATGATCCAATTGCTGTAGCTCATAATGATTTAGATTTTGATGATTGCCACATCTCTGAAGTTATAAAGTTCTTACAAAAACTTGCTAAAAGTCCTAATGCTAGTGCTATAAATTTAGCCTTTACAAAACATATTACAAATGCTCTCATAAAAGCTAGAGAAGAGAAACTAAAACTTGAAACTTCTATTCCTAGAAAGTTAGAAGATGGTTGGGAGCCCATCATTAAAATGAAATTCAATGACTTTGAATGTAATGCCTTATGTGATCTTGGTGCAAGTATTTCTGTTATGCCTAAAAAGATTTATGATATGCTTGACTTGCCACCATTAAAGAATTGTTATTTGGATGTTAATCTTGCCGATAATGTTAAAAAGAAACCTTTGGGGAGGATTGATAATGTGCATATTACGGTTAACAATAACCTTGTCCCCGTTGATTTTGTTGTCTTGGATATCGAATGCAATGCATCTTGTCCAATTGTGTTGGGAAGACCTTTTCTTCGAACTGTTGGTGCTGTTATTGATATGAGGGAGGGTAATATTAAATATCAATTTCCTCTCAAGAAAGGTATGGAACACTTCCCTAGAAAGAGAATGAAGTTGCCTTTTGATTCTATTATTAGAACAAGCTATGATGTTGATGCTTCTACTCTCGATGTTACTTGATTTGCACTTTCTGCGCCTAGGCGTTAAAGAAAAGCGCTTATGGGAGACAACCCATGTTTTTACCTACAGCAATTTTTTGTTTTATTGAGTCTTGGAAGTTGTTTACTACTGTAGCAACCTCTCCTTATCATGTTTTTGTGCCAAGTAAAGTTTCTATGTCAAAGTTGATGCTATATTTGGGATCGCTGCACAGAAACAGCATTGCTGTCTGTCACGAATCTGGGCATAATTCTCTGTAGAAAATTCGAAAAAATCTGCCAATTTACGAGCGTGATCCTCAGATATATACGCAACTTTCATTAGTTTTGAGTTTTTCCATTTGAGCAAGTCTGGTGCCATTTATAAATTCGTCTTTACGGACTGTTCTGTTTTTGACAGATTCTGCCTTTTATTTCGCATTGCCTCTTTTGCTATGTTGGATTTATTTCTTTGATCCATTAATGTCCAGTAGCATTATGCAATGTCCAGAAGTGAAAATAATGATTGTGTCACCTCTGAATGAGTGAATTATTAATGATGCACTAACCCTCTAATGAGTTTGCTTGAAGTTTGGTGTGAAGGAAGTTTTCAAGGGTCAAGAGAGGAGAATGATATACTAAGATCAAGAGGAGTGAAAGCTCTAAGCTTGGGGATGCCCCGTGGTTCATCCCTGCATATTTTAAGAAGACTCAAGCGTCTAAGCTTGGGGATGCCCAAGGCATCCCCTTCTTCATCGACAACATCATCAGGTTCCTCCCCTGAAACTATATTTTTATTCAGTCACATCTTGTGTTCTTTACTTGGAGCGTCGGTTTGTTTTCGTTTTTGTTTTTGTTTGAATAAAATGGATCCTAGCATTCACTTTGTGGGAGAGAGACACGCTCCGCTGTTGCATATGGACACATGTGTCCTTAGGCTTTACTCATAATGTTCAAGGCGAAGTTTCTTCTTCGTTAATTTGTTATATGGTTGGAATTGGAAAATGCTACATGTAGTAATTCTAAAAATGTCTTGGATAATGTGATACTTGGCAATTGTTGTGCTCATGTTTAAGCTCTTGCATCATATGCTTTGCACCCATTAATGAAGAAATACATAGAGCTTGCTAAAATTTGATTTGCATATTTGGTTTCTCTAAGGTCTAGATAATATCTAGTATTGAGTTTTGAACAACAAGGAAGACAGTGTAGAGTCTTATAATGTTTACAATATGTCTTTTATGTGAGTCTTGCTGCACTTGTTCATCCTTGAGTTTGCTTCAAATAACCTTGCTAGCCTAAACCTTGTATCGAGAGGGAATACTTCTCATGCATCCAAAATCCTTGAGCCAACTACTATGCCATTTGTGTCCACCATACCTACCTACTACATGGTATTTACCCGCCATTCCAAAGTAAATTGCTTGAGTGCTACCTTTAAAATTCCATCATTCGCCTTTGCAATATATAGCTCATGGGACAAAATAGCCTTAAAAACTATCGTAGTATTGAATATGTACTTATGCACTTTATATTTTATTAAGTTGCTTGTTGTGCGATAACCATGTTTCTGGGGAACGCCATCAACTATTGTTGAATATCATGTGAGTTGCTATGCATGTCCGTCTTGTCTGAAGGTCTATCATTTTAGTGGTTGGAGCATGCAAAATTGTTAGAGAAGAACATTGGGCCGCTAACTAAAGCCATGAACCATGGTGGAAGTTTCAGTTTTGGACATATATCCTCAATCTCATATGAGAATATTAACTTTGCTACATGCTTATGCATTTAAGAGGAGTCCATTATCTGTTGTCCATGTTGTCCCGGTATGGATGTCTAAGTTGAGAATAATCAAAAGCGAGAAATCCGAAATGCGAGCATTCTCCTTGGACCTTTGTACAGGCGGCATGGAGGTACCCCTTTGTGACACTTGGTTGAAACATGGCATGCAAAGATCCGGTAGTCCAAGTTAAGTAGGACAAGGTGCGGGCACTATTAGTATACTATGCGTGAGGCTTGCAACTTGTAAGATATAATTTTCATAACTCATATGCTTTATTACTACCGTTGACAAAATTGTTTCATGTTTTCAAAATAAAAGCTCTAGCACAAATACAGCAATCGATGCTTTCCTCTGCGAAGGACCATTCTTTTACTTTTATTGTTGAGTCAGTTTACCTATCTCCTTCCACCTTAAGAAGCAAACACTTGTGTGAACTGTGCATTGATTCCTACATACTTGCATATTGCACTTGTTATATTACTTTATGTTGACAATATCCATGAGATATACATGTTATAAGTTGAAAGCAACCGCTGAAACTTAATCTTCTTATGTGTTGCTTCAACACCTTTACTTTGATTTATTGCTTTATGAGTTAACTCTTATGCAAGACTTATTGATGCTTGTCTTGAGGTACTATTCATGAAAAGTCTTTGCTATATGATTCAGTTGTTTACTCATGTCATTACCTTTGCTTTGATCGCTGCATTCATTACATATGTTTACAAATAGTATGATCAAGATTATGATGGCATGTCACTTCAGAAATTATCTTTGTTATCGTTTTACCTGCTCGGGACGAGCAGAACTAAGCTTGGGGATGCTGATACGTCTCCAACGTATCGATAATTTCTTATGTTCCATGCTACTTTATTGATGATACCTACATGTTTTATGCACATTATATGTCATATTTATGCATTTTCGGAACTAACCTATTAACAAGATGCCGAAGAGCCAGTTGCTGTTTTCTGCTGTTTTTGGTTTCAGAAATCCTAGTAAAGAAATATTCTCGGAATTGGACGAAACTTTCGCCCAGGGTCCTATTTTTGCACGAAGCTTCCAGAAGACCGAAGACCTAACGAAGTGGGGCCACGAGGCGGCCAGGAGGGTGGCCGGCGCGGCCCAGCCCTTGGCCGCGCGGCCCTGCCCCCTGGGCCCCTCGTGTGGCCCTCGCGTTGACCTTCCGCCTACTTAAAGCTCCGTCGCGAAACCCCCACCGAGAGCCACGATACGGAAAACCTTACGGAGACGCCGCCGCCGCGAATCCCATCTCGGGGGATTCGGAGATCGCCTCCGGCACCCTGCCGGAGAGGGGATTCATCTCCGGAGGACTCTTCATCGCCATGATCGCCTCCGGAGTGATGAGTGAGTAGTTCACCCCTGGACCATGGGTCCATAGCAGTAGCTAGATGGTCGTCTTCTCCTTGTTGTGCTTCATTGTTGGATCTTGTGAGCTGCCTAACATGATCAAGATCATCTATCTGTAATACTATATGTTGTGTTTGTCGGGATCCGATGGATAGAGAGTACTATGATTATGGTGATTATCAATCTATTGTTTATGTGTTGTTTATGATCTTGCATGCTCTCCGTTATTAGTAGAGGCTCTGGCCAAGTTTTTGCTCTTAACTCCAAGAGGGGTATTTATGCTCGATAGTGGGTTCATGCCTTCATTGAATCTGGGATCGTGACAGAAGGTTCTAAGGTTGTGATGTGCTGTTGCCACTAGGGATAAAACATTGATGCTATGTCTAAGGATGTAGTTGTTGATTACATTACGCACCATACTTAATGCAATTGTCTGTTGCTTTGCAACTTAATACTGGAGGGTTCGGACGATAACCTGAAGGTGGACTTTTTAGGCATAGATGCAGTTGGATGGCGGTCTATGTTCTTTGTCGTAATGCCCGGATTAAATCTCACTATATTTACCATGTCATGTATATGCATTGTTATGCCTTTCTCTATTTGTCAATTGCCCGACTGTAATTTGTTCACCCAACATGCTTTATCTTATGGGAGAGACACCTCTAGTGAACTGTGGACCCCGGTCCTATTCTTACATAGCATACAATCTACTTGTTTTACTGTTTTCTTTGCAAACATCTTCCACTCGATACGTTTAATCCTTTGTTACAGCAAGCCGGTGAGATTGACAACCTCACTGTTTCGTTGGGGCAAAGTACTTTGGTTGTGTTGTGCAGGTTCCTAGTTGGCGCCGGAATCCCTGGTGTTGCGCCGCATCACATTTCGACCATCAACCTTCAACGTGCTTCTTGGCTCCTGGTTCGATTAAACCTTGGTTTCGAGGGAAAACTTGCTACTGCGCATCATACCTTCCTCTTGGGGTTCCCAACGAACGTGTGAGTTACACGCCATCACCTGGCGACTCGGGCCCTCTCTTCAACGACTTCCAATTCCTTCGGCAAGACTTCAAGCTCGGCAGCATCGACAGAAGCATCAGTTTGGGCGTCCAAGACGGCCCTTTTTCTCATTTAAGGTGTTGAGGTTTGCCGGCAGGTTTGAGGATCACAACCCTGGCCAAACATCAGGAACAGCATGGATGTGCAGATCAGGCTAGGATCACGAGAACAACCGGCGGTCGTCCAGTTGGACTGAACTTCATTTTCACCAAAGGTTGCCTCATCGGACCAAAGAGACTTGGGGGGCAGCTCACCTGGGAAGTTCTCTGCTGTTAACAACCGATTCGGTCAGAATCGGCTGACGCTGCACCACAGTAGAGGGGCTGATAGTGGCCCAATGCAGCTGGTGCAACTTCACTCTCGCCTTGATCGAGGCTCGGGGGGCAGCGAGCCAATGGTGTTGAAATTGGCTGTCTCTGCATCATAACCATGCTGAACGAGAGAGCTCTTGCAGAGTAAAACCACCAGGGTTGACGGGAGGAGTTTGAAGGAGGGGCCATCATCAGTGGTTAGGCCTTAGGCCAGTTCGTTGCGGCACAGGAGTGCGACATCGCTGGAAAAGCTGTGAGCAAACACTTGTTGAGCAGAGGTGTCAGCTTCAACGTCAAGGTCGTCAGGCTTTCCTGGGAGCATTAACCCAGGAGTTTTGTTATCAGGACGAACATCATATTCGGATGATGTTAAAAGTCTAAAGGCCTTGGGGTCTCAAAGCTGCGCGTCGGACCTGTTCGATTGGAAGTTTGGGTCTGAATTCCATGGACTGCAAGTCGACATCTGAGAAGGCAATCAGATCGATCTGTTTTGCAATCCATTTGAAAGCTGATGCTTTGCCATCGGCTCATTAAGCATCTACCGGATTGACAATCGGCGGACTCAGTATAAAAGAAATCGGCAAAATCAAGTTAAAGGGAACTTCTTCATTGATAAGCAGAGATTTCTTACATAAAGAGCCGATTGCTCTCAAAGGGAGTTGCTAGGAGGGATGTTGTCCCATCTACTGCTCCTAGCTCTATCCTATCTAAGGGCCGCTGCTGTCCTCATCCTCGCCATCATCAGCGCTGCTCCCGGCCGGCTCATCCTCACTGCTGGAGAAACCACCGGCGGGACCTTCATTGTCCTCATCTTCTTCGCTAGCGTCGCCATAGTCGCTGTCGAAGTCGCAGATGTTGCCCGCCCAGGGGCAGAGACGCTTGGCCGGCGGTTCGTCGGAGGAGGTGGTATCCTCCTCCTCTTCCTTCACCTCCTCGGCGGAGGAGTAGCCGTCCCAGGAGAAGCCGTCGTCGTCGCTTTCCTCCTCCGACTGCCCGACAGCAAGAAAGCGAAGGTCGCTCTCCCCGTCCGTTAAAGATTGGTCGTCTTCGGACCAAACGAAGGAGTCGTGGGTCGACTCGTCCCCGTCGGCTATGGCGCGGCGGATGTCGGCCGCATGGGCCTCCTGTGGACCCCATTCAGGCGTTGGCTCGCGGGAGGTGGAGGATTGGGTGGAAAGACCTGATGAGGAAGAGGACGAAGAGGAGGTCATGGCGGTGGAGGAGGGTTTTTTCGGTGTGCCGACGGTGAAGCCACAGGAAGTGGCTAAATAAAGGGAGAATACGTGGTTTAATACCTAAGCAGTTCCCGAGGACGTAGTGCCAGAATCATCAAGTCATGCAGAGAAGACGAGGAGGCAAGGCGTCATCATGAAGAAAACTGCGACGGCTCTTCCACGACATGACCCTTCGAAGAATGCATATGGTTTTGCAATTATCATTATCAAAACCAGGGGGGCATGTGTTATCACCAGAATTTGACCAAGCCAGAGGTGGGCCGCGATCAAGATGGACTTGACGATATATGCGTGGAGAGATGTGTGAATCGGCCTTGTGTATCAAGTTTGGGCTAGTTAGCCCGTGTATCTTTATAGTAGGTTATGTAGAAGTTAGAGTTTATCTCGTGCACGGTTTAGTGCACGCCCGCATTAGAAAGTCCGCTGGACTATAAATATGTACCTAGGGTTTATGGAATAAACAACAACCAACGTTCAACACAAACCAATCTCGGCGCATCGCCAACTCCTTCGTCTCGAGGGTTCCTCCGGTAAGCACCATGCTGCCTAGATCGCATCTCGCGATCTAGGCAGCACGAGCCTGCCTAGTTGTTCATGCGTTGCTCGTGCTGAAGCCTTTTTGATGGCGAGCAACGTAGTTATCATAGATGTGTTAGGGTTAGCATTGTTCCTAGTATCATATGCTGTCGTAGTGCAACCCTTGCGCATCTAGCCGTCCCTGTACCTCATCATGGGTGCAGGGGCGGCACCCCGCTTGATCGTTGTTTAGTAGATCTGATCCGTTACGGTCGCTCCTTGATTCATCAAGGATTAGTTTAATATCTGCAATAGTTAGGCCTTACAAAGGGTTGGAGGATCCAGCGGCATGCAGGGTGTAGTTTGCTGCCCCTAGACAGGACGTTCCGAGGATCAACCTAGTGTTGGTTTTTAGGCCTTGTCTAGGGCTGGCTTACGTTTACCGTGCGTGAGCGCGAGGCCCAATCGTGAGTAGGATGATCCGATTATGCGGTGAAAACCCCAGATCGTCGTAGATCTCATACGCTTTATCTTGATCAAGCAGGACCACCATATATTCGGCCACCTTGGACGAATCATGGGTGAATCGGCTCCATGAGCCGATTCACAGGACAACCTGAGAGCCGATCGAGGCTCGTATTTAACGTGTACGTGTGTGCCCTGCAGGAAACTAAGCGAGGCATCATCCACACCTTCCGACCAGGTATAGGTCAGGTGGCACGCCCTTGCAACCCGCATCGGCGCGCGACCAGGAGGCTTTGCGGGCCGTCGCTCTGAGGGACTGGGGCCAGCCGCAGCCCTAGTCGTTCCCGGCTCTACGGTGTTGACCAGTCACTGCCCGCCGGTGGGTTTCTGACGTCAACAATCGGCCAGCGCAAAGCTTCCTTTGACTGTGATTGGTCCCTTGGGTCCAGGTAACCTCCAAAGTAAGTACGTGTAGTGTGGTACCGCCATAAACCTGGCATATGCTGGTCGCCCCAACAAAGCGTGATACTGCGACGGGAAATCCACAACTTCGAATTCCAACCTTTCTATCATGTAGTTTTCTCGGGTCCCAAACTGAACGTCGAGATTGATCCTCCCCAGTGGGTAACTTGGCTTCTCTGGTGTGATGCCGTGGAAACGTGTGTCGGTTGGTTTCAAATTTGCGAGGGAAATATTCATCTTCCTTAGCGTATCTGCGTACATAAGGTTTAAACTGCTGCCGCCATCTATGAATACTCGAGATACATCGAATCCCGCAATTACTGCTGGTAAGATCAGTGCTGACTGCCCTGGTCGAGGAACTTGCTGTGGATGATCAGCTATTGTGAAGCCAATATCTTGCCCTGACCAGTTAAGGTACTCGACTGTTGGTGTTGGCATCTTCTCTGCCATAAACACCTGTCGCGAGATTACTTTCTGAGCTCTATTGGATGGCCTGCCTTTCTGAATCATCGAGACCGCTCCGTTAGAGTTAGGATCAACATAGGGTGGTGGAGCAGGTGCTGCCGCTATTCTGAGCTGATGTCGATTTTCATCTGTAATCGCGGGAGGAGGTGGCAAGTGAATCTCACTCCTAGGTCCTTGAGGATTTCTGTGTGCTGCCTGAGCATTTGCATGTCCTGCCCATCTTAACATTGCCTGGAAATTTCGGCAATCCTTTTGCAAGTGTCCTGACTGTCTTTTTCCATTGCTATCGAGAAAGAAATGCATCTGACACGGCCCGTTCATCATCTCTTCGGGGGACACAAAAGGTCTTTGAAACCTTGACCCGCTATTTTGCCTGTTATCTCTATTGTCGCCTTGCTGTGCGTTGCTTCTCTGGTAGTCATCTCTACTGTTTCCTCCATTGTTTCCCCGAAAGCCAGCCGATATTTGGCCAGGTGCATCGTAACTTGAAAATTGACGGGGAAATCGGCGTCTATTTTGGAAATTTCGACTGCGATCTTCCTCTGGGGACCTATGTCGTTTGTTATGTACCGCATCTTCACCATCTGCCCATCTATTTTCTGCCGAGTTTTTGATGATGTTCCACCTTTGGATGTACTTCCTCATTGATTCATCATGCTTTTGTCGACATGACCTCAACTCCTCTAGTGTCGCAGGTTTCTTGCAGGTTGACCGGAAATTCTTGATAAACACGTCCTCAAAACTTTCCCAGCTGTCGATGGAACCTGGGGGAAGCTTCTTTATCCATGATCTGGCGGCTCCGCTCAGATGTATCTGGATGCTCTGCATGGCTGTCGCTCTGGTCCCGCCTATCAATTTTACTGTCTCGAGGTAATCGACTAGCCAATCCTCGGGGTCTTGCAGGCCATCGAATTTCTTGAAACTATCGGGTAGCTTGAATCCTGATGGAACTCGAGTTTTTCGGACCCGTCGTGTGAAACATGGAAGTCCACACATGTCCTCTTCAGCAAGTTCTGGTGAATGCCGACGTTCCCTTCTTTCTTGTCGTGCTCTATCAACTCTGGCCTGAGTTGTTGTGTCTCTGGCTCCACTCGCTCTTGGTGGATCTTGCACTGCTGCGGTAGGTCTCGGACTATTTTGCCTTGCAGTTCCTTCGGGAGGTGTAGCTGTGAACGCTGCTCCCATGGCTCCACATCCTGCCATGGCCATGTTGTACAACGCTTCTCTTGGATCTCCGGGAGGTGGCCTGGACGCTAAGATGAAAGCTTGTGTCGCCATGTACCCTGCTTCCGGTGTTTTTGGGATAATATTCCCCCTCGTGTCGATTGACATAAAGGACATGTCGAGGTTTTGGATTAGAGTCTCTCTTTCAGCTTCCGGTATATTTTGCAGCCGAGATCTTGCTCTCCTCCGAGCTTCTCTGTGACTATCTCCCGAAGTTTCTGATTGTCGACTTAATTCCGCTCGTCGCCTGCTTGATGCGGAAGCTGCCTCCTTTCTTCTGTTCAAAGCAGCTGTCTGTTTTTCCAATTCTCTTCCAGCTCGGGCGAGTCTATATTGATAAGCTTGCAGTTCTTCGACTGTAGCAGTTGTCTCCATTGGTTCAGAGCCATCCAAAGCTTTCGCAGCTCTATCCCAGGCTGCTTGTGGAAGTTGAACTCTGACACGTGGTGTGGGCCCGACATATTTAGTGCCCAAACCTCTCCTTAGATCTGAGGGATCGACATAGGGGTTTCCCAAATCGTCGAAAGCCTCTGATGTTTCCTCTTGATCGCGACTTGCTTCTCCAATGGCATAAACTTGGTGATATTTTGGAGTTTTCACTTTGCTTGGTTTGGTGACACCATCATAGAGATTGGTGAAGACCTTCCCAATAGAGATGGATTTGTCGATGAAGTCGAAGCTGTCGGTGTCGCTCGAATCATCGCTTATATAGGAGTCCGCAGATGACTCGAAGGACATGTCGCTGAAGATTTTGGCGAGTTTTTCGCTTGCCCTGCTGCCGATGAAGCGTGGCGACGAAATCTCCTTGTCGCTTGACTCGATGGATGATACTGAGTTTGAGAAATCAGGACCAACCGCCGATAATCCCGACGAGATCGGAACTTCGAGACGATACGCTCCTTCTTTCTCGACGCGGAAGTGGAACTTTCCAAACGTCATCTTCATGGGCTCCTCCAGATACGCATATGCATCCAAACGGGAGGGCGGGTGAGGAATAAAATCAACGAGACCAGTTTCGATCTGTTTACCTCTGTCCATGATGTTGCTTGCTACCGATGAAGTCGACGATCTTGAACGTGCCATCGAGATCAGCTCCTTGTCGCCTCTAGATCCCACAGACGGCGCCAATTGACAAGGTATTAACTTGTCAATGCCTACGGATTGTAGACTAGGGTTTAGTTAGATGTAGAGGGCAAGTAGATCTCGAAGGTTTCAGCCGAAAAGTACTCGACGAATATAAAACTAGGGTTGTGTTGACAGTAGATTCGATCCTCTCTTTGTCCCTCGACTCCCCCTTATATAGGAGGCGGAGCCGAGGGATTCGTGATACACAAGTTTACAGAGTCCGGGAGGGTTTCCAACCCATCCCGCAAGATTACAAACGATGACTCCTATTACAACTCTAGCTTTCCTTAATAACAACTTGGGCTTCCGATTCTCCTTATTCTTCGGGTCGTGGGCCTTCAGTAAACCCCGGGTACCATATTCGGCAGGCCCATTGGGTATGCCTATGTCACCCATAAGCGCTTTTCTTTAACGCCTTTCAGCTAGGCGCAGAAAGTGAAAATCAAGTAACATCAAGAGAAGAAGCATCAACATCATAATTTGTTCTAATAATAGAATCAAAAGGCATCTTCATTCTCTTTCTAGGGAAGTGTTCCATACCTTTCTTAAGAGGGAATTGATATTTAATATTTCCTTCTTTCATATCAATAATAGCACCAACGGTTCGAAGAAAGGGTCTTCCCAAAACAATAGGACAAGATGCATTTCATTCAATATCCAAAACAACAAAATCAACGGGGACAAGGTTATTGTTAACCGTAATGTGAACATTGTCAATTCTCCCCAAAGGTTTCTTTATAGAATTATCAGCAAGATTAACATCCAAATAACAACATTCCAAAGGTGGCAAGTCAAGCATATCATAAAGTTTCTTAGGCATAACAGAAATACTTGCACCAAGATCACATAAAGCATTACAATCAAAATCATTGACCTCCATTTTAATGATAGGATCCCAACCATCTTCCAACTTCCTAGGGATAGAAGCTTCAAGTTTTAATTCCTCTTCCCTAGCTTTAATGAGAGCATTTGTAATATGTTTTGTAAAGGCCAAGTTTATAGCACTAGCATTAGGACTTCTAGCAAGTTTTTGCAAGAACTTAATAACTTCAGAAATATGACAATTATCAAAATCAAAACCATTATGATCTAAAGCAATGGGACCATTGTCCCCAACACTTTGAAAAATTTCAGCACTTTTATCACAAACAGTTTCAGCAGTTTCAGGCAATTTTGCACGCTTTGTAGTAGAAGTAGAAACATTGCCAACACCAATTATTTTACCATTAATAGTAGGAGGTTTAGAAACATGTGAAGCATCAACATTACTAGTGGTGGTAATAGTCCAAACTCTAGCTATATTATTCTCTTTAGCAAGTTTTTCTTCTCTTTCCCACCTAGCATGCAATTCAGCCATCATTCTAATATTGTCATTAATTCGAACTTGGATAGCATTTGCTGTAGAAAATGACTTAATATCTTTAACTTCATTAGGCATAACTTTCAGTTTTAAAAGATCAACATCAAGAGCAAGACTATCAACCTTAGAAGCAAGAACATCAATTTTACCAAACTTTTCCTCAACAGATTTATTAAAATCAGTTTGTGTACTAATAAATTCTTTAAGCATGACTTCAAGATCAGAGGGTACACTCCTACTATTGTTGTAAGAATTACCATAAGAATTACCACTGTTAGAAGGATATGGCCTATAGTTGTTGCCAAAATTATTCCTATAAGCATTGTTGTTGAAATTATTATTTTTAATGAAGTTCACATCAACATGCTCTTCTTGAGCAACCAATGAAGCTAAAGGAACATTATTAGGATCAACATGAGATTTACCATTAACAAGCATAGACATAATAACATCAATCTTATCACTCAAGGAGGAGGTTTCTTCAACATAATTTACCTTCTTACCTTGAGGAGTCCTTTCAGTGTGCCATTCAGAGTAGTTGATCATCATATCATCAAGAAGCTTTGTTGCAGCACCCAAAGTGATGGACATAAAAGTACCTCCAGCAGCTGAATCCAATAGGTTCCTTGAAGAAAAATTTAATCCTGCATAAAAGGTTTGGATGATCATCCAAGTAGTTAGTCCATGGGTGGGGCAATTCTTTACCAAAAATTTCATTCTCTCCCATGCTTGGGCAACATGTTCATTATCCAATTGCTTAAAATTCATAATGCTACTTCTCAAAGATATAATTTTAGCAGGAGGATAATATTTTCCAATGAAAGCATCTTTACATTTAGTCCATGAACTAATACTATTTTTAGGCAAAGATAGCAACCAATCTTTAGCTCTTCCTCTCAAGGAGAAAGGAAACAATTTCAGTTTTATAATATCCCCATCTATATCCTTATACTTTTGCATTTCACAAAGTTCAAAAAAATTATTAAGATGGGCAGCAGCATCATCAGTACTAACACCAGAAAATTGCTCTCTCATAACAAGATTTACTAAAGCAGGTTTAATTTCATAAAATGTCGCTGTAGAAGCAGGTGGAGCAATAGGAGTGCATATGAAATTATTATTATTTGTGCTAGTGAAGTCACACAACTTAGTATTCTCAGGAGTATTCATTTTAGCAATAATAAAAATAAATAAAGCAAAACCGAATTAAATAAAGTAAAACAAGTAACTAATTTTTTGTGTTTTTGATATAAAGAAAGCAAACAAGACAGGAATAAAATAAAGCAAGACAATAAACAAAGTAAAGAGATTGGGTGTGAGAGACTCCCCTTGCAGCGTGTCTTGATCTCCCCGGCAACGGCGCCAGAAAAGTAGCGCTTGTGACGGTAAAGCACACGTCCGTTGGGAACTGATACGTCTCCGACGTATCGATAATTTCTTATGTTCCATGCCACATTATTGATGATATCTACATGTTTTATACACATTATATGTCGTATTTATGCATTTTCCGGCACTAACCTATTAACGAGATGCCGAAGAGCCAGTTGCTGTTTTCTGCTGTTTTTGGTTTCAGAAATCCTAGTAAGGAAATATTCTCGGAATTGGACGAAATCAACGCCCAGGGGCCTATTTTTGCACGAAGCTTCCAGAAGCGAGGGGAAAGGAAGTGGGGCCCACGAGGCGCCCACCGGCGGCGCGGCCTGGCCTTGGCCGCGCGTCCCTGGTGTGTGGGGCCTCGTGTGGCCCCCGCGTTGCCCTTCCGCCTACTTAAAGCCTCCGTCGCGAAACCCCCAGTCCGAGAGCCACGATACGGAAAACCTTCCAGAGACGCTGCCGCCGCCAATCCCATCTCGGGGATTCAGGAGATCGCCTCCGGCACCCTGCCGGAGAGGGGAATCATCTCCGGAGGACTCTTCACCGCCATGGTCGCCTCCGGAGTGATGAGTGAGTAGTTCACCCCTGGACTATGGGTCCATAGGTAGCTAGATGGTTGTCTTCTCCTCATGTGCTTCATTGTCGGATCTTGTGAGCTGCCTAACATGATCAAGATCATCTATCTGTAATGCTATATGTTGTGTTTGTCGGGATCCGATGGATAGAGAATACTATGTTATGTTGATTATCAATCTATTACCTATGTGTTGTTTATGATCTTGCATGCTCTCCGTTATTAGTAGAGGCTCTGGCCAAGTTTTTGCTCTTAACTCCAAGAGGGAGTATTTATGCTCGATAGTGGGTTCATGCCTCCATTAAATCTGGGACAGTGACAGAAAGTTCTAAGGTTGTGGATGTGCTGTTGCCACTAGGGATAAAACATTGATGCTATGTCTAAGGATGTAGTTATTGATTACATTACGCACCATACTTAATGCAATTGTCTGTTGTTTACAACTTAATACTGGAAGGGGTTCGGATGATAACCTGAAGGTGGACTTTTTAGGCATAGATGCATGCTGGATAGCGGTCTATGTACTTTGTCGTAATGCCCAATTAAATCTCACAATACTCATCATATCATGTATGTGCATGGTCATGCCCTCTCTATTTGTCAATTGCTCGACTGTAATTTGTTCACCCAACATGCTATTTATCTTATGGGAGAGACACCTCTAGTGAACTGTGGACCCCGGTCCATTCTTTTACATTGAATACAATCTGCTGCAATACTTGTTTTACTGTTTTTGCAAACAATCATCATCCACACTATACATCTAATCCTTTGTTACAGCAAGCCGGTGAGATTGACAACCTCACTGTTTCGTTGGGGCAAAGTACTTTGGTTGTGTTGTGCAGGTTCCACGTTGGCGCCGGAATCCCTGGTGTTGCGCCGCACTACACTTCGCCGCCATCAACCTTCAACGTGCTTCTTGGCTCCTCCTGGTTCGATAAACCTTGGTTTCTTTCTGAGGGAAAACTTGCTACTGTGTGCAACATACCTTCCTCTTGGGGTTCCCAACGAACGTGTGTGTTACACGCCATCAAGCTCTTTTTCTGGCGCCGTTGCCGGGGAACTGAAGAAAAGCTACACCACGAAAATTGCCAACTCCCACGGCAACAACTCTTTTTCTGGCGCCGTTGCCGGGAGATCAAGACACGCTGCAAGGGGAGTCTCCACAATCCAATCTCTTTACTTTGTTTTTGTCTTGCTTTATTTTATTTACTACTTTGTTTGCTGCATTATATCAAAACACAAAAAAATTAGTTGCTAGCTTTACTTTATTTACTGTCTTGCACTCTATATCAAAAACACAAAAAAAATTAGTTACTTGCATTTACTTTATCTAGTTTGCTTTATTTACTACTGCTAAAATGGCCACTCCTGAAAATACTAAGTTGTGTGACTTCACAACCACAAACAATAATGATTTCTTATGCACACCTATTGCTCCACCTGCTACTACCGCAGAATTTTTTGAAATTAAACCTGCTTTACTAAATCTTGTTATGCGAGAGCAATTTTCTGGTGTTAGTTCTGATGATGCTGCTGCCCATCTCAATAATTTTGTTGAATTGTGTGAAATGCAAAAGTATAAAGATGTAGATGGTGACATTATAAAATTAAAATTGTTCCCTTTCTCATTAAGAGGAAGAGCTAAAGATTGGTTGCTATCTCTGCCTAAGAATAGTATTGATTCATGGACTAAATGCAAGGATGCTTTTATTGGTAGATATTATCCCCCTGCTAAAATTATATCTTTGAGAAGTAGTATAATGAATTTTAAACAATTGGATAATGAACATGTTGCTCAAGCTTGGGAAAGAATGAAATCTTTGGTTAAAAATTGCCCAACCCATGGACTGACTACTTGGATGATCATCCAAACCTTTTATGCAGGATTGAATTTTTCTTCGCGGAACCTATTGGATTCAGCTGCTGGAGGTACCTTTATGTCCATCACTCTTGGTGAAGCAACAAAGCTTCTTGATAATATGATGATTAATTACTCTGAATGGCACACGGAAAGAGCTCCACAAGGTAAGAAGGTAAATTCTGTTGAAGAAACCTCTTCCTTGAGTGATAAGATTGATGCTATTATGTCTATGCTTGTGAATGATAGGACTAATGTTGATCCTAATAATGTTCCGTTAGCTTCATTGGTTGCCCAAGAAGAACATGTTGATGTAAACTACATTAAAAATAATAATTTCAACAACAATGCTTATCGGAACAATTCTAGTAATAACTATAGGCCATATCCTTATAATAATGGTAATGTTATGGTAATTCTTATGGGAATTCTTACAACAATAATAGAAACACACCCCCTGGACTTGAAGCTATGCTTAAAGAATTTATTAGTACACAAACTGCTTTTAACAAATCTGTTGAGGAAAAACTCAATAAAATTGATATTCTTGCCTCTAAGGTTGATAGTCTTGCCTCTGATGTTGATCTTTTGAAATCGAAAGTTATGCCTAATAAGGATATTGAAAATAAAATTGTTACTACAGCAAATGCCATCCAAGTTAGAATTAATGAGAATATAAGATTAATGGCTGAATTGCATGCTAGGTGGGAAAGAGAAGAAAATGAAAAACTAGCTAAAGAGAATAATGTAGCTAAAGTTTGGACTATTACCACCACTAGTAATGTTAATGATTCACATGTTTCTGCACCTCCTACTATCAATGGTAAAATAATTGGTGTTGGCAATGTTTCTACTCCTAATGCAAAGCCTGCTGCCTGCTAAAACTGCTGAAACTGCCTGTGATAAAACTGCTGAATTTTTTTCCAACATTGGGGATGATGATCCCATTGCTTTAGATTATAATGGTTTGGATTTTGATGATTGCCACATCTCTGAAGTTATAAAGTTCTTGCAAAAACTTGCTAAGAGTCCTAATGCTAGTGCTATAAACTTGGCTTTCACAAAACATATTACAAATGCTCTCATAAAAGCTAGAGAAGAGAAATTAGAATGTGAAGCTTCTATTCCTAGGAAGCTAGAAGATGGTTGGGAGCCCATCATTAAGATGAAGGTCAATGACTTTGTTTGTAATGCTTTATGTGATCTTGGTGCAAGTATTTCCGTTATGCCTAAGAAAATTTATGATATGCTTGACTTGCCACCATTGAAAAATTGTTATTTGGATGTTAATCTTGCTGATCATTCTACAAAGAAACCTTTGGGGAGAGTTGATAATGTTCACATTACCGTTAACAATAACCTTGTCCCCGTTGATTTTGTTGTCTTGGATATTGAATGCAATGCATCTTGCCCCATTATATTGGGAAGACCTTTTCTTCGAACTGTTGGAGCTATCATTGATATGAAGGAAGGTAATATTAAATATCAATTTCCTCTCAAGAAAGGTATGCAACACTTCCCTAGAAAGAGAATGAAGTTACCTTTTGATTCTATTATTAGAACAAGTTATGATGTTGATACTGCATCTCTTGATAATACTTGATACACACTTTCTGCGCCTAGCTGAAAGGCGTTAAAGAAAAGCGTTTATGGGAGACAACCCATGTTTTTACTACAGTACTTTATTTTATATTTGAGTCTTGGAAGTTGTTTACTACTGTAGCAACCTCTCCTTATCTTAGTTTTGTGCATTGTTGTGCCAAGCAAAGTCGTTGATAGTAAGGTTCATACTAGATTTGGATTACTGCGCAGAAATAGATTTCTTTGCTGTCACGAATCTGGGTCTAATTCTCTGTAGGTAACTCAGAAAATTATGCCAATTTACGTGAGTGATCCTCAGATATGTACGCAACTTTCATTCAATTTGGGAATTTTCATCTGAGCAAGTCTGGTGCCACTTTAAAATTCGTCTTTACGAACTGTTCTGTTTTGACAGATTCTGTCTTTTATTTCCCATTGCCTCTTTTGCTATGTTGGATGAATTTCTTTGATCCATTAATGTCCAGTAGCTTTGTGCAATGTCCAGAAGTGTTAAGAATGATTATGTCACCTCTGAACATGTAAATTTTTATTGTGCACTAACCCTCTAATGAGTTGTTTCGAGTTTGGTGTGGAGGAAGTTTTCAAGGATCAAGAGAGGGAGATGATACACTATGATCAAGGAGAGTGAAAGCTCTAAGCTTGGGGATGCCCCGGTGGTTCACCCCTGCATATTTTAAGAAGACTCAAGCGTCTAAGCTTGGGGATGCCCAAGGCATCCCCTTCTTCATCGACAACATTATCAGGTTCCTCCCCTGAAACTATATTTTTATTCCATCACATCTTATGTGCTTTGCTTGGAGCGTTGGTTTGTTTTTGTTTTTGTTTTTGTTTGAATAAAATGGATCCTAGCATTCATTGTGTGGGAGAGAGACACGCTCCGCTGTTGCATATGGACAAATATGTCCTTAGGCTTTACTCATAGTATTCATGGCGAAGGTTGAATCTTCTTCATTAAATTGTTATATGGTTGGAATCGGGAAATGCTACATGTAGTAATTCTAAAATGTCTTGAATAATTTGATACTTGGCAATTGTTGTGCTCATGTTTAAGCTCTTGCATCATATACTTTGCACCCATTAATGAAGAAATACATAGAGCTTGCTAAAATTTGGTTTGCATATTTGGTCTCTCTAAAGTCTAGATAATTTCTAGTATTGAGTTTTGAACAACAAGGAAGACGGTGTAGAGTCTTATAATGTTTACAATATGTCTTTTATGTGAGTTTTGCTGCACCGGTTCATCCTTGTGTTTGTTTCAAATAACCTTGCTAGCCTAAACCTTGTATCGAGAGGGAATACTTCTCATGCATCCAAAATCCTTGAGCCAACCACTATGCCATTTGTGTCCACCATACCTACCTACTACATGGTATTTCTCCGCCATTCCAAAGTAAATTGCTTGAGTGCTATCTTTAAAATTTCCATCATTCGCCTTTGCAATATATAGCTCATGGGACAAAATAGCCTTAAAAACTATTGTGGTATTGAATATGTACTTATGCACTTTATCTCTTATTAAGTTGCTTGTTGTGCGATAACCATGTTTCTGGGGACGCCATCAACTACTCTTTGTTGAATATCATGTGAGTTGCTATGCATGTCCGTCTTGTCTGAAGTAAGGGAGATTTACCACTCATTTAAATGGTTAGAGCATGCATATTGTTAGAGAAGAACATTGGGCCGCTAACTAAAGCCATGAATCATGGTGGAAGTTTCAGTTTTGGACATATATCCTCAATCTCATATGAGAACATTAATTGTTGCTACATGCTTATGCATAAAAGAGGAGTCCATTATCTGTTGTCTATGTTGTCCCGGTATGGATGTCTAAGTTGAGAATAATCAAAAGCGAGAAATCCAAATGCGAGCTTTCTCCTTAGACCTTTGTACAGGCGGCATAGAGGTACCCCTTTGTGACACTTGGTTAAAACATGTGTATTGCAATGATAATCCTGGTGATCCAAGCTAATTAGGACAAGGTGCGGGCACTATTAGTATACTATGCATGAGGCTTGCAACTTGTAAGATATACTTTACATGATACATATGCTTTATTACTACCGTTGACAAAATTGTTCATGTTTTCAAAACCAAAGCTCTAGCACAAATATAGCAATCGATGCTTTCCTCTTTGAAGGACCATTCTTTTACTTTTATGTTGAGTCAGTATTTCTCTCCACCTCAAGAAGCAAACACTTGTGTGAACTGTGCATTGATTCCTACATACTTGCATATTGCACTTGTTATATTACTTTACATTGACAATATCCATGAGATATACATGTTATAAGTTGAAAGCAACCGCTGAAACTTAATCTTCCTTTGTGTTGCTTCAATACCTTTACTTTGATTTATTGCTTTATGAGTTAACTCTTATGCAAGACTTATTGATGCTTGTCTTGAAGTACTATTCATGAAAAGTCTTTGCTTTATGATTCATTTGTTTACTCATGTCATTACCATTGTTTTGATCGCTGCATTCATTACATATGCTTACAATAGTATGATCAAGGTTATGATGGCATGTCACTCCAGAAATTATCTTTGTTATCGTTTACCTGCTCGGGACGAGCAGGAACTAAGCTTGGGGATGCTGATACGTCTCCGACGTATCGATAATTTCTTATGTTCCATGCCACATTATTGATGATATCTACATGTTTTATACACATTATATGTCGTATTTATGCATTTTCCGGCACTAACCTATTAACGAGATGCCGAAGAGCCAGTTGCTATTTTCGCTGTTTTTGGTTTCAGAAATCCTAGTAAGGAAATATTCTCGGAATTGGACGAAATCAACGCCCGGGGGCCTATTTTTGCACGAAGCTTCCGGAAGACCGGGGGGAAAGGAAGTGGGGCCACGAGGTGCCGACACCACAGGGCGGCGCGGCCTGGCCCTTGGCCGCGCGGCCCTGGTGTGTGGGGCCCTCGTGTGGCCCCCCGCGTTGCCCTTCCGCCTACTTAAAGCCTCCGTCGTGAAACCCCGATGCGAGAGCCACGATACGGAAAACCTGCGAGAGACGCCGCCGCCAATCCCATCTCTGGGATTCAGGAGATCGCCTCCGGCACCCCGGAGGGGAATCATCTCCGGAGGACTCTTCACCGCCATGGTCGCCTCGGAGTGATGAGTGAGTAGTTCACCCCTGGACTATGGGTCCCAGTAGCTAGATGGTTGTCTTCTCCTCATGTGCTTCATTGTCGGATCTTGTGAGCTGCCTAACATGATCAAGATCATCTATCTGTAATGCTATATGTTGTGTTTGTCGGGATCCGATGGATAGAGAATATTATGTTATGTTGATTATCAATCTATTACCTATGTGTTGTTTATGATCTTGCATGCTCTCCGTTATTAGAGGCTCTGGCCAAGTTTTTGCTCTTAACTCCAAGAGGGAGTATTTATGCTCGATAGTGGGTTCATGCCTTCATTGATACTGGGACAGTGACAGAAAGTTCTAAGGTTGTGATGTGTTGCCACTAGGGATAAAACATTGATGCTATGTCTAAGGATGTAGTTATTGATTACATTACGCACCATACTTAATGCAATTGTCTGTTGTTTACAACTTAATACCTGGAAGGGGTTCGGATGATAACCTGAAGGTGGACTTTTTAGGCATAGATGCATGTTGGATAGCGGTCTATGTACTTTGTCGTAATGCCCAATTAAATCTCACAATACTCATCATATCATGTATGTGCATGGTCATGCCCTCTCTATTTGTCAATTGCTCGACTGTAATTTGTTCACCCAACATGCTATTTATCTTATGGGAGAGACACCTCTAGTGAACTGTGGACCCCGGTCCATTCTTTTACATTGAATACAATCTACTGCAATACTTGTTTTACTGTTTTCTGCAAACAATCATCATCCACACTATACATCTAATCCTTTGTTACAGCAAGCCGGTGAGATTGACAACCTCACTGTTTCGTTGGGGCAAAGTACTTTGGTTGTGTTGTGCAGGTTCCACGTTGGCGCCGGAATCCCTGGTGTTGTGCCGCACTACACTTCGCCGCCATCAACCTGCTTCTTGGCTCCTCCTGGTTCGATAAACCTTGGTTTCTTTGAGGAAAACTTGCTACTGTGTGCAACATACCTTCCTCTTGGGGTTCCCAACGACGTGTGTGTTACACGCCATCGAACCCCAAGAGGAAGGTATGATGAGTAACGCGAGTTTCCCTCAGAAACCAAGGTTTTATCGAGCCAAGAAGCAAGGTTTATCGAACCAGGAGGAGCCAAGAACCCCAAGAGGAAGGTATGATGAGTACAGCAGCGAGTTTTCCCTCAGTAAGAAACCAAGGTTATCGAACCAGTAGGAGATGAAGATCACGTGAAGGTTGTTGGTGAAGGAGTGTAGTGCGGCGCAACACCAGGATTCCGGCGCCAACGTGGAACCCGCACAACACAATCAAAATACTTTGCCCCAACTTAACAGTGAGGTTGTCAATCTCACCGGCTTGCTGAAAACAAAGGATTAAACGTATGGTGTGGAAAATGATGTTTGCAGAAAAAAAGAGAACAATGATTGCAGTAGGTTGTATTTCAGTTGTAAAAGAATGGACCACAGTCCACTAGTGGTGTCTCTCCAATAAGATAAATAACATGTTGGGTAAACAAATTACAGTTGGGCAATTGACAAATAGAGAGGGCATAACAATGCACATATATATCATGATGACTACTATGAGATTTACTTAGGGCATTACGACAAAGAACATAGACCGCCATCCATGCTGCATCTATGCCTAAAAGTCCACCTTCAGGTTAGCATCCGCACCCCTTCCAGTATTAAGTTGCAAACAACATTGCATTAAGTATTGTGCGTAATGTAAACAATACAAATATCCTTAGACAAAGCATTGATGTTTTATCCCTAGTGGCAACAACACATCCACAACCTTAGAACTTGCTGTCCCAGATTCAATGGAGGCATGAACCCACTATCTAGCATAAATACCCCTCTTGGAGTTACAAGTATCAACTTGGCCAGAGCCCTACTAGCAACGGAGAGCATGCAAGATCATAAATAACACATATATGATAGATCAATAATCAACTTGACATAGTATTCCATATTCATCGGATCCCAATAAACACAACATGTAGCATTACAAATAGATGATCTTGATCATGATAGGCAGTTCACAAGATCTAATGGCATAATAGGAGAAGACAACCATCTAGCTACTGCTATGGACCCATAGTCCAAGGATGAACTACTCACGCATCAATCCGGAGGCGGGCATGGTGATGTAGAGCCCTCCGGTGATGATTCCCCTCTCCGGAGGGTGCCGGAGGAGATATTCTGAAACCCCCGAGATGGGTTGCGGCGCGCCTCTGGAACTGTTCTCGTAATTTGGCTCTCGGTACTAGGGTTTTCCGAGACGAAGGAATAAATAGGCGAAGGGGCAGCGTCGGGGGAGCCAGGGGGCTCCCTCCCCACATGTCGGCACGGGGGCCCCACTGCCGCGCCGCCCTATGGTGTTGGCCCCCTGCTGGCCTTCCTCGACTCTTCTTCGGACTTCTGGAACACTCCGTGGAAAGTAGGGCCGTGGGCTTTTGTTTCGTCCAATTCCGAGAATATTTGTAAACCAACTTTTCTGAAATCAAAAACAGCAGAAAACAGGAACTGGCACTGTGGCATCTTGTTAATATGTTAGTCCTAGAAAATGCATAAAAACATTATAAAGTGTGAATAAAACATGTAGGTATTGTCGTAAAACTAGCATGGAACATAAGAAAGTATAGATACGTTGGAGACGTATCACTCCTCCACGTGTTCGCACCCGATTGATGGTACTGATGGTACTATTAGATATGGGATGCTTTCCTCCACATGTGAACCATGCTCTTTGTCTGAAGCACTTGGTGATTCTGAATGGCGTCAATCAATGGAAGAGGAGTATAATGCACTGATGAAAAATAAAACCTGGCATCTTGTTCCTCCATGCCGAAATAACAATTTGATTGACTGTAAATGGGTCTATCGTGTTAAAAGAAAGGCAGATGGTACTATTGATAGATACAAGACACATCTAGTTGCATAAGGATTCAAGTAAAGGTATGGAATTGATTATGAGGATACTTTCAGCCCAGTTGTGAAAATTGCCACCATCAGGACTGTCTTGTCTATTGTTGTTTCTCGTGGTTGGAGTCTCACACAGCTAGATGTCAAGAACGCGTTTCTTCATGGTGTTCTGGAAAAGGAAGTTTATATGAGGCAACCCCCTGGCTTTGAAGATCCACGTGCACCAAATTACATTTGCAGGCTTGATAAGGCACTCTATGGGTTGAAACAGGCGCCTAGAGCTTGGTATTCTAAACTAAGTTCTAAACTATATGCTCTTGGTTTTGTACCATCAAAGTCTGACACTTCATTATTTCTCTTCAACAAGTCATATATCACTATATTTGTTCTGGTATATGTTGATGACATCATAGTGACAAGTTCGTCTGGTTATGCTATCTCTACTCTTCTTCAAGACTTGAACAAGAATTTTGCCATTAAGGATCTTGGTGACTTACACTTCTTTCTTGGCATTGAGGTTAAAAAGGTGCCTAATGGTCTGCTGTTGACACAGGAAAAATATGCTACAAAGTTACTTGATAAAGTGGGTATGCGAAATTGCAAGTCAACTCCTACGCCACTGTCTACTTCTGAACCATTGTCTCTTACAAGTGGTACACCTCTTGGCTCTGATGACTGTACACAGTTTAGGAGTATTGTTGGAGCACTTCAGTATTTGACTTTGACACGTCCTGATTTAGCATTCTCAGGTTTGCCAGTATCTTGAACACTAGATAGCAGCAAAACGTATTCTTAGATATGTTAAGGATACAGTAAAACTTGGCATCACTTTTACAGCCTCTTCATCCACCTTTCTTAGTGCTTTCTCTGATGCTGATTGGGCAGGTGATGTTGATGATAGGCGTTCAACAGGTGGTTTTGCCATTTTTGTTAGACCAAATCTAGTCTCTTGGAGTGCCAGAAAATAGGCTACAGTTTCTCGGTCCAGTACTGAGGCTGAGTATAAAGCATTGGCTAATACTACTGCTGAATTGATTTGGGTTGAAGCTCTTCTTAAGGAACTTGGTGTTAGACTGAAGCAAAAAAACCAAGTATTTGGTGTGATAATCTGGATGCCACTTATCTGTCAGTAAATCCTGTGTTTCATGCTCGTATCAAGCACATTGAAATTGATTTTCACTTTGTCAAAGAAAGAGTTGTCAATAACTAGTTAGCTATTCGTTTTGTTTCAAATAATGATCAAGTTGCTGATGGTTTACAAAGGCACTTCCAGTCAAGAAGCTTGCTGAGTTTAAGCTACAGGTTGAGATTAAGGGGGTGTTAGATATTGTACTTGGGTTTTCCTATACATATCTTTTGTATACCGTACATCTATTGTACTCTGTCTCCATATATTAACACGCAACCCGTACGAGGCCAAGTACGGTTCCCTCGTGACTTTTGACAAAGCCCTCATGGTTCGTGAACCATGATCGATTGATCGGCATCGTCTCCGCCGGTACGGTCAACTGAAAAGAAAATATTACCTTTGTGATGCTTTAGGTAGATCTGGCACTCCAACGACAGTGAGATCTGGACTGAATTTCTAAGCAATGCATGAGGACGTGTCTTAGCTAAGCGATAGGAGTAGATTGATCCCCCAGCCACTCTGATTCTTAGTCATTAGATCTGCCCAGACAAGGAGTAGAGGAAAGAAACATTATCTTTTCGTCTTGAGCTCCCTAAACGGCAGGTGTAGATAAATCGCACCGGAATCTATTTAGTGATAACCAGTGGATGCGTGTGTGCTGATCTCTGTCAGAGCGCGGCAAGCATTACTAGATGGGAGCCATGTTTCCAGGGAAAGGATGTTGCTTCCCAATCTGTAGACCGATAGTAGCTCGAGCGATTCGAGTACATGGCGCGACATGCATGCGCGGGCCGTTGGCTCACAAGTCAGTACAGGCATGCCACCCAGGGCGAGCACGCTACACGGCCTGGTTTGGCACCCGTTGTTCCGTAGCCCTGTCGGGAGTCGATCAGCTTGGATGGATGGAAGGAGCTAGACGCAACGGGCGAAACGTGGAAACCCTAACCAGTCTGGAATAAAAACATGGCAAGGGCAAGCGGAAGAAGTTGCAGAGTGGTCGCCGGAAGTCTCCTCGCATCTTGGCCATCTGCTAGCGCCCAATTGCAGCGTGGAGTCTGGGGCACGGTCCGAACTCTCTGTACTAGTTGTCGCCATCCTCGCGATCGATCTCGCCAAACCTAATCGACTTGTTTCATTCTCCGCATCGCATTCCCGGCCTTCCCATAATTTAATGATCCGGCATCATCCGCATGTGCCCTACGTTGCGTTGGGCAGCCGGGTCTCCGACCCACGTCTCCCGCTGTGTCGGCGTAAGACTGGTCATAGTGGGGAGTAACTTGGACTAGTAACATATGCCACGTTATTAGTCTAGGTTACTACCTTCATAGTGGGTAGCAATTTATATGTGGTGTCATGCATTGTGTCATTTATTACGTTGTAGACTCATTTTGCTTTGGGGTGTGTGATGTTATGGTAACATAGCTAGTTACCACCTCACTCTCTTTCTTCATTTATTAGCATGCCATGTCACCAAAATGCCTTGAGATGTGTGATGTTACTAGCTATGTTACTCCCACTATGAGCAGTCTAAATGTGATGCGTCGCGTGCCCTGGGCTTCCGGTCAATGCCCGGGCCCTACCCCGTCTTCTCCGTCTTCGGAGGAAATTGCAAGAACCAGTAACTCTTCGGGACGTTGTTGCATAGACCAGCGACTCTAATTTTTTTTTGCACAGACTAGTGACTCCATGTCTCAGAGCGTACCAAGTATTATAAAACACTTAAAAATTCGTAAAAAAATAATTACTCATCAAAAAGTTCTGAAATTTTTTGTGGATGTACTTAAGGATGTAAAAGAACCATTTTTCACATAAAATCCCTTTCGACTGTACATTAAGCATTTTTTACGAAAAACACTTAAAAACACTTAAAAATCATTAAAAAATAATTGTGCATAAAAAAATTCTGTTTTTTTTGTGAATGTACTTAAGGATGTAATAGAACTATGGCCCCGAAGCGGGAGTTCGAGCCATCCGCCAATGACCACGAGGCCGGCAGCAGCCAGCGAACCGCGCCGACGGCGTTCGGAGGCCGCGACCGGATCTATGTCACCGTAGCGGTGGCGCGGATGTTCTGGGATGCCGGCGTCCCAATGCCGTGGGGCGACGTGCACCTCCCCCACGGCTGGCACCTGAGCCTAGATCGGGTTCCGGTGCCGCCGATCCCGGGCTCCGGCCGCGCCCGCATCGCGGAGATCCGGAGGCGCCGCGCGCAGCTGCCGGCGGACCTCCGGGAGCACCCTGCCTACGGCGACACGGTTCGAGGTGGAGCACGATGCGCGCCGGCGCACGTGCTTTACCTCGGCGACGGCGAGGCCTCGCGCGCAGCCGCGCACTCCTGCTAGGCGGGCTGGTCGTCGCCCCGGCGGCCTCTACATCAACGAGCCCACGGCGGTGGCAGCGCAAGCGCCAAAGGCCCAGCCCTGGCCTAGGGTTTCCTTTTTTTAGTTTAAAACCCATATAGGGTTTTCTTTTGTGTTAAAATTGCCCAAAAATAGGGCTAAGTTTAATGAACACTAGTTTAAATTTACTTTTTTGTTGTTTTCCTTTTTGTATTTTTTTTTTGACATTTGCGCTGCGTCCGCGCGTTGGGCGCAGCGTGCGACCCAAACGGACACGCGGACGCGGGCCGCTGTCCGGGTGTCCGCGCGGCCACCCAAACGCCCCAAAACGGACGGCCCAACGCGTTCGTTTGGGTACATCCACAAAAAATTTCAGAACTTTTTGATGCATAATATTTTTAATGATTTTTTAAGCGTTTTTAGTGTTTTTCCGTAAAAGTTGGTTACTGTAGAGTCAAAAGAGATTTTATGTGAAAAATAGTTCTATTACATCCTTAAGTACATCCTCAAAAAAATTCAGAATTTTCCGATGCATAATTATTTTTAATGATTTTTAAGCGTTTTTTTTAGAGTTTTAAAGTGTTTTTCGTAAAAAATGCTTACTGTACAGTCAAAAGGGATTTTATGTGAAAAATAGTTCTATTACATCCTTAAGTACATCCGCAAAAAAATTCAGAACTTTTTGATGAGTAATTATTTTTTTACGAATTTTTAAGTGTTTTCTAATACTTGGTATACTGTTAAAACAGGGAATATGAGCTCTGAAACCTAGAGTCACTGGTCTGTGCAAAAAAAATTTGGAATCACTGATCTGTGCAACAACGTCCCGAAGAGTTACTGGTTCTTGCAATTTCCTCCCGTCTTCGGCTTCTCGTCCTTGCCGCTTTTTCTATCATCATCGACGGCGCCGGTGGTGGTGACTCAAATTGATATGATTTGATGGCGTTCCGCCGCTGTTTAACACTTTTGCTCCAGCGTTTGCTCGCCGGAGGCCGCATCTCTGCTCTTCTCGTCCTAGCTGCTCGACTCGTGCTGAACTTCTTTTGGAGATTGAAAAGAGACCAAATGTTGGTGCACTCTACAGTCCACAGTGGCAGCAACTCGTCTCTCGTATGGCCTAGTTTCGATCGAGGTGATCATCGCCGTGTGGAGCCTCTCCTTATCTGTGTGTGTTTTGGCTTTTCTACACCCATCCATCGGGTTTAGGGCATACAATCCTTCTTCCGCGTGTGAACAGCAAATGCCAACTCTCAGAAATTGGCCAGCTGCCCTATACACTACGTTGCAAGTCTACGTAATCTTGGATAGTTAATGAGCAACGCTCGCAACATTACATTACCTAAGCTCACCCCAGTTGTAAAATGAGCAAGTTGTAAGACTGAGGTACACAACCTCATCTTCTTCTTAAATACGTTTAAGATATCATCATACCCATTTTATTAAACTAAATGGTTTTATGTCATGATGTTGAATGTTCTTCGCAAAACAATTAGCTGCTTAAGGTGTGGAAGCCTCCTGATCATTTTACTAGTACAAGTACAATGCAACTCATGTATGGTTTTATATCTTGTATGAATAGCATGTATTGCAACACCCCTGTTTATTTTAACGACTCAATCTTCATGAACATGGTAACTCTATTCTCTCAACTACATCATGCTTGGACGAGCCAGACTCTAGGCTTGGCCATGCTAATGAGAGTTGCATCATATTTTACCTTATATTTTTAGTAGTGATAGAATTCTGGTATTTTACCGCGGTCGGCGCATGCTTATTTTGCCGATTTCACCACTATCACAAAAATAAACATGTGGAAATTCAAATCAATTAAGTAAAGCGTTCTTTTTTTGACACAAACATGTTGATTGGAAGCCACAAATTTCTTCCCTATAATTATCCACACGCATGGAATTCAACCTAAAAGGAGAAAAATCAAATTAATAGGAGACTTAATGATAATCGGTACGGTTGGGGTTTACAGTACCACATAGCCTGACCATACTCACATGGGTCCGCCTCGTCAAATAATTTCATCATGTATGATCAGATTAGAAGTTAGACGCATAAAGAAGCCACAACTCGCACAATAGTCCCAAAAGACTCACCTCCGGAAGGGAGCCACAAGGGGAACCAGCATGAGGGCACCCGTCTCCACACAACTTGGATCTTTGAGGCCACGAAACTAATCTACATCATCACCAGCATCTCCTATGTGATCCATGTCATTGTAAGTCCAAACCCTAGTGTGGATTTGCACATGTATTCTCTGAGTCATTCATAATCCATTTGTATAATTATTATAATGTTGTCAAGTGTGCCCCATGTATGAGTAGTTACATTAGTTATTAGGGAGATGAAGAAACCATAGCACCACCATGAATTATTTGCATGATTGTATTCAATTTTTTTATTGTTTAAAGTGTGTCAACATTCTTCATAACATTGTGCAAACATCAATTGTGTAATATTTGCCGATGGGACATGAAGGATGCTAGTGTTGGTGCGTGGTGTGGGTTAGTGGGCATAGCGTTGATAGAAGCTACCCCTCTCCTTTGACAACTATCAATGAGGGGCTAGCAAAATATCCAAGTGGTTATCTCCAATCTTCTGGGTGACCTTAATTGATAGTGTACTCTGACATTGCCAATAGGAGGAATATCGGTGGTTGTGTGGGGCATGTAATCGAAATTTCATACACATCTTTATGGGGCTCCGCCATACACACCATGCAAATAAGAAAGAATAAAATACATGGTGAATCTACAATTTTATAACAACTCTAAGTTTTACATAGTTTAATCTTTGTTTCCGCTCTCTGTAGCTTTCTTTTAATATTGCCTCGTTCACAAACACAATCTTCATGCAGAAAGAATTTCATCCCCCTTTTGCTTGGAATCAAGGATAACTTGCAGGTGCACCTTAGTGAATTCATAGCAAATAAAACTAACATTCCCACAGCTCTTAGTGGTTTGATACTGTAACTTCGAAACCAAGTTCAACATCATCATGTTCTTGTGGATCAGGTGTCCAGGGGAATTACAACTTATGCACACATGTATGGGTAGTACGAGGATATATATTACGATGTGGTGCCCATGTAGATACTATAATTTACGCCCCCCCCCCACCCTGTTTGCATTTTGGATTTATCACTACTTTTATGCATGCTTCATATTTTATGTTGCCATATATATGTGTGAGAGAGATCAAGTGAACCCCTGAACCCCGGTCCTTATTCTTCCTACTTGCCTCTTTTACTTCGCTTTGATTACTTTACTTCAGTAGTTGTTGTACTGTTGTTTTTGTCTGAACCAAACTCCCTATTTTATTTTTATTTTTATCTCTGCATAGAAGACTACGTAAGTGACAATGTAGCTTGAAAGAATAATTAGGGTTACATTCTTTCTACTGCAGTTTTATAGTCTATACTTCTAAATTTATAGACGCAACAACTATCCCCTGCACTAGTTGTTATCAGAGATATGCGCTCCTGTGATTCGAGGTGGGTGGTTTGTACATCGAAGGGAGTAGAGTCGGGTGCTTCTGATTCGTGAGGAGGCGCCTTCACTAGTAGAAAACCTCTCATCCATCTAAGCCATAAATACCGGTTCCCTTACGAACCGGTACTAAAGGGTGTATTAGTACCGGTTGCACTGCTCAGACCTTTAGTACCGGTTAAGGACCTTTAATACCGGTTCGTGACACGAACCGGTACTAAAGGGTTTGCGTCTGAAAAACCTTTAGTACCGGTTCGTGACACGAACACTAAGGGTAGACCTTTAGTACCGGTTCGTGTCACGAACCGGTACTAAGGGTTAGTACGGTTCGTGTCACGAACCGGTACTAAAGGTTTTTCTGCTCCCACGCACCCCCCCGTGGATCGCCTTTTTTGACACTGTAAAATAGAAAAGAAAATGATAGAAAATTCAAAAAATAAAATGTTTTCACATTCTTCTATGTTATGCAACCTACTATTAGGAAAAATTAAGAAATTCGAATTTTCACTTTTTTTGCAAAAAAGTTTTGAAAAATGGTAAAACCGCAATAACTTTTGCATACGACGTCGAAAAAATACGTATAATATATCAAAAAAATCCTGAGAAAAAGTTACATCCGAATTCACCGGGTTTACCCGGTTAGCCAATTTTTAGATTCTCAAAATTCCAAATGAAAATATGAAAGCAGGAAGATTTTAGTTTTTTTCCAGAAATTTAAAATTTTATATATTTTTATTTTTTTTAAATTAAAATATTAATTGTAAGATTTTTTGAGTCCTAACATATTACTATTACTTTTATCAAATTATAAGATTTTCAATTTTTCAAGTTTTAGGTTTTGCAAAAAATATTAAAATTTTAAAAAATAATTAAAAATAATAAAAATTAAAAAGTTAATTTTATTTATTTATTCAACATTATTATTACATCATTACTTTTATTTATTAAAACAATTATTTGGAATTCAAACGATAAAAAGTGTGACATCGACCAACATGTTAATAGGATTGATATGATACTATTATCACATACATGCGCGCGAAGCACTTGGAAGTGGAACGGGATGGAACTTGGAAGTTAAGCGTGCTAGTGCGGGAGTAGTGTGAGGATGGGTGACCGACCGGGAAGTTTGACTACGGGTAAGTAATTTGACTAGAGATTAAGTGTAGTTAGAGACTAACGGAAATACTAGTAATTCTGAAAAAATAAAAAAAAGAGGCCGTGAAAAAAAGGGTGTGAAAAATAATTAGAAAAAATGGAAAAAAAAATTTAAACGAAATAGGCTTTAATACCGGTTCGTGTTACGAACCGGTACCAAAGGTCTTCAGCCCCACGGGTTCCTCCGTGCCCACGTGGAGGCACCTTTAGTACCGGTTCGTAAGCAACCGGTACGAAAGGGGGGGCCTTTAGTGCCGGATAATTAGTACCGGTTGCTCAACCGGTACTAATGCCCATATGGAACCGGTACAGATGAGCGTTTTTCTACTAGTGCTTGTGCACTGGCGGAGGTGGTGCAGTATGCTTGCAAATCAGTACATGTGGCTTTTGCACCGGAAGAAGGGAAGCCATGCTCTAGTGACCATGTGAGTTTGGGTTGGGGGCTTGTAAATCGGCATCGTCAGGTTGGTTTGTTGGTAACGAGGGCTTAAGTGTTAGACAATGTGAAGGGGTCAAAAAGCCAAGAAATATGAGAATGTTTGGGCAAAGGTAGCATGGTATCAGTTAGTTTAATTAGGATGCGATAACCCCCAAGTACAAGAGATAGTTGTAGCACCTATCAACGGGTAACTATAAAGTATCGTGAACCCCATGAGCAAGAAAGTAAACCTCTATTCTCTCAAGATACATATGCCACTTAAATATTGTTCTATGCGGTGAACAAGATAAAAAATGGTATCTTCAGATATGAAAAGAACAATATGAAAAGAAAGTAAACAAACTGAAGTAAATCAGGTTTTTAGAGTAGGGAAAAGGACTAGGATTTAGGGGTTGATGGCTCCCGGCTGCAGGAGATCAATTGTAGTACTTTTCAATAATGAAAGTTGTCGAACCTACGAGGAGATGAAGGCATTGGTTAGCAAAATAACAAGAAAGCAGTAATAAAAAAGTAACGGTTTTGGTGTTTTGGGTATATAGTTTGGAATAAAAGTAAAGTGCTGAAAGTAAATAGCAAATAAGTAAATGCTCTTGATGAGAGAAAACCCCAATCCTCTATGCAGCAAGAGGACAAGATCAAGTGTGTGTGCTTATATGAGATAAAGGTTCCCGAGGGCGGCATGGATTCACTAGCATCTGAGTTCTAAACAACATGGTAAATATCTCGTCAAGTTTTATTCAATTAGGGGTGGGGCCTTAATTAGGTGCAGCCATAAGCATGTGTAAATACACCCCTTATGATGGGTCCTAGAGCCATTTTCATGTGCAAGTATAGGAATCATTAATACATAAATGTCCCACCATAGCCATAAGATCCAGGGTCCCCAACATAAACCCCTCTAGTGCAACTCATAGTATTAGAAGACGGTTTCTATCATTCCGACCCCTCCAACACTGATGCTATACATCAAAGTTTAGCCCTATGAGCCCATATAGGTGAAGCAATATGCAGCCGATGTTCGCATAAAACCATCATAGAACAACATAAAAGATAGAAAACTTGACCAAATACTCACTGCACATCATATAGAATCATAGCCAGATCATCCTATGCCCTCAGGAACGTGGGGAACTACTCACAATATGGACCAGAGGCATAATGGTTCCAACACAATCTGAGTATATAATCTCCCCACCAAATAATGACAAAGTACCAATCACAAACATGAAACAACACTAAAAACAATTTTCGGGGTTCAATTCAACACAAACTATGAGGTGGATGACATCGATCTCGTAGATGGAGATGGTGGTGATGATGGTGCCAGTGTAGATGTTGATGGCGATTCCTCCTCCCAAGCCAAGGAGGAGTGGGGATGTCGATGGCGTTGCTTTCCCCTTCATCGGAGGCACCGGTGGAACAGGATCTACCCTCTCCCGGAGTAGGAGAGGACTTTCGCCTCCGCCTCTGCCTCAATAAATCTCAGAAAAAATATGTCTCAGATTTTTGGGCGAAACGGAGCGTCTAGAATAAAAGGGGAGCCAAAACGATGTCCGAGGTGCGAACGAGGGTGGGTGGCACGGCTAGGAAGTTGGACCGCGCCACCTGTGCTCGTTTGCACCTCGTGGCCCCTCTCGCGTGCTTCTTTCGCACGGCCTTCCTTCGGGTGAAAAACTGATCAGGTAATTTTCCCTCGAATTTTTGCGATCGAGAATGTCCTGAAACAAATAAAATACGAAAAAGGAGGTTTTCTGACTCCCAGGAATTAAATACCAAAGAAGGGGACTTTGTAGGAAAATCCTAAAAATCATCTAAAAATGCATAAATAACAATGTATAAATGTAAATAACAACGAATACTAACTCTATATGTAGCAATAATGATGATGCAAAATGCATGTATCAACTCCCCTAAGCTTAAACCTTTGCTCGTCCTCGAGCAAATAAGTGAATAGATCATATCATGCATCAATGAGCTTATGGTTGAGAAAAGAAATATGAGCATTGTATCATCAGTTTATGCATATAAATTGTAAAGAAAGATTTCTGAACCAACAATCATACAAATATGAACTTCATAAGTAGAAACTCTAGCAATTACCTCTTACCGTTCGAACAAGATCAACCATTGCATGTTGGACAATTGGACAATGCTTCATGTGTGTCTATGAATATAGATCAGTTCTTGCTTGGCCTTTTACTAGCTTGTTCTTCATTTACTTCATCTTTGTACTGAAGATAAACTCTCATAGAGAAACTAGTTACAAGAAGCAGAATTGCTAAATCACAAGAAGAGCATGAAAGTTTGATGTTCATCAGACACTCTGGGTTTCTTCTTCATGATTAGTTAATAGTCTTGCCCCTTAGTAAACAGTATAAACCTTATTAATGGATCTTTCAATCATGTCATATGCTTTACATCCACCTTTGTCTTTCACTTTCCATAGTTAACTGAATCCTCGGGTGCCGACATTTTCAATCACAAACTTGTTTGAGCATATGTATTGAAATATCCATGACATCAATTTACCCGTTGATTACCAAGTAGCACAAGAATATCTCATACTTCTTTGCCATCTCCTCTTCCTAACTATTTGTTCTCCAAGACCACATCTCCAACACAACTTCAAGGTATTTTTTTTATTTTTCTTATAATGTTTATTATTGCTTGCATGGATCTTTCCGTTCTTCCAAGCCATACTTACAAATTCAATGCTTGTCCAACATATTCAAGTTAATTAAGTTCAAGATAAGATGTGATTGAAATTTCTAAATATGAGGAAACATCTGCATGAGTGCTACCTATAAATCTCCATACAAAAGAATCATCGATGACACCATACTTCCAAATTCATTAAAAACCACTTGACCAAAGATAAATAATAATGCTCTAAGAGCTCTCTAAAATATAAGAGACTTGATACTACTCGATGAAAGAAAAAAAATCAAACTAACATGATGATGGCGTGTAACTCACACGTTCGTTGGGAACCCCAAGAGGAAGGTATGATGCGCACAGTAGCAAGTTTTCCCTCAGAAAGAAACCAAGGTTTAATCGAACCAGTAGGAGCCAAGAAGCACGTTGAAGGTTGATGGTCGCGAAATGTGATGCGGCGCAACACCAGGGATTCCGGCGCCAACTAGGAACCTGCACCACACAACCAAGTACTTTGTCCCAACGAAACAGTGAGGTTGTCAATCTCACCGGCTTGCTGTAACAAAGGATTAAACGTATCGAGTGGAAGATGTTTGCAAAGAAAACAGTAAAACAAGTAGATTGTATGCTATGGAAAGAATAGGACCGGGGTCCACAGTTCACTAGAGGTGTCTCTCCCATAAGATAAAAGCATGTTGGGTGAACAAATTACGGTCGGGCAATTGACAAATAGAGAAAGGCATAACAATGCATATACATGATATGGTAAATATAGTGAGATTTAATTGGGCATTACGACAAAGAACATAGACCGCCATCCAA
Organism: Lolium multiflorum; assembly: GCA_030979885.1. Taxonomy (NCBI): domain Eukaryota; kingdom Viridiplantae; phylum Streptophyta; class Magnoliopsida; order Poales; family Poaceae; genus Lolium; species Lolium multiflorum. Next base: position 211,127,744 of record CM061748.1, read on the forward strand.
CTGCATCTATGCCTAAAAAGTCCACCTTCAGGTTATCGTCCGAACCCCCTCCAGTATTAAGTTGCAAAGCAACAGACAATTGCATTAAGTATTGTACGTAATGTAATCAATAACTACATCCTTAGACATAGCATCAATGTTTTATCCCTAGTGGCAACATCACAACCTTAGAACTTTCTGTCACTGTCCCAGGTATCAATGAAGGCATGAACCCACTATCGAGCATAATTACTCCCTCTTGGAGTTAAGAGTAAAAACTTGGCCAGAGCCTCTACTAATAACGGAGAGCATGCAAGATCATAAACAACACATGAACAATAGATTGATAATCACCATAATCATAGTACTCTCTATCCATCGGATCCCGACAAACACAACATATAGAATTACATATAGATGATCTTGATCATGTTAGGCAGCTCACAAGATCCAACAATGAAGCACAACAAGGAGAAGACGACCATCTAGCTACTGCTATGGACCCATGGTCCAGGGGTGGACTACTCACTCATCACTCCGGAGGCGATCATGGCGATGAAGAGTCCTCGGGAGATGAATCCCCTCTCCGGCAGGGTGCCGGAGGCGATCTCCAATCCCCGAGATGGGATTCGCGGCGGCGCGTCTCGTAAGGTTTTCCGTATCGTGGCTCTCGGTACTGGGGGTTTCGCGACGGGAGCTTTAAGTAGGCGGAAGGTCAACGCGAGGGGCCACACGAGGGGCCCAGGGGGCAGGGCCGCGCGGCCAAGGGCTGGGCCGCGCCGGCCACCCCCCTGGCTGCCTCGTGGCCCCACTTCGTTAGGTCTTCGGTCTTCGGAAGCTTCGTGCAAAAATAGGACCCGGGCGAAAGTTTCGTCCAATTCCGAGAATATTTCTTTACTAGGATTTCTGAAACCAAAAACAGAACACAACTGGCTCTTCGGCATCTTGTTAATAGGTTAGTTCAGAAAATGCATAAATATGACATATAATGTGCATAAAACATGTAGGTATCATCAATAAAGTAGCATGGAACATAAGAAATTATCGATACGTTGGAGACGTATCAGCATCCCCAAGCTTAGTTCTGCTCGTCCCGAGCAGGTAAAACGATAACAAAGATAATTTCTGAAGTGACATGCTATCATAATCTTGATCATACTATTTGTAAACATATGTAATGAATGCAGCGATCAAAGCAATGGTAATGACATGAGTAAACAACTGAATCATATAGCAAAGACTTTTCATGAATAGTACTTCAAGACAAGCATCAATAAGTCTTGCATAAGAGTTAACTCGTAAAGCAATAAATCAAAGTAAAGGTGTTGAAGCAACACATAAGAAGATTAAGTTTCAGCGGTTGCTTTCAACTTGTAACATGTATATCTCATGGATATTGTCAACATAAAGTAATATAACAAGTGATGTCTACGGGTGCTTCTATTCTTGTAGACAGTGTTGGGCCTCCAAGTGCAGAGGTTTGTAGAACAGCAGCAAGTTTCCCTTAAGTGGATTACCCAAGGTTTATCGAACTCAGGGAGGAAGAGGTCAAAGATATCCCTCTCAAGCAACCCTGTAATCACAAAACAAGAAGTCTCTTGTGTCCCCAACACACCAAATACACTTGTCAGGTGTATAGGTGCACTAGTTCGGCGAAGAGATAGTGAAATACAAGTAATATGGATGTATATGAGTGGTAATAGCAATCTGAATAAAATATGGCAGCGAGTAAACATGCAACAAAACAGTAAACAAACGGAGATTCGATGCTTGGAAGCAAGGCCTAGGGATCCTGCTTTCACTAGTGGACACTCTCAACAATGATCACATAATAGGACTACTCTACACTCTTTTGTTGGATGATGAACGCATTGCGTAGGGTTACACGAACCCTCAATGCCGGAGTTAACAAGCTCCACAATGCAATGTTCATGTTTAAATAACCTTAGAGTGCAAGATAGATCAACATAATTACACCAAGAACTAACATAGCATGCACACTGTCACCATCATGCATATGTAGGAGGAATAATACACATCAATACCATCATAGCAATAATTAACTTCATAATCTACAAGAGATCATAATCATAGCCTATGCCAAGTACTCACACGGTGCACACACTATCACCATTACACACATGGAGGAGGAATAGAGTACTTTAATAACATCACTAGAGTAGCACATGGACAATATTCAACTAGATCACATAAAGAGAGAGATGAACCACATAGCTACAGCGGAGCCCTCAGCCCCGGGGGTGAATTACTCCCTCCCCATCATGGAGGCAGCGATGGCGGTGAAGATGGCGGTGGAGACGGCGGTGGAGACGGCTCCGGGGGCAATTCCCCGTCCGGCAGGGTGCCGGAGTTCTGTCCCCCGAATCTTGATTTCGCGATGGCGGCGGCTCTGGAAGGTTTTTCTCCGTATCGTGGTCTCTGGCGGTGTTTTTAGGTCAGGGAGGCTTAAATAGGCGCCGAGAGGGAGTCGGAGGGGCCACGGGGTGCCCAGACCATAGGGGGGCGCGCCCCCCCTGGCCCGCGCCGGGGTGTGGTCTGGGGCCCCCCTGGCTCCCCTCTCGTCCCCCTCCGGTGCTCTGGAAGGAAAAATAGGAACTTTGGCGGTGATTTCGTCCGATTCCGAGAATATTTCGTTACTAGGATTTCTGAAACCAAAAAAGCAGAAAACAGCAACTGGCCTTTCGGCATCTCGTCAATAGGTTAGTTCCGGAAAACGCATAATAATGACATATAATGTGTATAAAACATGTAGATATCATCAATAAAGTGGCATGGAACATAAGAAATTATCGATACGTTGGAGACGTATCAGCATCCCCAAGCTTAGCTCGTCCCGAGCAGGTAAAACGATAACAAAGATAATTTCTTAAGTGACATGCCATCATAACCTTGATCATACTATTGTAAGCATATGAGATAAATGCAGCAATTCGAAGCAATGATGAAGATAATGAGTAAACAAATGAATCATATAACAAAGACTTTTCATGAATAATACTTTCAAGACAAGCATCAATAAGTCTTGCATAAGAGTTAACTCATAAGCAATAAATTCTTAGTAGAAAGCTTTGAAACAACACAAAGGAAGATATAAGTTTCAGCGGTTGCTTTCAACTTTAACATGTATATCTCATAGATAATTGTCAACACAAAGTAATATAATAAGTGCAATAGGTAAACATGTAAGAATCAATGCACACAATTTACACAAGTGTTTGCTTCTAAGATAGAAAGAATAGGTAAACTGACTCAACAATAAAGTAAAAGAATGGCCCTTCAAAGAGGAAAGCATCGATTGCTATATTTGTGCTAGAGCTTTGATTTTGAAAACACATAGAGAGCATAAAAGTAAAGTTTTGAGAAGTGTTTGTTGTTGTCAACGAATGGTAGCGGGTACTCTAACCCCCTTGCCAGGCAAACCTTCAAAGAGCGGCTCCCATTTTATTTTGTTTTTGGGTGGCACTCCTTCCAACCTTTCTTTCACAAACCATGGCTAACCGAATCCTCGGGTGCCTGCCAACAATCTCATACCATGAAGGAGTGCCTTTTTATTTTAGTTTTATTATGATGACACTCCTCCCCACCTTTGCTTACACAAGCCATGGCTAACCGAATCCTTCGGGTGCCGTCCAACAATCACATACCATGGAGGAGTGTCTATTTTTGTTAATTAATTTGGGACTGGGAATCCCATTGCCAGCTCTTTTTGCAAAATTATTGGATAAGCGGATGAAGCCACTAGTCCATTGGTGAAAGTTGCCCAACAAGATTGAAAGATAAACACCACATACTTCCTCATGAGCTATAAAACATTGACACAAATCAGAGGTGATAAATTTTGAATGGTTTAAAGGTAGCACTCAAGCAATTTACTTTGGAATGGCGGAGAAATACCATGTAGTAGGTAGGTATAGTGGACACAAATGGCATGAATATTGGCTCAAGTGTTTGGATGCATGAGAAGTATTCCCTCTCGATACAAGGTTTAGGCTAGCAAGGTTATTTGAAGCAAACTCAAGTATGAAATGGTGCAGCAAGACTCACATATAAACATATTGTAAACATTATAAGACTTTACATCGTCTCCTTGTTGTTCAAACACCTCAACCAGAAAATATCTAGACTTAGAGAGACCAATCATGCAAACCAAATTTTAACAAGCTCTATGTAATTATTCATTAATGGGTACAAGGTACATGATGCAAGAGCTTAAACAAGATCTATATGAGCACAACAATTGCCAAGTTTCACATTATTCAAGACATTATACCAATTACTACATGTAGTATTTCCCGTTTCCAACCATATAACAATTAACGAAGCAGTTTCAATCTTCGCCATGAAAATTAAAAGCTAAGAACACATGTGTTCATACGAACCAGCGGAGCGTGTCTCTCTCCCACACAAGGATGAACTTATTCAGAGAACTAAGATAACAAAACAAAAACAAAAATAAAAGCACACAGACGCTCCAAGTAAAATACATAGGATGTGACGGAATAAAAATATAGTTTCACTAGAAGAAACCTGATAAGTTGTCGATGAAGAAGGGGATGCCTTGGGCATCCCCAAGCTTAGATGCTTGAGTCTTCTTGAAATATGCAGGGATGAACCACCGGGGCATCCCCAAGCTTAGACCTTTCACTCTTCTCGATCACATTATATCACCCTCTTCTATTGACCCTTGAAAACTTCTGACACACCAAACTTCAAGCAAACTCATTAGAGGGTTAGTGCATAATCAAAAACTCACATGTTCAGAGGTGACACAATCATTCTTTTCACTTCTGGACATTGCATAATGCTACTGGACATTAATGGATCAAAGAAATAAATCCAACATAGCAAAAGAGGCAATGCGAAATAAAAGACAGAATCTGTCAAAACAGAACAGTCCGTAAAGACGAATTTAGAAATGGCACCAGACTTGCTCAAATGGAAAAACTCAAAACTAATGAAAGTTGCGTACATATCTGAGGATCATGCTCGTAAATTGGCAGATTTTTTCGAATTTTCTACAGAGAATTGTGCCCAGATTCGTGACAGACAGCAATGCTGTTTCTGCGCAGCGATCCCAAATATAACATCAACTTTGACATAGAAACTTTACTTGGCACAAAAACATGATAAGGAGAGGTTGCTACAGTAGTAAACAACTTCCAAGACACAAATATAAAACAAAGTACTGTAGAAAAATAACACATGGGTTATCTCCCAAGAAGTTCTTTCTTTATAGCCATTAAGATGGGCTCAGCAATTTTGGTGATGCACCCGCAAGAAATAGTATTTGAAGCAAAAGAGAGCTTCAAGAGGCAATTCAAAACACATTTGAGCCTAACATGCTTCCTATGCAAAAGAATCTTATACACAAATGAATTCATGAAGAGCAAAGTGGCAAGCATAAGAGGATAAAACACGAGTAACTTAAAGATTCTCAACATAAAGAGGGGAAACTTAATATTATTAAGATGCATATAACCATATTTCCCTCTCTCATAATAACTTTCAGTAGCATCATTGATGAAATCCACAATATACCCGTCACTTAAAACATTCTTATCATGGTTCATATGCATAGAAGTATCATTAATTTTGGCATAAGAAGAGTTATTCTCATTAATAGTAATTGGAGCAAGATTATTATCAAGAATTTGAACATGGTAAACAAGTTGCATACTAAAAGAATTGTTTTTGGCAAGCCCATCATAACTATGACAAGTTTCATAAGGATAATTGTAGCATGTGTCATATACATCTCTACAGTAATTATCTAAACCTGAATATGTAATATCATCATTTTCACTAAAAGTAGAAGTCTCAAATATAGGATCTTCAAGCACAACATCCCCAAGCTTAGGGCTTTCAATATCATCGTTTAAGGGGACATGAATAATGCTATCATCATTACTTTCATAATCAGTACCAAAGAGATTTTCAATATCAAAGGCAGCATGCTCATCCAAATCATGATCACTAATATGGGTAAAGGGTATAGGAAGATCATCGTACTCAGATTCATTATCATAATAATCATTAGGAGCAACATACTTACGGTTACCTAGCGTTATCTCATTCACGCGGGGATACGCCGTTACCTCTTTCTTTTTATTCTCCTTCTTCTTCTTCTTCTTCTTCTTCGTTCCCTTCTTCTTCTTCTTCTTCTTCTCTTCCTTCTCCTCATTCCCTTCTTTAGGAGGAAGAGGCTTGAAGGGTGGCTTGTCCGCATAACCTGATTTACTTTTAGAAACAATAGAAGAAACTTGGGAGGATCCCTCCTTCTCATTAATTAGTTGAAAACACACAGCGGTCCTATCATATTTCGGCAAGGTGTCATCTTCTAAAATATTTTGTATGTAAGTATTTGTATGGCTATTATCAATGCAATAAGAAAGACAACCATGCAGGACATCATCAATATCAAGATCGTTAATATTTAACAAAGAAATTTTTCTTGATAACTCTTCACACTTCAAAAATAAAGTAAGTTCATCATGCTGATTAGGAGTAATTTCATCATCACAATACAAATTTGCAGCACTCATGGGGTTTGAATTATCATTGGAGGAACATTGAAAATTAAAATGACCAACTCTATGGCAAAGTTCACAAATAAAAGGATAGAGGGCACACACTTTTTCTCCAAGATCATCTAGAGCTCTAGACCACTTTCTAGTTTTTTCATTTCTGTGATGGATACAATATTCATCTTCTATTTGATTAATTCCACAAGGTCTATGTATTCCACAAAAATTAACATGCTTATAGGAAATAGCATTTTTAGGAGTTTGAGCATGCTTATTGCAATCATTAACAACAATGTCATTTTTCATGCAAGCCTCTTTAAAAGGTTCATGATACTTATCAAAATTCTTCCTAGGCAATTCAATGTGAGAAGCAAAAGCTTTATAAAGATTTGCAGCAACTTGAGAGTCAAGACCATAAGTAGCACTCATATTTCGAAATTTATCAGTATTCATAAAAGTTTCAATGCATTCATAATCATAGTTTATACCTGACTCTTTACCTTTGTCGTTCTCCCAATCTTCAGCGTTCTCCTTAATCCGATCAAGAAGGTCCCTTTTAAACTCTTCTTTATTGCTCGTGAATGATCCAGAACAAGTAGTATCCAGCAAAGTCTTATCTTGAAAAGAAAGTCTCGCATAGAAATTATCAATGATGATATTACCTGGAAGCTCATGATTGGGGCATTTGAGCATTAAAGTCTTCAATCTCTCCCATGCTTGGGCAATACTCTCTCCATCATGAGGCCAAAAATTATATATATGGTTTCGATCTTTGTGAATTTCACTTGGAGGATAGAACTTGGAATAAAATAGAGGCACAATATCCTTCCAATCAAGAGAGCGCCCGTCCTTCAGCAGTTTATACCAATGCGCCGCTTTACCAGACAGCGATATATCAAATAATTTCTTTCTAACTTCATCCATTGAAATACCTGCACACTTGAATAACCCGCATAATTCATGCAAAAACAGTAAATGATTACTAGGATGGACAGTTCCATCCCCTTCATAGCGGTTATCCATAACACGTTCAATAATTTTCATAGGTATTTTATACGGAATACTTTCAGCAGGTGGATTTAAAATATCAGAAGCATCATTAAAGTTATCGCATATGGGAGATAAAGCATTATCAGAACAAAATATTTCTTCCAAAGCGGAGGAGCTAAAAAGATTATTTTTATGTAAACCAGCTTCCCCAAGCTTAGACTTCTTCATAGCATTAGCAGTAATTGCATTCATACTAATAACATTGCTACTATCATGTAAATAAGGTTCTATAGGTTTTTTAATTTTCGCATCAAACCATCCATGTCTTAAATCAGGAAATAGAATAAGAAGCTCACTAATTTTTTTGTTGTTTTCCATTATGCCTAACTAGTGAAAAATAAAAACAAGAAACAAAAAGATGTAATTGCAGAGTCTAAAGGAAATAGCTTCGAGTACACACACAATGGCGTAAAAGTACTGTTACCTGGAACCGGAGTGTGAGTACCTTTTACCTTTCCTCCCCGGCAACGGCGCCAAAAAGTGCTTGATGTCTACGGGTGCTTCTATTCTTGTAGACAGTGTTGGGCCTCCAAGTGCAGAGGTTTGTAGAACAGCAGCAAGTTTCCCTTAAGTGGATTACCCAAGGTTTATCGAACTCGGGGAGGAAGAGGTCAAAGATATCCCTCTCAAGCAACCCTGTAATCACAAAACAAGAAGTCTCTTGTGTCCCCAACACACCAAATACACTTGTCAGGTGTATAGGTGCACTAGTTCGGCGAAGAGATAGTGAAATACAAGTAATATGGATGTATATGAGTGGTAATAGCAATCTGAATAAAATATGGCAGCGAGTAAACATGCAACAAAACAGTAAACAAACGGAGATTCGATGCTTGGAAGCAAGGCCTAGGGATCCTGCTTTCACTAGTGGACACTCTCAACAATGATCACATAATAGGACTACTCTACACTCTTTTGTTGGATGATGAACGCATTGCGTAGGAACCCTCAATGCCGGAGTTAACAAGCTCCACAATGCAATGTTCATGTTTAAATAACCTTAGAGTGCAAGATAGATCAACATAATTACACCAAGAACTAACATAGCATGCACACTGTCACCATCATGCATATGTAGGAGGAATAATACACATCAATACCATCATAGCAATAATTAACTTCATAATCTACAAGAGATCATAATCATAGCCTATGCCAAGTACTCACACGGTGCACACACTATCACCATTACACACATGGAGGAGGAATAGAGTACTTTAATAACATCACTAGAGTAGCACATGGACAATATTCAACTAGATCACATAAAGAGAGAGATGAACCACATAGCTACAGCGGAGCCCTCAGCCCCGGGGTGAATTACTCCCTCCCCATCATGGAGGCAGCGATGGCGGTGAAGATGGCGGTGGAGACGGCGGTGGAGACGGCTCCGGGGGCAATTCCCCGTCCGGCAGGGTGCCGGAGAGAGTTCTGTCCCCCGAATCTTGATTTCGCGATGGCGGCGGCTCTGGAAGGTTTTTCTCCGTATCGTGGTCTCTGGCGGTGTTTTTAGGTCAGGGAGGCTTAAATAGGCGCCGAGAGGGAGTCGGAGGGGCCACGGGGTGCCCAGACCATAGGGCGCGCCCCCCGGCCCGCGCCGGGGTGTGGTCTGGGCCCCCCTGGCTCCCCTCTCGTCCCCCTCCGGTGCTCTGGAAGCTTCCGGGAAAAATAGGAACTTTGGCGGTGATTTCGTCCGATTCCGAGAATATTTCGTTACTAGGATTTCTGAAACCAAAAACAGCAGAAAACAGCCACTGGCCTTTCGGCATCTCGTCAATAGGTTAGTTCCGGAAAACGCATAATAATGACATATAATGTGTATAAAACATGTAGATATCATCAATAAAGTGGCATGGAACATAAGAAATTATCGATACGTTGGAGACGTATCACAAGTGCAATATGCAAGTATGTAGGAATCAATGCACAGTTCACACAAGTGTTTGCTTCTTAAGGTGGAAGGAGATAGGTAAACTGACTCAACAATAAAAGTAAAAGAATGGTCCTTCAAGAGGAAAGCATCGATTGCTGTATTTGTGCTAGAGCTTTTATTTTGAAAACATGAAACAATTTTGTCAACGGTAGTAATAAAGCATATGAGTTATGAAAATTATATCTTACAAGTTGCAAGCCTCACGCATAGTATACTAATAGTGCCCGCACCTCGTCCTACTTAACTTGGACTACCGGATCTTTGCATGCCATGTTTCAACCAAGTGTCACAAAGGGGTACCTCCATGCCGCCTGTACAAAGGTCCAAGGAGAATGCTCGCATTTCGGATTTCTCGCTTTTGATTATTCTCAACTTAGACATCCATACCGGGACAACATGGACAACAGATAATGGACTCCTCTTTAATGCATAAGCATGTAGCAAAGTTATTATTCTCATATGAGATTGAGGATATATGTCCAAAACTGAAACTTCCACCATGATTCATGGCTTTAGTTAGCGGCCCAATGTTCTTCTCTAACAATTTTGCATGCTCCAACCACTAAAATGATAGACCTTCAGACAAGACGGACATGCATAGCAACTCACATGATATTCAACAATAGTTGATGGCGTTCCCCAGAAACATGGTTATCGCACAACAAGCAACTTAATAAAATATAAAGTGCATAAGTACATATTCAATACTACGATAGTTTTTAAGGCTATTTTGTCCCATGAGCTATATATTGCAAAGGTGAATGATGGAATTTTAAAGGTAGCACTCAAGCAATTTACTTTGGAATGGCGGGTAAATACCATGTAGTAGGTAGGTATGGTGGACACAAATGGCATAATGGTTGGCTCAAGGATTTTGGATGCATGAGAAGTATTCCCTCTCGATACAAGGTTTAGGCTAGCAAGGTTATTTGAAGCAAACTCAAGGATGAACAAGTGCAGCAAGACTCACATAAAAGACATATTGTAAACATTATAAGACTCTACACTGTCTTCCTTGTTGTTCAAAACTCAATACTAGATATTATCTAGACCTTAGAGAAACCAAATATGCAAATCAAATTTTAGCAAGCTCTATGTATTTCTTCATTAATGGGTGCAAAGCATATGATGCAAGAGCTTAAACATGAGCACAACAATTGCCAAGTATCACATTATCCAAGACATTTTTAGAATTACTACATGTAGCATTTTCCAATTCCAACCATATAACAAATTAACGAAGAAGAAACTTCGCCTTGAACATTATGAGTAAAGCCTAAGGACACATGTGTCCATATGCAACAGCGGAGCGTGTCTCTCTCCCACAAAGTGAATGCTAGGATCCATCTTATTCAAACAAAAACAAAAACGAAAACAAACCGACGCTCCAAGTAAAGAACACCAGATGTGACTGAATAAAAATATAGTTTCAGGGGAGGAACCTGATGATGTTGTCGATGAAGAAGGGGATGCCTTGGGCATCCCCAAGCTTAGACGCTTGAGTCTTCTTAAAATATGCAGGGATGAACCACGGGGGCATCCCCAAGCTTAGAGCTTTCACTCCTCTTGATCTTAGTATATCATTCTCCTCTCTTGACCCTTGAAAACTTCCTTCACACCAAACTTCAAGCAAACTCATTAGAGGGTTAGTGCATCATTAATAATTCACTCATTCAGAGGTGACACAATCATTCTTTTCACTTCTGGACATTGCATAATGCTACTGGACATTAATGGATCAAAGAAATAAATCCAACATAGCAAAAGAGGCAATGCGAAATAAAAGGCAGAATCTGTCAAAAACAGAACAGTCCGTAAAGACGAATTTATAAATGGCACCAGACTTGCTCAAATGGAAAAACTCAAAACTAATGAAAGTTGCGTACATATCTGAGGATCACGCTCGTAAATTGGCAGATTTTTTTGAATTTTCTACAGAGAATTATGCCCAGATTCGTGACAGACAGCAATGCTGTTTCTGCGCAGCGATCCCAAATATAACATCAACTTTGACATAGAAACTTTACTTGGCACAAAAACATGATAAGGAGAGGTTGCTACAGTAGTAAACAACTTCCAAGACTCAATAAAACAAAAAATTGCTGTAGGTAAAAACATGGGTTGTCTCCCATAAGCGCTTTTCTTTAACGCCTTTCAGCTAGGCGCAGAAAGTGCAAATCAAGTAACATCGAGAGTAGAAGCATCAACATCATAAGGCAACTTCATTCTCTTTCTAGGGAAGTGTTCCATACCTTTCTTGAGAGGAAATTGATATTTAATATTTCCTTCCCTCATATCAATAACAGCACCAACAGTTCGAAGAAAAGGTCTTCCCAACACAATTGGACAAGATGCATTGCATTCGATATCCAAGACAACAAAATCAACGGGGACAAGGTTATTGTTAACCGTAATATGCACATTATCAATCCTCCCCAAAGGTTTCTTTTTAACATTATCGGCGAGATTAACATCCAAATAACAATTCTTTAATGGTGGCAAGTCAAGCATATCATAAATCTTTTTAGGCATAACAGAAATACTTGCACCAAGATCACATAAGGCATTACATTCAAAGTCATTGAATTTCATTTTAATGATGGGTTCCCAACCATCTTCTAACTTTCTAGGAATAGAAGTTTCAAGTTTTAGTTTCTCTTCTCTAGCTTTTATGAGAGCATTTGTAATATGTTTTGTAAAGGCTAAATTTATAGCACTAGCATTAGGACTTTTAGCAAGTTTTTGCAAGAACTTTATAACTTCAGAGATGTGGCAATCATCAAAATCTAAATCATTATGAGCTACAGCAATGGGATCATTATTCCCAAGGTTGGAAAAAATTTCAGCAGTTTTATCACAAGCAGTTTCAGCAGTTTTAGCAATTTCAGGCAGTTTTGTACGCTTTGCACTAGGAGTAGAAACATTGCCAACACCAATTATATTACCATTGATAGTAGGAGGTGCAGCAACATGTGAAGAATTAGCATTACTAGTGGTGGTAATAGTCCAAACTTTAGCTACATTATTCTCTTTAGCTAGTTTTTCATTTTCTTCTCTATCCCACCTAGCACGCAACTCAGCCATTAATCTTATATTCTCATTAATTCTAACTTGGATGGCATTTGCTGTAGTAGTAATCTTATTATCAAGATCATTATTAGGCATAACTTTCAACTTTAAAAGATTAACATCAGAGGCAAGCCTATCAACTCTAGAAGCGATAGTATCAATTTTATCAAGCTTTTCCTCAACAGATTTGTTAAAAGCAGTTTGTGTACTAATAAATTCTTTAAGCATGGCTTCAAGACCAGAGGGTACACTCCTATTATTGTTGTAAGAATTCCCATAAGAATTACCATAACCATTACCATTAGTAGAAGGATATGGCCTATAGTTATTACCAGAGTTATTCCTATAAGCATTGTTGTGGAAATTATTATTTTTAATGAAATTCACATCAACATTTTCTTCTTGAGCAACCAATGAAGCTAAAGGAACATTATTTGGATCAACATTAGATCTACCATTCACAAGCATAGACATAATCACATCAATCTTATCACTCAAGGAAGAGGTTTCTTCAACAGAATTTACCTTCTTACCTTGTGGAGCTCTTTCCGTGTGCCATTCAGAGTAATTCACCATCATATCATCAAGAAGTTTTGTAGCCGCCCCCAATGTGATGGACATAAAAGTACCTCCAGCAGCTGAATCCAATAAATTCCGCGAAGAAAAATTTAGTCCTGCATAGAAGGTTTGGATGATCATCCAAGTAGTCAGTCCATGGGTTGGGCAATTCTTTACCAAAGTTTTCATTCTCTCCCAAGCTTGAGCAACATGTTCAGTATCAAATTGTTTAAAATTCATTATGCTACTTCTCAAAGAAATAATTTTAGCGGGAGGATAATATCTACCAATAAAAGCATCCTTGCATTTAGTCCATGAATCAATACTATTCTTAGGCAAAGATAGCAACCAATCTTTAGCTCTTCCTCTTAATGAGAAAGGAAACACTTTCAATTTAATAATATCACCATCTACATCTTTATACTTTTGCATTTCACAAAGTTCAACAAAATTATTGAGATGGGCAGCAGCATCATCAGAACTAGCACCAGAAAATTGTTCTCTCATGACTAGATTTAGTAAAGCAGGTTTAATTTCAAAGAATTCTGCTGTAGTAGCAGGTGGAGCAATAGGTGTGCATAGGAAATCATTATTATTTGCATTTGTGAAGTCACACAACTTAGTATTTTCAGGGTTGGCCATTTTAGCAACGGTAAATAAAACAAACTAGATAAAGTAAATGCAAGTAACTAATTTTTTTGTGTTTTCGATATGGAGAGCAAGACGGTAAATAAAGTAAAACTAGCAACTAATTTTTTTGTATTTTGATTTAGTGCAGCAAACAAAGTAGTAAATAAAATAAAGCAAGACAAAAACAAAGTAAAGAGATTGAGAAGTGGAGACTCCCCTTGCAGCGTGTCTTGATCTCCCCGGCAACGGCGCCAGAAAAAGAGCTTGATGGCGTGTAACTCACACGTTCGTTGGGAACCCCAAGAGGAAGGTATGATGCGCACAGTAGCAAGTTTTCCCTCAGAAAGAAACCAAGGTTTAATCGAACCGTAGGAGCCAAGAAGCACGTTGAAGGTTGATGGTCGCGAAATGTGATGCGGCGCAACACCAGGGATTCCGGCGCCAACTAGGAACCTGCACCACACAACCCAAGTACTTTGTCCCAACGAAACAGTGAGGTTGTCAATCTCACCGGCTTGCTGTAACAAAGGATTAAACGTATCGAGTGGAAGATGTTTGCAAAAAAAGTAAAACAAGTAGATTGTATGCTATGGAAAGAATAGGACCGGGGTCCACAGTTCACTAGAGGTGTCTCTCCCATAAGATAAAAGCATGTTGGGTGAACAAATTACAGTCGGGCAATTGACAAATAGAGAAAGGCATAACAATGCATATACATGATATGGTAAATATAGTGAGATTTAATTGGGCATTACGACAAAGAACATAGACCGCCATCCAACTGCATCTATGCCTAAAAAGTCCACCTTCAGGTTATCATCCGAACCCCCTCCAGTATTAAGTTGCAAAGCAACAGACAATTGCATTAAGTATTGTGCGTAATGTAATCAATAACTACATCCTTAGACATAGCATCAATGTTTTATCCCTAGTGGCAACAGCACATCACAACCTTAGAACTTTCTGTCACTGTCCCAGGTATCAATGAAGGCATGAACCCACTATCGAGCATAATTACTCCCTCTTGGAGTTAAGAGTAAAAACTTGGCCAGAGCCTCTACTAATAACGGAGAGCATGCAAGATCATAAACAACACATGAACAATAGATTGATAATCACCATAATCATAGTACTCTCTATCCATCGGATCCCGACAAACACAACATATAGAATTACATATAGATGATCTTGATCATGTTAGGCAGCTCACAAGATCCAACAATGAAGCACAACAAGGAGAAGACGACCATCTAGCTACTGCTATGGACCCATGGTCCAGGGGTGGACTACTCACTCATCACTCCGGAGGCGATCATGGCGATGAAGAGTCCTCCGGAGATGAATCCTCCAGGGTGCCGGAGGCGATCTCCGAATCCCCGAGATGGGATTCGCGGCGGCGCGTCTCAAGGTTTTCCGTATCGTGGCTCTCGGTACTGGGGGTTTCGCGACGGGAGCTTTAAGTAGGCGGAAGGTCAACGCGAGGGCCACACGAGGGGCCCAGGGGGCAGGGCCGCGCGGCCAAGGGCTGCCGCGCCGGCCACCCCCTGGCTGCCTCGTGGCCCCACTTCGTTAGGTCTTCGGTCTTCTGGAAGCTTCGTGCAAAAATAGGACCCTGGGCGAAAGTTTCGTCCAATTCGAGAATATTTCTTTACTAGGATTTCTGAAACCAAAAGCAGAAAACAGCAACTGGCTCTTCGGCATCTTGTTAATAGGTTAGTTCCAGAAAATGCATAAATATGACATATAATGTGCATAAAACATGTAGGTATCATCAATAAAGTAGCATGGAACATAAGAAATTATCGATACGTTGGAGACGTATCACATGACGAACTAAAACGATATGATAAACTAAAAAGTATAAAAGACTTGATATAACTCCCCCAAGGTTGAGTGTTGATGTAGCTCTTATTTCTTCACCTTCTTCTCCTGATACTTTTGGTCACGATGTTCTTTAAGATCGTGAAGCAAAGTCATCATGAGGTTGTAGGCTTCCTTGAATTCTTTAGCACTCTTGCAAAGGTCCTGCCAATTCTTCTCTTCGGCTCTCTCTTTGTTTGGCCTCCAATCTGGGGTGGATGCTTCTTCTTTCGCTTGGTCCATGCGATGAAGATTAGCAGCAAGATTTCTGTAGGCCATGGGGTGCCTTCGAGGTTTCACACCAGTAATCATGCGTGCAGTACGCCTCAAGTTCTTAGGCGGCGACACCACCCTCACTACATCAAGAGGTATATGAGGGGGTGAAGCTTCCCCTTAAACTTAGCGTTGGTGATGTACTTGTGGTCCTCCTCTCCTTCCTCTTCATCATCTTCTTCTTCTTTCTTCTGCTTCTCCCTTTCCTCCTCATCTTCATCTTCAAAGGGGTCCCTCCTCTTTCTCCTCCTTCCCATGGAAGAGCACTCAGAGGAATCCTCCGAAGACATAGCTAGGGTTTTTGGTGGAGACAAATCTGGAAGACAAGGTAGAAAACAATGTTCGCTCGAAAAAGACTCGATGCGAGATTAGATCGGCAAAGGGGGTATATATTGCGGGTTTTAGGTAAAAACGAACAGTTTGAGTCGAAAACGGGGCGAAAAGGTAGTCTGAGGCGCGAACGAGTACAGGTTCCGCGGCCAGAAAGTTGGGCCGCACCACCTGGACTCTTTCGTCCCTCGTGGCTCCGTTTTGCCCAAATCTTTTGCAAATCTTCTTTATTTTGCAAAAAAGTAACTATCCTAAAATATGAGAAGATTCGGAGATCGCTATGTACCAGATTTCGACTTTTATTGGTTTCTGGTGTCTGGCACAAGGAAATTTTCGGTGATGATATCTTCCAGAGTCCGGAGGTGTAACTCCTCCACGTTTCCAATGAAGCGTTCTCCTTCAATATAATGTTTAAGACGTTGTCTACTAACGACATGAGGCGTACCCTTGTAATCTCCAGGGAGACGGATGGCTCCAGAGCGGTACACCTCTTGCACAACCAATGGACCTCACCATCTCGATGCTAGTTTCCCTGCAGAGAACTTGAAACGAGAGTTGAAGAATAACACTTGGTCTCCTACTTTGAATTCCTTTCTCCTTATCCTTCTATCATGCCAAATTATAACCTTTTCTTTAAACAATCTCGCACTTTCATAAGCTTCATTTCTCCATTCATCTAGTAAGTTTATGTTTAGGATTCTCTTTTCTCCCGCAGTTTTAAAATCAAATTTAAGTTCCCGAATGGCCCACCTAGCTTTGAAATGACAAGCTTTTCCATAAACCATTCTATAAGGAGACATTCCATAGGATTTTTAAAAGCAGTTCTATAAGCCCATAAAGTTTCAATAATTTTAGATGGTCAATCAGACCTAGACTTATTAACTGTCTTCTCCAATATAAGTTTTAGTTCCCTATTATTCAATTCAACTTGACCACTAGTTTGTGGGTGATATGGAGATGCTACTCTAGGATTAACACCATATTTAGCCAAAGTCTTTCTAAAAACTTTATGAATAAAGTGAGAACCACCATCAGTAATTAAAAATATAGGTACTCCAAACCTGGGAAGAATGATGTCCTTGAACATCTTCATTGCAGTAGCATGGTCAATACTCTTTGTCAGAATTGCTTCCACCCACTTAGTAACATAATCCACAGCAACCAAAATGTGAGTATACTGCGACTTGTTGGCAGGAAATGGTTCCATAAATTCAAATCCCCACACATCAAATGGTTCAATAGGTAAATTATAATTCATAGGAACTTCATTTCTCTTACCAATGTTACCAACGTGTTGACATTTATCACAATCTTTAACATAAGCAGCACAATCTTTAAATAAAGTAGGCCGATAAAAACCAGATTCCAATACTGATACGTCCAAAACGTATCTACTTTCCCGAACACTTTTGCTATTGTTTTGCCTCTAATTTGTGTATTTTGGATACAACTAACACGGACTAACGCTGTTTTCAGCAGAATGTGTCTCGTTTTTGTGCAGAAATCCAACTTTCGGGAAAATCCTCGGAATTTATGCAGAAGGCCCTATTTTACCAAAATATTGACGGAGCCAGAAGGGCAAGAGGTGGAGGCCGAGGGCCCCACACCAAGGCGCGCGCCGGGGGGGCCCGCGCGGCCATGTGGTGTGGCCCCCTCGGCCGGCCGACGCCCCCCTTCGGACTACTTATTGGTTTCGACCAAAACGCACGGAGAGAAGTCGAAGTCGCCGAAACCCTCCAGAGAGCCGCCACATCGCGAAACTCCGTCGCGGGAGCCAGAAGTTCTGGCACTCCGCCGGGACGGGGAATTGGAGGAGATCTTCACCGCCATCACCGCCAACGCCTCTCCATCGACCAGCCATGTTTCCCCCATCCATGTGTGAGTAATTCCCCCGCTGTAGGCTGAAGGGGATGGTAGGGATTGGATGAGATTGGTCATGTAATAGTCATAAGATTGTTAGGGCATAGTGCCTAGTATCCGTAGATGTCACTTTTATGATATTGTTGCAACTTGTTATGCTTAATGCTTGTCACTAGGGCCCGAGTGCCATGATCTCAGATCTGAACATGTTATTGATTCATGAAGATATTCGTTGTTTATGATCTTACCTGCAAGTTGTATACACATGTCGCTGTCCGGAACCAATGGCCCCGAAGTGACAGAAATCGGGACAACCGGAGGGGATGGTAGTGATGTGAGGATCACATGTGTTCACGGAGTGTTAATGCTTTGCTCCGGTACTCTATTAAAAGGAGTACCTTAATATCCGTAGTTTCCCTAGAGGCCCGGCTGCCACCGGCTGGTAGGACAGAAGATGTTGTGCAAGTTTCTCATTGCGAGCACGTACGACTAAATATGGAACACATGCCTATTGATTGATTAGTACTTGGATACCGTTTTATTATTATTGCATCTGCAAATGCCCCTGCTTTGATTGTTACATGAGTTTCTCTCATCCATGCAACGCCCGTTAAATCCGTCCCTGTGCCTACAGTATTTTAATCCTGCTGTTTACTATAATCACTACTGCTGTCTTTATTTCACCGCTTTGTTATTTCACTATTTCCACTGCCATAAAACTGTTACTCTGATAAACCCTTGCGAGCAAGTCTGTTTGCAGCTGAATTGACAACTCCGCTGTTAAGGCTTACAAGTATTCTTTGTCTCCCCTTGTGTCGAATCAATAAATTGGGTAATACTTCCCTCGAAGACTGTTGCGATCCCCTATACTTGTGGGTCATCAAATACCTTCGCGGCTGTGCGGTCTCCCGCGTTGTGACCTCCATAAGGACTGTCATGGCGGTATTTTATGATGCTCTGATGTTCAAACTCAGGCACAGAACGTCTAATAATACCATCAACTCCCTTCTTATAAAGAAAATGATCATCCCAAAAGTAATGTCGATGATCATAAAAGAATTTCTTTCTTTGTTGATAGGTAAAATGTGATGGCATAACTTTCTCAACAATAAAATTAGTATAATCAACGAACCATGGGAAAGCTACTCTTGCACTAGACACATTAATATTTGCAAGTTGTTCATTAGAAAAGCTATCATTAATACGGGTGGGATCATCCGAAATATTTTCCATTCTATACAAATGATCAGCTACAGGATTATCTTCACCATTTCTATGAACAATATGTAAATCATACTCTTGTAATAATAAAACCCATCTAATAAGCCTATGCTTAGCATCTTTCTTACATAAGATATTTAATAGCAGAATGATCATACTGCAAAATAACTTTAGAATCTACTATGTAAGGTCCAAACTTGTCACAAGCAAAGATAACAGCTAAAAATTCATTTTCAGTAGTAGCGTAATTTCTTTGAGCGCCATCAAGAGTTTTACTAGCTTAATATATAACATTTAATTTCTTATCAACTCTCTATCCCAAAACAACGCCTAGTGCATAATCACTTAGATCACACATAATTTCAAAAGATAAATTCCAATCAGGCGGTTGAATTATAGGAGCACTTAATGAAGCATTCTTCAAAACACTAAAATACTCCACACAACCGCCATCAAAAGAAAATGGAACATCCTTTTGCAAAAGATTAGTAAGAGACTTCGATATTTTAGAAAAATCCTTAATGAATCTTCTATAAAACCAGCATGCCCAAGGAAACTTCTTATACCTTTAATATCTTGCGGATATGGTAGCTTCTCTATGGCTTCTATCTTCGCGCGATCCTCTTCAATGCGTCTTCCGGATACTCGGTGACCAAGGTGTAGATACTCGATGACCAAGGACTACACCTTCTGTAACCATAAAATGGAACTTCTCCCAATTAAGGAGTAGGTGTTGATCCATAAATGAATAGGCAATTATTGAAAGAGGCAACCATCATACTTTAGGCAGTTGCATATGAGGAGACATGGATTTGGCATGCATATTTTGGTAGTCCTGGAGCTTTCAATGGTATCAATGTGCACCATCGCTCACCTCTTTTGCAAGATGGAGTTTGAACTCAATGGACACAATGCAAGAAAGTTCACTGTCTTGCTGATGGGATATACCCATCGTGCCAACGTTTTTCATGCCAATTCAGCAACCCCAAGATACCAAGCGATCTTGTTTTCATAGTTCTCAAGCGGCTGCTAGAAATGATGTGGAGACGGAATTTAGAATTTTGCATGCACAATTTTCTATTCTATGTGGTCTGGCTCAGCTTTGGGACAAAAGAACATTGGGGAGCAACATGATGATTTGTGTGATCTTGCACAATATGATCACCGATGGTGAGTGGTGTGGTGAGTATTTGAACCGTTGTTATGATATTATTGGACGGGTGGTGAATCCACGTCAGAGAGAAGACCGCATTTCAAGTTTACCATGAGATCCGAGATGCGGAGACACGCCAATAATTTAAAGATGATCTCACTGAGAAGTGGTGGTATGTGGAGTGGTCA
Source organism: Lolium multiflorum (assembly GCA_030979885.1). Taxonomy (NCBI): domain Eukaryota; kingdom Viridiplantae; phylum Streptophyta; class Magnoliopsida; order Poales; family Poaceae; genus Lolium; species Lolium multiflorum. The sequence continues at coordinate 211,148,393 of CM061748.1, forward strand.
AACAAACACTTGATTTGGCATGCGTAAACTTTTAGACTTGCTTCATGAGAATTGTGTTTCGTCGATGATCATTGTGTTGTAATAATTATGTACTACTCCCTACATCAGTTCCAATGAACAAGGCGTATAAATCCAGTTATTGTTAAAAATCCTCTAAGTTTGACCAATTTTATAGACATAAATATAAGTATTTATGATACCAAATAAATATTTGTAGATTCATCTTAGAATATATATTTTCATAATATATTTGTGCTTCGGGTTGTCGATGTTTACATTTTCTTCTCTATATTTGGTCTAACATTGTGACTTTTGACTTTCGACTAAATTTATAAGCATTATTCATCGGAATAGAGGTAGTATTTGTTTCACACTTTTTTAGATTTTATTTTACTCGACTTAAATTTATTATTGAGCGATTGGACTACATATGCATAGATAGAAGTTGGAGCTCAAATCTTTGGTTCTCTAGTTTAGCTTAAAGCCTTGAAAAGCAGATAAATTTTCGGTATTGCAAAACACTCTCTTCTCTTCTTGTAACTAGTTTGGTTTCCTAAAATTACCAATGCTTCTAGAGATGGTCTAGACAGTGTAAACTGTGAACAAAATGATGCACGAGGATAGATGTTGCTACCACGTGAATCAAGACAATAATGCAGAGTGATACCCGGCAGGAGTACTAAAAAAGACGTGACACGCATTACCATATTGAGTTGAAACGAAAACTCCGCTGACGGCTGTCCTTGACTTGAGTTGAATCAGACTGGCAGGCAGGCAGGCATCATGGTGGCCGCACTGGAACGCTGAGCGGCCCAGGTTTCACGCTGCGCTTTCGTATTTACTGCACCGCAGCTGCTCTACACCGTTCGGATTGATTGCATATTTGCAACCCATGGCCACCAGAACAGATCACACTCATATCACCTCACTGCATTACACTCACTGCGGCAGTGCGGCCCAGGAAATATGAGACGAAAAGAGATGTCCATCGGACGGCATGCGCGCGGGGATGCACCTAGACGGCTAGACGAATAGAGATGTCCATACGGCTACACTATACTGTGTTTGTTTGAAGTGTAGCATGGGCGATGGGCATCCTGCAGAGAAACTGGCTTGGTTGCCGTGCAAGACACTGTAGCGAGCCATAAAGCTAACGCTGCCGCGGGCTGCTGATATGTGATAGAGCACTGCGAGCACAGTGCTAGACGTTACATATATTTATCTCTATGCAAACATCACATCTCGTCAGGGGCTCAGATCACTGCCAACACCATCGAATACATGCAACAATACAGCAACTTAATTGTAACACTTCCATTTCGGCTGTGATCAATGGCATTACAGTGACACAACAACACAAGCAACACTCTCACGACACAACATGCTAGGACGGGACGAACACAACTCTGGTAATAAGACATCAAGGTCCAGGGGGAGCAAGCAATCTACAATATTATTTGATCTCCTCTGAGATTAGCCCTATGTTGGCAGGGGCACAACGCAAGAGGATCATGGCGCAGTGGCTCATCTTGGCCAGCTCGCACAACACTTCTTCTCGATCACATTCTGCAAAACAAGTGATCAAGTTTTCCTTGGTTAGCTCTTGTTCACATAAACAAGTTCATGCAGATGCAATGCCTACAATGTAGCTCGTGCTTACCTATGCTCCCAACATGGCCGAGTGGAGGATCTTAGTGATGGTAGGGCGGCGGCGGCGGGCTCGGAGTGGGAGGCTTGTACGCCGGAGGGGTGGGAGTCGGAGGCTTGTACGCCGGAGGGGTAGGAGTGGGGGGCTTGTGCGGCGGAGGAGTCGGCTTGGGCGTCGGAGTGTATGGTGGCGGGGATGGCTTGGGGGTCGGAGTGTAGGGTGGCGGCGAGGGCTTGGGCTTCGGAGTGTATGGTGGCGGGGATGGCTTGGGGGTCGGAGTGTAGGGTGGCGGCGAGGGCTTGGGCGTCGGAGTGTAGGGTGGCGGCGAGGGCTTGGGGGTAGGAGTGTAGGGTGGCGGCGACGGTTTGGGCGTCGGAGTGTAGTGTGGCGGCGACGGCTTGGGCGTCGGCTTCGGAGCCGGCTTGTAAGTCGGGGGTGCCGGCTTGTACGTCGGCGGACTGGGTTTTGGCGCAGGCTTGGGCGCCGGCTTGTACGTCGGCGGCATGGGCTTGGGTGAGGGCTTGTATGTTGGTGGCGCCGGCTTGTACGTCGGTGGAGTGGGTTTTGGCGCCGGCTTGGGCGCCGGAGGCATCGGCTTGGGTGCAGGCTTGTACGTCGGCGGCATGGGCTTGGGTGAGGGCTTGTATGTTGGTGGCGCCGGCTTGTAGGTCGGCGGCGAGGGTGTGGGCGTGGGCTTGTAGGTGGGTGGAGTCGGCTTTGGCCACGGCTTGTAGGCGGGCGGCGTGGGCTTGGGGTGCGTTGGCGGCTTCGGGGTGGGAGTGTAGGTGGGTGGCGGCGGCGTGTGCGTGGGAGGAGGAACGCCGTATGGTGGCTTGTGGGAGGCGGTCGGTGGCTTGGCGTGGTGGTGATGGTGGTGGCGAGGGGGCTTGTGCCCCTTGGGTGGCGGAGCCACCGGCGTCGGGGTGGGGGTGTACGCGCCGCCGGCCTGAGCCTCGAGGACCAGGCTCACGGCCAGGAGGGCCACCAGGAGAGCGGCTTTGCCACCCATTCTCACTCTGCTCTCACTCCCTCGCTGCTAGCTCTCTTGGCTTGCTCCGTGTGGTTCTGAGAAGAAGGGTGCCCATGGCAGGGTTTATATACACGGGGATCCTTGGATGCTTGCGACCGCATGTGATGGAGCCGCACCATGGCGAGAGGATAGGCTCGCATGTGGGCGAGGTTTCGCCGCTGGTCACTCTGACGCCGGGGTTTCACTGGTTCAGTGTGTACGCGAACGGGAATCGAGCTTGTAGTTACTAGGGCGGGGCCTCGGTGGAGCAGGTGATATTTACCCTGCGCGAGCCTGTGCGGCTGTGCCACAGTGCATGTCCCGGTGACCGAGCCCATTACCAATACAGTGGAATTAATACTTTTTTAAACCCTAGTTTATGCCTTCTTTTTAATTTACACGCGGTTTTATGTTTGCTTTTTACAACTCTTTTGATGTGGAGAAAGCAGGTATCATGTTGGTAAAGTTCATCTTTCATGTGGAAAAAAAAGTAAGGCATCAAAAGAAAGATGCTCATGACAGTACACAATCCTTGCGGTATGTTTTCACTTACCATGTGGTTACTCAGATCGTGACGGCACATTCGCGTGCGTATAGGACTAAACTAAACCACTCGGAAAAGGACTGGATACCTGTCCTAAAACCACAAGTCAGTGTCACGGTTGTATGTTTCTTCTCAAATCGTACCAGGACATTAGCGTACGTATACGACTAAATACATGTAATAACACCACCGCACCTTATCTTAAGAACCATGTGTCACCGTCTGACATGAGCTGGCTCTCATTTTCAGATTTTTTCGTATTTCTAAACAATGTTTTCTGTGAGTTGATCCTACGATCCTACCTAATGATGTGATCCTATACAAGTCCCTTCCATTATAAGGCCTTCACATGCATAACATTATGATTTTACTTTCTGCTCCATCCACAAAAGACCATCGTGGCCTTGTGTTATTTGGTGTCGATGTTATGGGCCTGTAGTACGTGAAGATGTATGCGCGAATATTTGTTTATTTTTTTTAATATTTTAAAATGTGTCTCAAATGTATTTCGAAATAAAGGGAGCATATGCCCAATTACCCACCATTGTACTCCTATGATTCATAGCATTTCTGTAGGATTATGTAGGATTTGGATCATATGAAAAATTTTATACATGAGTTGTTTGATTCATAGAAACATATATAAATTAATCCTATAGAAATATTATAGTGCAAATCATACAGCAAAAAAAAAATTAGCTCCTACGTTATGGAAAAATTCTTTGCTACAATAAAATATGGTTCTTCTACCCATAAGATTTAAATAGGCATGCCATACGCACTCCTATTTTCCCCCTTTCTATGTGTTCGTATCCTATAAATCAAAGGAGCCGTAAACCTAGGGCCTATATGGTAAATCTTGGTACTGATTTATAGGGAAGTAGATTGGTTTGCATGAATATTGTTATTCTGCATTTAATGTCATAGATTTTGTCTACCGGAAATTATCCCACATTATTACCACATATTCAATCGCAACCTTTGCCTCCAACATTTTTGATCTCCGAGTGATTTGGTCGGCTTTGCCAAGTCTTTTTTTAAACACAGGCAGAAGATTTGTCAACCCATTGGTTAAGAAGGATGGAAATGCAACAAAGGTTGAAATCTTTTGACAAACCTAGAAACATCACTCTCAAATGATTTGTCCAAAAGATCGCCTGATTTCTCGCATCAATTAAACCTTGGCGATCATTTTGAAGGATTTTCTAAACTTGTTTTGAAAGACCCTCACATTCCACTTCTTCCAAACCCTAAGAACCAAGCATAATAGATGATTTCACCACATTTAGTTTAATATAGGGCACACTCCAAGTTTACTACCACCAATACTTAACGGAGACATTTCCCATCTAAGTGTGATTGGTTGGTGACAACTCCGACGACCACGACAGCGCCTACACCAGCTTCTACCACCGCCTAGGCTGCTAGATTTTTGTTCTTTTAGTTGTTTTTATTTATGTTGTCTTCAAATTTGTAAAAACTGCCAAGTTTGATCGAATTCTGTCGTCTATGTCTAAATTCACATCTTTTTAAATCAAATTTGAACTTCATATTGGGGCTGTGGCAAAAAAATCCACGAATCCCTCTATACGACCGACAAACCAGCTCTGTCGGACGCCGTATGAGGTGGCCGAGTGCAGATGCTCTTACGAATACAGTGGTAGAGAGATGGCCATTGCCCTGATCGGCGAGCGCATAGGTTCCCCAACAGTGAAGTACTTCAATAAACCCTAGTTTATGTTTTCCTTTTGATTTACACGTGGTTTTATGTTTGCTTTTTACAGCCTCTATGTGGAAGAGAAAGCTGGTCTCATGTTGGTAAAGTTCATTTTTCTTGTGGAAAAAAAAAAGCTAAGACATCCAAAGAAAGATGCTCATGAAAGTAAACATCCTTGCTATGGTGGACTTGTGTATGTTTTCTTTACAATGTGGTTGCTCAAATCGTACCAGGACATTAGCAATTAGCGTGCGTATACGACTGGACTAAACCACTCGAAAAACGACTGGACTAAATACGTGTCTAATTAACACACCACAAGTCTGTCTCACGGTTGTGTGTTTCTTCTCAAGGTGTGGTTACTCAAATCGTGCAAAGACATTACAGTGTACGAGATATGCGCTAAATACATATCAGGGCACAATGGTGATATCTTAGCACTGCCACGTAGGATAAACGTTGAGGTGAGAAAAAGAAAAAGATAAAAAAAACTTTGCTTATATATCTGACCAGATATTTAAAATATCTCGTTACTAAATATAAGACTCACATGCCTTCATAGCACCACAACACCTTATCTTAAGAATGATGTGTCAACGTCTGACAAGAGCTGGCGCTCATTGTGTGACTGTCCACACATGCATAACCCTGGTTGTCCCTGGACTGAGTTTCAGTGACTTTGTCAGCCCACAAAGTCACTGACTTTGTGTCACTTACAAGTGGGGTCAAGTGGAACCTTTCATTATGTGGGCTCCACTTGACCCCACTTGTAAGTGACACAAAGTCAGTGACTTTGTGGGCTGACAAAGTCACTGAAGCTCAATCCGGTTGTCCTAGGCTAGGGTTAGAGCATCTCCAATAGGGCGACGCATTTCAGCGTCTGAAAATGTTCGCACGCGTTCGTTTGCGTCGGCTGAAATGGTCAAAATCGACTGCGCCGTTTGCGTCGGGGGTGGCTCCTACGGCACGACGCATTTTTTTCTCGAATTTCCTTTTTTTATAACATGAAAACATAATTTACATAGTTGAACACATGAAAAAAAAAACCTAAACGCCTGCACCTAGTGGTTCTCCTCGTCGCTGTCGATCACGACAAGCTCCGGTACCACCCACGGCCAGTTGGAACCGGCGGAACGTAAGCCGGGCGCCCCGGCGGCGCTGGAGGTGGAGGAGCCCAGTGCTGTGGCGGAGGTGGATGTGGAGGCGCCCAGGGCTGTGGCGGAGGTGGAGGAACCTAGGGCTGTGGCGGAGGTGGAGGAGCCCAGGCCTGAGGTGGGGGCCCCCACGGGTTGTACGGCGGAGGTGGTGGCGGCGGTTGTGGCGTGGCCAAGTCCGGTAGCGCCAGTCGTAGGGCTTCTTCCTCCGATAGGCCCGGCGGCATGATGCCGGTGGCGTACCGGGGCTGCGGCGGCTGCACAGGTCGGTCGTTCTCCGAGACGAGGACGCCGAGCCTCACGATCTCGTCGTCCATCATGTTGACCGGGTAATCAAACTTCCGGCCCTCCGCCATGGCCAGCTGCCATTCCTGGAAGATGCACGCGACGTAGTCGTCGCTGTCGTCCTTGGCCTCCTCGTTGTGGTACGCCAGCGCCTCGATGTAGTCGTCGTCGTCGTCGTGCTCGGCGCCTGCTGCGCACGCGTCGGCGCCTGCTGTCTTCGACGACGAGGCGCCGGTGGACGGTCGAAGGGAAAGTCCTTGTCGCCCATGAAGCCCGCCCTCCTCCTCGGATCCCTCTTGGACACGAGATACGTGCGCCAGCTGTCGGACTCCATGTCGTAGGCGGGATCGGCGCGGAGGTCCGGCGGTAGGTACCGCCTCCTTCGCCGGATCTCGGTGCTCCTATCTGGCTCGCACGGAGGCACGGGAGGGACGGGCTGTTGGAGATATGCCCAAGAGGCAATAATAAAATGGTTATTATAATATATCTTTGTGTTTATGATAAATGTTTATATATCATGCTATAATTGTATTAACCGAAACATTAGTACATGTGTGATATGTAGACAACAAAGAAGTCTCTAGTATACCTCTTAACTAGCTTGTTGATTAATAGATGATTAGTTTCATAATCATGAACATTGGATGTTATTAATAACAAGGTTATATCATTATATGAATGATGTAATAGACACACCCAATTAAGCGTAGCATAAGATCTCGTTATTAAGTTATTTGCTATAAGCTTTCGATACATAGTTACCTAGTCCTTATGACCATGAGATCATGTAAATCACTTATACCGGAAAGGTACTTTGATTACACCAAACGCCACTGCGTAAATGAGTGGTTATAAAGGTGGGATTAAGTATCCGGAAAGTATGAGTTGAGGCATATGGATCAACAGTGGGATTTGTCCATCCCGATGACGGATAGATATACTCTGGGCCCTCTCGGTGGAATGTCGTCTAATGTCTTGCAAGCATATGAATAAGTTCATAAGAGACCACATACCACGGTACGAGTAAAGAGTACTTGTCAGAGACGAGGTTGAACAAGGTATAGAGTGATACCGAAGATCAAACCTCGGACAAGTAAAATATCGCGTGACAAAAGGAATTGGTATCGTATGTGAATGGTTCATTCGATCACTGAAGTCATCGTTGAATATGTGGGAGCCATTATGGATCTCCAGATCCCGCTATTGGTTATTGGTCGGAGTGAGTACTCAACCATGTCCGCATAGTTCGCGAACCGTAGGGTGACACACTTAAAGTTGGATGTTGAAATGGTAGAACTTGAATTTGGAATGGAGTTCGAATATTTGTTCGGAGTCCCGGATAAGATCCCGGACATCACGAGGAGTCCGGAATGGTCCGGAGAATAAGATTCATATATAGGATGTCATTTTATGTGAATTAAAATGATGCGGAAGGTTCTATGGAAGGTTCTAGAAAAGTCCGGAAGAAACCACCTAGGAAAGTGGAGTCCACATGGGACTCCACCTCCATGGCCGGCCAACCCTAGTGGGGTGGAGTCCCAAGTGGACTCCCCCTTTGGGGGCCCCCCCATATGGAAGGTGGAACTCCCACCTCTAGTGGGAGTCCTAGCTTGGGAAGGTTTCCCACCATATGGAAGGTTTTGGGTTCGGGTCTTATTCGGAGACTTGTAGTCCAACACTTGGGGCTTCCACCTATATAATGAGGGGCCAAGGGGAGGGGGCCGGCCACACCAAAGCCACCACCTTGGCCGCCCCCTATAGTGGCCGGCCACCCCCTCTCCCCAAACCCTAGCGCCCCGCTCCTCCACCATATCCCGCACGCTCCGCCGATTTCTCCACGCCACCGACACCACGCCGTCGTGCTGTCGGATTCAAGAGGAGCTACTACTTCCGCTGCCCGCTGGAACGGGGAGGTGGACGTCGTCTTCATCAACAACCGAACGTGTGACCGAGTACGGAGGTGCCGGAACCGCGCCGTGATCAAGATCTTCTACGCGCTTTTGCAAGCGGCAAGTGATCGTCTACCGCAGCAACAAGAGCCTCATCTTGTAGGCTTTGGAATCTCTTCAAGGGTGAGACTCGATAATCCCCTCGTTGCTACCGTCTTCTAGATTGCATCTTGGCTTGGATTGCGTGTTCGCCGTAGGAATTTTTTTGTTTTCTATGCTACGTTATCCAACAGTGGTATCAGAGCCGTGTCTATGCATAGATGGTTGCACGAGTAGAACACAATGGTTTTGTGGGCGTTGATGCTCTTGTTATCTTTAGTTTGAGTACTTTGCATCTTTGTGGCATAGTGGGATGAAGCGGCTCGGACTAACTTTACATGACCGCGTTCATGAGACTTGTTCCTCGTTCGACATGCAACTTGTATTGCATAAGAGGCTTTGCGGGTGTCTGTCTCTCCTACTATAGTGAAGATTCAATTTACTCTTCTATTGACAACACTAGTATCACCGTTGTGGTTCATGTTCGTAGGTGGATTAGATCTTACTCGAAAACCCTAAACCACGTAAAATATGCAAACCAAATTAGAGACGTCTAACTTGTTTTTGCAGGGTTTGGTGATGTGATATGGCCATAATATGATGATGAATATGTATGAGATGATCATTATTGTATTGTGGCAACCGGAAGGAGCCTTATGGTTGTCTTTATATTTCATGTTGAGTAGTATTTCAAAGTAGTTGTAATAGTTGCTACATGAGGTGAACAACCATGAAGACGGCGCCATGGACCTTGACGCTACGCCGATGATGATGGAGATCATGCCCGTTGATGATGGAGATCATGTCCGTGCTTTGGAGATGAAGATCGAAGTGTAGGATAACGTAGCATGGAAAACAAAAATTTTCCTACGGCGAACACGCAATCCAAGCCAAGATGCAATCTAGACGACGGTAGCAACGAGGGGATTATCGAGACTCACCCTTGAAGAGATTCCAAAGCCTACAAGAGGAGGCTCTTGTTGCTGCGGTAGACGTTCACTTATTGCAAAAGCGCGTAGAAGATCTTGATCACGATCGGTTCCGGCGCCACGAACGGGCAGCACCTCCGTACTCGGTCACACGTTCGGTTGTTGATGAAGACGACGTCCACCTCCCGTTCCAGCGGGCAGCGGAAGTAGTAGCTCCTCTTGAATCCGACACGACGGCGTGGTGTCGGTGGCGGTGGAGAAATCCGGCGGAGCTTCGCTAAGCGTGCGGGATATGGTGGAGGAGCGGGCGCTAGGGTTTGGGGAGAGGGGGCCGGCCACTAAAGGGGGCGGCCAAGGTGGTGGCTTTGTTGGCCGGCCCCTCCCCTATGCCCCTCATTATATAGGTGGAAGCCCCAAGTGTTGGACTACAAGTCTCCGAATAAGACCCCCAAAACCTTCCATATGGTGGGAAACCTTCCCAAGCTAGGATTCCCACTAGAGGTGGGAATTCCACCTACCATATGGGGGGTGGCCCCCTAAGGGGAGTCCTTGGGACTCCTCCCCCACTAGGGTTGGCAGCCATGGAGGTGGAGTCCCTTGTGGACTCCACCTTCCTTGGTGATTTCTTCCGGACTTTTCTAGAACCTTCTAGAACCTTCCATAGAACCTTCCGCGACATTTTATTCACATAAAATGACATCCTATATATGAATCTTATTCTCCGGACCATTCCGGAACTCCTCGTGATGTCCGGGATCACATCCGGGACTCCGAACAAATATTCGAACTCCATTCCATATTCAAGTTCTACCATTTCAACATCCAACTTTAAGTGTGTCACCCTACGGTTGAACTATGCGGACATGGTTGAGTACTCACTCCGACCAATAACCAATAGCGGGATCTGGAGATCCATAATGGCTCCCACATATTCAACGATGACTTTAGTGATCGAATGAACCATTCACATACGATACCAATTCCCTTTGTCACGCGATATTTTACTTGTCCGAGGTTTGATCATCGGTATCACACTATACCTTGTTCAACCTCGTCTCCTGACAAGTACTCTTTACTCGTACCGTGGTATGTGGTCTCTTATGAACTTATTCATATGCTTGCAAGACATTAGACGACATTCCACCGAGAGGGCCCAGAGTATATCTATCCGTCATCGGGATGGACAAATCCACTATTGATCCATATGCCTCAACTCATACTTTCCGGATACTTAATCCCACCTTTATAACCACCCATTTACGCAGTGGCGTTTGATGTAATCAAAGTACCTTTCCGGTATAAGTGATTTACATGATCTCATGGTCATAAGGACTAGGTAACTATGTAATAAAAGCTTATAGCAAATAACTTTAATGACGTGATCTAATGCTACGCTTAATTGGGTGTGTCCATTACATCATTCATACAATGATATAACCTTGTTATTAATAACATCCAATGTTCATGATTATGAAACTAATCATCTATTAATCAACAAGCTAGTTAAGAGGCTTACTAGGGACTCTTTGTTTGTTTTATCACACATGTATCAATGTTTCGGTTAATACAATTATAGCATGGTATATAAACATTTATCATAAACATAAAGATATATAATAACCACTTTTATTATTGCCTCTTGGGCATATCTCCAACAGTCTCCCACTTGCACTAGAGTCAATAATCTAGATTACATTGTAAGGTACCTAACACCCATGGCATTCTGGTGTTGGTCATGCTTTGCCCTAGGGAGAGCTTTAGTCAACGGATCTGCTACATTCAGATCAGTGTGTACTTTGCAAATCTTTACTTCTCCATCTTCGATGTACTCGCGAATCGAATGATAACGCAGCTTGATATGCTTCAGCCTCTTGTGTGACCTTGGTTCTTGTGCATTGGCGATGGCACCCATGTTGTCACAGTAGATGACTAGTGGGTCCAATGCACTAGGAACCACACCGAGCTCTATAATGAACCTCTTCATCCATACCGCTTCTGATGAAGCCTCTGAAGCCGCTATGTACTCCGATTCTGTTGAGGATTTCGCCACCGTGCACTGCTTTGAGCTTGCCCAGCTTACTGCAGCACCATTCAATATAAACACGTACCCAGATTGTGACTTAGAGTCATCAGGATCAGTGTTCCAACTTGCATCGGTGTAACTTGTTACAACGAGCTCTTGGTCACCTCCATAACAAAGAAACATATCCTTAGTTCTTTTCAAGTACTTCAGGATATTCTTGACCGCTGTCCAGTGTTCCATTCCTGGATCACTTTGATATCTGCTAGTCAAACTAACAGCATGTGCTATATCCGGTCTTGTACATAGCATGGCATACATGATAGAGCCTACTGCCGAGGCATAGGGGATTTGACTCATCCTTTCTCTTTCTTCTGCCGTAGCCGGTCCTTGAGTCTTACTCAAGACCTTGCCTGGTAACATAGGTAAGAATCCTTTCTTACTTTCGTCCATTCTAAACTTCTTCAGAATCTTGTCATGGTATGTACTCTGTGATAGCCCTATTAGACGTCTTGATCTATCTCTATAAATCTTGATGCCTAATATGTATGATGCTTCACCAAGGTCTTTCATTGAAAAACTATTATTCAAATAACCCTTTACACTGCTTAATAGTTCTATATCATTCCCAATCAATAATATGTCATCTACATATAATATCAGGAATGCTACAGAGCTCCCACTCACTTTCTTGTAAATACAGGCCTCTCCATGACACTGTATAAACCCGAAGTCTTTGATCACCTTATCAAAACGTCGGTTCCAACTTCTCGATGCTTGCTTCAGTCCATAGATTGAACGTTGAAGTTTGCATACTTTGTCAGCATTTTTAGGATCGACAAAACCTTTGGGTTGTACCATATACAACTCTTCCTCAATGTCTCCATTAAGGAACGCCGTTTTGACATCCATCTGCCAAATCTCATAATCGAAAAATGCAGCTATTGCTAACAAAATCCTCACAGATTTTAGCTTCGCTACTGGTGAGAAAGTCTCATCGTAGTCAACACCTTGAATTTGTCGGAAACCCTTTGCGACAAGTCGAGCTTTATAGACAGTAATATTACCATCAGCATCTGTTTTTCTTTTGAAGATCCATTTATTCTCGACAGCCTTGCGGCTATCAGGTAAGTCTACCAAAGTCCATACTTTGTTATCATACATGGATCCCATTTCGGATTTCATGGCTTCTTGCCATTTGTTGGAATCTGGGCTCATCATCGCTTCTTCATACGTCGCAGGGTCTTCATCATTGTTATCCACAATCATGACATTTAGACAAGGATCATACCAATCTGGAGTGGCACGATCCCTTGTCGATCTGCGAGGTTCAGTAGCTGTCTCATTTGAAGTTTCATGATCATTATCATTAGCTTCCTCTGTTGCCGGTGTAGGTGGTACAGGAACATTTTCCGGTACTGCGCTACTCTGATCAACGAGTAGAGATTCTTCAATCTCATCGAGTTCTACTTTTCTTCCAGTCACTTCTTTAGTGAGAAATTCTTTCTCAAGAAAGGTTCCGTTCTTAGCAACAAAGATCTTGCCTTCGGATCTGTGATAGAAAGTGTACCCTATAGTTTCCTTAGGGTATCCTATGAAGACGCATTTCTCCGCTTTGGGTTCTAGCTTGTCCGGTTGTAACTTTTTTACATAGGCTTCGCAACCCCAAACTTTTAGGAACGACAGCTTAGGTTTCTTATTAAACCATAATTCATACGGTGTCGTTTCAACGGATTTTGATGGTGCTCTATTTAAAGTGAATGCGGCTGTCTCTAATGCATAACTCCAAAATGATAAAGGTAAATCAGTAAGAGACATCATAGAACGAACCATATCTAAGAGAGTTCGATTACGACGTTCGGACACACCGTTTCGTTGTGGTGTTCCCGGCGGTGTCAATTGTGAAAGTATTCCGCATTTCTTTAAATGCATGCCAAACTCATAACTCAGATATTCACCTCCGCGATCAGATCGTAGAAATTTAATCTTCTTGTTACGTTGATTTTCTACTTCACTTTGGAATTCCTTAAACTTCTCGAAAGTTTCGGATTTATGTTTCATTAAATAGATATACCCATATCTACTCAAATCATGTGAAGGTTAGAACATAACGATAACCACCGCGCGATGCTACACTCATTGGTCCACACACATCGGTATGTATGATTTCCAATAAGTCGTAGCTCGCTCCATCATACCGAGAATGGAGTCTTAGTCATTTTTCCCATCGGACATGCTTCGCATCTATCAAGTGACTCAAAGTCAAGTGATTCAAGTAATCCATCGGTATGGAGTTTCTTCATTTTCACTTTATCCAAGACGACAGTGCCACATATAAGTAGAATTATCATTCAATTTAATTCGCTTAGCATCAATGTTATGTATATGTGTATCACTACTATCGAGATCTAACAGAAATAAGCCATCTTTTCAGGTGCTCGACCATAAAAGATATTATTCATAAAAATAGAACAACCATTATTCTCAGACTTGAATGAATAACCGTCTTGCATTAAACAAGATCCTGATATAATGTTCATGCTTAACGCGGGTACAAAATAACAATTATTTAGGCTTAAAAAAATAATCCCGGATGAGAGAGGAAGTGTGCCGACAGCGATCACATCGACTTTGGATCCATTTCCAACGCGCATCGTCACTTATCCTTCAGTAGTCTTCGTTTATTCTTTAGTTCCTGTTTCGAGTTACAAATATGAGCAACCGAACCAGTATCAAATACCCAGGTACTAGTACGAGAACCAGTGAGATAAACATCTATAACATGTATATCAGATATACCTTCTTTCTTCTTCTTGACAAGGCCGCTCTTCAGATCCGCCAAATACTTGGAGCAATTACGCTTCCAGTGTCCCTCTCCTTGGTAATAACACTCAGCATCAGGTTTAGGGCCAGACTTAGGTTTCACAGGAGGCGTGGCAGCTTTCTTGCCACCCTTCTTGAATTTTCCCTTAGACTTGCCCTGTTTCTTGAAACTGGTGGTCTTGTTGACCATCAACACTTGGTGCTCTTTCTTGATCTCAATCTCAGCAGCTTTTAGCATGCCAAAGAGTTCAGGAAACTCCTTGTTCATGTTCTGCATATTGTAGTTCATCACAAAGTTCTTGTAACTTGGTGGCAGTGATTGAAGGACACGATTAATCCCCAGTCTGTTAGGAATCACTATTCCCAAGTCACTGAGTTTCTTCGCATGCCCGGTCATGGCGAGCATGTGCTCACTAATGGAGCTGCCTTCTTCCATCATACAGCTGAAAAAATGTTTCGATGCTTCATAGCATTCCACGGCCGCATGAGTCTCAAAAATAGTCTTCAACTCTTTCATCAACTCATGAGGATCGTGGTGCTCAAAACGTTTTTGAAGATCGGATTCCAGACTGCATAAGATGGCACACTGAACTTGAGAGTACCGAGTTTTCCGAGTTGCGTAAACATTCTTTACTTCATCGGTTTCAGTTTCTGCAGGAGGGTCACCTAGCGGTGCATCAAGCACATATTGCAGATTTCCGCCATTGAGGAAGATCCTCACATGACGGAACCAGTCGGTGAAGTTGCTACCGTTGCTCTTAAGCTTTTCTTTCTCTAGGAACTGGTTAAAATTGATTGGGGACGCCATATCTACAACATATTTGCAATAGTTTAGACTAATGTTTATGACAAATTGAGTTCAAATTTTAATTTAACAAAATTAAAAACTAGGTGAACTCCCACTCAAAACAATATCCCTCGCATTGTCTTAGTGATCACACGAACCAAATCCATCACACCTATGCCCGATCATCACGAGACAAGATGTAATTTCAATGGCGAACACTCAAAGTGTTCATCATATCAATCATATGATTCATGCTCTACCTTTCGGTATCACGTGTTCCGAGACCATGTCTGTACATGCTAGGCTCGTCAAGGCCACCTTAGTATCCGCATGTGCAAAACTGACTTGCACCCGTTGTATGCACTTGTTGATTCTATCACACCCGATCATCACGAGATGCTTCGAAACGACAAGTCTTGGCAACGGTGCTACTAAGGATGAACACTTTATTATCTTGAAATTTTAGTGAGAGGGATCATCTTATAATGCTACCGTCGCGATCTAAGCAAAATAAGATGCATAAAAGGATTAACATCACATGCAGTTCATATGTGATATGATATGGCCCTTTTGTCTTTGCGCCTTTGATCTTCATCTCCAAAGCACGGACATGATCTTCATCATCAACGGGCATGATCTCCATCATCGTCGGCGAAGCACCAAGGTCAATGGCGCCGTCTTCATGATCGTCCTCCATGTAGCAACTATTACAACTACTTTGAAATACTACTCAACATGAAATTTAAAGACAACCATAAGGCTCCTGCCGGTTGCCACAATACAATAATGATCATCTCATACATATTCATCATCACATTATGGCCATATCACATCACCAAACCCTGCAAAAACAAGTTAGACGTTCTCTAATTTGGTTTGCATATTTTACGTGGTTTAGGGTTTTCGAGCAAGATCCAATCTACCTACGAACATCAACCACAACGGTGATACTAGTGTTGTCAATAGAAAAGTAAATTGAATCTTCACTATAGTAGGAGAGACAGACACCCGCAAAGCCACTTATGCAATACAAGTTGCATGTCAAGCGTGGAGCAAATCTCATGAACGCGGTCATGTAAAGTTAGCCCGAGCCGCTTCATCCCACTATGCCACAAAGATGCAAAGTACTCAACTAAAGATAACAAGAGCATCAACGCCCACAAACCATTGTGTTCTACTCGTGCAACCATCTATGCATAGACACGGCTCTGATACCACTGTAGGATAACGTAGCATAGAAAACAAAAATTTTCCTACGGCGAACACGCAATCCAAGCCAAGATGCAATCTAGAAGACGGTAGCAACGAGGGGATTATCGAGACTCACCCTTGAAGAGATTCCAAAGCCTACAAGAGGAGGCTCTTGTTGCTGCGGTAGACGTTCACTTGCCGCTTGCAAAAGCGCGTAGAAGATCTTGATCACGATCGGTTCCGGCGCCACGAACGGGCAGCACCTCCGTACTCGGTCACACGTTCGATTGTTGATGAAGACGACGTCCACCTCCCCGTTCCAGCGGGCAGCGGAAGTAGTAGCTCCTCTTGAATCCGACAGCACGACGGCGTGGTGGCGGTGGCGGTGGAGAAAGCCGGCGGAGCTTCGCTAAGCGTGCGGGATATGGTGGAGGAGCGGGCGCTAAGGTTTGGGGAGAGGGGTGGCCGGCCACTAAGGGGGCGGCCAAGGTGGTGGCTTTGGTGTTGGCTGGCCCTCCCCTATGCCCCTCATTATATAGGTGGAAGCCCCAAGTGTTGGACTACAAGTCTCCGAATAAGACCCGAACCCAAAACCTTCCATATGGTGGGAAACCTTCCCAAGCTAGGATTCCCACTAGAGGTGGGAATTCCACCTACCATATGGGGGGGTGGCCGGCCCCTAAGGGGGAGTCCACTTGGGACTCCTCCCCCACTAGGGTTGGCCGGCCATGGAGGTGGAGTCCCTTGTGGACTCCACCTTCCTTGGTGATTTCTTCCGGACTTTTCTAGAACCTTCTAGAACCTTCCATAGAACCTTCCGCGACATTTTATTCACATAAAATGACATCCTATATATGAATCTTATTCTCCGGACCATTCCGGAACTCCTCGTGATGTCCGGGATCACATCCGGGACTCCGAACAAATATTCGAACTCCATTCCATATTCAAGTTCTACCATTTCAACATCCAACTTTAAGTGTGTCACCCTACGGTTCGCGAACTATGCGGACATGGTTGAGTACTCACTCCGACCAATAACCAATAGCGGGATCTGGAGATCCATAATGGCTCCCACATATTCGACGATGACTTTAGTGATCGAATGAACCATTCACATACGATACCAATTCCCTTTGTCACGCGATATTTTACTTGTCCGAGGTTTGATCATCGGTATCACACTATACCTTGTTCAACCTCGTCTCTTGACAAGTACTCTTTACTCGTACCGTGGTATGTGGTCTCTTATGAACTTATTCATATGCTTGCAAGACATTAGACGACATTCCACCGAGAGGGCCCAGAGTATATCTATCCGTCATCGGGATGGACAAATCCCACTATTGATCCATATGCCTCAACTCATACTTTCCGGATACTTAATCCCACCTTTATAACCACCCATTTACGCAGTGGCGTTTGATGTAATCAAAGTACCTTTCCGGTATAAGTGATTTACATGATCTCATGGTCATAAGGACTAGGTAACTATGTAATAAAAGCTTATAGCAAATAACTTAATGACGTGATCTAATGCTACGCTTAATTGGGTGTGTCCATTACATCATTCATACAATGATATAACCTTGTTATTAATAACATCCAATGTTCATGATTATGAAACTAATCATCTATTAATCAACAAGCTAGTTAAGAGGCTTACTAGGGACTCTTTGTTTGTTTACATATCACACATGTATCAATGTTTTGGTTAATACAATTATAGCATGGTATATAAACATTTATCATAAACATAAAGATATATAATAACCACTTTTATTATTGCCTCTTGGGCATATCTCCAACACGAAGGCGCAAAGACAAAAGGGCCATATCATATCACATATGAACTGCATGTGATGTTAATCCTTTATGCATCTTATTTTGCTTAGATCGCGACGGTAGCATTATAAGATGATCCCTCACATTAATATCAAGATAATAAAGTGTTCTCCCCTCGTATGCACCGTTGTACAGTTCGTCGTTTCGAAGCATCTCGTGATGATCGGATGTGATAGATTCAACGTTCACATACAACGGGTGTAAGCCATGTTGCACACGCGGAATACTTGGGTTTGCTTGACGAGCCTAGCATGTACAGACATGGCCTCGGGACAACGGAAACCGAAAGGTTGAACACGAGTCATATGAATGATATGATCAACATGTTGATGTTCACCATTGAAGCTACATCATCTCACGTGATGATCGGTTTTGGTGTAGTGGATTTGGATTGTGTACCACTTAACAACTATGAGGGATGTTGTATTAAGTGGGAGTTCATTAGTAATTAGATTAAAACATGAACTAATTATCATAAACATAGTCTGAGTAGTATTTTGAATTAATTTTGTAGTATTGGCATCCGTTTTTCTACCATGCGCTAGTCTTATTATTGAGATAGAAATACTGTTAAAATCTGACAAGAAACTTTACGGATTGGTACCGTATTGTTAAAGAATCAAGAATTGATTAAGTCCTATTGCAAACTTTTAGTAAACCTCATATTGTTGAGTCAAAGAGCTATGGTTTCAACTAGTACCTAAAGTTATCTTGTCTCCGTCAAACTTGAAGTTCAAATTTGTTTGAAAAGTAAGGAGCTGAAAATTTAGTTTTCAGAAATAATCAAGGTATGAGATATATGTGATATCTAAGACCTTATTGCAAGATGATAGAATATAATTTGGTGAGACTACATAAACTCATAAGTTTTATGGGAATGTATGAAGGTTGAAGACACCAGGCGTCCCAATCCTCCAACTATTGGGGCACTAATAATATTCGTGTATCCATGAAGTTATCATCCTTAGTATGCACCGTTGCTAAGACTCGTCGTTTCGAAGCATCACGTGATGATCGGGTGTGATAGATTCTACGTGTGCATACAACGGGTGCAAGCCAGATTTGCACATGCGAATACTAAGGTTAAACTTTATGAGCCTAGCATGTACAGACATGGTCTCAAAAAGTTGTCATGAATTGATGGATAAAATTATGAGTGAAATTGTTCATCGTATTACAAAGTTACTAATAAGTGAAATCTAGAACACTTGTCATATGATGATCAACTTCAAAGTAAGAACCTCAAGGTTATTAGTATTAGACCAACAAACCTAGAAGTTATTGATGTTGAAGTGTTTTTCTGAATAATGAGGAAAGCTAAAAGAGAAACTGCAAAAGATATTTTGGCAAAAAGAAAAGAAAAGACTAGAAAGTATAGCTCAGGTGTATATAAATGATATACATGTTATGGTTGTATTCCTAGTTAAGTCACATAATGAAATTCTTGGGTATTAGTACCATATTGGTTGGTATGAAGTGTCATACAAAACAACGCAATACAAGAATACAATGGCCTAAGTGACTGACAAGGAATATGATAGGAATGCACGTCTGGAACAAAAATAAAGAGTTATTATGTTCATCGTTGGCATTCTATCTAGCCCTTAGAATTTATAATAAAGAACTTAATAATTGTTATTTTGCTCTGGTCAAATGAAAACAATGAGTTGTTCAAATTATGACATTACTCCATGTATGATGGATAAGTTATTATAAATCTTAATGGTGAAACACACATACATAACACTGACGCTAAAATGCCATAAGGCAAATGATTTGAATTCCACTTATTTGTGGAACCGCCATTTAGGTCATGTTAGAAAGGAACGCATGAAGGAACTCCATGCAAATGGATTTTTGGAGTCACTTGATTTTTGAATCATTTGACGCTTGCAAATCTTTTCTAAAGAGAATGATTAAAATACCGTTCATAGGCCAAAAGTTGAACGGGCAACTAACTTAGTGGAAAAATACATGATGATGTATGTGGTTCACTGGGCATAGTTGTGTGCGGGAGATTCTTCTACTTCATGAAAACTTTCAACAATGAATTGAGTATATATATGTGGATATATTCAATAAGGAAGAAGTTTGAAACATTTGAATGGATTCAAATAAATTTCAGCATGAAGTGGAAATCATCGTAATAGAAAAGTCAAATATCTATGATTGGATCATGGTAGAAATATTTGAATTACGAGTTTTAGCGAACATCTAAGAGAATTATGAAATTGTTCTACAACTCACATTTCTTGGAGTATCATAATGATGATATAGTATCCGAGATATGTATCCAAACCTTGTTGGATTAATGATGAGATAAAATATTATGACGCCATTATATTTTTGTGGATTATGCTTTAGTGACTACCGCTTTTACACTGAATAGAACATCATCATGATCCGTTGAAATGACACCATACGAGTTATGGTATGGGTATAAACCCTAATAGTATTTCTTTAAATTTTGGTCTAAGAGTTTACAACCAAAATCGGATGAATGTCTTTGTTGGTTATCCCAGAGATTTAATTGGGAATTCTTCCCACAAGACAAAGACAAAAGTATTTGTCAATGTTTCTTATTTCCGAGAAATTGTTTCTAGTGAAATATTTGAGTGGGAGGACAATATAATTTGATAAGGTTTATGAACCTGAGCATAATGATCAGAGTAGCGCAGCATCGGAATTTGTTTCGGAAGCGGCCACGACAATCATGGTTCCCATGACTACAAAGTGTTTTAACCATGGAGATCGAAGTACATATTGAACCTTGTAGGTATGGTTTACTTTGTGATCAAATAAATGATTTGTGAACAAAGGATTGATTTTGAATAATGATAAACCAACTACAAACAAAGAAGTTATGATGGGCCCTGACTCCGTTAAAATGGCCATGCGCCATGAAATCCATAATAGATGAATACTTTTTGAAAGTAAATGGATCTATAGACTTGGATGAAATATCCTTAAAGAAGCTCGACTTGTCGAAAAATTGTTTACGACAAAGTTCAAAGAGTTGATTACGATAAGATTAGATCTTCCGTAGCAATGCTTATAGTCTATGTGGTTTATTCTAGTAATCACTACATATTTCTTTTATGAGATATGCTAGCAGGATGGCAAAATACATTACTTATCAGAAGTATGTATTAAAGGTGTATACAAGATACAACCAAGAGTTTTGCTTGTCCGTAGAATACTAGATAGGTATACAAACTTCAATTGGATGAAGTGAGTATCGCGGAGTTGGAATCTTCACGGATGAAATAGTCAAAGAGTTTTTGATTTCATCAAGAGACGATGAAGAGGCTTGTATTTGCAAGAAATTAAGTGGGAGCGCTGAGACATATTTATAATACTTTATGTAGGTGACATATAGTTGGTTATAAATGATGTAATTATATACTTGATTAAAAGGTTTCATTGAGAAATTAATTTCAATGAAAGAATATGGACTGAAACATATTTAGTGTCAAGATCTATGAAGATAGATTGAAACACATAATAAGTTTAAGTCAAAGTACATAGAAAGGATATTGAAGTAGTTCAATATAGAAATATTAAGAAAATGTTCTTATCATGTGAAGTTTTAACAATACTTGAGTGTATCTGACACTCGATAAGTAAAAACACTTGAGTGATTTTGGATCACAAATAATATGTACAAAATCAGATGACTTGTGCTCTAAAAGGTTAGGAGCATATACCAGAATGATTCATGTGGTGATCATTGGACAAACAGTAAGAATATCCCTGTGTGCTTCAGAAGAACCAAGGATATATATAAAGTTTTATATGGAGTAATGACAAACAAATCGCTGTAAGGTGTTGCACCGATATTTGTTTGGTCACATATAAGAATTAATTTCAAATCTCAATTAGGCTAAGTGTTATTAAAAAGGTAGCACAATGCTAGATTTAGTAGAGTTCTAAATATTGTGACGGATTCTACAAATGAAGGCAGAGTATGTCATTATTTTGACAATGACTAAGGATGTTAAGTCGAAAAGTTCTTTGAGAACTTGGTGTAGTTCCGATAGTGTCAGAACTTTGAAGCTATATTGTGTGTGACAATATTAGTGACATATTTCAGACCGCGGAATTAAGGTTTCACCAGAGGACTAAGCATATATGCCGACTCATTTGGAAAATGAGTGATGTGTTTAGACGCATATGAATTGCAAAATACATACGTTTCTGAGCGTGTCAGAACCGTTGACTAAAACCTCTCCCGTGAGCAAAACATGATAAAGCACCAGAATGCCAAGGTGTTATATCTTTACAAATGTAAACTAGATTATTGACTCTAGTGCAAGTGGGAGACTGTTGGAGATATGCCCAAGAGGCAATAATAAAATGGTTATTATAATATATCTTTGTGTTTATGATAAATGTTTATATATCATGCTATAATTGTATTAACCGAAACATTAGTACATGTGTGATATGTAGACAACAAAGAAGTCTCTAGTATACCTCTTAACTAGCTTGTTGATTAATAGATGATTAGTTTCATAATCATGAACATTGGATGTTATTAATAACAAGGTTATATCATTATATGAATGATGTAATAGACACACCCAATTAAGCGTAGCATAAGATCTCGTTATTAAGTTATTTGCTATAAGCTTTCGATACATAGTTACCTAGTCCTTATGACCATGAGATCATGTAAATCACTTATACCGGAAAGGTACTTTGATTACACCAAACGCCACTGCGTAAATGAGTGGTTATAAAGGTGGGATTAAGTATCCGGAAAGTATGAGTTGAGGCATATGGATCAACGGTGGGATTTGTCCATCCCGATGACGGATAGATATACTGGGCCCTCTCGGTGGAATGTCGTCTAATGTCTTGCAAGCATATGAATAAGTTCATAAGAGACCACATACCATGGTACGAGTAAAGAGTACTTGTCGGAGACGAGGTTGAACAAGGTATAGAGTGATACCGAAGATCAAACCTCGGACAAGTAAAATATCGCGTGACAAAAGGAATTGGTATCGTATGTGAATGGTTCATTCGATCACTAAGTCATCTTTGAATATGTGGGAGCCATTATGGATCTCCAGATCCCGCTATTGGTTATTGGTCGGAGTGAGTACTCAACCATGTCCGCATAGTTCGCGAACCGTAGGGTGACACACTTAAAGTTGGATGTTGAAATGGTAGAACTTGAATTTGGAATGGAGTTCGAATATTTGTTCGGAGTCCCGGATAAGATCCGGACATCACGAGGAGTCCGGAATGGTCCGGAGAATAAGATTCATATATAGGATGTCATTTTATGTGAATTAAAATGATGCGGAAGGTTCTATGGAAGGTTCTAGAAAAGTCCGGAAGAAACCACCTAGGAAAGTGGAGTCCACATGGGACTCCACCTCCATGGCCGGCCAACCCTAGTGGGGTGGAGTCCCAAGTGGACTCCCCCTTTGGGGGCCGGCCACCCCCCCATATGGAAGGTGGAACTCCCACCTCTAGTGGGAGTCCTAGCTTGGGAAGGTTTCCCACCATATGGAAGGTTTTGGGTTCGGGTCTTATTCGGAGACTTGTAGTCCAACACTTGGGGCTTCCACCTATATAATGAGGGGCCAAGGGGAGGGGGCCGGCCACACCAAAGCCACACCTTGGCCGCCCCTAGTGGCCGGGCCCTCTCCCCAAACCCTAGCGCCCCGCTCCTCCGCATATCCCGCACGCTTAGCGAAGCTCCGCCGGATTTCTCCACCGCCACCGACACCACGCCGTCGTGCTGTCGGATTCAAGAGGAGCTACTACTTCCGCTGCCCGCTGGAACGGGAGGTGGACGTCGTCTTCATCAACAACCGAACGTGTGACCGAGTACGGAGGTGCTGCCCGCGCCGTGATCAAGATCTTCTACGCGCTTTTGCAAGCGGCAAGTGATCGTCTACCGCAGCAACAAGAGCCTCATCTTGTAGGCTTTGGAATCTCTTCAAGGGTGAGACTCGATAATCCCTCGTTGCTACCGTCTTCTAGATTGCATCTTGGCTTGGATTGCGTGTTCGCCGTAGGAAATTTTTTGTTTTCTATGCTACGTTATCCTACACGGGCACCCGGCGGTAGCTGAGCCGCTAGCCGCCAGGCATGTGCACGTCCCCCAGGCCTCGCACGGCATCCTGTTCCGGTGCATCAGCCTCATCGGCACCCTGTTCGGCCGCTCCTCCTTCTTAGTGCCGCTGCCGGACGCCTCGAAGTCGTTCTTCTTCTTCCCCATGGTGCTGCGGCGGTGGTGGTGGGAGTGGAGGTGTGGGCGATAGAGGAACGATGCTAGTGACTTTTAAGGACGGCCGCGCGCAGGAACCGATGCCATTGAAGGCGGCGTAGAAGCCCAGCCGCCGCCCGCCAGTGCGCGCAGAAGAGGCAGTTGCGACATTGATGGCGAAGGATGCGGCAGATGCGGAAGCGCTAACCGCGGAAGCGATGGTCGCGGAAGCGATGCCCTCGATACAGGCTCGATGCAGGCGGGCCCAGTGAAGATGCGAGCGGTCACTTGGTGCGTCCGCGCAGCGTCCTCCGCGACGCATTCCAGACGCAAATATGTGCCGTTTGCATCGCCGCGAACAGCCCGGTCACAATGCGTCGCCCGCTGGCTCGAACGGACGCAAACGGTCGCTCGGCGTCCGTTTCCGTCCCCCGTTGGAGATGCCCTTACGTACGGTCTCAGTTTTCTGCTTGATCCACAAACGAGATTCCTCGTAGCCTCGCGGCATCTCCCGCTCCATGCGTATAGATATAACAACTTCAAGCATTAATCAGCTCAGAACCGGCTTTATCAGCACGATCTTCATCGGTGAAATCTTTACTATTAAACGTCAATCGGTGGTGGTCGTTCGTAAAAAACCGGCGTCAGCTTCGTACGTCAAAATAAACCTGGATGGATCGGCCATCCTAGCGTCTTACGCGAGAAAAAGCCGGCAGCTTCTGCGATCCCACGCCAGAAAAGCGGCAAGAGGGAGAAAAACCAGCCTTCAAGGTACGTCGTTTTAAAACTACCCATCAAATTGAAACAATTTACAGAGCTCTGCCACCGATAAGTCATCTTACCGGTTCGATTTATCTATTTCCCCCTTCCATGGCTCACGCCATGTTCCTCCTCCGCGCGGAAGCGGCCTCCGAATAACCGGCAGCCTCCCCGAATCCCGCGCAGAACCGGCAACCTCCGAAGATCCCACGCAGCACCGATGCTCCTCCCTGGATCCCTCGCACCACCAGTTCCCCCTCCTCCCCGTGATCCAAATCCGACACCGGCAAAAGGGCTATCGCCCTAAAACATGAGCGCCTGGCTGCCGCCCATTGCCTCGCCAGTGGGGTTGAGGCCCCAGGCCGCCCAGCCGGTGGGTACGTCGGCGGCTCCACGAATGCCAGCGAGAGCGACAACTTGGAGTCGTCGTGGTTCCAGTGCGGAGCGGCGCTTAGCTGAGGGAGGTCCTCGCACGTCTTCCCTGTGGGGAACTTCACGGCCCCGCAGGCGCGCAGCTAACCTGTTGCATCGCAGATGTTCCAGCCGGAGGAGCGTCAACGCGTGGCTTCCCTGCAACCTGCAGTCCCGCACCGAGCCGAGAGTGAAGCTCAACGACACCGTGACGAGGATGCTGTCTCCTCTGGACTGCGTAGCTGCTGGACCTCGCGTGTGGACATGTGTACAAGTACGACTCGGCAGCGCATACAACCTGCTCGATAAAATGCTCACGTAAGTCTGTACAACATCAGTTATAAATAAGTTCATAAGCAGCAGATAATGGAGAATTAGCATCGGTTGTTGCAAGGATAATACTATACTTGCGAACATGTGGCACTTGAACTGCTAATTAGGATATACCTTTTATGTTTGAGAACTCTATGTCCTTGTCATGGACCTGGAGCGAGATGTGGCCTTATCAGCGTCAGGCAAGCAGCGAAGAAGGCTTCGACGAGCAGGAAGGAAGCCAGCCCGCGTCTGTGGGCCTGACTGGACTACATGAAGGCCAATCAGGGACGGACACGCCATCTCATCGACGTCGCGTCCAAGCCAGGTGGACAGAGGTCATAACATACATAAGGCACAGGTTGTGGCGTTGTAGTGGTGGTCGTTGGACCAACCTGTAACTGAGCCCCTTCCTCTTGCTGTCTAGTCCTCCTCTCTGTTTCTCTACTCCGTTTTCCCCATTCACCTGTATCAACTATCAAACCTGTGGATCATACAGAGGAAGGTAGAATGGCCATAACATTTGGTATCAGTAGCCGCTCGATCCACCGCTTCCCTGTGTAAAATCCCTCGATCTGGACAGTAAACCCGTCTCGGTAGGCGCCGATTTGTATACGCAAATTGGCACAAAGTTCCCCTCCAGGGACGCCTCCGATCGGTTGCCGGAATTGGGGTGCGGAAGGTGAGATCTAGCCCTGGATCGTCCGCACCAAACCCGGTGGGCGACGTCGGATCGTATCGACGTCCTCGACCGCAACATGGAGGAAGTCCTCAAGCAAATTGCTGCTTTGCGCACGGATTTGAAGGAGGAGTTCAAGAGCGGCCTCACAGCGGTGGAGGCCAAGCTGGGATCGACTCAGGCCTCAATTGAAGCCACCTCAACTTCTCTCCAATCGATCAACTCATGGCGCAATGGCGTGGACTCACAAGTCTCAGATCTGACCGCGTCCGTGGAAGCGCTCAGGAAGCAGATCGATCGTGTGGTGGTGGGTGTTGGCCTCAGCGCCCTAGGCACACCGCCAGGAGCAGCGTCGCCAGTCCAGCCTCTTGCGCCGCTCAACGTGGGCGCATCACCACAGGAGCAGGGCTCCGGGCAACTTGGCCACGGCGTGCAAACAGAACACCGGGGTGCGACAGGCGAGCAATTTGCTCTCACCCTGTCGTCCCCGGTCACAGGTACGAACAGTCGACCAAATCTCGATATTGTTCCTGTTACTGCAAACCAGCATGTCACTACACCAGCTCCGCCTCCCACGGATTTTCCCCGCTTTGACGGCGAAAATCCGATGTTGTGGCAGAAGGCCGCAGAAAAATATTTTCGCCTGTTCGCCGTAGATCCTAGTTACAGAGTTGAGTATGCCACTATGCACTTCTCTGGTAACGCTGCTCTTTGGTTACAGAGTGTGGAACATAAACTAGCTGAGTTTACCTGGGATCAGTTGTGTGCGCTGCTTAGTAAACACTTTGATAGGGGTCAGTATCAAATGTTGTATCGCCAATGTTTCAGGCTTAAGCAAACTGGTAGTGTAGTGGCATATATCGAAAAATTTGACAGTCTTATGCATCACATGTTAGCCTACAAACCTGATTTAGATCCCACCTTTTTCACCACTCGTTTTATAGAAGGTTTATCCACTGATATTCGTAGAGTTGTTATGATTCAACGCCCCGAGGACCTCGAGACTGCTGTTTCCTTGGCCTTATTGCAGGAGGAAATTGATGATGATGTTCCTAAATTTTTTGGAAGACAAGGTCCGCAACCAAGACCTTTCTCTCGTCAGAGCTTTTCACCAACAGCCAGGCCCCCTGCTTTGATTCATTCTGATGACAAATCGGCTGCAATATCCAACAAAGTGTCGGCGCTGAAGGCCTATCGCAAGGCTAAGAATCTGTGTTTCACGTGTGGTGAAAAATATGTTCCCGGCCACAAATGCAGTACAACTGTCCAGTTGCATGTAGTGGAAGAACTCTTGGCGATGTTACATACCTCAGATTCTGATGTTGAGCCTTCTTCTGTGGAAGCTGATCAATTTGAAGATGCCATAGCAGATACAGCAGAAGTGCTCATGTCTATTAGCAAACAGGCAATGAATGGATCAGAAAATTTGCACTCTATGCGATTGCTTGGGCAGATTCAAGGGCATGATGTCTTGATCCTCATTGATTCGGGATCTTCAAACAATTTCATCAGCTCTCATTTGGCGGCTAAATTGTCTGGAGTTATACCTTTGCAACATCCGGTGCAAGTAAAAGTGGCAGGGGGAGGTCTATTGCAAGGCACTTCTGAGATTCCTGATTGTGGCTGGACTTGTCAGGGAAACTCCTTCAACACTACACTAAAGGTCCTGCCCCTGCAATGTTACGATATGATTCTTGGGATGACATGGTTGGAACAATTTGGATTGATGCAAACACACTGGGCACAGAAATGGTTTCAGTTTGAGTGGGAAGGCAGATCTTGCAAGCTGCAAGGGTTACAAGCACAGACTCACCATTGTGAAGAAATTTCAGCTACAGAGTTGCATGCCATGTCTCAGCAGGATTCCATCTATTACCTGGTCCATCTATATTTCACTACTGACAGTGAAACACAAACAACTGTGCCACACATAATTGGCATGGTCTTGGACGCATATGCCGAGGTGTTTGAGGAGCCAACTGGTTTGCCACCCCATAGAAAGTATGACCACACTATTCCACTGCTTCCAGGGGCCAGTCCAGTAAATCTAAGACCATATCGATACAGCCCAATGCAGAAAAATGAAATCGAAAAGCAGATTAAAGAGCTATTGGCGCAAGGTGTTATAAAACCAAGCACCAGCCCGTTTGCCTCCCCTGTTCTGCTGGTAGGCAAGAAAGACTTAACATGGAGGTTATGTGTTGATTACCGACATCTCAATGCACTGACAGTAAAGAACAAGTACCCATTGCCAGTGATTGATGAGCTTCTTGATGAGCTATCGGGTGCGAAATGGTTCACCAGCCTGGACTTGAGAGCAGGCTACCACCAAATCCGTATGGCAGAATGTGATGAGTACAAGACAGCTTTCCAAACCCATCAAGGGCATTTTGAGTACAAAGTTATGCCGTATGGAGTTACTGGTGGCCCTGCAACATTCCAAAGTGTGATGAATGACATTCTATCACCATTCCTAAGGAAATACGTGTTAGTCTTTGTGGATGATATCCTCATTTACAGTAAGACACTAAATGAGCATGCAACCCATGTTGAAGCTGTGCTAGGAGTTTTGTTAAAACATGAACTGAAGGTGAAGAAATCAAAATGCACCTTTGCCAAGCAAGAAATCCTGTATCTGGGCCATGTCATTAGTGCAGAAGGGGTGTCCACTGACAAGGCCAAAATTGATCCCATTGTTAAATGGAAACCACCGCAAAACGTCAAAGAACTGAGAAGATTTTTGGGCATGACAGGATATTACAGAAAGTTCATTCGTGGTTATGGAGTTATCAGCAGGACTCTGACTGATTTATTGAAAAAGGGTGTTCCCTTTGTGTGGAACTCCGACAAGGAAGCAGCATTCCAAGCATTGAAGCAAGCGCTTGTCTCAACCCCTGTCCTGGCCCTGCCTGATTTCTCCCAGACCTTCGTAATTGAAACTGATGCGTGCAGTAAGGGCATTGGTGCCGTGTTGCTGCAAAATAAACATCCTATAGCATTCCTGAGCAAGGCCTTGGGACCACGTCACAGAGGACTCTCGACTTATGAAAAGGAATGCTTGGCAATCCTTATGGCGATAGACAAATGGAGGTCTTATCTTCAGCATGGGGAGTTCATCATTAGCACTGACCAGCGCAGCCTCATCCACCTTGATGACAAGCGGTTAACAACACCCTGGCAGCACAAAGCCCTCACTAAGCTCCTTGGCTTGACATACAAAATCATTTATAAAAAAGGGGTGGACAACAGAGTGGCAGACGCCCTTTCACGACACATTCATGCAGATACAGAAGAGCTGTTGGCTGTATCTCAATGCAAACCGGCTTGGTTAGAAGCAGTAGCACTGGGTTACTTGCAAGATCCCATCGCAGAACAGAAATTGCAACAACTTGCGTTGGAAACTCCACAAGGCAACTATTCATTGCAGCAAGGGATCATCCGCCATAAAGGAAGAATATGGATTGGATCTAATACTCAAATTCAGCAAAAAATTCTCCATGCTCTACACGCAAGTCCAATTGGGGGACACTCTGGGTTCCATGCAACCTATCATAGGGTCAAACATACCTTCTCATGGCCTAATCTAAAGAAGCATGTGAAGGAGTATGTGGCCCATTGTGTTGTTTGCCAGCAAGCAAAAGCCGAGAGAGTGCCTTACCCGGGACTATTGGAACCACTCAAAACACCAGAGGGAGCGTGGCAAGTGGTCACCATGGATTTCATCACTGGGTTGCCGAAATCATCGGGGTTGGACTGCATACTGGTGGTGGTGGATAAGTTTTCGAGATATGCACACTTCTTACCCCTCAAGCACCCCTTTACAGCTCTTTCGGTGGCTTCCCTGTATGTGAAAGAGGTTTATAGGCTTCATGGGTTGCCTCTGGCAATCGTGTCAGATAGAGACCCAGTGTTCACTAGCAACCTGTGGAGGGAATTATTCCGGCTGACACAAACTGAACTGAGAATGAGCTCTGCTCGCCATCCTGAAACCGATGGGCAAACGGAAAGGGTTAACCAATGTCTTGAAGGGTTCCTACGTTGTTTCGTCAGTTCGTGTCAAAAGCAGTGGGCACAGTGGATTCCATTAGCTGAATTCTGGTACAATACCACTATCCATTCCACATTGGGTAAAACACCTTTTGAGGTTCTGTATGGCCATACCCCTCGTCATTTTGGAGTTGATGTTGTCGAATCTTGTGCTGTCCCGGATTTGAAACAGTGGTTGAGGGATCGTGAGGCAATGACAAAATTGTTGCATCAACATCTCGAGCGTCAGCAGCTGCGCATGAAACACCAAGCTGATAAGCATCGAACCGAGCGCCATTTCGAGGAAGGAGACTGGGTGTACTTGAAACTTCATCCCTATGTGCAAACATCAGTTGCTAACCAAGGCTCGCGTAAGCTTGCCTTTCGTTTCTATGGCCCGTTTCAGGTTCTACAGAAAGTGGGCAAGGTTGCCTATAAGCTCGACTTGCCAGCAACAAGCCTCATTCACCCTGTCATTCACGTTTCACAATTGAAGAAAGCCCTGGGAGCAACAGCGGTGGTGCAAGCTCAGCTCCCTGAGGTGGAGTGTCCTGAACCAAAGCCTGACATGTTGCTGGGAACACGCTGGAGAGACCACGGCAAGGAGAAGCGGTGCCAGGTGCTTGTTCGCTGGGAAGGTTTGCCTGACGCCTCAGCAACCTGGGAGGATCGTGAAGAGCTTCAACGACGCTTCCCGGATCATCCAGCTTGGGGACAAGCTGGTTCCCAAGGAGAGGGTAATGTCATGGACCTGGAGCGAGATGTGGCCTTATCAGCGTCAGGCAAGCAGCGAAGAAGGCTTCGACGAGCAGGAAGGAAGCCAGCCCGCGTCTGTGGGCCTGACTGGACTACATGAAGGCCAATCAGGGACGGACACGCCATCTCATCGACGTCGCGTCCAAGCCAGGTGGACAGAGGTCATAACATACATAAGGCACAGGTTGTGGCGTTGTAGTGGTGGTCGTTGGACCAACCTGTAACTGAGCCCCTTCCTCTTGCTGTCTAGTCCTCCTCTCTGTTTCTCTACTCCGTTTTCCCCATTCACCTGTATCAACTATCAAACCTGTGGATCATACAGAGGAAGGTAGAATGGCCATAACAGTCCTACACATGAGTACATGACAAATCCAAAAGAAAAAAAAATCAATGTGCGTATTGTTGTCTTTTCCATTAGAATCAGTGTTGTGGTTTCCATTAGAATAAGTGTAGCTGCAGTTCAGTAACCAAATTATGACTAATATTATTTGAGTTGAGTCACACATGACCCACAACTTCAAAACCATTGTTAATGGAAACGGCATGGATGTCTGAAACGAGTTCCAAAATATACTGATAAAAAATGCAATCAAACGAAGTTGTATGCTTTCAACTCCATTGCACTTAAGACTCAAGTGATGCACCTCTATGATGCTTTACATTTACGTGCTTCATGGTGTTAATTTTAATTTTTTTTTATAGAAACCACAACAGATTTTTCCAAGTGGTTCAATCCCAACAGATATTGATGCTTCCTCAAAAAGACTTTTCTGGAAAAGTCAGCTGAAAGCTCATATGCATCTACAA
Source organism: Lolium multiflorum (assembly GCA_030979885.1). Taxonomy (NCBI): domain Eukaryota; kingdom Viridiplantae; phylum Streptophyta; class Magnoliopsida; order Poales; family Poaceae; genus Lolium; species Lolium multiflorum. The sequence goes on from CM061748.1 coordinate 211,180,309, forward strand.
ATTAGATTATTAGATTCCTAAGCCACCTAAAAATTATATATAGTTACCATGAAAAGTTGTTTCCGGTCTAGCATATCAATACCTATTCCATAGATTTTTTTTTTCTCTACCAGGAACCATATTTAAACTGGTGACACGACGGTTTTCAGTCCTCAGCTATCCTGGTCTTTTCTTGCATCGATTGGCGCCCATCAATGAAGGACACGGGAAATAAGGGCTGAGACCATTAAGGTAGTACACATTGCACGACATGCAGGTGGTAGGGGTTGGTTACGCAAGATTGTCAAATAATAAATTTTAGCCCGTAGCAACGCACGTGTATTTGTGCTAGTATCAGATATACGGAGAAGGCAATGTGAGGAGAGGAGACACCGTACGCATCCTTCAAAATTATCAGACCTCTAGAGAACGATGACAAAACACCAAAGTGACTAACCCCTGGGGCCTACGTGGTAAAGTTTGCACTATTGGAAAAAACGGAAGCCGTGCGAAACGTCTTTGCCGTGCACCAACCTCATGGCAAAGAAGACTTTGCCGTGAGCCAACAACACTACCCACAGCAAAGAAATGGTGCACGGCAAAGCTTGGCTACAATCCGTGCACGGTAAAGTTGGCTATAACGGACGGCAATGATATGTTGCACGGCAAAGAACAAGGGAAGTGCACGGCAAAGGAAGGCGCAGGTCATACACCCGGTCAGCGCACGGCAAAGAATAGACGCACAACGATGAGAGCATTACCGTGAGGAATGTCTTTGCCGTGCGTATTCATCGACGCAAAGAACCTCTTTGCCATGCGTCTGCTGGCATTTTCATTCTCTTTTTTTATTTCTATTGTATTTATTTTAATACTTATATTTATTCTTTAAATTATTTTAAGTTTTTAGTGTAATTTTTGTTGACTATTTATTAGTGTTAGTTAAAACATTGTGTATACCCATACTTGCAATACGACAAGTACAATACATCTTCATCCCCCCCTCCCACATATCAGGGTTTCGGAGCAAACCGCGCTTTCCGGGAGTCTGTTCAGTGTTATCGCCCCAATGTGAGAGGAAGGTCACACCGGGAAGCTATGTATTGAACCATTACACCTTCAACCATACTTTCACACATATCCTAGCCCCCGATATACCCGCAGCGGGACATTTCCATCTACATGTCCGGCTACACGCACATGCGTTGACGACACTTAGGCATGTTCGTGGACGTATAGGGTGGAACTCCCGGGAAGGGCTAACAGGAAGGAATCTTGAGATATTATGGATCCATTGATAAGGGGTGGCCCGATCTTGTCAGTAAGCAACGGTGGTGATGATGATCACGGGATGAACACATCGGAGATACACGACGATGTAGTGGAAGATAACTTGTATGACGCAACGAGATCTCTCGATTGGTCCTGTCGCCAATGCAACAGCTCTCAACCCTGCAAAATATTCGCAACTCCACACACTTGCGCACGTAGCCGCCGACCACGAAGCGGTAAGTTGCAACCTTCTAATTCCCAATGGAACAGCAGATCACACAAGACTTTCAGAGGTTCCACACCAAATCAATGCAATCGGGTGTAGAGATTCAATAGAGTTGCAAAGCAATCAACTATGAACTAGGCTTTATCTTAAACGTGGTCTAAAGCAACTTTGGGGCGTCCTGGGCACTTATATAGGAGTTCGGACGACCTCAGGTCGAAAAATACGAAAATAACCGACCCAGAATAGATCTGGTCGAGACAGACTCGGACTCGGCCAGCCTGGGGGCCGGTCGACCGGGCCTGGAACCGGCTGGTCCGGTCTGGACCGGGCCATGGACCGGATGACAACCGGACGGGCATTCGGGCTTACTGGATATCGCCCAGCTGGCACAAGCATGAGAGCCGGTCGGCGCCGGGATGATCCGGCGTGGAGTTCGGTTGACCGGACCGGGGACCGGATGAGCCGGCGTGGCGTCCGGTCGGACCGGTCTGGCGCCGACCTGGACTTGGTCTTCATCCCTCGCGCATGCCTCCCTCTCCTCCCTCGCGCTTCCATGGGATGTTTTCATGTCCAGCTTCATGGCCAGTTTGTCTAGCTTCTTGTCCAGCTGCTCCTCTCCTCCTTGTGCGATGCTTGGTTCCTCTTCATACCTGATCATACATAAGTAATACGACTTAGGCAGTATAAAGTTCTCATCGATCAAAGTATCACTTAGGAACAAGTTCACCTGTTGTTTAAGTAGCTTCGCACGAGCTCGTGTCATTGGTCCAATCCTAACTTCATTGGACTTGAGCTTCACAGTAGCTTCATCTTCATCTTGCAATGACGGAGGTAGTAGTGAGGTAGGGATGTCCTCATCATCCATCCTTGCCACCACATGTCACTATGACCTAACCAAGCTCAAACGAAGGCACAATGTCACCGCGGCACCGTTGCTGGGGTGTAGCCAATGTTGTAGACCGCGCGGTCAACGGATTAGGGTTTACCTGGAAATCGAGCCTCGGAGGGTGGGAATGACCCCAAAAAAATATGTGTGAACACATGGTGTATACACTAGCATGGTGGGGTGTTGTTTGATCCAATGTTGTACCCCCTGGTGCATCCGGCTACACGCACATGTGCTGACGGCACTTAGGCATGTTCTTGGACATATAGGGTGGAACTCCGCAGTGGGGTGAACCGGAGGAAATCTTGAGATATTATGGATCTATCCTTGCCACCACTTATCACCGCGACCTAACCAAGCTCAAACGAAGGCGCAATGCCACTGCGACACCGTCGCTTGGGTATAGTCAATGCTATAGACCACGCGGTCAATGGATTAGGGTTTCCCTGGAAATCAAGCCTCGGAGGGTGCGAATGACCCAAAAAAAAAATTGTGTGTGAACATATGGTGTGTACACTAGCATGGTGGGGTATTGTTTGATCCAATGTTGTACCCCCGGGTGCGTCCGGCTACACGCACATGCACTGAAGGCACTTAGGCATGTTTTGGACGTATAGGATGGAACTCCCGGGAGGGGCTAACCGGAGGGAATCTTGAGATAGTATGGATCCATCCTTGCCACCACATGTCCCCATGGCCTAAACAAGCTCAAACGAAGGAACAATACCACCGCAGCACCGCCGCTGGGGTGTAGTCAATGTTGTAGACCGCGCGGTCAACGGATTACGGTTTCCCTGGAAATCGAGCCTCGGAGGGTGGGAATGACCCAAAAAATTGTGTGTGAACACTACACTATCATAGTGGGGTGTTGTTTGATCCAATGTTGTACCTCAGGGTGCGTCCGGCTACACGCGCATACGCTGATGGCACTTTGGCATGTTCTGGACGTATAGGGTGGAACTCCCGGGAGGGGCTAACCGGAGGGAATCTTGATATAGTATGGATTCATCCTTGCCACCACATGTCCCCATGACCTAACCAAGCTCAAAAGAAGGCACAATGCCACTGCGGCACCACTGTGATGTCTACGGGTGCTTCTATTCTTGTAGACAGTGTTGGGCCCCCAAGAGGAGAGGTTTGTAGAACAGCAGCAAGTTTCCCTTAAGTGGATCACCCAAGGTTTATCGAACTCAGGGAGGAAGAGGTCAAAGATATCCCTCTCAAGCAACCCTGCAGTCACAAAGCAAGAAGTCTCTTGTGTCCCCAACACACCAAATACACTTGTCGGGTGTATAGGTGCACTAGTTCGGCGAAGAGATAGTGAAATACAAGTAATATGGATGTATATGAGTGGTAATAGCAATCTGAATAAAATATGGCAGCGAGTAAACATGCAACAAAACAGTAAGTAAACGGTGTTTTCAGTATTGGAAACAAGGCCTAGGGATCATACTTTCACTAGTGGACACTCTCAACATTGATCGCATAATAAATACTTCTTCTCATATGTGCTACATACACTCTTGTTTGATAATGAACATCATTCGTTGCGTAGGATTACACGAACCCTCAATGCCGGAGTTAACAAGCTCCGCAACATTCGATATTCATGTTTAAGTAACCTTAGAGCATAATAGATCATTGCAAAATAAACCAAGAACTAACATAGCGCACACACTGTCCACATTACACTATGAAGGAGGAATAGATCACATCAATACTATCATAATGACAATTAACTCCACGATCTACAAGAGATCATGATCATAGCCTACGACAAGAACCACACGGTGCACACACTGATCACCTTTACACACATGCAGGAGGAATAGACTACTTTAATAACATCACATGAGTAGCACACAACTAGTAGCGATACAAAGCTCATCATATGGATCTCAATCATGTAAGGCAGCTCATGAGATCATTGTATTGGAGCACGAGAGAGATTAACCACATAGCTACGGTAGAGCCCTCAGCCCCAGGGGAGAACTACTCCCTCCTCATCATGGGAACAGCGATGGCGGTGAAGATGGCGGTGGAGACGGCTTCGGGGCAATTCCCGCTCCGGTGCCGAACAGAGACTTCTGTCCCCCGAATCTTGATTTCGCGATGGCGGCGGCTCGGAAGGTTTTTCTCCGTATCGTGGTCTGCGCGGTGTTTTTAGGTCGGGGAGGCTTAAATAGGCGCCGAGAGGAGTCGGAGGGGCCACGGGGTGCCCACACCCTGGGCGCGCCCCCTGGCCGCGCGCCGGTGTGGTGTGGGGCCCCCTGGCTCCCCTCTCATCCCCCTCCGGTGCTCTGGAAGCTCCGGGAAAATAGGAACTTTGGCGGTGATTTCGTCCGATTCAGAATATTTCGTTACTAGGATTTCGAAACCAAAAACAGAAAACAGCAACGCCTTTCGGCATCTCGTCAATAGGTTAGTTCCGAACATAATAATGACATATAATGTGTATAAAACATGTAGATATCATCAATAAAGTGGCATGGAACATAAGAAATTATCGATACGTTGGAGACGTATCACACTGCTGGGGTGTAGTCAATGTTGTAGACCATGCGTTCAACGGATTAGGGTTTCCCTGGAAATGAAGCCTCGGAGGGTGGGAATGACCCCAAAAAAAATTGTGTGAACACATGGTGTCTACACTATCATTGTGGGGTATTGTTTGATCCAATGTTGTACCCCCGGGTGCGTCCGGCTACACGCACGTGCGCTGACGGCACGTATGCAGTTCCAGGACGTAAAGGGTGGAACTCCCGGGAGGGGCTAACCGGACGGACTCTTGAGATAGTATGGATCCATCCTTGCCACCACATGTCCCCATGACCTAACCAAACTCAAAAGAAGGCACAATGCCACTGCGGCACCGCTACTGGGGTGTAGTCAATGATGTAGACCGCGCGTTCAATGGAGGTTTCCCTGGAAATCGAGCCTCGGAGGGTGGAAATGACCAAACAAATTGTTTGTGAACACATGGTTTGTACCCTAGCATGGTGGGGTATTGTTTTATCCAATGTTGTACCCCGGGTGCGTCCTGCTACACGCACATGCGCTGACGAGACTTAGGCATTTCCAAGACGTATAAGATGGAACTCCCGGGAGGGGCTAACCAGAGGGAATCTTGAGATAGTATGGGTACATTTCCGAGTAAAGAGCTAGGCAGATGCTTTACTTGTTATCTTGCATAATCATTCTATGTTTGGCGCAAACCCAAAAGTATCCTTCTCAAAAATATTTTTCTTTCGCCCAACCCCCTAGATTTTGGTTCCGGCTAACAATCAAGCCATGCTTTTCTGCAGAACACATGCTTGCTTCACGATAATATGAAAAAGGTGATGCTTGAGCAGAAAGGCCTGATCAAAGGGCTTAGAAAAAAGGAGGCGGAAAACCAGCAGCTTATAGAGGTCCTTCAGGATCATCTTAAGACCAGCCAAGGTATTCCTCTGGCATACTTTAGGTACCGTCCATCTCGTTATGTTGTGGAAGTAATTTGCACTGAGTAACTTTTACGCGTACCTGACCTCCTAGCCAGCAAGCCTCAGTTGACGACACCTCCGCCAAGCAAACACTGGGAGCTGTGCATGAGTCCCTCTAGGCCACCCTCACGGAATCTCAAGAAAATGAGACAAAGATCAAGAAGGACCTAGATACCAAGCACGCGCAAACTATGGCATAAATGAAGGAGAAGCTGAAAACTAGTGATGAAAGAGTGAAAACTTTGGCATCCAAGTTGAAGTCTGCTGAGGCGGAGGCGAAGGACATTGACAACATTATCTTCCGTATGAAATGCTCTGTGCTTAATTTTTGCCTTAGATGTATCTTTTCTTAGTTCATATCCGGAAACTGACCGAACATCTGTACACGCCAGACTTGCTTGGATTTGAGCGGAAGGATGATGACAAGCTCACCCGGACAAAGGCGTACGAAGATGTCGGATCTTCCATCGAGGATCTCATGAACTCATGCCGAGGAATTGCCAACAAGCTATCCTTCAAACGAGCCAGCACCAAGGTGATGGAAACAGTGACAAACATGATGTCCATGGTGCGGATCTGATCAGAGATTGGCAAGAATCCTCTGGGCGTGGTGCCGCCGCCAATGTCTTGGTTATGTGCAAAGCACATTTTCCGTCCATGGACCTCGCACACGTTGCCCTCGGAGTTCCAAAAGTTGCCAACATCAAGAAACTGATGTGAGAAGTTAGCGGATTCGACTCTCTCTTCGCTTCTCGTGTAAACCACGAAGAATGGTATGAGAAGCACAATTTTCCGGCTGGCTTCGCTCAAGATGACGAAGAGGATGAAGAGGAGGGCTAGCTTCGGGTCAAGCACAAGTCAATCTGGCGGTGAATCCGGCAATGACAACACCTACAATGCCTCTGAAGATGATAAGCCAGAATCTTCCGGCTAGTACCTGGAAGAAAAAACACTGAACTACATCATTTTGGCCCCAGAGTGGGTTTGTAATATATAACTTAAACTTATTTGAAGTAGCTAGGGAGAACGTTGCATGCAATGGGCGGAAAACACTTATCATGCTACCGTTTTATTTATGTATGCGAGTTCTTTTTGTTTTGGTTTCTGAATTTTCCGGCTTACTTACTTGACCTTCCACGAGCCGGAAGACCCTTAGCCGGAAAAGACTCGCCGACGGCGATGGAGCCTAATGGAAATCCTTCAATAACCGCGAAACAAGCCCCCAGCTTTAGGTGCCGGAAATCGCTACTAGGAATCCATAAGTTCGCATCAAAAAATCCATATACCAGAAAACTTAAGCTTACGTCCTACTGGGTTTTGGAAAATCACAACATTATACACGCCTAGGCGGAAACATCCAGCTCTGCGGTTTTTTGTCGGAAAACAAACACGATAAAAAATGAACAATAAAAGGAAGTAAAAGACTCAAAGAGTGAACCATATGCTTTATTTCATCGATCATGTATCATAACTATTACAAGGTATGTAATGTGGTAATTCCTAAGTGTGGAAAGGACGTAGCTATGTGACATTCCAAGGACGATATGTCTATTGTAAATGTCACCCGGATCCTCCCTCTTTAGTTTCCGGAGAAAGATTGTAGGTCTATCCTTCAACTCATGAATATCAACGAGGAAGTAAGATCCGATATGCAGTACTTTGCTGATAGGGATGGTCTTCAGCTCTTGAGCTGGTGCATTTGGCTGTGTAGCGTAGTACTGACGGCCACGACAGGTTCCGACTATCTTATCGGCGTCAACTTTTGCTGTTAGCCAGAAAAATCCTTGCCGGAAAGCTTTCGCAACGAGCGATCTGGGAGCGGCTTGATGCACGCAATCACCAAGGTGGATCTCTCTAAGAATTGCAATTCCTTCTTCATTTGAGACGCATTTTTGGAAGTTTCTGTTTGCCCTTCTCTTGTAGAGCTGTCCATCAATAACTGTGTAGGGCCTTGCTTTTCTGATGATCTGTCGTGCGAGGACCTTATCCTCCGGCAACGTCCGATCGATTAGGTAGTCCAAGTAAGGCTTGGTCGAAGACAGAGTGATAACCATCACCTCCTTAGCCGAAGACACTACCACATCTGGGTTTTCTAGGTTAGCACCCTTCACCAAGGGTGTCCTCAAGTGCTCAAGGAAAATTCTGGGTGGAATTGGCTTTCGGCTGGATCCGAGTTTGGACAACATATCCGCCGCCGTGTTATCGTCTCTCCTGATGTACTTGACTTTGTATTCGAGGAAGCACTTGGGGATCTCGTCAACTTCGTCTCTGTAAGCCGCCATGACGGAGTTCCTGGCGTTCCAGGTTCGGATACTTATCGTACCACCAGGGCGGAGTCTCCGCAACATATAATGTGCTTAATCCCGATTTCCTTTGGCGACGTGCATTCCATGTAGTAGAGCCTCATACTCCGCCATGTTATTGGTGTCCTCGAAGTAAAAATTTGCAGAACATACTGCAACTCTTCTCCGGTAGGTGACTTCAGGGTAACTCCAGCCCCCGAGCCTTGATGTTGCTTGGATCCATCAAAATGCATGACCCAGACTTCTGGTTTCGGCAGAGGTGTGCCCTCTGGTGCTTCAGTCTAGTCGACGAAAAAATCAGCCAAAATTTGTGACTTGATTGCATTCCTGGTTTTGTACTTGATGTCGAAGGCGAAAAGTTCTATTCCCAACTTCTCTACATGTCCTTTTGCGTCGGAGTTGTTGATGATAGTTGCAACGGAGTTTTGCTCACAACTGTCATTGGACATTGGATGCTCTGAAGTAGTGTCCCAGCTTCCGGCTTCCTAGGAATACTCCATAGGCTAGCTTCTGAAAGTGAGGGTATCTCTGTTCGGATTCCTTGAGGACCTCGCTAGTGTAGTAGACGGGCCATTGGACTCTGTACTCATATCTTTCTTCCTTTCGCTCCACCACGATGATGATGTTGATGACCTTGTTGGAAGCTGCTAAGTAGAGGAACATAGGTTCTGTCTCTGCTGGTGCCGCCAAGATAGGTGGGGAGGAGAGTATGTTCTTCAACTCCTGAAGTGCTGCGTCTACTGCATCATCCCAGACACATTTGTCTATTTTCTTCAGTAACTTGTACAGGGGTAGTGCCTTCTCGCCAAGACAACTAACATATCAACTGATTGTTGCTACACAACCAGTTAATCGTTGTACATCTTTGAGACAAGTTGGCCTTTTGATGTTGAGGTTGCCTTGATTTTTTTCCGGGTTTACCTCAATGCCTCTATGCGAGACAATGAAGCCAAGGAGTTTTCCAGCTGGTACACCAAAGATGCATTTTAGCGGATTTAACATCATCTTGTACCTCCGGAGATTATCAAAGGTCTCCTGAAGATCGCTGATCAAGTCGGATCCTTTCCGGGTCATGACCGCGATGTCTTCGACGTAAGTGTGAACGTTCTGGCCAATCTGGTCCTTCAGGCACCGCTGCGTCGTAGGCTGTTAGGTGGCACCTGCATTTTTCGAACCAAAATTCATGGTGACATAGGAGTAAGTGCCAAAGGGGTGATAAAGAAAGTCGCCTTTTGGTCAGACTTCTTCATCCGGATCTGATGATACCCGGAATATGCGTCAAGAAAACAAAGAAGTTCTGCCTCTGCCATCGAGTCAATGACTTGGGCAATGCGAGCCAGGGGAAACGGATCCTTCAGATAGTGCTTATTCAAGCCAGAATAATCGATGCACATTCTTAGTATTTCAGAATTCTTTTCGGGTACACGGACGGGATTTGCGACCCAATCTATGTGGATAACTTATATACAAAACCTACTTCTAGTAACTTTGCTAGTTCCATTTCTATGGCGCGGCGCTTCTGATCTCCAAAGCGTCGCATAGCTTGCTTCACTGATTTTGCACCCGGATATATCTTGAGGTATAGTGCTCAGCGAGTTCCCTTGGTACTCCAGACATGTCAGAAGGTTGCCATGCGAAGATGTCCATATTGGCTCGCAGGAACTCAACGAGCGCGTCTTCCTATTTGGGGTCCAGGCCAGTGCCGACAGAAACCTGCTTGGAGGCGTCAACTTGCTTGAGGTTGAACTTCTTGGTATCTATCGTGGCCTTGAACGTGGTCTTCTAGTCGGAGATCTGCTTCTTGGTGGTGTGCATCTCAGCCGGATCCACCGTGGTTATGTAGCCTTGCAGCTCCTCTCCAGAGATAACTGACTCCGCGAAGGCAGCTTTGCCCTCCTCGCAGTCTTGAGCTTTCTTGTAGTCTCCGGATACGGTGGTCATACCGTTAGGACTCGGAATCTTGAGCTTATTGTAGATGTAGCATGGCCTCGCATGGAACTTGTGGTAGGTTCGCATGACAAAGATCACGTGGTAGGAACTTTTGAAGGGCACAACCTCAAATGTGATAATCTCCTCACGGTAATAGTTAACATCACCGAAGGCCACATGAAGTTTGATGCTGCCCAAGGTGTTCGCCTTTTTACTCGGGGAACCACACCATGGAATTCTGTGGTGATGTGCTTAAGTTGTTCCTTGGTAAGGTACATCTTCTCCAAAGTTTCCAGGTACATGATGTTCAAGCTGGCTCCGCCGTCCATGAGGCACTTGGAGAAGTCATACACGTCGATGCGGGGACTAACAACAAAAGTGTAGCACTCTTTAGGGATGACGGCCGGATGATCGGCTCTGTCAAATGTGCAAGGTTTTTCCAACCACTTCACGTCCTGTGGTACATTCGGAAGCGTGGCGTTTAAGGTCCGGAGGGCAGATTTCTTCGCCTGAACTGTCGGAGTCCCGAGGAAAGTATGATGTGCTCCTGAACTTTTCTTTCTGAAGGGGTTGGAGGTGTTGGTTGCATTACCCTCTTTGGGTTCCGACGAAGCCCTGTCTTCATCCATGGCCTCTAAGCTTTCCTCTTCCTTGTCCATGTTCTTGCTTTTGCCTCCTTCGCCATGTGGATGATGCTTCCTTGCACGCTTGTATCCCTCTTCTGGATCCATCTTAAAATTGTTGACCCATTTGCAATTGCGGTTTATGTGAGAGGATTTGCCCGTTGCCGGATCAATATGAGTCTGGCACGACAAGTCCCTGTATTACTCATAGGTTCGAGGAGCGCGGGTTCCGGCAGACGTGACTTCTTCAGCGCGCTGTTGGCCCCTGCCGGCTCCGCCACCACGACCGTGACCTCTTCCGCCACCTTGACCTCTTTGGAACCTCATGGCGACCATGTTGGATCCGCCGCTCTTCTGGTCATCGGGGGGATTTTTTAGCTTGTGATTTCCGTCACGATTTTTCTTCTGCTGGTGCAGGGGTAGGGCTATGGCCGGAAGTTCTCCGCCTGCATCATCTTCCGTGGCGGTATGGGTGCTCGCGATGGAGATCATCTTGTCCAGATTTAGCTTCTGGTCATTGTACTCGCACGTCAACTTGTGTCGGAGCAGTCCTCCCCTCTGCAATCCTCCTGTGAAGGCCAGCATAGCTGTTCAGTCATCAACATTCTCGCAGTCGTTTCTTGTTTCTAACCATCGAGTGAGGTATTCTCTAGAGGTTTCATTTTTCTTCTGTATACACGCATGCAAGTCATTTGTCGTGGATGGTCTCTTGTAGGTGCCCCTAAAGTGTGCCTCGAAGGCTATATTCAGGTCGAACCAGCAAAAGATGGAGTTCTCCGGGAGGTCACTGAGCCAAACCTGGGCCGGAGCAACAAGGTACAACTGGAGCATGCGGCAGCCCATGTTTGGGGTCCCTCCAGCAAAGTTGACACCATTAAAGTCGTCATCAATCCAGGTATCGGGCCGCTCTCTACCATCATAATGCTTCAAGTTTCCGGGTAGCTTGAGGTTCAGGCCTTTTGTCGTTTCTTCCTCACGGATCCTCTTCCCAAAATACTTTGGGCGAATGTAGCCAACCTTGTATTCGTTCAGACGTTCCCGTGCTTCTCGTGAGTGGGAGTGTGATCTTCTGCCTCTGCCTCCCTTACTAGGTGGTGGTGAAGGAGAACCACGCGGGGGCTTGTGGTGTCTCTTGCTTCCGCCATCACACTCTCCGCGTCCTTCCTGGCGATGTTGGCTCCGGCTGCGGTGGCTACCTCCGCCATCTTGGCAGCTGCCTCCTTCACGCTGGGGTTGCCTGGGCTCAGGTGCACGCTCTTTGTTCCGGCTTTTCCTGGGCTCAACATTGTCGTGGATATTAATTCTGCCAGGCCCATGGGGTCTGATGTTCCGACAGGGCTACGCTGGCTAATTCCTTGGCGGTGAGGGGTTCTGGTACTTGTCCTTGCCAGAGTACATCGCATCCTTCCCCTTAGATTTATCCTTGGGAGTATCCGAAGATACGGGGATCGGATTTGGGTGCTCACTGGTCTTTCTCCGGTGCTCCGTTGATCCGGTGCACGATTGATCGTCGCGATGCTCCCTTGGCTTCCCAGCAGGCCGCTTCTGCGTTGTGGACACACATGCATCCGGGTTGGATTCCAACTTGCGCGAAGTATCCTCCTTGCTAGGTTGCTTCATGGCCGTGCCAATGATTGTTTTCAGATACTCAATGTCGATTTGGTCATTGTCCTTGGCCAGGAGCTCTAACGCCTTTTTCATATTATCCTTTGGAGTTGCTAGAGGCTTGTGGCGAGCTGCACTATCAACGTTGATGTTGCGAGGGGGGTAGTATCTCTCTGCCTCATCTGCCTCACTTCCTCATGGGTTTCTTTAACTGTGTTTTTCCACTCCTCCGCAAGCTCTCTGGCTTTCTCGTACTGTTCCTCCGCCAATCGCCCGTTCTCTACGACTTGCTCGTACAATTTGTCAGTTTCCATCTTGTCCTGTAGGACTGATATTGTGACCTATACTATGTTTTGAGCTTCCGCCATGAGTTCTTTACGTCGAGCTTCAAAAGCTTTCAGATCCACAGCCACCTCTGGGGTGATTGGAGTGGTTAGGATCTCCTTTTGCTGGACATGTTCTCCGTGTTGGCCTGCTATGTCCACGAGCATCTCGGCTGCCATCCCTTCGTAAAACTTCAGGCTCCCGCCCTGCGGTGGTTCCGCCGTCCGACGGGCACGAACCCATGACGGGGCCTCTGGCTGCGCTGGATCCGGGATTGTTGCTTGAGGCAGAGTCATCAACCTCGTCCTCATCTAGGCCAGCTAAGGCCGCGAAGACCTGCTTTGGCGGAGATGATTCACCATTAGTTTTTTCTGCGTCCTCCAGCTCCTTGCAGTACCTCTTGTACTCTTCCGACGCCATGGGGGAGACGTCTCCTAAAAGTGGGCTGAGGCTTCCGAGTACTAATTCATCATTATCTCCAGCACCTTCTTGGTGCTCGGATTGGTTGTTGTCTTCGACATCCTCTCTCTGCGCCTTCCTAAGGAGGGGCAGATCCCGCTGTGTACGCGAGGAAGTGCACGAAGTGGCACCTCTGCTTCTCTAACACCTGGGAAACCCAGGCGGATCTGCGTTGGTCTTCCACCGATGTTTGCTGCTCAGGGGATGATTGGGTGGGTGATACATCTCAAACGTATCTATAATTTCTTATGTTCCATGCTACTTTTATGACAATACTTGAATGTTTTATACATACTTTACAGCATTATTATACATTTTCCGGCACTAACCTATTAACAAGATGCCGAAGTGCCAGTTCCTTTTCTGCTTTTTGGTTTCAGAAATCCTACAAAGGAAATATTCGGAATTGGACGAAATCAAGGTCCTATTTTTCCACGAAGCTTCCCGAAGTCCGAAGAGTACACGAAGTGGGGCCACGAGGGCCGAGACCATAAGGCGGCGCGGCACGGGCCCTGGCCGCGCCGCCCTATGGTGTGGGGCCCCTGTGCCCCTCTTGACCTACCCTTCCGCCTACATATAACCTTCGTCGCGAAACCCCCTGTACCGAGAGCCACGATACGGAAAACATTACTGAGACGCCGCCGCTGATGACCCACAAGTATAGGGGATCGCAACAGTCTTCGAGGGAAGTAAAACCCAAATTTATTGATTCGACACAAGGGGAGGTAAAGAATACTTATAAGCCTTAACAACTGAGTTGTCAATTCAGCTACACCTGGAAAAGCACTAGTAACGGGGTGATGTGAAAGTAGCGATAATATGAGAGCAGTAGTAACAGTAACACAGCAGCAGTAATAGCAATATGAGAGGAATGGCACCAGAAAATAGTTGATACTACTTCCAATGACATGTAGAACGAGTATATGATGATGAAAGATGGACCGGGGTTCCAAGCTATCTACACTAGTGGTAACTCTCCAATAACAAGTGTCGGGTGAACAAATTACAGTTGGGCAATTGATAGGATTGAAATAGCATTAAGACAGAACATCAAGTCTATTAATCATGTAGGCATGTTTCCCATATATAGTCATACGTGCTCGCAATGAGAAACTTGTACAACATCTTTTGTCCTACCAGCCGGTGGCAGCCGGGCCTCTAGGGAAACTACTGGATATTAAGGTACTCCTTTTAATAGAGCACCGGAGCAAAGCATTAACACTCCGTGAAAACATGTGATCCTCATATCTAAGCCTTTCCCTCCAGTTGTCCCAATTTCTGTCACTTTGGGGCCTTTGGTTCCGGACATAGACATGTGCATACAACTTGTAGATACAATCTAAGAAATAAGTATAGAGCTTAAATCTAAGATCATGCCACTCGGGCCCTAGTGACAAGCATTAAACACAACAAGATTGCAGCAACAATAACTTCACAAACTTATAGATAGACAATCATAACGTAACAATCCATCGGATCCCAACAAACACAACACCGATTACATCAGATGAATCTCAATCATGTAAGGCAGCTCATGAGATCATTGTATTGAAGTACATGGGGGAGAGTATACCAACTAGCTACAGCTAGAACCCGTAGTCCATGGGGGAACTACTCACGGAGCATGATGGAGGCGGTGGCGTCGATGGAGATGGCTTCCGGGGGCACTTCCCCGTTCCGGCAGGGTGCCGGAACAGAGTTCTGTCCCCCGAATTGGAGTTTCGCGATGGCGGCGGCGCCCCTGGAGTCTTTCTGGAGTTTCGTCAATTGGTATCACGTTTTTAGGTCGAAAGGGCTTATATAGGCGAAGAGTCGGAGTCAGAGGGGCCACGGGGCCTCCTCACACCAGGCCGGCGCGCCCAGGGTGGAGCCCACGCGGCCACCATGTGTGGGGCCCCCAGGGCACCCCTCTGGTCCTCCTTTGACTTTCTGGAAGGTTCCGGGAAAAATAAGATGTTGGGTCTTCGTTTCGTCGAATTCCGAGAATATTGCCCGAACAGCCTTTCTGGAACCAAAAACAGCAGAAAACAGAACTGGCACTTCGGCATCTTGTTAATAGGTTAGTTCCGGAAAACGCATAAAAACATTATAAAGTGTGAGCAAAACATGTAGGTATTGTCATAAAACAAGCATGGAACATCAGAAATTATGGATACGTTGGAGACGTATCAGCATCCCCAAGCTTAGTTCCTGCTCGCCCTCGAGTAGGTAAACGATAAAAAGAATAATTTCTGAAGTGACATGCTACCAACATAATCTTAATCATACCATTGCAAAGCATATGAGATGAACGAAGTGACTCAAGGCAATGATCTATATTTGCTAACAAATAGATAACATATAGCAAAACTTTTCATGAATAGTACTTTCAAGACAAGCATCAAAAGTCTTGCACAAGAGTTAACTCATAAAGCAATAAATTCAAAGTAAAGGCATCGAAGCAACACAAAGGAAGATATAAGTTTCAGCGGTTGCTTTCAACTTTCAACATGCATATCTCATGGATAATTGTCAACATAGAGTAATATGATGAATGCAAATAAGCAAGTATGTAAGAATCAATGCACAGTTGACACAAGTGTTTGCTTCTAAGATGGAAGGAAGTAGGTAAACTGACTCAACATAAAGTAAAAGAATGGCCCTTCGCAGAGGGAAGCATTGATTGCTATATTTGTGCTAGAGCTTTGGTTTTGAAAACATAAAGAGAGCATAAAAGTAAAGTTTTGAGAGGTGTTTGTTGTTGTCAACGAATGGTAGTGGGTACTCTAACCCCCTTGCCAGACAAACCTTCAAAGAGCGGCTCCCATGAATTATTTTTATTTTTGGGTGGCACTCCTTCCAACCTTTCTTTCACAAACCATGGCTAACCGAATCCTCGGGTGCCTGCCAACAATCTCATACCATGAAGGAGTGCCTTTTTATTTTAGTTTTATTATGATGACACTCCCCCAACCTTTGCTTACGCAAGCCATGGCTAACCGAATCCTTCGGGTGCCGTCCAACAATCACATACCATGGAGGAGTGTCTATTTTTGTTAATTAATTTGGGACTGGGAATCCCATTGCCAGCTCTTTTTGCAAAATTATTGGATAAGCGGATGAAGCCACTAGTCCATTGGTGAAAGTTGCCCAACAAGATTGAAAGATAAACACCACATACTTCCTCATGAGCTATAAAACATTGACACAAATCAGAGGTGATAAATTTTGAATTGTTTAAAGGTAGCACTCAAGCAATTTACTTTGGAATGGCAGGAAATACCACATAGTAGGTAGATATGGTGGACACAAATGGCATAGTGGTTGGCTCAAGGATTTTGGATGCATGAGAAGTATTCCCTCTCGATACAAGGCTTAGGCTAGCAAGGTTATTTGAAGCAAACACAAGTATGAACCGGTACAGCAAAACTTACATAAGAACATATTGCAAGCATTATAATACTCTACACTGTCTTCCTTGTTGCTCAAACACTTTTACCAGAAAATATCTAGACCTTAAGAGAGACCAATCATGCAAACCAATTTTAACAAGCTCTACGGTAGTTCTCCACTAATAGGTTTAAACTACATGAAAAAACTTAATCATGATCTACTTGAGAGCTCAAAACAATTGCCAAGTGTCAAATTATCCAAGACATTATGAGGCATTTTCTATTTCCAACCAAATACCAATAAGTATTGTAGCTTCCAACTTTTATCATTGAACATTAAAAGTAAAACGAAGAACAAGTGTTCATATGAAAAAGCGGAGCGTGTCTCTCTCCCAAACAAGGATTGCTAGGATCCATCTTTATTCAAACACAAACAAAAATAAAAACACACAGACGCTCCAAGTAAAGCACATAAGATGTGACCGAATAAAAATATAGTTTCAATAGAAGAAACCTGATAAGTTGATGAAGAAGGGGATGCCTTGGGCATCCCCAAGCTTAGACGCTTGAGTCTTCTTGAAATATGCAGGGATGAACCACGGGGGCATCCCCAAGCTTAGACTTTTCACTCTTCTTGATCATATATCATCCTCCTCTCTTGACCCTTGAAAACTTCCTTCACACCAAACTTCTCATAAACTTCATTAGAGGGGTTAGTACTCAAAAAACTTGAATCCACCTTGGTCCTGTAGTGACACATTGCAAGAACTCAATAAAACATTAGCTACAGCTCTCCACGTCTAGAAAGCCTCACTTAAAGTCCACAAGAGACAATGCAAAAAACAGAGACAGAATCTGCCAAAACAGAACAGCCAGTAAACACGAATTTTAAAATGGTACTTCCGTTGCTCAAATCAGAAAACTCAAAACTAATGATAGTTGCGTACATATCTGAGGATCACACACGTAAATTGGCAGATTTTTCTGAGTTACCTACAGAGAAATATGCTCAGATTCGTGACAGATAGAAATCTGTTTCTGCGCAGAAATCCAAATCTAGCATCAACTTTGCCATAGAGACTTTACTTGGCACAACATTGCAATAAAATAAAGATAAGGAGATGTTGCTACAGTAGTAAACAACTTCCAAGACTCAACAAAACAAAAATTGCTGTAGTAAAATAAACACATGGGTTATCTCCCAAGAAGTGCTTTCTTTATAGCCATTAAGATGGGCTCAGTAATTTTAATGATACTTCCGCAAGAAATAAGCGTTGAAGCAAAAGAGAGCATCAAGAAGCAAATTCAAAGCACATTTAAGCCTAACCCACTTCCTATGAAAAGGGATCTTGTACACAAATAAATTCATGAAGAACAAAGTGACAAGCGTAGCAAGATAAAACAAGAGTAACTTCACAATTCTCAACATAAAGAGGGGAAACTTAACATTATTAAGATGCATATAACCATGTTTCCCTCTCTCATAATAATTTTCAGTAGCTTCATGAACAAACTCAACAATATAACTATCACATAAAGCATGTTTCTCATGATCCATAAACATATAATTTTTATCAAGCTCAAATATAGCGGGATTAAAACTTTCAAACTCACTTTTATCAATAATATAACAAGATGATTGATCAATCTCAAGAGATATGGGACTCATAGATAAAGTCAAGACTTCTCCAATCCCATTTTCATTAGTAGTACAATTAATATTATCAAGTAACATAGGACCATCATCTAGAGATTTATCATAAACATTTGCTAAGCAAAATTCTTTAGTACCATGCATTTCGACATCAGGCACAAACAAAGCATTATCATAAGATTTATCAAAGTAGCATGGATTATCATAGATAACAGTAGCATAATCATTCTCACAAGTTTTACTTATAGGTAATATTTCAAGAGAATCCACAGGCATATAACATTCATCCTCTTTCGGTAAGCATGGAGGACAATCAAATAGTGTAAGAGATAAAGAGTTACTCTCATTAGAAGGTTGGCATGGGTAGCTAATCCATTCTTCCTCCTTTTGTTCATCACTCTCCTCTTCTTTTTCATCCAATGAGCTTTCAGGTTCATCAATTTCCTCCTCTTTTTCATCCAATGAGCTTTCAGGTTCATCAATTTCTTCTTCCACCGGTTCCTGCAAATTGTGAGTGCATTCTTGTGCATTAATGTGTCTCTCTTTATAATCAAGGATATACGGATTCCTACTGTAGCATTCTATACAAGAATTAAGGATAGTAGAGACATAATCTTTAAGGTCCTTACAAATAGCACAAGTTTCATAATTCTCAACCATGAAGGATTCTATCTCGGAGGCTCCCATAAATAAGACAAATTGTTCTACCTCTTCGAACCCATAATGAATATAGCAATTCCGATTATAGTTCTTAATTAAAAATTCCTCACTAAAGCCACATTGAAATTTAAGATGTTTAGTATCCTGTTGAGAGCAACAGTTTATATCATGGCGTCTAAGCAAGATTCTAGCCATTGTATTCAATTTTTCTATCATAGCACTCATTATTTTACCAGTTCTTGATTCTCTATAATTATTATAACATTCTATAAGCTCCAAGTAGGTTGTTGGTTCTCCCATAACAACAGTTTTTAATTTTTAGGTTTTTCAAATTTTTATGGATTTTTGGGTATATAGGAAAAGTAAAACAAGACAAAAAGAAACTAAACAAAAGTAAACTAAGCAAAACAAAATAAAATAAAACAGAGAGAGAGGTAGAGTGTACTCCCCAGGTGAACTTATGAGTAGAGCTATGCCTCCCCGGCAACGGCGCCAGAAAATAGTCTTGATGACCCACAAGTATAGGGGATCGCAACAGTCTTCGAGGGAAGTAAAACCCAAATTTATTGATTCGACACAAGGGGAGGTAAAGAATACTTATAAGCCTTAACAACTGAGTTGTCAATTCAGCTGCACCTGGAAAAGCACTAGTAACAGGGGTGATGTGAAAGTAGCAGTAATATGAGAGCAGTAGTAATAGTAACACAGCAGCAGTAATAGCAATATGAGAGCAATGGCACCAGAAAATAGTTGATACTACTTCCAATGACATGTAGAACGAGTATATGATGATGAAAGATGGACCGGGGTTCCAAGCTATCTACACTAGTGGTAACTCTCCAATAACAAGTGTCGGGTGAACAAATTACAGTTGGGCAATTGATAGGATTGAAATAGCATTAAGACAGAACATCAAGTCTATTAATCATGTAGGCATGTTTCCCATATATAGTCATACGTGCTCGCAATGAGAAACTTGTACAACATCTTTTGTCCTACCAGCCGGTGGCAGCCGGGCCTCTAGGGAAACTACTGGATATTAAGGTACTCCTTTTAATAGAGCACCGGAGCAAAGCATTAACACTCCGTGAAAACATGTGATCCTCATATCTAAGCCTTTCCCTCCAGTTGTCCCAATTTCTGTCACTTTGGGGCCTTTGGTTCCGGACATAGACATGTGCATACAACTTGTAGATACAATCTAAGCAATAAGTATAGAGCTTAAATCTAAGATCATGCCACTCGGGCCCTAGTGACAAGCATTAAACACAACAAGATTGCAGCAACAATAACTTCACAAACTTATAGATAGACAATCATAACGTAACAATCCATCGGATCCCAACAAACACAACACCGATTACATCAGATGAATCTCAATCATGTAAGGCAGCTCATGAGATCATTGTATTGAAGTACATGGGGAGAGAATACCAACTAGCTACAGCTAGAACCCGTAGTCCATGGGGGAACTACTCACGGAGCATGATGGAGGCGGTGGCGTCGATGGAGATGGCTTCCGGGGGCACTTCCCCGTCCCGGCAGGGTGCCGGAACAGAGTTCTGTCCCCCGAATTGGAGTTTCGCGATGGCGGCGGTGCCCCTGGAGTCTTTCTGGAGTTTCGTCAATTGGTATCGCATTTTTAGGTCGAAAGGGCTTATATAGGCGAAGAGTCGGAGTCAGAGGGGCCACGGGGCCTCCTCACCCAGGCCGGCGGCCAGGGTGGAGCCCGCGCGGCCACCATGTGTGGGGCCCCCAGGGCACCCCTCTGGTCCCCCTTTGACTTTCTGGAAGGTTCCGGGAAAAATAAGATGTTGGGTCTTCGTTTCGTCGAATTCCGAGAATATTGCCCGAACAGCCTTTCTGGAACCAAAAACAGCAGAAAACAGGAACTGACACTTCGGCATCTTGTTAATAGGTTAGTTCCGGAAAACGCATAAAAACATTATAAAGTGTGAGCAAAACATGTAGGTATTGTCATAAAACAAGCATGGAACATCAGAAATTATGGATACGTTGGAGACGTATCAGCGCCGCCAATCCCATCTCGGGGGATTCAGGAGATCGCCTCCGGCACCCTGCCGGAGAGGGGAATCATCACCGGAGGGGCTCTACATCATCATGCCCGCCTCCGGATTGATGCGTGAGTAGTTCATCCTTGGACTATGGGTCCATAGCAGTAGCTAGTTGGTTGTCTTCTCCGCATGTGCTATCATTGTTTAGATCTTGTGAGCTGCCTAACATGATCAAGATCATCTATTTGTAATGCTACATGTTGTGTTTGGTGGGATCCGATGAATCTAGAATATTATGTCAAGTTGATTATCAATCTATCATATATGTGTTGTTTATGTTCTTGCATGCTCTCCGTTGCTAGTAGAGGCTCTGGCCAAGTTGATACTTGTAACTCCAAGAGGGGGTAATTATGCTCGATAGTGGGTTCATGCCTCCATTTAATCTGGGACAGTGACAGAAAGTTCTAAGGTTGTGGATGTGCTGTTGCTACTAGGGATAAAACATTGATGCTTTGTCTAAGGATATTTGTGTTGATTACATTACGCACCATACTTAATGCAATTATCTGTTGTTTACAACTTAATACTGGAGGGGGTTCGGATGATAACCCGAAGGTGGATTATTTAGGCATAGATGCATGCTGGATAGCGGTCTATGTACTTTGTCGTAATGCCCTGATTAAATCTCATAGTAATCATCATTGATATGTATTGAATCTTTATTTGTCAATTGCCCACCTGTAATTTGTTCACCCAGCATGTTAGTTATCTTATTGGAGAGACACCACTAGTGAACTGTGGACCCCGGTCCATTCTTTTACATCTGAATACATTCTACTGCAATCATTGTTCTTTACTGTTCTTTGCAAACAAACACCATCTTCCACTCGATACGCTTAATCCTTTGTTTTCAGCAAGCCGGTGAGATTGACACCCTCACTGTTACGTTGGGGCAAAGTACTTTGATTGTGTTGTGCAGGTTCCACGTTGGCGCCGGTTTCACTGGTGTTGCGCCGCACTACATTCCTCCACCAACAACCTTCACGTGCTTCTTGGCTCCTACTGGTTCGATAACCTTGGTTTCTTTCGAGGGAAAACTTGCCGCTGTGCGCATCATACCTTCCTCTTGGGGTTCCCAATGGACGTGTACATCTACGCGCATCAAGCACTTTTTCTGGCGCCGTTGCCGGGAGATCAAGACACGCGCAGGGAGTCTCCACTTCAATCTCTTTACTTTGTTTTTGTCTTGCTTTACTTTATTTTATTTACTGTCTTGTTTGCTACATATTAAAAACACAAAAAAATTAGTTACTTTATTTACTGTCTTGCTAGCTCTATATCAAAAACACAAAAAAATTAGTTACTTGCATTTAGTTTACTTTTGTTATCATGTCTAGCTCTGTACCTGTTACTTCTTCACCTGAGGAATTAGTCTTTACTTTTAAACAAGGGGATGAGGAGAGTTTTAAAGATGCTTGGTCTAGAATTTTTGATGCTTATCGTAAAGCTGAACCTCAAATGACTCTAAGTTTGCTCCTTAGTAATTTTTATTTTGGGCTTATGATTCGCTATAGATATGCCTTAGATGCTATAGTGGGAGGAGATTTCCTTCATTGCAACGGTGATCAAGCTTTTAATGCCATAAAAAATTGGTTGCATCACATAGTTCAGCTAATAACTTTGATTCAGCTCTTATTAGCATTTATAATAGATTAAACACTCTTGAGACCAGTGCATCTTACTTGAAAGAAAATTATGGTTATGTTCGAAACCGTCTTGATGAAGTTTTAGTGAACTCTGAACCCTCAATGTGGAACCCTACTATTAAAGTTATTATTGGTGGTGAAACTTTTCATGCCCGTTGTGATATTATGTCTGAATTTTGTCTTATGCCTAAGAGTATTTATGAATCTTTGACACTTTGGGGACTTGTTGAAGGGGGAGAAGGAATAACTCTTATTGATAACTCCGTTATAATTCCTAAGGGAATAGCCGAGGGTGTGCACACAACCATTCTTGGAAGAACAGTATCCACTGATTATCTTGTTATTGAATGTGTAGGAACAGGACAAATCACACTTGGAAGATCCCTGCTGAAACTATTGGGAGCAATCATAAATACGGGAGAAGGCACCCTAAAAATCACACCGGGAGGCCGACATGTATTCCCAAAACCAAAGAGTAAGAAAAAGAGTAAGAAGGGTAGGCGTAAAGCCCGAGGTAATGTTGATGCACTTTCTGCGCCTAGCTGAAAGGCGTTAAAGAAAAGCACTTCTTGGGAGATAACCCATGTTTTATTTTGTTTACTGTATTGTTGAGTCTTGGAAGTTGTTTACTACTGTAGCAACCTCTTCTTATCATGTTTTTGTTCCAAGTAAAGTTTCTATGTTAAAGTTGATGCTATATTTGGATTGCTGCGCAGAAACAGCATTGCTGTCTGTCACGAATTCTCGCAGAGCTCTCTGTAAAAAAATCAAAAAAATCTGAAAATTTACGAGCGTGATCCTAAGATATGTACGAAACTTTCATTAGTTTTGAGTTTTTCTGTTTGAGCAAGTTAAGTGCCCCTGCAAAATTCGTCTTTACGGACTGTTCTGTTTTTGACAGATTCTGCCTTTTATTTCACATTGCCGCTTTTGCTATGTTGAATGAGTTTCTTTGTTCCATTAACTTTCAGAAGCTTTGTGCAATGTCCAGAAGTGTTAAGAATGATTGTGTCACCTCTTAATATGTGAATTTTTGATTATGCACTAACCCTCTAATGAGTTTGCTTGAAGTTTGGTGTGGAGGAAGTTTTCAAGGGTCAAGAGAAGAGGATGATATACTATGATCAAGAAGAGTGAAAGGTCTAAGCTTGGGGATGCCCCGGTGGTTCATCCCTGCATATTTTAAGAAGACTCAAGCATCTAAGCTTGGGGATGCCCAAGGCATCCCCTTCTTCATCAACAACTTATCAGGTCACTTCTAGTGAAACTATATTTTTATTCCATCACATCTTATGTTCTTTACTTGGAGCGTCTTTTGCTTTTATTTTCGTTTTGGTTTGAATAAAGTTGGATCCCATCATCCTTATATTGGAGATATTACGCTCCGCTTTTTCATATGGAACACTTGTGTTCTTAATTGTGCTTTAATGTTCATGGCGAAGGCTGAAATTGCTTCGTTAAATTGCTATTTGGTTGGAATCAGAAAATGCTGCATATGGTTTGGAAATTTGGCAATTGTTTGAGCTCTCATAGATCATGTTTAAGCTCTTGCATCATGTAGTTTAATCTATTAATGAAGAACTACCGTAGAGCTTGTTTAATTTGGTTTGCATGATTGGTCTCTCTAAGTCTAGATATTTTCTGGTATAGTGTTTGAATAACAAGGAAGACAGTGTAGAGTCTTATAATGCTTGCAATTTGTTCTTGTGTAAGTTTTGCTGTACCTGTTCATACTTGTGTTTTCTTCAAACAACCTTGCTAGCCCAAACTTTGTACTGAGAGGAAATGCTTCTCGTGCATCCAAACACCTTGAGCCCAAATCCATGCCATTTGTGTCCACCATATCTACCTACTATGTGGTATTTTTCTGCCATTCCAAAGTAAATTACTTGAGTGCTACCTTTAAAATTTCATTCCTTTACCTTTACAATATATAGCTCATGGGACAAATAGCTTAAAAACTATTGTGGTGATGAATATGTAGTTATGTGTCTTAATTCTTATAAGTTGCTTGTTGAGCGGTAACCATGTTTCTGGGGACGCCATCAACTTTACCTTTGTTGGATATCATGTGAGATGCTATGCATGTTCGTCTTGTCTGAAGTAAGTGCGATTTCATGATCAAATGGTTTGAGTATGCATATGTTAGAGAAGAACATTGGGCCGCTAACTAAAGCCATGTATCATGGTGGAAGTTTCAGTGTGGACATACAACCTCAATCTCTTATGAGAATATTATTTGTTGTTGAATGCTTAAGCATTAAAAGAGGAGTCCATTATCTGTTGTCTATGTTGTCCCGGTATGGATGTCTAAGTTGAGAATAATCAAAAGCGAGAAATCCAATGCGTGCTTTCTCCTTAGACATTTGTACAGGCGGCATAGAGGTACCCCTTTGTGACACTTGGTTGAAACATATGTTATGCGATGATAATCCGTGTTTTCCGAGCTGATTAGGACAAGGTGCGAGCACTATTAGTACTCTATGCATGAGACATGCAACTTGTAGGAAGTATTATGCATAGTACATATGAATTATTACTACCGTTGACAAAATTGTTTTTATGTTTTCAAAATAAAAGCTCTAGCACAAAAATAGTAATCCATGCTTCCCTCTGCGAAGGGCCATTCTTTTACTTTATGTTGAGTCAGTCTACCCACTTCTTTCTATCTTAGAATCAAACACTTGTGTTAACTGTGTGCATTGATTCTTACATGTTTACTTATTGCACCTGTTATATTACTCTATGTTGACAAATATCCATGAGATATACATGTTACAAGTTGAAAGCATTCGCTGAAACTTAATCATCCTTTGTGTTGCTTCAATGCATTCTACTTAGAATTTATTGCTTATGAGTTAGCTCTTATGCAACTCTTATTGATGCTTGTCTTGAAAGTACTATTCATGAAAAGTTTTGCTATATGATTCATTTGTTTAGTCATTATCTTTGTTAGCAATCTTTTGTTCAGATCACTCCATTCATCTCATATGCTTTACAATAATGTTGATCAAGATTATGTTGGTAGCATGTCACTTCAGAAATTATTTGTGTTATCGTTTACCTACTCGAGGGCGAGTAGGAACTAAGCTTGGGGATGCTTGATACGTCTCAAACGTATCTATAATTTCTTATGTTCCATGCTACTTTTATGACAATACTTGAATGTTTTATACATACTTTACAACATTATTATACATTTTCCGGCACTAACCTATTAACAAGATGCCGAAGTGCCGTTCTGTTTCTGCTGTTTTTGGTTTCAGAAATCCTACAAAGGAAATATTCTCGGAATTGAAATCAACGCCCGGTCCTATTTTTCCACGAAGCTTCCAGAAGACCGAAGAGTACACGAAGTGGGGCCACGAGGGGCCGAGACCATAAGGCGGCGCGGCCTGGGCCCTGGCCGCGCCGCCCTATGGTGTGGGGCCCCTGTGCCCCCTCTTGACCTACCCTTCCGCCTACATATAGCCTTCGTCACGAAACCCCCTGTACCGAGAGCCACGATACGGAAAACATTACTGAGACGCCGCCGCCAATCCCATCTCGGGGGATTCAGGAGATCGCCTCGGCACCTGCCGGAGGGGAATCATCACCGGAGGTGCTCTACATCATCATGCCCGCCTCGGATTGATGCGTGAGTAGTTCATCCTTGGACTATGGGTCCATAGCAGTAGCTAGTTGGTTGTCTTCTCCGCATGTGCTATCATTGTTTAGATCTTGTGAGCTGCCTAACATGATCAAGATCATCTATTTGTAATGCTACATGTTGTGTTTGGTGGGATCCGATGAATCTAGAATATTATGTCAAGTTGATTATCAATCTATCATATATGTGTTGTTTATGTTCTTGCATGCTCTCCGTTGCTAGTAGAGGCTCTGGCCAAGTTGATACTTGTAACTCCAAGAGGGAGTAATTATGCTCGATAGTGGGTTCATCACTACAAGAAAAGTTCTGATAGACAACGTCTCAAAATCGTCCGCTAAGGGGTATTTTTCGTCGCCTATGGGCCTAACCCGACGATATGGGTTCCGTTGTGGAAACTGCGTCAGGCAAAGTCCAACGACGATTTTTTCGGTCCGTCGCGCTTGGGCGCCCTTCCGCCACGGAAAATCGGACCGTTGCGGAAGTGTTTTCGGGAGCCCGTTGACTGCTGACGTCATGCAAACTGACACGTGGCAGACGCCGTTAACTGCCAGTTAACGGCGTTAACCGGCTGAAACCCCGTGGTAGATGGTAGGCCCACACGAGGCCTGCCACGTCTTAAGCGGGCCGGGCCAGATGACATAGTTTGACCGGTCAACTATATAGCTGGGCTGGTCCATTAGTTACGTGGGCCGGGCCTAACCTCTAATGTTGACTGGTCAAAACTTAAATGGGCCGGCCCATTTAACATGTGGGGTCCACCTTACAGCAACTGGGCCGGCCCAAGAAGCAAGTGGACCGGGCCAAAAACACAGGTGGGTCCCACTTTCCTGTTAAAGGGCCGGCCCATTTAGTGTGTGGGGTCCACCGTAGAGCAAGTGGGCCGGGCCAAAAACACAGGTGGGTCCCACTTTCCAGGTAAAGGGTCGGCCCATTTCGTTTGTGGGGTCCACCATACAGCAAGTGGGCCGGCCCAACAAAATAGTGGGCGGGCCAAAAACACAGGTGGGTCCCACTTTCCTGTTGGCGGCCCATTTCGTATGTGGGGTCCACCATATAGCAAGTGGGCTGGCCCAACAAGATAGTGGGCCGGGCCAAAAACACAGGTGGGTCCCACTTTCCTGCTAAAGGGCCGGCCCAATTAGTATGTGGGGTCCACCATATAGCAGGTGGGCCGGCCCAACAAGACAGTGGGCCGGGCCAAAAACGGTGGGTCCCACTTTCCTCTTAAAGGGCCGGCCCATTTAGTATGTGGGACCACCATATAGCAAGTGGGCCGGCCCAACACGATAGTGGGCCGGGCCAAAAACACATGTGGGTCCCACTTTCCTGTTAAAGGGCCGGCCCAACTAGTATGTGGGGTCCACCATATAGCAAGTGGGCCGGCCCAACAAGATAGTGGGCCGGGCCAAAAACACAGGTGGGTCCCACTTTCCTCTTGAAGCGCCGGCCCATTTATTTTGTGGGGTCCACCAAAAAGCAAATGGGCTGGCCCAACTAATTAGTGGGCCGGCCCAGTAGTTGGTGGGGTCCACCTTAAAGCAAGTGGGCCAGCCCAATTAGTGTGGGGTCCACCGTAAATCAAATGGGCTGGCCCAAGAAGTAAGTGGGCCAGCCCGTTTAGTTGCTGTTTATATGCCGGCATAATATGCGCTTTAGGATTTTGCGGGCAGGCACATATGTGATTTCGCTTAATAGGGCCGTTTAAGGGATGGGAATTCGTGATTTAGATACTGAGAATATTTACGCAGCATTGATTTCTGTCGGATAGCCTCACTTACCACAAGCACCAAAGAAAAAATGCGCGAAAGAACTATAAAAACTAACTAAATATTACATCAGCTGCAAGGCATTGAAAAAAATATTACAGAACCCAAAGAAATTGAATGGTAATTAAACCTAGCAATACAATGAAGCGATCCGGCAATCTTTTAAGTTGTCCATGCAGCACCTATATCTGAAACAAAGACATTACAAGTTAAGACAGCAACAATGGAAAGGCAAAGACACTACAATATTGTTTGGCAAAGAATTTGGAACTCATCATTTCGTCATTATAACAAGATCATTGTAATGCGCACAATAAGCAAACAAAGAGTGCATGCCGCATACCAACAGCCAATATAACAGAGCATGTTAGAATGAAACAGCAGACTTACTACTGTCGAGTCCCATGCAAACCAACATGTTCAGGGAGTACAAAATTGGCATGAACAACATAGTAGCAGGCTATAAATTTTGTAACAACGACTGAGCAAGATGAAGTTATGATGGCTACATCTACAGAGCAGGGAATGTAAACCAAAAATAGAAGTTACGATGGCAAAAGCTAAAGAGGAGGGAATGTGAACCAACATGTGCCAAGTGCAATTACTTCATTTTGGCCGTGAACTAAATAATACTCCTGAACTTATAGTGAAGGGGATGCAAATCAAGATGTTTCGGGATATAAACTTGTAATGAGCAACACATGGAGGATAGTTAATGCTGGAGCTTAGGATGGACCAGATACAGAATATAGTGGGATCACCTGTGAACTTGTATAAGAGGGAATGCAAACCAATATGTTCAGCTTTCCATATGTGAGCGTCATGCCAAGTCAGAGAAACAAGTCAATAATGCAGCTTTTGAAGAACAAGATGGCACGCAAAATTATTATCTAGTAGTATGACAAGTTTATTTGTACTACAGGCTAGATAGCAGAGTGATAGCATGCCAAACTAAGTCCTTACT
This sequence comes from Lolium multiflorum, assembly GCA_030979885.1. Classification (NCBI taxonomy): domain Eukaryota; kingdom Viridiplantae; phylum Streptophyta; class Magnoliopsida; order Poales; family Poaceae; genus Lolium; species Lolium multiflorum. Next base: position 211,209,179 of record CM061748.1, read on the forward strand.
TTGTTAGCTTACAATGAACTAGATACAAAACAATGGCATCACCTGTAGTACAGGGAATGCAAGCCAACATGTTCATGGAGTAAAAAATTGGCACAAACAACATAGTAGCAGGCCATAATTTTTGTAACAACGACTGAGCAAGATAAAGTTATGATGGCTAGATCTACAGAGCAGGGAATGTAAACCAAATATAGAAGTTACGATGCCAAAAGCTATAGAGCAGGGAATGCGAACCAACATGTGCAATTACTTAAAATTGGCCATGAACTAAATAATAGCAGGATGTTACTATAATACCTACAGTATAATTTTTGTAACAACGACTGAGCAAGATAGAAGTTATGATGGCTACATCTACAGAGCAGGGAATGCAAACCAAAATGTTCAATCGCTTAAAGTTAGCAATGAAGTAGAAAATAGCAACGTGTTACGGTCATAGCTAGGAATGAACTAAAAGAGCTTCAGACAAACAAGCATCTGAACCCAGAACATGGCGCTAAAACAAGGGACTTACATTAGGAGAAGCACTCTGTGGGAGTCACAGCAGATCTTCCTGGGGTTGATAGATCCGGTGATGAAGTACGCTACATGTGCTACTTGGGGTTGGAGAGACGGCCATTACACTTCATGGTTACTCATCTCATCTGCAATCGTTAGCACAAACAGGTTCCCCCAAGATTAAACAAGAACTTGCAGGCAAGCAATAGAAAAGCGACAGTAGAAGAGTTTAGATCATGCACGGCGCCGGTGAAGCAGATCCGGTTCATGCACAGCGGTGTCGGTGAGCAAGATACGATGCGGTGGACGACGGATCCGGCGAAGCGGCTCCGGTGGGGTGGACGATACCGCAGCTGAAGCGACTGCGGTAGACTGCTGGATGAGCATATGGTTTCGAGGTTCGGCGGGGATGATCCGGTCCGGTTGATGACGGCGTCGATGAAGCGGCTCCGGCAGGCAGCCGGATGACGAGGATCGCGAGGGCTCGGGTAGGCCAGGGAAGTCCGGCGGGGATGTTCCGGTGCGGTGGTCGTGGAGGTGGGAGAGAGGGACTTGGGAAGTTCCGGTGGGTGGTCTGAGGGAAATGAATTTTTTTGGGAGGGTTTCCGGGCTAGGGAGGTGGTGATCCAAAAAATGACGGGCAGACCCCCCCACCAACCGACTTTGCTGTCATCTCCACAGGGGTAGAATGGGAATTTGGAAGCGTACGAAATTTTTGTATTTTGTAGGCGGGAAGTTTTGCCGCTATGAGATTTTGAATTTCGCTAAGGTCCAAGTATAATGATAAAAAATTGTGAGACCGTACTAGTACCTCTGTTCAAGGCCGAGTGCAAAATCAAATCATCATCATCTTGAATATTGGTCACTACCATGGTCATGATCTATCTCTGAAATTAGCGTATCCGCTATATCAAAGTATAATGATAAAAAAAATTGTGAGACCGTACTAGTACTTCTATTCTAGGCCGAGTGCAACATCAAATCATCATCACGTTAAAAATTTGTTACCATGATCATGATCTATCTCTGAAATTGGCGCATCCGCTATATCTTTCAAAGTATAATTATACGAGTAATAAAAATTGTGAGACCATACTAGTACTTCTGTTCAAGTTCGAGTGCAACATTAAATCATCATCACGTTGAAAATTTGTTACCATGATCATGATCTACCTCTGAAAATGGGCGCATCCGCTAAAACTTGCAAAGTATAATGATACAAAATTGTGAGACCGTACTAGTACTTATGTTCAAGGTCGAGTGCAACATCAAATCATCATTACATTGAAAAGTGTGTTACCATGATCACGATCTATCTCTGAATTTGGCGCATCCGCTAAATCTCGCAAAGTATAATGATAAAAAAATTGTGAGATTGTACTAGTACTTCTATTCAAGTTCGAGTGCAACATCAAATCATCATCACGTTGAAAATTTGTTACCATGATCATGATCTGTCTCTGAATTTGGCGCATCTGCTAAATCTTGCAAAGTATAATGATAAAGAAATTGTAAGACAGTAGTAGTACTTCTGTTCAAGGTCGAGTGCAACATCAAATCATCATCACGTTGAAAATTTGTTACCATGATCCTCTGAAAATAGGCGCATCCGCTAAAACTTGCAAAGTATAATGATACAAAATTGTGAGACCGTACTAGTACTTATGTTCAAGGTCTAGTGCAACATCAAATCATCATTACATTGAAAATTGTGTTACCATGATCATGATCTATCTCTGAATTTGGCGCATCCGCTAAATCTCGCAAAGTATAATGATAAAAAAATTGTGAGACTGTACTAGTACTTATGTTCAAGGCCGAGTGCAGGATCAAATCATCATCATGTTGAAATTTGTTACAACGATCATGACATATCTCTAAAATTGGCGCATCCGCTAAATCTTGCACGTGGCGCATCTCGGTGCGGAGCAACAAGCCGGTGCTATCAAGGTTGAGGCGTCGGTAGCGTCATCGGGCTCTCCTCTTTTGATAGATCTTCTACATGGCGTGGCGCACCGCCCACCGAGAAGCAGTCATATGTGAGATCGACGTGGAGACGTCGCCGGCATCCTCGAGGCGCGACCGCCCTTCTACGAGCCAGAGTCGACTCAAGGTATGAATCCATGCGCTGTCGCGTCCCTTCTGCATATGAAGTGGAATGCCTTAGATTTATTGTTCTTCTCTTACGATTATTTGCCGGACATGTGTGCTCTTTCTCTGAATATATTGCTTGAAAAGCTAACCAAGTTACTTAAATTCACTTCGTTCTTAATCTTGCGTGCCAATTTTGTTATTTTTGCTGAGAGTGGTGCGCGCAAGGAAATTTATTTCTGGGTGTGCTGAGCTGTTAGGCCTAAGTCGAAATCCTCAGCTAAACAAGGCCTCAGCTTAACACATAAAAAGGTGTTCAATCTCGCCCACAATGTCCTCTTCTTTCCTCTTCCTTTATTGGAACTTGTTTTGCAGACAAGGAAAGTGGCACGTGTAATGTGAGTAAAACCCTCTTAGCCAAAATCAGCTACGAGCAAGATTTTATGTATTGTAGATTCCCCAATTGACTCTCATCCCCAATGTAGTCTTTTTTATGTCAGTATAGACTTCTTTACTGGATGTATACTATCGTACATGGCATGCATTTGCCTAATGAGGAGCATTGTATTGCCATTCTAGCCAACCTGATCGATCTGTCAAGCTTCATGCACGAGATGCCATGTTTAATTTACTCCCTCGCTCCGATCCATATTTATTGGTGTAAAATGAATGTGAATCGGAGGGAGTACTCTTCTTAGATAGTACTATACCAGTTCAAAAAAAAGTACTGTACTACTACATCACAAATGCATCAAAAGAGTACTACATCACAAGACCACCACGGTTGTACTAGTAGAGTTTAATGCTTAACTTCCAAAGGGAATAAGATTACACATATGAACTTTAAACAGGCGCTGTCCGATGTCTGCTTGTTTGGGAGCACAACATAAATAATACTACCCCCGTCCATACATAAGTGACTAAACTTTGTCTGAAGATGTTTCATCTATATATGTTTTTAGTGTGTAGATACATCCGTATCTTGAAGGAAAAAGGTGAGCCGCTAACTTTTTGAATAGAGTGAGTAATACAATTCGGATAAACAATGGTGTAGTAAAACAAATACTCCTGCCCATCATAAAACAAAACACAGACTGACTCAAATATATGTACAGATCACAAAAAAGGTTTCATCAGAACCCGAACATATACATGCAGAAATGACCGTTTGATCACATAAAACAAAGGTTTCGTGGCATATTTATGCCCCCAAAACAAGCAGACGTAGGACAGCGCCAACGTACTAGCAGCTAGCACTATGGAGCTGCAGTACAAACAAATGGTGCAGCGACATTTCCACCAGAACGAAAACTAAAAGACATCAGACCAAACAAAAGCTGGGCTATCACTTCTTGCCCAAACAAGCCTTGCTCCTTCATATGCGACTTCCTTTTCTCTTATGGATGTTGAACTTTGAATTAGATGGGTTCCTGACAGCGCGTTCTTTTTCGTGTCCTTGATGTTGCACTCTGGATCAGGTCGGTTACTGTCAGGAAATGAACAAATTGATCAGCAAAAGTCATATGTAAATGAATGCAAAGGTTACATATGAATGACTAACCCGGTCTAACTGAGTAGGGATGTAAAGTGCACCAACGTCTAGCAGAATTGTACTTTCTCCACTGCCAGTTGCTCATATCTAATTGGAATACTCCCTCCTTTGCCCGTACAACCAGCTCATTTTTGTCCTCAAATACGCAGAGTAACCTTACTGGATGTTTCCAATTGTATGGAAATGATGTGTCAAGGCCAAAAAAAGTATCCAATTCAAAATTTATATGACATGTCCATGACTCGTGATCGCCTGTTGATGATCTTGTACTGGTCCATGTTTGTAGGGTGAAGTCTCTTATAACAGCAAGGGCAACATCTCCATTATGTCCCTTGAAGATGTGAATGTTAAGCATGAATATATCATGCGTCTCATGAGGGCACTGAATATATTTCAGAGTCTTCTTTGCATGGTCAAGCTCAATGATATATCTAGACTTCGTTGGCCAGTACAAAATACCCCCTATGAGAGTTGCCGGTCTACGGTCAATCTCTGACAGCATCGGAGTTGATCGAGCTAGAAACTCCCATTCTTTTGAATCTGGTGAGTAGATATGAGCCTGTGCATCGTAACGTTTAGTTGTTATCCAAACAACCGAGAACTTGCCACAATGTGTAAACGGTTCAGAGTTGTTTCTCGAACAGAGAATTGAGCCGCTGCTTTCAATTGTGTGATTGCGCCACAATGGTGGTTCTGGTATCGCTGTGAGAACTTGCCTAATTGGATCCCAGACTGATATATACCCTCTGGATACATTAGAATGGAGTAGCACCATACCATCGCGGCATCCCAGGACATAGATTTTGGGACCGTTCACTTGAGACGGGATTGCCAGCATCTTCAAGATGGCCGGGTGAAGATCATGCTCTGTGATGAATCGATTGTCCTCGGAGTTGTTGGTGAAAAACCCTAGCAACGGGTTTCCTCCGTTGTGTGACACAGTTAGCTTTCTGAAATAATTGCTTCCCATACATTGCCTCCATGCTTTCTTGGTGCCTGATGCAGCTAGTAAGCAGGTTGGATGGGGAGGAAGCCTGACAAGAATCTGAGAGACTACATCTCCAGGCAGATCGTTGATTGTTGTGGGTGTCCTTCGACTGAAGCTGGTAGGATTATGCAAATCGCACGATGCATCGTCAAAATTATGTAAACAGCACACTGCATCATCTATTTTTTAAAACAAAATGCAACATCTAATTTGACTAAGCAGCAAAATGCATCATCTAATTCATCATCAAAGTTTCCTAAACTGCACGGTGCATCAGCAAAATCAAAATAGTGTAAACAGCACAATGCATCAGCAAAATCAAAATAATGTAAACAGGACAATGCATCAGCAAAATCAAAATAATGTGAACAGCACAATGCATCAGCAAAATCAAAATATTGTAAACAGGACAATGCAATTGTAATCCTGTTGCATAATCAATGAAGCCCTTAATTTGCAAAAAAAAAAAAACACCACAAAAATAGGACGCACCAACGGAAGGCAATCTCGCATATACAGTAATAATTGCTAACGTGTCAACACGATTGGAGGAAAAAGAGACCTCTACAGGACCCAAAACGCTGTGGTAACATCAGATGGGGTTAGCTTTGATATAGGTAATAAAATGTAAACAGCACAATACATCATCTAAGTTGACAGCAAAATTCTTCATCGAAATTTCCCACACTGTTCAAGGAATCAGAAAAATTACCTAAAAGGCTAAAAGAGCAAAATGCATCATCAGAGTAAAATATATGTAAACAGTACAATGCATCATCCAACTTTTGGCTAAACAGCAGAGAGCATTAGCTAGGTTGACAGAAAAACAAAAACAAAAAAAACCATGAAAAATTCCTGAAGAGGTGAGTGCATCAGAAAAATTACTACCTAAAAAGCATAATGAATCACCCAAATTACAAAAGAAGCAGAATGCATCATCAAAAATACAAAAACATCTCAATGCATCATCACGTCTGGTTTGGGCAAAAAACCCAATCCACCAGATCTAACCTCATTGCAGTTGGGGAAGGTAGAACTTACAAAGGGGTTGACGAGTCACGATCATATGCAACAAGCGCCGCCTTAGATGAAGTCACCATCCAAGCTCTCGACGCGTTCAAAGCAGCCAGCTTCGAAGCCTCCGACGGTTCTCCCGGCTGCGCCGCCAAAACTCTCGAAGCACGCGCCAAGACTTTCCAACAAAATGCAGCTTCGATACGAGCATTTGCCAGCGCCACAGCGCCCGGGCCCGTCCTAGCCACCGCCTTCGCCTTTGCCTCCGCATCCGCTTTACATGTCTCCGCCGATGCATGCAGAGCATCCGTCTCCGCTTTCCATGTATCCGCCGACGCAGTGTAGGCATCGAGCGACGCCGTTTTCATTTCCTAGAAAACCCAGTAAGTTACTCACATTGCAATCCCCAAATTAAGGTTATATCGAACACAATGACCGATGAACCTCTGTACTCGCCGGAGGTTGGAGATGTACATACCTGCGAAGATCGGTCCGGTGGTGCTTGACGGTGGTGCGTCGGGGACGGGGGAGAACTCGGCGGGGAGAATGGTGGCGCGGCCCAAGACGGCGGCGCGGAGAGGGGCGACGGTGCGGTCATCGAACCTCGGCAGACAGTATTTTGTATATATATATGAGAAGAAGAATAAAGTCTGGTCGAATGAGGCAGCGCGACCGGCAGAGTACAACCGAAGGCTACTAGTGCTACCTTGGAGTATTGTAGTAATATAACATAATAAAAATAATGGCCTTGTTTAAACCACTCTTGTCAGTGTGGCATCGCTTCCAAATTTAATGCATTCTGTGGAAATCGGAATAATGCTGTAAAAACTCTCATACTAGTGTGGTATATATAGCATGCACCGACACTTTTCAACAAAATGTCGTCTCCATTTCATAGGAGACTGCTTGCACACTGGGATACGATGCTGACATGACGAAGGGCGCAGAAGTATTTTGGAGTATTTCATTCGAGCAGATCGGGGCGACGGTGCGTCTTTGGAGGGAATACCGTGTGGTGTGTCTTTGGAGGGAATACCGTACGTACTTAGGAGTATTTCATTCGAGCAGACTGCTTGCACACTGGGATACGATGCTGACATGACGAAGGGCGCAGAAGTTTGCGAAAATGGTTGTACTACCATCCGACCATTAGTATAATCGAGCAGCCTAGTATAATCATTGCGCGATAGCTTACACGAGAAGGAAAAGAGCCGAACAGCTGTGGATAATAAAAGCATTTGGCTCTTCGAGGATCCTTCTTCTACTGCCTTCTCAAAGGAGTACTACTATTGTAATCTTTTTTTTGTTTTTCTGGGACCTTCGGGTCCCTTCCCCGTTGAAAAGTGAAGTGTTTCGAATACATTCATATGCCTATGTTTCTATTTTTACAAGCAAATAAATAACAAAGGATGACTCAATGCACAAGTTGATCTCATTTTGAAATTTTTTAAAACTTCTTCTATTGTATTCAAATTTGATTAGAAGGAGTCGATCGATTGTACATGCCAATCGTATAGCTTGGTGGGTGGATTGGCATTTGAAGTTTGGTCATTGTGTTCTTGTTTGTTACCACCCTCGCAAGGCACGTCCAAGTATTTCCTGTCAGAATTTATGGCATGTATGTAGTTAAATAACCTACATTATTTCAATTATGAGTTTAATTACTAGGCAAAAGCTTAAAAATCCATATATAGTTCCAGATTAAGATGAACAAATCCTTGAACCTATATCTACAAAATTGATGGCACTAACACATCCTACCAAGCGGAAAGCATGTCTACCCTACTGCTTCCAAAAGGTGGAATTATGACAATAATGTGCAACTGTTAAAATTTGGTAGCCCTCCTTCACAATTAACACACATCTAGCCATTTTTGTACAGTAATAAAAAAGGGAAATCATTCTTTCATGCATGCATATAATTGTTAGAATCTCTTGTTTGTGAAGTTGCTTAAAATACGATCTCTTCCAAACTTGAGGTCATATGATAACTAAAAAGTTTTGTATGGCGGGATTTTGCATCAAAGGACATGCGCACAATACTCACTTGTGGGCAGAAAGCCAAACAAACTCATATTACTAGGTTTGTATTAATTTGTTCAAGAAATTTCACCATCACACATGATTTTGTGCTTGCGTTAATTTTACTTTAAAAACTTCTTCCAAATTCAAATTTTCTTCAAACATGCCAACGGTACATGTCTACCAATTAATAATTAAGGGTACACCACACGTACTGCCTCGTAGGGTACATAAAAAATTATACTATATTTTATGGCATGTACTAATTTCACATAATCTACAACTCAACGTCGAGTTTAATGATCAGCCCAGAACTAGAAAACAAATATACATATAGTTGCAAATTAACCTAGAAAAGCTCTAGTATCCTTTAAAACCCTAGAAAATGGACATGCATGCATGCATCCTACTCATAATAATTAATTAAGGTCTCGATCTCTATACTGCTCACGAAGTTTGGAATTCTGGCAAATATGCAACTTGTTTCATTAATTTACCATGGCGAGATAGATGCATGCACATCGATCACTTAAAAAATATAAAGTTTGTAAAGGATTTGGCATCCATATATGCTCACCGGATATATAGATAAGGCCAAGCAAACACATCGAATATTTCTGAAGAAATGTTTTTGCTAGAACCTTCAAATTTTTAGATTTACATCACACACAAAGAACACACCTTTAATTTCGCCAGGTTTGTGCACTAATAAAGTACTCCTACAGTACTAGAAATTGGATTGTTCTACTCCGGAGTGATATGCTCACCGGAGTATTTTTGGATCTTAGCTGGAGCGGCGTTTGGCGGTTGCACGAAGCCGTGCTGGATGTTAAGCCTGTCGAGGCACGCCTGGTGGAAAGCGTGCGCCACCTTAGCCTCATCGGCGCGCCGCTGCAATGCTGCGTCCCTGGGATTTGCAGCCGCCGCATTCTTAGCCTGCACGAAAGCTTGCAGAGCATCCCGGCATCTATAGAGTGCCGGGAACATCACGTTATATACGAGCTCCTTGGCGGTGTTGCTCCTGCAAAGGGCGTCGCCGTGATGCGCTTCGAAAGAACGGCCTGGCTCCACGGCCGGCACCGCCTGAAGTGCGGTCGGATTAGGCGGCTGGCCACGGGAGCTCCCTGCCTCCGCATCGTTCGCGCCGGCCGGGAAGGGGATCTCACCTGCTGGCAAAGAAAACCATGCGGCATGCGCGGGCGGAAAAGCCGGCCAGGGCCGAGCGGGCGTCGCATGCGGGGTTGCGTGGGAGATCCCTGCCTCTGCATCCATCGGCCCGCACGGGAAGCGGCTGGCGAGGGGCTCCACGGCCAGCGCCGCCGCCGCGGGCTGAACAACCGGCCAGTGCAGAGCGGGCGGGTTATGCCTTGGTGCGCGATGGACGAAGCGAAGGCGGCGCTGATGCTCCGCTTCCTCGTCGGTGGTAGGACTACGCGCGCGGCGACCAGAGCCAAGTCGGAAGGCCATAGATATGTCGATTGGTCACTTAAGCTGGAGAGAGGTTCTCTTACCATTTCGGAGAAGCGGAGTAAGAGGAAGTTGTTGCTTATACGGGTTCACTGCCACGTTGGGTTAAGAGGGGCAAAGTTGGTCAATGCCTAGGAAGTTGGAATCGTTTTGGCCCCAATTTTTTAATTACCTTGCGGTTCATCTCTCGGTCTCTCCCACCTCTTCACTATCCCTCCCCTTGCCTCCTTTCATGCTTCATCGTAGTGCATCTTGTTTTTCTAGCACCTTCACAAAAATCATACACATTTGGCCGATTCTGTCATTGTGTGCACTAATAAAGTAAAAAATCCATTATATGTGAATAAACGTTTAATACACTAGCTCGCAAAGATGTTTCTCAAGGCGATATGCACAATGCCTGCCAAAAATGGGTCATGATAACTAAATTTCGTGTTAATTTTTGCATGACATGTACTCACTTGTGTATGAAGCCAAGCAAACTCATAATCTATACCAAAAAAATGTGAAAGAGTTCTTTTTAGTATCCTTCATACATGGGGTTCCTATTTTTACTTTCTATTTTTACTAGTTACAAGTACTCATGCATGAAAACTTTTGAAAATATGTGCATTTTGGGCTGTGTGGAGACATGGTACAATAATATATTCAAGTTGATATACAAAGTCTAGACATATTCAAACTAGACAAATAATGTATCTAACCCCCTAACCCTAAACTCTGTCTTATGAAGTCAAGCATGCATGAAGAGAATTGGTTTTGGGTTTCAAACATGGAAATTTCAAAATCATCCCAAAAGCTTCATTTTAGAGCGACTAAGAAGGATCCAGGCTTACCTTTCCATTTTCATGTTTTAAACTTGTTTAAATCTTGGTCAAATCCTAGATTTAACCAAGATTCAAATGGGCATAAAATAAAAAAATGAAAAAATGAAAAACCAAAGCGCACATAGTCTTCTTATATGTCATATAGTAAGCATTAAAGTTGGTAAACAAGGTCTAGACATATTCAAACTAGACAAATCATGTATATACCCCCTAACCCCTAAACTCTATCTTATGACGAAGTCAAGCATGAAGATTAAGTGGTTTTGGGTTTCAAACATGGAAATTTTGAAAACCTCCCAAAAACTTCATTTTAGGGTGACTAAGAAGGATACAGGCTTCCCTTTTCATTTTCATGTTCTATACTTGTTTAAATCTTGGTCAAACCTAGGATTTGACCAAGATTCAAATGTGCATCAAAATTCCAAAAAAATCAGAAAAATGAAAAACCAAAGCACATAGTTTTCTTATGTCATATAGTAAGCATTAAAGTTGATAAACAAGGGTCTAGACATATTCAAACAAGAAAAATCATGTATCTACCCCCTAACCCTAAACTTTGTCTTATGTAGTCAAGCATGAAGAGAAGTGGTTTTGGGTTTCAAATATGGAAATTTCAAAAACCTATCAAAAGCTTCATTTTAGAGTGACTAAGAAGGATCCATGCTTGCCTTTTCATTTTCATATTTGAAACTTGTTTAAATCATTGTCAAACCTAGGATTTGACCAAGATTTAAATGGGCATAAAATTAAAAAATCGGAAAAATGAAAAACAAAAGCACATAGTCTTCTTATGTCACATATATATATAGTAAGCATTCAAAAGTTGATAAACAAGGTCTAGCTAGACATATTCAAATAAGACAAATCATGTATCTACCCCTCTAACCCTAAACTCTGTCTTATGAAGTCAAGCATGAAGAGAAGTGGTTTTAGGTTTCAAACATGGAAATTTCAAAAACCTCCCAAAAACTTCATTTTAGAGTGACTAAGAAGGATACATGTTTCCCTTTTCATTTTCATGTTTTAAACTTGTTTAAATCTTGGTCAAACCTAGGATTTGACCAAGATACAAATAGGCACAAAAAATAAAAAACAAAAAGCACATAGTGTTCTTATGTCATATCGTAAGCATTCAAGTTGATAAACAAGGTCTAGATATATCCAAACCAGACAAATCATGTATATATGTACCCCGTGTCGATCTTATGAAGTCTAGCATGAAGAAAAGTCGTTTTGGCCGGGTTTCAAACATGGAAATTTCAAGAACATCCCAAAAGCTTCATTTTAGAGCGACTAAGAAGGATCGAGGCTTACCTTTCCATTTTCATGATTTAAACTTGTTTAAATCTTGGTCAAATCTTGCTCAAGCATGAAGATAAGTGGTTTTGGGTTTCAAACATGGAAATTTCAAAAACCTCCCAAAAACTTCATTTTAGGGTGACTAAGAAGGATACAGGCTTCCCTTTTCATTTTCATGTTCTATATATACTTGTTTAAATCTTGGTCAAACCTAGGATTTGACCAAGATTCAAATGTGCATCAAAATTCTAAAAAAATCAGAAAAATGAAAAACCAAAGCACATAGTCTTCTTATGTCATATAGTAAGCATTAAAGTTGATAAACATGGTCTAGACATATTCAAACCATACAAATCATGTATCTACCCCTAACCCCTAAACTATGTCTTATGAAGTCAAGCATGAAGAGAAGTGGTTTTGGGTTTCAAACATGGAAATTTCAAAAACCTCCCAAAAACTTCATTTTAGGGTGACTAAGAAGGATACAGGCTTCCATTTTCATTTTCATGTATCTACCCCTAACCCCTAAACTATGTCTTATGAAGTCAAGCATGAAGAGTAGTTGGATTTTTTGAACCTTGATCTGTAGTACTGGGCAAAGCCCTAGTTTAACCTATTTAATTATAGATTCGTAGGTCGATTTTTCTACCTTTTTATTATTACTATGCAGCACATGTGTGTTTGCCCGTCGAGTGAAACTCGGAGGAAGAGGGATCACTCGGAAGGAGAGAAGAAGGGAGAGAATTATGGTGTCTCCCCTTTTTCGGGTGATGATGTTGACTTTTGTGCAGGGTTTGTCAGTGAGCAGGAGGTGCGAGCGAGCGAGCGAGCGAGCGAGTCGAGCGAGGCCGAGAATGAGAGAGATTTGTTTTTTTTTTGAGAGGGACGACCGAAGGATCCAGAAGGACCCACAGACTTCCAATACGCATCCTGATGCGTCTTCTCTTGACAAAGAAAATGTCTGGGAGTTTGCGTACCTATTGCACGTGACTTGTGCTCACTGAAGTGTGGGACCTCACGCATGGGCACCACACGTAAGTGACAGACCTGTTGGTGTAAAAACTCGGTTGATTATTATAGTGCATTAGAACAAAGTTTCCTATGGATTCAAGGGTAGGAAATCCAAGTTAACTCATTTACATGACATTATTTTTTCCATGAAGCAAAGTTAACGCACCTATCAATTGGTACATTTTGGAGTGACTAAGAAGGATCCAGGCTTACTTATTCGTTTTCACGTGTAAAACTTGTCTAAATCTTGGTCAAACAAAATTGGCAGAAAATTCAAAAAAAAAACAGAAAAATGAAAAACCAAAGCGCACATAGTCTTCTTATATGTCATATAGTAAGCATTAAAGTTGATAAACAAGGTCTGGACATATTCAAACTAGCTAGACAAATCATGTATCTACCCCCTAACCCCTAAACTCTGTCTTATGACGAAGTCAAGCATGAAGATAAGTGGTTTTGGGTTTCAAACATGGAAATTTCAAAAACCTCCCAAAAACTTCATTTTAGGGTGACTAAGAAGGATACAGGCTTCCATTTTCATTTTCATGATCTATACTTGTTTAAATCTTGGTCAAACCTAGGATTTGACCAAGATTCAAATGTGCATCAAAATTCCAAAAAAAATCAGAAAAATGAAAAACCAAAGCACATAGTTTTCTTATGTCACATACATATATATAGTAAGCATTCAAAAGTTGATAAACAAGGTCTAGCTAGACATATTCAAATAAGACAAATCATGTATCTACCCCTCCAAAACCATAAATAACTCTGTCTTATGAAGTCAAGCATGAAGAGAAGTGGTTTTTGGTTTCAAACATGGAAATTTCAAAAACCTCCCAAAATTAAAGCTTCGTTTTAGAGTGACTAGTTAAGAAGGATCCAGGCTTACCTTTTCATTTTCATGTTTTAAACTTGTTTAAATCTTGGTCAAACCTAGGATTTGACCAATATTCAAATGGGCATAAAATAAAAAAAATAGATAAAATAAAAAACCAAAGCACATATTCTTCTTATGTCATATAGTAAGCATTCAAAAGTTCATAAACAAGGTCTAGACATATTCAAACCAGACAAATCATGTACCCCCTAACCCTAAACTTTGTCTTAATTATATATGAAGTCAAGCATGAAGCAGAGAAGTGTGGTTTTGGGTTTCAAACATGGAAATTTCAAAAACCTCCCAAAAAGCTTCATTTTAATTAGACCGGCTGGTTAATTAAGAAGGATCCATGATTAATTACCTTTTCATTGTCATGTTTTAAACTTGTTTAAATCTTGGTCGAACCTAGGATTTGACCAAGATTCAAATGGGCATAACAATTCAGAAAAAAATCGAAAGAATGAAAAACAAAAGCACATAGTCTTCTTATGTTATATAGTAAGCATTAAAGTTGATAAACATGGTCTAGACATATTCAAACCATACAAATCATGTATCTACCCCTAACCCCTAAACTATGTCTTATGAAGTCAAGCATGAAGAGAAGTGGTTTTGGGTTTCAAACATGAAAATTTCAAAAACCGCCCAAAAACTTCATTTTAGAGTGACTAAGAAGGATACATGCTTCCCTTTTCATTTTCATGTTTTAAACTTGTTTAAATCTTGGTCAAACCTAGGATTTGATAAACATGGTCTAGACATATTCAAACCAGACAAATCATGTATCTACCCCCTATCGACCCTAAACTTCGTCTTATGAAGTCAAGCATGAAGAGAAGTGGTTTTGGGTTTCAAATAACATGGAAATTTCAAAAACCTCCCAAAATTAAAGCTTCGTTTTAGAGTGACTAGTTAAGAAGGATCCAGGCTTACCTTTTCATTTTCATATTTTAAACTTGTTTAAATCTTGGTCAAACCTAGGATTTGACCAATATTCAAATGGGCATAAAATAAAAAAATAGATAAAATAAAAAACCAAAGCACATATTCTTCTTATGTCATATAGTAAGCATTCAAAAGTTCATAAACAAGGTCTAGACATATTCAAACCAGACAAATCATGTACCCCCTAACCCTAAACTTTGTCTTAATTATATATGAAGTCAAGCATGAAGCAGAGAAGTGTGGTTTTGGGTTTCAAACATGGAAATTTCAAAAACCTCCCAAAAAGCTTCATTTTAATTAGACCGGCTGGTTAATTAAGAAGGATCCATGATTAATTACCTTTTCATTGTCATGTTTTAAACTTGTTTAAATCTTGGTCGAACCTAGGATTTGACCAAGATTCAAATGGGCATAACAATTCAGAAAAAAATCGAAAGAATGAAAAACAAAAGCACATAGCCTTCTTATGTCATATAGTAAGCATTCAAATTGATAAACATGGTCTAGACATATTCAAACCAGACAAATCATGTATCTACCCCCTATCGACCCTAAACTTCGTCTTATGAAGTCAAGCATGAAGAGAAGTGGTTTTGGGTTTCAAATAACATGGAAATTTCAAAAACCTCCCAAAATTAAAGCTTCGTTTTAGAGTGACTAGTTAAGAAGGATCCAGGCTTACCTTTTCATTTTCATGTTTTAAACTTGTTTAAATCTTGGTCAAACCTAGGATTTGACCAATATTCAAATGGGCATAAAATAAAAAAAATAAATAAAATAAAAAACCAAAGCACATATTCTTCTTATGTCATATAGTAAGCATTCAAAAGTTCATAAACAAGGTCTAGACATATTCAAACCAGACAAATCATGTACCCCCTAACCCTAAACTTTGTCTTAATTATATATGAAGTCAAGCATGAAGCAGAGAAGTGTGGTTTTGGGTTTCAAACATGGAAATTTCAAAAACCTCCCAAAAAGCTTCATTTTAATTAGACCGGCTGGTTAATTAAGAAGGATCCATGATTAATTACCTTTTCATTGTCATGTTTTAAACTTGTTTAAATCTTGGTCGAACCTAGGATTTGATCACCAAGATTCAAATGGGCATAACAATTCAGAAAAAAATCGAAAGAATGAAAAACAAAAGCACATAGTCTTCTTATGTCATATAGTAAGCATTAAAGTTGATAAACATGGTCTAGACATATTCAAACCATACAAATCATGTATCTACCCCTAACCCCTAAACTCTGTCTTATGAAGTCAAGCATGAAGAGAAGTGGTTTTGGGTTTCAAACATGAAAATTTCAAAAACCGCCCAAAAACTTCATTTTAGAGTGACTAAGAAGGATACATGCTTCCCTTTTCATTTTCATGTTTTAAACTTGTTTAAATCTTGGTCAAACCTAGGATTTGATAAACATGGTCTAGACATATTCAAACCAGACAAATCATGTATCTACCCCCTATCGACCCTAAACTTCGTCTTATGAAGTCAAGCATGAAGAGAAGTGGTTTTGGGTTTCAAATAACATGGAAATTTCAAAAACCTCCCAAAATTAAAGCTTCGTTTTAGAGTGACTAGTTAAGAAGGATCCAGGCTTACCTTTTCATTTTCATGTTTTAAACTTGTTTAAATCTTGTTCAAACCTAGGATTTGACCAATATTCAAATGGGCATAAAATAAAAAATAAATAAAATAAAAAACCAAAGCACATAGTCTTCTTATGTCATATAGTAAGCATTCAAGTTCATGAACAAGGTCTAGACATATTCAAACCAGACAAATCATGTACCCCCTAACCCTAAACTTTGTCTTAATTATATATGAAGTCAAGCATGAAGCAGAGAAGTGTGGTTTTGGGTTTCAAACATGGAAATTTCAAAAACCTCCCAAAAAGCTTCATTTTAATTAGACGGGCTGGTTAATTAAGAAGGATCCATGATTAATTACCTTTTCATTGTCATGTTTTAAACATGTTTAAATCTTGGTCGAACCTAGGATTTGACCAAGATTCAAATGGGCATAACAATTCAGAAAAAAATCGAAAGAATGAAAAACAAAAGCACATAGCCTTCTTATGTCATATAGTAAGCATTCAAATTGATAAACATGGTCTAGACATATTCAAACCAGAAAAATCATGTATCTACCCCTAACCCTAAACTCTGTCTTATGAAGTCAAGCATGAACAGAAGTACGGTGGTTTTGGGTTTCAAACATGGTAAATTCAAGAACCTCCCAAAAGCTTCATTTTAGAGTTACTAAGAGAAAGATCCAGACTTAATTACCTTATCATTTTCACATGTTAAACTTGTTTAAATCTTGCTCAACAAACCTAGGATTTTACCAAGATTCTCAAATGGGCATAAAAATCAAAAAATGAAATACCAATGCACATATATAGTCCTCTTATAAGTCATAAAGTAAGCATTCAAGTTGATAAACAAGGTCTAGACATATTCAAACAAGACAAATCATGTATCTACGTACCCCCTATCGACCCTAAACTTCGTCTTATGAAGTCAAGCATGAAGAGAAGTGGTTTTGGGTTTCAAACATGGAAATTTCAAAAACCTCCCAAAATTCAGCTTCATTTTAGAGCGACTAAGAAGGATCGATGCTTACCTTTTCATTTCCATGTTTTAAACTTATTTAAATCTTGGTCAAACCTAGCTAGGATTTGACCAAGATTCAAATGGGCATAAAAATTCAGACAAAAAATCTAAAGAATGAAAAACCAAAGCACATAGCCTTCTTAATTATGTCATATAGTAAACACTCAAGTTGATAAACAAGCTAGGTCTAGACATATTCAAACCAGAAAAATCATGTGTATATCTACCCCTAACCCTAAACTCTGTCTTATGAAGTCAATCATGAAGAGAATTGGTTTTGGGTTTCAAACATGGAAATTTCAAGTACGTCCCAAAAGCTTCATATATTTTAGAGTGACTAATTAAGAAGGATCTTGGCTTACGTTTTCATTTTCATGCTTGAAACTTGTTTAAATCTTGGTTGAACCTAGGATTTGACCAGAATCAAATGTGCATAAAATTCTTAAAAAAATAGAAAAATGAAAAACAAAAGCACATGGTCTTCTTATGTCATATAGTAAGCATTCAAGTTGATAAACAAGGTTTAGACATATTCAAACCAGACAAATCATGTATCTACCCCCTAACCCTAAACTCGGTCTTATGAAGTCTAGCATGAGGAGAAGTCGTTTTGGGTTTCAAACGTTTAAGCCAAAAGCCCCATTTCAAATATTTCAAACTTATTCAAATTTGAAAGACACACAAGTTATAGCACACATAGTGCATACATTCTCACACATACTGCACTAGATGCTAACCCGGCCTATAGTTTGAGGCCATTGGATGAGGTCGAAAAAAATCTTGGATTAGAAATGGGGTTGTTCGAACCCCGTAGTTGGATTTTTTGAACCTTGATCTGTAGTACTGGGCAAAGCCCTAGTTTAACCTATTTAATTATAGATTCGTAGGTCGATTTTTCTACCTTTTTATTATTACTATGCAGCACATGTGTGTTTGCCCGTCGAGTGAAACTCGGAGGAAGAGGGATCACTCGGAAGGAGAGAAGAAGGGAGAGAATTATGGTGTCTCCCCTTTTTCGGGTGATGATGTTGACTTTTGTGCAGGGTTTGTCAGTGAGCAGGAGGTGCGAGCGAGCGAGCGAGCGAGTCGAGCGAGGCCGAGAATGAGAGAGATTTGTTTTTTTTTTTGAGAGGGACGACCGAAGGATCCAGAAGGACCCACAGACTTCCAATACGCATCCTGATGCGTCTTCTCTTGACAAAGAAAATGTCTGGGAGTTTGCGTACCTATTGCACGTGACTTGTGCTCACTGAAGTGTGGGACCTCACGCATGGGCACCACACGTAAGTGACAGACCTGTTGGTGTAAAAACTCGGTTGATTATTATAGTGCATTAGAACAAAGTTTCCTATGGATTCAAGGGTAGGAAATCCAAGTTAACTCATTTACATGACATTATTTTTTCCATGAAGCAAAGTTAACGCACCTATCAATTGGTACATTTTGGAGTGACTAAGAAGGATCCAGGCTTACTTATTCGTTTTCACGTGTAAAACTTGTCTAAATCTTGGTCAAACAAAATTGGCAGAAAATTCAAAAAAAAAACAGAAAAATGAAAAACCAAAGCGCACATAGTCTTCTTATATGTCATATAGTAAGCATTAAAGTTGATAAACAAGGTCTGGACATATTCAAACTAGCTAGACAAATCATGTATCTACCCCCTAACCCCTAAACTCTGTCTTATGACGAAGTCAAGCATGAAGATATATAAGTGGTTTTGGGTTTCAAACATGGAAATTTCAAAAACCTCCCAAAAACTTCATTTTAGGGTGACTAAGAAGGATACAGGCTTCCATTTTCATTTTCATGATCTATACTTGTTTAAATCTTGGTCAAACCTAGGATTTGACCAAGATTCAAATGTGCATCAAAATTCCAAAAAAATCAGAAAAATGAAAAACCAAAGCACATAGTTTTCTTATGTCACATACATATATATAGTAAGCATTCAAAAGTTGATAAACAAGGTCTAGCTAGACATATTCAAATAAGACAAATCATGTATCTACCCCTCTAAAACCATAAATATAACTCTGTCTTATGAAGTCAAGCATGAAGAGAAGTGGTTTTTGGTTTCAAACATGGAAATTTCAAAAACCTCCCAAAATTAAAGCTTCGTTTTAGAGTGACTAGTTAAGAAGGATCCAGGCTTACCTTTTCATTTTCATGTTTTAAACTTGTTTAAATCTTGGTCAAACCTAGGATTTGACCAATATTCAAATGGGCATAAAATAAAAAAATAGATAAAATAAAAAACCAAAGCACATATTCTTCTTATGTCATATAGTAAGCATTCAAAAGTTCATAAACAAGGTCTAGACATATTCAAACCAGACAAATCATGTACCCCTAACCCTAAACTTTGTCTTAATTATATATGAAGTCAAGCATGAAGCAGAGAAGTGTGGTTTTGGGTTTCAAACATGGAAATTTCAAAAACCTCCCAAAAAGCTTCATTTTAATTAGACCGGCTGGTTAATTAAGAAGGATCCATGATTAATTACCTTTTCATTGTCATGTTTTAAACTTGTTTAAATCTTGGTCGAACCTAGGATTTGACCAAGATTCAAAATGGGCATAACAATTCAGAAAAAAATCGAAAGAATGAAAAACAAAAGCACATAGCCTTCTTATGTCATATAGTAAGCATTCAAATTGATAAACATGGTCTAGACATATTCAAACCAGAAAAATCATGTATCTACCCCTAACCCTAAACTCTATCTTATGAAGTCAAGCATGAACAGAAGTACGGTGGTTTTGGGTTTCAAACATGGTAAATTCAAGAACCTCCCAAAAGCTTCATTTTAGAGTTACTAAGAGAAAGATCCAGACTTAATTACCTTATCATTTTCACATGTTAAACTTGTTTAAATCTTGCTCAACAAACCTAGGATTTTACCAAGATTCTCAAATGGGCATAAAAATCAAAAAATGAAATACCAATGCACATAGTCCTCTTATAAGTCATAAAGTAAGCATTCAAGTCGATAAACAAGGTCTAGACATATTCAAACAAGACAAATCATGTATCTACCCCCTATCGACCCTAAACTTCGTCTTATGAAGTCAAGCATGAAGAGAAGTGGTTTTGGGTTTCAAACATGGAAATTTCAAAAACCTCCCAAAATTCAGCTTCATTTTAGAGCGACTAAGAAGGATCGATGCTTACCTTTTCATTTCCATGTTTTAAACTTATTTAAATCTTGGTCAAACCTAGCTAGGATTTGACCAAGATTCAAATGGGCATAAAAATTCAGACAAAAAATCTAAAGAATGAAAAACCAAAGCACATAGCCTTCTTAATTATGTCATATAGTAAACACTCAAGTTGATAAACAAGCTAGGTCTAGACATATTCAAACCAGAAAAATCATGTGTATATCTACCCCTAACCCTAAACTCTGTCTTATGAAGTCAATCATGAAGAGAATTGGTTTTGGGTTTCAAACATGGAAATTTCAAGTACGTCCCAAAAGCTTCATATATTTTAGAGTGACTAATTAAGAAGGATCTTGGCTTACGTTTTCATTTTCATGCTTGAAACTTGTTTAAATCTTGGTTGAACCTAGGATTTGACCAGAATCAAATGTGCATAAAATTCTTAAAAAAATAGAAAAATGAAAAACAAAAGCACATGGTCTTCTTATGTCATATAGTAAGCATTCAAGTTGATAAACAAGGTTTAGACATATTCAAACCAGACAAATCATGTATCTACCCCCTAACCCTAAACTCGGTCTTATGAAGTCTAGCATGAGGAGAAGTCGTTTTGGGTTTCAAACGTTTAAGCCAAAAGCCCCATTTCAAATATTTCAAACTTATTCAAATTTGAAAGACACACAAGTTATAGCACACATAGTGCATACATTCTCACACATACTGCACTAGATGCTAACCCGGCCTATAGTTTGAGGCCATTGGATGAGGTCGAAAAAAATCTTGGATTAGAAATGGGGTTGTTCGAACCCCGTAGTTGGATTTTTTGAACCTTGATCTGTAGTACTGGGCAAAGCCCTAGTTTAACCTATTTAATTATAGATTCGTAGGTCGATTTTTCTACCTTTTTATTATTACTATGCAGCACATGTGTGTTTGCCCGTCGAGTGAAACTCGGAGGAAGAGGGATCACTCGGAAGGAGAGAAGAAGGGAGAGAATTATGGTGTCTCCCCTTTTTCGGGTGATGATGTTGACTTTTGTGCAGGGTTTGTCAGTGAGCAGGAGGTGCGAGCGAGCGAGCGAGTCGAGCGAGGCCGAGAATGAGAGAGATTTGTTTTTTTTTTGAGAGGGACGACCGAAGGATCCAGAAGGACCCACAGACTTCCAATACGCATCCTGATGCGTCTTCTCTTGACAAAGAAAATGTCTGGGAGTTTGCGTACCTATTGCACGTGACTTGTGCTCACTGAAGTGTGGGACCTCACGCATGGGCACCACACGTAAGTGACAGACCTGTTGGTGTAAAAACTCGGTTGATTATTATAGTGCATTAGAACAAAGTTTCCTATGGATTCAAGGGTAGGAAATCCAAGTTAACTCATTTACATGACATTATTTTTTCCATGAAGCAAAGTTAACGCACCTATCAATTGGTACATTTTGGAGTGACTAAGAAGGATCCAGGCTTACTTATTCGTTTTCACGTGTAAAACTTGTCTAAATCTTGGTCAAACAAAATTGGCAGAAAATTCAAAAAAAAAACAGAAAAATGAAAAACCAAAGCGCACATAGTCTTCTTATATGTCATATAGTAAGCATTAAAGTTGATAAACAAGGTCTGGACATATTCAAACTAGCTAGACAAATCATGTATCTACCCCCTAACCCCTAAACTCTGTCTTATGACGAAGTCAAGCATGAAGATAAGTGGTTTTGGGTTTCAAACATGGAAATTTCAAAAACCTCCCAAAAACTTCATTTTAGGGTGACTAAGAAGGATACAGGCTTCCATTTTCATTTTCATGATCTATACTTGTTTAAATCTTGGTCAAACCTAGGATTTGACCAAGATTCAAATGTGCATCAAAATTCCAAAAAAAATCAGAAAAATGAAAAACCAAAGCACATAGTTTTCTTATGTCACATACATATATATAGTAAGCATTCAAAAGTTGATAAACAAGGTCTAGCTAGACATATTCAAATAAGACAAATCATGTATCTACCCCTCCAAAACCATAAATAACTCTGTCTTATGAAGTCAAGCATGAAGAGAAGTGGTTTTTGGTTTCAAACATGGAAATTTCAAAAACCTCCCAAAATTAAAGCTTCGTTTTAGAGTGACTAGTTAAGAAGGATCCAGGCTTACCTTTTCATTTTCATGTTTTAAACTTGTTTAAATCTTGGTCAAACCTAGGATTTGACCAATATTCAAATGGGCATAAAATAAAAAAATATATAAAATAAAAAACCAAAGCACATATTCTTCTTATGTCATATAGTAAGCATTCAAAAGTTCATAAACAAGGTCTAGACATATTCAAACCAGACAAATCATGTACCCCCTAACCCTAAACTTTGTCTTAATTATATATGAAGTCAAGCATGAAGCAGAGAAGTGTGGTTTTGGGTTTCAAACATGGAAATTTCAAAAACCTCCCAAAAAGCTTCATTTTAATTAGACCGGCTGGTTAATTAAGAAGGATCCATGATTAATTACCTTTTCATTGTCATGTTTTAAACTTGTTTAAATCTTGGTCGAACCTAGGATTTGACCAAGATTCAAATGGGCATAACAATTCAGAAAAAAATCGAAAGAATGAAAAACAAAAGCACATAGCCTTCTTATGTCATATAGTAAGCATTCAAATTGATAAACATGGTCTAGACATATTCAAACCAGAAAAATCATGTATCTACCCCTAACCCTAAACTCTGTCTTATGAAGTCAAGCATGAACAGAAGTACGGTGGTTTTGGGTTTCAAACATGGTAAATTCAAGAACCTCCCAAAAGCTTCATTTTAGAGTTACTAAGAGAAAGATCCAGACTTAATTACCTTATCATTTTCACATGTTAAACTTGTTTAAATTTTGCTCAACAAACCTAGGATTTTACCAAGATTCTCAAATGGGCATAAAAATCAAAAAATGAAATACCAATGCACATAGTCCTCTTATAAGTCATAAAGTAAGCATTCAAGTTGATAAACAAGGTCTAGACATATTCAAACAAGACAAATCATGTATCTACCCCCTATCGACCCTAAACTTCGTCTTATGAAGTCAAGCATGAAGAGAAGTGGTTTTGGGTTTCAAACATGGAAATTTCAAAAACCTCCCAAAATTCAGCTTCATTTTAGAGCGACTAAGAAGGATCGATGCTTACCTTTTCATTTCCATGTTTTAAACTTATTTAAATCTTGGTCAAACCTAGCTAGGATTTGACCAAGATTCAAATGGGCATAAAAATTCAGACAAAAAATCTAAAGAATGAAAAACCAAAGCACATAGCCTTCTTAATTATGTCATATAGTAAACACTCAAGTTGATAAACAAGCTAGGTCTAGACATATTCAAACCAGAAAAATCATGTGTATATCTACCCCTAACCCTAAACTCTGTCTTATGAAGTCAATCATGAAGAGAATTGGTTTTGGGTTTCAAACATGGAAATTTCAAGTACGTCCCAAAAGCTTCATATATTTTAGAGTGACTAATTAAGAAGGATCTTGGCTTACGTTTTCATTTTCATGCTTGAAACTTGTTTAAATCTTGGTTGAACCTAGGATTTGACCAGAATCAAATGTGCATAAAATTCTTAAAAAAATAGAAAAATGAAAAACAAAAGCACATGGTCTTCTTATGTCATATAGTAAGCATTCAAGTTGATAAACAAGGTTTAGACATATTCAAACCAGACAAATCATGTATCTACCCCCTAACCCTAAACTCGGTCTTATGAAGTCTAGCATGAGGAGAAGTCGTTTTGGGTTTCAAATGTTTAAGCCAAAAGCCCCATTTCAAATATTTCAAACTTATTCAAATTTGGTTCAAATTTGAAAGACACACAAGTTATAGCACACATAGTGCATACATTCTCACACATACTGCACTAGATGCTAACCCGGCCTATAGTTTGAGGTTTTTGAAATTTCCATGTTTGAAACCCAAAACCACTTCTCTTCATGCTTGGCTTCGTAAGATAGAGTTTAGGGTTTGGGGTAGATACGTACATGATTTTTCTAAGTATTTTTACGCCCATTTGAATCTTCGTCAAATCCTAAGTTTGACCAAGATTTGAACAAGTTTAAAAACATGAAAATGAAAAGGGTAAGCCTGGATCCTTGTTTAGGGTTAGGGGGTAGATACATGATTTTTGTGGTTTGAATATGTCAGACCTTGTTTATCACCTTGATATATGACATAGGAAGACGGTGTGCTTTTGTTTTTCTTTTTTTTGAATTTTTATGCCCATTTGAATCTTGGTCAAGTCATAGGTTTGACCAAGATTTAAACATGTTTAAAACATGAAAATGAAAAGGTAAGCCTGGATCCTTCTTAGTCACTCCAAAATGTACCAATTGATAAATGAGTTAACTTGGCTTCATGGAAAAAATAATGTCATGTAAATGATTTAACTTGGCTTTCGTACCCTTGAATCCATAGGAAACTTTGTATAAATGTAGTAGTATAATAATCAACCGAGTTTTTACATCAACAGGTCTGTCACTTACGTGTGGTGCCCATGCGTGAGGTCCCACACTTCAGTGAGCACAAGTCACGTGCAATAGGTACGCAAACTCCCAGCCATTTTCTTTGTCAAGAAAAGACGCATCAGGATGCGTATTGGAAGTATGTGGGTCCTTCTGGATCCTTCGGTCGTCCCTCTCAAAAAAAAAAACAAATCTCTCTCATTCTCGGCCTCGCTCGACTCGCTCGCTCGCTCGCTCGCACCTCCTGCTCACTGACAAACCCTGCACAAAAGTCAACATCATCACCCGAAAAAGGGGAGACACCATAATTCTCTCCCTTCTTCTCTCCTTCCGAGTGATCCCTCTTCCTCCGAGTTTCACTCGACGGGCAAACACACATGTGCTGCATAGTAATAATAAAAAAGTAGAAAAATCGACCTACGAATCTATGATTAAATAGGTTAAACTAGGGTTTTGCCCACTACTACAGATCAAGTTCAAAAATATCCAACTACTAGTTCGATTTTGGGCTACTAATATAAAATTAAAATAAGTTGAACTAGTATTCCTCTAAAAAATCATTTTGGTATGCATTGTTTGATACTTTTCATAGCTATAGTGCATCACAAATTTATGATTTCATGCTTTGCTTTGCCAATTTCGATTTTTTCTAACCACCTTCTCTTTGATTTCAAATTTAGGTCAAACTATCGATGCCTACTATGTGTTCTACTTGAATTGGATGCAGCGTGCGCACATGTTTTGCCATTGTTCTGGGCTTCCACACATCTTTGGGGCATCCAAGTATTTAAGTTACCTTGTTTTTTTGAATTGTAATTCATACCCTTCCTCCCAATTTTTATGCCCATTTGAATCTTGGTCAAATCCTAAGTTTGACCAAGATTTGAACAAGTTTAAAACATGAAAATGAAAAGGTAAGCCTGAATCCTTCTTAGTCACTCAAAAATGAGAAGCTTTTGGGAGTTTTTTGAAATTTCCATGTTTCAAACCCAAAACCACTTCTCTTCATGCTTGACTTCATAAGACAGAGTTTAGGGTTAGGGGGTAGATACATGATTTGTCTAGTTTGTTGTTTAGACCTTGTTTATCAACTTGAATATAATGCTTACTATATGACATAATAATACTATGTGCTTTGGTTTTCATTTTTTTTTGATTTTTTCTGAATTTTTATGCCCATTTGATCTTGGTCAAATCCTAGGCTTAACCAATATTTAAACAAGTTTAAAACATGAAAATGAAAAGGTAAGCCTGTATCCTTCTTAGTCACTCCAAAATGAAGCTTTTGGGAAGGTTTTTGAAATTTCCATGTTTGAAATCCAAAACGACTTCTCTTCGTGCTTGACTTCATAAGACAAAGTTTAGGGCTAGGGGTAGAAACATGATTTTTCTGGTTTGAATATGTCTAGACCTTGTTTACCAACTTGAGTGCTTACTATATGACATAAGAAGGCTATATGCTTTGGTTTTTCATTTTTTTTTGAAATTTTATGCCCATTTGAATCTTGATCAAATCTTAGGTACGGTTTGACCAAGATTTGAACAATTTTAAAACATGAAAATAAAAGGTAAGCCCAACCTGGATCCTTTAGTCACTCTAAAATGAAGCTTTTGGGGGGTTCTTGAAATTTCCAAGTTTGAAACCCAAAACCACTTTTCTTCATGCTTGACTACATAAGACAGAGTTTAGGGTTAGGGGTAGATACATGATTTTTCTTGTTTGAATATATCTAGACCTTGTTTATATCAACTTTAATGCTAACTATATGACATAAGAAAACTATGTGCTTTGGTTTTTAATTTTTCTGATTTTTTATTTTGATGCACATTTGAATCTTTGTCAAATCCTAGGTTTGACCAAGATTTAAACAAGTATAAAACATGAAAATGAAAAGGGGAAGCCTGTATCCTTTCTTAGTCACTCTAAAATGAAGTTTTTGGGATGTTCTTGAAATTTTCATGTTTGAAACCCAAAACCACTTCTCTTCATGCTTGACTTCATAAGATAGATCAGTTTAGGGGCTAGGGGATAGATACATGATTTGCCTAGGTTTGAATATGCATGTCCAAACCTTGTTTATCAACTTGAATGCTTACTATATGACATAAGAAGACTATATGCTTTTGTTTTTCATTTTTCTGATTTTTTTAAAATTTTATGCCCATTTGAATCTTTTGGTCAAATCCTTGGTTTAATTTGACACGGATTTAAACAAGTTTAAAATATGAAAATGAAAAGGTGGTAAGCAGGCATGGATCCTTCTTATATATATTAGTCACTCTAAAATGAAGCTTTTGGGAGGTTTTTGAAATTTCCATGTTTGAAACCCAAAACCACTTCTCTTCATGTTGTTGACTTCATAAGATAGAGTTTAGGGGTTAGGGGTATAGATACATGATTTGTCTTGTTTGAATATGTGTCTAGACCTTGTTTATCAACTTTAATGCTTACTATATGACATAAGAACACTATGTGCTTTAATTTGGTTTTTATTTTTTTAAATTTTGATGCACATTTTGAATCTTGGTCAAATCCTAGGTTTGACCGAGATTTGAACAAGTTTAAAACAAGAAAATAAAAGGTAAGCCCGCCAGACTGGATCCTTCTTAGTCACTCTATAATGAAGCTTTTAGGGGGGTTGTTGAAAATGTAAGCATGTATCCTTCTTAGTACGTCACACCACAATGCTTTTGGGAGGGTTTTTGAAATGTCCATGTTTGAAACCCAAAACGACTTCTCTTCGTGCTTGACTTCATAATTAAGACAAAGTTTAGGGTTAGGGGTAGATACATGATTTTTCTGGTTTGAATATGTCTACACTTTGTTTATCAACTAGCTTGAGTTTTGGGTTTCAAACATGGAAATTTCAAGAACCTCCCAAAAGCTTCATTTTAGAGTGACTAAGAAGGATCCAGGCTTACCTTTTCATTTTCATGTTTTAAACTTGTTTAAATCCTGGTCAAACCTAGGATTTGACAAAGATTCAAATATATGGGCATAAAATTCAAAAAAAATAGAAAAATGAAAAACCAAAGCACATAATCTTCTTATGTCATATAGTAAGCATTAAAGTTGACAAAAAAGGTCTAGACATATGCAAACTAGACAAATCATGTATCTACCCCCTAACCCCTAAACTCTGTCTTATGAAGTCAAGCATGAAGAGAAGTCGTTTTGGGTTTCAAACATGGAAATTTCAAGAACATCCCAAAAGCTTCATTTTAGAGTGACTAAGAAGGATCCATGATTACCTTTTCATTTTCATGTTTTAAACTTGTTTAATCTTGGTCAAACCTAGGATTTGACCAAGATTCAAGTGGGCACAAAATTTAAAAAATCAGAAAAATGAAAAACCAAAGTACATAGTCTTCTTATGTCATGTAGTAAGCATTCAAGTTGATAAAATGGTTCATGCAGGCGTCTTAGCTCCTAAAAAAAATTATACACCAATTGATTTGACGAATTGATGATTTACTCTAGTCTGCTTCTAGACCATGCAGCTAGCGAGTATTCATATGTACTGCATGGAGCCCCCAACTTTTGACTTCCCGTGTCGGAAAAGGCCTGTCTAATAATGTGGGGCAGTGAGGTATCCCGAAGTATCTAGAGGGTTCCAGTGTTTCAGGCTTTCAGCATCGCCAGTCCAAGGGAAGGATGGGTGACGAATCCGTGCATTCACAGCCGTTTAGATCTGAAGAGTCCTTGTATGATGAGCGGTAGATAGCACCTCTAAGCTGCAAATCAACAGCTTCAATTACTTCAAATGAGCATTGGCCGGAACGCTGACAGAGTGAAAAAATTCAATTTCAAAAACTCATGTATAGAATAGAAAAAAAATAAAAAACATGTAGATAGAATAGAGGTATAGATAGATTAGCCCAAAAAAGAAGAGGACGGGGAAATTTCGAACGCTCGCCTTTAACTCAGCACAGCAGACACCTCCCTCGCGCACCTAAACTTTCGAACGCGCGCCCAATATTTCGAACGCTCGCCTTTAACTCAGCACCCAGCCCACCTTGTTCTTCTCTAGACACCTCCTTCGGCGCCCTGTTCTTCTCTAGACACACCCTCGGTGAACCAGGCCGCGCACCAAAACTTCCCCACGCTGTCTATCAGCCGCGTCAGCCGGCGACTGCTGGTGGCGCCGTTCTTCTCCAGCCGCACCGGCAGGCGCGGTCAGCTGGTAGATCCTCACGGTATGCATGCTATCTTCAGGCCTGGGCAAGTACGATTCATTATAGCTCAATCGAAGTCAGTCGCCGTCGCCCAGCCCTTATAAGTTCGTTAGTTCGTTCGAATCGATCGGTTGATATTGTTTTCCTCTCGATGTGTTTGTTTGACATTGTTTTCCGCTTTACCTATTTGCTCGAATTCGTTCGTACTGTACACTGTACTGCTCACCATTGCCCAATGTCTGTAGTCGTCGCTTGGTGCCAGTCCTCTATGGACCTGTTTGTAATCTTATTACTTCTGGGTTCTTTGCACTGCTAATACATCGGTGGATTTACGGCCAAAAAGAAGAAAGAATTTGTTGGTATTATATTGCTTTCGATTGATCTGTTCGCCCCCAAGCTTTTACAGAAGCCGCAAGAGATTCAAGGATGAAATGGCTCTCCTTGTTTGCGGTGGCGGATCTACAGGGTATGCCGTATATGCCACGGCATACCCTGCGTCCAAGCCGTGCAAGATCTTTGATAGTTTAATGAGCTGAGCAATTAATCAAGATGAGTGATGTATATGTATACATGCGGTGCTAATACATGTGGCGGTGCAGCCATGCGAACACTGAGCTAGTGCATGTAACCGATTGATTAGACATCCGATTGATTTGGCCAAAATCCGGTGATAACACATGCCCCCCTGGTTTTGGTAATGATAATATCAAAACCATCTGTTTTTCCTTCGAGGGGTCATGTCGTGGCAGAGCAGAACCGTCGCAGTATTCTTCATCATGACGCCTTGCCTTCTCAACTTCTCTGCACGATTTGACAGTTTTGAATATTTTATGATTTGCCACACTTTTCTTAAAAGTGTCTATTATTTGCCACATGACCACCACATGTCTCTTTTTATTTAACCGCATCGAACAGTTCACTTCTTCATCCTCCTGCTTCAAACCAGCCATCGGCCCAAAAACCCTCCTCCTCTGTAACCATGTCTTCCTCTTCCTCCTCCCAATCCTTTTCCTCGAGTGAGCTGGAGCCAGAGGTCAGCCAGATGGAAGCGTACAATAGGCGCGCTCCCAAGCATTGGGACGAGCAAGAGTTCGACTTCGACTTCGTACCAGAGGGTCGACCCGAGGACCTCGTCTGGTCGGATGGCGACATGCCCCTGACTGACGGGGAAGATGACCTCCGATTCCTGATTGACGGAGAACTGGAGGCGGAGAGCGACGACGACGACCCTCTCTTCCGGGGTAAATTCACTTCCTCCACCAAAGAAGAAGAAGAAGAAGAAGAGGACGACGAAGACGAAGACATCTCCTCCGACACGAAGAAGGAACCAGAGGACGACACCTCCTCCGATGAACCGCCACCAAAGCGCATCCGTGGCTGGGCCTGGTCCGATGAGGAGGATGATGATGAAGAGGAAGAGGCCTCCGCTGAAGGTCACAGTAGCAGCGACGAGGAATTCGTCGACAGTAGCAATGACGGCAGCTACCCCAGCGACGACGAAGACGGCAACAGCCCTTAGAGTAGGGATTTACTAGCATAAGACTAGCCGTAGCAATCTGTTCCCCTTTTGTTGAGCAATCAGCTTCTCCTTGTAAGAAATCCCCTTTTAAATCAATGAAGATGGATAGATTCTTCCTTTTGAGGGCAATCAGCTCTTCTATGTAAGAAATCTGATCATCGATGAAGAATTTCCTCTAATTTGACTTTGTCGATTTTCTTCAAATTGATTTAGCCGATTTTCCCTCAATACTCCACTATAATAAATATAGCATATCTATGATAGTACTCTATGATACCACCCACTATGCACCCATGTTCCAAACACCACTCCCGCTGACTGTACCTTATTGTATCGAGCGATAAGCTTGATGAGCAACCCAAACAAACAAAAAAAAGACTGTACCTTATTGTACTTGCTCTTACCCGTATCTTCTCTTTCTCTTTCATCGCGAGTGCAGCTAATTCAGTTAGTCTTCCAATGAATATTAATATTTTGTCTCAATGATGTCATGTTTCGACTAACAATTAGCACTTTTGAATTCTTAGATTGCCTTTTCACACGATGCACTTCTTTTAATTTATTTTACCACATTTCAATGTGAACCTTGACCAAATAAATAGGACAACAATATCACGATCATATAATACATAAGCAGCATTGTTAGAATCGTGTTGGAAAATACTTTCTAATGATACCAGTTTTATATCAATTTTTTTATATACTTCATCCTGAAAAATATGTTTCAACTTCATCAAAACTTGCATGTATCTGCAAACTAAACTCATCTAAATACATGTATATCTACATAAAATTGAAACATCATTTTTAAATAGAGAGATATAGATTAATATTTTTTCGAAGATAAAATACGAAAAACAAGGGTGCATTGTTTATTGAAATGGAGTGAGTAGTATATATAAAATCATTTTAGTTGCCAATGATCATGTTGAGGGCCTCTATTTCTTGTTTTGCTCAGGCCCTCCGTATTCTCAGGTACGGCCCTGGTGGTCTATGAACCTGTATGTAATCTTATTACTTTTGGCTTCTTTGCACTGCTAATAGATCGGCGGAATTACGGCAAAAAAGAAGAAAGAATGTGTTGGTATTGTATTGCTTTCGATAGATCTGTTCGCCCCTCCCCCCCAAGCATTTATAGATGGCACAAGAGATTCAAGGATGAAATTGCTCTCCTTGTTCATAAGGCAAAGAGGAAATCATATCATGGGTAGAACATTATATATATATTTTGCTGCTTGGGATCTATGATCCTTTTAGTTGCTGCTCTCCAGCAACTTTTGTACATATTTCCCTCTTTTTATTAATAAAAAAATAATAAGTGGGGAAACCCAGTGGTCAGCCTAAAAAAATCTGTTCGCTAGGTAGCCGTAGTTTTGCACTCAGTTTGTTTGCTGAAATCGGCTCAAATAATGTAGCATTTATAGTTTTATATTCGACCTGTTTGCTCAGGTATGCTTGCTTACATTCGTAGGTGACCTGTTTGTTGAAATAGCTTATCGCTTCTCTGACCATCTATCTCCTCAACAGATGGACAGAACTTGGATATTATTTGACTCATTAACCACACCAACATATTTGAGTGGTATTGAAGACTTCATGAAGCACGTTAGTGATTTTACTGACGGCGACAAGACAAAGGAAGTGATTTGTCCATGCCGCGTATGTTTGAATATTGGGTCCAAGCCTCAACATGTAGTCTCAGATCATTTATTCGTTTATGGGATGGACCAGACATATATCAGGTGGATTAACCATGGTGAACACTATGATCAGCCTGACATTATTGATCCTCTTTATTCTGATGGTTATCAGCCTGAAGATCTCGTCCAGGATGAGGCTACTGCTAATTTGTTACGGGATCTGTATCCATATGCAAGCCAACAGCCCCATGGTTATCACAAAAAGCCTCTTTTCCATGACCTGATAGAAGATGCTAAGCGCTTAGTGGCCCCTGGTTCTGTTGTGTCAAGATTCGAATTAATTGTGAAATTACTTCATGACAAGTCATACCAGGGGATTACCAATAAAGCGTTCAATGCAGTTGCGAAGACATACAGCGATGCACTCCCTGGGGCTGGACTGCCAAAATCCTTTTATGAGGTGAAGCAGTACATCAAGGTACTGGGACTTGGATATGAGAAGATTGATTTTTGCAAAAATAACTGTGCACTGTTTTGGATGGAGTATAATGACCTCGATGAATGTCCAGTATGTAAGGAATCAAGATGGAAACATGATGGAGCTGGTGGTAAGAAAAAGATTCCTTGGAAGGTTCTGAGATACTTTCCACTTGTACAAAGATTGCAGAGGTTGTTTGCTTCAGAACAAACATCTCGGGAAACAAGATGGCACAAAGAGATTCTCACGCCCGACCCTGATTTACTGAGGCATCCTGCTGATGGCGATGAATGGAAGCAATTCGACCTGGATCATCCAGATTTTGCTGCAGATCCAAGGAACCTGAGACTTGGCCTTGCTACAGATGGATTCAACCCATTTGGCAACATGAGCAACTCGTATAGCATGTGGCCAGTACTAGTTACACCTTACAACCAGGCTCCCTGGACATGCACCGATCAGTCGAACTGTATGATGGCCTTACTCATCCCAGGTCCCAAATCTCCTGGGAAGGATTTTGATGTGTTCATGCAGCCTCTTATTAGAGACTTGCAAACATTATGGGAGGGTGTCCCTACACGGGATGTGTGTCAACCTAAAGAACAAAATTTTCTATTACGTGCTGCTGTACTGTATTGCACCCATGATTATCCAGCTTTGGGCACTATGTCAGGCAGAGTAACATCAGGTTATAATGCATGTGTTCACTGTGATACTGATCAGCTGGCAGTGAGGATAATAAACAAGATATGCTATATGGGCCATCGCCGTTTCCTTCCATTAGATCACAGTTTCCGAAAAAATAGAAAAAAATTGCAATTTATTGGTGATCAGGCCTGTAAAAAGACTAAACCGCAGCACTTTAAGAGTCACGAGTTGGAGGCGCACCTAGAAGCGGTCAGAAATGTTAAACCAGGAAAACCACCAGCCGCCACAGCAGGTACAGCAGAGAAGAATACAGAAGATGCAGCAGCAGTAGTAGCAGATAGAAAAAGGAAGAAGAGACGAGATGAACTGAGTCTAGCAGCTACCAAAAGGAAGATGGGAGGTGAAATAGCAGCACGTACCAAGAGGAAGGAAATGGAAAATGATAGACCGAGAATATTTTATAAGCGCAGGACCACTCTTTGGGACTTGCCGTATTGGGCTGGTAAGAAGCTTCGGCATAATATTGATATCATGCACATGGAGAAGAATATATGTGACAGCATTGTCGGCACATTACTCAACATTCCATCCAAGACAAAAGATAGCTCAAATGCTAGGATTGATTGTGCAACATTGAATGTTAACAGGCACTTGCAACTGGATCGTAATGACAAAGTGAACAAAGGCAAGGAAAAACATTATAAATTTCGAGGCGCGGAATTCACATTGCCGATGCCTAAAAGGAGATTATTTTGTGAGTACCTCCGAGGTGTGATGTTCCCGTTCGGATTTGCTTCCAACATTGCAAATTGTCTCAATGCTGAAGGAAACAAGCTCCAAGGGTTGAAAACTCACGATTGTCACATCCTGCTGCAAAGGCTTTTAGCTATTGGCATTAAAGATTTAGTGAAGCCAAATATGTACAACGTGATTGCAGAGTTGGGAAGGTTCTTTAGGGAAATATGTAGTAAAACTCTAAGCAGAGCTGTTGTAGAACGTCTTAAGGTGGACATAGCAGTAATCCTGTGCAAGCTGGAGCTGATATATCCTCCAGCCTTCTTTGATGTGATGGTGCATTTGGCTGTTCATCTACCTGATGAGGCACTTTTAAGAGGTCCGGTACAGTATGGATGGATGTACCCTATAGAACGTCGACTGTGCACTTTCAAGAATACAGTTAGGAACAAAGCTAGACCGGAGGCTTGCATTGCAGTGGCGTATATTGCTGCTGAAGCATATACATTTGCCTCAAGATATATTCCTGATATTGAGACCAGATTCAATCGGGGTCGCAGAATTTTGGAAGTTGGAGGATCTGTTTTTAAACATGGTGTTGAGCTAATAGGAAAGAGGACCGAAAAAACATTAGAGCAGTCTGAATTTGAACAGCTGTCTTGGTATGTGCTGAATAATGCTACAGAGGCTGATGAATATGTTAAGTGAGTACTATGCACACGAACTACTCAGTTCCTCGCATATACTATGAACTTGTATCAAAATGAAATATATTCAGCTGACTTGGCTATGTTTTGCAGGTTGTACATGGAAACGAATGGAAAGCTATCGGCACGTGGGAGTGGGTTTCAGGACTGGTTTGAGAAATATGTAAGATGTTCAATTGCACTCTGACTTGTCTATGTGTTTTCACATGAGATGACCTCTTGTCTATTTTGTAATCGTAGATCTCGAAACTCCATGCGGAGAATCCAGGCGCTGTTAGTGCTGATCTCCTTGTCCTATCACGTGGTCCAGATAAGAGGGTGTTGGTAGCTGCAGCTTGCAATGCCAATGGTGTCCATTACAGCTCCTATGAGCGTGAACAACATTTGAAGACACGAAATAGTGGCATCACAACCAGTGGAGATCACTTGACAACCAGAAAAAAGAGATCAGAGTCATTTGACCATTATGGTCACATAGAAGAGGTTATTCAGTTGTTCTATAGTGATAAGGTTACTGTCCGATCTGTGGTTCTATTTAAGTGTTATTGGTACAACCAAGATCCAAACAAGGGCAAAGGTGCCAGAAATGATGGGTATTTCATATCAGTCGATACTACTGCTCAGTGGTACAAGGATGATCCTTATATTTTGGTACCTCAAGCGGCCAAGGTACTTTTCTTGGAAGACAGATCTAGAAAAGGATGGCAGTATGTGCAAAAGTTTGTGGCAAGGAACATATATGATTTGGATGAGAATGCGGATCCAATAATTGGTGCCCAGCAAGATGATTTCGCTGGTTGTATGCAAACTAAAGTTGCTGACATTGATGAAACCTCGTTGGATACAGGTATCCCTGCACATGATGGAGAAGTAGATTTCACTGTTGAGGTTAGCATAGTCGACAAAGAGATGGATAAACTGAAGCTACCTGGTGAATCTCAGGAGGAGAATGGACAGGACGAGCAGGATGAGACCATGCACGAATATCAGAATGAAGACGGAGGTGATGATGATGATGATGATGATGATGATGATGATGATGATGATGATTAGACTCTTGTCTCTGTATCATGCTGTGAGATGAAGAACCATGATTTGTTTTGATTTTTCTATTTGGAAAATGTATGAGTCCTGAAGACAATTATCTGTTGGATTGTAATCCCATGATGACTAATTATTTATGTTTGTTGTCCTACTAAAAGTTGGTCAAACTTAATTGTGTGGAAGTAATCACATGCTGTTTGATTCATAGGGTCATATCCCATAGGAAAATAGAATGATAATAGATCAAACTAATGCAGAATATCTTATAACCACAATCAAATAGAATTTCTCTTGACATAGGATTCAAGTTGGCATGGCATCCCTATCATACAGGGTTTTTATTCATACTATGCTACAAATCGAAAATAAGATGGGTCAGCACTTTATCGCGGCAGATAGGGCAGCTGGCGTTCGTTACAAACCAGGAGAAGATGCACTTCCTATGGAACGGGTGTTTGCATCCCCGGAGACGCACCGTTGTGCGCTGCGACAGCCCCAGCATGCATATGCTGCAGTGGCCGTCCTCCGGCGCAACTAGGACCCAACTGTCCTGCAGCGCCGGCAAGTTGACGATGAG
This sequence comes from Lolium multiflorum, assembly GCA_030979885.1. NCBI lineage: Eukaryota > Viridiplantae > Streptophyta > Magnoliopsida > Poales > Poaceae > Lolium > Lolium multiflorum. Next base: position 211,245,579 of record CM061748.1, read on the forward strand.
CCGGTGGTCCACCCTAAGGGTGAGGTCGAAGTGGAGGCCACCGAGCCGACGACACGCCTGCTGCCACATCAGGTGCATAACATCGTAAGGCATGATGATGTCCCACTCCTCCTCCGTGAGGTTCAGGTTCTTGAGCAGCCATACACGGGCAAGAATCTCGCGCATAGTTCGCACGACATTGCCCCCACTACGCAGCTTCCTCGGAGGCAAGCTAAGATCCAGCACCACCTCTTCGCAGGGTGTAGTGGTGATATCGTCCTCATCCAGTGGGGCAGGGAGGGGGCCGGCCATCCTCCTGAGCTCGTACGTCCTCGAGAAGAAGATGTGCACTGTCATAGTGTACGGGGACGCCTCGCCCTCGCCCACGGCCGGCGGCTCGCCGACGGAGAAGTCGGTCGTGCTTGCCGACACACGGCAGGCACGGAAGACATGTGGGCCAGACTCGATGATGCGCTCGCGTGAGGAGCGCTCTAGTAGGGGCGTCGCCGCCATTGGGGATTCTTCGGAGGGCTGTAGACTGGCGGCTAGTCGACGGTGAGGTGGTTGGTGTGAGATCTCTGGGATGAGGCCAGGGGAAGTGGGCGAAGTGCTCGGGACTAGGGACTGCCCTCAACTTTCCGCAGTAGTTTATGATAATAATTGGTGGACGAGGGAGACTAGTCCAGAGACTACCCAAAGTTGATAAATCATGTTCGAGGGAAAATGCCCAAGATTTATTATCAAAATTCAAGCTAATTTCGCCGATTTTGTTCTGCCGTTCATTAGACATCATCCAACGGCCTTTGGTCTCTGGGATTCGCTGCTACAGTGTCATCGAGTACTATTTTCTACCCAATTCCAGAAACATCCATAAAGCTAGTACAGTAGATAGCTTTCCTGCTTGTTGGCCCCACCCCATTTTTTTAATCTTTTCTTCCTTATCCCCTTCGCTCATGCTAGCAGCTACTTGCAGCCATTGCTACACTACACCAGCGAGGTGATCTCTATATGATAGGCACGGTTTTAGTAAGACAGCAAGTTGTAGATAGCTAACCATGAGACACATGCCTCTCTGGTTGAGACTGAGCTCGCTCTTGTGATTGGGCTCCAATGGTCGAGGTGAGTCACAGCTGCAATGACAGAGGTTTGTGCTGAATTAATTAGCACAGAGGCGTAACTAGCACTAGATGGAGAAGGCATAGTACACATATCGGACACGAAGTCGCGTCTGGCGAGCAGCTCGCATTCACTTGCATCAGTGCGGTACAACAAAGATGATGAAGAAGGATTGGAGCTTTGAAGGTAGTCAGAAAAGTTACAAAAAATAATACGTGCAAAACTTAACCTGTATAAACGCACATGCATGGATAATTTTACATTTCTGCATGAGAAAGACATGTCAATTTTCAGTACGACATGGTTTGATTTGTCAAATTTGATGCTCCTTAATGCATTTTAAGTGAAAATTACAGGTTTATTCATTATAATTGCCGATTTTTAACGTTACGTGCAGCTGACTAGCAAACTATAAGTGTGTGATTGCTTGCTTCCAAAATAAGGATATGTAATCATTTTGTATAAGGTAGTACCAATTAGTCGTTATATTGCAGAACTTAAAGAGTTTTGAGAGATTCAACTCGTTGCTACTCCATAAGAATGGTCATGTTGACAAATTTGATCCAGTGTTGAACAGAGCCAGAAACATTTCAAAAACTTGAGCATGGAAGAGGCTAGGGGTAAATGCCCCAAGGCCAGCCGAGCCTATCGTAGGTGCCGTCCCGAGGAGGAAGTACCTTAATTTGGGGCGCGCGCGGACGCTGCGGTACCCCGAGCTCGAGACGCCGCCGTACCGGTAGCTCGACCCGCGACGAGGCATGGCGGCGGCGGCGGAAGCGGAGCGGCGGCGGCGGAAGGTAAAGCTCCTGCTGACAAACATATTAGGCACAAATGGGCAACCTTCAGTAACCCATGTTCCATTTTTTTTTGTCAGGATAACCCCATGTACCACCTTCCCAATAGAAAAAGTACTGTTCAACCTTCCCCTGTTGGGCCCAATATTTCACTTTTGGGTTGCCAAGGAACATCTACATGGTAATTGTTATCGGTCTACTTGCTCCGGCCGTCGAAGCCCAATAACTTCAAATGGGCCTTTCTGCTCATGCAATTTCGGCCCTTTTCTAATGAAACACAGATCCTATGATTGGCAAAAAAAAATACACGGAGATTCTACATAAAAGTTGTTTTTATTTATTTTGAATTATAGGGTTCCAATTTTTGAAACTGCTCATGCCCAATATGAAAATCCTTGATCGCTCCATACCCACATGGATAACGGTATTTTTAAAAATTCATAAAGTGGATTTGAAATTTAAAACATATCCTAATAATTCCTTGATTTAATCTATCAACTTGCAAGATCTTGGAGCCAAAGAGCTTGTATTAGTCTGCGAAAATAATACTGATAAACCTGTCGTTAACAAGAAATGAAGGTTTATCGTTCAGAGAGGATGCCATGTGGGACCCATGAGACAGTACCGTCCTCAACGTTTCAAAGAAAAAGGCAAGTAGCCCGAAAATAGGGGTAAAAAATAAATCCTACAAAGGAAACATTTATTGTTCATAGAGGCTGACATGTGGGACCGATCTGCCAGCTGCATCCTCATCATTTCGAAGTCGGTAGGGATCAGAAGAAAAAGGCAAATAGCCAGAAATTAGGGGTCAAAAATAAATCCAAAAAGGAAACTTATATTCTTCATAGAGGATGACATGTGGGACCGACCTGCCAGCAGCGTCCTCATCGTTTCAAAGGCCGCAGGGGATCAAAAGAAAAAGGCAAATAGCCAGAAATTAGGGGTAAAAAAAATACAACAAAGGAAAGGTTTATTGTTCATAGAGGCTGACTTGTGGGACCCATGAGCCAGCGGCGACCTCAATTTCAAAGGCGGCATATGATCGAAAAGAAAAAGGCAAGTTAGCAAAAATCAGTGGGTAAAAAAAATCTAAGAAATGAAACTTTATTGTACAGTCCCATGAGCCAGCACCTTACTCAACGTTTCAGTGGCGGCATGAGATAGAAAGAAAAAGGAAAGTGACCAAATATCAGGAGCAAAAAATAATCCAAGAAAAGAAACTTTTATTGTACATAGATGATGACATATGGGTCCCACTTATACAAGCTCTTTCGCTCCAAGATCTTGCAAGTTGATTGTACATAGAGGATGACATGCGGGCCCCTTGTGTCAGCAGCTTACTCAACGTTTCCAAGGCGGCAGGGGATCAAAAGAAAAAAGGAAGTAGCCAGAAATTAGCGGTAAACAATAACTCCAAGGAAGGAAACTTTTATTGTTCATAGAGTATGACATGCGGGACCCATGCGCTAGCAGCTTCCTCAACGTTTCAAAGGGGGCATGAGATCGAAAGAAAAAGACAAGTGACCAAATATCAGGAGCAAAAAATAATCCAAGAAAAGAAACTTTATTGTACATAAAAGATGACATGCGGGTCCCATTTTGCAGCAGCGGTGTCAACGTTTCAAATGCGGCTTGAGATCAAAAGAAAAAGAGTAGCCAGAAATTAGGGGTAAAAAAAACTCCCAGAAAAAAAAGTTGATTGTACATAGAGGATGGCATGCGGGTCCCATGACCCAGCACCTTACTCAACGTTTCAGAGGCGGCATGAGATCGAAAGAAAAAGGAAAGAGACCAAATACCAGGAGCAAAAAATAATCCAAGAAAAAGAAACTTTTATTGTACATAGAGGATGACATATGGGTCCCACTTATACAAGCTCTTCCGCCCCAAGATCTTGCAAGTTGATTGTACATAGAGGATGACATGCGGGCCCCTTGTGTCAGCAGCTTAATCAATGTTTCCAAGGCGGCAGGGGATCAAAAGAAAAAGGAAACAGCCAAAAATAAGAGGGTGAAAAAATCCAAGAAAAGAAACTTTTATAGTATCGAGGATGACATGTGGGTCCCATGAGCCAGCAGCTTCTCAACGTTTCAGAGGCTGCATGAGATCGAAAGAAAAAGGCAAGTGACCAAAAATAAGGGGGTAAAAAAAATCCAAGAAAAGAGACTTGATTGTACATAGAGGATGACATGCGGGTCCCACCAGTCAGCAGCTTACTAACGTTTCCAAGGCGGCAGGGGATGAAAAGAAAAAGGAAATAGCCAAAGATCAGAGGGTGAAAAAAATCAAAGAAAAGAAACTTTTATAGTACATAGAGGATGACATGTGGGTCCCATGGGCCAGCAGGTTCCTCAACGTTTTCAAGGGCGGCATGAGATCGAAAGAAAAAGGCAAGTGACCAAAAATCAGAGGGTGAAAAATAATCCAAAAAAAGAAACTTTTATTGTACATAGAGGATGACATGCTGTCCCAACGTTTCAAATGCGGTTTGAGATCAAAAGAAAAAGAAAGTAGCCAGAAATTAGGGGGTAAAAAAACTCCAAGAAAAGAAAATTGATTGTACATAGAGGATGACATGCGGGTCCCACGAGTTTGCAGCTTACTCAACGTTTCCAAGGCGGCAGGGGATCAAAAGAAAAAGGAAATAGCCAAAAATCAGAGAGTGAAAAAAAACCCAAGAAAATAAACTTTTGTAGTACATAGAGGATGACATGCGGGTCCCATGAGCCAGCAGGTTCCTCAACGTTTCAAACGTGGCATGGGATCGAAGGAAAAAGGCAAGTGACCAAATATCAGGAGCCAAAAATAATCCAAGAAAAGAAACTTTATTGTACATAGAGGATGACATGCGGGTCCCATTTTGCAGCAGCGGTCCCAACGTTTCAAATGCGGCTTGAGATCAAAAGAAAAAGAAAGTAGCCAGAAATTAGGGGGTAAAAAAACTCCAAGAAAGGAAAGCTTTATCGTTCATACAGGCTGACATGTGGGACCTATGAGCCAGCAGCTTACTGGACGTTTCAAAGGCGGCAGGGGATCAAAAGAAAAAGGAAATAGCCAAAAATCAGAGGGTGAAAAAAAATCCAAGAAATCAAACTTTTATTGTACATAGAGGATGACATGCGGGTCCCATGAGCCAGCAGATTCCTCAACGTTTCAAACGTGGCATGAGATCGAAAGAAAAAGGCAAGTGACCAAATATCAGGAGCCAAAAATAATCCAAGAAAAGAAACTTTATTGTACATAGAGGATGACATGCGGGTCCCATTTTGCAGCAGCGGTCTCAACGTTTCCAAGGCGGCACAGGACCAAAAGAAAAATGAAGTAGCCAGAAATCAGGGGGTGAAAAAAATCCAAGAAAAGAAAGATTTCAATTGGGCTGCATCTAGACATCTGGGCCTTCGAACTATCCTTCTGGGCCTTTTGACACGTACAATTTCAGCCCACTCCAGAACATGATAGTTCGGATTTTTCTCAAAAAAAAAACAGGAAAGTCCTATGCTTCGCCAAAACAAAAAACAAGGAGATTCAAGATATATGTTGTAAAAATAAAGATTTAATTTATCCGTTTGCAATAGCTCAGAGCGCAATACACTGTTTATTGTCTGCAAAATAATCAAGATATCACATGTTTCTTGTACGGGGAGGCTGACATCGTGGACCCATGAGCCAGCAGCGTCGTTTTAAAGGCGGCAGGGGATGGAAAGAAAAAATAAACCAAAAATCTGTTGGTAAAAAATCCAAGAAAAGAAACATTTTCGTTCTGAGAGGATGACATGCGGGACCCATGAGGCAGCAGCGTCCTCAGCGCTTATTGTTCATAGAGGCTGACATGTGGGACCCGTGAGCCAGCAGCGTCCTCAACGTTTTAAAGGCGGCAGGAGATCGAAAGAAAAAATAAGCCAAAAATCATTTGGTAAACAATATCCAAGAAAAGAAACATTTACCGTTCTGAGAGGATGACATGCGGGACCCATGAGGCAGCAGCATCCTCAACGATTCCAAGGCGGCAGGGGATCAAAGAAAAAAAAAGGAAATATCCAGAAATTAATTAGGGGTTCAAAAAAATCCATCAAAGGAAACTTTTATTGTTCATAGAGGATGACTTGTGGGACCGACCTGCCAACAGCGTCCTCATCGTTTCAAAGGGGCAGGAGATCCAAAGAAAAAGTGCTTCTAGCCAGAAATTTGGGGTCAAAAATAACAAGAACAGGCAAGTTTCCCTTAAGTGGATTACCCAAGGTTTATCGAACTCAGGGAGGAAGAGGTCAAAGATATCCCTCTCAAGCAACCCTGTAATCACAAAGCAAGAAGTCTCTTGTGTCCCCAACACACCAAATACACTTGTCAGGTGTATAGGTGCACTAGTTCGGCGAAGAGATAGTGAAATACAAGTAATATGGATGTATATGAGTGGTAATAGCAATCTGAATAAAATATGGCAGCGAGTAAACATGCAATAAAACAGTAAACAAACGGAGATTCGATGCTTGGAAGCAAGGCCTAGGGATCCTGCTTTCACTAGTGGACACTCTCAACAATGATCACATAATAGGACTACTCTACACTCTTTTGTTGGATGATGAACGCATTGCGTAGGGTTACACGAACCCTCAATGCCGGAGTTAACAAGCTCCACAATGCAATGTTCATGTTTAAATAACCTTAGAGTGCAAGATAGATCAACATAATTACACCAAGAACTAACATAGCATGCACACTGTCACCATCATGCATATGTAGGAGGAATAATACACATCAATACCATCATAGCAATAATTAACTTCATAATCTACAAGAGATCATAATCATAGCCTATGCCAAGTACTCACACGGTGCACACACTATCACCATTACACACATGGAGGAGGAATAGAGTACTTTAATAACATCACTAGAGTAGCACATGGACAATATTCAACTAGATCACATAAAGAGAGAGATGAACCACATAGCTACAGCGGAGCCCTCAGCCCCGGGGGTGAATTACTCCCTCCTCATCATGGAGGCAGCGATGGCGGTGAAGATGGCGGTGGAGACGGCGGTGGAGACGGCTCCGGGGGCAATTCCCCGTCCGGCAGGGTGCCGGAACAGAGAGTTCTGTCCCCCGAATCTTGATTTCGCGATGGCGGCGGCTCTGGAAGGTTTTCTCCGTATCGTGGTCTCCGGGGTTTTTAGGTCAGGGACCTTTATATAGGCGAAGAGGCGGCGTCAGAAGGTCGAAGAGGCGGCGAGGGGGTAAGGCGGCGCGGGCCAACCCTAGGCCGCGCCGGCCACCCTCCTGGTGGGCCTGTGGCCCCCCTCTGGTCCTTCCCGGTGTTCTGGAAGCTTCGTGGAAAAATAGGAACTTGGGCGTTGATTTCGTCCAATTCCGAGAATATTTCGTTACTAGGATTTCTGAAACCAAAAACAGCAGAAAACAACTGCACTTCGGCATCTTGTTAATAGGTTAGTTCCAGCACGAATATGACATAAAGTGTGCATAAAACATGTAGATATCATCAATAAAGTGGCATGGAACATAAGAAATTATCGATACGTTGGAGACGTATCAGCATCCCCAAGCTTAGTTCTGCTCGTCCCGAGCAGGTAAAACGATAACAAAGATAATTTCTGAAGTGACATGCCATCATAACCTTGATCATACTATTGTAAAGCACATGAGATGAATGCAGAGATTCGAAGCAATGATGAAGATAATGAGTAAACAAATGAATCACATAACAAAGACTTTTCATGAATAATACTTTCAAGACAAGCATCAATGAGTCTTGCATAAGAGTTAACTCATAAGCAATAAATTCTTAGTAGAAAGCTTTGAAACAACACAAAGGAAGATATAAGTTTCAGCGGTTGCTTTCAACTTTAACATGTATATCTCATGGATAATTGTCAACACAAAGTAATATAACAAGTGCAATAGGTAAACATGTAAGAATCAATGCACACAATTTACACAAGTGTTTGCTTCTAAGATAGAAAGAATAGGTAAACTGACTCAACAATAAAGTAAAAGAATGGTCCTTCAAAGAGGAAAGCATCGATTGCTATATTTGTGCTAGAGCTTTGATTTTGAAAACATATAGAGAGCATAAAAGTAAAGTTTTGAGAGGTGTTTGTTGTTGTCAACGAATGGTAGCGGGTACTCTAACCCCCTTGCCAGACAAACCTTCAAAGAGCGGCTCCCATTTTATTTTATTTTTGGGTGGCACTCCTTCCAACCTTTCTTTCACAAACCATGGCTAACCGAATCCTCGGGTGCCTGCCAACAATCTCATACCATGAAGGAGTGCCTTTTTATTTTAATTTTATTATGATGACACTCCTCCCCACCTTTGCTTTCTCAAGCCATGGCTAACCGAATCCTTCGGGTGCCGTCCAACAATCACATACCATGGAGGAGTGTCTATTTTTATTAATTAATTTGGGACTGGGAATCCCATTGCCAGCTCTTTTTGCAAAATTATTGGATAAGCGGATGAAGCCACTAGTCCATTGGTGAAAGTTGCCCAACAAGATTGAAAGATAAACACCACATACTTCATCATGAGCTATAAAACATTGACACAAATAAGAGGTAATAACTTTTGAATTTGTTTAAAGGTAGCACTCAAGCAATTTACTTTGGAATGGCGGAGAAATACCATGTAGTAGGTAGGTATGGTGGACACAAATGGCATGAATATTGGCTCAAGTATTTGGATGCATGAGAAGTATTCCCTCTCGATACAAGGTTTAGGCTAGCAAGGTTATTTGAAGCAAACTCAAGTATGAAATGGTGCAGCAAGACTCACATATAAACATATTGTAAGCATTATAAGACTTTACATCGTCTCCTTGTTGTTCAAACACCTCAACCAGAAAATATCTAGACTTAGAGAGACCAATCATGCAAACCAAATTTTAACAAGCTCTATGTAATTATTCATTAATGGGTACAAGGTACATGATGCAAGAGCTTAAACAAGATCTATATGAGCACAACAATTGCCAAGTTTCACATTATTCAAGACATTATACCAATTACTACATGTAGCATTTCCCGTTTCCAACCATATAACAATTAACGAAGCAGTTTCAACCTTCGCCATGAAAATTAAAAGCTAAGAACACATGTGTTCATACGAACCAGCGGAGCGTGTCTCTCTCCCAAACAATCATTTATTCAAACAAAAACAAAAACAAAAGCATACAGACGCTCCAAGTAAAGTACATAAGATGTGACCGAATAAAAATATAGTTTCAAGAGAAGGAACCTGATAAGTTGTCGATGAAGAAGGGGATGCCTTGGGCATCCCCAAGCTTAGATGCTTGAGTCTTCTTAAAATATGCAGGGATGAACCACCGGGGCATCCCCAAGCTTAGACCTTTCACTCTTCTCGATCACATTATATCACCCTCTTCTATTGACCCTTGAAAACTTCCTGCCACACCAAACTTCAAGCAAACTCATTAGAGGGTTAGTGCATAATCAAAATTCACATGTTCAGAGGTGACACAATCATTCTTAACACTTCTGGACATTGCACAAAACTTCTGAAAGTTAATGGAACAAAGAAACTCATTCAACTTAACAAAAGCGGCAATGCGAAATAAAAGGCAGAATCTGTCAAAAACAGAACAGTCCGTAAAGACGAATTTTAAGATGGCACCAGACTTGCTCAAATGGAAAAACTCAAAACTAATGAAAGTTGCGTACATATCTGAGGATCACGCTCGTAAATTGGCAGATTTTTTCGAATTTTCTACAGAGAATTGTGCCCAGATTCGTGACAGACAGCAATGCTGTTTCTGCGCAGCGATCCCAAATATAACATCAACTTTGACATAGAAACTTTACTTGGCACAAAAACATGATAAGGAGAGGTTGCTACAGTAGTAAACAACTTCCAAGACTCAAATATAAAACAAAGTACTGTAGAAAAATAACACATGGGTTATCTCCCAAGAAGTTCTTTCTTTATAGCCATTAAGATGGGCTCAGCAATTTTGGTGATGCACCCGCAAGAAATAGTATTTGAAGCAAAAGAGAGCTTCAAGAGGCAATTCAAAACACATTTGAGCCTAACATGCTTCCTATGCAAAAGAATCTTATACACAAATGAATTCATGAAGAGCAAAGTGGCAAGCATAAGAGGATAAAACACGAGTAACTTAAAGATTCTCAACATAAAGAGGGGAAACTTAATATTATTAAGATGCATATAACCATATTTCCCTCTCTCATAATAACTTTCAGTAGCATCATTGATGAAATCCACAATATACCCGTCACTTAAAACATTCTTATCATGGTTCATATGCATAGAAGTATCATTAATTTTGGCATAAGAAGAGTTATTCTCATTAATAGTAATTGGAGCAAGATTATTATCAAGAATTTGAACATGGTAAACAAGTTGCATATTAAAAGAATTGTTTTTGGCAAGCCCATCATAACTATGACAAGTTTCATAAGGATAATTGTAGCATGTGTCATATACATCTCTATAGCAATTATCTAAACCTGAATATGTAATATCATCATTTTCACTAAAAGTAGAAGTCTCAAATATAGGATCTTCAAGCACAACATCCCCAAGCTTAGGGCTTTCAATATCATCGTTTAAGGGGACATGAATAATGCTATCATCATTACTTTCATAATCAGTACCAAAGAGATTTCCAATATCAAAGGTAGTGTGCTCATTCAAATCATGATCGCTAATGTATGTAAAGGGCATAGGAAGATCATCGTATTCAGATTCATTATCACAATAATCATTAGGAGCAACATACTTACGGTTACCTAGCGTTATCTCATTCACGCGGGGATACGCCGTTACCTCTTTCTTTTTATTCTTCTTCTTCTTCTTCTTCGTTCCCTTCTTCTTCTTCTTCTTCTTCTCTTCCTTCTCCTCATTCCCTTCTTTAGGAGGAAGAGGCTTGAAGGGTGGCTTGTCCGCATAACCTGATTTACTTTTAGAAACAATAGAAGAAACTTGGGAGGATCCCTCCTTCTCATTAATTAGTTGAAAACACACAGCGGTCCTATCATATTTCGGCAAGGTGTCATCTTCTAAAATATTTTGTATGTAAGTATTTGTATGGCTATTATCAATGCAATAAGAAAGACAACCATGCAGGACATCATCAATATCAAGATCGTTAATATTTAACAAAGAAATTTTTCTTGACAACTCTTCACACTTCAAAAATAAGGTAAGTTCATCATGCTTATTAGGAGTAATTTCATCATCACAATACAAATTTGCAGCACTCATGGGGTTTGAATTATCATTGGAGGAACATTGAAAATTAAAATGACCAACTCTATGGCAAAGTTCACAAATAAAAGGATAGAGGGCACACACTTTTTCTCCAAGATCATCTAGAGCTCTAGACCACTTTCTAGTTTTTTCATTTCTGTGATGGATACAATATTCATCTTCTATTTGATTAATTCCACAAGGTCTATGTATTCCACAAAAATTAACATGCTTATAGGAAATAGCATTCTTAGGAGTTTGAGCATGCTTATTGCAATCATTAACAACAATGTCATTCTTCATGCAAGCCTCTTTAAAAGGTTCATGATACTTATCAAAATTCTTTTTAGGCAATTCTAAATGAGAAGCAAAGGCTTTATAAAGATTTGCAGCAACTTGAGAGTCAAGACCATAAGTAGCACTCATATTTCGAAATTTACCACTATCCATGAAAGTTTCAATGCATTCATAATCATAATTTATACCTGACTCTTTACCTTTGTCGTTCTCCCAATCTTCAGCGTTCTCCTTAATCCGATCAAGAAGGTCCCTTTTAAACTCTTCTTTATTGCTCGTGAATGATCCAGAACAAAGTATCCAGCAAGGTCTTATCTTGAAAAGAAAGTCTTGCATAGAAATTATCAATAATGATATTACCTGGAAGCTCATGATTGGGGCATTTGAGCATTAAAGTCTTCAATCTCTCCCATGCTTGGGCAATACTCTCTCCATCATGAGGCCAAAAATTATATATATGGTTTCGATCTTTGTGAATTTCACTTGGAGGATAGAACTTGGAATAAAATAGAGGCACAATATCCTTCCAATCAAGAGAGCGCCCGTCCTTCAATAGTTTATACCAATGCGCCGCTTTACCAGACAGCGACATATCAAATAATTTCTTTCTAACTTCATCCATTGAAATACCTGCACACTTGAATAACCCGCATAATTCATGCAAAAACAGTAAATGATTACTAGGATGGACAGTTCCATCCCCTTCATAGCGGTTATCCATAACACGTTCAATAATTTTCATAGGTATTTTATACGGAATACTTTCAGCAGGTGGATTTAAAATATCAGAAGCATCATTAAAGTTATCGCATATGGGAGATAAAGCATTATCAGAACAAAATATTTCTTCCAAAGCGGAGGAGCTAAAAAGATTATTTTTAGGTAAACCAGCTTCCCCAAGCTTAGACTTCTTCATAGCATTAGCAGTAATTGCATTCATACTAATAACATTGCTACTATCATGTAAATAAGGTTCCATAGGTTTTTTAATTTTCGCATCAAACCATCCATGTCTTAAATCAGGAAATAGAATAAGAAGCTCACTAATTTTTTTGTTGTTTTCCATTATGCCTAACTAGTGAAAAATAAAAACAAGAAACAAAAAGATGCAATTGCAGAGTCTAAAGGAAATAGCTTCGAGCACACACACAATGGCGCCAGAAAAGTACTGTTACCTGGAACCGAAGTATGAGTGCCTTTTACCTTTCCTCCCCGGCAACGGCGCCAGAAAAGTGCTTGATGTCTACGGGTGCTTCTATTCTTGTAGACAGTGTTGGGCCTCCAAGTGCAGAGGTTTGTAGAACAGCAGCAAGTTTCCCTTAAGTGGATTACCCAAGGTTTATCGAACTCAGGGAGGAAGAGGTCAAAGATATCCCTCTCAAGCAACCCTGTAATCACAAAGCAAGAAGTCTCTTGTGTCCCCAACACACCAAATACACTTGTCAGGTGTATAGGTGCACTAGTTCGGCGAAGAGATAGTGAAATACAAGTAATATGGATGTATATGAGTGGTAATAGCAATCTGAATAAAATATGGCAGCGAGTAAACATGCAATAAAACAGTAAACAAACGGAGATTCGATGCTTGGAAGCAAGGCCTAGGGATCCTGCTTTCACTAGTGGACACTCTCAACAATGATCACATAATAGGACTACTCTACACTCTTTTGTTGGATGATGAACGCATTGCGTAGGGTTACACGAACCCTCAATGCCGGAGTTAACAAGCTCCACAATGCAATGTTCATGTTTAAATAACCTTAGAGTGCAAGATAGATCAACATAATTACACCAAGAACTAACATAGCATGCACACTGTCACCATCATGCATATGTAGGAGGAATAATACACATCAATACCATCATAGCAATAATTAACTTCATAATCTACAAGAGATCATAATCATAGCCTATGCCAAGTACTCACACGGTGCACACACTATCACCATTACACACATGGAGGAGGAATAGAGTACTTTAATAACATCACTAGAGTAGCACATGGACAATATTCAACTAGATCACATAAAGAGAGAGATGAACCACATAGCTACAGCGGAGCCCTCAGCCCCGGGGGTGAATTACTCCCTCCCCATCATGGAGGCAGCGATGGCGGTGAAGATGGCGGTGGAGACGGCGGTGGAGACGGCTCCGGGGGCAATTCCCCGTCCGGCAGGGTGCCGGAACAGAGAGTTCTGTCCCCCGAATCTTGATTTCGCGATGGCGGCGGCTCTGGAAGGTTTTTCTCCGTATCGTGGTCTCTGGCGGTGTTTTTAGGTCAGGGACCTTTATATAGGCGAAGAGGCGGCGTCAGAAGGTCGAAGAGGCGGCGAGGGGGTAAGGCGGCGCGGGCCAACCCTAGGCCGCGCCGGCCACCCTCCTGGTGGGCCTGTGGCCCCCCTCTGGTCCTTCCCGGGTGTTCTGGAAGCTTCGTGGAAAAATAGGAACTTGGGCGTTGATTTCGTCCAATTCCGAGAATATTTCGTTACTAGGATTTCTGAAACCAAAAACAGAAAACAGGAACTGGCACTTCGGCATCTTGTTAATAGGTTAGTTCCAGAAAATGCACGAATATGACATAAAGTGTGCATAAAACATGTAGATATCATCAATAAAGTGGCATGGAACATAAGAAATTATCGATACGTTGGAGACGTATCAGAGATCCAAAGAAAAAGGCAAATAGCCAGAAATTAGGGGTCAAAAATAACTCCAAGAAAGGAAACTTTTATTGTTCGTAGAGGATGACATGCGGGACCCATGAGCCAGCAGCTTACTCAACGTTTCAAAGGCGGCATGAGATCGAAAGAAAAAGGCAAGTGACAAAATATCAGGAGCAAAAGATAATCCAAGAAAAGAAACTTTATTGTACATAGAGGATGACATGTGGGTCCCATTTTGCAGCAGCGGTCTCAATGTTTGTAATGCGGCTTGAGATCAAAAGAAAAAGAAAGTAGCTAGTAATTAGGGGGTGAAAAAAATCCAAGAAAGGAAAGTTGATGGACATAGAGGATGACATGCGGGTCCCTTGAGCCAACAGCTTACTCAACGTTTCAAAGGGGGCAGGGGATCAAAAGAAAAAGGCAAGCCAAAAATCAGAGGGTGAAAAAAATCCAACAAAGGAAACTTTTATAGCACATAGAGGATGACATGCGGGTCCCATGAGCCAGCAGGTTCCTCAACGTTTCAAACGTGGCATGAGATCGAAAGAAAAAGGCAAGTGCCCAAATATGAGGAGCCAAAAATAATTCAAGAAAAGAAAGTTTTATAGTACATAGAGGATGACATGCGGGTCCCATTTAGCAGCAGCGGTATCAGCGTTTGAGAGGTGGCAGGGGATCAAAAGAAAAAAAGAAATTGCCAAAAATCAGATGGTGAAAAAAAACCAAGAAAAAGAACTTTTATAGTACATAGAGGATGACATGCGGGTCCCATGAGCCAGCAGGTTCCTCAACGTTTCAAACGTGGCATGAGATCGAAAGAAAAAGGCAAGTGAAAAAATATCAGGAGCCAAAAATAATTCAAGAAAAGAAAGTTTTATAGTACATAGAGGGATGACATGCGGGTCCCATGAGCCAGCAGCGGTATCACTGTTTGAGAGGCAGGGGATCGAAAGAAAAAGTCAAGTGACCAAATATGAGGTGCCAAAAAAATCCAAGAAAAGAAAGTTTTATAGTACATAGAGGATGACATGCGGGTCCCATTTAGCAGCAGCGGTATCACCGTTTGAGAGGCAGGTGATCGAAAGAAAAAGGCAAGTGACCAAATATGAGGTGCCAAAAATAATTCAAGAAAAGAAAGTTTTATAGTACATAGAGGATGACATGCGGGTCCCATTTAGCAGCAGCGGTATCACCGTTTGAGAGGCGGCAGGGGATCGAAAGAAAAAGGCAAGTGAAAAAATATGAGGAGCCAAAAATAATTCAAGAAAAGAAAGTTTTATAGTACATAGAGGATGACATGCGGGTCCCATTAGCAGCAGCGGTATCACCGTTTGAGAGGCGGCAGGGGATCGAAAGAAAAAGGCAAGTGACCAAATTTGAGGTGCCAAAAATAATCCATGAAAAGAAAGTTTTATAGTACATAGAGGATGACATGCGGGTCCCAGTTAGCAGCAGCGGTATCACCGTTTGAGAGGCGGCAGGGGATCGAAAGAAAAAGGCAAGTGACCAAATTTGAGGTGCCAAAAATAATCCATGAAAAGAAAGTTTTATAGTACATAGAGGATGACATGCGGGTCCCGCAGAGCGGTCACCGTTTGAGAGGCGGCAGGGGATCGAAAGAAAAAGGCAAGTGACCAAATTTGAGGTGCCAAAAAAACTCCAAGAAAAGAAAGTTGATTGCACATAGAGGATGACATGCGGGTCCCATTTAGCAGCAGCGGTCTCAACGTTTCCAAGGCGGCAAGGGATCAAAAGAAAAAGGAAGTAGCCAGAAATCAGGGGGTCAAAAAAATCCAAGAATAGAAAGAATTTTGGTTCATAGAGGATGACATGCGGGACCCATGATCCTGCATCGTAAACGGCTCGTTGAACGAGATGGCGCGATGTAGAAAAAAAACAATGCCAGAGAGGCTGCCATCTGGGCCCTACATCCCTCGGCGGTGCGGATTTGCGTTGACTCGGCCGGCGAACCCGAGATTTCGAGATGCACCACGTCCCGGGCCACCATACGCCACGTTTTGGCCGCTTTCGTCGGGCTAGGTGGCCTCAAAAACGAGAAAAAAAAGTTTTGACATGCACCACGGAGGGACCAAAATCGTCGGCCATGGTACACCAGCAACCACGGCGCGACTTCAACTTCGTCGGCCATGGCAACTTTTCTTGTAGTGCATCCATTTAATCTGGGACAGTGACAAAAAGTTCTAAGGTTGTGGATGTGCTGTTGCTACTAGGGATAAAACATTGATGCTTTGTCTAAGGATATTTGTGTTGATTACATTACGCACCATACTTAATGCAATTATCTGTTGTTTACAACTTAATACTGGAGGGGTTCGGATGATAACCTGAAGGTGGATTATTTAGGCATAGATGCATGCTGGATAGCGGTCTATGTACTTTGTCGTAATGCCCTGATTAAATCTCATAGTAATCATCATTGATATGTATTGAATCTTTATTTGTCAATTGCCCACCTGTAATTTGTTCACCCAGCATGTTATTTATCTTATTGGAGAGACACCACTAGTGAACTGTGGACCCCGGTCCATTCTTTTACATCTGAATACATTCTACTGCAATCATTGTTCTTTACTGTTCTTTGCAAACAAACACCATCTTCCACTCGATACGCTTAATCCTTTGTTTTCAGCAAGCCGGTGAGATTGACAACCTCACTGTTACGTTGGGGCAAAGTACTTTGATTGTGTTGTGCAGGTTCCACGTTGGCGCCGGTTTCACTGGTGTTGCGCCGCACTACATTCCTCCACCAACAACCTTCACGTGCTTCTTGGCTCCTACTGGTTCGATAACCTTGGTTTCTTTCTGAGGGAAAACTTGCCGCTGTGCGCATCATACCTTCCTCTTGGGGTTCCCAACGGACGTGTACATCTACGCGCATCAGTGGGCATTGAAAATTCCAGATCTAAGGCGGAATCGTCCTTAGGAAGTTCCTGCAACTCAGATCGGATCTTTGCAGCTGCGTACTGCTCGGCGGCGGTCGTAGCTACATGACTTACCAGCGCGTTTCTATCAAAATCGATGGTCTCGCCGATGAAGATGTGTATCCTGCCGATCGGGATGATGGAGAGCTTGACAGGGTCTGTCCAAGATGGAATCCAACACTCTACCTGAGGGATGATAGGAAAGTTTCCGGCGTACAAGACGCGCCCCACGGCGATGGTGTCGCCGATGCCTCCGAAGGTAGAACTCTCCCGGTTCTGGCCTCTACACGCCGCTGGCCCCACGGTGGGCGCAAACTGTCGTTGCCTATTCAACGGTACCCTGTAGGAGGGATCTTCACGAAGGGGGGAAGAAGTGGGGCCATAGGATGGAGTGCCATTGCAACAGTGGTACGCGATTTACCCAGCTTCAGAACACGCTGCACGGAGGCATGGCCTAATGTTGCTTATCTGGAATTATATGAGCGCTTTCACGTTGTTACAATGAGTTTTAGTCGTGCCTCTAGGGCTCCCGGGATCTGGCTTATAAAGGCGCTAGGATCTAGGATTTACACAGAGAGTCCTAGCCGAAATACAATCTTGCCTAACTACGAAATATTACCTTGCCGTGCATGCCAAGGATCCGCCTAAACCTAAAACGTTGTACTAGATCCGACTACCTTTATGGGCCTTGCCGGATCCGACTCCTGGCGCAGGACGGCCCAGATCCGACTCCTTGTTTCTGGGCTGGACTTCAAAAGATGAAGGAAGCTAAACTTATTTAGCCTTATTCGAAAGATGAAGACCAGGAAGACGCAGCATCCTCAAACGGGGTCCACGTGGGTCAACAAGCAAGCCGAGACCCAGTGTACGGCGTATGTCTCGAAGTTCAAGGAGAAGCACGACGAGACCTCCTAGCCAGAGACCGAGGACTTTGACGTTGAGGTTGCGGTGCTTGCGGGAGAAGGCATGAAGCATGGCCGCCTATGGATGGGTGCATCGACCCAATAACCTTTCCAACTCTCCGCCGGATCCGTCGTGGTCGTACGAGTGGCCAGCTTCAGGTAGAGACCCGGCCACGGGCTTCAGATCTAGCTATCGAGCGGTTACATGTATGTTCTTCCTCGATCCTCTATGTTTCTTTACATGCTTTCCATTGCAATGCTAGTGACATCGCGGTAACACAATGTAGGTGGAGATGGAAGAAAGGAAACAAAGAATCCAACAAGAGGCCCAGTAGCAGCAGGCGCAGCTGGAGCAGCAGCTTAGGGAGCACCAGCAGATGCAGCAGCAACAAGAGACGATGAGCTAGTTTATGAACCAGGCCGTTATATCTTCTCCACCGGGGAGTCTTCCTACTCCTCCTTTCACCTTCTCGTGGTAAGTAGTTAACTTAATATCTCCATCTTATTTTCTCTTGGCTTATTGTCTAATCCGAACATCAAATGCAGTAGCAACAGCAAATGATGCCGAACATGCCGATCATCCAGGCACCAAGCGGTCAGAGCCCGGTGACACCTCTAACCGTCAACAATACGAACATCATCCGGAACCTAATCCCATGTGAGTTCTCCTACACTTGTGTCCAACGCGCTTCTAGGTTGTAGAATTCCATGACACTTGTGAACAAACCTGAAAATTGCATAATTTACTCTAATGTGATAAACTTGTTGGAAATTTAGCAATCTCATGATTTTTAGCCATATCATGTCACTTGTAGACTTTCAACTTTAAAATTTAGCCATTCCATGCCACCATGTTCAGTTCCATGTCATTATGCAAAATTAGCCATTACATGCCACCATCTTCACTTCCATGTCAATACGCAAATTTTAGCCATTACATTCATCACTTGTTGAAAATGTAGCCATGCCATTAGACTTGTAGAAACTGAGCCATGTCTTATATTAGTGACCGAATGGAGTATATAAATTAGAATGCTAACATCCTTGCTCAACGCGCTTCTAGGAGATGATGGACAAGGAGATGGATCCGGACAAGGACAAAGAGATTTACAAGAAGATGATGGATAAGGTTGATGTTGTTATGGACTTTGTTCTTGGATTATATGTTGTTGTTGGACTCTATGCACTTGTATGGATTATATGTCGTCGTTGGATTCTATGAACTTGTATGGTATGTTGTTATGGACTTTGTTGTTGTTGCTGGTGGATAAGGAGATGGATCCAGACTTGTATTATATGTTGTTTGTTATTGAAATGCTATATATATTGTGGTATATTGTATCTGGATTATTTTGTGGTATATGTTGTTGAAATGCTATATATACTGGATTATATGTAGAAAATAATGAAAAAGAGAAAAAACCGAAAAATCTGGTTGCCTTTGTCGTGTGTATGCACACGTCAAAGGACATTTGGTCACTTTTGTTGTGTGCATACACAAGGCAAAGCGGCCACGTGGCGCTAGCCTGTGCTCCCTGGTGCCATGTTGTGTGCCTGGCAAGGACTTTGCCGTGCGGGTGGACGGGCGGCGCACGACAAAGTTTGGGGCTTTGCCCTGTGTGTGGATGGGCGGCACATGGCAAAGGGACTTGCACGACAGACACACTGTAGGGGTTCGTAGCATAGAAAACAAAATTTTTCCTACCGCAAGACGAATAAATCCAAGATCTAATCTATGGAACACCCAAGATCTAATCTACAAGATCGAAGCAACGAGATTGATAAGATACTAACCCTTGAAGATTTCCAAAGCCTACGAGATCAGATCTCGTTGTTGATGTAGACGATCGTCCCCGGTGCTGCAATCCGGCAGCACTTCCGTACTCGGTCGCGCGTACGGTGTCGATGAAGCCCTTCCTCTCCCCGTTCCAGCGGGCAGCGGAGGTGTGGTAGATCCCCTCGGAATCCCAGCAGCACGACGGCGTGGTGGTGGTGGTGGAGGAGAATCTCTGCAGGGCTTCGCCTAAGCCGCGAGAAAGAGGAGGGAGGAGAGGTGGCTGCTAGGGTTTCAGGGTTGGGACTTGGCCGGCCACCCCTCCCCTCTTTATATAGTGGGGAGGGTCGGTTTGGGCCCCCCCCCCACGCCAAACCCATCTAGGGCCGGCCAAAGGGGGAGGGGGAACTTTCCTTCCCCCAAGCCTTCCAAATTGATCCCTTAGGGTTTTGGTGAAACCCTAAGGGGTGGCCGGCCTGGGCCTTTGAGGCTTGGTGCGCCTGGCCCATTAGGGCTAGGCAGCACCCCCTCGGCCCATGTAGGCCCCCTAGGTCGTGGGCCCCATGGTGGACCCCCGGAACCTTCTAGAACCTTCCCGGTCTTCCACCGGAAAAATCCCGAACTTTTCCGAAACCTAGAAATCAACTTCCCTTATATGAATCTTATTCTCCGGACCATTCCGGACCTCCTCGTGATGTCCTGGATCCCATCCGAGACTCCGAACAAACTTCGGTCTCCATCTCATATTCCGAATCTACTTATGCGACATCGAACCTTAAGCGCGTCACCCTACGGTTCGCGAACTATGCAGACATGGTCGAGACTCCTCTCCGAGCAATAACCAATAGCGGGATCTGGAGATCCATAATGGCTCCCACATATTCAACGATGACTTAGTGATCGATTGAACCATTTACATACGATGCCAATTCCCTTTGTCTCGCGATATTTTACTTGTCCGAGGTTTGATCATCGGTATCTCCATACCTTGTTCAACCTCGTTACCGACAAGTACTCTTTACTCGTACCGTGGTATGTGATCTCTTATGAACTATTCATATGCTTGCAAGCTAATCAGATGACATTCCACCGAGAGGGCCCAGAGTATATCTATCCGTCATCAGGATGGACAAATCCCACTATTGATCCATATGCATCAACTCACACTTTCCAAATACTTAATCCCATCTTTATAACCACCCATTTACGCAATGGCGTTTGATGTAATCAAAGTACCCTTCCGGTGTAAGTGATTTACATGATCTCATGGTCGAAGGACTTAGGCAACTATGTATCGAAAGCTTATAGCAAATTGAACTTAATGACTTGATCTTATGCTACACTCATTTGGGTGTGTGTCCATTATATCATTCACCTAATGACATAACCTTGTTATTAATAACATCCAATGTTCATGATCACGAAACCATGATCATCCATTAATCAACAAGCTAGTTATACAAGAGGCTTACTAGGGACTCCTTGTTGTTTACATAACACACATGTATCAATGTTTCGGTTAATACAATTATAGCATGGTATACAAACATTATCATAAACACAAAGATATATTATAATAACCATTTTATTATTGCCTCTTGGGCATATCTCCAACAGTCTCCCACTTGCACTAGAGTCAATAATCTAGTTTACATTTGTAAAGATATAACACCTTGGCCTTCTGGTGCTTATCATGTTTTGCTCACGGGAGAGGTTTTAGTCAACGGATCTGACACGCTCAGAAACGTATGTATTTTGCAATTCATTTGCGTCTCAACGCATCACTCATTTTCCAAATGAGTCGGCATTAATTGTATATGCTTAGTCCTCTGGTGGAACCTTAATTCCGCGGTCTGAAATAAGTCACTAATATTGTCACACACAATATAGCTTCAAAGTTCTGACACTATCGGAACTACACCAAGTTCTCAAAGAACTCCTCGACTTAACATCCTTAGTCATTGTCAAAACAATGACATACTCTGCCTTCGTTTGTAGAATCCGTCACAATATTTAGAACTCATCCAAATCTAGCATAGACTTGTTCTAGCTCATTGTGCTACCTTTTAAATAACACTTAGCCTAATTGAGATTGAAATTTTATTTTTATATGTGACCAAACTAATATCGGTGCAACACCTTACAGCGATTTGTTTGTCATTACCCCATATAAAACTATATATATCCTTAGTTCTTCTAAAGCACTCAGGGATATTCTTACTGTTGTCCAATGATCATTACATGAATCATTCTGGTATATGCTCGTAACACTTTAGAGCACAGGACATCTGACTTTGTACATATTATTCGTGATCTAAAATCACTCATGTGTTTTTACTCATCGAGTGTCAAATACACTCAAGTCTTGTTAAACCTTCACATGGAAAAGAACACCTTCTTAATATTTTTATATTGAACTACTTCAATATTCATTCTATGTACTTTAACTTAAACTTATTATGTGTTTCAATCTATCTTCATAGATCTTGACACTAAATATGTTTCAATTCATATCCTTTCATTGATGTTAATTCTCAATGAAACCTTTTTAATCAATTATATAATTACACTATTTATAATCAACGATATGTCATCTACATAAAGTATTACAAATATGTCTCAGCGCTCCCACTTAATTTCTTGCAAATGCAAGCATCTTCATCGTTTCTGATGAAATCAAAACTCTTTGATTATTTCATCCGGTGAAGATTCCAACTCCGCGATACTCACTTCATCCAATTGAAGTTTGTATACCTATCTAGTATTCCACGGACCAGCAAAACTCTTGGTTTGTATCTAGTATACATCCTTCATACACACTTCTGGTAAGGAATGTATTTCTGCCATCCTACTATCATATCTCATAAAAGAAATATGTAGCGATTACTAGAATAATCCACATAGACTTTAAGCATTGCTACGGAAGATCTAATCTTATCGTAGTCAAATCTTTGAACTTTGTCGTAAACAACTTTTCGATAAGTCAAGCTTCTTTAAGGATATTCCATCCAAGTCCATCTATTTTATAGATCCATTTACTTTCAAAAAGTATTCACCTATCTTGGATTTTATGGCGCATAGCCATTTTAACGGAGTCAGGGCCCATCATAACTTCTTTGTATGTAGTTGGTTTATCATTGTTCAAAATCAATCCTTTGTCCACAAATCATTTATTTGATCACAAAATAAACCTCATCTACAAGGTTCAATAAGTACTTTGATCTCCAT
Organism: Lolium multiflorum; assembly: GCA_030979885.1. NCBI lineage: Eukaryota > Viridiplantae > Streptophyta > Magnoliopsida > Poales > Poaceae > Lolium > Lolium multiflorum. The sequence continues at coordinate 211,268,519 of CM061748.1, forward strand.
GACTATAACACTTTGTAGACATGGGAGCCATGATCTTCGTAGCCGCTTCCGGAACCATTTCCGATGCTGTGCTACTCTGATCATCATGCTCAGGTTCATAAACCTTATCAAGTTCCATTGTCCTCCCACTCAAATACTTCGCTAGAAAACAATTTCTTGGAAATAAGCAAGTAACATTAACAAACACTTTTGCCTTTTACTTCATAGTGGGAAGAATTCCCAATCAATTTATGGGATAATCAACAAAGACATTTATCCGATTTTGGTTGTAAACTCATTTACTTATGCTATGCATACCAAAATTTAAGAAAAGACTATTTAGGGTTTATACCCATGCCATAACTCGTATGGTGTCATTTCAATGGATCACGATGATGCTCTATTCAGTGTAAAAGCGATAGTCTCTAAAGCATAATCCACAAAAATATAATGGCGTCATTTTATTTTATCTCATCATTAATCCAACAAGGTTTGGATACGTCTCTTGGATACTCCATCATCATTATGATACTCCAAGAAACGTGAGTTGTAGAACAATTTCATAACTCTCTTAGATGTTCGCTAAAACTCGTAATTCAAATATTTCTACCATGATCCAATCATAGATATTTGACTTTTCTATTACGATGATTTCCACTTCATGCTGAAATTTATTTGAATCCATTCAAATGTTTCAAACTTCTTCCTTATCGAATATATCCACATATATATACTCAATTCATTGTTAGAAGTTTTCATGAAGTAGAAGAATCTCCCGCACACAACTATGCCCAGTGAACCATATACATCACCATGTATGTTTCCACTAAGTTAGTTGCCCGTTCAACTCTTGGCCTATGAACGGTATTTAAGTCATTCTCTTTAGAAGAGATTTGCAAGCGCCAAACGATTCAAAAATCAAATGACTCCAAAAATCCATTTGCATGGAGTTCCTTCATGCGTTCCTTTCTAACATGACCTAAATGGCGGTTCCACTAATGAGTGGAATTCACATCATTTGCCTTATGGCATTTTAGCGTCAGTGTTATGTATGTGTGCTTCACCATAAAGATTTATAATAACTTATCCATCATACATGGAATGCTGTTACAATTTGAACAACTCATTGTTTTCATTTAACCAGAACAAAACAACAATTATAAAGTTCTTTATTATAAATCTGAAGGGCTAGGTAGAATGCCAACGACGAACATAATAACACTTTATTTTGTTCCAGACGTGCATTCCTATCATATTCCTTGTCAGTCACTTAGGCCATTGTATTCTTGTATTGCGTTGTTTTGTATGACACCTCATACCAACCAATATGGTACAAATACCCAAGAATTTCATTGTGTGACCAAAACAAGGAATACATTCATAACATGTATATCATCTATATACACCTGAGCTAGACTTTCTAGTCTTTTCTTTCTTTCTGCCAAAAATCTTTTGTAGTTTCTCTTTTAGCTTTCCTCATTCTCAGAAAACACTTCACCTTCAATAACTTCTAGGTCCATTGGTCAAATACCAATAACCTTGAGGTTCTTACTTTGAAGTTGATCATCACATGACAAGTGTTCCAGATTTCACTATTAGTAACCTTTTAATGTGATGAACAATTTCACTCATAATTTTTATCCATCAAATCATGACGACTTTCCGAGACCATGTCTGTACATGCTAGGCTCGTAAAGTTTAACCTTAGTATTCGCATGTGCAAATCTGGCTTGCACCCGTTGTATGCACACGTAGAATCTATAACACCCGATCATCACGAGATGCTTCGAAGCGACGAGTCTTAGCAACGGTGCATACTAAGGACGATCACTTCATGGATATGCGAATATCGTTAGTGCCCAACTAGTTGGAGGATTGAGACGCCCGGCGTTTTCAACCTTCGTACATTCCCATAAAACTTATGAGTTTATGTAGTCTCACTAGATTATATTCTATCATCTTGCAATAAGGTCTTAGATATCACATATATCTCATACCTTGATTATTTCTGAAAACTAAATTTTCAGCTCCTTACTTTTCAAACAGATTTGAACTTCAAGTTTCACGGAGACAAGATGATTTAAGGTACTAATTGAAACCATTGCTCTTTGAATCATCAATGTGAGGTTTACTAAAAGTTTGCATTAGGACTTAATCATATCTTGATTCTTTAACAATACGGTACCAGTCCGTAAAGTTACTTGTCAGACTTAACAGTATTTCTATCTCAATTACAAGACTAGCGCATGGTAGATAACGGATGCCAATTCTACAAATTTAATTCAAAATACTATTCAGACTATGTTCATGATAATTTGAGTTCATTTTTAATTCTTAAATTAACTAGGTGAACTCCCACTCAAAACAACATCCCTCGCATTGTCTTAGTGATTACACGAACCAAATCCACTACACCAAGTCCGATCATCACGAGAAAAGATGTAGCTTCAAAGGCGAACACTCAAAGTGTTCATCATATCATTCATATGACTCATGCTCTACCTTTCGGTATCCCGTGTTCCGAGACCATGTCTGTACATGCTAGGCTCGTCAAGGCAACCTTAGTATCCGCGTGTGCAAATCTGGCTTGCACCCGTTGTATGCACATGTAGAGTCTATCACACCCGATCATCACGAGATGCTTCGAAACGACAAGTCTTAGCAACGGTGCATACTAAGGATGAACACTTTATTATCTTGATATTTAGTGAGAGGGATCATCTTATAATGCTACCGTCGCGATCTAAGCAAGATAAGATGCATAAAGGATTAACATCACATGCAATTCATAATATGTGATATGATATGGCCTTTCTTCTTGTGCTTTTGATCTCCATCTCCAAAGCACATGAGCATGATCTCCATCATCACCAGCATTGCACCAAGGTCCATGGCACCGCTTCATGGTTGTCCATCACTTATAGCTACTATGACAACTACTTGAAATAAAGCTATTACATGATGAATAGACACGCATGTCTTTAACAAAAATTAAAGACAACCATTAGGCTCCTGCCGGTTGCCATAATACAACAATGAACATCTCATACATCAAATATAATCATCATCACATCATGGCCATATCACATCACCAAACCCTGCAAAAACAAGTTAGACGCCTCTAATTTGGTTTGCATATTTTACGTGGTTTAGGGTTTTCGAGTAAGATCCAATCTACCTACGAACATGAACCACAACGGTGATACTAGTGTTGACAATAGAAAGTGCAAATTGGAATCTTCACTATGGTGGGAGAGACAGACACCCGCAAAGCCACTTATGCAATACAAGTTGCATGTCAAGCGTGGAGCAAGTCTCATGAGACGCGGTCATGTAAAGTTAGCCCGGGCCGCTTCATCCCACCATCCCGCAAGATGCAAAGTACACAAACTAAAGCAACAAAAGCATCAACGCCCACAAAACCATTGTGTTCTACTCGTGCAACAGATCTATGCATAGACATGGCTCTGATACCACTGTTGGGGTTCGTAGCATAGAAAACAAAAATTTTCCTACCGCAAGACGAATAAATCCAAGATCTAATCTATGGAACACCCAAGATCTAATCTACAAGATCGAAGCAACGAGATTGATAAGATACTAACCCTTGAAGATTTCCAAAGCCTACGAGATCAGATCTCGTTGTTGATGTAGACGATCGTCCCCGGTGCTGCAATCCGGCAGCACTTCCGTACTCGGTCGCGCGTACGGTGTCGATGAAGCCCTTCCTCTCCCCGTTCCAGCGGGCAGCGGAGGTGTGGTAGATCCCCTCGGAATCCCAGCAGCACGACGGCGTGGTGGTGGTGGTGGAGGAGAAATCTGCAGGGCTTCGCCAAGCCGCAGAGAGAAAGAGGAGGGAGGAGAGGTGGCGGCTAGGGTTTCGGGGGACTTGGCCGGCCACCCCTCCCCTCTTTATATAGTAAAGGGTCTTTTGTGGTTGTCATCAATTACCAAAATGGGGGAGATTGTAAGGGTACATTGCCCCTATGTGTGGTTTTGGTAATTAATGACAACCCCTATGGACTAATGTTTTCATTGAGTTTATATGAAGGAATATTCCATAGGTACTACTTGTACTCCATGTGTTGGATTCAAGTATGGATGCCATGAAGATAAAGGTATACCTTGTGTATTGGCATCAAGATCATCGGTATGAAGATATATATATGTGATATGATCAAGAAGAAGAAACGAAGATGGAGTTCTTATGTGGAACTCAATATTAGCCATGCTCTATCTTATGTGAGTATGAGAAGATACAAGGTTGAGTTGGGCAAGTTCAAGATGAGCATCTCAAGTGAATCACATGCTTGAAGCTTGCCATCCATTTGGTGATAATGGACTTGTGAAGATGTGCATCAATGAAGCTTTCCCATCATAGTGTATGGGGGAGCATTTGTGAGTCTTCACGAAGCAACATTGGTCAAGTGAGGCATTCCGGCTTGAGTGGAGCGTGAAGAGCTATCATCAAGATCAAGCGGGATGCGCAAGGCAAAGGTATGACCTTGATAGGTTTTCCTTTTACCGGTCTCAAGGTGGTTGTTGGGAGACCGGATTATAGGATAGATAGCCGCACTATTAAGAGGGGCTTTCGGTTGGGTAACTTGATCACATCGTCTTAGGGAGCTCAATCCTTTGCATACTTTGCATATCCGTATTGCTTCTTGGTGTTTCTCTGTGTGAGGTTCTTGAGCTTGTTGCTAGCTTTACAACAAGCCCAAGTTCATCGAAAACGGAATCCGCATGCATCTTCTATTGCGTTTTCGAGGTTGGGTGATTTTACCGGTTATTCATGATATAAGGTTCTACCTTTTATATTCATGATAAAATCCCCTCCTATAGATTCTTGTGTTTTCACTTTCCATAGGATAGCATTTGTTGTTGTCTTCCAAACAAAACTGGTTTCATTCGAATCGGGGTTCGGGAGCAAAAGTTATTAAAGAAAAGAGGAAAAGAGAAAAGAATAAAAAGAAAAGAAAGAAAAAAAAAGGAGGAGGAGCAGCCGGCCGGTCACCCCCCGCGCCCGGCCCACCCGGCAACCGGCCCGGCGCTTGTGCCATCCGGGCGGGCTCCGGTGGCCTTTGGGCCCGTGTCCGGTCACAGCCCGGTGGCCGACCGCCCCCCCGGCGCGCGGCCGGGGCCTCCCGCCGGATGGGCCTTACGCGCCCCGCGCCCACCTCCCGCGCGCCCGTGGCTCTCCGCCGCCCGTGCGCTGCCGCGCCCGCCCGGCCGGTGGGCGGCCGACGGCGCCCACGGGCTGGTCAGCGCCAGCTCGGTCGGGCTGCCCCGGGGGGCATCTTTTGCCCGTTTTCTTCCCCTTTTCACTTGTTTTTCCCCCAACGGTTCTATTTCCTCCTTAGCTATAAATAGGCTTCTTCCACCTTGAGCCAAACTAGTTCTTCCCATTCTCTCTCCTCCATTGCTACTATTTGAAGAACTTGCTCTTCCTCTTGAATCCTCCAACCATTCTTGCTCATATTTGAGGATTTGTGAGAGTGGATCTAGATCTACACTTCCACCAAACCAATTCTTCTCTAAGTGAGGGAATCTCTTGGGATCTAGATCTTGGAGTCTTTGGTTGACTTTCCCCCTTGTTCTTCCTCTCCAATCTCATCCTAGCATTCGTTGCTTTGGTGGGATTTGAGTGTGAAGGACTTGAACACCTCCGGTGTTCTTGCTTTGCATCATTGCATAGTGTTGAGCTCTCCACCACGATTTGTTCGAGTGAGAGACCGTGAGCTTGTTACTCTTGGAGGGTGACCTCCTAGTTGGCTTGGTGATTGGTGCTCCGGTGATCTCTTCAAGAAGATTGTGAAGAGGCCCGGGCTTCTCCTTCGTGGAGCTTGTGAAGTGGTTGTGGAGCTTGCCATCTCCGGAGCGGAGGAAAAGCTAACCATAAGGAAAGGGCCATTATCCTTCGTGGGTGTGGTTCGGAGAATAGGGTGAGCCTTCGTGGCGCGGGGAATCCTTCGTGGGACCTCCACTCCTCCAAACGTGACGTACCTTGTTGCAAAGCAAGGGAACACGGGAATACATCCTCGTCTCCGCGTGCCACGAAGTTTGGAATTCTGTGGCGCACGCTGTTCAGTGCGCCACAGAATCTTAGACTTCTGTGGCGCACCATTGATAGTGCGCCACAGAATTTGGCGCCAGATTTTGTGGCGCACTACCTCTCCATGCGCCACAGAATATTTATAAGTTTTTGTGGCGCACTGCCAGTTCATGCGCCACAGAATGTTAATTTTTGGATTTTCGAATTTTTTCCATTTCTGCAGTATATAGTGGTATTGCACAGGAAATATACAGATATATACAAGAAATACATAGCACATTCCAGAAATAACAGAATTACTCACAAATGACACACAAATGACATGATACACACAAGTCTTCATCATTACATCATTTAGATCCAAATTACACAAGTAGAAATGTGTTTGATCGTCGCATACACATACATGTGTTCATCTCGTCTCATATGCACATGCATCGTCACCGGCCACCTAGACTAAAGTAAAGTAGAGTACAACCGCGGTGGCGGTGAGTAAGAGGGGGACCAAGAACTTCAGCCGGTTCTTCTTCTTGCCCACGTGTGCCCTCCACTGTGCTACCGCCTCCTCTCTAGTCGCGTATCCCTTGTAGCTGTTCCCGCTGAACTTGTGCACCTGTTCGAGACAGTCCTGCCACTCCTCGTAGACACCTGGAACCCGACCCTTGTACACAACGTACGTCGGCATCTCTATTGACAAGGGCATATTAGTATATCATATTAGTACATCATGCATATATATATATGTTGATAAATATTAGACCAAAGTATATAGTAAAGTTGAGCACGGCAACAATAAGTTTGCGACACGCACACACAAGACGACGTCCACCGATACACATAAACCGATGAACATAGTACTTAGAGTTTAATTACGACCCACACAAAAGACCACGTCCATCGATATATATACAAACTAACCGATGAAGATAGCTAGTTTATCACACACTAAGTCAAGGCTCGCAGGGCTCCGGGAACGGCTTGTACAGATCTTTTGTAATCCACGTCCTCGTGTCACCCTGCGCTTTGAGGCGTTGCTCGATGTCCCTCTTGCATAACGCTCTACCCTGGTGCAAGGGCCCTCCCCCTGTGGTGACGTCTTGAGTGATGATATGTGATATCTTGACCCTGGTATCCTGGAAGTCTTCTCTGAGGTCATCATCGTTGATCCGCGCCAACTTTTCGGCCCATCCTCGGAGAGCAGATGGTAAACGCAAGTTCTGGCTATCCCGGACAAACCCTTTTAGGTGATGCATGACATAGAAGGCGTCCAGAGTGCTGTTTTCCGGCTGCTTGACACAGGGGAACTCGAACAAGTGCTTGAACTTGTGTTTACCATCATCCCTGAAACATTCCGCCTTTTCTTTGAAGGCGCCTCCCTTTTTGAAGTAGCCCTCGAGAGCATCATCTAGCACACCCCTTATTCTGGCGTAGTTCTTCTTTTTCGCACTCCCCGAGTCGAAATAGGTGGCAAGAGAAAACTTCGGGGCAATGGAGATGAGTACGCAGTGCGTGTCTCTGCGCAACACAAATTTGGATCGAGGTTGGAAATGAGCAATGGAAAAGAAATTTATTACAGGGCTAGCGGATGTGTACTTACTCGGGAAAGTAAGCCAAGAGGATGTTGTCCTTCCTCTTGTTGTCCAAGAAGCACTTCTGTAGGTACAACGAAGCCCGTACCCGCACCGCTGATAAGTTCAACTGGCTTTCACGCATGTAGTAAGGATCCGCTATCGCGACGTCCGGGATACTCTCTCTCTTGATCTTCATCGCCAGATTGAGCGCGAATAGGCGGACCAAGTTATAGTCCAGCCTTCTCGCGTGGAATAGCTTGAAGATGTCCTCGTACGCTATAAAGAATATATCCGCGGGGACATCAGTGACGAAGCCCACATCTCTTGGCACCCTGACCGTGAAGACCGGGTAATTTGGATCTTTGTCCTTAAGAAGGATACTCTCTAGGACCAGGATACTGTCCTGCAGAGGCAGCATAGCTCCGGAAGCAAGGTGTAGCAGCTCCGGACCCAGTATTGGTTTGCCAGCTTCATGCATTCTGGTCAAGCCATCCTTGCTGGGAGGTACCATGGAGTCCCGATGACGGATCGTCGGAGGTGGCTGGCTCGCAGACTTCTCCTTGTTCTTACTAGGTCTTTTACGGGGCTTCTTCGGAGCAACGGGCCCCGACGCTTCAAACTGCTCGTTGACCTTGTTGATCAGCGTATTGGGGCTGAAGATGTTTGCGGCGGTTGGCTCTTGTGTATCGGCTGCCGGAGGCGTCTCTTGAGAGAAGCCGCGGAACACCAGGCGCTGTTTGGTTGCCTTGGGTGGGCCAGCTGGTTCGTCGCGAACGCGGTATGCTTCTTCATCCGCGCCCGCCATGTACAAATCATCTATGTCGGCGCCGGTGTTGAGGTAGGCATCGACGTCTACCGGCCCATCATCATCGATGTCATCTTCATTGGGTGATGGGATGGGCGATAGCGGTGCAGCGGCCTTGCCTTTAGGCTCCGCCGGTGGCGGTTGAGGCAGAGACTCTCCCAGCAGTTTCTTGTGGCGGCTTGTTGTGGCGGTGACGACGGGAGGAGCTGCCCTCCGAGGAGGCGGCCGGACGATCGGCTGCCGGATGATCGAGGAGGCGCCGGTGGAGCGACCCCCAAGACGGATCTGGGTCTTTGGCCATACCATGGTATAGCCATGGCAGTTCTCAAGCGTCAGGTGCTCGTCGGCTCCCTCGGGCTGTATTGGGGGGTCCATGTCTTCGCACCCCGGCAACACCCGACCCAAAGTGACCTTCAGGACGTTGGCGTCCATAGCCACGGTGTGCAACGTGGTGCTCTTCGGTTGTATGATCATTCCCGTGGCAACATCCTTCAACTCGCCGCCGGGCGCGCAGTGAAGGAGCACGCAAGGAGTGTCCTGAGTAATGTTGGGCATCATTAATTAGATAGCCGGGTATCAAAACGCATGAAGGAGATGGCATGGAATAACTAATTAGTTAAGTACCTTGGTGATGGCGTTGAGCTGTGCTAATGTGGAGACAGTGGCGGCCGGCCTATCAATCTTCGGGGGCTCGGGTGCATTATGAAGCACCGCCGCCGCCGGCTGCGCCTTGGTAGCCTCGGCAGGATCAGCGGGGGGCACCGGTTCATCCAACTCCATCGGCTGCCCCGCGGCGATGGTGGGCGGCGGGGTAACCAGATCCGGAGATGGCGACGCGTTGAAGATCGAGTTGCTGGCCCCGGCGCTAGGCACTTTTATCGACCCCACCTGACCGGCCGCATTCCACGCAGCTATCCCCTCGATGACCTGAGGGGGCAGGAAATCGCGGAGCTTCTTCTCGAAAAGCTTGTCCACCTCATCTTTGTCCATCGAGTTTGCCTGTTTTTCCTCGAGCATGGAGACCTTCTTCCTCAGCTCTTCCACCTCGGCTTTATCCTCTTCTGACATCGCGCTCCTCCTTCTCTTCTTGCTGTTTTCCTCTTTGTAGTACTCGCGAAACTTCATGCTTGTACCAAAGCCGCAGACACGTCCAGCCGACGTCGGCGGCTTGGATACTGGCCTCTCCTTGAGGATATTCAACGCCCTGTTGAAAGGCGTGTCCCACGGCTCCGTCGAGCCCTGGGACGACGATTCGGCCTCGGGGAGATCGGCCTTCGCCAACTGCTCGTTCTGCAGACAAGGATAGGGTGAACACATTTAGGGCATTGCATTCACGTCATATATGTAATATGTGCAGCAATGGACCGCGCGAGTAAATTCCCTTACCAGCTTTTCCTCGAACTTCCTCACGTCGTCATGCTCGGTAACGAATTCCATTGTCTTCCTGTCCAGAGTGTAGCGGGCCCGGACAAAGTACCTCACCTGCAGGTCCGTAATTTTCAACCATGGGTTCGGTTTCCCAGCACGTGCAAGTTCTTCGTCCTCCTTTTCCCAAATGGGAATCTTTCCTCTATAACCGCCGCTTCCAAGGTGATGTGCTCCTAAGTTGAGCTCATGCATTTGTCTACCCCACTCCGTCCATGCTTTCGCATCGTCGCTATCCAGCCGCTCCTTGAATATCTGGAACTCTGCTTCATCGAGCATCGGCTCACCCTTCTTAATACTCTCAAAGCTTTCACCTTTGTCGATCTTGGCCTTCACCCGGCTTTTCCAGCTGCTCAGGGCGTTGCTCATCTTCGTGATGGCCAATTTATTCACCGGGTTGGATCTTTCCAAGTTATTGTATGGCGCCGGGAACTTGTACCGTCGGTGAAGCTTCCGAAGGCAGAGCTCGACCAAATGCTCATTGCCTTCACCTCGGATTTTCACCGTGTTGATCGACATGCTTTCCCGGACAATGCACCCGAGTTGCATGCCGTACCCAGCGGCAACAGCCTCCGGCTCCTGTGGTTGCCCACTTTCGGAGACCAATGTGATCTCGCTGGTGGTGTTGGCGAGCACCGTCGGCTTCCGATCCTTCCGCGGCTTCTTCTTCTTCTTAGCAGCCGGGTTGCCGCTGCCGTCAGCCTCCCCGACGCCGTCACCCCCCGTGTGGTCGCCGCCGTCGGTGGTGGGTTCATACTCCTCCTCCTCCCCGGCTTCAGTCATCTGACGGTCAGCTCCGACTTCCTCCGCCGCCAAGTCCACCTCCTCCTCCTCTTGTCGCTGGGAGGGGCCGAATTCCCAGAACTCGACGTTCGCCGCTCTGGCTTCCTCTTCGAGGGTCATGGCGGCCTTAGAAGTGCCGGCCACGTTGTCGTCGGCCGACATATTTGCAATTTCTATAAAGAAGAGGATGAAATCTATTAGTACAATTGTCGGCCGGAAAATTCGGCATGACCTTTGCTAATTTTTGGACATAGGAGCCCCATTTCTCAACCGAAACGGAAGTGAATCAACGTTTCGGGAGAAATGGGCAGCTCATTTGAAGTCCCTGCAACATTTCACATAATAAAATCACCACACCAGCAACACCATACACTTGCAATACCATACAAAAAACATCATATGCAAGTGGTATTGCTCCGAACCATACAAAAAACATCACCAGTACCAACAGCACCATACACTTGCAATACCATACAAAAAACATCATATGCAAGTGGTATTGCTCCAACCATACAAAAGACATCACCAGATAACATGTACATTTTCTCCAAGATAGCCTGTAAAAAACATCACCGATACCAACAAGCAAGCTCATACCCACAGATTCATGCTCCAGTATACATGTAAAATTGATAAATGAATATAATTGAACATTTCAAATAAATGAAATTGATAAATGAATACCAGTATACAAGTATACAAGTATAGCCAGTATACAAGTATAATTTAACCTAGCTACAGCAGCAATTAACCTAGCTACAATACTAAACTAGAGCAATAATAAACTAAACATGATGAATTAAAAATGCTACTACTTCTGATTTATTACATCATGCAGACCACCAAGCAACACATTTGATTTATTACGCAGAGTTATGTGACTTTATTACAGGCAAGCAACAAGCAAGCATATAATTCAGCTTGCTTCTCGACTTTATTTGTGTAATTTTCTTAGAGAAGACAATTTACTTGCAATAAATAGTGCCAAACCTATGTCAAGAATTAAGTATCCAGTTATGTGACTTAAGTATCCAGAGAAGAATAGAGAAGCAAAGCAAGTAAACTGGATCAACTTCCTAAAGGGTCTACTGCTAATACATGTTCACTATAAATAGTAGATGTTTAAGTTGCACAGCTTAGTATTTTTAATTAAACCATAAAAATTGAAACTGAAACTCCAGCTATACTAATCTGTCACTGTTTTATTTCTTCAAATTAATACTAAGCAACTGCTACACTTGCTCATTTTATAACCAGTGAGCATTTTACCAGTAACTATGCAAGCATGACTAAACAATTTTGGAAGAAACAATCAACTCTAGCTTGCTACTGCTACATGATGGCGTGTAACTCACACGTTCGTTGGGAACCCCAAGAGGAAGGTATGATGCGCACAGTAGCAAGTTTTCCCTCAGAAAGAAACCAAGGTTTAATCGAACCAGTAGGAGCCAAGAAGCACGTTGAAGGTTGATGGTCGCGAAATGTGGTGCGGCGCAACACCAGGGATTCCGGCGCCAACTAGGAACCTGCACAACACAACCAAAGTACTTTGCCCCAACGAAACAGTGAGGTTGTCAATCTCACCGGCTTGGTGTAACAAAGGATTAAACGTATCGAGTGGAAGATGTTTGCAAAGAAAACAAAACAAGTAGATTGTATGCTATGTAAAGAATAGGACCGGGGTCCACAGTTCACTAGAGGTGTCTCTCCCATAAGATAAAAGCATGTTGGGTGAACAAATTACAGTCGGGCAATTGACAAAATAGAGAAAGGCATAACAATGCATATACATGACATGGTAAATATAGTGAGATTTAATTGGGCATTACGACAAAGAACATAGACCGCCATCCAACTGCATCTATGCCTAAAAAGTCCACCTTCAGGTTATCGTCCGAACCCCCTCCAGTATTAAGTTGCAAAGCAACAGACAATTGCATTAAGTATTGTGCGTAATGTAATCAATAACTACATCCTTAGACATAGCATCAATGTTTTATCCCTAGTGGCAACAGCACATCACAACCTTAGAACTTTCTGTCACTGTCCCAGGTATCAATGAAGGCATGAACCCACTATCGAGCATAATTACTCCCTCTTGGAGTTAAGAGTAAAAACTTGGCCAGAGCCTCTACTAATAACGGAGAGCATGCAAGATCATAAACAACACATGAACAATAGATTGATAATCACCATAATCATAGTACTCTCTATCCATCGGATCCCGACAAACACAACATATAGAATTACATATAGATGATCTTGATCATGTTAGGCAGCTCACAAGATCTAACAATGAAGCACAACAAGGAGAAGACGACCATCTAGCTACTGCTATGGACCCATGGTCCAGGGGTGGACTACTCACTCATCACTCCGGAGGCGATCATGGCGATGAAGAGTCCTCCCGGAGATGAATCCCTCTCCGGCAGGGTGCCGGAGGCGATCTCCGAATCCCCCGAGATGGGATTGCGGCGGCGGCGTCTCTGTAAGGTTTTCCGTATCGTGGCTCTCGGACTGGGGGTTTCGCGACGGAGCTTTAAGTAGGCGGAAGGTCAACGCGGGGGGCCACACGAGGGGCCCAGGGGCAGGTCGGCGCGGCCAGGGCCTGGGCCGCGCCGGCCACCCTCCTGGCCGCCTCGTGGCCCCACTTCGTTAGGTCTTCGGTCTTCTGGAAGCTTCGTGCAAAAATAGGACCCTGGGCGAAAGTTTCGTCCAATTCCGAGAATATTTCTTTACTAGGATTTCTGAAACCAAAAACAGCAGAAAACAGGAATGGCTCTTCGCATCTTGTTAATAGGTTAGTTCCAGAAAATGCATAAATATGACATATAATGTGCATAAAACATGTAGTTATCATCAATAAAGTAGCATGGAACATAAGAAATTATCGATACGTTGGAGACGTATCAGCATCCCCAAGCTTAGCTCGTCCCGAGCAGGTAAAACGATAACAAAGATAATTTCTGAAGTGACATGCCATCATAATCTTGATCATACTATTTGTAAACATATGTAATGAATGCAGCGATCAAAACAAAGGTAATGACATGAGTAAACAAATGAATCATATAGCAAAGACTTTTCATGAATAGTACTTCAAGACAAGCATCAATAAGTCTTGCATAAGAGTTAACTCATAAAGCAATAAATCAAAGTAAAGGTGTTGAAACAACACATAAGAAGATTAAGTTTCAGCGGTTGCTTTCAACTTGTAACATGTATATCTCATGGATATTGTCAACATAAAGTAATATAACAAGTGCAATATGCAAGTATGTAGGAATCAATGCACAGTTCACACAAGTGTTTGCTTCTTAAGGTGGAAGGAGATAGGTAAACTGACTCAACAATAAAAGTAAAAGAATGGTCCTTCGCAGAGGAAAGCATCGATTGCTGTATTTGTGCTAGAGCTTTTATTTTGAAAACATGAAACAATTTTGTCAACGGTAGTAATAAAGCATATGAGTTATGAAAATTATATCTTACAAGTTGCAAGCCTCACGCATAGTATACTAATAGTGCCCGCACCTCGTCCTACTTAACTTGGACTACCGGATCTTTGCATGCCATGTTTCAACCAAGTGTCACAAAGGGGTACCTCCATGCCGCCTGTACAAAGGTCCAAGGAGAATGCTCGCATTTCGGATTTCTCGCTTTTGATTATTCTCAACTTAGACATCCATACCGGGACAACATGGACAACAGATAATGGACTCCTCTTTAATGCATAAGCATGTAGCAAAGTTATTATTCTCATATGAGATTGAGGATATATGTCCAAAACTGAAACTTCCACCATGATTCATGGCTTTAGTTAGCGGCCCAATGTTCTTCTCTAACAATTTTGCATGCTCCAACCACTAAAATGATAGACCTTCAGACAAGACGGACATGCATAGCAACTCACATGATATTCAACAATAGTTGATGGCGTTCCCCAGAAACATGGTTATCGCACAACAGGCAACTTAATAAAATATAAAGTGCATAAGTACATATTCAATACTACGATAGTTTTTAAGGCTATTTTGTCCCATGAGCTATATATTGCGAAGGTGGATGATGGAATTTTAAAGGTAGCACTCAAGCAATTTACTTTGGAATGGCGGGAAATACCATGTAGTAGGTAGGTATGGTGGACACAATTGGCATAGTGGTTGGCTCAAGGATTTTGGATGCATGAGAAGTATTCCCTCTCGATACAAGGTTTAGGCTAGCAAGGTTATTTGAAGCAAACTCAAGGATGAACAAGTGCAGCAAGACTCACATAAAAGACATATTGTAAACATTATAAGACTCTACACCGTCTTCCTTGTTGTTCAAAACTCAATACTAGATATTATCTAGACCTTAGAGAAACCAAATATGCAAATCAAATTTTAGCAAGCTCTATGTATTTATTCATTAATGGGTGCAAAGCATATGATGCAAGAGCTTAAACATGAGCACAACAATTGCCAAGTATCACATTATCCAAGACATTTTAGAATTACTACATGTAGCATTTTCCAATTCCAACCATATAACAAATTAACGAAGAAGAAACTTCGCCTTGAACATTATGAGTAAAGCCTAAGGACACATGTGTCCATATGCAACAGCGGAGCGTGTCTCTCTCCCACAAAGTGAATGCTAGGATCCATCTTATTCAAACAAAAACAAAAACGAAAACAAACCGACGCTCCAAGTAAAGAACACCAGATGTGACTGAATAAAAATATAGTTTCAGGGGAGGAACCTGATGATGTTGTCGATGAAGAAGGGGATGCCTTGGGCATCCCCAAGCTTAGATGCTTGAGTCTTCTTAAAATATGCAGGGATGAACCACGGGGGCATCCCCAAGCTTAGAGCTTTCACTCCTCTTGATCTTAGTATATCATTCTCCTCTCTTGACCCTTGAAAACTTCCTTCACACCAAACTTCAAGCAAACTCATTAGAGGGTTAGTGCATCATTAATAATTCACACATTCAGAGGTGACACAATCATTCTTTTCACTTCTGGACATTGCATAATGCTACTGGACATTAATGGATCAAAGAAATAAATCCAACATAGCAAAAGAGGCAATGCGAAATAAAAGGCAGAATCTGTCAAAAACAGAACAGTCCGTAAAGACGAATTTATAAATGGCACCAGACTTGCTCAAATGGAAAAACTCAAAACTAATGAAAGTTGCGTACATATCTGAGGATCACGCTCGTAAATTGGCAGATTTTTTCGAATTTTCTACAGAGAATTATGCCCAGATTCGTGACAGACAGCAATGCTGTTTCTGCGCAGCGATCCCAAATATAACATCAACTTTGACATAGAAACTTTACTTGGCACAAAAACATGATAAGGAGAGGTTGCTACAGTAGTAAACAACTTCCAAGACTCAACAAAACAAAAAATTGCTGTAGGTAAAAACATGGGTTGTCTCCCATAAGCGCTTTTCTTTAACGCCTTTCAGCTAGGCGCAGAAAGTGCAAATCAAGTAACATCGAGAGTAGAAGCATCAACATCATAGCTTGTTCTAATAATAGAATCAAAAGGCAACTTCATTCTCTTTCTAGGGAAGTGTTCCATACCTTTCTTGAGAGGAAATTGATATTTAATATTACCTTCCCTCATATCAATAACAGCACCAACAGTTCGAAGAAAAGGTCTTCCCAACACAATTGGACAAGATGCATTGCATTCGATATCCAAGACAACAAAATCAACGGGGACAAGGTTATTGTTAACCGTAATATGCACATTATCAATCCTCCCCAAAGGTTTCTTTTTAACATTATCGGCGAGATTAACATCCAAATAACAATTCTTTAATGGTGGCAAGTCAAGCATATCATAAATCTTTTTAGGCATAACAGAAATACTTGCACCAAGATCACATAAAGCATTACATTCAAAGTCATTGAATTTCATTTTAATGATGGGCTCCCAACCATCTTCTAACTTTCTAGGAATAGAAGTTTCAAGTTTTAGTTTCTCTTCTCTAGCTTTTATGAGAGCATTTGTAATATGTTTTGTAAAGGCTAAATTTATAGCACTAGCATTAGGACTTTTAGCAAGTTTTTGTAAGAACTTTATAACTTCAGAGATGTGGCAATCATCAAAATCTAAATCATTATGAGCTACAGCAATGGGATCATTATTCCCAAGGTTGGAAAAAATTTCAGCAGTTTTATCACAAGCAGTTTCAGCAGTTTTAGCAATTTCAGGCAGTTTTGTACGCTTTGCACTAGGAGTAGAAACATTGCCAACACCAATTATATTACCATTGATAGTAGGAGGTGTAGCAACATGTGAGGAATTAGCATTACTAGTGGTGGTAATAGTCCAAACTTTAGCTACATTATTCTCTTTAGCTAGTTTTTCATTTTCTTCTCTATCCCACCTAGCACGCAACTCAGCCATTAATCTTATATTCTCATTAATTCTAACTTGGATGGCATTTGCTGTAGTAGTAATCTTATTATCAAGATCATTATTAGGCATAACTTTCAACTTTAAAAGATTAACATCAGAGGCAAGCCTATCAACTCTAGAAGCGATAGTATCAATTTTATCAAGCTTTTCCTCAACAGATTTGTTAAAAGCAGTTTGTGTACTAATAAATTCTTTAAGCATGGCTTCAAGACCAGAGGGTACACTCCTATTATTGTTGTAAGAATTCCCATAAGAATTACCATAACCATTACCATTAGTAGAAGGATATGGCCTATAGTTATTACCAGAGTTGTTCCTATAAGCATTGTTGTTGAAATTATTGTTTTTAATGAAATTCACATCAACATTTTCTTCTTGAGCAACCAATGAAGCTAAAGGAACATTATTTGGATCAACATTAGATCTACCATTCACAAGCATAGACATAATCACATCAATCTTATCACTCAAGGAAGAGGTTTCTTCAACAGAATTTACCTTCTTACCTTGTGGAGCTCTTTCCGTGTGCCATTCAGAGTAATTCACCATCATATCATCAAGAAGTTTTGTAGCCGCCCCCAATGTGATGGACATAAAAGTACCTCCAGCAGCTGAATCCAATAAATTCCGCGAAGAAAAATTTAGTCCTGCATAGAAGGTTTGGATGATCATCCAAGTAGTCAGTCCATGGGTTGGGCAATTCTTTACCAAAGTTTTCATTCTCTCCCATGCTTGAGCAACATGTTCAGTATCTAATTGTTTAAAATTCATTATGCTACTTCTCAAAGAAATAATTTTAGCGGGAGGATAATATCTACTAATAAAAGCATCCTTGCATTTAGTCCATGAATCAATACTATTCTTAGGCAAAGATAGCAACCAATCTTTAGCTCTTCCTCTTAATGAGAAAGGAAACACTTTCAATTTAATAATATCACCATCTACATCTTTATACTTTTGCATTTCACAAAGTTCAACAAAATTATTGAGATGGGCAGCAGCATCATCAGAACTAGCACCAGAAAATTGTTCTCTCATGACTAGATTTAGTAAAGCAGGTTTAATTTCAAAGAATTCTGCTGTAGTAGCAGGTGGAGCAATAGGTGTGCATAGGAAATCATTATTATTTGCATTTGTGAAGTCACACAACTTAGTATTTTCAGGGTTGGCCATTTTAGCAACAGTAAATAAAGCAAACTAGATAAAGTAAATGCGAGTAACTAATTTTTTTTGTGTTTTCGATATAGAGAGCAAGACAGTAAATAAAGTAAAACTAGCAACTAATTTTTTTGTGTTTTGATTTAGTGCAGCAAACAAAGTAGTAAATAAAATAAAGCAAGACAAAAACAAAGTAAAGAGATTGAGAAGTGGAGACTCCCCTTGCAGCGTGTCTTGATCTCCCGGCAACGGCGCAGAAAAAGAGCTTGATGGCGTGTAACTCACACGTTCGTTGGGAACCCCAAGAGGAAGGTATGATGCGCACAGCAAGTTTTCCCTCAGAAAGAAACCAAGGTTTAATCGAACCAGGGAGCCAAGAAGCACGTTGAAGGTTGATGGTCGCGAAATGTGGTGCGGCGCAACAGGGATTCCGGCGCCAACTAGGAACCTGCACAACACAACCAAAGTACTTTGCCCCAACGAAACAGTGAGGTTGTCAATCTCACCGGCTTGCTGTAACACAATTAAACGTATCGAGTGGAAGATGTTTGCAAAGAAAACAGTAAAACAAGTAGATTGTATGCTATGTAAAGAATAGGACCGGGGTCCACAGTTCACTAGAGGTGTCTCTCCCATAAGATAAAAGCATGTTGGGTGAACAAATTACAGTCGGGCAATTGACAAAATAGAGAAAGGCATAACAATGCATATACATGACATGGTAAATATTGTGAGATTTAATTGGGCATTACGACAAAGAACATAGACCGCCATCCAACTGCATCTATGCCTAAAAAGTCCACCTTCAGGTTATCGTCCGAACCCCCTCCAGTATTAAGTTGCAAAGCAACAGACAATTGCATTAAGTATTGTGCGTAATGTAATCAATAACTACATCCTTAGACATAGCATCAATGTTTTATCCCTAGTGGCAACAGCACATCACAACCTTAGAACTTTCTGTCACTGTCCCAGGTATCAATGAAGGCATGAACCCACTATCGAGCATAATTACTCCCTCTTGGAGTTAAGAGTAAAAACTTGGCCAGAGCCTCTACTAATAACGGAGAGCATGCAAGATCATAAACAACACATGAACAATAGATTGATAATCACCATAATCATAGTACTCTCTATCCATCGGATCCCGACAAACACAACATATAGAATTACATATAGATGATCTTGATCATGTTAGGCAGCTCACAAGATCTAACAATGAAGCACAACAAGGAGAAGACGACCATCTAGCTACTGCTATGGACCCATGGTCCAGGGGTGGACTACTCACTCATCACTCCGGAGGCGATCATGGCGATGAAGAGTCCTCCGGGAGATGAATCCCCTCTGCAGGTGCCGGAGGCGATCTCCGAATCCCCCGAGATGGGACGCGGCGGCGGCGTCTCCGTAAGGTTTTCCGTATCGTGGCTCTCGACGGGGTTTCGCGACGGGAGCTTAAGTAGGCGGAAGGTCAACGCGGGGCCACACGAGGGCCCAGGGGCAGGTCGGCGCGGCCAGGGCCGCGCCGGCCACCCTCCTGGCCGCCTCGTGGCCCCACTTCGTTAGGTCTTCGGTCTTCTGGAAGCTTCGTGCAAAAATAGGACCCTGGGCGAAAGTTTCGTCCAATTCCGAGAATATTTCTTTACTAGGATTTCTGAAACCAAAAACAGCAGAAAACAGCAACTGGCTCTTCGGCATCTTGTTAATAGGTTAGTTCCAGAAAATGCATAAATATGACATATAATGTGCATAAAACATGTAGGTATCATCAATAAAGTAGCATGGAACATAAGAAATTATCGATACGTTGGAGACGTATCACTACACAATCAATACTCTAGCTTGCTACTGCTACACTCTAGCTTGCTAGTGCTACACAATCAACTCTGCACAACACATAACAAATTTAAGATGATCCATGGACCATCTCAATCCAACAACAAAAGCATACCCATAAGCATAGTAAAGCACTAATGAATACCATAATACAAAACAAGTCCTAAATGTTATAAGCCTATAACTATGCATACAATTTTGTTCATGTTACTTCTCTTCTCTCTTCCTATAAATGTTTCTACATCAATATAATTTATCTACATCAATTTACTATGCATAAAACATAATTATATCCTACCGTATAATTAATGCACATGTTCAATTTTTTTATATTTTGCCTTATTTCCACTTACCGTTGTTCAAACACCAATTCTAACACTCCTTAACTTGTGATGAACTGTCAGCTATATATGTCAATTATAGAAGCTAAGATAATGAATCTCTGCATTTACCCACTTAACACTTGGACCAGGGGACAATAAACTGTAGCATATCATATACTGTAGCATATCATGTATCATTGTTTCTAAAAAAATGCAAAGTTGCAGCCAAGTACAAGTCATCACAGTGATAAATACATCAATTTTCTACATCAATTTAGCACATCAATTTTCTACATCACAGTGATAAAAAAATGCAAAGTTGCAGCCAAGTACAAGTTCACAGTGATAAATTCTGAATCCTCAATGAGTCGGCTAAACATGTATTTTCTCTAATTGGCAATGAACCACAAGCAAAAAGGATACAAAAGGAAGAAATTCAATAACCAGAGAGGGGAGAGGGGAGGGGGAGAGAGGGGAGAGGGGAGGGGGAGAGAGGGGAGAGGGAGGGGGAGAGAGGGAGAGAGGGGAGAGGAGAAGCTCACCAGGGCGGGCGTCGGGCGCGGCGGCGAGGGCACACGGGCGGCGGGCGGCGCTCCTCCGGGCGCGGGCGGCGGCGAGGGCGTGGTGGTCGTCTCGACGAGGCGAGGGCAGGCGGCGGGCGGCGCTCCTCCTGCTCCTCCCCGGGCGGCGGCGAGGCGAGAAAGCGGCGGCGCGGCGAGAGAGGCGAGCGCGGCGGTGGTTGGGCGGCGGAGGCTAGGGCACGGGACGTTTGGGGAAGAAGGTGTGTGGGGAAGACAGGGGGCGCGGAGGGCAGATATGGCTAAGTGCCGAATTCGTGGCGCACCTAATACAACATGCGCCACAGTTAAGATTCGTGGCGCATGTTGTATTAGGTGCGCCATGCACTCGGCACTTAGCCATATAGTTCGTGTGGTCACATTTTGGAATATGCCTAAGTGTAAGATTTCGTGGCGCACCAAAACCGACATGCGCCACGTAATCTTGAATTCGTGGCGCACCTTGGCTTTGGTGCGCCACGAAATTTTACACTTAGGCATATTTCTAAATCTCTCGCATCATATTAGCTAGTGTGTGTTTTATTAATACATTCCAAGAAATGAAGGTTCAATTAATAGTATTTCCTTTAATACATTCCAAGAAATGAAGGTTCAATTATGCAAGTTAATTAATATAGATAATTCAAAAAAGTACATATATGGATGTTTGTGTCATACACACACATATATGGATGTTTGTGTGTCATACACACACACATATACACTTCTCGGTTCCGATCGGTGGCTAGCTAGCGTTTCTTGACAATGTTCTTGCCCTTCTTCATCGCGGTTGTTGAATACTTTAGCCCGGCCACCTTGAGATTTCTTCTCGTGTACGGGCAACCTTTAGCCGGTAGGGTGGTCTTCCTTCTTACTTTTGAATAAGTAGTAGGCTTGTCGAAGTACTTGTCAAATTCCTCTTCGATCTTCGGATCGCCGTTCTTGTCGATGTCTTGCTTGTCGGCTTCTCCTTCCATTCCGATGATGCTCCTCTTGCCCCTCCTCACGACCACACGGCTGGGCTTTGACGGGTCGGTAATGAAGAAGCATTGGTCAACTTGGGTAGCGAGCACCCACGGCTCATTTTTCGCGGAGGGGGTCTTCGATTTGGCATCGGGTATAACCATGGTGGTGAAATATAGTCCATCTTTTTCGACGCTCTTGGCCCATCTCACACGGAACATCGGTATCGTCACTCCAACGTAGTCGAGTTCCCAAATCTCCTCGATCCTTCCGTAGAATCTTTCCTTGACATCAGTCTTGTCATCGGTGTAGGATAGCATAGTTACTCCTGAGTTTTGATATTCGCTATTCTTGTCCTTTTCCTCGGTGTAGAATCTATAGCCGTTGATGTCGTACGACTGATAGGTCCTTACGTTGTGCCCGGGTCCCTGCGACAGGGAGAATATGAGTTTCTGCTCTTCAGTAGAAGGCATCGGTGCGGGACTTTCCAGTAGCCTTTTCTTGAACCACCCCGTGAAGTTGGAGTTGTGCTCTTTCGTAACGTCCCCTGTTTTCCTCGGCCGTCCTAGGTCGATGAACTTCTGCTCGATTAAGCTTTTGTGCTTATCCACCCAAGGGCTGACCAATTCTATGTGTTGTAGCGCGACTCGGTGTGCCCTGTCAAAGTCGGCGTGTCGACCAGCGATGCCGACATGCATTGCGCGGTAGCCCTCGCGGTGACCAAACCCTGCTAGCCTGCCGACGTGCTTCCTGGTGGGCAGACCGACATCCTCGTTCTCGGTGCTTAGGTAGTTCTGGCAGAAGGAGATGCACTCGTAGGTAAGAAAGCCCTTGGCTATGCTTCCATCTGGACGGGCCCTGTTGCGAACGAATCCTTTGATGACACCGTTCAACCTTTCGAATGGCATCATGTTGTGCAGGAATGTCGGCCCGAGGTGGATGATGTCATCCACTACATGGACAAGCAGATGCACCATGATGTCGAAGAACGCTGGCGGGAAGTAAATCTCGAGCTCGCATAGTATCTCGACGATCTCTTCTTGTAGCCTGTTGAGCTGCTTAACGCCGATGGACTTCCTAGAGATGACGTCGAAGAAGTTGCAGAGGCCAAACAGCGTCTCGCGGACGTGGTCGTCCATTATCCCTCGCATCGCAACGGGAAGTATCTGTGTCATCAGCACGTGACAGTCGTGAGACTTCATCCCGCTAAACCTCTTCTTCGCTACGTCCAGATATCTGCTTATCTTCCCCGAGTAACCGTGTGGAACTTTTACACCTAGGAGGCACTCGAAAAACCTCTCGAGCTCCTCCTCGCTCAGAGTGAAGCAGGCAGGTTTAAGCACCACCACCTCATTCTTCTTAGCCCTTTTGTGGTGACCCTGAGTCGTTTCCGTCTGTTCATCATCATCATCACTATCGGTGGGGTACTGAAGTTCTTTCTTGAGGCCAAGCAATTTCAGGTCGGTTCTTGCTTTCGGGCCATCCTTGGTCCTCTCCGGCATGTTCATCAGAGTGCCAAGTAGGCTCTCGGTAACGTTTTTCGTGATGTGCATGACATCGAGGCTATGGGGCGTGTGGAGGACCTTCCAGTACGGCAGGTCCCAGAAAACAGACCTCGCTTTCCATACTCCCAGCAGCGGCGATTCCCGCGGTCGCTTCTTTCCCGGCGCGGGGCACTCTTCCCAATTTTCCAAAAGCTCGGATATTTCTTCGCCGCTCCTCGGTCGTGGGGCTCTTCCGAGCTCCTCTTCGCCGTTGAACAGATCCTTGCGTTTTCTCCACGGGTGATCGAAGCGAAGCCACATTCGAGTCCCTTGGAACACAGTTTTACAAGACCCGGGAGGCTTCGGCAGCTGCAGATGCGGGGTCTTATCCATGCACTTGACACATCCCTTGAATCCGTGGTTCACCTGGCACGATACATATGCGTAACCAGGATAGTCCTGCACTGTCGTTAGCAATGCGGCTCTGAGAGGGAAATAATCTCTTTTGTACGCGTCCCAAGTAGGGGCCGGCGTCTGCCACAGCGTGGCTAACTCCTCTTTCAACAGACCGAGATACAGATGCATGTCCACGCCCGGTTGTTTTGGCCCCTGAATAAGAATACTCATGTGTACGTACCGCTGCTTTGTGCACAGCCAGGGGGGAGGTTGTATGGCCATACAAACACGGGCCAGGTGCTATGCGTGCTACTCTGGTTTCCAAAGGGATTGAGTCCGTCGGTGCTCATGCCCAGACGAATGTTCCTCGGTTCGCTCCCGAACTCATCTGCGAACTCAATGTCCAACGCATTCCACTGGCTAGCGTCTGCAGGGTGTGTCAGGATCTTGCCCTTCTCCGGATCATCTGCGGGCTTCTCCCTTTCCGCGTGCCATTGCATGAGCTTTGCTTCCTTAGGATCTACGAAATACCGCTGCAGACGGGGAGTGATAGGAAAGTACCAGACAACTTTCAGAGGAACTTTCTTGTTCCCTCTCTTGTACCGTCCTTGGCCGCACACCGGACATGTGGTTCTATCCTTGTACTCATTCCGAAAAAGTGCACAATCATTGATGCATGCGTGGTACTTTACGTGCGGTAGGTCGAGTGGGCAAACTACTTTCTTGGCCTCGTCGATACTTGTCGGCAATGTGTTGTCCTTGGGAAGACGAGCATGCCAGGATTTCATGTTATCGTTGAAGCTGCTGTCGGTCCATTTGTGTTCCGCCTTCATCTCCAGACACTCGAGCGTTACACTCAAGCGTGTATCCTCGGGCCGGCACCCTGGATACAATGGAGTCATCCCGTCTACCTCCATTTGCGCCAGCTTGGCTTCAGGTTTGGCGTTGCCCGTGTCCTTCAGGAGAAGCTCTTGAACATGAGGGTCCCGCAGGGCCGACGTTAGCGGCGTCTGCTTCCTCTCGGCATCTCCACCACCATCTCCTCCGGCATCATCATCTCCTTCATCGGCCTCTCCTTCCTCATGATGAACACCATGTTCGGGAGACTCTTCGTCTTCTCGCCCGATGTCGGCCTCTTCTTCATGACCAACATTTGCCGCCGGCTCCTCGTTGAAGCCGAGCATGAAACCGCGCCTGAGCAGGTGTTCCTCCAGTTGTCCAGAATCAGGGTCGATCCACTGCCGGAGTCCGCATTTTCGACACGGACATCTTATCAGGGTCATGTTGTTCCTAACCATGTCGGCCTTCGCGTTCACCTTGTATCTAACCACTTGTCCTTCCCTCATATGGACGACCATGGTTGACTGCATCATACATATATAGAGCAAAAGAGAGTTAATTAGAACCACACACACCATGCATAAACACACATGCATGCATGATCGCCGGAAAATTTCGACATGACCTATCCTAAAAGTGGGACATATGGCTAGTGCAAGAATTTGCCGAAATGGAAATGAATCAACATTTCGGCAAACATCCATGCACCACACGCCGGCACAAACCAACAACACAAATAAGCTTCTTCGCAAGCAAACATTCAACCACAACACAAAGCTCAACACATATAAACATCATCTTCTCGCCACCGCAAACCGTCCGGGAGCGCGATAATAATCTTCACCTACAAAACATCCATACACACAAAACATGCATCCAATAGTACTCAACCTCTCACAAATCTACCAACATCATGGTGGAGCAAGAGGATGGGGTGGTGGAGACAAAACAATGGACCATGCAAGAGGGAAAGTGGAGGAGGAGGGAAAGAGAATTGTGGTTTTTAGTACCCCTCTACAAGTTGGTGTGGCTTCCCCTCACAAATATGCCCACAAAATAGGCTTAGAGCTATCAACAATGGAGAAAAGTATGACCAAAATGGAGTGGGAGAGAGGAGGAACACGAGCTGGTTGGAGAAGACAAGAATGGAAAGGGTGGTGGGTGGAAGAAAAGAGGGGGAAAGCTGCCTCCAAAAGTGAGATCTACTATTCACTTTCTGTGGCGCATTAGCTGATATGCGCCACAGAAACATGAACTTCTGTGGCGCATAACAGCTCATGCGCCACAGAATCATGGTGGCGTGAGCCGGGGGGTGGTCCCCGCAGGAAATTCTGTGGCGCATGGACCAACGTGCGCCACAGAAACTTAACTTTCTGTGGCGCACGCTGGACCATGCGCCACAGAATTTCCTTCGGCCATGTGCAGTGGTGGACCCAGCGTGGGTCCCACGAACTTTCTGTGGCGCACTGCTCACCGTGCGCCACAGAATCTCCATCTTCTGTGGCGCACGTGTGGCATATGCGCCACAGAAACATAATTTTTTATGGCGCATTTAGTGGTGCGCCACAGAAATATTTTTGTGGCGCATGACCTGTTTGGTGGGTGTGTTTCGGAGAATAGGGTGAGCCTTCGTGGCGCGGGGAATCCTTCGTGGGACCTCCACTCCTCCAAACGTGACGTACCTTGTTGCAAAGCAAGGGAACACGGGAATACATCCTCGTCTCCGCGTGCCTCGGTTATTTCTATACCCGAGCTCTCTTTCCTTGTGATAGCCATCGTGCTTGAAGTATATATATATCTTGCTATCACTTGTGCTACATATATCTTGTGCCTATCTTGCTTAGCTCTAGTTGCTATTGTTACACTTAGTTGAGCTTAGCATATTTAGGGTTTGTGCTTGTAAACTAAACGATAGTTTAATTCCGCATTCTTACAAGACAAATCCGCAAGAGTTTGTAATTGCCTATTCACCCCCCCTCTAGGCGACATCTCGATCTTTCAATTGGTATCAGAGCAAGGTCTCTCCTTGTTTTAGGCTTCACCGCCTTGAGAGTAAAGATGTCGGCTAGTAATTTAGTGCACAATGACACAATTATCTTTGTTGGCACAAATTATCATTTGTGGCGAAATTGCTTGCTTTGTAAACTTCGGACCTTGTGTCCAAACATTGAGCAATTTCTAGATGTAGGTTTTTCTCCTCCGATGGATCCTCAAAATCTATCTTTAGAGGATGAGAAAAACTTACATCTTGAAGCTCAAGTATCTAATGAGCTTGTATTCTCTTTGAGACCAGATTTTCATAGGTTCTTGATATATATAAAGCGAAAATCGTCTCATGAGATGTGGATCAAGCTTAAGGAAATGTTTGGTGGATCCACTTCTCATTTGGTTGGTGGTGACTCCGAGGAGCTCTCTTCCCCTTCACATCATGAAGAGCTCCAAGTTGCTTCCACCTCCGGCCGTGATGAGTTCTCATCTTCTTCCACTTCACCAACGTGTAGCAAGACACGAGGTAATGATATGGTGAGTGGTGAGGAAAATTGCAATGTTGATATTGTGCTCAATAGTGATGATTCTTCATCTCTATCCCATTGCAATGCTTCCTCTTTGGACTTAAACACATCTAGCATTGAAAATAATCTACATGCTTGTGTTGATAGTCCTCGCATATCATGTGTAAATTGCTCACATAAATCCCATGATGATATGCTTGCCTTGTCTTGCTCCCATAATCAAAATGCTTCTATCTCCTCTAGTTGTTTGACTAACAATGTAGAGGAAACCGAACACTCTATGGATCAAGACATGTTTTCAAATAAGGATTCAAGAATTTCTTCATCTTCATCCTCCGGTATGCACATGTGCCTTATGGCAAATGGATCAAAGGTATCTCCTACTTTGACTCCTAACACTTCCTCTAATGATGATGGCCGACGAAGTTGAAGTCGCGCCGTGGTTGCTGGTGTACCATGGCCGACGATTTTGGTCCCTCCGTGGTGCATGTCAAAACTTTTTTTTCTCGTTTTTGAGGCCACCTAGCCCGACGAAAGCGGCCAAAACGTGGCGTATGGTGGCCCGGGACGTGGTGCATCTCGAAATCTCGGGTTCGCCGGCCGAGTCAACGCAAATCCGCACCGCCGAGGGATGTAGGGCCCAGATGGCAGCCTCTCTGGCATTGTTTTTTTCTACATCGCGCCATCTCGTTCAACGTTCTCCGATCGAGCCGTTTACGATGCAGGATCATGGGTCCCGCATGTCATCCTCTATGAACCAAAATTCTTTCTATTCTTGGATTGATTTCTGGCTACTTCCTTTTTCTTTTGATCCCTTGCCGCCTTTGAGACCGCTGCTGCTAAATGGGACCCGCATGTCATCCTCTATGTGCAATCAACTTTCTTTTCTTGGAGTTTTTTGGCACCTCAAATTTGGTCACTTGCCTTTTTCTTTCGATCCCCTGCCTCTCAAACGGTGATGCTGCTAACTGGGACCCGCATGTCATCCTCTATGTACTATAAAACTTTTCTTTTCATGGATTATTTTTGGCACCTCAAATTTGGTCACTTGCCTTTTTCTTTCGATCCCCTGCCGCCTCTCAAACGGTGATACCGCTGCTAAAGGACCCGCATGTCATCCTCTATGTACTATAAAACTTTCTTTTCCTGGATTATTTTTGGCACCTCAAATTTGGTCACTTGCCTTTTTCTTTCGATCCCCGCCGCTCTCAAACTGATACCGCTGCTGCTAATGGGACCCGCATGTCATCCTCTATGTACTATAAAACTTTCTTTTCTTGAATTATTTTTGGCACCTCATATTTGGTCACTTACCTTTTTCTTTCGATCACCTGCCGCCTCTCAAACGGTGATACCGCTGCTGCTAAATGGGACCCGCATGTCATCCTCTATGTACTATAAAACTTTCTTTTCTTGGATTTTTTTGGCACCTCATATTTGGTCACTTGACTTTTTCTTTCGATCCCCGCCTCTCAAAAAGTGATACCGCTGCTGCTAAATGGGACCCGCATGTCATCCTCTATGTACTATAAAACTTTCTTTTCTTGGATTTTTTTGGCACCTCATATTTCGTCACTTGACTTTTTCTTTCGATCCCCTGCTGCCTCTCAAACAGTGATACCGCTGCTGCTAAATGGGACCCGCATGTCATCCTCTATGTACTATAAAACTTTCTTTTCTTAAATTATTTTTGGCTCCTGATATTTTTTCACTTGCCTTTTTCTTTCGATCTCATGCCACGTTTGAAACGTTGAGGAACCTGCAGGCTCATGGGACCCGCATGTCATCCTCTATGTACTATAAAAGTTCTTTTTCTAGGTTTTTTTTCACCATCTGATTTTTGGCAATTTCTTTTTTCTTTTGATCCCCTGCACCTCTCAAACGCTGATACCGCTGCTGCTAAATGGGACCCGCATGTCATCCTCTATGTACTATAAAACTTTCTTTTCTTGAATTATTTTTGGCTCCTGATATTTTTTCACTTGCCTTTTTCTTTCGATCTCATGCCACGTTTGAAACGTTGAGGAACCTGCAGGCTCATGGGACCCGCATGTCATCCTCTATGTACTATAAAAGTTCTTTTTCTTGGTTTTTTTTCACCATCTGATTTTTGGCAATTTCTTTTTTTCTTTTGATCCCCTGCCACCTCTCAAACGCTGATACCGCTGCTGCTAAATGGGACCCGCATGTCATCCTCTATGTACTATAAAACTTTCTTTTCTTGAATTATTTTTGGCTCCTCATATTTGGGCACTTGCCTTTTTCTTTCGATCTCATGCCACGTTTGAAACGTTGAGGAACCTGCTGGCTCATGGGACCCGCATGTCATCCTCTATGTGCTATAAAAGTTTCCTTTGTTGGATTTTTTTTCACCCTCTGATTTTTGGCTTGCCTTTTTCTTTTGATCCCCTGCCCCCTTTGAAACGTTGAGTAAGCTGTTGGCTCAAGGGACCCGCATGTCATCCTCTATGTCCATCAACTTTCCTTTCTTGGATTTTTTTTCACCCCCTAATTACTAGCTACTTTCTTTTTCTTTTGATCTCAAGCCGCATTACAAACATTGAGACCGCTGCTGCAAAATGGGACCCACATGTCATCCTCTATGTACAATAAAGTTTCTTTTCTTGGATTATCTTTTGCTCCTGATATTTTGTCACTTGCCTTTTTCTTTCGATCTCATGCCGCCTTTGAAACGTTGAGTAAGCTGCTGGCTCATGGGTCCCGCATGTCATCCTCTACGAACAATAAAAGTTTCCTTTCTTGGAGTTATTTTTGACCCCTAATTTCTGGCTATTTGCCTTTTTCTTTGGATCTCCTGCCCCTTTGAAACGATGAGGACGCTGTTGGCAGGTCGGTCCCACAAGTCATCCTCTATGAACAATAAAAGTTTCCTTTGATGGATTTTTTTGAACCCCTAATTAATTTCTGGATATTTCCTTTTTTTTCTTTGATCCCCTGCCGCCTTGGAATCGTTGAGGATGCTGCTGCCTCATGGGTCCCGCATGTCATCCTCTCAGAACGGTAAATGTTTCTTTTCTTGGATATTGTTTACCAAATGATTTTTGGCTTATTTTTTCTTTCGATATCCTTCCGCCTTTAAAACGTTGAGGACGCTGCTGGCTCACGGGTCCCACATGTCAGCCTCTATGAACAATAAGCGCTGAGGACGCTGCTGCCTCATGGGTCCCGCATGTCATCCTCTCAGAACGAAAATGTTTCTTTTCTTGGATTTTTTACCAACAGATTTTTGGTTTATTTTTTCTTTCCATCCCCTGCCGCCTTTAAAACGACGCTGCTGGCTCATGGGTCCACGATGTCAGCCTCCCCGTACAAGAAACATGTGATATCTTGATTATTTTGCAGACAATAAACAGTGTATTGCGCTCTGAGCTATTGCAAACGGATAAATTAAATCTTTATTTTTACAACATATATCTTGAATCTCCTTGTTTTTTGTTTTGGCGAAGCATAGGACTTTCCTGTTTTTTTTTTTTGAGAAAAATCCGAACTATCATGTTCTGGAGTGGGCTGAAATTGTACGTGTCCAAAGGCCCAGAAGGATAGTTCGAAGGCCCAGATGTCTAGATGTAGCCCAATTGAAATCTTTCTTTTCTTGGATTTTTTTCACCCCCTGATTTCTGGCTACTTCATTTTTCTTTTGGTCCTGTGCCGCCTTGGAAACGTTGAGACCGCTGCTGCAAAATGGGACCCGCATGTCATCCTCTATGTACAATAAAGTTTCTTTTCTTGGATTATTTTTGGCTCCTGATATTTGGTCACTTGCCTTTTTCTTTCGATCTCATGCCACGTTTGAAACGTTGAGGAATCTGCTGGCTCATGGGACCCGCATGTCATCCTCTATGTACAATAAAAGTTTGATTTCTTGGATTTTTTTTCACCCTCTGATTTTTGGCTATTTCCTTTTTCTTTTGATCCCCTGCCGCCTTTGAAACGTTCAGTAAGCTGCTGGCTCATAGGTCCCACATGTCAGCCTGTATGAACGATAAAGCTTTCCTTTCTTGGAGTTTTTTTGACCCCCTAATTTCTGGCTACTTTCTTTTTCTTTTGATCTCAAGCCGCATTTGAAACGTTGGGACCGCTGCTGCAAAATGGGACCCGCATGTCATCCTCTATGTACAATAAAGTTTCTTTTCTTGGATTATTTTTGGCTCCTGATATTTGGTCACTTGCCTTTTTCCTTCGATCCCATGCCACGTTTGAAACGTTGAGGAACCTGCTGGCTCATGGGACCCGCATGTCATCCTCTATGTACTACAAAAGTTTATTTTCTTGGGTTTTTTTTCACTCTCTGATTTTTGGCTATTTCCTTTTTCTTTTGATCCCCTGCCGCCTTGGAAACGTTGAGTAAGCTGCAAACTCGTGGGACCCGCATGTCATCCTCTATGTACAATCAATTTTCTTTTCTTGGAGTTTTTTTACCCCCTAATTTCTGGCTACTTTCTTTTTCTTTTGATCTCAAACCGCATTTGAAACGTTGGGACAGCATGTCATCCTCTATGTACAATAAAAGTTTCTTTTTTTGGATTATTTTTCACCCTCTGATTTTTGGTCACTTGCCTTTTTCTTTCGATCTCATGCCGCCCTTGAAAACGTTGAGGAACCTGCTGGCCCATGGGACCCACATGTCATCCTCTATGTACTATAAAAGTTTCTTTTCTTTGATTTTTTTCACCCTCTGATCTTTGGCTATTTCCTTTTTCTTTTCATCCCCTGCCGCCTTGGAAACGTTAGTAAGCTGCTGACTGGTGGGACCCGCATGTCATCCTCTATGTACAATCAAGTCTCTTTTCTTGGATTTTTTTACCCCCTTATTTTTGGTCACTTGCCTTTTTCTTTCGATCTCATGCAGCCTCTGAAACGTTGAGAAGCTGCTGGCTCATGGGACCCACATGTCATCCTCGATACTATAAAAGTTTCTTTTCTTGGATTTTTTCACCCTCTTATTTTTGGCTGTTTCCTTTTTCTTTTGATCCCCTGCCGCCTTGGAAACATTGATTAAGCTGCTGACACAAGGGGCCCGCATGTCATCCTCTATGTACAATCAACTTGCAAGATCTTGGGGCGGAAGAGCTTGTATAAGTGGGACCCATATGTCATCCTCTATGTACAATAAAAGTTTCTTTTTCTTGGATTATTTTTTGCTCCTGGTATTTGGTCTCTTTCCTTTTTCTTTCGATCTCATGCCGCCTCTGAAACGTTGAGTAAGGTGCTGGGTCATGGGACCCGCATGCCATCCTCTATGTACAATCAACTTTCTTTTCTGGGAGTTTTTTTACCCCTAATTTCTGGCTACTCTTTTTCTTTTGATCTCAAGCCGCATTTGAAACGTTGACACCGCTGCTGCAAAATGGGACCCGCATGTCATCTTTTATGTACAATAAAGTTTCTTTTCTTGGATTATTTTTTGCTCCTGATATTTGGTCACTTGTCTTTTTCTTTCGATCTCATGCCCCCTTTGAAACGTTGAGGAAGCTGCTAGCGCATGGGTCCCGCATGTCATACTCTATGAACAATAAAAGTTTCCTTCCTTGGAGTTATTGTTTACCGCTAATTTCTGGCTACTTCCTTTTTTCTTTTGATCCCCTGCCGCCTTGGAAACGTTGAGTAAGATGCTGACACAAGGGGCCCGCATGTCATCCTCTATGTACAATCAACTTGCAAGATCTTGGAGCGAAAGAGCTTGTATAAGTGGGACCCATATGTCATCATCTATGTACAATAAAAGTTTCTTTTCTTGGATTATTTTTTGCTCCTGATATTTGGTCACTTTCCTTTTTCTTTCTATCTCATGCCGCCACTGAAACGTTGAGTAAGGTGCTGGCTCATGGGACTGTACAATAAAGTTTCATTTCTTAGATTTTTTTTACCCAGTGATTTTTGCTAACTTGCCTTTTTCTTTTCGATCATATGCCGCCTTTGAAATTCAGGTCGCCGCTGGCTCATGAGTCCCACAAGTCAGCCTCTATGAACAATAAACCTTTCCTTTGTTGTATTTTTTTTACCCCTAATTTCTGGCTATTTGCCTTTTTCTTTTGATCCCCTGCGGCCTTTGAAACGATGAGGACGCTGCTGGCAGGTCGGTCCCACATGTCATCCTCTATGAAGAATATAAGTTTCCTTTTTGGATTTATTTTTGACCCCTAATTTCTGGCTATTTGCCTTTTTCTTCTGATCCCTGCCGACTTCGAAATGATGAGGATGCAGCTGGCAGATCGGTCCCACATGTCAGCCTCTATGAACAATAAATGTTTCCTTTGTAGGATTTATTTTTTACCCCTATTTTCGGGCTACTTGCCTTTTTCTTTGAAACGTTGAGGACGGTACTGTCTCATGGGTCCCACATGGCATCCTCTCTGAACGATAAACCTTCATTTCTTGTTAACGACAGGTTTATCAGTATTATTTTCGCAGACTAATACAAGCTCTTTGGCTCCAAGATCTTGCAAGTTGATAGATTAAATCAAGGAATTATTAGGATATGTTTTAAATTTCAAATCCACTTTATGAATTTTTAAAAATACCGTTATCCATGTGGGTATGGAGCGATCAAGGATTTTCATATTGGGCATGAGCAGTTTCAAAAATTGGAACCCTATAATTCAAAATAAATAAAAACAACTTTTATGTAGAATCTCCGTGTATTTTTTTTTTTTGCCAATCATAGGATCTGTGTTTCATTAGAAAAGGGCCGAAATTGCATGAGCAGAAAGGCCCATTTGTAGTTATTGGGCTTCGACGGCCGGAGCAAGTAGGCCGAGAGCAATTACCATGTAGATGGCCGTTGGCAACCCAAAGTGAAATATTGGGCCCAACAGGGGAATGCTGAACAGTACTATTTTCTAATTGGAAGGTGGTACATGGCGTAATCCTGCCAAAAAAAAAGATGGACACGGGTTGCTGAAATTTGCCCATCTGCGCCTAATATCGCCGCCGCGGCTCCGCTTCCGCCGCCGCCGCCATGCCTCGTCTCGCGTCGAGCTCGCGGTACTGCCGCGTCTCGGGCACGGGGTACCGCGGCGTCCGCGCGCGCCCCAAAGGTACGTATTACGCGGAGATACGTGACGGCGGCGAGCGCATCGGCCTCGGCACCTACGAGACCGCGCACGAGGCCGCGCGCGCGTACGACGCCGTGGCGTGGCGGCTCGGGCGCCCGCGATCGTCGATGAATTTCCATGACGTGTGGACGCGCCAGCAGGCCGAGGATCTCGCGCCGCCGCCGTACATCGTTAGACAGGAGGAACAGCACCGCCGCCGCGAGACGGAGCGCCGTTTGCGCATCGCCGAGCGGGACGAGCGCGCGGCGCGCGAGTGGGCGGCCCGCTTCCCCGAGGACGTTGCCGCCGAGAACGAGCACTTCCGCAGACGGAGGGCGGAGAAGGCGACGAGGCGGGCAGCGAAGAAGGAGGACCGCGCACGACGGAGGGCGGAGAAGGCGACGAAGCGGGCCTTCATCGAAGCGCAGCTCGCCGGGCCGACCACCATTGGCGAGGACGACCCCCGTTGGATTGACCTCTTCTCGTCGGATCCGGTGTCGGGCACGACACCGGACTCGTCAGATGTCGAGTTTTAGTTTAGTTTTATCGCACTACTTTGTACAAATATGAACTACGGAGTATCTATCAAGCTAATTTTATCCTATTTTATGTCTATTTCTAGTCTTTGTTTGATCTTCTGTTTTACTGCACTCTATTTTTCATTATATTCTGTTTTTGGCGCTGCATTTATAGCGCCTCTGAAAATACGCTGTTTCAGCCCTGCATTTGGCCGCCACAGTTTGCAGCTTCCGGTGAAGCTATTGCCGGCTCCATGCGCAGCATCAGCCATTCAGCCCACAGCGCCTAAATATAGAGCCACTGCTGGAGTTGCTGTAATATGTTTGTCAGCAGGAGCTTACCTAATTAGTTAAAAAAAAGATGTTCAGCGTGGGATTCGAAAAAAAGATCTTCATGTTTTTTTCCTAGCTATCCTAGTTCGGACTTTTCATTGTGTTGGCTAGTGCATGAAGCTTGACACCTGTATTATGTGATCCTGATATGAGGATAAGAACACCTTCAGGTTGCATTGCTAATGGTGTCTACTGCAGCAGTGGCGTACCTTCAATGGAGACTGATGCAAGAGAGTTGGTACTGGTGAACCTGCACCTGACATCATCGTGCCACCTGAAGTAGGTTGTGTATTGGGATTAGACTGATAAGCATAGCACCTTGCAAAGAACAAGATGCTGCTAGTGTTGGTTAACGTGATTTTACGACAAAAGTCATGTATGCTCAACAGGTGCCGTACCTAGTTTGGATATTGTGTTGTTACCCTTTTGTGGTTTGGTGTTTGTCCAACAGAGAAAGCTACTCTTTTCCCGTGTAAGTGTTATTATGTGAACAAAAGTTGTATGTACATATATATCGGTCAGAGAACCAAGATTGCATATTCTTGCCTGGTTATAACACATAAGTCATAATAACAATTAAAGAGAAAAGGAACATTTGCCTTTGCAATGTGATTGTGCCAAGTAGATTAGACAACCAACCACAAACATTACAGGTCAACAGCCAAACGCATGCGAAAGTCCTAAGGTAAGCTCCATAATACATGTTGAAACCAAAAGCCTAGAAACCATAAGAAAGGTAGCTCGACATCACAGTTCCACGACAGCAGCATACTGATCATAAAACATATATCAAGTCAGGACAGCTGCACCACTGGGTAAGCATCCATGGGGTCTGGCTCAAGAGCGAAGACTGTGTGAATGCTGCAAAATGTGGCTCTTGCCTCACCCCACCCATACATCTTATCATGGAACCTTACCAAATCAGCATGAATCATCTTGACATAAACATAGCTCCTCTCTCCATGCTGATGGGATTGAACAATGCGCCAGTTGCAGTGCTTCAGCTTGTCAAACAGTATGCAGGAGATAACGAAGCATGCTGGCTGGTCTTTTGTAGTGACAATGGCTTGGAGTAGCTGGTCCTGTGAACCACCCAACTGGATCTTTAGAGCTTGAAGGACAGTCCGTGCCATATAAGCTACCGTTGCTGACTTCAGCTCGGGTTCAGGTGAATGACAGCTGACATCTTGTCCTCGAGATGCAGATCCTTCTTGATCAGATTCAGCGGAATCATCACCACTACTTACAGGTGCATCAGGTTCTACAGAAGGCACATCAGGTACATGCTCAAGTTCATAGGAGTTGGGTGGGACAGCACTGTTTGCTGAAATCTCTACAATACCAGCTCCAGGTAGACCACCAGTATCTACAGAGGGTAAACCACCAATATCCACTTCAGAGGATTCTCGTGGCACGACACCTTTCGCTAGAGGCTCTACCATACCAGCTCCAGGTCCACCACCAGTCAGTACTGTGGGCATAGTCATGACGGGTTCTACCAATACAAAACCTCCTTCGGGTGGCGTGGCAACTTCGGGTGCAGGATCATCAGATGCAGATCCTTCTTGATCATCACCACTACTTACAGGTGCGTCAGGTTCAACAGAAGGCACATCAGGTACATGCTCCGGTTCATAGGAGTCGGTAGCACGGTAGAACCTAAAGGGATAGTAGGACCAGATATGTTCTCGGACAGGACCGCTTGCTGAAATCTCTACAATACCAGAGGGTAAACCACCAATATCCACTTCAGTTAGAGGCTCTACCCTACCAGCTCCAGGTCCACCACCAGTCAGTACTCTGGGCAGGACGGGTTTTAACAATGCAAAACATACTTCAGGTGCAGGATCATCAGTAGCAACTCCAGCATCAGCACCAGTTATATCGGTCTTGACAATAGGTAAACCGTTTTGCTCCAGTTCAGAGAATTCCCGTGGCACGACACCGTTCACTAGAGGCTCTACACTAGCAGCTCCAGCTGCACCACCAGTTTCTACAGCAGGGGGTAAACCCAATCCACAACCTTCTTCATGTGACACGATGATGCCAGGTATAGGCTCATCAGTACCAGGTCCAGCTGCATCAGTCTCCATAGACAGTAAACAAGGTGGCGTCGGAGGTTTAAAAGACTGGCATGCCATTTCACCTTTGTCATCAGACAATATAGAGTTTTCTTCAACTCTATGTTTCTGCAATAATAAGCACATGAACAGAAATTAGACCAGAGCATCTAGCCATCTAACAGGGGCAGCGGCAAAACAAGCGTCGGTCCATATGTTTACCTTGTCATCTGGGATATCAGAACACACAGATTTAGAAGTCATTTCACATAGCATCCGCTTTTTCGTTCCTTCCCCTACGTCCATCTGGAATAAGTAATACTATTGATCACATAAAACTAATTAATCAAATATATGCATATGTTGAGAAGTTTGCACGGCAAATTGTGGATTCTGCTTTTATCACCTACGAATCGTCGTTCTATATATTTACCTTGTTATCTGGGATATCAGAAGTCAAAGAATGAGAAGTCATCTCACTAAGTATCGGTTTTTTCGCTCTTTCCCCTCCATCCATCTGCAATAAGAAGTACTATTGATCACATAAAGCCAATTCATTGAATATATGCATATGTTGAGAAGTTTGCACAACAAATTGTGGATTCTACTTCCAATCACCAAGTAATCTCGTGAGAAATGCATGATCAAGATATGTTTCTCCCTCTTGATCGACATCTGCATCTCCATTAAGACTAATCATCGTGCGATGGTGCTAGCGCATACACTTCCAATCACCAGACAAGCAAAAAATTGTTGATTCTAGTAATGCTTAATCAGCAGTGGCCATGGAACGACCACAGATCGACCAAGCAAAAAAATAAATCATCAGCCTACTGACCACCAGGCAAAACAAACTAGGCCCATACATGGCCTCACAAATCATCATCAAACGTCGATCAAACTAGCAAGTTTGAACATGGATTACTAATTTATTTTCTGATAAAGTGAGTATATTAATATCGAAAGATATTGATTACACTGAGCCTCTGCAACAACGCAATACCTTACTGGTAGTACGGATGCACATGGATTCCTAATACTCCCTCTGTTCGGTTTTAATTAGTCGACGAGAGGGAGAGAAGAAAATGAACTGTCGATGCTTTCAACTAGAGTCAATTAAATACGAACGGAAGAAGTACGTAGTAGTATTGACAAATATCCGGATCTAGTCTAAAAACAAATTGGCATGTAAATCCTAGTAGTCTACTAAACTAGGATCAATACCCTAGATTAGGGTTGCAAGCGGCGTCCGCGAATCGTCCCGCAAAGCAGAAAATTAGAGCAAATAGTGGTTGAGATTAGAGCAGATTTAAAGCACTCGCACTGAAACTAGCTAGCCCGCTACCCACCCCGCTTGACACCCTGCCCTAGATGTGAATCTACACCAAATATTCAAACAAGGATGAGCAACCGCCAATAAAATTTTATCCGCACATCATCATCTCTACCATACAAAAGGGTATGGTGATTTCACATACAGCCATTGTTGCCGCGGGACGAGGATGAGTGATGCGCCGCGGAGAAGGTGCCTCACGCCTCTGTCGCCGCCGCCGTCGAAGATGAAGTCGAAGCCGCGCGATTGTGGTCCGTCGCCGATATGGAGGTGGAGCTACTAGGGAAGAGATGGAGGTGGAGGTGGAGAGGGAGTGATGGTTTGTACTAGTGGCGGCCGGTGAGATAGTTATAAATACAGCCTCTCTCTCTTTTTTGGCAAGGAATGCAGCTTCTCTTGGAAGGCAACGAGGCAACGCACTCCAGATTATTATAATAATATGGACGGAGAAATTTGGTCGCATCTGTGTTGTCTTGTCAAATGAATCACCAGGATTTGCTTTTAGTACTCCAGATTTGGGCGACCCAAGGAAGTAGAGATAGTAATGTACGCCATCTAGCTGCACGCTATCAAATCAAATAAATGGTCATGCCATTTACTTTTAAGATGGTGCAGCAGTTATTCTGACCAAAGAAACATGCACGTCTGCTGATTATTTCTGATGGGTATACATTTACCGTCCGCTAGCAAAGATTGTTTGGCACATTGTTCTTATGGCTTTCAACATCACACCCCTTAATAATATTATTAATCAATGTTTGGGCAATCAATTGAGTGTGTTAATAAAAAATTAAAACCCACAAATCCAACTGTACTATTTTTAGGACCATATGAAAGACAAGGAATGATTTTAAATGCCATATAGAGTACCTCCAACCATGTGAAATATGGTTCTGTCATGCAGGTGATACCCATGGCTTCGCATTGGATCTGTATGTTGTCCTACATACAGTCAACTATGAAGTACCACGATTTGGTTTTTGGGTGCAACCGGCTAGAGAATGATGCACGGGTTTGTACAGCCAGTACAATTCACATTAAGATTTTCTGATAGGATGTTGATGTGTATATGTAAGAATCATACACTAGAATGTCTTCTATGTTTAGATGGTTGATCTACGTTTATACTTTCTGTGAACCATGAGGTTAAGACCTTTGTACTGTAATAAAGATTGCTAAATAACAGTATATATGTATGCCTCTAGGGACACTGAAACAGCCAAACAACCATGCATGTGTATAGACCGTATTTGATCAAATTAAAAGAAGCGCCTGGGTTCATGCAAATAGCATAAATTTATCACCTAAGTACATTAGCTATAAATAGTTAAATAGGAGTCAAGACCAACTGAGCTAGCTAGTAGTATGATCCTACTATTACATAAATATCCCTAACTCTGATTGTCTTTGTTCCAGTCCAGCGCGTTGGTGTAGCTTGGGATGAACCAAAACCCCGTATGCCAGTTGGCCCCTGGACCGCTGCTTGAGAAAGATATGCTTTGGTGGTCTTCGCCATTTAGACTGAAGCGGAAAATTTCTTGATGTGATGTGTCAAACTGAGAGCCAATGGCCTGAGGCGTGGTGTAGATGCAGTTTCTTCTTGTCAAATATCCTGGGGGAAATGTTGCACCACCCACTGGCATGAAAATCGGATAGTTCAACCCAAGGAACATAGAATAGTCTCCAAGATTAGTAACCCTTTCCCACGGGTTGGCTGGAAGTAACCGACTAGTGTCATTCGAGAATACAATGCAGGTATACCCCGAATAGCTGTGAACAGCGCGACCGCAATGGACAGAAGGGGTACTATCATAATGAGTTGGAGCACCGTCAGCGTCAAAATCCATTACGCCACGTGCATAGACCAGGAGAAGTCTAGAACGATCTTGAGATCTTGCCAGCCACCACGTACGACTATTAGAGTCAAAATCATCATCGTCATCAAATCCAGCCGTCCACGGAATGAATGGAGCAGGGAGCACTATAGGACCTTGAAAAAGGAAAGAACACGTCACATGAAAATATATTTCATGATTTATCTACTAGTGATATTGATTTGATATTGGGATGCCAATACTAGTACTTTATAAAATCATGGTCGAACATAAGATGGTTTGAAATATATTTCGAACATCTTGGTAAAACTTCATGTGGATTTAAAACATGTTCCCGAAAATATTGGTCCAAATTTTAGATGGTTTGAATATAAACAAATGAAAGTCTTTATCAATATTGCATGGCACCTTTATTGATTCTATTTCTACTCTACCTTAAATTTTCTAGGGAGTAATAATAAAGAAACTTAATTACTAGGGGGCCTTTTTCCTAAGGAACAACATGCACATTAGACCATACTAAAATTCCTATAGATGTTAAATTCTATATATGTCCATACCACAAGAGGGTTATGGTGTGCGCCTATGGAATTCCTTTAAGCCAAAAGATGCCAAGACAGTTCAACAAATAAGAGGTGAAATACTATATAAGTTACGTATATAAAAAAGATAGGGAGGAAATGTTACCAAATTGATTAGGATCCCATGCATAAACATTTCCAAGCTCAGTAACGGCGAACACAAGTCCGTTATGTATAATTGCATCGCAGTATATGGCGCCGTACTGAAACTGGTTTTCAAGAAATATCCATTCACGAGGATATTCGCCATGGAGGTAGGCAATTGCAAAGTCGAAGATTGCGACAAGGGAGAAATCTTGATACCCCCTAGCAGCTGTAGGAACTTGGCAAATAGCTATCTTCTGCAGTTGAATAGCAGAACGCTGATACTCGAATATAAGTGGATTGTGTGTGGTTTCCAACTTGTTCCTCAAAGATGGAAGCTTAATCTTGCGATGAGTGTACACATTGAGGAGGTTCCACTTGCCTTCGGGGCCAACCATGGCGATCCAATCTCCATTGGCGCCTGCCCGCTCCTCATCCTTACCGTGTGGCATTAGGCCATCATAGGAGAACCTGTCCAGCGGCAGTAGTTTGCACTTGCTGTGCACCGGCAAATCCTCCTTGAACACCGCCCATGGTTTATCCGCCGGGTCACAACAGAGAACACACGGAAGGCCAAACGGCTGAGAAGCAGGCAGAGTGGCACTGTATTTGGCTGACTGAAGAATACTTTTGGAGGAACCGACTAGGGACGCGGCGGTGATGGCGTCGCACTGGCTGATGAGCACTTCAAGGGGGCCTTCCGTAAACACCTTGTGAAACAGCCCAGATCCACAGACCCTGCTCGATTTCGCCATCACAATGAGGCAGGTGGTACAATGGGGTTGGTATTTTCTTGGGCGATCTACTGATTCGAACTTTGGGAGAGAGATGGCGATCAATGGCGGCAGGTGGGGGTTTGAGTTGGAGAACAGAGGCTCTCAAACTGGGCACTGCTGGATAGGATGCGAAACGCAGGCGCGTGCTATGGAAGATGGGCGGAGTGGGGATAGACGACGGAGGTGAACCGAGACGCTCATATACTGCCTACTGCAGTTTCGAGGAGAGTGTGAATGTGTTCAAAAAAAGAGGAGAGTGTGAATGTGTTCAAAAAAAGAGGAGAGTGTGAATGTGACCCGACACCCGAGTAGGAGCCGAGCAGACGGACTATAGGAGTAGCCCCATCATTACAGAACATTAATCGTGCTTCCTACAATAAATAAGTGAAACATCCCAGGCTTGTGTTGTCTAATCAAATCGATGGCCATGTCAGTATTATGGTGAACAAATAAAACAAATACACACCAACCTTGTTCTTTTTGCAACGTACACCAACCTAGCAAGGCATCAACCTTCTCGCCATCAACTACGACTCCGTGGCTCCGTCCCACCAAAGTTGTCTCAACTTTGTAAAAAAAATACATCTATCCATCTAAATTTTAACAAAGGTGAGACACTTTTGGTGGGACCGAGGGAGTACAAAAAAACTTCACTACTCCATGCTAGTATCGGCCACTAATTCAAATTTCAACTGAAGGCGTGCTATTTTATGGTCCTGAAAATTGCCAAAAAAAATACAACCCAAAAATGCAACAGATCCATGTTAAGGGGGTACACCCTACGCAATATACATTAAGAAACTTTGAAACTTCAGCGACCTTGTAAGAATGCCCATGACAGTGCAGTTTTGCCAAATTAGGAAGAGACGAAATATGAATTCAACCAAAGAAATCTAAACGAATCCTTAGACAATAGCATAGTTAACACGTTCAGAAAAAAATGATGACTCCAAAAGAACAACATTAGCAAGAAATAGTCCATTTTAGTTTGAATTTGCAGTCACATACATAACTAGTAGTACTGCCAAAATACTATAATACTCCGAGCTGCATTCTAGCACTCCAACTAGCTAGTAATAGTTCTGGAGTAGTAGTACTACTACTATACAAGTCCAAAATACATCCGAACGAACCCTACTTCGAACTAAACTACTCCCTCCGATCTTCGAGTAACTACATTGCAGTATGACTAAACGAAGATTATTGTATAACCTTCTTGTTGATGCAAACGCAGATAGGCAACACACGCTGCCCTCCATTCTGCTTCGCGTAACGGGGCGGCACCGCCAGGAAAGAAGTGAGCTGCTGCAACATGATCGAGCTAGGCGTCGGGGAGCTCGTCGGCTCGATTACCGCCATCAAGGTGTCCGTCGAGAGGTCACTGGTCCCAGCCGTCGCCGGCGCCGGCGGACCAATCACCAACAGCTGCGCCTTGTACATCGGAAACAAGCACGCGGCCGACCTGATGCACACACAGGACACAATGGTGGTCGGGCCGAGCGCTCCAACGGTGATGGCGAACACGCTACCGTCTTCTTCCCCACTGCCGATGAACAGGTGTCCCCGCGGTTGTACCGGAAGACGAACTATGCACCAGGCGGGTATGCCATACTGGAACGTAAACACTGGGATGGAGTGGGATGCTTGGAGGTGTACCAGGAGCTCCCGCGGCGGGCCGGTGAAGCTGCAGCCGGTATTGATGGCCTCTGTGCAGCCGCACGGACCATGCGGGCACGCGATATAGTGCTTGTAGGACTCCGTGGAGGCGACCAAGCTCTGGCAGCCGACGCACTTGACCATTGCCCCAGATCGATTCGACGGCGGCAATCTTGGCCCAGATCGATTCGACGGCGGCAACCACGCCGGCTGCTCGCACTTCTTGCACGGGTTCGGCGCAAGCTCGCCGACGCAGCGCCGACAGCCCATATGACCGCCCTTGCACTGCACGGAACAACGTACGTGGCATCAGTTGTCATTGACATTTCTCACAGGTGAACCTAAGAATGAAATCGGAAGGGAGCGACCTTGGATATGGGGGGTTTGAAGGGCAGCAGGCAGAGGGGGCACAAGAAGAGGGCCTCCTCCATCTTCAGAGAAGAGTGATCGGGAAAACGAGAACGGGATGGGTTCTTTTTTTTATACATGCCTTGGAGTGGAGTATGGATACTACTACTACTTATAGGAAGAACTTCCTTGCTAAGAATCGGCGTCGGCCGTACGCAAGCATAGATGCACCAGCGGCTCTGCAGTTTGTCAAAATAAAAGGACAGAGCTGCAGTGACTTGAAGTCTCCAAATCTCATTGTGACTTGGTGCCACCATCTACCAACCATTTGAGATCCAACGTTCCAAACTAATCTCTTATTTCGAACCTAAAAACAAAAATTACGAAAAAAATCCAGTAAAATGTAGATGCCTTGTTCTAAAATCTGTGAATATTTCATCCCACTCGGACGATTAGCTTGTGATTAAAGAGCTTTTTACGTATACGAGCACTAGTTTAAACTAAATACTCCCTCTGATTCATATTAAGGGCTCCTTTGATTTAAAGGATAGGAAAAGCATAGGAATAGGAAAGGTATAGGATTGGAATGACATGTCTACTTGAAACCTATAGGAAGATGAAGTTTGTTTGATTGTAGCAAAGGAATTTTTCCATGAGGTATGAGCTAATGCTTTTTTCCTATAGGAATTACACTACAAGATTCCTATAGGAATTTTTCCTATAGGATATGTTCCTATGAATCAAACAACATGTATAGGAATTTTTCCCATAGGAACCAAATCCTACACAATTCCTATGCAAATCCTTTGAATCAAAGGAGCCCTAATTGACTTCAATATGGATGTATCTAGAACTAAAATGTGTCT
The DNA here is from genome assembly GCA_030979885.1 of Lolium multiflorum. Lineage (NCBI taxonomy): Eukaryota > Viridiplantae > Streptophyta > Magnoliopsida > Poales > Poaceae > Lolium > Lolium multiflorum. The sequence goes on from CM061748.1 coordinate 211,313,068, forward strand.
AGTACATCCATATTAGAGTCAATTAATATGAACCGGAGGGAGTATATATTTGCTCACAAACCTTTGATTCAAATCGAATGAAACTTCACCAAAATATAAATCGAAATATGCACGATTAACTGGAAGTTCTTGAAATATTTCTGAGCAATTATAATAATTATTTAGTTTAAATTCTAAGTCGATCGCATACATTGGATCTGAGATGGATGGTGGATGGTGGCACCAAGTCACTGTGAAACTTGGAAGTATCAAGTCAGTGAAGCTCTATCCCAAAATAAAAGCTTCGTGAAGGGGGCAGTTTGGTTCAAAAAAGAAGACAGTGCCAAGCAGTTGTCAAACAATACCCATATAGTCAAATGTACTCCCTCTGATTCAAATGAATTGACTCAACTTTGTCTAGATATATGGATGTATCAAGTCACTGAAGCTAAAATAAAAGCTTCATGAAGGGGGAAGTTTGGTTCGAAAAAAATACAGTGCCAAGCAGCTGTCAAATAGTACCATAACGTCAAATGTACTCCCTCCGATTCAAACGAAATGACTCAACTTTGTATTTTGCATGTTAAAGGTTTTTCGTAAAACTTGGCCAATCTTAACATAGTTTGCCTTTCTAAAAAAAGATATAAGCCCTAAGGCTCCTTTGATTCATAGGATGGGAAAACCATAGAAATATGGAAAACATAGGATTGAGATTTAATGGCTAGTTGAATCATATAGGAAGATGAGTTGTGTTTGATTGTGCCAAAGGAAATTTTCCATGAGGTATGACCTAATGTTTTATTCTTATAGGATTTGCACTGCAAGATTCCTATAGGATATGTTCCTATGAATCAAACAACTAGTGTGGGGAAAATTCACATGTGATCTAAATCCTACATAATTCCTATACAAATCCTATATATGAATTTTAGTTGTTAGGTCACTTAAAATGACTTCACTTGAAGAGTTACATTTTTGTTTTTTTCTGAATTAGTAGTGATGCCTAACCATATATATACCTAAACCAAGAGAATCAGCATAAACTTATGTATATTAATAGTAAGCGCATATATGAATGTTTTTTTATCTACAAACCCAGGGTCATATATATGTACATAGAAACATGCATATATACTAGTTTTTGTACCTTGGTGTGTTCCTCTTTTGGGCTATCTCTTTTTTGTTCACCGATTCACAACCAACGCCCTAGATTAATTTGGCACTTAAAAAATAACATTTTGTTTTTGGCGCACTAACACAAATAGTAGTAGCACGGTCAACACTGTAGAGAAGTACAAAATAAATGTGTGTGGGAAAAAATGACTTAAAGTGACCATTACATTGAGAAAAAGGGTAGAACCAAGCATTGCACAGGGAAAAAGCAGTGTAGTGCCCAGAAGAAAAAAACAAGTTGGGTTATACTCCCTCCATCCTGAAATAATGGGTGTAGAGTTAAAATTTGTCCATAAAAGAGTGTACTTCTCGTTTTGCAATGCACTTCAAAATTTGTCCACAAAAGAGTGGTAGTAAAAAATATTTCTTTCTCATCACGAGGGATATAGTTTCTTCACGACTAGTACGTACTACCTCCATCACAAAGCTTAAGTCTTTTTTTAAGAGTCAAAGCAAGTAAAGGTTGACGAAAATTTAGAACAATCTATCAACTAATATAATATTTTGTAGATACCATACCAAAAAAAATCGTTGTCTATGTATTGATATTAATTTTGTATTTTGCATGATAATGATTTTTGGTAAAATCTTAGTTTACCTTGACATAGTTTGAGCTTCTAAAAATAATATAAGCCTTACGCTTTGGGATGGAGGTAGTAGTATTTAGCATAATATGGTTTTCTTATTTACTACATGCATTTAGATCATTGGAGGTGGAAAAGTTGAAGAGGAAAGTGATGGTCGATGACAGTTTCCCAATGTAATAATAAAATCCTTAATATGCCTTGAAAACCCACACGTACGCTCTTTCTAGGACAGAGGCAGTATGAGGTAATGCACCCACGCGCTGTCATCTGCCGGTTCGTGCTATGTCTCCCAAATCTTGAAATATCGTCAGTTATCCATTTCACGTCCACACTTCTCCCTCTCTCCACGGACTAGGAAAAAACCCTCTCTTCACTTCCCCTTCCCATTCCACCGATGGAGAGCCCAACCGACGCCGTCAACGCAGCGAAAGCGAAAGCCGCGCGGCTGGCCTTAGCCGCAGAGGAGGCGTGCAGAGCCGCGACCGCAGCACGCATGGCCGCAACGGCGGCGATCATTGCCGCAGCGGATGCCAAAGACGAAGCGGAGGCCATTGCCGAAGGTCGGGCCATCGGTCGCTCATCGGCATCTGATGCTGTTGGTAGATGGGTCCACTCTCTTGGGAAGCATCCCCTAGATGACGAGGACGAGGTTGAACTCATCTTTGAACCGCCGCCGCCGACCTTCGACGAGAATATCGTCGACGAGGGGGAGGAAGTATGTTCCGATTCACCTCTCTCCCTTATTCAACATAGCCCTGTATCGATTTGCGCTATGGTCTCTCCCTCTTTTTTTGCGCTATAGCGTTTTGAATTAGCGTCAGAATCTTTTTAGATTCATATTCAGTATTAGTTGCAACTGCTACATATTTGCTTCACATCCGATTCACCTCTCTCCCTTATTTAACATAGCCCTGTATCGATTTGCTCTATGGTCTCTCCCTCTTTTTTTTTGCGCTATAGGGTTTTGAATTAGCGTCAGAATCTTTTTAGATTCATATTCATTATTAGTTGCAACTGCTACATATTTGCTTCACCTGTTTATTTGGCATGTATCAGGTTGCTACTGATGAGGTTGACAGCGATGTCGAGTCGCGTCATAGGAAGGCCAGGGCCACTCTCAACAAGCTTAAGGCGGGGAAGTTCGACAAGTATTGGAGTGAACCCTGGACTGGTGCCAGGAACAGCTGCCCCTTCTGCACAAAGAGCATAAAGGTTGACTTTCGAAGCGTCCTGCAGCATGCCGAAGCCGGTGGGTCCGGCTGTCTCAAAGTTGGGGAAACTGTTAACCGATCCGGCTTCATAGCCAACCACATGGCATATGGGCTATTCCTAAGGAAGAAATTGAACCAAGCTATCGAGACCGGTCGTGTGCCTCCTCCCAAGCCCAAGCCACCAAAGATTAAAGGTATGGGCAGCAAGAAGCAGAAGAAGCGGGACCAGGAAGAAGATGGTAAATATACTCCGTAACTGTTGTGCATGTTTGTCTCTCCTACTGCTTCAAAAGCAGCATCTTTTGTTGAACTCTGTTTATGTTTGCTGCTCAGCAGCGTTTGTGGTGAACCTATTAGCTTAATTAGGGGTTGTTGAACTATGTCTGTGTTGAACCTTGCTTAATTAGGTTGTGTTGAACTCTGTTTGTGTTGGCGTGGGAAGGGGGGCATGATGCTACCCTGAATTTGCGGGACCCCCAAAAAACTTGCAAATACGAGTGATGCATCCAAAAGGAACAAACTTCTTACATGGTAGACCCCAGTCTGAAAGCAAGAAATGCGATCGGGTCCTTAACAGCCACCGCCCGGATTGATCGGGTATTTTGCCTGCCTACCGCATGTGACTTGTGCTCACTGAAGTTTGGGACCTCACGCATGGGCACCACACGTAAGTGACAGACCTGTTGGTGTAAAAACTCGAGTGATTATTATACTGCATTAGTACAAAGTTTCCTATGGATTCAAGGGTTGGAAAGCCAAGTTAACTCATTTTCATGACTAAGAAGGAGCCAGGCTTACTTTTTCATTTTCATGTTTTAACTTGTTTAAATCTTGGTCAAACAAAGGATCTGACCAGGATTCAAGTGGGCATAAAAATTCAAAAAAGAAATCAAAAAAAAAACCAAAGCACATAAGCTTCTTATGTCATATAGTAAGCATTACAGTTGATCAACGAAGTCTAGACATATTCAAACCAGAAAAATATTGTATATACCCCCTAACCCTAAACTCTGTCTTATGAAGTCAAGCATGAAGAAAAGTGGTTTTGGGTTTCAAACATTGGAAATTGAAAAAACTCCCAAAAGCTTCATTTTGGAGTGACTAAGAAGAATCCAGGCTTTCATTTTCATTTTCATGTTTTAAATTGGTTTAAATCTTGGTCAAACCTAGGATTTGACCAAGATTCAAATGGACATAACAAATTCAAAAAAATCAAAACCAAACACATAGTCTTTTGATGTCATATAGTAAGCATTCAAGTTGATAAACAAAGTCTAGACATATTTAAACAAGAAAAATCATGTATATACTTGGCCCCTAACCCTAAACTCTGTCTTATGAAGTCAAGCATTAAGAGGAGTGGTTTTGGGTTTCAAACATGGAAATTTAAAAAACCTCCCAAAAGCTTCATTTTGGAGGGACTAAGAAGAATCCAGGCTTACTTTTCATTTTCATGTTTTAAACTGGTTTAAATCTTGGTCAAACCTAGGATTTGACCAAGATTCAAATGGGCATAACAAATTCAAAAAAAAACTAAACACATAGTCTTTTGATGTCACATAATAAGCATTCAAGTTGATAAACAAGGTCTAGACATATTCAAACCAGAAAAATCATGTATCTACCCCCTACCCCTAAACTTTGTCTTATGAAGTAAAGCACGGAGAGATATCATTTTGGGTTTCGAACATGGAAAATTTAAAAAAACCTCCCAAAAGCTTCATTTTGGAGTGAATAAGAAGGATCCACACTTACTTTTCATTTTCATGTTTTAAACTTGTTTAAATATTGGTCAAACCTGCAAGGATTTGACCAAGATTCAAATGGGCATAAAAATTCAAAAAAAAAACGAAAACCACTTCTCTTCGTCCTTGACTTCATTAGACAGAGTTTAGGGTTGGGGTATATACATGATTTGTAATGTTTAAATATGTATAGACTCTCTTGATCAACATGAATGCTTACTATAACTTAAGAAGCTTAATTATGTGCTTTGGTTTTTCATTTTTTGAATTCTTTATTGAATTTTTATGCCTATTTGAATCTTGGTCAAATCCTAGGTTTGACCAAGAATTAAACAAGTCAGTAACATGAAAATGAAAAAGTAAGCCTGGATCCTTCTTATTCACTCAAAAAATGAAGCTTTTGGGAGGGTTTTTGAATTTTCCATGTTTGAAACCCAAAACCATTCCTCTTATATGCTTGACTTCATATATATCACAGAGTTTAGCCTTAGGGGGTATATACATGATTTTTCTAGTTTGAATATGTCTAAACCTTGTTTATCAACTTGAATGCTTACTATAAACCAAAAATTCATGTATCTACACCTAACCCTAAACTATGCATGAAGAGAAGTGGTTTTGGGTTTCAAACCTGGATATCTCAAAAACCCTCCCAAAAGCTTCATTTTGGAGTGAATAAGAAGGATCAAGGCTTAATTTTTCATTTTCATGTTTTAATCTTGTTTAAATCTTGCTCAAACCTAGGATTTGACCAAGATTCAAATGGGCATAATTTAAAAAAATGAAAAATCAAGGCACATAGTCTTCTTATATATGTCATATAGTAAGCATTCAATTAAGTTGATAAACAAGCTATGGACATATTCAACCCAGAAAAATCATGATGAATCTACCCCCTATATATCCCTAAACCCTAACTTATGAAGTCAAGCATGAAGAGAAGTGGTTTTTGGTATAAATCATGGAAATTTCATATTCATGTTTATTAAACTTGTTTAAATCATGGTCAAACCTAGGATTTGACCAAGATTCAAATGGGCATAAATATTCAGAAAAAACAAAAAATGGAAAATCAAGGCACATGTTTTAAACTTGTTTAAATCTTGGTCAAACCAAGGATTTGACCAAGATTCAAATGGGCCTAAAAATTTAGAAAAAAATCAAAAAGAGAATGAAAAACCAAAGCACATAGCATTCTTATGTCATATGTATAGTAAGCATTCAAGTTGATAAACAAGGTCTAGACATATTCAAACCAAAAAATCATGTATATATCTACCCCTAACCCTAAACTGATCTGTCGATCTTATGGAAGTCAATCATGAAGAGAAGTGGTTTTGGGTTTCAAACATGGAAATTTCAAGAACATCCCAAAAGCTTCATTTTAGAGTGACTAAGAAGGATCCATGCTTACTTACTCGTTTGCACGTGTTAAACTTGTCTAAATCTTGGTGAAACCTAGGATTTGACCAAGATATGATTCAAATGCGCAGAAAATTAAAAAAGTCAGAAAAATTAAAAACCAAAGTACATAGTCTTCTTATGTCATATAGTAAGCATATTCAAGTTGATAAACAAGGTTTGGACATATTCAAACCATACAAATCATGTATCTATACCCCCTAACCCTAAACTTTTTCTTATGAAGTCAAGCATGAAGAGAAGTGGTTTTGGGTTTCAAAGATGGAAATTTCAAAAACCTCCAAAAACTTCATTTTAGAGTGACTGAGAAGTTAGCATTAAAGTTGATAAACAAGGTTTAGACATATTCAAACCAGACAAATCATGTATCTACCCCTAACCCTAAACTCGGTCTTATGAAGTCTAGCATGAAGAGAATCGTTTTGAGTTTCAAACGTTTAAGCCAAAAGCCCCATTTCAAATATTTCAAACTTATTCAAAGTTGGTTCAAATTTGAAAGACATACAAGTTATAGCACACATAGTGCATACATTTTCACACATACTGCACTAGATGCTAACCCTATAGTTTGAGGCCACTTGGATGAGGTCGAAAAAGTTCTTGGATTAGAATCGTGTTGTTCGAACCCCGTAGTTGGATTTTTTGAACCTTGATCTGTAGTACAGGGCAAAACCCTAGTTTAACCTATTTAATTATAGATTCGTATATCGATTTTTCTACCTTTTTATTATTACTATGCTGCAGATGTGCGTTTGCCCGTCGAGTGAAACTCGGAGGAAGAGGGATCACTCGGAAGGAGAGAAAAAAGGCAGAGCATTATGGTGTCTTCCCTTTTTCGGGTGATGATGATGATGTTGACTGTTGTGCAGGGTTTGTCAGTGCGCAGGAGGTGCGAGCGAGCGAGCGAGCGAGTCGAGCGAGGCCGAGAATGAGAGAGATTTGTTTTTTTTTGTGTGAGAGGGACAACCGAAGGATCCAGAAGGACCCACAGACTTCCAATACGCATCCTGATGCGTCTTCTCTTGACAAAGAAGATGGCTGGGAGTTGGCGTACCTATTGCACGTGACTTGTGCTCACTCAAGTGTGGGACCTCACGCGTGGGCACCACACGTAAGTGACAGACCTGTTGGTGTAAAAACTCGGTTGATTATAATAGTGCATTAGAACAAAGTTTCCTATGGATTCAAGGGTAGGAAATCCAAGTTAACTCATTTACATGACATTATTTTTTCCATGAAGCAAAGTTAACACTATCAATTGGTACATTTTGGAGTGACTAAGAAGGATCAATGCTTACTTATTCGTTTAATTTCACGTGTTAAACTTGTCTAAATCTTGTTCAAACCTAGGATTTGACCAAGATTCAAATGGGCAGAAAAATAATTAAAAAACAGAAAAATGAAAAACCAAATCACATAGTCTTCTTATGTCATATAGTAAGCATTCAAGTTGATAAACAAGGTCTAGACATATTCAAACCAGACAAATCATGTATCTATACCCCTAACCCCTAAACTCTGTCTTATGTCAAGCATGTGAAGAGAAGTGGTTTTGGGTTTCAAACATCGAAATTTCAAAAACCTCCCAAAAGCTTCATTTTAGAGTGACTAAGAAGGATACATGCTTCCCTTTACATTTTCATGTTTTAAACTTGTTTAAATTATCTTGGTCAAACCTAGGATTTGACGAAGATACAAATGGGTGGGCACAAAATTCAAAAAAATCAGAAAAATGAAAAACCAAATCACATAGTCTTCTTATGTCATATCGTAAGCAATCAAGTTGATAAACAAGGTCTAGATATATCCAAACCAGACAAATCATGTATCTACCCCTGTCGATCTTATGAAGTCTAGCATGAAGGGAAGTCGTTTTGGGTTTCAAACATTGAAATTTAAAGAACATCCCAAAAGCTTCATTTTAGAGTGACTAAGAAGGATACAGACTTCCCTTTTCATTTTCATGTTTTAAATTTGTTTAAATCTTGGTCAAACCAAGGATTTGACCAAGATTCAAATGGCCCTAAAAATTCAGAAAAAAATGAAAAGAATGAAAAACCAAAGCACATAACATTCTTATGTCATATGTATAGTAAGCATTCAAGTTGATATACAAGGTCTAGACATATATATTCAAACCTAGGATTTGACTAGCTAAGATTCAAATGGGCATAACAAATTCAAAAAACAAAAACCAAACACATAGTCTTCTGATGTCATATAGCAAGCATTCAAGTTGATAAACAAACTTGTTTAAATCATGGTCAAACCTAGGATTTGACCAAGATTCAAATGGGCATAATTTTTAAAAAATGTAAAATCAAGGCACATAGTCTTCTTATGTCATATAGTAAGCATTCAATTAAGTTGATAAACAAGGTCTAGACATATCAAACCAGAAAATTCAGGTGTCTAGCTAGCTACCCCTAACCCTAAACTCTGCACGAAGAGAAGTGGTTTTGGGTTTCAAACATGGATATTTCAAAAACCCTCCCAAAAACCTTCATTTTGGAGTTAATAAGAAGGATCAAGGCTTACTTTTTCATTTTCATGTTTTAATCTTTTTTAAATCTTTGTCAAACCTAGGTTTTGACCAATATTCAAAAGGGCATAATTAAAAAAAATGAAATATCAAGGCACATAGTCTTCTTATGTCATATAGTAAGCATTCAATTAAGTTGATAAACAAGCTCTAGACATATTCAAACCAGAAAAATCATGATGTATCTACCCCCTATATATCCCTAAACCCTAACTTATGAAGTCAAGCACGAAGAGAAGTGGTTTTTGGTTTAAATCATGGAAATTTCAAAAACCCTCCCAAGAGCTTCATTTTGGAGTGACTAATTAAGAAGCATACATGCTTACCTTTTCATATTCATGTTTTAAACTTGTTCAAATCTAGGTCAACAAACCTAGGATTTGATGAAGAATCAAATGGGTATAAAAAATTTAAAAACAAGCTCTAGATAAGCTCAAGTTGAAAAACAAGTTCTAGACATATTCCAACCAGAAAAATCATGCATGTACCCCCTATATATATATATATATCCCTAAACCCTGACTTATGAAGTCAAGCATGAAGAGAAGTGGTTTTTGGTTTCAATCATGGAAATTTCAAAAACCCTCCCAAGAGCTTCATTTTGGAGTGGCTAAGAAGGATAGATACTTAATTTTTCATATTTATGTTTTAAACTAGTTTAAATCATGGTCAAACCTAGGATTTGACCAAGATTCAAATGGGCATAAAAATTCAAAATAAATGAAAATAAATGAAAAACCAAGGCACGTAGTCTTCTTATGTCATATAGTAAGCATTCAATTAAGTTGATAAACAAGGTCTAGACATATTCAAACCAGAAACATCATGTATCTAGCTACCCTAGCCCTAAACTCTGTCTTATGAAGTCAAGCATGCATGAAGAGAAGTACGTGGTTTTTTGGTTTCAAACATGGAAATTTCAAAAACCCTCTCAAGAGCTTCATTTTGGAGTGACTACGAAGGATACATGCTTAATTTTCATATTCATGTTTTAAACTTGTTTAAATCATGGTCAAACCTAGGATTTGACCAAGATTCAAATGGGCATAATTTAAAAAAATGTAAAATCAAGGCACATAGTCTTCTTATGTCATATAGTAAGCATTCAATTAAGTTGATAAACAAGGTCTAGACATATCAAACCAGAAAAATCATGTATCTACCCCTATATATCCCCAAAAACTCTGTCTTTATGAAGTCAAGCATGAAGAGAAGTGGTTTTTTGGTTTCAAGCATGGAAATTTCAAAAACCTCCCCAAACTTCATTTTAGAGTGACTAAGAAGGATACAAGCTTGCCTTTTCATTTTCATGTTTTAAACTTGTTTAAATTATCTTGGTCAAATCTAGGATTTGACAAGATTCAAATGGGCAAACATATGATAAGTGATGCAAATATCATTTCTAAGTGCGGGCAAACCAGAGATATGTGGTTTTTGGTTTCAAACATATTCAAACGAGAGAAATCATGTATCTACCCCCTAACACTAAACTCTGTCTCATGAAGTCAAGCGCATGCATGAAGATATGTGGTTTTTGGTTTCAAACATGGAAATTTCAAAAACCCTCCCAAGAGCTTCATTTCGAAGTGATTAATTAAGAAGCATACATGCATGCTTAATTACTTTTTCATATTCATGTTTTAAACTTATTCAAATCTTGGTGAAACCTAGGATTTGACCAAGATTCAAATGGGTATAAAAATTTAAAAAATACAAAAAAGGTCTTCTTATGTTATATAGTAGGCATTCAATTAAGTTGATAAACAAGTTCTAGACATATTCAAACAAGAAAAATCATGCATGTATCTACCCATAACCCTAAACTTTGTTTCATGAAGTCAAGCATTGTGGTTTTTGGTTTCGAACATGGAAATTCAAAAACCCTCCCAAGAGCTTCATTTTGAAGTGACTAAGAAGCATACATGCTTACTTTTTCATATTCATGTTTTTAACTTATTCAAATCTTGGTGGAACCAAGGATTTGACAAAGATTCGAATGGGTATAAAAATTCAAAAAAAACAAGGTCTTCTCTTATGTTATATAGTAAGCATTCAATTAATTTGATAAACAAGGTCTAAACATATTCAAACCAGGAAAATCATGTATCTACCACCTAACCCTAAACTCTGTCTTATGAAGTCAAGCATGCATGAAGAGAAGTGGTTTTTGGTTTCAAGCATGGAAATTTCCATGTTTGAAACCCAAAACCACTTCTCTTCATATGCTTGACTTCATATGACAGAGTTTAGCGTTAGGGGGTAGATACATGATTTTTTGGTTTGAATATGTCCAGACCTTGTTTATCAACTTAAATGCTAACTATATGACATCAGAATGGGCATAAAAATTTAAAAAAATTAAAAATGTAAAACCAAAATTTAATTGGGAGGAAAGGGTACATGAATTACAATTAAAAAACAAGGTAACTTAAATACTTGGATGCCCCAAGATGTGTGGAAGCCCAAAACAATGGCAAAACATATCATGTGCGCATGCTGCATCCAATTCAAGTAGAACACATAGTAGGCACCGATAGTTTGACCTAAATTTGAAATCAAAGAGAAGGTGGTTAGAAAAAATCAAAATTGGCAAAGCAAAGCATGAAATCAAAAAATTGTGATGCACTCTAGCTATGAAAATTATCAAACAATGCAAACCAAAATGATTTTTTAGAGGAATACTAGTTCAACTTATTTAATTTTTTATTTGTAGGCCAAAATCAAACCCCGTAGTTGGATTTTTTTTTCAACTTGATCTGTAGTACTGGGGAAAACCCTAGTTTATAACCTATTTAATAATAGATTCGTAGTCGATTCTTTTACTTTTTTATTATTACTATGCAGCACATGTGTGTTTGCCCGTCGAGTGAAACTCGGAGGAAGAGGAATCACTCGGAAGGAGAAGAAGGGAGAGCAGTCACGGGGCCCCTCTTATTGATGGTGTATATTCTTTTTCTGGTGATGTTGACTGTTGTGCAGGGTTTGTCAGTGCGCAGGAGGTGCGAGCGAGCGAGCGAGCGAGTCGAGCGAGGCCGAGAATGAGAGAGATTTGTTTTTTTTTGTGAGAGGGACAACCGAAGGATCCAGAAGGACCCACAGACTTCCAATACGCATCCTGATGCGTCTTCTCTTGACAAAGAAGATGGCTGGGAGTTGGCGTACCTATTGCACGTGACTTGTGCTCACTCAAGTGTGGGACCTCACGCGTGGGCACCACACGTAAGTGACAGACCTGTTGGTGTAAAAACTCGGTTGATTATTATAGTGCATTAGAACAAAGTTTCCTATGGATTCAAGGGTAGGAAATCCAAGTTAACTCATTTACATGACATTATTTTTTCCATGAAGCAAAGTTAACACTATCAATTGGTACATTTTGGAGTGACTAAGAAGGATCAATGCTTACTTATTCGTTTAATTTCACGTGTTAAACTTGTCTAAATCTTGTTCAAACCTAGGATTTGACCAAGATTCAAATGGGCAGAAAAATAATTAAAAAATAGAAAAATGAAAAACCAAATCACATAGTAAGCATTCAAGTTGATAAACAAGGTCTAGACATATTCAAACCAGACAAATCATGTATCTATACCCCTAACCCCTAAACTCTGTCTTATGAAGTCAAGCATGTGAAGAGAAGTGGTTTTGGGTTTGGGGGTATATATACATGATTTTTATTGTTTAAATATATATAGACTTTGTTGATCAACATGAATGCTTAATTACTATATGACATAAGAAGTTTATGTGCTTTGGTGTTTCATTTTTTTGATTTCTTTTTTGAATTTTTATGCCCATTTGAATCTTGGTCAAATCCTAGGTTTGACAAAGATTTAAACAAGTTTGAAACATGAAAATGAAAAAGTAAGCTTGGATCCTTCTTAGTCACTCCAAAATGAAGCTTTTGGGTGGGTTTTTGAAATTTCCATGTTTGAAACCCAAAACCACTTCTTCTCTTCATGCTTGACTTCATAAGACAACGTTTAGGGTTAGGGGGTAGATACATGATTTTTCTGGTTTGAATATGTCTAGACTTCGTTGATCAACTTGAATGCTTAGTATATTACATAAGAAGACTATGTGGTTTGGTTTTTGATTTTCTTGATTTTGTTTGATTTTTTATGACCATTTGAATCTTGGTCAAATCCTAGGTTTGACCAAGATTTAAACAAGTTTAAAACATGAAAATGAAAAAGTAAGCATGGATCCTTCTTAGTCATGACAATGAGTTAACTTGGCTTTACTACCCTTGATGAATCCATAGGAAACTTTTTGTACTAATGCAGTATAATATTCTGGTTTGAATATGTCTAGACCTTGTTTATCAACTTAATTTGAAAGACATACAAGTTATAGCACACATAGTGCATACATTTTCACACATACTGCACTAGATGCTAACCCTATAGTTTGAGGCCATTTGGATGAGGTCGAAAAAATTCTTGGATTAGAATCGTGTTGTTCGAACCCCGTAGTTGGATTTTTTTGAACCCTTGATCTTTAGAACTGGGCAAAACCCAAGTTTAACCATGCAAGATTCAAATGGCCCTAAAAATTCAGAAAAAAATCAAAAGAATGAAAAACCAAAGCACATATATAGCATTCTTATGTCATATGTATAGTAAGCATGCATTCAAGTTGATAAACAAGGTCTAGACATATATATTCAAACCAGAAAAATCATGTATATATCTACCCCTAAAACTCTAATTAAACTATGTCTTATGAAGTCAATCATGTAGAGAAGTGGTTTTGGGTTTCAAATATGGAAATTTCAAGAACCTCCCAAAAGCTTCATTTTAGAGTGACTAAGAAGGATCCAGGCTTATCTTTTCATTTCATGTTTTAAACTTGTTTAAATCCTGGTCAAACCTAGGATTTGACCAAGATTTATGGGCATAAAATTCAAAAAAATCAGAAAAATAAAAAACCAAAGCACATAAGCATATTCAAGTTGATAAACAAGGTTTGGACATATTCAACCCATACACAAATCATGTATCTACCCCTAACCCTAAACTCTGTCTTATGAAGTCAAGCATGAAGAGAAGTGGTTTCGGGTTTCAAACATGGAAATATCAAAAACCTCCCAAAAACTTCATTTTAGAGTGACTGAGAAGGTTGCATGCTTCCCTTTTCATTTTCATGTTTTAAACTTGTTTAAATCTTGGTCAAACCTAGAATTTGACAAGATTCAAATGGGCATCAAAATTCAAAAAAATCAGAAAAAGAAAAACCAAAGCAATAGTTTTCTTATGTCATATAGTAAGCATTAAAGTTGATAAACAAGGTCTAGACATATTCAACCAGACAAATCATGTATCTATACCCCTAACCCCTAAACTCTGTCTTATGAAGTCAAGCATGTGAAGAGAAGTGGTTTTGGGTTTCAAACATCGAAATTTCAAAAACCTCCCAAAAGCTTCATTTTAGAGTGACTAAGAAGGATACATGCTTCCCTTTTCATTTTCATGTTTTAAACTTGTTTAAATTATCTTGGTCAAACCTAGGATTCGACATGATTCAAATGGGCATCAAAATAAATAAAAAACAGAAAAAGGAAAAACCAAAGCAATAGTTTTCTTATATATGTCATATAGTAAGCATTAAAGTTGATAAACAAGGTCTAGATATATCCAAACCAGACAAATCATGTATCTACCCCCGGCCTGTCGATCTTATGAAGCTAGTCTACTAGCATGTGAAGGGAACTCGTTTTCGGTTTCAAACATAGAAATTACAAGAACATCCCAAAAGCTTCTCCATTTTAGAGTGACTACGAAGGATACTGACTTCCCTTTTCATTTTCATGTTTTAAACTTGTTTAAATCTTGGTCAAACCAAGGATTTGACCAAGATTCAAATGGGCCTAAAAATTTAGAAAAAAATCAAAAAGAGAATGAAAAACCAAAGCACACATAGCATTCTTATGTCATATGTATAGTAAGCATTCAAGTTGATAAACAAGGTCTAGACATATTCAAACCAAAAAATCATGTATATATCTACCCCTAACCCTAAACTGATCTGTCGATCTTATGGAAGTCAATCATGAAGAGAAGTGGTTTTGGGTTTCAAACATGGAAATTTCAAGAACATCCCAAAAGCTTCATTTTAGAGTGACTAAGAAGGATCCATGCTTACTTACTCGTTTGCACGTGTTAAACTTGTCTAAATCTTGGTGAAACCTAGGATTTGACCAAGATATGATTCAAATGCGCAGAAAATTAAAAAAGTCAGAAAAATTAAAAACCAAAGTACATAGTCTTCTTATGTCATATAGTAAGCATATTCAAGTTGATAAACAAGGTTTGGACATATTCAAACCATACAAATCATGTATCTATACCCCCTAACCCTAAACTTTTTCTTATGAAGTCAAGCATGAAGAGAAGTGGTTTTGGGTTTCAAAGATGGAAATTTCAAAAACCTCCAAAAACTTCATTTTAGAGTGACTGAGAAGTTAGCATTAAAGTTGATAAACAAGGTTTAGACATATTCAAACCAGACAAATCATGTATCTACCCCTAACCCTAAACTCGGTCTTATGAAGTCTAGCATGAAGAGAATCGTTTTGAGTTTCAAACGTTTAAGCCAAAAGCCCCATTTCAAATATTTCAAACTTATTCAAAGTTGGTTCAAATTTGAAAGACATACAAGTTATAGCACACATAGTGCATACATTTTCACACATACTGCACTAGATGCTAACCCTATAGTTTGAGGCCACTTGGATGAGGTCGAAAAAGTTCTTGGATTAGAATCGTGTTGTTCGAACCCCGTAGTTGGATTTTTTGAACCTTGATCTGTAGTACTGGGCAAAACCCTAGTTTAACCTATTTAATTATAGATTCGTATATCGATTTTTCTACCTTTTTATTATTACTATGCAGCAGATGTGTGTTTGCCCGTCGAGTGAAACTCGGAGGAAGAGGGATCACTCGGAAGGAGAGAAAAAAGGAAGAGCATTATGGTGTCTTCCCTTTTTCGGGTGATGATGATGATGTTGACTGTTGTGCAGGGTGTGTCAGGGAGGTGCGAGCGAGCGAGCGAGCGAGCGAGTCGAGCGAGGCCGAGAATGAGAGAGATTTGTTTTTTTTGTGTGAGAGGGACAACCGAAGGATCCAGAAGGACCCACAGACTTCCAATACGCATCCTGATGCGTCTTCTCTTGACAAAGAAGATGGCTGGGAGTTGTGCGTACTCAAGTGTGGGACCTCACGCGTGGGCACCACACGTAAGTGACAGACCTGTTGGTGTAAAAACTCGGTTGATTATAATAGTGCATTAGAACAAAGTTTCCTATGGATTCAAGGGTAGGAAATCCAAGTTAACTCATTTACATGACATTATTTTTTCCATGAAGCAAAGTTAACACTATCAATTGGTACATTTTGGAGTGACTAAGAAGGATCAATGCTTACTTATTCGTTTAATTTCACGTGTTAAACTTGTCTAAATCTTGTTCAAACCTAGGATTTGACCAAGATTCAAATGGGCAGAAAAATAATTAAAAAACAGAAAAATGAAAAACCAAATCACATAGTCTTCTTATGTCATATAGTAAGCATTCAAGTTGATAAACAAGGTCTAGACATATTCAAACCAGACAAATCATGTATCTATACCCCTAACCCCTAAACTCTGTCTTATGAAGTCAAGCGTGTGAAGAGAAGTGGTTTTGGGTTTCAAACATCGAAATTTCAAAAACCTCCCAAAAGCTTCATTTTAGAGTGACTAAGAAGGATACATGCTTCCCTTTACATTTTCATGTTTTAAACTTGTTTAAATTATCTTGGTCAAACCTAGGATTTGACGAAGATACAAATGGGTGGGCACAAAATTCAAAAAAATCAGAAAAATGAAAAACCAAATCACATAGTCTTCTTATGTCATATCGTAAGCAATCAAGTTGATAAACAAGGTCTAGATATATCCAAACCAGACAAATCATGTATCTACCCCCTGTCGATCTTATGAAGTCTAGCATGAAGGGAAGTCGTTTTGGGTTTCAAACATTGAAATTTAAAGAACATCCCAAAAGCTTCATTTTAGAGTGACTAAGAAGGATACAGACTTCCCTTTTCATTTTCATGTTTTAAATTTGTTTAAATCTTGGTCAAACCAAGGATTTGACCAAGATTCAAATGGCCCTAAAAATTCAGAAAAAAATGAAAAGAATGAAAAACCAAAGCACATAACATTCTTATGTCATATGTATAGTAAGCATTCAAGTTGATATACAAGGTCTAGACATATATATTCAAACCTAGGATTTGACTAGCTAAGATTCAAATGGGCATAACAAATTCAAAAAACAAAAACCAAACACATAGTCTTCTGATGTCATATAGCAAGCATTCAAGTTGATAAACAAACTTGTTTAAATCATGGTCAAACCTAGGATTTGACCAAGATTCAAATGGGCATAATTTTTAAAAAATGTAAAATCAAGGCACATAGTCTTCTTATGTCATATAGTAAGCATTCAATTAAGTTGATAAACAAGGTCTAGACATATCAAACCAGAAAATTCAGGTGTCTAGCTAGCTACCCCTAACCCTAAACTCTGCACGAAGAGAAGTGGTTTTGGGTTTCAAACATGGATATTTCAAAAACCCTCCCAAAAACCTTCATTTTGGAGTTAATAAGAAGGATCAAGGCTTACTTTTTCATTTTCATGTTTTAATCTTTTTTAAATCTTTGTCAAACCTAGGTTTTGACCAATATTCAAAAGGGCATAATTAAAAAAAATGAAATATCAAGGCACATAGTCTTCTTATGTCATATAGTAAGCATTCAATTAAGTTGATAAACAAGCTCTAGACATATTCAAACCAGAAAAATCATGATGTATCTACCCCCTATATATCCCTAAACCCTAACTTATGAAGTCAAGCACGAAGAGAAGTGGTTTTTGGTTTAAATCATGGAAATTTCAAAAACCCTCCCAAGAGCTTCATTTTGGAGTGAGACTAATTAAGAAGCATACATGCTTACCTTTTCATATTCATGTTTTAAACTTGTTCAAATCTAGGTCAACAAACCTAGGATTTGATGAAGAATCAAATGGGTATAAAAAATTTAAAAACAAGCTCTAGATAAGCTCAAGTTGAAAAACAAGTTCTAGACATATTCCAACCAGAAAAATCATGCATGTACCCCCTATATATATATATATCCCTAAACCCTGACTTATGAAGTCAAGCATGAAGAGAAGTGGTTTTTGGTTTCAATCATGGAAATTTCAAAAACCCTCCCAAGAGCTTCATTTTGGAGTGGCTAAGAAGGATAGATACTTAATTTTTCATATTTATGTTTTAAACTAGTTTAAATCATGGTCAAACCTAGGATTTGACCAAGATTCAAATGGGCATAAAAATTCAAAATAAATGAAAATAAATGAAAAACCAAGGCACGTAGTCTTCTTATGTCATATAGTAAGCATTCAATTAAGTTGATAAACAAGGTCTAGACATATTCAAACCAGAAACATCATGTATCTAGCTACCCTAGCCCTAAACTCTGTCTTATGAAGTCAAGCATGCATGAAGAGAAGTACGTGGTTTTTTGGTTTCAAACATGGAAATTTCAAAAACCCTCTCAAGAGCTTCATTTTGGAGTGACTACGAAGGATACATGCTTAATTTTCATATTCATGTTTTAAACTTGTTTAAATCATGGTCAAACCTAGGATTTGACCAAGATTCAAATGGGCATAATTTAAAAAATGTAAAATCAAGGCACATAGTCTTCTTATGTCATATAGTAAGCATTCAATTAAGTTGATAAACAAGGTCTAGACATATCAAACCAGAAAAATCATGTATCTACCCCTATATATCCCCAAAAACTCTGTCTTTATGAAGTCAAGCATGAAGAGAAGTGGTTTTTTGGTTTCAAGCATGGAAATTTCAAAAACCTCCCCAAACTTCATTTTAGAGTGACTAAGAAGGATACAAGCTTGCCTTTTCATTTTCATGTTTTAAACTTGTTTAAATTATCTTGGTCAAATCTAGGATTTGACAAGATTCAAATGGGCAAACATATGATAAGTGATGCAAATATCATTTCTAAGTGCGGGCAAACCAGAGATATGTGGTTTTTGGTTTCAAACATATTCAAACGAGAGAAATCATGTATCTACCCCCTAACACTAAACTCTGTCTCATGAAGTCAAGCGCATGCATGAAGATATGTGGTTTTTGGTTTCAAACATGGAAATTTCAAAAACCCTCCCAAGAGCTTCATTTCGAAGTGATTAATTAAGAAGCATACATGCATGCTTAATTACTTTTTCATATTCATGTTTTAAACTTATTCAAATCTTGGTGAAACCTAGGATTTGACCAAGATTCAAATGGGTATAAAAATTTAAAAAATACAAAAAAGGTCTTCTTATGTTATATAGTAGGCATTCAATTAAGTTGATAAACAAGTTCTAGACATATTCAAACAAGAAAAATCATGCATGTATCTACCCATAACCCTAAACTTTGTTTCATGAAGTCAAGCATTGTGGTTTTTGGTTTCGAACATGGAAATTCAAAAACCCTCCCAAGAGCTTCATTTTGAAGTGACTAAGAAGCATACATGCTTACTTTTTCATATTCATGTTTTTAACTTATTCAAATCTTGGTGGAACCAAGGATTTGACAAAGATTCGAATGGGTATAAAAATTCAAAAAAAACAAGGTCTTCTCTTATGTTATATAGTAAGCATTCAATTAATTTGATAAACAAGGTCTAAACATATTCAAACCAGGAAAATCATGTATCTACCACCTAACCCTAAACTCTGTCTTATGAAGTCAAGCATGCATGAAGAGAAGTGGTTTTTGGTTTCAAGCATGGAAATTTCCATGTTTGAAACCCAAAACCACTTCTCTTCATATGCTTGACTTCATATGACAGAGTTTAGCGTTAGGGGGTAGATACATGATTTTTTGGTTTGAATATGTCCAGACCTTGTTTATCAACTTAAATGCTAACTATATGACATCAGAATGGGCATAAAAATTTAAAAAAATTAAAAATGTAAAACCAAAATTTAATTGGGAGGAAAGGGTACATGAATTACAATTAAAAAACAAGGTAACTTAAATACTTGGATGCCCCAAGATGTGTGGAAGCCCAAAACAATGGCAAAACATATCATGTGCGCATGCTGCATCCAATTCAAGTAGAACACATAGTAGGCACCGATAGTTTGACCTAAATTTGAAATCAAAGAGAAGGTGGTTAGAAAAAATCAAAATTGGCAAAGCAAAGCATGAAATCAAAAAATTGTGATGCACTCTAGCTATGAAAATTATCAAACAATGCAAACCAAAATGATTTTTTAGAGGAATACTAGTTCAACTTATTTAATTTTTTATTTGTAGGCCAAAATCAAACCCCGTAGTTGGATTTTTTTTTCAACTTGATCTGTAGTACTGGGGAAAACCCTAGTTTATAACCTATTTAATAATAGATTCGTAGTCGATTCTTTTACTTTTTTATTATTACTATGCAGCACATGTGTGTTTGCCCGTCGAGTGAAACTCGGAGGAAGAGGAATCACTCGGAAGGAGAAGAAGGGAGAGCAGTCACGGGGCCCCTCTTATTGATGGTGTATATTCTTTTTCTGGTGATGTTGACTGTTGTGCAGGGTTTGTCAGTGCGCAGGAGGTGCGAGCGAGCGAGCGAGCGAGCGAGTCGAGCGAGGCCGAGAATGAGAGAGTTTTTTTTTGTGTGAGAGGGACAACCGAAGGATCCAGAAGGACCCACAGACTTCCAATACGCATCCTGATGCGTCTTCTCTTGACAAAGAAGATGGCTGGGAGTTGGCGTACCTATTGCACGTGACTTGTGCTCACTCAAGTGTGGGACCTCACGCGTGGGCACCACACGTAAGTGACAGACCTGTTGGTGTAAAAACTCGGTTGATTATTATAGTGCATTAGAACAAAGTTTCCTATGGATTCAAGGGTAGGAAATCCAAGTTAACTCATTTACATGACATTATTTTTTCCATGAAGCAAAGTTAACACTATCAATTGGTACATTTTGGAGTGACTAAGAAGGATCAATGCTTACTTATTCGTTTAATTTCACGTGTTAAACTTGTCTAAATCTTGTTCAAACCTAGGATTTGACCAAGATTCAAATGGGCAGAAAAATAATTAAAAAACAGAAAAATGAAAAACCAAATCACATAGTAAGCATTCAAGTTGATAAACAAGGTCTAGACATATTCAAACCAGACAAATCATGTATCTATACCCCTAACCCCTAAACTCTGTCTTATGAAGTCAAGCATGTGAAGAGAAGTGGTTTTGGGTTTGGGGGTATATATACATGATTTTTATTGTTTAAATATATATAGACTTTGTTGATCAACATGAATGCTTAATTACTATATGACATAAGAAGTTTATGTGCTTTGGTGTTTCATTTTTTTGATTTCTTTTTTGAATTTTTATGCCCATTTGAATCTTGGTCAAATCCTAGGTTTGACAAAGATTTAAACAAGTTTGAAACATGAAAATGAAAAAGTAAGCTTGGATCCTTCTTAGTCACTCCAAAATGAAGCTTTTGGGTGGGTTTTTGAAATTTCCATGTTTGAAACCCAAAACCACTTCTTCTCTTCATGCTTGACTTCATAAGACAACGTTTAGGGTTAGGGGGTAGATACATGATTTTTCTGGTTTGAATATGTCTAGACTTCGTTGATCAACTTGAATGCTTAGTATATTACATAAGAAGACTATGTGGTTTGGTTTTTGATTTTCTTGATTTTGTTTGATTTTTTATGACCATTTGAATCTTGGTCAAATCCTAGGTTTGACCAAGATTTAAACAAGTTTAAAACATGAAAATGAAAAAGTAAGCATGGATCCTTCTTAGTCATGACAATGAGTTAACTTGGCTTTACTACCCTTGATGAATCCATAGGAAACTTTTTGTACTAATGCAGTATAATATTCTGGTTTGAATATGTCTAGACCTTGTTTATCAACTTAATTTGAAAGACATACAAGTTATAGCACACATAGTGCATACATTTTCACACATACTGCACTAGATGCTAACCCTATAGTTTGAGGCCATTTGGATGAGGTCGAAAAAATTCTTGGATTAGAATCGTGTTGTTCGAACCCCGTAGTTGGATTTTTTTGAACCCTTGATCTTTAGAACTGGGCAAAACCCAAGTTTAACCATGCAAGATTCAAATGGCCCTAAAAATTCAGAAAAAAATCAAAAGAATGAAAAACCAAAGCACATATATAGCATTCTTATGTCATATGTATAGTAAGCATGCATTCAAGTTGATAAACAAGGTCTAGACATATATATTCAAACCAGAAAAATCATGTATATATCTACCCCTAAAACTCTAATTAAACTATGTCTTATGAAGTCAATCATGTAGAGAAGTGGTTTTGGGTTTCAAATATGGAAATTTCAAGAACCTCCCAAAAGCTTCATTTTAGAGTGACTAAGAAGGATCCAGGCTTATCTTTTCATTTCATGTTTTAAACTTGTTTAAATCCTGGTCAAACCTAGGATTTGACCAAGATTTATGGGCATAAAATTCAAAAAAATCAGAAAAATAAAAAACCAAAGCACATAAGCATATTCAAGTTGATAAACAAGGTTTGGACATATTCAACCCATACACAAATCATGTATCTACCCCTAACCCTAAACTCTGTCTTATGAAGTCAAGCATGAAGAGAAGTGGTTTCGGGTTTCAAACATGGAAATATCAAAAACCTCCCAAAAACTTCATTTTAGAGTGACTGAGAAGGTTGCATGCTTCCCTTTTCATTTTCATGTTTTAAACTTGTTTAAATCTTGGTCAAACCTAGAATTTGACAAGATTCAAATGGGCATCAAAATTCAAAAAAATCAGAAAAAGAAAAACCAAAGCAATAGTTTTCTTATGTCATATAGTAAGCATTAAAGTTGATAAACAAGGTCTAGACATATTCAACCAGACAAATCATGTATCTATACCCCTAACCCCCTAAACTCTGTCTTATGAAGTCAAGCATGTGAAGAGAAGTGGTTTTGGGTTTCAAACATCGAAATTTCAAAAACCTCCCAAAAGCTTCATTTTAGAGTGACTAAGAAGGATACATGCTTCCCTTTTCATTTTCATGTTTTAAACTTGTTTAAATTATCTTGGTCAAACCTAGGATTCGACATGATTCAAATGGGCATCAAAATAAATAAAAAACAGAAAAAGGAAAAACCAAAGCAATAGTTTTCTTATATATGTCATATAGTAAGCATTAAAGTTGATAAACAAGGTCTAGATATATCCAAACCAGACAAATCATGTATCTACCCCCGGCCTGTCGATCTTATGAAGCTAGTCTACTAGCATGTGAAGGGAACTCGTTTTCGGTTTCAAACATAGAAATTACAAGAACATCCCAAAAGCTTCTCCATTTTAGAGTGACTACGAAGGATACTGACTTCCCTTTTCATTTTCATGTTTTAAACTTGTTTAAATCTTGGTCAAACCAAGGATTTGACCAAGATTCAAATGGGCCTAAAAATTTAGAAAAAAATCAAAAAGAGAATGAAAAACCAAAGCACACATAGCATTCTTATGTCATATGTATAGTAAGCATTCAAGTTGATAAACAAGGTCTAGACATATTCAAACCAAAAAATCATGTATATATCTACCCCTAACCCTAAACTGATCTGTCGATCTTATGGAAGTCAATCATGAAGAGAAGTGGTTTTGGGTTTCAAACATGGAAATTTCAAGAACATCCCAAAAGCTTCATTTTAGAGTGACTAAGAAGGATCCATGCTTACTTACTCGTTTTCACGTGTTAAACTTGTCTAAATCTTGGTGAAACCTAGGATTTGACCAAGATATGATTCAAATGCGCAGAAAATTAAAAAAGTCAGAAAATTTAAAAACCAAAGTACATAGTCTTCTTATGTCATATAGTAAGCATATTCAAGTTGATAAACAAGGTTTGGACATATTCAAACCATACAAATCATGTATCTATACCCCCTAACCCTAAACTTTTTCTTATGAAGTCAAGCATGAAGAGAAGTGGTTTTGGGTTTCAAAGATGGAAATTTCAAAAACCTCCAAAAACTTCATTTTAGAGTGACTGAGAAGTTAGCATTAAAGTTGATAAACAAGGTTTAGACATATTCAAACCAGACAAATCATGTATCTACCCCTAACCCTAAACTCGGTCTTATGAAGTCTAGCATGAAGAGAATCGTTTTGAGTTTCAAACGTTTAAGCCAAAAGCCCCATTTCAAATATTTCAAACTTATTCAAAGTTGGTTCAAATTTGAAAGACATACAAGTTATAGCACACATAGTGCATACATTTTCACACATACTGCACTAGATGCTAACCCTATAGTTTGAGGCCACTTGGATGAGGTCGAAAAAGTTCTTGGATTAGAATCGTGTTGTTCGAACCCCGTAGTTGGATTTTTTTGAACCTTGATCTGTAGTACAGGGCAAAACCCTAGTTTAACCTATTTAATTATAGATTCGTATATCGATTTTTCTACCTTTTTATTATTACTATGCTGCAGATGTGCGTTTGCCCGTCGAGTGAAACTCGGAGGAAGAGGGATCACTCGGAAGGAGAGAAAAAAGGCAGAGCATTATGGTGTCTTCCCTTTTTCGGGTGATGATGATGATGTTGACTGTTGTGCAGGGTTTGTCAGTGCGCAGGAGGTGCGAGCGAGCGAGCGAGCGAGTCGAGCGAGGCCGAGAATGAGAGAGATTTGTTTTTTTTGTGTGAGAGGGACAACCGAAGGATCCAGAAGGACCCACAGACTTCCAATACGCATCCTGATGCGTCTTCTCTTGACAAAGAAGATGGCTGGGAGTTGGCGTACCTATTGCACGTGACTTGTGCTCACTCAAGTGTGGGACCTCACGCGTGGGCACCACACGTAAGTGACAGACCTGTTGGTGTAAAAACTCGGTTGATTATAATAGTGCATTAGAACAAAGTTTCCTATGGATTCAAGGGTAGGAAATCCAAGTTAACTCATTTACATGACATTATTTTTTCCATGAAGCAAAGTTAACACTATCAATTGGTACATTTTGGAGTGACTAAGAAGGATCAATGCTTACTTATTCGTTTAATTTCACGTGTTAAACTTGTCTAAATCTTGTTCAAACCTAGGATTTGACCAAGATTCAAATGGGCAGAAAAATAATTAAAAAACAGAAAAATGAAAAACCAAATCACATAGTCTTCTTATGTCATATAGTAAGCATTCAAGTTGATAAACAAGGTCTAGACATATTAGACAAATCATGTATCTATACCCCTAACCCCTAAACTCTGTCTTATGAAGTCAAGCGTGAAGAGAAGTGGTTTTGGGTTTCAAACATCGAAATTTCAAAAACCTCCCAAAAGCTTCATTTTAGAGTGACTAAGAAGGATACATGCTTCCCTTTACATTTTCATGTTTTAAACTTGTTTAAATTATCTTGGTCAAACCTAGGATTTGACGAAGATACAAATGGGTGGGCACAAAATTCAAAAAAATCAGAAAAATGAAAAACCAAATCACATAGTCTTCTTATGTCATATCGTAAGCAATCAAGTTGATAAACAAGGTCTAGATATATCCAAACCAGACAAATCATGTATCTACCCCCTGTCGATCTTATGAAGTCTAGCATGAAGGGAAGTCGTTTTGGGTTTCAAACATTGAAATTTAAAGAACATCCCAAAAGCTTCATTTTAGAGTGACTAAGAAGGATACAGACTTCCCTTTTCATTTTCATGTTTTAAATTTGTTTAAATCTTGGTCAAACCAAGGATTTGACCAAGATTCAAATGGCCCTAAAAATTCAGAAAAAATGAAAAGAATGAAAAACCAAAGCACATAACATTCTTATGTCATATGTATAGTAAGCATTCAAGTTGATATACAAGGTCTAGACATATATATTCAAACCTAGGATTTGACTAGCTAAGATTCAAATGGGCATAACAAATTCAAAAAACAAAAACCAAACACATAGTCTTCTGATGTCATATAGCAAGCATTCAAGTTGATAAACAAACTTGTTTAAATCATGGTCAAACCTAGGATTTGACCAAGATTCAAATGGGCATAATTTTAAAAAATGTAAAATCAAGGCACATAGTCTTCTTATGTCATATAGTAAGCATTCAATTAAGTTGATAAACAAGGTCTAGACATATCAAACCAGAAAATTCAGGTGTCTAGCTAGCTACCCCTAACCCTAAACTCTGCACGAAGAGAAGTGGTTTTGGGTTTCAAACATGGATATTTCAAAAACCCTCCCAAAAACCTTCATTTTGGAGTTAATAAGAAGGATCAAGGCTTACTTTTTCATTTTCATGTTTTAATCTTTTTTAAATCTTTGTCAAACCTAGGTTTTGACCAATATTCAAAAGGGCATAATTAAAAAAAATGAAATATCAAGGCACATAGTCTTCTTATGTCATATAGTAAGCATTCAATTAAGTTGATAAACAAGCTCTAGACATATTCAAACCAGAAAAATCATGATGTATCTACCCCCTATATATCCCTAAACCCTAACTTATGAAGTCAAGCACGAAGAGAAGTGGTTTTTGGTTTAAATCATGGAAATTTCAAAAACCCTCCCAAGAGCTTCATTTTGGAGTGAGACTAATTAAGAAGCATACATGCTTACCTTTTCATATTCATGTTTTAAACTTGTTCAAATCTAGGTCAACAAACCTAGGATTTGATGAAGAATCAAATGGGTATAAAAAATTTAAAAACAAGCTCTAGATAAGCTCAAGTTGAAAAACAAGTTCTAGACATATTCCAACCAGAAAAATCATGCATGTACCCCCTATATATATATATCCCTAAACCCTGACTTATGAAGTCAAGCATGAAGAGAAGTGGTTTTTGGTTTCAATCATGGAAATTTCAAAAACCCTCCCAAGAGCTTCATTTTGGAGTGGCTAAGAAGGATAGATACTTAATTTTTCATATTTATGTTTTAAACTAGTTTAAATCATGGTCAAACCTAGGATTTGACCAAGATTCAAATGGGCATAAAAATTCAAAATAAATGAAAATAAATGAAAAACCAAGGCACGTAGTCTTCTTATGTCATATAGTAAGCATTCAATTAAGTTGATAAACAAGGTCTAGACATATTCAAACCAGAAACATCATGTATCTAGCTACCCTAGCCCTCAACTCTGTCTTATGAAGTCAAGCATGCATGAAGAGAAGTACGTGGTTTTTTGGTTTCAAACATGGAAATTTCAAAAACCCTCTCAAGAGCTTCATTTTGGAGTGACTACGAAGGATACATGCTTAATTTTCATATTCATGTTTTAAACTTGTTTAAATCATGGTCAAACCTAGGATTTGACCAAGATTCAAATGGGCATATATGAATCTTTAGCAGGTGCGTTTTTTTACTAATCCATATGGAATATTTTGATAAAACCCTTTTAGAAGGCTTTGTTAAGGCCTCAAGGACAATGAGTTGGGAGGAGGCCAGGTAGACTGTAGCTAGGCATTGATTCGGAATTTATGATGCTTGCGACTTGCTTGCGCGGCTTGTTGATTTCCCAGGTGACGCAGCTTTTTTTGACTGCCCAGCCATGGATAGGTCATAGGAGTGCAGAGCTGTAGGCGGTGCGGATAAGTACGCGGGGCATTGATGATGTAGGTGTGTTCGGTTGCCCACGCGAGTGCAGAGCTGTACCTGTAGGGTTATGCGAGTAGGCCTTTAAACTGGGAGGTGGCACAAGAAGATTTTAGTAAGGAATGGTTCCTTTCCAGAGGAATGGAATGGTTCCATCCCCGCGTTCGGTTTGGACAAAAAGGAGGTACAGAATGGTACTGTTTTTTGTTCGGTTGGAGGAATTGGAGAGCAGAACGGAATGTGGTTAAACTAAACTTTTGTCTAAGAATCGTAATTAACAATGGCAAATAGCCTTTTAAATCTTAAAATCGTAATTAACAACGCCTAATGGCCTTTTTAATCTTAAAATCGTAATTAATGTTATTTTTTGTATGGTCGGGGAATTTGGAGAGTAGAACGGAATGAAGTTAAAGTTTAATCTTTTGTCTAAATATCGTAATTAATAGTGGCCTTTTTAATCTCAAAATCATAATTAACAACAACTAATAATTTTTTTGGTTGGATTAGTGAAGTGCTTTGTAATTAATAGCGGCTAAGTAACAGCCGTTCCACCACATTCCACCGATTCGGTGGAATGGGTGCATTCTGCATATGGGGAGAATATTCCCTTTCGAGGAACCACTCGGTTCCGTTCCATTCCACAACCGAACACAAGAATGGGCTCTAGGTGCGGAACGGTTCCATTCCATTCCACTTGGTTCTGGAACCGAACACACCCTAAATGCGTTGCAATGGAAAATGACAGTGTGTGGTGGCCTGATGGTGAAGAAGAAAGGTCGGGCGAAGAGTTGTTGGCTAGAGTCGGTTTTATACGAATCGACGAGGTGCGGGATAGTTTGATTTTAAGGGCTCCTTTCATTCACAGGATAGGGAAATCATAGGAGTAGGAATGTAGGATTGGGATTTGGGATGACATGTGTAGTTAAATCCTATAATAAGATGAGTTGCGTTTGATTGCGCCAAATGAATTTTTCCATGAGGTAGGACCAAATATTTAATCCTATACTAGGATTTGCACTACTTGATGATTCCTATAGGATTATTTCCTATTGGATATGTTCATATGAATCAAACTACTAGTGTAGGAAATATTCCTATAAGATCTAAATCCTATTATCTTATACCAACCTAATATGAATCAAAGAAGCCCTAAAGGATTTTCGAAGGAATCATGTACGAAGTATGATTTTTCTAAGTCACCCAACATATATACTAGGAATAGAACTAAGTAGTACCATATACTTAGGCCCGCATGCACAAATATTAAGTGTGGATTGAGGAAGTCGATAACTTGGGAAAAAACTTTCGCAACTGCACACCTATGTTACCACCCTTGCGACGCTAATTGTCGTAGAGCTGACCTAGAACGAACTCTTGTCTCGGTTAACATGAGAGAGATAAGGGATAAATACAATTGTGATACACTTTCCTAATATTTTGTTGAATGAGATAATCTTGTGTTTTCCTAATAGGGTTAATTAAGTACACATTTGGCAGCTCGTGTGTTGCATACGTTGGTGAACTTTAGACCCCAACTATATATTATTATTTGAACTCACCTCTAACACTTAATTATGTATAATAAGGTCCCTAACTAACCTCAAACACAATTAGGTATAACAGCGGTCCATAACTAACCTCAAACACTTAATTAGGTCTTACATTGCCCCCTTAGACTACCCCTTACCCTCAGCGACGTACGCAACATGGTGTTTGGGTTGAATGGCCCACCCTATTTTAAAATGTTTTAGTTAATTAATTATGTAAAAAATTATCACATATAAAGTGGAAAAAAGAAAATTAGTAAGGTGTGCCCACCTGGCCTACGGTTGTTTTGTGCGTCCTCCACTGCGTACTCCTCTTGATCTGTGACGATGAACATAGTTCTTTAGAACACATGCAACACTTACAGTTGATAGGCCGTTGCAAAGCTAATCAATGATAAAACCTGCTTTCATAATCCATTGTACTTTGATTTAATTAGTCCCTCTAATGGACCCCAACTATGTGTGCTTGAGATTTAGCAAAATGCTTTGCCGCCGTGCCACATAACAAATAATAAACAGACCAATCAAGTTTTTATCATTGCTAGACCTAACTAAGTGTTCAAGTGCTCAATTTTGACCACATTAGAGTTGAGGGGCCAAACATAATTCTTAAATACGTGAGGGACCGAACATATACTTCTAAACACCCGAGGGACAAGACAAATTTGAGTACTATTGTTATTATTAGACTAGTCACAATGGGGAGTATCATATAATAGTATCATACATATGATACTAATGTACAATATTATTTTCACAGTCCATATTATCATCATGTAGTAGTATAATATGTTACATGTATTTAGGGATTTGTAGAATCTCAATACAAAAGTGTGTACAAGATTTGTTTGGCAGTAATTTTTCTAGTTCTACATGATATGATACGATATCTACCTATGATACCACTATCGTCTCTTTCATCATTAACTGATATGACACATCAACATTTTGCATGCATGTAGTGCATGATACTACTTATGATATTGCCATTGCGAGTAGTCTCCCTTTGTCCTAGAGTACAATGCCAATTTGTTTTCAGAGGCAAACTTAGACTAATACTTGGGCCCGCCAATTATGAGTTGCATGTCATTCAAAACTATATCATCAGATGCTTGTTTCGATGAACTTTCCAATGGTATATTTTGCGGATGTCATAAAATTAGGCTGGTCATACTATTTCTATAGTGGGTAGTATCATGGAGTAGTATCATAGTAATGCTACATTTATTATTTTTTAGAATCTCAATGCAAATTTGTGTACAAGATTTGTTTAGCATTAAGTTTTCTCGTTGTTTGCGCTATGATACAGTATCTACCTATGTTACACTAATCTCCTCTCTCCTACTTAATTAGCTGCCAGATCAACATTTTTGTGGGACCAATGTGTATGATACTAGCTATGATACTAGCACTATCATGTGGGTACCTAAATCTCGAGTCAAAGTTTGACACGAAACCGATGTGGACTTTATTCATGGTGGAAGGGAGTAACAATCATAAGCACATTATTATTATTGTTTGAACAACATTTTATTTGATGTGCCATAAGAAGTTTAGAAACTCCTAGCCTGCGGAGGTGGCGTTTTGGCACACGCGTGCATATGCACCAATTATAGAAAATGATTAAAAAAATTATATAAATGTTAATTTTTTTGGTATACATTGTGACATCATATGTTCGTTCACAAGTTTTCGTGGAAAAACGACATTTTGTGTGGCGTGTAAAAAAAGGCAAAAAATATACTGTACGTAGTCGTGTTACAACATCAAAATTTGTCTTTTTTATAGGAGCCACATAATTTTTTTGTGAGAAAACTTGTGTACCAACATAAAATGTCTAGATATACATGTAAAATTTTAGTTTAGAATTTTTTGACACTTTGAAATATGGATTCACATAATGGGAGCATATGCTCCTATGAGGCAAAGTGCATTTCCGCTAGCCCCCGCCATTTCTTATATCTCTATATTGTCTATATATCTATACCTCTACCTCTACCCCCTTGGATTCCTGAACAGACGTACAGTACTAGTAGGGCCTACTATTTATTATTATTACATACTCTAAAAAAAAACCTACTGCAGCCAAAATTTAATATCATCGAGCGGTAAAATTCCCCGCCAACGCCCAAATATCTCGCGCCGCAAAGTTTCAGATCTGCGAATATTTTTTTCCTCAAAAGAAGGACTGCGAAATTCCCTTCTACTCCTCTATCGCCCAGCTTCGCCCTAGTTTCGCCCGCAAGCCCTCAGAGAAACCGCCCCTCTTGCCTACCTCCAGATCTTCCCGGCCGCCGCACTTCGCCGTTCAAGCTGCCACGGCTTCAAACCCCGAGGCTGCCCTATCCGCACCTACTCCGGCGTCCACCGCACCGTATCTCGTTCGCCGACTCTATCGACCACCGCACCTGACCAGCTTCGCCGACACCGACGCCACCGTGCACTGCACATCATCTGCTTCACCGACCTTCTAGTTCGGCCGGCGCGCTGAACACTTCATCGACCGCCCAGCATGTCCTTCTCCGACCCCCCAAGATCTGCTTCCCCGGCACCCACCGCAACAGCAGTCCCCTCGCCGACCTCCACGTCACCCGTAAGAACGCGGAACACGTCTAAACGCCGCCCAGAAATAGGTAACCAGACATCCCTGCGCGTTTTGTTCTGTTAGGAGTATTGCAGCTGACTGTATTTCTGAATTCGTGCTATATTTCTAACTTACAAGTGCTTTCGTTGATAACCACCTCATCCTTTAGGTTTAAACACGACGCATAAGTATGTTTTTCCGTGACCAAACCCACCCATTCGCTGAAACTCTACATGGTATCAGAGCCTAGGTTTCCTTCCTGCTAGCCGCCACAAACAGTACCAAACAAGTTCTTCCTTTGATCACAAAACCCACCGTTGAGATGTAGAAATCCAGGCGGCGGGAGGCCGCATCAGGTGCTCTGCGTCGGTTGCGGCTATCACACACAGCGATGTGAGCTGTGTGAGATCGGCGGCTGCTCGCGCGGGGAGAAAGAAGAGGGTGAAGATCGTTTTGGTTTAGAAAGGAGAGAAGAGGAAGTGAATCCGTGGCAGAGAGATCTGGATCCGTGTGAGGGGCAGAAGTTGGAGGCGTGCGGAGTGGGGCGAGCCTTTGAGCGCAGGGCGGAGCCGGAGGTTGGTGCTGGACGTTGACCAGCGCGAGCCGGTCGATGTGGCCAGGTGCCGTACGCCAGGTTGGCCAGGGCGCGCAGACGAGGCGCCATCCGAGTGGAAGTGAGGAGAAAATGGAGATGTGAGGCTGTGAGGATATGTGGTGATGGAGTTGATGAGGCTGCGGTTGAGTCGTGATGGAGTTGATGAGGCTGCGGTTTAGTGGTGATGGTGATGGTTGTGGATATGTCCAGGGGAAAGGCATGCGTGCCTGAGGTGAGACTGGTTGAGGCCTGACCGGGGGATAGGCATGGGTGCTTGAGGAGTGGATGGTTGAGGCAGGAGTTGGCTGGGGGTTTGTGGGAGAGACGGAAGAGGTGGCCGGGCAGAGTGGAGAAGAGAGGCTGAGGACATTGAGGCGAGTGTGGATGGTTCTGCGGAACTTGTGTGGTGAGGCAGCCGGGGTTGTTGAGGACGTGTATGGTTAGGAGTTGTGCGTATCCCAGATGGTTGAAGCTGGATATCTTCGCTGCTGATGAAGAGATGAATCGAGATGACAAGATGATGGAAAGTGCAATGCTGTCATGTATCCTAGGAGTTATGCTGAATGTTCATTACTGGTAGTTGTCATATGTGTCATGTTGTTGTTGCAAGATGGCCATGGTTGTTTACCCATGATCATCTTGAGGGGGTGTGTTACCATGAGTGAGTTTAGTAGTAGCGCTGTAGTAATATTGTATCCAGTGTGAGGCCCATAGAGGCCCATGTCCAGTAGTATTGTAACCCTAACTCAGATGATATAAATACAGTGTGGTGGTCTGAGTAACCTAACCCACCCATTCGCTGAAACTCTACAAAATATGAGCCACCAATCATGAGCCGTTGAATGCTCTACATGTCCACGATTGACAACAACAACAACAACAACAAAGCCTTTATTCCCAAACAAGTTGGGGTAGGCTATACAAGTCCACAATTGACACGATTACAATTTCTCACTATTTGGCCGTAGGCTACTGCTCTAGTTACATCATGTTTGATATCTTTCTGCGATCCTGTATTACATGTTTATGCACGTCATAATGCTTCTACCAAGGTTCAAAAAAGCGCTAGGCGCTAAGCGAGCGGTGAGGCACTGCTTAGAGGAACTGCTGCTTAAGCGAGCTTAAGCGCCGCTTAAGCGCTCAGGCTAAAATCGTACGAACATGAAACAGGGAAGTCAAGATGGGCACATATACCCCTATAATATGCTGTAAATTTGTATCCTAAGCATGTAATGCTACATTTCTGAGGAATACGGGGATTAATACCTTGGTTAGCCTCGGTTTTGCTCCAATTTCTTATAAACACACAAGCAGCTAAGCAAACAATGTAACAAACACAAACAAGCAGCTAAGCTTTACTGGAGTAGCAAGCAGCTAAGCAGTAGAGGAGTAGCAAGCAGCTAAGCCAGACCTAATCACCATCAATGCATCGAGCAAGGAGCAGAGCAACACAGGCAACACACCAACACTCGCATAGAGGAGATTCTAGCACAAAACACGACCAGATTCCCTGTCTCGCTTAATCGAACGCTTAGGCCAAAAGCGAAGCGGAAGACAACCGCTCAGCGCTTAAGCGCGCTTAAGCGTACCTAGGCGTACGCTTTTTTGAACCATGGCTTCTACTACTATTTGGTGTCAATTTAATTATAGCAAAGCCGTGACTCGTAACTGTTTGTTATTATTACACGTGCAGCAGGCACATCTTACACTCATAAACGTAGAGTAAAGCTCGCCTATAATCATGTAAGTACCTGCTGTTTTTTGTATATTGCTTAATGCAAACTTCTATATCTTGGACCTGTTTCTGTTTACAATTGGCCTCTCCTTCATGCAGAGGAGAAACAGTGAGGCACCAGGTTCTTCTGTCCAAGTACCCGATGAGGTCCGTGTGACTCAAAAAAAAGCTCACGTAAGTTCCCTGTTTTTTTTGGAATGTTAATTTACCTCCTGTGCATAGTTCAATTGCATCATTTTCTGTATGTTGCACTACCTAAGTTGCCTAATGGAATCTAATAAAATATAAACAATGACCATATGGAACATTGCACACTGCCTTTGACCCATCTGGCATCCGGCATGCCTGGGTATAAGTTACATGATTTGGCTATGTTAATACAAGTCCTGAAATTCTATTATGTTAATTTTTTGCCTGTTGCTTCATTGAGTTTGCCTGTTGTTCCATGGCTAGTGCATGAAGTTTGATAGAAATGATCCTAGCTGAAATGATGCACTTTGTGTTTTTTTATTGCTTTATTCCTAACCTAGCTTCCTATTCTACTTGAAACATGATTGCTTTATTCCTAACCTAGCTTCCTATTCTACTTGAAACATGGTGAAAAAATAGTTATATTACTTGTTTAAATGTCTAGCTTTGTTTTTCTGAGTCCCATTGACATGATGTGGTATATCCATATTCAAATGATCTGGCTGTTTATATAATACGCTCCATGTTCAATTGCTTCATTCAGTTTCTAGTAATCTATTATACATGATGCACATGGTGCTACTTGTTATATGCCCTTTTTTGTTTGAGTTTGATCATGAATTCAAGATTAAGCATTGCCTAAACGTTGACCAACGTAGGAAGATTCCCTCCCTTGTCTATACGTTGTGAGATAGATGATGAGACCTCTCTAGCAGCGAATTTATACGCGCTAGATAACACCCCGTTTAATTCGGTCCTGTTGGGACTCGAACCCGGGTGGGCTGGCTGCGCACTCGCAAGCCTTGCCACTGAGCTAGCACTCAGTTCTCAGATTAAGCAATGCCTCGTTATGCTTAATTTAAATGTTATGGCACTTCATACAAGCCATACAATTAATTGTTGCATTGACCTTCTGCGATGTCGAAGGCACTATCTGAGTCATGCTTAAATCAATCATACATTATTTTCCTAATAGTATCAAATCCAACATGCACATCTTTTGACTGTATTTGGCTATTTGCTAGATTTCTTCTGTGCAGTGACCTGGCTTCGTTATTGGGCACATGATGTCTAGTTGCTTGGTTCATTGTATACATCATCGCCATGATCTAGTTTGGTTTGTTCTAAGAGGCATGTGGCTTAACTGGTTTCTTTGTTGTATCTGCCCATGGTTCTTTCAAAATTATGTCAACAATGCTGTTTGTTTGCCTTGTATTGTATTGCATTTTAACTTGTTTTGTCTTAGTTTCAGCCTGCAAACAAAGCTGTAATGTCAGTAGGGACAACCCATTTATCAAGTGTTGCGGTCATTTCACAGAGCAACAGTGACAGTGGCACGTGCTCTCATTGGTCCACTGAGTCCGGTACACCAACCATTCCAGAAGAAATAGATGTACGAGGCTCTATTTTTGATTGCTTGTTGTGTTATATCAGCTCAATGATGTTCTTGAAATTGGAGGTCTTTTATTGCATCATATGATGTTGTAACTTGTTTTATCTAAATTTCAGGCTTCAAATAAAGCTACAATGCCAGAAGCAAGGGCCAATGCCTCAAGTATTGATGTTTCACAAAGCAGCAGTGAGAGTGCATATTGCTCGCATAGGCCCATGGTATCTATTGGTCAACTTAATCCGGCACAAAGAGATTTCGGGGATGCACTCCAAGAGGCAGTTGATATATTTGGGCGGGAAAACAAAGATGCTGATGAATTAATTGCCAAGACACGCCAAGAGATACATGAATTGAAAAATAGGCAAACTTTGACAGAAAATGTTCTAAAGAATCTCCTATGCACTTGTCATGGTAAGCCAGTTGTGATGTGTCTGGGAATTGAAGGTGTCTAAATAAACTTTGATTCTGTTGTTCAGTCAAGTGGACTGCTGATGCCAATGCTGTAACTAATTACTGCTCAAAATTTCGTTCAAAATTTCGTGGTCTGTAATAATTGCAAATTTTGTTGTTGTACTAAAATTAGATATGTTCCATGTGGCTGCTGTATTTTGTGTGAAATAATTTCCTGATGTGTACTTCAATTAAACCATAAATCGACTGCATGCTGAAAATTTGAATCTGAGCGCACGTGTGAACTATTTTCTGCTCGTAATGCAATAACGGCTGTTTCTTGGAAGGACTACGTACATGGGTGAAAAGTTAGAGAAGCTACAGTACTCTAACTTGAAGGTGAAAAGTTAGAGAAGCTACAGTACTCTAACTTTCCTTCCCCCAAACCATATGTCTAAAATCCAAATAATTTAAATTAATTTGCACAATACAAACTTGTGTCTTGCATTTGAAGTAATTACATGCAGAGAAAATTATGGTGTAATAAAATTTAGTTTAGTTTTTAAACATCTACAGTAATCACCTTTATTAGTTAAAGACAGTGCATAACCTTGTACTTATGCTACAGAAGCCTGACTTTGCTTCTTTATTTTTCCTGACTTAGCTCCTTCACGTTAGAGGATACGGTTCCCGTACATGGTAGCCCATTAATAATTATGCCTGCTAGCAAGATAGATGGTCCTTATTATAGTCAGGCATGTCAACTTGTATGATTAAAAGTAGTTCGTACACATTAAATCTACCATCTGCATTTTTCTCTGTAATAACTTTTCTTTTTACACAACTCAAAACTTGTCTGGCTAATATGAAATTTGAGATGGCAAAACCCGGGAAAGATAAAGATATCACCAAAAACTCTTTCCTGCGAAATGCTGGGTTTTGAAGCCCAAGTCCAAGTCTTTCTCTGCTCAAGTTTTGGAGGAACAACTCCAAGTAGAACGAGTTGCAACAGCTATGCTAAGAACAAAAGTTGACATGTTGAGATCGAGATTAGAAGCATGTGATGCCCTACTGCACGAGGCCAATCAAGTTCGTTATAATCTCCCAAAGACTAAGAAAATGCCATAGATAATTGGAGATGAACACTAACATAGTGAGTACATTGGTCTTGTGAAATGTTTCCTTAGATTAAGGCACCGTTCAGACTTTTGTTGGTGGATGCATTTATCTGCGGTTGGGATCAACTTGGTAGTTGTTCCTGTGGATGTTATATAAATTAATTGCCTAGCCTTTTTTGAATCAGTTCGAACTTAAATGGTATCATAGCCAAGGTCTCAAGTTTGAATTGTCGAACGTGTGGTTTAATTTAATCTCTGTCGGGCGGCAAAATCTCCCACCAATCCTGAAATATTTCAAACGCATTTTTGAATGGGATTAAGAAGATAGATCATGATCATGGTAGTGACCTATATTCAACGTGATGATGATTTGATTTTGCACTCGGCCATGAACAGAGGTACTAGTACGGTGTCACAATTTTTTATCATTATACTTGTACCTTAGCGAAATTCAAAATCTCATAGCGGCAAAACTTCCCGCCCACAAAATACAAAAATTTCACACGCTTCCAAATTCCCATTCTACCCCTGTGGAGATGACAGCAAAGTCGGTTGGTGAGGGGTTTGCCCGTCATTTTTTCGATCACCACCTCCCTAGCCCGGAAACCCTCCCAAAAAAAATACATTTCCTTCAGTCTCTCATCTGAGACCACCCACCGGAACTTCTCAAGTCCCTCTCTCTACCACCTCCACGACCACCGCACCGGAACATCCCCGCCGGACTTCCCTGGCCTACCCGAGCCCTCGCGATCCTCGTCATCCGGCTGCCTGCCGGAGCCGCTTCATCGACGCCGTCATCAACCGGACCGGATCATCCCCGCCGAACCTCGAAACCATATGCTCATCCAGCAGTCTACCGCAGTCGCTTCAGCTGCGGTATCGTCCACCCCGCCGGAGCCGCTTCGCCGGATCCGTCGTCCACCGCATCGGATCTTGCTCACCGACACCGCTGTGCATGAACCGGATCTGCTTCACCGGCGCAGTGCATGATCTAAACTCTTCTACTGTCGCTTTTCTATTGCTTGCCTGCAAGTTCTTGTTTAATCTTGGGGGAACCTGTTTGTGCTAACGACGCGCCGTTACGTTTTTGCAGATGAGATGAGTAACCATGAAGTGTAATGGCCGTCTCTCCAACCCCAAGTAGCACATGTAGCGTACTTCATCACCGGATCTATCAACCCCAGGAAGATCTGCTGTGACTCCCACAGAGTGCTTCTCCTAATGTAAGTCCCTTGTTTTAGCGCCATGTTCTGGGTTCAGATGCTTGTTTGTCTGAAGCTCTTTTAGTTCATTCCTAGCTATGACCGTAACACGTTGCTATTTTCTACTTCATTGCTAACTTTAAGCGATTGAACATTTTGGTTTGCATTCCCTGCTCTGTAGATGTAGCCATCATAACTTCTATCTTGCTCAGTCGTTGTTACAAAAATTATACTGTAGGTATTATAGTAACATCCTGCTATTATTTAGTTCATGGCCAATTTTAAGTAATTGCACATGTTGGTTCGCATTCCCTGCTCTATAGCTTTTGGCATCGTAACTTCTATATTTGGTTTACATTCCCTGCTCTGTAGATCTAGCCATCATAACTTTATCTTGCTCAGTCGTTGTTACAAAAATTATGGCCTGCTACTATGTTGTTTGTGCCAATTTTTTACTCCATGAACATGTTGGCTTGCATTCCCTGTACTACAGGTGATGCCATTGTTTTGTATCTAGTTCATTGTAAGCTAACAAAGTAAGGACTTAGTTTGGCATGCTATCACTCTGCTATCTAGCCTGTAGTACAAATAAACTTGTCATACTACTAGATAATAATTTTGCGTGCCATCTTGTTCTTCAAAAGCTGCATTATTGACTTGTTTCTCTGACTTGGCATGACGCTCACATATGGAAAGCTGAACATATTGGTTTGCATTCCCTCTTATACAAGTTCACAGGTGATCCCACTATATTCTGTATCTGGTCCATCCTAAGCTCCAGCATTAACTATCCTCCATGTGTTGCTCATTACAAGTTTATATCCCGAAACATCTTGATTTGCATCCCCTTCACTATAAGTTCAGGAGTATTATTTAGTTCACGGCCAAAGTGAAGTAATTGCACTTGGCACATGTTGGTTCACATTCCCTCCTCTTTAGCTTTTGCCATCGTAACTTCTATTTTTGGTTTACATTCCCTGCTCTGTAGATGTAGCCATCATAACTTCATCTTGCTCAGTCGTTGTTACAAAATTTATAGCCTGCTACTATGTTGTTCATGCCAATTTTGTACTCCCTGAACATGTTGGTTTGCATGGGACTCGACAGTAGTAAGTCTGCTGTTTCATTCTAACATGCTCTGTTATATTGGCTGTTGGTATGCGGCATGCACTCTTTGTTTGCTTATTGTGCGCATTACAATGATCTTGTTATAACGACGAAATGATGAGTTCCAAATTCTTTGCCAAACAATATTGTAGTGTCTTTGCCTTTCCATTGTTGCTGTCTTAACTTGTAATGTCTTTGTTTCAGATATAGGTGCTGCATGGACAACTTAAAAGATTGCCGGATCGCTTCATTGTATTGCTAGGTTTAATTACCATTCAATTTCTCTGGGTTCTGTAATATTTTTTTCAATGCCTTGCAGCTGATGTAATATTTAGTTAGTTTTTATAGTTCTTTCGCGCATTTTTTCTTTGGTGCTTGTGGTAAGTGAGGCTATCCGAGAGAAATCAATGCTGCGTAAATATTCTCAGTATCTAAATCACGAATTCCCATCCCTTAAACGGCCCAATTAAGCGAAATCACATATGTGCCTGCCCGCAAAATCCTAAAGCGCATATTATGCCGGCATATAAACAGCAACTAAACGGGCTGGCCCACTTACTTCTTGGGCCAGCCCATTTGATTTACGGTGGACCCCACACACTAATTGGGCTGGCCCACTTGCTTTAAGGTGGACCCCACCAACTACTGGGCCGGCCCACTAATTAGTTGGGCCAGCCCATTTGCTTTTTGGTGGACCCCACATAATAAATGGGCCGGCCCTTTAAGAGGAAAGTGGGACCCACCTGTGTTTTTGGCCCGGCCCACTATCTTGTTGGGCCGGCCCACTTGCTATATGGTGGAACCCACATACTAGTTGGGCCGGCCCTTTAACAGGAAAGTGGGACCCACATGTGTTTTTGGCCCGGCCCACTATCTTGTTGGGCCGGCCCACTTGCTATATGGTGGTCCCACATACTAAATGGGCCGGCCCTTTAAGAGGAAAGTGGGACCCACCTGTGATTTTGGCCCGGCCCACTATCTTGTTGGGCCGGCCCACCTGCTATATGGTGGACCCCTCATACTAATTGGGCCGGCCCTTTACCAGGAAAGTGGGACCCACCTGTGTTTTTGGCCCGCCCACTATCTTGGGGCCAGCCCACTTGCTATATGGTGGACCCCACATACTAAATGGGCCGGCCCTTTAACAGAAAGTGGGACCCACTGTATTTTTGGCCCGGCCCACTATTTTGTTGGGCCGGCCCACTTGCTGTATGGTGGACCCCACAAACGAAATGGGCCGCCCTTTAACCGGAAAGTGGGACCCACTGTGTTTTTGGCCCGGCCCACTAGCTTGTTGGGCCGGCCCATTTGCTATACGGTGGACCCCACACACTAAATGGGCCGCCTTTTAAGGAAAGTGGGACCCACCTGTTTTTGGCCCGGTCCACTTGCTTCTTGGGCTCCGTTGCTGTAAGGTGGACCCCACATGTTAAATGGGCCGGCCCATTTAAGTTTTGACCAGTCAACCTTAGAGGTTAGGCCCGGCCCACGTAACTAATGGACCGGCCCAGCTATATAGTTGACCGGTCAAACTATGTCATCTGGCCCGGCCCGCTTAAGACGTGGCAGGCCTCGTGTGGGCCTACCATCTACCACGGGGTTTCAGCCGGTTAACGCCGTTAACGCAGTTAACGGCGTCTGCCACGTGTCGTTTGCATGACGTCAGCAGTCAACGGGCTCCCGAAAACACTTCCGCAACGGTCCGATTTTCCGTGGCGGAAGGGCGCCCAAGCGCGACGGACCGAAAAAATCGTCGTTGGACTTTGCCTGACGCAGTTTCCACAACGGAACCCATATCGTCGGGTTAGGCCCATAGGCGACGAAAAATACCCCTTAGCGGACGATTTTGAGACGTTGTCTATCAGAACTTTTCTTGTAGTGTCTAATGATGAGAGTGATGATGATGATAATGATGAAGAATATAATATCTTGGTGCATAATATGGCAATGGTATATGCTTCTCTTCATGGTAATAAAGAAGCTCGTGCTAATCTCGAACACTCTATGGATACCTTGAGTAAATATAGGGAAACCATAGTGGAGTTGGAGTCCCATGTTGAAAATGGGGAAAAGAGATTCACTCTCCTCAAGCATGAGCTAAAAGATGAGAAGCATACTAATTTTATGCTTACACAAAAAATTGAATCCTATATGCATGAAAATGAGAAAACTATTGTTGATGCTTGTGCTACTAACTCTACTTCTTGTGAAGCATCTACCTTAAAGGAGAATGTTGAGCTAAGGGCTCAACTTGAGTTGCTAACTAGCAATTGTAGGGAATTGGAAGAAAGCAATAAAACGCTCTCACACTCTCTTGAGGATCTTCTAACTTCCTACGATGAGCTAAAGTTAGCTCATGAGGCTAGTATCACTAAGGTAACATCTTGTGAGCCTCATGTGGACATTAGCACAACCTCTACCCAAAATGTTATATTGCCATGTGCTAGTCCTTGTAATCCATCTAGTCAAACTAGTGATACACCTTGTGTTGGATTACTTGCCTTGCCTTGTTGCTCTAACAATGAAGCTTCTACTTCCTCTAGTACTTGTATTTCTACTAACCATGTAGAGGAAATAAAAGAGCTCGAGGCCCAAGTCCTTTCTTTAAAGAAAGACTTGGAAAAGCGTCATGAAGGGAAATCCGCACTTGACAAGATGCTAAGTGTGCAACAATCCCCCAATGACAAGAGTGGACTTGGATTCAACTCCAATAACAAGAACAAGTCCAAGAGCAAGAGCAACAAGAAGAAGGGCCAAGACAAAGTCAAGGATCCGGCCAAGTTGGTTTGCTTCAAGTGCAAGGTTGAAGGGCATCATGTTAGATCATGCCCATTGAAGAAGAAGAAGCACTTGAGTGAGAAACAACAAGGGAAACGGCCACAAGGTCAAGGTCAAGCTCATGCTCGACCTCAAGTTGAAGATAGGCCACTTCCCAAGAAGAATCAAGATGTTGTTCCCCAAGAGAAGAAATCAATAAAGAAGAGAAAGGGGAACACTTGCTACTTATGTCGTGTGAAGGGGCACTTTGCTTCTTCATGTTTAAATGGTACCTTATCTAACCCTATAATTGTTGATGATGATTATTCTCTAGGGAAGGATAAGGATGGCAATGTGTTTGCCAAGTTTGTTGGAACTCAAAGTGGTCTCAAGAAAAGGACCATTTGGGTTGCCAAGCCTATTGTGACTAACCTCTTAGGACCCAACTTGGTTGGGGACCAACAAGCTCAAACGTGATCAATAGGTACATATGGAGGTCATTGGAGACTTGGCTAATTCATGAAGAATTAAGGGATCTTCATATATTATATTTTTACCAAGCCAAGTCGTATGGATTATCATCTATATCTTATATCCAATGTTCCTCTTTGCGGTAACTTATACTTCAACTCTTCATGTATATTGTAAGTTACTTGCCCCTTTGCATGTTTGGTTTTGTACCAAATATTTGTGTGTATGTGTTGTGTCTTACTTACCTATCTTGTGTATTCAAGTATGTTTGTTTGACTCATCATATACTTGTGTATTGTTTTGAGCCTAATGCATCTTGATGATATTTTATTTGGCTCTCTTTGAAGTGATTAATGGAACATCCCATTTTGGGGGAGTGATATGCTTTGTGCATCTCTCTTTCTTTAAAAATGTGTACATGGGTACCACCACTTAGTATTGATATTGCAAGATTATCTAGTCACTATGTGGTGTGTCATACTCATGAGAAATTCAAATTCTAAAATATCCATTAATCATCTCTAGTTAAATTTTAGTTGTCTCTTGTTTGGGAAGAAATGACTTATCACATTATGGGGGAGTAATATGTTTTGTACATATCACACCTAGAAAATGTGAACATATGAGGTTATGCCACTTAGAGTTGATGCTCTTAATTATCTTGTTTCTAGGTGGCATGTTTGCTCAAACAAGCTCCACTTGTAGTAAAAAGATTTTATTGCTCATCTTTTGGTTCTTGTTTGAATAAGAAATTCTTGGTGCGGTTTTTCCTCAAATACATATCTCTATATCTTATTTGGGACACCGTTTGCTTCAAGTTATTCTAATCATTGCCGTGCGTGATTGTGTAACTAGTTGAAGCTATCAAGAATCTTCATCCGTGCATAGTGCTCAATTCTATATACTTATCCTATGCCTTTTATTGTGAAGTTGATCCTTTCTAACATTGTCAATACTCCACCGGAAATTATTTCCAATATACTCATTGTCTTTGACAATTGATAACCTTGTATGTGGTTGAATTTTTGGATCATCTTCACCTTGGATTGTTTCTTATTGCCTTATTTTACTTCCAACAAATCTTTGTTGCTCCCATGTGTCTTCCTTGTTCCTTTGAAAAATCTTTTGATAAATTCTCTTGATTCATATCAAGTGTTTGTTTTGGAAGACAAACCTTTTCCTTACGGTACATTGTGCCATTGTGAAAAGTGTATAGGGTTTGGTTTATTTTGTTTGAACCTTGCTCTTTTGGGGAGTTTGCTATCTCATTCTTTCTTACATGATTTATTTGCTTGAATGAGATAAATCCTTGAGCATGTTTGCTTTATTTCATCCTTTATGCTCAATGGTTTCTTCTTAGTTCATTTGTTGAACTTTGTTGAACAAATCTTTTGAGATTTGCTTCTTAGATATAACTTGGACAACAAATTTGTTTTGTGGCACCTCTATGCCTTATCTAATTCTTTTGGTGTTTTGTCCAAAGTATATCTTTCTTGGATCTTTAAAGGTTTAGGTGCATGCTTATATGTAATTTGTTTATACTTGTAGCATGCTTTCTTTCTTCGATCCATTATATAGGGTATACTCCATCAAATCCTAAACGGCTAAGATGTGCATGAAATTCAAATTTCATCTATAAATATGCACATATTTATATGGAGTGTGTCCTATGTATTGTGGT
Organism: Lolium multiflorum; assembly: GCA_030979885.1. Taxonomy (NCBI): domain Eukaryota; kingdom Viridiplantae; phylum Streptophyta; class Magnoliopsida; order Poales; family Poaceae; genus Lolium; species Lolium multiflorum. The sequence goes on from CM061748.1 coordinate 211,357,163, forward strand.
TAGTCTAACCATTTTGGACCCAATAAGTTTGGGGACCAAGATGTACTTGAATGTTGTTTTAGGTACATTGGAGATGCAATGGAGGCTTGTCTCATCTATAAGGAAGGTGTTGTCACCATATGATAATTGGAGTCAAGCTAGGATGATGAATGAACTCTTATCTACTACATCATGCCATTGCTATCTCGGTAACAAGTATCTTATTCATGCATTCTCATATAGCATCCAACCTCTTGTAGGTTGCATCTTGGCATGAAATTATTTATTTCGAAAATATTGCGATTCTTGAAAAATCCTTTTTAAAGAAAACTTCTTATTGTACATTTGAGTAATTTGAGAAGATGCATATGATGGGAATATATATATATATATAAATCATGTTCATGATTCACCCACCCAAATATGCCCTCTAGCAATTTATTGCATATCAATTCCTCAAAGAGCTCTTGTGTGCAATATTGATGAAATTGTGAATAAATCCATATTTGTGATACTTGTTGCCTCTCTCAAAACATTCCAACTAGCTTTACTTCCCTTATTGTTAGTTGTGATGTTTTTGAGATTTTCTTGGTTGAAGCTCATTCATATACCACAAGTGTGTAAATTGGAGCCATAGGCTATATATGCTTTTTAAGCAAACATCCTTGGTATATTTTATGACTTCATCTTGGATATCATGTCTTATTTATTTTGTTAACCTCTTGTGTGTGCATGTTTCTTTATGGATCACTATGTCCACTTTAGAAACTTATATACATGAGAGCGTTAATCCATCAACTTGATATCCTTGTTCCTTGCCAACCATCTTTTACCCTTTTGCTTTTAGTGGTGTTGGTAAAGAAGATTTATGAGTGCTTGGTTTACTTGTTTTTCTTCATGCACTCATATCTCGTAATTGTTGGACTCAAGTTATTCTTGATAAGCATATTATTTATCTTGGGTGTGTTCTAAATGATATAGAGGGAGTGAGGATTCCATGTTTGTGCATATTGTATTCAAATGCAAACATTATAAATTGTGCACGAACCTTGGGGAGCTTTATTTTTTATTTTAGAGCACTATATCTCTCTTATCATGATATCTTTGTTTGTCCAATTGGATCTTTGATTGCTTGCTTTACTTGTTGAAGCTCACTTCACCATGTTATCTTTATGCAATCTTTGATCCTCAATATAGTTTGATTTCCTTCAAGTATTCATCATTGGATATGTGCACTTGATTCCACTCAAATTATGAGAAGTGCACACTTTGGGGAGGAACTCACATTATATTGGCCTTCTAAATTTTTCACCCATTTTGACAATCGATGCCAATGGGGGAGAAGTTTAGAGGGTTTAAGGGAATGGTTTTATACTTAAGCTTGGTTTGTGCTTAAGTGTTTTGCCTCTCATGCATTCCATATTTATATGTCTTGCATGGTTGTATATATATAGTGGAAACTATCCCAAAGGTTAATCTTGACAATGTATGCAATGAATTCATATTCATCACACGTGCATACATTGTGGGGGAGTTTTCTCTATATATATTGGTTCTACTCACATCCATTGCATTTGTTGTAGTTGTGTGAGTAGAGCCGGTTTTGATATGGACTAGTTGCTTTGTGTTACTTGACCATATCAAATACAACCTCTTGTATACAACTTATTCTCGGATAAGTTGCGTACTTGTCACTAATATTCATTATATAAACCCTCTTATTGTGGTTGTCATCAATTACCAAAATGGGGGAGATTGTAAGGGTACATTGCCCCTATGTGTGGTTTTGGTAATTAATGACAACCCCTATGGACTAATGTTTTCATTGAGTTTATATGAAGGAATATTCCATAGGTACTACTTGTACTCCATGTGTTGGATTCAAGTATGGATGCCATGAAGATAAAGGTATACCTTGTGTATTGGCATCAAGATCATCGGTATGAAGATATATATATGTGATATGATCAAGAAGAAGAAACGAAGATGGAGTTCTTATGTGGAACTCAATATTAGCCATGCTCTATCTTATGTGAGTATGAGAAGATACAAGGTTGAGTTGGGCAAGTTCAAGATGAGCATCTCAAGTGAATCACATGCTTGAAGCTTGCCATCCATTTGGTGATAATGGACTTGTGAAGATGTGCATCAATGAAGCTTTCCCATCATAGTGTATGGGAGCATTTGTGAGTCTTCACGAAGCAACATTGGTCAAGTGAGGCATTCCGGCTTGAGTGGAGCGTGAAGAGCTATCATCAAGATCAAGCGGGATGCGCAAGGCAAAGGTATGACCTTGATAGGTTTTCCTTTTACCGGTCTCAAGGTGGTTGTTGGGAGACCGGATTATAGGATAGATAGCCGCACTATTAAGAGGGGCTTTCGGTTGGGTAACTTGATCACATCGTCTTAGGGAGCTCAATCCTTTGCATACTTTGCATATCCGTATTGCTTCTTGGTGTTTCTCTGTGTGAGGTTCTTGAGCTTGTTGCTAGCTTTACAACAAGCCCAAGTTCATCGAAAACGGAATCCGCATGCATCTTCTATTGCGTTTTCGAGGTTGGGTGATTTTACCGGTTATTCATGATATAAGGTTCTACCTTTTATATTCATGATAAAATCCCCTCCTATAGATTCTTGTGTTTTCACTTTCCATAGGATAGCATTTGTTGTTGTCTTCCAAACAAAACTGGTTTCATTCGAATCGGGATTCGGGAGCAAAAGTTATTAAAGAAAAGAGGAAAAGAGAAAAGAATAAAAAGAAAAGAAAGAAAAAAGGAGGAGGAGGCCGGCGGTCGGCCGGCCTGCAGGCCCCGCGCCGGCCCACCCGGCCGAAACCGGCCCGGGCGCTTGTGCCATCCGGGCGGGCTCTGGCCTTTGGGCCCGTGTCCGGTCACAGCCCGGTGGCCGACCGCCCACCCGGCCGCCCGGCCGACCGGCCTCCCGCCCGGATGGGCCTTACGCGCCCGCGCGGCCCACCTCCCCGCGCGCCCCGTGGCTCTCCGCCGCCCGTGCTGCGCCCCGCCCGCCAGTGGGCCGGCCCGACCGGGCGCCCACTGGGCTGGCGCCAGCGCCGGCCGGCCGGCTGCCACCAGGGGCATCTTTTTTGCCCGTTTTTCTTCCCCTTTTCACTTGTTTTTCCCCCAACGGTTCTATTTCCTCCTTAGCTATAAATAGGCTTCTTCCACCTTGAGCCAAACTAGTTCTTCCCATTCTCTCTCCTCCATTGCTACTATTTGAAGAACTTGCTCTTCCTCTTGAATCCTCCAACCATTCTTGCTCATATTTGAGGATTTGTGAGAGTGGATCTAGATCTACACTTCCACCAAACCAATTCTTCTCTAAGTGAGGGAATCTCTTGGGATCTAGATCTTGGAGTCTTTGGTTGACTTTCCCCCTTGTTCTTCCTCTCCAATCTCATCCTAGCATTCGTTGCTTTGGTGGGATTTGAGTGTGAAGGACTTGAACACCTCCGGTGTTCTTGCTTTGCATCATTGCATAGTGTTGAGCTCTCCACCACGATTTGTTCGAGTGAGAGACCGTGAGCTTGTTACTCTTGGAGGGTGACCTCCTAGTTGGCTTGGTGATTGGTGCTCCGGTGATCTCTTCAAGAAGATTGTGAAGAGGCCCGGGCTTCTCCTTCGTGGAGCTTGTGAAGTGGTTGTGGAGCTTGCCATCTCCGGAGCGGAGGAAAAGCTAACCATAAGGAAAGGGCCATTATCCTTCGTGGGTGTGGTTCGGAGAATAGGGTGAGCCTTCGTGGCGCGGGGAATCCTTCGTGGGACCTCCACTCCTCCAAACGTGACGTACCTTGTTGCAAAGCAAGGGAACACGGGAATACATCCTCGTCTCCGCGTGCCTCGGTTATTTCTATACCCGAGCTCTCTTTCCTTGTGATAGCCATCGTGCTTGAAGTATATATATATCTTGCTATCACTTGTGCTACATATATCTTGTGCCTATCTTGCTTAGCTCTAGTTGCTATTGTTACACTTAGTTGAGCTTAGCATATTTAGGGTTTGTGCTTGTAAACTAAACGATAGTTTAATTCCGCATTCTTACAAGACAAATCCGCAAGAGTTTGTAATTGCCTATTCACCCCCCCTCTAGGCGACATCTCGATCTTTCAATTCCTTCCTCCCAAGCCTTCCTTGTTTGGCTTACCCCTTGGTGCCGGCCTTGAGGCTTGGTGCGCCTGGCCCATTAGGGCTAGGCAGCACCCCCTCGGCCCATGTAGGCCCCTAGGTCGTGGGCCCCATGGTGGACCCCCCGGAACCTTCTAGAACCTTCCCGGTCTTCCACCGGAAAAATCCCGAACTTTTCCGAAACCTAGAAATCAACTTCCCTTATATGAATCTTATTCTCCGGACCATTCCGGACCTCCTCGTGATGTCCTGGATCCCATCCGAGACCGAACAAACTTCGGTCTCCATCTCATATTCCGAATCTACTTATGCGACATCAAACCTTAAGCGCGTCACCCTACGGTTCGCGAACTATGCAGACATGGTCGAGACTCCTCTCCGAGCAATAACCAATAGCGGGATCTGGAGATCCATAATGGCTCCCACATATTCAACGATGACTTAGTGATCGATTGAACCATTTACATACGATGCCAATTCCCTTTGTCTCGCGATATTTTACTTGTCCGAGGTTTGATCATCGGTATCTCCATACCTTGTTCAAACTCGTTACCGACAAGTACTCTTTACTCGTACCGTGGTATGTGATCTCTTATGAACTATTCATATGCTTGCAAGCTAATCAGATGACATTCCACCGAGAGGGCCCAGAGTATATCTATCCGTCATCAGGATGGACAAATCCCACTATTGATCCATATGCCTCAACTCACACTTTCCAAATACTTAATCCCATCTTTATAACCACCCATTTACGCAATGGCGTTTGATGTAATCAAAGTACCCTTCCGGTGTAAGTGATTTACATGATCTCATGGTCGAAGGACTTAGGCAACTATGTATCGAAAGCTTATAGCAAATTGAACTTAATGACTTGATCTTATGCTACACTCATTTGGGTGTGTGTCCATTATATCATTCACCTAATGACATAACCTTGTTATTAATAACATCCAATGTTCATGATCACGAAACCATGATCATCCATTAATCAACAAGCTAGTTATACAAGAGGCTTACTAGGGACTCCTTGTTGTTTACATAACACACATGTATCAATGTTTCGGTTAATACAATTATAGCATGGTATGCAAACATTATCATAAACACAAAGATATATTATAATAACCATTTTATTATTGCCTCTTGGGCATATCTCAACACACACGACGCACAACAACGACTGGTTGCACGACAGAAGCCCCCGACGCACGGCAAAGAAAGATCACATGGCAAAGAAATGGTTTACAATAAAGGACCTCGCCGCGCGGCAAAGGGAGAGAGGCACGGCAAAGTCATCGCCGCGCAGTTTTGGCGTGGTGCACGGCAACAACGGCGTTCTTGAGCCAAACATTGTCGTGCGGCTTCACACGACAATGCCTATGCCGTGCGAATAACCCCCATTGCTGTGCAAATGGCTTGCATGAGAACGACATGCATTCCCATAGTGTTGGTACCGGTTTACATGCAAGCAGATACATTTGCGTGAATATTGTTATTCTGCATTTCACATCACAGATTTTGTCTATTGGATATTATCTCGCATTATTACCACATACTCAGAGCATCTCCACTCGAACTCCCCAAATTTGCTCCGGCATTGACTATTTTTGGCCCATATGGTGGCTCCGGCGCAAACAGAAAAATGGGAGTTGGTCGGCTCCCAGTTGTCATCAAGGTGTTTGGTAGATTAGGGAGAGAGATCTAGGAATATTAAGACCGTGGATTGATGGAAGAGAGGGACGGAAGATATGCCCTTCTTGGGGGAGAAGAAGCTCTTTTTAAAGGGCCCTTCAATCCATACATACATTTTTCCGTGAGTCCGGTACTACCACAGTCCATGTAGTCGATGTGTACAAGCATGTGAAAAACCACATCGGTACTACCCAATGTAGCCTGATACAAGCACTGGTAGCGCCGCTCATGGGAAGGAGTGGTACAACTGGTGGCATGTACGGTAGTACCGAACCTGGGGAAAACTTCATGAAGAACTTAGATAAAGGGATTTTTTCTCTACATTCGGGAAGGCTTTGTGAGTGCAAATATAGTTTGTGTATGTACTTCATTCCACCCGTATCTTTCGGAGCAGACCCCCTCTTGATAGTACAGTTTTCCTACAACAAAAGAAAACGAAAAAGGCGCAACACTATCTCTTCTCTTTCATTTTTGTGTGAGGCATCGAATCATCTTGTGCCATCTTTGCATGCACCTAGATAACTTGAGCACACTATTATTGTGCTAATTATGTTTTCATCTACACCAAAACCACTTAGGGAGGGAAATCACCTTTAACCTTGTATGATAGCTAATCCACGCATGCATACCAAACAGACATAATACATAAATATTCAAACATGAAAATTAATTATTTCGTAAGATACTACTTGATCATTTGATTCCACGTAGGGAGACACAATGAACTCTAATGTATTATCATCTGAAATCCAGTCCCCGGTCCATCTTTACATTCACATAATGCTATATCTTAATCTCGTAGGGAGACACAATGAACTCTTTACTTGAATTACTTGCTCAAAGACTTGGTCTACCATGGCTCAACTCATGCTATCGCCATGGTATTTATACTGAAGACAAATCTTCAATCTTGGAGTCATTCTCTCGAGATCTTGACCAATCATGGCTCAACTCATAAGCACAAACTGTGGCCACGTTTGAGTTTCTCCAGTGAACTCTATGTTGGTCATTTATTTATGTTGACGTGGACTTTATTGTCATAATATTTGATTCACTCATTGATATTAATCTCCATGCCTCAAGATTCCCTTTACTTGCTTTCTTTTGATCCAAGTATATTCATCTTGAGCTTAGTTATCTTGATGCATATCTTGATTTGTATGGTAGTCATTCCAAATCCATGCAATATCCTTCATGCATCACATGGTGGCAACATCTATTCATATACAACTTCATAAAACCGCTGATCGATCAAATTTGGCATTCAATTTTAAATCTCAGTGCATAGCTTATTTTGATGGTGTTCATCCTTGAATCTATCCAGTAGTATTCACTCATTACCTATGGACCCTACATTCATATACAAAACGATGAAACCATTAGTGCATAGAAATTTTTATTAATTACCAGAAACACACATTGTTCTACATGCACATTCAATCTACCTAATATTGGTAAGTGATCACAATCTCAACATAGAGGGTATATACATTCAAAATAAACAAGTATGAAGCTTCTTCGAGAAGAAAGTGTATACTTGAGGTGGTTTTGATAGCATCAAATATCACAAGATACTTGATGTTAAAAACTCGATTGTACTTGCATCAAAACACTACCAACGCATTTGATATTAGCTGAACTACAACTCATGGAGTAAACTCCTCTCTCCCCGCACACTGTATATGCATGTGTGAAATAACTTTTAAGTTTGTTGTATATTTATGGGAGTTTCATCTGTATTTTTATTCATGGCACAATGGGGAATTCATGGTGGAATGATAGCAACCATTTTGTTTCTTCCTTGGAAAATGTTCCATAACCTTTGCCCCTCATTCACATCAATTACCACACCGCCCTCCTTAAGAGGGGTGTACTTAGTACATGTGCTTGAGAGGTTGTTTTACTCGTAAAGTAAGCACATGTAGCTAACCAAAATAATTTGTAAACATGTTATCCAATCCAGTGTTGAAAGTGTGAAGCATAAGCCAAACATCAATATATACATCATTAGCAGCTACAAGTTGACACCAGCGACAATCAGTAGCTGAGGATGCACCCTGATAAAATACACTGACTATTGGGCATGCCAACTATAATTGTCAGGTGGACCTATGAAATTTAAAACTGGTTTAAAATTTTGAAGGGGGTGTAATACTACCAAAATTTCCATCATAAATACACTACCAGATACGGGAATAACTCTGTGTGCCCAAAACCGACAGAGAAATAGGGATAATCACTAAAATGGGCTAATTATCGTCCCAAATGCACAACGAGGTAACCATGGTATTTGACATGTGTATGTAATTGTAACCTTTTAGATATAGACAAATCTAAACATCTATTTATAAACTGATGGAGTATAATGAAAAACGTTTTTATTTTTCGAAAACACCATGCTCCCAAGTCCCAACCCCGGAACTTCCATGTCTGCCCTTTGACTATCATCTCCACATTTTGCAAGGAATCTGCTGCGTCAAATGCATCGACAAAAAGACGTGGAATGCCAGCACCATTCACATCCACGGACGATGCTCAATCCCTCAGTATGAACGTTCCTGAAAAGGCTGATATCATTGTCTTCTTCTTTCAACCATTGTCTTCTTTCCTTGAACCATGCTCGCAGAAGAAAAGGGGAAAATTGCTCTGCCCCAGAAATCGAGACGCTCACTGTTCTCGTCTTTAGTGATGCGGCCACAGGAAACACTCGACAGTGGAATCAACGTCGCAATTGGTCGGCATCCATACAAGGATAGTAGTAGACCAGAGAATTATGCACTGCCGACAACTGAATAACAAATGATCCATGATTTAAGATACGAGTTGATTTAACTAAGATATCTCGGAGCACAGAAGAGCAATTAGCTACGCAATAATAGTACTACTGGTGTAGGGAAATCAAGCTAGGGCTGTCGTAATGCTGCTTTCGGAGCAAATGCTTTGACCAGCTTATATGAATGACAAGATGCTGAACCCTGGTAGAGCTGGCTAGCTAGAGACAGATGCAGTGATGCTGAAATACAGCTAACGGACACCATCAGCAGGACGCAATAATTGCTGTGATATTTTTTACGGAGTACAAATCTTACCCTGTCACCATTTCGTGCGATTCACCATCGATCTAGCTTGCTTTCGATGGCTGGAGCGCACTACTTACTACTACCTCGCCACATTGTCCCTGAAAGAATGCTGTTACTGTACTGTATAAAATACATTATGTTTTGGCAAGAGGTGGTGGAACTGATAGGATGCTCTCGATGCACCTGATCATGAGACTTAACATTCACTTTCTCTGTACGAGTGTCTGTACTTGCATAGCAAACACATCCCAATACTACTGCAGTAAAATTTTCTTTCCTTTTGGCAGTAGCGTCACACTTCAGTAGCATACGCAAGTCTGAAATACCTTGCAGCAGCATCCAAGATTACAGCTCAATTGTTTAGATCGATCAAGGGAATACTAGGCTGAAGTTAGGCACGTTGTAAAGATGCTTTAGCTTCAAATCCAGTAGTCGCGTGCTCACTGAATGTGCGCCATACAGACATGCTAGTAAAACATTTCAACCCATCCAGGGTATGCACGATGCCTGTTCCTTCTTGGCAGTGGTGTGATTCTTCATCCGGGTAGAAGAGATTCTCACTTACTTCTAGAAAACTCGCGGGGGCGCATGTAGTATCTCTCTAGGCTCTAGCTCCTCCGTGGGAAAGAAAAGAGGAAAAACTCCTTTGCATCGGCCGGGTAGGTTCTTCACAGTATACATGCTCTGCTCCAGCAGGGTCTGTAGTATCACTGTGCCGCATCATGTATGTCTAGGTGCATGGATATCTCAGACGATACTAGGCGAGAATATCTTCCTTTGCAGAGGACATAGGAGCGCCATGATTTCACGGATGCTTTCCAGGAACCACGCATGGGAGAAACGGGATGATCCGTACGTTTTTTCACCCAGCTCAAGGAGTACTCTAGTCTCGAGATCGACGAGGAGTCCTTTTTCCCATTGACGAAACGAGACGATCGAGGGCATGTTTCAGTTTTAGCGTGCGCCAGCGTTTCAGCATGGGTTCACATTAGCCGGAGATCGGACAAAGCAAAACCCGCTCCTTGACAAGTTGGCAAAGTGGCACGGCAATGCTGCTGTAGCCATGCGACAAAGAAGAAGGTGCTGAGCAGCGGCCGAGTTGGTAATGCCTGAATAGTGAATAGGGAGGCCTTTTGGTGTGGCTCATCTTGTTGGGCTGAACGACAGAACGGAGCACTGTTATTGAGACTAATTTTCAGCAGTTCTTTTTTTTCCTGAGCAACCGGCACTGCCTTTTCATTAAGTAAGAGGGAAAACAAAGGTCCAAACTGTACAAGATAGGGCATATTTATTTTTGAAACGGGGCAAAAGCTTTGCCTTTCATTGATATAGGAGAAAAGAGTTGGCCCGTTTATGAGGAAAACTGGCCGAAAAACCGTACAACACGACACCACACGCCAGCCCCGAGGCTGCGCTCCACACGGGTCGACGACCAGCCAGGTCGACACCACACCTCAACGCAACAGGCGGAGGCGAAAGACCGGAGCCACCGCTCCAACTACCACGCCGGCCCCAAGGCCACGCCCCGCCTGGCCGAAGACGAACCCGCCTCCGCCGAAAACCACCAAAACACTCCACAAGTCCCTTTGTCTGGTGGACATCCAAAGCGAGGCCCCAAGAGGCAAAGCGACGCAAGAGCGCCGCCCACGCCCGATCCCGCGAGGGATCTAGGGTTTCCCCCGGAGAGCCCGAGCGGAGAACAAGAAAAACCCGCATCGACGACGCCTTCAAGAAGTATGCGGCACCCACAGGCGTCATCGTCGTCGGTCCTGGCCGGCCGCCAAGACAAAGCTTTCGCCCAGCGGAGTTCCAAGACATCGCGCCCGCCAACAAGGACCAGCACAAACCACCACCTGGAACCGCTGAGCAACCTCCTGGCCAACCTGTAGCCGCCGACGCGCAGGGGCAGCACAGCCCGAAGCCAACGGAGTACCCCCGAAGATCACCGTGGGCGCTGCCGGAACGCCACATAGAGGGGACGCCGACCAACACCAACACGGGGCTCGATGACGAACGCCGAAGCCTAGGAGACATGAACTCCCCGCACCACCCGAAGTCGCCACCGCACAGCCAACCCGGCCCAAAGCCCTGGCCAGCACCGGACCACCCCAGCGCCAAGACGGAGACGCCGCCAACGCCAACAGCGGCCGCGGCCCGCAAGGCCCAACAGGCCCAGATCGGGGCCCGCCCAACGCCGCAGCCTCCCGAAGCAGCACCGCCGCCATGGCCAGCAGCAGGCTCCACTGCCGCGGCCTCCTCCGCCGTGGCCTCCACCGCCGCAGCATCCACCGCCGCAGCATCCCGCTGCAGCCCGTCGCCGCGGCCATCCGCAGAACCGCCGCCGCGGGCTCGAGCGCGCACCGCGACGCCTCAGGCGCCTCCGCCGCAGCCTCCACCGCCGCAGCCTCCCGCTACAGCCCATCGCCGTGGCCATCCGCAGCTCCGCCGCCGCGGGTTCGAGCGCGTGAGCCGCTGCCGCTCCCAGACCGCGCGTGCGCCTGAGCACCACCACCGCCAGGCCCCGCCACGCTTGCGCCTCAACACCACCTCTACTCCCCGACCGCGCGCCGCCACCTCCGCCAGCGCTCAGCCGCCGGCCCCAGCGCCCGCCGCCCCGCCCCGCGCCCGACGAGCTCCCTCTCGCCAGGGGACGCGGGGGAAAGAAAACCGCCCCGCCGCCACCTTCCCTGGGGGGCGCGCGGCTTTGCCGGCCCCCCTCCGGCGGCGGCGAAGCAGGGAGAGGAGGTGGAGGGCTTCTGGCGGCGGCGGCTAGGGTTTCCCCCCTGGTCGCCAGAGGAGGGCGACGCGGGGGGACTTGTGGCTTTCGTAGCGCCTTCACACAATCACTGGTTGACCCAGACTGAGATTTTCACAAACCAGACTAGGGCATATTTATATTAAGGTGGTAATATGCTGGTAATATGCCCAGAAACTGCCTTTTCAACATGTTCTTCAGTAGGTGGTGCCATTTTATTTTCTTGAAAGAATGCATCAATATGTCCAGAGGTGTGAATTTACATCGGGCATTCGACCTGGCGCCTCAATGGAACAAAATGAAACGCTCAAACGCGGCACTTTCATGTCACGGGTTAGCATGTAGGTTGCAAGAGGAAAAAAAAGAACATGCTGGCCAACATTTTGACAAAGTAGCAACGTTGCAGCAAAGCAATGGAGTCACTCTTTGACGACGAGATCAACCGCGAAAAATATGTAAATGTTTTATATTTTTTATAAAGTGCGGAATAAAGTTTCCTTTTAAAAATTAGGCTCCATGTAGTATGATCCATATTTCAAGTATTCATATAACTTTGTGAAGCGAAACACCACAAACGCCTCACATGCGTTATCATACACCAGATGATAAAGAGAATAACAGAGATTTTCCAAAGAAAAGATGAAATTAAGCGTTAAGTAAATGCCAGGAAAAGCACCCTGCCCAGAAATGGGTCAAAACAAGAAAAAGGAATGAAAAACCTAATCATGCACCTTATTGCATAATTGTCATAAATCAAACTAAGTATCAAGGGGAATCACTCTTTCACGACGAGATCAACCTATATGAAAACCTAACGTTTTTGCCCAGTGCTCATCCGAGATAGAATAAGCCATTTTTTCTCCCAAATATGATGTGCAAATGGCTCAAGTAGCTTTTCTTCGTAATAAGCCATTTTTTCTCCTAACTAGGGTTTTTCTTCGTAAAATGCCCGGGAAGGGGAGGGGCATCGGGCCCTTGTATCTCAAGTAGCTTTTCCACTGTCTTAAAAGGAAAAAAACCCTAGTGCGCTTGAAAAAAATTACATCACGAGGCGTGAAAATAATGAGAACTGCATCTCTGGTGGATTGGTGGGATGTTTGACTAACCTTAGATGCATCTTTTAGATGTGATCTAGCTTTGTTGTTGTCTATTCTCCCAAAAATCAGATTGCAATATAGTATGCACATTTGAGTGATTTCACTTATTCAAGTATGTCCCGAAGCTTCACAAGTTTACGGATAATAAGATCTTGAAGAAGTCCCAAAGCTCCTTCAACAATGCGTATTTGAGTGACGCATCAACTTCATGAGAGGCGCAACACTGGATCCTGACTAAACTATAAAATAATAGTAATATTTGAAAAATTGCATGACCATACATGGGTTGAGAAAATGAAAATTCTAGGATTCCTTCTCATAGCTGCCTTCCAAATAAAGTGTTTGAAGAGGGTTTGACAATGTTAATGTTTCAAGTTGGAGTTCCATTCTTGTCAATGGCTCTTTGATGAAGGCATGGGTGTCTCGCGATCTTTTGGTAAGATAACTATTGATTGGGTGGAGGTGACGTTGATGGCCTAACTACTCCGTACGATGAAGATACCCATATACAATCACAAATATTTTGCCCATTCCCCTCCCCAAATTTGACATAAACCTCTCTAATTTCGGCCACTCGGGGAGTGGGCCCAAGCTCCGCCACTGTCTACACCAACTCCAAGCATAATTGATCATGCTGGTAGGTCGATCAAGCTGACAACAAAGACCCTACCATGTTTCTATCATAGTTTTAAATAGCTAGCTATAGTCCGGCTATAATCTTTGGGAAAGATGCGGCTAAGTGCATTAGCCTGCTAAAGGGTGGCTATAGCTATAGCCTTTCTCGCTTCCCGCGGCTATAGCCTATCGAAGAATGATCAACACCAAGACAAATAGCACGTGCCTTTCTCGCTTCCCGTTGCTATAACTTTGGTTTCTGTAGGCAATCAAAGAATGATCAACACCAGAACAAATAGCACATACAGTCTGAAATTGCGAATAATTTGGATTACACAAATATCTCAAAAAGATAATCAATCTGAGATTCCGGTAGGATATCTTGACAATCGCATTAGCCTTTACAAGCGCAAAAAAATAAAAATAGCAATGACTAAACTGGCGAAATATCCAGTGAAAACCATGATTCGGTGAAAACCTGGAAACTAACGTCCTCAGTCGTCTGATCGTTGATGGTTGGTACAGATCAGTAGTGGACTCCCCCACCGGCCACTTAACCCACTTTTCAACTTAACCCCCTTATGAATTACCCACGATCAAAAAGATCTTAACACCTCGACCTGTCCTCCGTGATCATCTCCTTTGATCTCGCGTACGTGAACATGGTGCCGCCGGCCGTCGTTCCTGGCGATCTGGACGCGACGGAGACTCTCTGTTCAGACCCGTCGCCGTCGGCCCTCAGACTTGATGCCGGTGGCGAGCCATCCCCTCCAATGCTCACGTCTCACACTTCAAACCATGCGTCACCACCAGTCGTCGTGCTCGACGCGCTTGCTGCTGCATCCCCTCCGGTGCCCATGCCTCATTGTAGCACTGCCCCGGTGAGCACAAATTCCATCCCTGTTTGTTTTTCTTGCTTTTCTTTGTCCATTGATACAATCTGTAGTTGCATCTGTTAGTCTCGTGTAACTGTCGTTTTATCCAGATTCAGTCGTAAACTAGTCTTTGTGTGAATATTCAGTCCCGAGTTTGGTTGCCTAGCGCCCTAGCCTTGTACTTCCTTGTCGTGATAAGATTTTGTGTCAGAAGAAATTAGTACTATGCTAGCTAGCTAGTCAATTGATACGGTTAGATGAGTTCTTGTTTGGACGGTTCATTAAAAAAAGTTCAGGTTGGCTGAGTTCAATTTTGCTTGGGCGTACTAGTCCAAATAGGTTCAGGTTCATTAAAAAAAAGTTCAGGTTGGGTGCGTTCGAGTTTGTTTGGGCGTGCTTGCTTGATTATCATACACCGTAACACATATTTGTGTTGTTTGTATTACAGATGGAGCCTCAGCATGACTGTGATTTGGATTTTCAAACCCGTGTTTGTAGTGATGGAGATCGCCATAATGTGAAAATACATCCTCCTCCAGTCAATCCGGATAACTTCAGTACCCCAAAAAAGAGAGCTACCAGCGGCCCATTTTGTGTGAGTATTATTATCTTCAAATTTGCGTTCAAAATTCTCTAATAATTGCTAACTTGTACGACCAATCTATCTTGTAATTTTAGGGTTCGTCATGTACAGCAGAATGTGATGAAGATTTAAAGCCAGCTGTAGGTATGACATTCGAGAGTATGGAAGCTGTTGAGGAGTTTTACAAGGCTTATGCACATAATGTTGGATTTTCAGTCCGAATTGGGCAAAAAAAGTGTGTAGATGATGTGGTGGTGTGGAGGCGATTTCTTTGTGCCAAAGCAGGTTTCCGAACAAAGAAAGAGGAGGAATGCAAGAAGGATGTGAATGGAAAAAAGATAAGAACACATGCTAGAAAGATCACACGATGTGGTTGTGAGGCCATGATAACTATCAAGCGTACGCAGGATGACAAATACTTGATTTCATATTTTCATGAAGAACACACGCATGAATTTGTCACACCCAGCAAGCAACATTTAATCAAGTCTAACAGACAAGTTAGTGAGAAAGCTAAGAGCACACTATTCACATGTCATGCAGCTAGCATTGGTACATCTGGGGCTTTCCGGTTGCTTCGTGTTGGTGAGGGTGGATTCGAGTTTGTGGGGTGCACGAAGAGAGACATGCAGAACTATCATCGTGACATGAGACGCACCTTCAAGGATACAGATGCTCAAATGTTCATTAACAATCTCAAAAAGAGGAAACAAATAAACCCAGGATTCTTCTTTGACTATCATCTTGATGATAAAAACCGTCTGACACATGTGTTTTGGGCAGATGCTTTTTGCAGAAAGAATTATGCTTTGTTTGGAGAAATGGTGTCTTTCGACTCTACATATAGCACCAACCAGTATAACATGATATTTTGCCCATTCACTGGAATAAACCACCACATGGGTTCTGTTTTTTATGGTGCCGCCTTGATTGTTAATGAGAAGGTAGAGTCATATAAATGGGTTTTTGAAACATTCTTAAAAGCAATGGATGGGGTAGCACCTAGGCTTATAGTAACTGATGAAGATCAGAGCATGAAGATTGCAATAGAAGAAGTTTTGCGAAACACTATCCACAGGTTGTGCATGTGGCACATAATGAGAAAGCTTCCAGAAAAGGTTGGCCCTCCGCTAAGAGAGGATGAACATTTCTATAGTACTATTAACTCATGTGTATGGGGCTCCGAAAACCCTGCTGAATTTGAGGAAAAATGGTCTGCCATGATTTGTGAATTTGGTCTCCAGGACAATGAATGGTTTGCTAGAAGATATGAACTTCGTCAATCATGGATACCAGCCTACTTTAGAGGTGTATTCTTGGGTGAGACTCTGAGAACAACTTCAAGGTCGGAGAGTGCTAACTCGTTTTTTAACCACTTTATTGGTTACAAACATGCTTTAGTGGAGTTTTGGATTAGGATTGGTACAGCCCTAGAAGAACAACGTCAGAATGAACTCAAGGCTGACCATGAATGCCTCAATTCTACGCCTCCATTGATTACATCTTGGGAAATCGAGAAGCATGCTAGTCTATTCTTTACACATGAGGTTTTCAAAACTTTTCAAAAGGAGGTGCGTGCAGCTAGAGATCATTGCTTGATTGAAAGCATATCACAGGAGGGTGATTTGAGAACCACGATTATAGGTGGTGACTTCTCTTACAAGTCTCGAGAAGTTCGATTTGACACAACATCTATGACTGCTCACTGCTCTTGCATGTTATTTGAGACACGTGGAATTCCATGTCGACATATCGTTGTGGTTTTGAGAGGTGCAAAGATGAATGAGCTTCCTAGTCATTTCCTTCTGGATAGGTGGAAGACAACAGTAAACAGGAGAGTGTTATATGATAGGTATGGCAACTTGCTTGAAGAGAATGAAAGTAGCTCCTTAGATTTGGCCAAACGGAAAATGGTTTCAGAGATTCACCAAACATTAGATGACACAATCAGGTTGGCTGAACACTCTCCTGGAGAATTGGAAGCATTGAGAAATACTCTCTTTAAAATGAAAAGAAAATTGTCTGAAAGTGTTGTTGCCGATAATCCTAGTAGACAAGATGAATTTGAGGCATACATTGGCTGTACTATGCCTAATCAAGTTGAAATACATCCACCAAGTGATGTCCACACAAAGGGTAGATGCAAAAGAATTAAGGGGCACTTAGACAAGGGTGGTCAGAAATATAAAGATGGAGAAGGCAACCAAAATAAGGATGGAGAGGGGAAGAAAAATGTCGGTGGACAGAAAAAAAAAGTGCCTAGAACATGCAAGAAGTGTAAGCAGGTTGGCTTCCATGATAGTCGTAATTGTCCCAACATCAGCTAAGAATTATGTAGCTTGAAGGTCATACACACACAAAAATCCTTGTTCAAGAATTTATTAGAGTTGTACTATGGATGAGTACATGCAAACCTGCAGGCTTTGTTGAAGCTACAAAATATTTCTCCGTTCAGAAATCATGTGACTGTTGAACCTTCATTGCTTGTTTTGGTGCAGTCCAAGAAGTTCATGCTTGCAATTTTAAACATGAAGATTGAAGTTCTTAGATATGTATTTCTGAATATCGTAGTTCCTCAGATCAGTCTAGTTGTTACTCTGAATAGCAATCTAAACTAGTTGTTTGGTTTTCAAACTATTCAGTATTGTACTCCAGAATGTTTTTGTGAGACTTGGTATTGAGCCTCTTCTTTTGTCGTTCTATTTCTTCATGTATCATCTTATTTTGACCAAGCCGAAGTTGTCAAATAATGAGGCGAACATGTGCTGTACTTGCTCATCAGGGAAAGGGCTCATCGACATATTACAGTACATCATCTTCACAGAAATGATTCAATAAACTTCCATTGAGCCGGACATAATTCAGAATAATAGATTCACGTACAGCAATAAAATCTGCCTCTACAAGATTCTGTATAACATCAAAACTGCAGCATTCAGGTACAACTTGAGAAAGAACAACATAGAGAACCAAGTGACGCTGCAGAACTAAGATGTCGTAGTCGCGCAGGGAAGCGTCGCGTCCTTCGATTCAGTGCATCGTAGGGCAGCGTCGAGGACGCTAAGCCGCCGTCATGTGTGCATCGCGGCAACCACGGCCCGCACCAGCGCAGCGCCGATCTGCCGGGCCGAGTCTGTCGGTGAGTGGAGCAGCGCCCAGCCGCCGTCACGCGTGGGCCGCACCAACAGCTACCAAGTCACCATCGCGTGGGGGCGCTGGCCGCTGAGCAGAGAGTCTCCGTCGTGCTCGACGGGTCTGAACAGAGAGTCTCCGTCTCGTCCGGATCGCCAGGGACGACGGCCGGCGGCACCATGTTCACGTACGCGAGATCAAAGGAGATGATCACGGAGGAGGTGTTAAGATCTTTTTGATTGTGGGTAATTCATAGGGGGTTAAGTTGAAAAGTGGGTTAAGTGGCCGGTGGGGGAGTCCACTACTAATCTGTGCCAACCATCAACGATCAGACGACTGAGGATGTTAGTTTCCAGGTTTTCACCGAATCATGGTTTTCACTGGATACTTCGCCGACTAAACTTTCCTAAATAAAACCAAAATCTTTTTAACATGCTCACAAATACATACTACACTCCCACCTATGAACGTAGACAACACACACTATCTTTATGAGTATATCGAAGAAACTGGAGGGACCAAATTTGAGATTGATTGAGCAGACTATTTGTCGAGGAGATATTTTTGAGGGGATGTGCAGCACAGATAGGGGCACCCGCTGAACACCGAATGGAAGCTAGCCCAGCCCACGCGTCACGGCCACGGCCACGGGCCACTGAATGGTGATGCGCTGCATGCGACGCAGGCCCTCCTCACTTTTGCCGCTGGCATGTGCAGGTATTCCTAGCCAGCCCAGGCTCATCCGATTGATTGCATGGCTGGTAGGCTTGGCCTGCTCACAAATATGCATGTCTTGGGCCCACCGTTTTGGATGACCGTTCAGCACTTTTTTTTGCATGGACCCGTTCAGCACCTTGCAACAGTATTAAGCTCGCATTTTCTCGCGTGGCTTGTAAAAGTCTTCAGGTTCTCTGCATCTCATAAAAAGTGTGTAAATTTTTCTGCATAATAATATAAAAATATATTTGTATAAGTGCTGGAGTACTAAAAATCACCTACTGTATAACATTTCTAGTTGTATCCTTGACGGCCATCTCCTCGTCACTCCAAACCCTGAAGTTGCAGCATCATCTTTGATAAAGAGTCGGAGAGCTGCCCACACTATGCACGATATCTTACCTCACTAATCATAAGGTTGCTTAATCGAGACAATCTCCTATTTCTCAACATAAACTCTACTAGATTGAGCTGACCGTAATGTCCTTGATTTCTTCAAACACCATCAACCCTCAAACAGCTCAATAAATTCAAACTCCTAAAACTCAATTCAGAACCATGCAGATTTTCCACATAATCACGCGCCTCGACCTCTTTAGCCTTTTTCAGCGCCTTGTGGTAAAACAGATGGTCAATGTCTCCAAGACCCAATGTTTTCTAACTTCTGAAGATCCCTAATAGATTTTGGTAGTTTCTACAAATCGGTAGAAGTTCAAAACCCGTGCCGTTGGCCGGATAGTTCCCCAAGAGAATGCGGAATAAACTTGATAATAAGGTTTGATAAGTCCTACACGAGAACGTACTTGCATTCTTCTTGTACAGAGGGCCAACATACGTGAGTCAAAGCATAGGACGGGTACAAGCCTTGGATGTATCTATGCTTGATGTAAGATTGTAATTGCATTTGTGCACTCCAATTCGATGAGAACCTAATCCCGCCAGTACCACTCCGAGAGTGCAGCCATAATCTGTGTTGAAACTCTTCTTTCTAGATCGAAAAATGGCTAGCTCGCCCACAAGATCATAGATCATGCATTCCAAAAAAAAAATTCAATATTATCAAATATGTTTCTCACTTGAACACGAAACATATTTTGTCTAACAAGCTCTATAAGATAAATTTTGGCAACATCTTATAAGTTGCACGTTTCTATTTGTTCAACAAACCCTTTAGAGATCCATAATTTGATCATGCAATCTACTTCAATAGCAAGGTTTTCTAAATATAGCACGATACAAGATATAACTTTTCAAATTGTTTCACACATACATGTATCTTAAATCAGAATCTTATCCACATGATTGAATATATCATAGTGGAAAAATGTGATGGTTTAACGCTTGATCTTGTGGCAATAGCGAGCATATTGTCCCTTAAAACAAATAGTGTCGCAGAGTGGAAGCTATTTGAGAATTTGCTTATCGGGGAGCTGCACAATCACGATAACTTTAATCATGTGGAGAAGATTCTGAATTTAAGATAATGTAAATGCAAAACTATTTGAAAGTTATTTTCCTGTTTTATCCTATATTTGCGGAAAATTTTAGTTATCGAAGTAGATTATTTGATCAAATTATGGATCTATATAGGGTTCGTCAAACAAAGAGGAATGTGCAGCTTAGAAAATGTTGCTAAAAGTTATGTTATAAAGCTCGCTAGATGAAAGATTGAATATTTTGGAATGCATGAACTTGTGCTTGAGCTAGCAATTTTCTGATCTAGAAAGAAAAATTTCATCATAGTTTATGATTGTACTCATGGAGTGGTACCGACGGGATCAGGTTCTCTGCGAATTGGGGTGCACAAATGCCATGACAACCTTACATTAAGCATAGATACATCTAAGGCTAGAATCACATTCTGTGTTTTGACTCAAGTATGCCAACCATTTGGTTTTCTGTCCTAGAAGAATGCAAGGTATGATCTTCAGCTTGGATTTATCAAACCTTGCTAATAAGGTTATTCCACATTCGCTTGGGGAGTTACTCAACCTCAAGTTTTGAACTTTGACCGCCGTGCAGGGCTACACAAATCTATTTGGCATTTTCTAAAGCTAAAAACATAGATTCTTGAAGACACAGATTGTCTGGTTTACACAAGGTGCTAAAAATCTGAAGAAATTGAGGTATGTGATTATTTGAAAATATCTGCAAGGCTCAAAACTAATTTTTAGGGATTATGAATCTATTGGGCCATTTGAGGGTCTGTGGTGTTTGAAGGAATTGAGGACACCACTTTCAGTTTGAGCTAGTAAAGCTTTTGCTGAAGGAATAAGAAATATGTCTCAACTAAGCAGCCAATGGTTAGTGATCAGCAAAGCCCCTAGTCAGTCCTTTTGATTCTTGTTTGCATAGAACTTGGAACTTGCATTCCTGCATGATATATGTTGCATTGTTGCTTTCGTTATAATTTTTAGTGTAGTGGAGTCCAGTTGGGGATCGTGTGGAAATAGAAATGGCAATACTATGAAACAATAATACATTTCAGAAAAATATGAACGGTGGCATGATGCATTACTATTATAGATTTATAGAATCAATCGATATACTAAAAGCTGCTGCACCTATGAATATCTAGGAACTGTTGTAGCGCAATAAACAGAGAAAACATATAGGCTAAATCATCAGCTCAGACTTCAGACGAGGAAAAAGTTATAACTATATAAGCAACCACAAGATGAGCCCTGGACACTAATTAACAAATAAATTGCAAGGGAAAAGGTTTTTATCTTTCACTACCAGCCAGATGATGAGCCTTTACTAATAGCTAGCAAAAAACCTTCAGATGTGCGTGTATAAGTGAGAAATTGCAGTCACAGCCAACAAGTGCACTTCGTGAGGAACAATGGTGAGGAGAGGCAGATGAGCTCACAGCTATTCCTTCCCTAGAACTGTCGTGATGTGAGCAAAAAAAATGGAAGAAGTAAGCAGATGATGGAGGTGACTGCTGAAATGTGATGAGATAATGTCTGCAATACCTGGAAGAGAGAGCCAGTAGTAACGAACTTAAGAGGAGTAGCCATGGTGGTGAGTTCTTGCGGGGTTGAGATTGGAGACATGTTCTTATAAAAGCAACAAAGGGAGCAAGGAATCCCTTTGTTGATGGGTAGCCCGCTTAACAGGAGAAGCCATGGTGGTGAATTTTTGCGGGGGTGAGACTGGAGACATGTTCTTATATAAGCAACAAAAGGAGCAAGGAATCCCTTTGTTGATGGGTAACCCGCTACCTTAGCACCCAAGCATCCAACCACACTTTATCCATGCATTCCGTCAAAATAAGCTCCCTATGAAATATTTTTTCCATCTTGGATCCTTCACTTTCATTTCTCCTCTTTGTATGGCCCCTCATTAAAAGCCTATATTACAACTTTTTTACCCTCAAAAGAAGTTTGAATATAACCTGTGCCGCATCAATAATGATAATACCATAGCCCTAAGAGATAACGTCGTGAGCCACACACCCAAAATTTAGGAAAACCAAAAAGCAACAAAAGGAGGAAAGCTGAGTGAACCATACCTAGGAAAGCAAAAGACTCAAGCACAAAAGTAAAGCGGATCTGCAGTGACCATCAAAATAAGAATGCTACCAAATAAATCAAGCGAAAGACTCAAGCACAAAAGTAATGGTATGCGAAAACCTGATTTGTTGTTGTAAGTGCTAGAAAAAAAAATTGCGATCAAAGAGCTTTATATTACTCGGGACTGATACAATCGTTCTCAGTAACATCTGCAATGAACTATGGTTTATAATTTACCCATAGACATCTCCTTCTTTCAGCAGTAGGCCTACTAGCACACCGATGGGCTGCTACATTAGCATATCTAGATATGTAACTGATGCTAAAACTAGTGAAGAAAGCACTAAGCTCTTTTACCTCCTGAGTTATACTGGCAATTTCAGATCTGCAATCCCAGGTTCCTTCATTAACTTAACCACCTCTTGAGCATTAGATTCAATTTCAACTAGGTGATAACCCCTCTCGTCCGCCAACTGAACAGAACCACGGATAGCCAGAGCTTCCATTGCCATCGGACTAGCAGCATGAGGATACCAGAGAGCTTGTGCCACAATCAGCACAATTAAGCATCAAGTTTGTATACTCTGAGCCCTACTTCAGTTTAATTTCTCCTCTCAATACAAACCCTGTAACAGAGTTTGCAAAGTAAAAAAAAACGAAATTACAACGAGTCAAGCCATTCTTGCATTCCTTTCCATCAAGCTCAGTTTAGTTCTTTGCATCTTGATGCCCAAAGTGTTTGAAAGCTCTAATGCATTCAGCAAGGCATAATGCTTCCCCCTCAAAGATGATGTCATTCTTATGGTTCCAAATGTTCCAGCAACCAATCAGCATGATTTCTGTACTACTTAAAAAGAACGGGAGTGTTCCGTCGTCAATCATCGACCATGGTACGTCGTCCTCTCACTTCTTCCGTCGCCCCCTTATGGGCCTGGCCCAATTTCATTTAGAAGCTCGACTCGGTTATCTTTCTTTTCTCCCTCACCCAGCGAGCGCAACACCAAAACAGAGTTGCCTCTAGCTCTAGGGTTTCCCTGCCGCCACTCGGCCAATCTCCGGCGGCTGGCACCGCCTACTTCCTCCGGCGGGAGGAACTGAAGCCTCGTCTCGCGGTTCCTCCTCTTGAAGCTGTACCGGAAGGTGAGTGTGTTGATGTTGGAGGCCGTATACGGCGGCTCCTCCGGATCGATGTCGCCATGGACCACAGGAAGGACTCCATCGATCTCCTCCTCGCGAGCCGCTGCCTCGACCGCAGCGTCCCCTTGGCACCTGCGTCACGACCATCTCCCGCCCCATATTCTGTACGACGATGACGGTTGCCAGAACTGGGACGTCTGCACCTAGGGCCTTCGCTGCCTCTCACGGATCTGGGGAGCTACAACAGGCTAACAGCATACATGCCACATCGCAAAATCGGGGAGTGCATGTCGCACCAAGTGGAGTTGTCCATGACTTGACCAGACTGACGCCGTGTTCGCCATATTCTGAGATGCCCGTGCGCGACGCGGGGTCATCTCTAAGGAAGACAAGGCCTCCGCCTCCAACAGGCTCAGTTCTCCTCTTCCTCATCAAAACTTGCATGCATCTCATTATTTGAGAAATAGGTTCCTGATCAAGGGGATGTGTCATGGGTAAAATAATATTTTAATTGTGCTGTTAGAGGCAGAAAAGGGTATACAATTATGTGATAAAATATTGCCGAAAATAATCAGATTCATTCACTAAGTCATGGGTAAAATAAAATTTTAATTGTGCTGCTAGAGGAAGAAAAGGGTATACAACTATGTGATAAAATATTGGCGAAAATAATCAGGTTCATTCACTAATAATGCACCTCAAAATGAGTCTACATTAGTGACTGATAGTTTTTAACTTGGTCATCTAGGAAGGTTGCCCACCACAATGTCAAAGATGATGGTACCAAATGAAAGAACTACCGAGAAAGTGGGGGACATTCAGATTGCCTTTGGCATATTCTTATTTGCATGAAAGAAACTTGATCAAGAGTTGTTGACGCAACAATTGTGGCAACATCTTCCCGATGTTGCGCATAAAGCTTACCAATAACTCCTACTGAAATCCAAGTCGAAACTATCATCTTCCCGCTATTGAAAAAACAGCTTACCTATTACTCCTAACTGAAATCCAAGTGAAACAGGTTGAATCTATATGATTAATTTCCATCTCTTCAAGTTCAGCAAACTGCATGAAAAATATTAGAATTTCATATGAGATAATAGAACCGAGTACTTCACCACATCTCTGACAGTTTATACTTTGGTAGAATGATTTATTCAGTCATACAATTCAGCTAACACCAATGAAACATTCCTAAAAGGCCCTAGATCTTTTAGTACACTTGCTAATATTATTTATCTGTATGCTCTTGTTATGCGAACAGAACGCATATTAGTTTTGTGATGGGTGCTGGTGCAGACCGGTTCAATAATTCTGCATATTTGTTGCTCATGTTTTCTCAATCAGGTAAACTTATTTTTAGATCACTGATGTTCTACTTAAATTTATATTGTCACTGACATCATGGCCTCATGATCTTAACCACACAGAGGTTTGTCAGCTCTTGAAAAAATCAAGCAACCAATTACAGATTTCATTTTCTTACGGTTAGTTTCATGAAAACCATTTACATGTAGAACTCTGTTAATGGTTGGAAGCCAAAGCTTGTCAGCACTCACCACTGCAATATATAATTATCCATAATCATTAATATACGATGTAATCATTAACTTGAACAACTTGTTTTGAATGCAGAAACAACCAAATTGGGGTCAATCCGACAATACCTGAATGGATCTGGGCTAAGAATAAAACAAATCAAAATTTTGCGAAGGAAGAGAAGATGTGAACTGGCTACTACTCAGCCACATGCATGTGGTTGTATTCCCTTGCCTCACTTCAGCTTTGACAATGTTGTCGAGCTTGCTTGGTGCTCTGAGGTGTTTTTTTTTCAAGAGCACGAAGAGAATTGCGCGTCTTCCTTGTTAAGATAGAAAGAGAGTTTTGTTTACAAGATTAGAACCATGAGACAACAATCACATGCTCTGAGGTGTTGTGGCATTGGTGTGGTGCTGGACGCGTTGGGCGTAGGGGTGGACTAACGAGCTGCTCGGATCGTTAAGGCTCGGCTCGTCAAGCTCGTGATCGTTAAGGCTCGAATCGTTTTTTTTAAACAGAAGG
This sequence comes from Lolium multiflorum, assembly GCA_030979885.1. Classification (NCBI taxonomy): domain Eukaryota; kingdom Viridiplantae; phylum Streptophyta; class Magnoliopsida; order Poales; family Poaceae; genus Lolium; species Lolium multiflorum. The sequence continues at coordinate 211,382,549 of CM061748.1, forward strand.
CCATAAATAAAGCACACACATCGAACATAGTCTTACAAAGCACCCACACATAGTTCGCCCTAAGGCACACAACAGGTCAGTCCCGACCCACATCACGGAGAGATACAAGAGTGCGAGACAAAGCACTCCCAGCCAGCACACACACAGCTACCACCAGGATAGATAGATAGATAACTAAGGAAGTCCATGATGTAGCCAAAGCCTGAGATCTCCGCTACTCAGCTCGCAGTCTCGCATAAAGTCTCCTGACGTCGTCCACCGCCGCGTCCAGCATCGCCCGATCCCTCTGTCTGACCAGAACCCTCCAGCACTGCATATGTATCAACATGTGGTAAAAGACATCAGCCGGGTGTCCGATCAACTTTCCTTCAATGGTAAGCTTGTTGCGGATAGTCCACAAGGACCAGCATTGGGCTGCGAACGTAAACCAAACTAGCCTACGCATCGGGCCGTAAAGGCCTTGGGCGATTGCAATGAACTCCCCCGGCCCGGCGGGGTTCCAGTCACAGTGGAGGAGTTCCCTAACCCCCGCCCACATCATTCTGGCGATGGGACAGGAGAAGAAGATGTGGTTACAATCTTCCACCTCCTGACAAAGCGCACACCTCCCATCCGAAGGTCCATGTCTTTTAGCAACTTGGTCACATGAGGGAAGGCGTCCTCGGATAAGTTGACACAAGAAGACCTTGATCTTGGGAGGAACCCTAGTGCGCCAGGCCTCCTTGAAGCAGGTCACCGACGCCCCCTGTGTCAGTGCCAGATAGACTGAGTTGGTAGTGAAGGAACCAGAAGCGTCAATGGACCAGGAGACCGTGTCCTCCTCGATCCCTGGCTGCCATCCCATGGCCTCCCGACACAGGTTGTCCCATTCCACCACTTCAGCCGTGCCAAAAGGACGCCGAAACTCAACACACCATACCCCCGGGTTCTCAACCCGTGGTGCCGCATCAGCGACTGATATCAGCGGATCAGTGCAGCAGCTAAAGAGGCGGGGGAACCTAGCCATGAAGGGTCCCCGGCCCGTCCACCAGTCAAACCAGAACCTCGTGCGTCACCCATTTCGCGCCACATGTTTGGCTCCCAGCTTGAAATACCATTTTATCTTTTGGATGGAATTCCAGAACTGGGAGCCTTTTGTGGGCACTGTACCATCAAAGAGGTCCCGACCCCTCAGGTACTTAGCACGAATGATGTCTGCCCAGAGACCCTCGGCGTCCTGGTAGAGCTTCTAAATCCATTTGAGCATCAGGGCGATGTTCATGAGTTTGGTGTTGAGGATTCCCAATCCTCCGAACGACTTAGGTTTACACACCGTAGCCCAGTCTACCATGTGGTACTTTCGTTTGTTGCCCACTCCTTCCCAAAAGAAGCGGCAACGCAGTTTGTCCATGGCCTTGTGCGTACTATCAAAGAGCATGTATAGGCTCATGGCAAACTGCGGAAGGCTGGAAAGACAAGAGTTGGTCAGCTCCAGCCTACCCGCCGACGCGAGGAACAGTCCTTGCCAGGGGTCAACCCTATGCCCAATTTTCTCTGGCAAGAAGTTCCAATCCGCTACCCTAAGCGGCTTGTCACTAATAGGCAAGCCCAGATACTTAATCGGGAACTCCCCCCTTTTGCAGTTAAGCAAGCTCGCAACCCGGTGTTGGAGCTCCAGGGTGACCCCTGTCACCACCACCTCACTCTTGTCAAAGTTGATTTTGAGCCCCGACATATTCTCAAAGCAGAGGAGAATAGTCTTAAGGTTCGCAATCCCTACCCCCGTAGGTCTGATTAACACCATAGTGTCGTCCGCATACTGGAGATGCGAAACCCCTCCTGGGATGAGGTGCGGGATCACACCCTCAATGTGTCCCGCGGAGCTAGCCTTTGCCAGAATGGCTGCAAGCCCGTCCACCATGAAGTCAAACAGAATCGGGGAGAGAGGGTCGCCTTGCCGAACTCCCCTAGTGTTACGGAAGAACGGCCCAATCTCTCCATTGACGTTAATGGCAGTCTGGCCACCCTTGACCAACTGCAGCAACCGGTGCACCACCCCCGCGGAGAATCCTTTCCGGAGGAGAATCTCCTGTAGGAAGTCCCAGTTGACCCTATCATAAGCCTTTTCGAAATCCAACTTAAGGAGCAAGCCCTCTTGCTTCCCCACTCTGAGTTCATGTGCAATCTCATGCAGAGCAAGAGCACCCTCGTGCAGACATCTCCCTTTGATGAAAGCCGATTTGCTCCGATCAATCGTCCTATGCGCAAGTGGAGCTAATCTAATCGCGTACGCCTTGGCCACAAACTTGAAGATGACGTTAATAAGTGCAATAGGCCGAAACTGTGTGATCCGATCCGCCCCCTTAACCTTCGGGATAAGCGAGATAATCCCAAAATTAAGGCGAGGCTCGAATCGTTAAGCTCGTTAAGAATAACAAGCTGAAATCATTGTTCAGCTCGACTCGTTATGTTCTTGCGAGCGCTCGCGAGCAGCTCGTTAAGGATCGTTAAGGAGGCAATGTAAAGCAAACATGTGTGCATTGCCTGGTGAGGAAGAGCAGAAGCATAGGTTTTTAGATCCTACTATAGGAGTTTCAAGCATGGTTAAAGAGCACTATTTTGCTTGGCCCCTTCTTGCCAAATATTTGAGATAACTAAAGGGACTCACTGTCAAAACTGGTGAAGCATAGGTTGTTGCCGATCTTAACGAGTAGCTCACGAGCATAGTCAGCTCAATAGTTTAGCTCGTTAACCTTAACGAGCAAAAACTGCTGCTCAGCTCGGCTCATTAACAAAACAAGCCGAGCTCAAACGAGTCGAACAAGCGAGCACTCATTTAACTCGCCGAGCTTCGAGCTTTTTGTCCAGCCCTAGTTGGGCGTCTCTGAAGAGCAAGTGCGTGATGCCCTCTTGGAAGGTAAACTGATGGCTTGTTATATCCTACATTTTGTAGATATTGTTTGCTCTGTTCTGTCATTGATGTTTGTCAAAGTGCTATGATGTTTGTGGATATTTTACACCTATCGGCTTGTCTGCACCAACATTCTAAGTAGTAAAGGTTTTTCTAATTCTTTGAAAGATAGCGCAATCTCTGGCCCTCCTTCGTCCTAGCACTACCGTCTGCCTTCATCCTAGCGTGCTGTAGAGGCGCCGTGCATGGACTCACCACCTTTACGCCGTGTTCTGTGCCAGGACTCGCCACCGTTACTTTATGTGCCATTGGGATTCATTTTGGAGAGGAAAGATGTTACCGCGGCAACCTACCCTCTGTGCGTCACACGCGCCTGTCCCTCTGTGCACCGACACCGACGAACCAGGGTCTGAGGCTGCACTACCAGTTTACTGAGTGGCAGAAGTTTGCCATTCTTGTGTCCATTTATCAAGGATCATTTGATAACATATGATGAGGTGAGATATATAGTGCTGGTATTACTCACTCAGCTAAATCGTTTGGTCCAATTTGGTAGTTTAAACTGACAAAATAGAATTCAGTATATCCTTCTTTAGGGTAATGCTAGCTGCCTGTCAAAGTCCTCTTTCAGCTTTTATTTAGTCCTTATAAATTGATGAAAACATCAGTGGCCTATAAATGTAGTGTTCTATCTATCATTACCACATTTCCAAAGTTCAACATGATAGCTTTTACTGCAACACATAGCAAGTCACTGATGCATATCCAACAGTAGGTTTCTTCGTTGGCACTAACCTTATGTTGACACTAAGATTTATTCTTGAGGTGTAACAATAATTCTGCCCAAATGAAACACAATGAGTGGAGGATTCCCTATTTCTTTATTACATGCTTTCAAATAAAAGGGGGCCTTTTTATATTGTCACTGGCATACTGTGTACTCTTCCATAGTTTATAGAAGAGCCTAATTAATTAAATATATATATAACATATTGATCGCTGTAATATGCATTTTAACTGCATTTGATGCAACATGTAGAAGTTCATTGTTTGTTTGCAACTACTGTGAAGTGAAATATTTGGGGACGCTATTAAATTTGTAATTGAAGGTTAACATTGCTTAGTGTGATCATATCAACACATGTAGAGTTTCCGATCCATTTAGCACATGATTTCTGGAGCATTTAGCTCATGCCACATTCTTGGTTGTGGTCTGTGGGAACCTGTATTGTTGCATACTTGGATGTGCCACTTAGTACATGGATCATTTTCTTGCAAGTATCACATTTAGTAACCAACCTGTCTCATGTGCTAGCATATATTGTACCTGCATTCTGTTTCAAAATGCTAGAAGAAAACTGGGAAATACACTTGCATCATTTAATTAGGACAACAAAAATGGGTTATCATTTTTTGTTCAGAATTATCTAAAGGTTTGCAAATATCTACTTCAGTCAAGAATCTTTCTGGTCAGCCATGGCTTATAGTTCGACAAATATTATGATCCTCTACCTGGAACATAGTAAGTATCATTTATGGTATGTATTCATGTCCGGCCTAAAAATATCATGTTTTTGGGTGTTGTTAGGCAATCGTCCGGCCCTCCATGAGGACACTTAGTCCAAGTCACCTTGCTTATGTGTTTTTATATGTTTACTGGTTTCTCAATATATTTATTGTACCTTTTGGTTTCTGTAAATAAAATGTACAATATTTTCTTATGTATTGTAATAGAATTAAATCTATGATAAGAACATTTCCCTCATTGCATATTATTGTGTCAGCCTTTATTTTAACATGGCACTCCCTCCGTTCGAGTGGTGGGGATGCTAGCATGCAGGTACATGGTGTCCGACGTTAATTAAATTAAATTAGAACGGAAGAAGTGCATCTTAGTTTTCCCTTGCAATTGGCTTATTAAGATTTGTATACCAGTTGAATGCTTCATAAATTCTAGAGATGTCTAATGTTAATGGTTTATTTTGTAGTACTAAGGATGATGAATTCCATGGTCATATAATTTAAAGCTCTAAAATATGGGCTTTGACAAATTACCCTCTCTTGGTTCTTAGTCATGTAAAGTGATCTCTTAATTGGTACATATCTCTACTACTAACACAGATGCCAGGTTCCGTTTTCCCCCTCCGAGTATTTTGCTCGGCCCTTTGTCAATATCAAGTATTTTGCATTTTTTCCCTCATGAAATGGTAATCAAACCAGCTACGCCCTTCCACCTTATCACTTTGTGAAATCCATATTCGTGTAAGCCATTTGAAGTTCTGGTGAAAAAGGATAATGTATCTGTTACATGGACCAGTTACCAGGGAAGCAGATGCCAGCAGTTAACTGCTTGAGGTTAATGAGCTAGAGGAGAATCTTGAAGTACATCTATATATTTCTCACATTGTATAATCCGTACCATAACAAACTTGTAGCTGCGTGTTTTATCTACCTTGGATATAACATAGGCGACATGTGAAATCTAACAAAAACGGATCAAACCAAACCATATTTCTAAGAATTTTGAAGTAGTATTGGCTGATAGAATGAAATCTAAGAAGCTTAAAAGGCTCCTTTCCCTCTGTTCTCTTTCAATCAAAATTTTAGACTAAAATCTTGTTCCACGTTAGTCTATATTTTAGCTTCGTATAATTAACAACAAGAAAACCGAAGATTCCTTACTCTCTCTTGGATGTCGTTAATTTTATTGTACTCCATCCGTACAGGTTTATAAGGGTTACACATAGTTTTAAAAAAAGTTAGACCGCTAATTTAATCATCAAAATATGAATTATATCTCACAGAAATTAAAACAGAAGTGTTAAATGACTTACTAATTGATTCTAAAAAAATTAGTATACATGTGATGGGAAAATAAATTTGCGCACCCGTAGCAACGCACGGGCATTTAACTAGTCATTGAAAAAAGCAAGGCACGCGAAGGACGGCAGGAAAGGCGACGGTTTTGACAAAAATAATAGCCAAGAAACCTCTATCACAAGAATGGCTCGGTTTACCTGTTGCTTTCCTTTCGTACCTTGATTCCGTACGCACTTGAGTCGGCTTCACAATTGTTGGCTCTACCTGTTGGTCTCAAGGAATTAAACCCAGGACGAGCAGAACCCTATTTTTGTTGGCAGACCAGGAACAAAACAGTGGCATGAGATGTTATCTTAATCTCCCCCTCTCTTTTTGTTCCCTTGCAATCCTGCATTCGTGTTTACTGAAGAGTCATGAGTTGCTCGTAAGCTACAACATCTCCATCGACATCCTCGAGGTCTCCAGGGTCGCCGGCATCCCGCCACCACCTCCTCCTCCCCCGCCGCCTCCACCCTCTAATGGCCGCAATGATGGCTCCCGGGATGGCCGGCGCAACCGTCCTCGGCGCGAGTATCGCAGGCTCTCTCGGGAGACTCCCTCCCATGGTCGTTCCTCGTCCAGCCTCAGCTCTGCTGATAATCGCGGCGCGCCGTCAAGTCATGGTCGTCAGTGTTAGATGTATCTATCTGTATATTGTAGTTTCCCCATATGTTAGGGGGCTTTCTGCATATGTGCACCTGTACATGTACTATATATTGTGGCCTTTGGCCCCCTGGTAATACAACAAGCATATTACCTAACATGGTATCAGAGCCGAAACTGGTTCTCTAAATTTTCCCGACGTTGCTTGTCCGTCGCCCTTCGTCTCTCCGCTCCCGTCGCCTTTCGTCCTCCTGCTCTTGGCCCGCCCGCGCCGGATTCTCCTGCTCTTGTCCCGCCCGCGCCGGATCTCCTGCTCTTGGCCCGACGCCTGCCCCCGCTCGGCCGATCCAGACGCCAGGCCCGACGCCTCCTGCTCCGCTCGGCCGATCCGATCCAGACGCCAGGCCCGACGCCCTCCAGCGATCCGGCCGCCCGACGCCCTGCGTCGATCGCTGCCCGCCCGCCTGCTCCGATTTCCCTGCTACCTGCATCGATCGCCCGCCCGCCCGCCCGATTTCCCTTCTTCCTGGCTCTGCTCCAATTTCCCTGCTCCCTCCCTGGCTGCCCCGATTTCCCTTCTTCCTGGCTGCCGCGTCCTCCTGCTTTCCGATCGACCCGAGATCGATTTCCTTGCCTGGCCGTGAGTTGACTTCCGGCTGAAAAAAAAAACAGAGCTATGTCTTCCTCGGGCTATGTTGCGATCCCTCGTTGCCCGGTGATTTTCGATGGCGCGAATTACCCTGATTTCGCTGCCTTTATGCACGTCCACATGCGCGGTCTTCGTCTTTGGGGTGTGCTTTCTGGCGAGGTCTCCTGTCCGCCGCGCCCCGTTGCTCCTACGGTGCCTGTTGCACCGCCACCTGTTGCCCTTGCCCCTGATGCTACTCAGGCGGATAAGGATGCAGCCAAGAGTGCTGATGACACTGCTCTGGCTGATTATGACCGGAAGGTCCAGGACCACTCTACTGCCGTTGCGACTTACCGGCTGGATCTGACTGAGTACACTCAGTGGATTGATGAGGATGCTCGTGCTGCTGCTGTTCTCACCTCCAGTGTTCTGCCTCAGTATGCTGCTGAGTTTATGGGTCTTCCCACCGCTGCTGCTCAGTGGGCTTTTCTTCGTCAGCGCTATCAGCCGTCTGGGGATGCTCTCTACCTGTCTGTGGTCCGCCAGGAGCATGCCCTTCAGCAGGGTGATTCTACTATTGATGAGTTCTACACTCAGAGTGCTGCTATTTGGCGTCAGCTTGATTCTCTCCGTACAGCTGTGTGTGCCACCTGTCCCTGCTGTCTGACTGTGCGCGCACTACAAGAAAAGTTGCCATGGCCGACGAAGTTGAAGTCGCGCCGTGGTTGCTGGTGTACCATGGCCGACGATTTTGGTCCCTCCGTGGTGCATGTCAAAACTTTTTTTTCTCGTTTTTGAGGCCACCTAGCCCGACGAAAGCGGCCAAAACGTGGCGTATGGTGGCCCGGGACGTGGTGCATCTCGAAATCTCGGGTTCGCCGGCCGAGTCAACGCAAATCCGCACCGCCGAGGGATGTAGGGCCCAGATGGCAGCCTCTCTGGCATTTTTTTTCTACATCGCGCCATCTCGTTCAACGAGCCGTTTACGATGCAGGATCATGGGTCCCGCATGTCATCCTCTATGAACCAAAATTCTTTCTATTCTTGGATTTTTTTGACCCCCTGATTTCTGGCTACTTCTTTTTCTTTTGATCCCTTGCCGCCTTGGAAACGTTGAGACCGCTGTGCTAAATGGACCCGCATGTCATCCTCTATGTGCAATCAACTTTCTTTTCTTGGAGTTTTTTTGGCACCTCAAATTTGGTCACTTGCCTTTTTCTTTCGATCCTCGCCTCTCAAACGGTGATACCGCTGCTTAACGGGACCCGCATGTCATCCTCTATGTACTATAAAACTTTCTTTTCTGGATTATTTTTGGCACCTCAAATTTGGTCACTTGCCTTTTTCTTTCGATCCCCTGCCGCCTCTCAAACGGTGATACCGCTGCTGCTAACTGGGACCCGCATGTCATCCTCTATGTACTATAAAACTTTCTTTTCATCGATTATTTTTGGCACCTCAAATTTGGTCACTTGCCTTTTTCTTTCGATCCCCTGCCGCCTCTCAAACGGTGATACCGCTGCTGCTAATGGGACCCGCATGTCATCCTCTATGTACTATAAAACTTTCTTTTCTTGAATTATTTTTGGCTCCTCATATTTTTTCACTTGCCTTTTTCTTTCGATCCCCTGCCGCCTCTCAAACGGTGATACCGCTGCTGCTAAATGGGACCCGCATGTCATCCTCTATGTACTATAAAACTTTCTTTTCTTGGATTTTTTTGGCACCTCATATTTCGTCACTTGACTTTTTCTTTCGATCACCTGCTGCCTCTCAAACGGTGATACCGCTGCTGCTAAATGGGACCCGCATGTCATCCTCTATGTACTATAAAACTTTCTTTTCCTGGATTTTTTTGGCACCTCATATTTGGTCACTTGCCTTTTTCTTTTGATCCCTGCCGCCTCTCAAACGTTGATACCGCTGCTGCTAAATGGGACCCGCATGTCATCCTCTATGTACTATAAAACTTTCTTTTCTTGGACTTTTTTGGCACCTCATATTTGGTCACTTGACTTTTTCTTTCGATCCTCGCTGCCTCTCAAACGGTGATACCGCTGCTGCTAAATGGGACCCGCATGTCATCCTCTATGTACTATAAAACTTTCTTTTCTTGAATTATTTTTGGCTCCTCATATTTTTTCACTTGCCTTTTTCTTTCGATCCCCGCCGCCTCTCAAACGGTGATACCGCTGCTGCTAAATGGGACCCGCATGTCATCCTCTATGTACTATAAAACTTTCTTTTCTTGAATTATTTTTGGCTCCTGATATTTTTTCACTTGCCTTTTTCTTTCGATCTCATGCCACGTTTGAAACGTTGAGGAACCTGCTGCTCATGGGACCCGCATGTCATCCTCTATGTACTATAAAAGTTCATTTTCTTGGTTTTTTTTCACCATCTGATTTTTGGCAATTTCTTTTTTCTTTTGATCCCCGCCTCTCAAACGCTGATACCGCTGCTGCTAAATGGGACCCGCATGTCATCCTCTATGTACTATAAAACTTTCTTTTCTTGAATTATTTTTGGCTCCTCATATTTGGTCACTTGCCTTTTTCTTTCGATCTCATGCCAAGTTTGAAACGTTGAGGAACCTGCTGGCTCATGGGACCCGCATGTCATCCTCTATGTACTATAAAAGTTTATTTTCTTTATTTTTTTCACCCTCTGATTTTTGGCTATTTCCTTTTTCTTTTGATCCCCGCCGCCTTGAAACGTATGGTAAGCTGCTGACTCATGGGACCCGCATGTCATCCTCTATGTACAATCAACTTTCTTTTTCTTTTGATCTCAAGCCGCATTTGAAACGCTGAGACCGCTGCTGCTAAATGGGACCCGCATGTCATCCTCTACGTACAATAAAGTTTCTTTTCTTGGATTATCTTTGGCTCCTGATATTTTGTCACTTGCCTTTTTCTTTCGATCTCATGCCGCCTTTGAAACGTTGAGTAAGCTGCTGGCTCATGGGTCCCGCATGTCATCCTCTACGAACAATAAAAGTTTCCTTTCTTGGAGTTATTTTTTACCCCTAATTTCTGGCTATTTGCCTTTTTCTTTTGATCTCCTGCCCCCTCTGAAACAATGAGGACGCTGTTGGCAGGTCGGTCCCACATGTCATCCTCTATGAACAATAAAAGTTTCCTTTGATGGATTTATTTTGAACCCCTCATTAATTTCTGGATATTTCCCCTGCCGCCTTGGAATCGTTGAGGATGCTGCTGCCTCATGGGTCCCGCATGTCATCCTCTCAGAACGGTAAATGTTTATTTTCTTGGATTTTGTGACCAAACGATTTTTGGCTTATTTTTTCTTTCGATCACCTGCAGCCTTTAAAACGTTGAGGACGCCGCTGGCTCACGGGTCCCACATGTCAACCTCTATGAACAATAAACGCTGAGGATGTTGCTGCCTCATGGGTCCCGCATGTCATCCTCTCAGAACGAAAATGTTTCTTTTCTTGGATTTTTTACCAACAGATTTTTGGTTTATTTTTTCTTTCCATCCCCTGCCGCCTTTAAAACGTTGACGACGCTGTTGGCTCATGGGTCCCCGATGTCAGCCTCCCCGTACAAGAAACATATGATATCTTGATTATTTTGCAGACAATAAACAATGTATTGCGCTCTGAGCTATTTCAAACGGATAATTAAATCTTTATTTTTACATAAACAAACTTATATGTTGAATCTCCTTGTTTTTTTGTCTTTGCGAAGCATAGGACTTTCCTGTTTTTTTAGAAAATTCGGAACTTTCCTGTTTTGGAGTGGGCTGAAATTGTACGAGTCAAAAGGCCAAGCAGGATAGTTCGAAAGCCCAGATGTCCAGATGCAGCCCAATTGAAATCTTTCTTCTTGGATTTTTTTCACCCCCTGATTTCTGGCTACTTCATTTTTCTTTTGGTCCTGTGCCGCCTTGGAAACGTTGAGACCGCTGCTGCAAAATGGGACCCGCATGTCATCCTCTACGTACAATAAAATTTCTTTTCTTGGATTATTTTTGGCTCCCGATATTTGGTCACTTGCCTTTTTCTTTCGATCCCGTGCAGCCTCTCAAACGGTGATACCGCTGCTGCAAAATGGGACCCGCATGTCATCCTCTACGTACAATAAACTTTCTTTTCTTGGATTATTTTTGGCTCCTGATATTTGGTCACTTGCCTTTTTTCTTTCGATCTCATGCCACGTTTGAAACTTTGAGGAACCTGCTGGCTCGTGGGACCCGCATGTCATCCTCTATGTGCTATAAAAGTTTATTTTCTATGGTTTTTTTTCACTCTCTGATTTTTGTCTATTTCCTTTTTCTTTTGATGCCCTGCCGCCTTGGAAACGTTGAGTAAGCTGCTTACACATGGGACCCGCATGTCATCCTCTATGTACAATCAAGTTTCTTTTCTTGAATTATTTTTGGCTCCTGATATTTCGTCACTTGCCTTTTTCTTTCGATCTCATGCCACGTTTGAAACGTTGAGGAACCTGCTGGCTCATGGGACCCGCATGTCATCCTCTATGTGCTATAAAAGTTTGTTTTCTTGGATTTTTTTCACCCTTTGATTTTTGGCTCCTGATATTTCGTCACTTGCCTTTTACTTTTGATCCCCTGGCCCCTTTGAAACGTTGAGTAAGCTGCTGGCACATGGGACCCGCATGTCAACCTCTATGTCCATCAACTTTCTTTTCTTGGATTTTTTTTGACCCCCTACTTTCTAGCTACTTTCTTTTTCTTTTGATCTCAAGCCGCATTTCAAACATTGAGACCGCTGCTGCAAAATGGGACCCGCATGTCATCCTCTATGTACAATAAATCTTTGATTATTTTTGGCACCTCATATTTGGTCACTTGCGTTTTTTTCTTTCGATCTCATGCCACCTTTGAAACGTTGAGTAAGCTGCTGGCTCATGGGTCCCCCATGTCATCCTCTACGAACAATAAAAGTTTCCTTTCTTGGAGTTATTTTTGCCCCCTAATTTCTGGCTACTTCCTTTTTCTTTTGATCCCCGCCGCCTTTGAAACGTTGAAAACTTTCTTTTCTTTGATTATTTTTGGCTCCTGATATTTGGTCACTTGCCTTTTTCTTTCGATCTCATGCCACGTTTGAAACGTTGAGGAACCTGCTGGCTCATGGGACCCGCATGTCATCCTCTATGTGCTATAAAACTTTCCTTTGTTGGATTTTTTTTCACCCTCTGATTTTTGGCTTGCCTTTTTCTTTTGATCCCCTGCCCCTTTGAAACGTTGAGTAAGCTGCTGGCTCAAGGGACCCGCATGTCATCCACTATGTACTATAAAACTTTCTTTTCTTGGATTTTTTTGGCACCTCATATTTGGTCACTTGCCTTTTTCTTTCGATCGCCTGCCGCCTCTCAAACGTTGATACAGCTGCTGCTATATGGGACCCGCATGTCATCCTCTATGTACATTCAAGTTTCTTTTCTTGGACTATTTTTGGCTCTTGATATTTGGTCACTTGCCTTTTTCTTTCGATCTCATGCCACGTTTGAAACGTTGAGGAACCTGCTGCTAAATGGGACCCTCATGTCATCCTCTATGTCCATCAACTTTCTTTTCTTGGATTATTTTGAGCCCCTAATTTCTAGCTACTTTCTTTTTCTTTTGATCTCAAGACGCATTTGAAACATTGAGACCGCTGCTGCAAAATGGGACCCGCATGTCATCCTCTATGTACAATAAATCTTGGATTATTTTTGGCTCCTGATATTTGGTCACTTGCCTTTTTCTTTTGATCACCTACCGCCTTTGAAACGTTGAGGATTCTGCTGGCTCATGGGTCCCGCATGTCATCCTCTACGAACAATAAAAGTTTCCTTTCTTGGAGTTATTTTTTACCCCTAATTTCTGGATATTTGCCTTTTTCTTTTGATCCCCCCCCTTTGAAACGATGAGGACGCTGTTGGCAGGTCGGTCCCACATGTCATCCTCTATGAACAATAAAAGTTTCCTTTGGTGGATTTATTTTTGACCCCTAATTAATTTCTGGTTATTTCCTTTTTTCTTTTGATCCCTGCCGCTTCTCAAACGGTGATACCGCTGATGCTAAATGGGACCCGCATGTCATCCTCTATGTACTATAAAACTTTCTTTTCTTGGATTTTTTGGCACCTCATATTTGGTCACTTGCCTTTTTCTTTCGATCGTGCCGCCTCTCAAACGTTGATACAGCTGCTGCTAAATGGGACCCGCATGTCATCCTCTATGTACAATAAAGTTTCTTTTCTTGGATTATCTTTGGCTCCTGATATTTGGTCACTTGCCTTTTTCTTTCGATCTCATGCCGACTTTGAAACGTTGAGGCTGCTGGCTCATGGGTGCCGCATGTCATCCTCTATGAACAATAAAAGTTGGGGATGTCTATTTGTCAGCTGACTGATTTTCAATTCAGCGTAAGTCAGTTTTTCTTCAAATTATAAGACGGCACATGGCATAGGCAAAAATCAGTCAAGCCCATAAAAAAAGAATTTTACCAAGCCTTGTATGTGGGCTAAATCCCTATAATTAGCAACAGACAAACAAGTTGCAAACAGAAAAAAAATCCATAATACATGATTTAAAGACCTTAAAACGTTGTTTGGCGAAAATTACATGTTTTGTATTATGTAAACATAGTTGTAATGGACTGTAAACTGTGAGATGGGGAAACTGAAAGAAAATCGTCTACATGATTTGAAAGTAAAATTACAGACTTGTTTGCCTAATTTTACATGTTCCAAATCATGTAAATACCAGTGTAATGGACTGTAATTCGTCATATACAAATTTACACAAAAAGTTCAGTAAATATCTATCCGCTGACTTAGTCATGCACGCGTTTTACATCCAAAACCTCCCGACACAAACGTGTGCAGCTATAGCAGATGGCTAAGTACGGTACACAGTGGCTCAGAGAAACACGTGCAAGTCCACAATCGCGATGCCTAATTGGTTGGACAGAAATTCGACTGATGGCCAAAAAAGAATAAGTCGACTGTTTCTTAGCAAATCCTAAAAGTTTCCTTTGTTGGATTTATTTTTTACCCTCTGATTTTCGGCTATTTCCTTTTTCTTTTGATCCCCTGCCGCCTTAGAATAGTTGAGGATGCTGCTGCCTCATGGGTCCCGCATGTCATCCCCTCAGAAAGGTAATTGTTTCTTTTCTTGGTTTTGTTTACCAACTGATTTTTGGCTTATTTTTTCTTTCGATCTCCTGCCGCCTTGAAAACGTTGACGACGCTGCTGGCTCATGGGTCCCCAATGTCAGCCTCCCCGTACTGCAAATCCTCTTTATGCAAAGGTTGAGGATGCTGCTGCCTCAAGGGTCCCGCATGTCATCCTCTTAGAACGATAAATGTTTATTTTCTTGGATTTTTACCAACTGATTTTTGGTTTATTTTTTCTTTCGATCCCCTGCCGCCTTTAAAACGTTGACGACGCTGCTGGCTCATGGGTCCCCGATGTCAGCCTCCCCGTACAAGAAACATGTGATATCTTGATTATTTTGCAGACAATAAACAGTGTATTTCGCTCTGAGCTATTTCAAAGGGATAAATTAAATCTTTGTTTTTACATAAACAAACTTATATGTTGAATCTCCTTGCTTTTTGTTTTTGCCAAGCATAGGACTTTCCTGTTTTGGAGTGGGCTTAAATTGTACGAGTCAAAAGGCTTCCAGCACGATAGTTCGAAGGCCCAGATGTCCAGATGCAGCCCAATTGAAATCTTTCTTTTCATGGATTTTTTGACACCCTGATTTCTGGCTACTTCCTTTTTCTTTTGATCCTGTGCCGCCTGGAAACTATGAGACCGCTATTGCAAAATGGGACCCACATGTCATCCTCTATGTACAATAAAAGTTTCTTTTCGTGGATTATTTTTGGCTCCTGATATTTGGTCACTTGCCTTTTTTCTTTCGATCCCGTGCAAAATGGGACCCGCATGTCGTCCTCTATTTACAAAAGAAGTTTCCTTTCTTGGAGTTATTTTTTACCCTAATTTGTGGCTACTTCATTTTTTTTTGATTCCCTGCCGCCTTTGAAACGTTGAGGACTCTGCTGGCTCATGGGCCCCACATGTCAGCCTCTGTGAACAATAAACCTTTCCTCTGTGAACACTAGCATTGACGAACTGAATGTGAACATGCGTTACAGGCTTTTTTTAGTAAATTTTGTCAACCAATTGCTAGCTTCTGTAAATATCACTAGTAGTACATACATCGCGAAAGCATTAGAATATTAGACCATGTTCACAAGAATAACATCAAGTCTGAACTACATTAACAGAGTGATAAAATATATTAGACCATGCACTAGCCACTTGAACCAAAAGTCCGAACTGATGGAAAGGGCTAGGAGTTGCTCATTCACAACATGGTATCAGAGCCCCAGGTCTCGAGTTCAAATCCTGGCTTTCACATGGTTTTCGCAATTAAGCCTAAAAATTGCTGTTGCCCCCTCTTTAGCCACCGCTGATGCCCTATTTCGGTGTGCTCTTCTTCTTTCACGTGTTGACTCTCTCTTCTCCCGTCACACGCGAGTGGGGGTGTTGTGAAGTGTATAAGTAGATTGCCTAGCCCTTTCCATCAGTTCGAACTTTTGGTTCAAGTGGCTAGTGCATGAATCTTAACAGTTCAGACCAGTACAAAATATAGGGAGTTAAACTAACACTATGCAGAAATTGGCCCTTCTCTTGCATCTATCCCTCTAGCAAAGGGATCAGCCACTGACAAGTCATGTACCAACCAGCTAAGAACACCGTCCGAGCTGAACTTATCTAAGGATGGTAAATATCCAAACTGAAAATCAACATCTCTATAAGCGGTGTTCTTCAGGTCTAGCTGCTTGAACTGGGTATCCCACCAGATCTCCTTGTGATGATATCTTACACCAAAATTCATTACTTTGAGCATTCTAGTGTTCTGTATAAAGAACCTGGAGACAATAACATCATTTCTCCTTCCTCGGTAGTCAGAAATCGAAATTTCTTTGAGGTGGAGATCAAGGCATTCAATGGGACAGGCTGGCTCATTATGCAGCACATGAACCTTATTGCCGGTTCTATAAAACTGCAAAGAAGTCAAATTAAGTAGTCAGTACAATAACAAAGTACTTCATAGCTATCAACTAATGAATATCTCAGGTGAGTTGAATCATGTGTTAATTGAGGACCGTGGAACAACATAATCCCCTGACACGTTCCAATTTGATAGATGCACTTTTTTACATCTGTTATTGTCATTGTAAAGTTGGGGAAAGGTTACCAACATGGGAAACTCCAATCCGCAACTAGTTGCGGGTGCACCCCATTTTTCTTTTGACACTTCCAAGTTTCCAAAAAAAATGTAAACTAAAAGTCTGGACATACATTGTGTTCTATCATGTGCTTCTGTGAAGTTTCATCCAAAAATATGATAATATGTGATCTACACAAAAAAAGAACAAATGATGTGTAAATAGTAAGTCACACTATTTACATATGTCTTCTCTTTTTTACACAGATCACATATTATCATGTGTTTATATGAAACTTCACAGATGCACAAGATACAACACATTGTATGACAAGAAGTTTAGTTTTGAACCAACATAATATAACTCCATTGTGGATGTTCTTCTAGTACAATTGTTCAACTGATCTAGGCTAATAAGTAATAACAGGTTAACTCCATGTAACTCTACAGTTTTTGCTCATAGTGGTAAACAGTTAACAACAACGAATTTACCTGGATATATAGCTTCTCCGTGCAGGGAAAGCATCTAAGAAATGCAAGTAGTTGATCCAGACGAGGGCCGTCAGATTTTAGAACCAAGTTCTTCACTGTGCACAGAGAATTTTCCAAGCTTATGGGCATCATCCTCTACAGGACAATGGTACATATGTCAAAAAAATAACAAAAATGTGAGTTAATTCAACAAGAAGAAGGCTGTTCTACCAAAAAGTTTATGCGTCCAATAACAAGTTGGCAGCCAGGGTACGACGCAAAGCCCAACACCATCAACTTTGGTGCGTTGGCGACCTGGATTAGTAGTGGAACATCATCAACGCATATGACCAATCTCTCGAGGCAAGATGCATCCATAATTTGCACCGTGTCTAACTGAATAAGTTCGGTGGTGTTGCGTTTCCAATAGCTAGCCACACTAATTGTACGAAGATTTGGCATTTGAATGTTGAGTTGGGTGAACCCGTGGACCCCCTCAAGGTGAAGTGCCTCGAGCACAATACAGCGGGTGAACAGGCGGTCGATGTTCGTCGCCTTACAGATGTAGACGTCATAGAGCAAGAGCCTTTTGAGTTGGGGGAAAAGAAGCATGGAGTTGGCATGAATCTCGGGCAAATAGCAAGTAGAAATGCTGACAATGCGCAGCGTGGGCGCGCAGCGGAACGCGGACAGCGGGAAGGAGCGCATCACAGTTCCAGCATCGAATCTGAGGTTCTCGACGCAAGATAGGGTGCTGGACCGGAACCAGCTGTCGAGCGTGGTGTCGACCTTGCAAGTGGTTCTGAAGGGGTCGATTGACACGCTTCTGGCGGGGCCAGGGTGAGCGGCGAGGATACTGGAGACCGCGGCGATGCGTTTGTGGTTTTGCTTGGCGAGTTCGTCGTCGATCTCGAGGTTAAGTGGGACGGAGTGCCAGAGGTGGCGCCACCGTTTGGAGACCAAGGTTGTGCTTACAGCGGATACAGTGGGCAGGTGGGAGATGATGATGTGGAGAATCTGGTCCGGTAGGCGGCTGATGAGGTCGTTGTCGCCGACGAGGAGGTTAAGTGGGACGGAGCGCCAGAGGTGGCGCCACCGTTTGGAGAGCAATGTTGTCCTTACAGCGGATATCATGGGCAGGAGGGAGATGATGATGTGCAGCATCTCGTCGGGGAGGCGGCTGATGAGGTCGAGGCTCGACGGAGGCTCTTCCCGATCTGGCTCGACCCGCCTTCGGGAGTTGAGCGGCTCCGCCTCCATCTGACACGGCGGCGACACACGCAACGCCGCAGTCGTCTGCTGGACAGGGGAATAGGCGCAGCGGCGGTGGTGAGGACAGAAAGGTACTCGGCGGTGGATTTAGGTGGATGGCGGATGCAAGTGCGCTGGGGGTTTTTGGAGGAGACGGCAAGCGCTATGCATGGAACTATTGCGGCGGGCGGCCAGCCGGGGTGCCTGAGGAGAGAAAGGTAGTATACTATGCGGTGCGGCGTTTGCGTCTCCCTTCCCCACGCGTGCAGCCTTCACATTTCACAAGACGTGCGAGTTTTTCAACAGAGATTATCAAGTGGAGAGACTTTCCCAATGCAATTGTCTCTCCACTTGATAATCACTCTTGAAAACACCGAGAAGATGGCGGTGAAGAAGACGGAGAGGCAAGGAAAAAAAACAATATGAATTGAAATCAAATATAATACGGGCGTTCCTTCTCTCTCTGGTCTCTGCTGCACTTACTGCACCTGTGGTGCAGGCGTGTGACCCGAGAAGAAGCTAATGTACTGTATAGCCGTCCCTTGCACGCCGTGTAGCTGTATTTTGTCTCGTCAAATCAGCTCGGGACAGTTTCAGCAGAGAAAACATCATTTTTTCTTGCCATCATCATAATAGGCGAACATTACCACGGGCACACGGTAGTGCACATCCAACTTGTACTACTCAATCCTCCATATGCTGCACAAACCACCACTTTAACTTTTTCTTCGCAGTTTTCATGATTTTTAGCAGTTTCCACCATGTGGTGGTCTAATCTGTTGCAATTTTTACCACTTGGTCATCTGATCAGTTATTTTGTCATGTCGATGGCAAAATCAACAAGTGGATGCCAACTTTTTTGAAGGGCTACTCTCTAAAACACAGTTTGCATTATGGCATGTTTGGTATTTTCCCTAGGTAGTACTACATCCTAAAAAAAATTGACTACATGCTTTTATTTGCCTATTTTAAGCACCTTTTACCATGATTTCAAATTTAGGTCAAACTCACGGGGGCCATAGGATGCACGGCATTTATTTGGCAATTGTTTCAGTATGGCCAACTAGTTAGGCCTCCTTTGGTTCATAGGAAATGGAAAGTATAGGAAAAGGAAAATCATAGAATTGCGATGTCATGTCTACTTCAATCCTATGGGAATCGTGCTCCTTTGATTCATATGATTGTCATAGGAATTATGTTGGATTCGGTTCTTATGGGAAAAATTCCTATACAAGTCATTTGATTCATAGGAACTATTCATATAGGAATCTTGTAGTGCAAATCTTATAGGAAAAAACCATTAGCTAATACCTCATGGAAAAGTTCCTTTGCCACAATCAAAGACACATCATGTTCCTATAGGATTCAACTTGGCATAACATTCCAATCATGCACCTTTCATATTCCTACGCCCTCCATATTCCTTTGAATAAAAGGAGCCCGAAGTTTATTTGATTGTAGCAAAGGAATTTTCCATGTATCGACAGTTTGACATGGTATTTTAATAACCAATCAAGAAGGCATGCAAACGTACTTAAAAACACACATGGTGCCAAAATCGGTGAAAGGGAATATTCTCAAGAACATAGGTAGGTCATGTTTGGCATTGTTCCTAGGTATTTCATCACAAATGATGAATCCATGATAAATTACTAACATTCGGAAGTTTGCCATGGTTCTAGCATTAACCAACTCACCTCTCACTTCGGAAGAGAGCCATGCGAACTCCAAGATGGATTCTGTCAAAAAAAAACTCCAACATGCATGGTGCCAAAATCTGGTAAGTTCTTCTAAAAAATATTTTGGTGTGCCATGTTTGGTATTTTGATATATATGTAGATTACTTACATCACAAACAACTACTCAATGCTTTCGTTTGCCATATGGGTGTTACGTACTTGGATGCAACGCATATGTTTGGTCATTTTTTGGGGGGTACCACACATTTAGTGCACATCACGTATATATAGTTTCCCCTTTTTTAATTGTACTTCGTGTACTTCGCGTTGAAATTTCAAATTATATGGAAATGAGCCCAGAACTAATTTAATATATGGTCACAAACCGAAATAATTCGTGAAATTTTGAAATGTCCATCCTACCATATCAACCACATGAAAAATTGCATTGGCGGCAATCTGCCACTACAAATTTTAACCATTTCACGCAAAACACTCATGTAGTAATTTGTTCCCTTCTAGCACTTCATAAATCTCCCCGGTCTTGTTTGAAAAGGAGCCCCCGTCCGAAGAGTCCCTGTTTATAACTAAAACTAATTATTTCAGTACCGCATAAATTGCAATTACCATTAGATAAACAAGACTAAGATAGAGCATGTACCACCTGTCAATTACCGGTTCGCAATCTCCATATGCTCGCAATGATCGGTTCCACATTATACTTGGTCGAATTCAATTAAACATACAAGTACATCATGCCGAAGTTTTGTTCTAGGACATGGACACGTTCAAACTAATCACGGTAATAGATGATACAACATCGCACACATAAATAGACGACATGTCTAAAATCATACATTTTTTGAACACAGAAATGTCCCGAAGGACCTCGCGACACTGCTTTTATATTATGATGACGGTGGGATTACAGACTGCAATTAAGCTAGGAGGACCCTCCAAGTAAAAGGAAACTACAGACAAGACATCCAAAAGTACAAAAAGAACTCTAGTTCTAGAAAAGGAAACTCCATCCGGTCCTTCTCCACCGAGCTCAGATTAGCCTCAAAGCGCGATCATCTTCTCCATCGAGACCGGCAAGATCAACCACCTACCGTCTCGTTGGCGCATGCGGGCACGTCACCTCATGTTGAAAGTATTCGAGCAAGTCGCCGCTCATGTCGCAACCATCGTTGCTGCAATCCACCTTCAACAAGGAGGCAAATCTACTTAAATCCTCATCCTCTTCGTAGATGCCGTCGCAGTTCGGGCACACGAGACTGGGTAGGTTTCTTAAGCAGCTTCCGCATGCAATGTGATGTCCCTCCCCCATGCGAATGCACTGCTTAATACAAGGAAATTTACATGACTGTTGGCCCAAAGAAAAATATAGTTGGGTGGAACCTAGTGAAGAAAGTACTAACCCGTTATAGTGGACGTCGTGCGATTTGAGAGCACAAACCGCAGATGAACGTTCTTCTCACCACATTCTTTTCCATAACACATTCACGGGAAAAGTACATGCTTTCAGATGGAGGACTTTCACCTTGGAAGACGCCCTGGCATCCCGGGCACGCGCCACCGGGCAGGTTCCTAGCGCAGCTGTCGCATGCAACCTTCTTGCACGAACAGCACTGCTTAATACAAGGAAATTAACACGACTGTTAGCCCAAATTAAAATACATCTTGATGAACCTAGTGAAGAAAGTACTAACCCGCCAAAATGGAGGTTGTGCGGATTGAGAGCACAAACCGTAGGTGAGCAGTCTTCTCAAATTAGCATCGTCGACAAAAGCTCGATCTAAAGCTACCAGGGGGGACCTCCATGCCCAACGATTCTAAATGGGAATATGAATTTAGAGGATGTGAAGGAGATAGGGATAGAGGGTCGTAGTCTTCGACTTGTATAGTATATATATGGGAGGGAATTGCAGATTCCACCAAGGAACGAGATCCAGTAACTTCACTGGCGACTTGTACGTGAGTCATTCGATCAAGATCCAACGCACATGGTTGATCCAAATTTTAAACTTAAAATTAAACTCAATTTTCAAATGAAGTAAAACTTTACCAGAATACTTAAGAAAGATATATATCTTACTGTAATGTTTTCGATTTTTTTCGAGCAACTTAAAATGTGACTACAAATTCTGGATCAACTGTGTCCGTTGGATCTTGATCCGATGGCTCATGTACGTAAAGTTGCATTTTGGAGTAAGTAAAGTCACTGGCCTCAAGTTCCACCACCTCATACTTCGTATGTTGCACAAAAACACCATTTGGAAGGATATTTTGCGGTTTCCACCATGTACTGCTCCAATCTGTTGTGATTTCACCACTTAATCTTCTAATCAACCAATTATACTGGTAAATATTCTCTTACTTTGCATCTCAAACATTTCCCTGACTTTGAGTCCCTGCGCGCTAGTACACTCAATAAAGACAGAGAGAGAGGAGAGACGCTGAGGAGGACTTTGAGTTCTAGTACCTCACCTGGCCGGAATAAGTACGCTGGCAGCCTGACCTGCCCTAAGTACGTCCGGTCAAATCGATGCCTTGCCTTGCACGCCGTCTGCGCGCATCCATGTCTTCCCGATGAAATTGTCAGTCCAAAAAAATCGGAAATTTAATTCGGCTATTGGGCGGATATGCTACCTCGACCCAAAAAAACATATTTTTAATTTTCAAAAAATTCTAACAAAAAAATCCGCATGTACTTCTCGATAATCTATGTGTGTTCGTGTAGTTTCGTGAAAAGCCGATATTTTTTGTGGTTGATGTAAACAGCTTTATTTTTAGCAATAAATTTTATCTTTTTTACATAGCCCAAACGACAATTTAGTTTTTTATGGAAAGACTTTATGCGCTCTTAGCATGTGAAGATGAAAAGATTAATTTTTTGTTTGGATTTTTTTTACATTTCAAAATATATAGATGTTGCAGTTCAAACTAAAGGGAGCATACGCAAACCAGGAGCCAAAACATCCTCCCCAAAAAATATGATTTGTTTTCTATTTGCGACGCTTCCGCGATGCCTATCACATGTCTGTATAGCCGCAGCTAGCACCATCGAGCACGCCCCAATGCTCTGTGTGTTGTCTTGTCAATTCAATGGTCAAGGTAATCTGACCAAAAGATACGTCTTGGAGTACGCGTGCGCCTTATTCCTTGAAATGGAGGTAGTACTTTATATTTGGCCCAAATGCGAAAAGTGTTACTCCTCCTATTCTAGTATACCATACTACGTATTACTCAAAACAAGTTCGAAGTTATGTCAAGTATGACTAGTGCAAATAAACCCTCTGGCATTAAGAGTATGAGAAGTTCGGATCATGATGAACAAGTTAATCTTCAAAACGTACAGCTATGTCAAGTATGACTAGTGCAAATAAACCCTCTGGCATTAAGAGAAACATCAAATAGTACAAAACACCTGAAAAAAAACGAAATTACAACAAAATCCTTGAGATGCCCTTCGTCTTCAACCTCCAGACCATGTCGACGACACCATGGCCGACACTAATCCAACCCAGGAAGCCAGAATCCTAGGATAAGCAAGCTCGGAAGGTAGGTGGCCACGGAAGCTCTAGCACGTACCAATTCAGCACGCGCGAGGGCCCGCCCAGCATCTCAATCGGCACGGTGTGAAGCCAGTCCTCGTCTCGAGCTCTCTCGAAGCGTGAGAGCTCGCCGGATTCTCTGTCGAGAGCAAGAATGAAGTTTCCGAGCCCACCGAACACGTACCACTGGAAGAAACGGGCGTTGCACCCCACAAAGAGGATATCCGACCGGCCTGTGTGCGTGGCGTGGAGAGGCACGATGGCGCCGGAGGAGGTCCAAGCGTGGCCACCAGGGCCAGGCGAGAACACGCAGGTCTTGCAGATGCCGTCATGATAGATCAGGCACGTCACCCTGTAATTTGACAGACTGATGCGCGCCGCAGCGTCCTCGCCATGGAGGGCGGCGCCCAGGAACAAGCTTACGAATGTTGTGTGCGAAACAGCAGGGGGTGGAGGGACCGTCACGTACTGACCTGCCAGGGGATCGCAGACGACGAGACGTGAAGGCTGCTCGAAAGGCTTTCCGTGTTCGGTGTGGTCGAAGTCCGCAAGGAGTAGGAGGCCGCCCCGAGAGTCGGCGAGCTCCAAACTGAGGTCGCCGTTTGGCGCCCGTGGGAGGAAGTCGAGCGCGAGATTATTTGCGGCGACCCCGGCCCAACATGACGAGGAAGAGGGAACGAAGTGGGGCAGCAAGCCAGACGGCCGATAGTGACAATGGGAGAAGCTGATGTGGTAGTGGCCGGCGACTATGGAGGATGGCGCGCCGTGGCGAGCGGAGAGGACACGGAAGTCCTCCGCCGCGATGACCTTGCGCCAGCTCCTGCAGGCGAACGCGGCGCGGACGAGATCCAGAGGCGAGGTGAGGCGCAGGAACACCAGCCCGAGAAGTTCATCCGGGATGGCGTCACCCTTGTCCTCCTGCCCGGACTTCCTCTGAGCATTCTTCCAGCGGGGGCGGCTGTGCCCCATCTCCGGCTGGACCTAGCTCGCGTACGGGGGCGAGGTGTGCTGTAGGGAGGAAGCTAGGGAAGTAGCGAGGCGGCCGGCTTGGTAGAGACTAGAGGAGTTAAGGAGGAGACTTATGTACTGAAAAAGTTCCGTGGAATCAAATTCCTATATTGGTTAATTACATGCAAGGATGAGCAGAGTAGTTGGTTGTGTAATTGAAACGAGATTACGAGCTTGATCCCCACACACGAACCACATCGTAAAGCTTCATGAAAGAAAAATAGGAAAACAACAAAATTGTGTGGCACAACAGTTGCTTTCTCCAAGTTCCTATAGAGGGAGTACTATGTACATATTCAAACTAGACAAATCATGTATCTACCCCCTAACCCCTAAAACTCAGTCTTATGAAATCTAGCATAAAGAGATCGAAGTCGTTTTGGGTTTCAAACATGGAAATTTCAAGAACATCCCAAAAGCTTCATTTTAGAGTGACTAAGAAGGATCCATGCTTACCTTTTCATTTTCATGTTTTAAACTTGTTTAAATCATGGTCAAACCTAGGATTTGACCAAGATTCAAATGGGCCTAAAAAATCAGAAAAAATCAAAAGAATGAACAACCAAAGCACATATATAGCATTCTTATGTCATATATATAGTAAGCATTCAAGTTGATAAACAAGGTCTAGACATATATATTCAAACCAGAAAAATCATGTATATATCTACCCCTAAAACCCTAAACTCTGTCTTATGAAGTCAATCATGAAGAGAAGTGGTTTTGGGTTTCAAACATGGAAATTTCAAGAACCTCCCGAAAGCTTCATTTTAGAGTGACTAAGAAGGATCCAGGCTTATCTTTTCATTTCATGTTTTAAACTTGTTTAAATCCTGGTCAAACCTAGGATTTGATGAAGATACAAATGGGTGGGCACGTACAATATTCAAAAAAATCAGAAAAATGAAAAACCAAATCACATTGTCTTCTTATGTCATATCGTAAGCATTCAAGTTGATAAATTAACAAGGTCTAGATATATCCAAACCAGACAAATCATGTATCTACCCCCTGTCGATCTTATGAAGTCTAGCATGAAGGGAAGTCGTTTTCGGTTTCAAACATGGTAATTTCAAGAACATCCCAAAAGCTTCCATTTTAGAGTGACTAAGAAGGATACAGACTTCCTTTTTTATTTTCATGTTTTAAACTTGTTTAAATCTTGGTCAAACCAAGGATTTGACCAAGATTCAAATGGGCCTAAAAATTTAGAAAAAAATCAAAAGAGAATGAAAAACCAAAGCACATAGCATTCTTATGTCATATGTATAGTAAGCATTCAAGTTGATAAACAAGGGCTAGACATATTCAAACCAGAAAAATCATGTATATATCTACCCCTAAAACCCTAAACTTTGTCTTATGAAGTCAAGCATGAAGAGAAGTGGTTTTGGGTTTCAAACCTGGAAATTTAAAAAAAAAACCAAAAGCTTCATTTTAGGGAGACTAAGAAGGATCCATGCTTACCATTTTATTTTCACGTCTTAAACTTGTTTAAATCTTGGTCAAACCTAGGATTTGACCAAGATACAAATTGGCAGAAAAGTTTAAAAAATCAAAAAAATTAAAAACCAAAGTACATAGTCTTCTTATGGCATATAGTAAGCATTCAAGTTGTTAAACAAGGTCTAGACATATTTAAACCAAACAAATCATGTATCTATACCCCTAATAACCCCTAATTAAACTCTATATATCTTATGAAGTCAAGCATGAAGAGACGTGGTTTTTGGTTTCAAACATGGAAATTTCAAAAACCTCCCAAAATCTTCATTTTAATTAGAGTGACTAAGAAGGATACATGCTTCCCTTCTCATTTTCATGTTTTAAACTTGTTTAAATCTTGGTCAAACCTAGGATTCGACCAAGATTCAAATGGGCATAAAAATTCAGAAAAAAATCAAAAGAATGAAAAACCAAAGCACATAGCATTCTTATGTCATATATAGTAAGCTAGCATTCAAGTTGATAAACAAGGTCTAGACATATATATTCAAACCAGAAAAATCATGTATATATCTACCCCTAAAACCCTAATTAAACTCAGTCAATCATGAAGAGAAGTGGTTTTGGGTTTCAAACATGGAAATTTCAAGAACCTCCCAAAACCTTCATTTTAGAGTGACTAAGAAGGATCCGGGCTTACTTATTCGTTTTCACGTGTTAAACTTGTCTAAATCTTGGTCAAACCTAGGATTTGACCAAGATATGATTCAAATGCGCAAAAATAAAAAAATCAGAAAAATGAAAAACCAAAGTACATAGTCTTCTTATGTCATATAGTAAGCATATTCAAGTTGATAAACAAGGTTTGGACATATTCAAACCATACAAATCATGTATCTATATATACCCCCTAACCCTAAACTTTGTCTAATTATGAAGTCAAGCATGAAGAGACGTGGTTTTGGGTTTCAAACATGGAAATTTCAAAAACCTCCCAAAAACTTCATTTTAGAGTGACTGAGAAGGTTACATGCTTCCCTTTTCATTTTCATGTTTTAAACTTGTTTAAATCTTGGTCAAACCTAGGATTCGACCAAGATTCAAATGGGCATAAAAATTCAGAAAAAAATCAAAAGAATGAAAAACCAAAGCACATAGCATTCTTATATATGTCATATGTATAGTAAGCATTCAAGTTGATAAACCAGGTCTAGACATATTCAAACCAGAAAAATCATGTATATACCTACCCCTAAAACCCTAAACTCTTTCTTATGAAGTCAATCATGAAGAGAAGTGGTTTTGGGTTTCAAACATGGAAATTTCAAGAACCTCCCAAAAGATTTAATTTAGAGTGACTAATAAGGATCCATGCTTACCTTTTCATTTTCACAATTTAAACTTGTTTAAATCTTTGTCAAACCTATGATTTGACCAAGATTCAAATTGGCAGAAAATTTTAAAAAATCAAAAAAAATAAAAACCAAAGTAATAGTCTTCTTATGGCATATAGTAAGCATTCAAGTTGTTAAACAAGGTCTAGACATATTCAAACCAAACAAATCATGTATCTATACCCCTAACCCCTAATTAAACTCTATATATCTTATGAAGTCAAGCATGAAGAGACGTGGTTTTTGGTTTCAAACATGGAAATTTCAAAAACCTCCCAAAATCTTCATTTTAATTAGAGTGACTAAGAAGGATACATGCTTCCCTTCTCATTTTCATGTTTTAAACTTGTTTAAATCTTGGTCAAACCTAGGATTCGACCAAGATTCAAATGGGCATAAAAATTCAAAAAATCAAAAGAATGAAAAACCAAAGCACATAGCATTCTTATGTCATATATAGTAAGCTAGCATTCAAGTTGATAAACAAGGTCTAGACATATATATTCAAACCAGAAAAATCATGTATATATCTACCCCTAACCCTAAACTATGTCTTATGAAGTCAAGCATGAAGAGAAGTGGTTTTTGGTTTCAAACATGGAAATTTCAAAAAAAAAACTTCATTTTCGGGAGACTAAGAAGGATCCATGCTTACCACTTTATTTTCATGTTTTAAACTTGTTTAAATCTTGGTCAAACCTAGGATTTGACCAAGATTCAAATGGGCAGAAAATTAAAAAAAGTGTGTTTGCCCGTCGAGTGAAACTCGGAGGAAGAGGGATCACTCGGAAGGAGAGAAGAAGGGAGAGAATTATGGTGTCTCCCCTTTTTCGGGTGATGATGTTGACTTTTGTGCAGGGTTTGTCAGTGAGCAGGAGGTGCGAGCGAGCGAGCGAGCGAGCGAGTCGAGCGAGGCCGAGAATGAGAGAGATTTGTTTTTTTTTGTGAGAGGGACAACCGAAGGATCCAGAAGGACCCACAGACTTCCAATACGCATCCTGATGCGTCTTCTCTTGACAAAGAAGATGGCTGGGAGTTTGCGTACCTATTGCACGTGACTTGTGCTCACTGAAGTGTGGGACCTCACGCGTGGGCACCACACGTAAGTGACAGACCTGTTGGTGTAAAAACTCGGTTGATTATTATAGTGCATTAGAACAAAGTTTCCTATGGATTCAAGGGTAGGAAATCCAAGTTAACTCATTTACATGACATTATTTTTCTTATGTCATATAGTAAGCATTAAAGTTGATAAACAATGTCTAGACACATTCAAACCAGACAAATCATGTATCTATACCCCTAACCCCTAAACTCTGTCTTATGAAGTCAAGCATGTGAAGAGATGTGGTTTTGGGTTTCAAACATGTAAATTTCAAAAACCTCCCAAAAGCTTCATTTTAGAGTGCCTAAGAAGGATACATGCTTCCCTTTTCATTTTCATGTTTTATAAAACTTGTTTTAATTATCTTGGTCAAACCTAGGATTTGACGAAGATACAAATGGGTGGGCAAAAAAATAAAAAAATCAGAAAAATGGAAAACCAAATCACATAGTCTTCTTATGTCATATCGTAAGCAATCAAGTTGATAAACAAGGTCTAGATATATCCAAACCAGACAAATCGTGTATCTACCCCCTTTCGATCTTATGAAGTCTAGCATGAAGGGAAGTCGTTTTGGGTTTCAAACATTGAAATTTCAAGAACATCCCAAAAGCTTCATTTTAGAGTGACTAAGAAGGATACAGACTTCCCTTTTCATTTTCATGTTTTAAACTTGTTTAAATCTTGGTCAAACCAAGGATTTGACCAAGATTCAAATGGCCCTAAAAATTCAGAAAAAAATCAAAAGAATGAAAAACCAAAGCACATAGCATTCTTATATATGTCATATGTATAGTAAGCATTCAAGTTGATAAACCAGGTCTAGACATATTCAAACCAGAAAAATCATGTATATACCTACCCCTAAAACCCTAAACTCTTTCTTATGAAGTCAATCATGAAGAGAAGTGGTTTTGGGTTTCAAACATGGAAATTTCAAGAACCTCCCAAAAGATTTAATTTAGAGTGACTAATAAGGATCCATGCTTACCTTTTCATTTTCACAATTTAAACTTGTTTAAATCTTTGTCAAACCTATGATTTGACCAAGATTCAAATTGGCAGAAAATTTTAAAAAATCAAAAAAATTAAAAACCAAAGTAATAGTCTTCTTATGGCATATAGTAAGCATTCAAGTTGTTAAACAAGGTCTAGACATATTCAAACCAAACAAATCATGTATCTATACCCCTAACCCCTAATTAAACTCTATATATCTTATGAAGTCAAGCATGAAGAGACGTGGTTTTTGGTTTCAAACATGGAAATTTCAAAAACCTCCCAAAATCTTCATTTTAATTAGAGTGACTAAGAAGGATACATGCTTCCCTTCTCATTTTCATGTTTTAAACTTGTTTAAATCTTGGTCAAACCTAGGATTCGACCAAGATTCAAATGGGCATAAAAATTCAGAAAAAATCAAAAGAATGAAAAACCAAAGCACATAGCATTCTTATGTCATATATAGTAAGCTAGCATTCAAGTTGATAAACAAGGTCTAGACATATTCAAACCAGAAAAATCATGTATATATCTACCCCTAACCCTAAACTATGTCTTATGAAGTCAAGCATGAAGAGAAGTGGTTTTTGGTTTCAAACATGGAAATTTCAAAAAAAAAAACTTCATTTTCGGGAGACTAAGAAGGATCCATGCTTACCATTTTATTTTCATGTTTTAAACTTGTTTAAATCTTGGTCAAACCTAGGATTTGACCAAGATTCAAATGGGCAGAAAATTAAAAAAAGTGTGTTTGCCCGTCGAGTGAAACTCGGAGGAAGAGGGATCACTCGGAAGGAGAGAAGAAGGGAGAGAATTATGGTGTCTCCCCTTTTTCGGGTGATGATGTTGACTTTTGTGCAGGGTTTGTCAGTGAGCAGGAGGTGCGAGCGAGCGAGCGAGCGAGTCGAGCGAGGCCGAGAATGAGAGAGATTTGTTTTTTTTTTGTGAGAGGGACAACCGAAGGATCCAGAAGGACCCACAGACTTCCAATACGCATCCTGATGCGTCTTCTCTTGACAAAGAAGATGGCTGGGAGTTTGCGTACCTATTGCACGTGACTTGTGCTCACTGAAGTGTGGGACCTCACGCGTGGGCACCACACGTAAGTGACAGACCTGTTGGTGTAAAAACTCGGTTGATTATTATAGTGCATTAGAACAAAGTTTCCTATGGATTCAAGGGTAGGAAATCCAAGTTAACTCATTTACATGACATTATTTTTCTTATGTCATATAGTAAGCATTAAAGTTGATAAACAATGTCTAGACACATTCAAACCAGACAAATCATGTATCTATACCCCTAACCCCTAAACTCTGTCTTATGAAGTCAAGCATGTGAAGAGATGTGGTTTTGGGTTTCAAACATGTAAATTTCAAAAACCTCCCAAAAGCTTCATTTTAGAGTGCCTAAGAAGGATACATGCTTCCCTTTTCATTTTCATGTTTTATAAAACTTGTTTTAATTATCTTGGTCAAACCTAGGATTTGACGAAGATACAAATGGGTGGGCAAAAAATTAAAAAAATCAGAAAAATGGAAAACCAAATCACATAGTCTTCTTATGTCATATCGTAAGCAATCAAGTTGATAAACAAGGTCTAGATATATCCAAACCAGACAAATCGTGTATCTACCCCCTTTCGATCTTATGAAGTCTAGCATGAAGGGAAGTCGTTTTGGGTTTCAAACATTGAAATTTCAAGAACATCCCAAAAGCTTCATTTTAGAGTGACTAAGAAGGATACAGACTTCCCTTTTCATTTTCATGTTTTAAACTTGTTTAAATCTTGGTCAAACCAAGGATTTGACCAAGATTCAAATGGCCCTAAAAATTCAGAAAAAATCAAAAGAATGAAAAACCAAAGCACATAGCATTCTTATGTCATATGTATAGTAAGCATTCAAGTTGATAAACAAGGTCTAGACATATATATTCAAACCAGAAAAATCATGTATATATCTACCCCTAAAACCCTAATTAAACTCAGTCAATCATGAAGAGAAGTGGTTTTGGGTTTCAAACATGGAAATTTCAAGAACCTCCCAAAAGCTTCATTTTAGAGTGAATAAGAAGGATCCAGGCTTACTTATTCGTTTTCACGTGTTAAACTTGTCTAAATCTTGGTAAAACCTAGGATTTGACCAAGATATGATTCAAATGCGCAGAAAATTAAAAAAATCAGAAAAATGAAAAACCAAAGTACATAGTCTTCTTATGTCATATAGTAAGCATATTCAAGTTGATAAACAAAAGGTTTGGACATATTCAAACCATACAAATCATGTATCTATATATACCCCCTAACCCTAAACTTTGTCTTATGAAGTCAAGCATGAAGAGAAGTGGTTTTGGGTTTCAAACGTACATGGAAATTTCAAAAACCTCCCAAAAACTTCACTTTAGAGTGACTGAGAAGGTTACATGCTTCCCTTTTCATTTTCATGTTTTAAACTTGTTTAAATTAGCTTGGTCAAACCTAGGATTTCATGAAGATACAAATGGGTGGGCACAATGTTCAAAAAAATCAGAAAAATGAAAAACCAAATCACATAGTCTTCTTATGTCATATCGTAAGCAATCAAGTTGATAAACAAGGTCTAGATATATCCAAACCAGACAAATCATGTATCTACCCCCTTTCGATCTTATGAAGTCTAGCATGAAGGGAAGTCGTTTTGGGTTTCAAACATTGAAATTTCAAGAACATCCCAAAAGCTTCATTTTAGAGTGACTAAGAAGGATATAGACTTCCCTTTTCATTTTCATGTTTTAAACTTGTTTAAATCTTGGCCAAACCAATGATTTGACCAAGATTCAAATGGCCCTAAAAATTCAGAAAAAAATCAAAAGAATGAAAAACCAAAGCACATAGCATTCTTAGATATGTCATATGTATAGTAAGCATTCAAGTTGATAAACAAGGTCTCTAGACATATATATTCAAACCAGAAAAATCATGTATATATCTACCCCTAAAACCCTATATAATTAAACTCAGTCAATCATGAAGAGAAGTGGTTTTGGGTTTCAAACATGGAAATTTCAAGAACCTCCCAAAAGCTTCATTTTAGAGTGACTAAGAAGGATCCAGGCTTACTTATTCGTTTTCACGTGTTAAACTTGTCTAAATCTTGGTCAAACCTAGGATTTGACCAAGATATGATTCAAATGTGCAGAAAATTAAAAAAATCAGAAAAATGAAAAACCAAAGTACATAGTCTTCTTATGTCATATAGTAAGCATATTCAAGTTGATAAACAAGGTTTGGACATATTCAAACCATACAAATCATGTATCTATACCCCCTAACCCTAAACTTTGTCTTATGAAGTCAAGCATGAAGAGAAGTGGTTTTGGGTTGCAAACATGGAAATTTCAAAAACCTCCCAAAAACTTCATTTTAGAGTGACTGAGAAGGTTACATGTTTCCCTTTTCGTTTTCATGTTTTAAACTTGTTTAAATTATCTTGGTAAAACCTAGGATTTCATGAAGATACAAATGGGTGGGCACAATATTCAAAAAAATCAGAAAATTGAAAAACCAAATCACATTGTCTTCTTATGTCATATGGTAAGCATTCAAGTTGATAAATTAACAAGGTCTAGATATATCCAAACCAGACAAATCATGTATCTACGTTACCCCCTGTCGATCTTATGAAGTCTAGCATGAAGGGAAGTCGTTTTCGGTTTCAAACATGGAAATTTCAAGAACATCCCAAAAGCTTCCATTTTAGAGTTACTAAAAGAAGGATATACAGACTTCCCTTTTTCATTTTCATGTTTTAAACTTGTTTAAATCCTTGTCAAACCAAAGATTTTGACCAAGATTCAAATGGGCATAAAAATTTAGAAAAAAATCAAAAGAGAATGAAAAACCAAAGCACATAGCATTCTTATATATGTCATATGTATAGTAAGCATTCAAGTAGATAAACCAGGTCTAGACATATTCAAACCAGAAAAATCATGTATATATCTACCCCTAAAACCCTAAACTCTTTCTTATGAAGTCAATCATGAAGAGAAGTGGTTTTGGGTTTCAAACATGGAAATTTCAAGAACCTCCCAAAAGATTTAATTTAGAGTGACTAATAAGGATCCATGCTTACCTTTTCATTTTCACAATTTAAACTTGTTTAAATCTTTGTCAAACCTATGATTTGACCAAGATTCAAATTGGCAGAAAATTTTAAAAAATCAAAAAAATTAAAAACCAAAGTAATAGTCTTCTTATGGCATATAGTAAGCATTCAAGTTGTTAAACAAGGTCTAGACATATTCAAACCAAACAAATCATGTATCTATACCCCTAACCCCTAATTAAACTCTATATATCTTATGAAGTCAAGCATGAAGAGACGTGGTTTTTGGTTTCAAACATGGAAATTTCAAGAACCTCCCAAAAGATTTAATTTAGAGTGACTAATAAGGATCCATGCTTACCTTTTCATTTTCACAATTTAAACTTGTTTAAATCTTTGTCAAACCTATGATTTGACCAAGATTCAAATTGGCAGAAAATTTTAAAAAATCAAAAAAATTAAAAACCAAAGTAATAGTCTTCTTATGGCATATAGTAAGCATTCAAGTTGTTAAACAAGGTCTAGACATATTCAAACCAAACAAATCATGTATCTATACCCCTAACCCCTAATTAAACTCTATATATCTTATGAAGTCAAGCATGAAGAGACGTGGTTTTTGGTTTCAAACATGGAAATTTCAAAAACCTCCCAAAATCTTCATTTTAATTAGAGTGACTAAGAAGGATACATGCTTCCCTTCTCATTTTCATGTTTTAAACTTGTTTAAATCTTGGTCAAACCTAGGATTCGACCAAGATTCAAATGGGCATAAAAATTCAGAAAAAAATCAAAAGAATGAAAAACCAAAGCACATAGCATTCTTATGTCATATATAGTAAGCTAGCATTCAAGTTGATAAACAAGGTCTAGACATATTCAAACCAGAAAAATCATGTATATATCTACCCCTAACCCTAAACTATGTCTTATGAAGTCAAGCATGAAGAGAAGTGGTTTTTGGTTTCAAACATGGAAATTTCAAAAAAAAACTTCATTTTCGGGAGACTAAGAAGGATCCATGCTTACCATTTTATTTTCATGTTTTAAACTTGTTTAAATCTTGGTCAAACCTAGGATTTGACCAAGATTCAAATGGGCAGAAAATTAAAAAAGTGTGTTTGCCCGTCGAGTGAAACTCGGAGGAAGAGGGATCACTCGGAAGGAGAGAAGAAGGGAGAGAATTATGGTGTCTCCCCTTTTTCGGGTGATGATGTTGACTTTTGTGCAGGGTTTGTCAGTGAGCAGGAGGTGCGAGCGAGCGAGCGAGCGAGCGAGTCGAGCGAGGCCGAGAATGAGAGAGATTTGTTTTTTTTGTGAGAGGGACAACCGAAGGATCCAGAAGGACCCACAGACTTCCAATACGCATCCTGATGCGTCTCTTGACAAAGAAGATGGCTGGGAGTTTGCGTACCTATTGCACGTGACTTGTGCTCACTGAAGTGTGGGACCTCACGCGTGGGCACCACACGTAAGTGACAGACCTGTTGGTGTAAAAACTCGGTTGATTATTATAGTGCATTAGAACAAAGTTTCCTATGGATTCAAGGGTAGGAAATCCAAGTTAACTCATTTACATGACATTATTTTTCTTATCATATAGTAAGCATTAAAGTTGATAAACAATGTCTAGACACATTCAAACCAGACAAATCATGTATCTATACCCCTAACCCCTAAACTCTGTCTTATGAAGTCAAGCATGTGAAGAGATGTGGTTTTGGGTTTCAAACATGTAAATTTCAAAAACCTCCCAAAAGCTTCATTTTAGAGTGCCTAAGAAGGATACATGCTTCCCTTTTCATTTTCATGTTTTATAAAACTTGTTTTAATTATCTTGGTCAAACCTAGGATTTGACGAAGATACAAATGGGTGGGCAAAAAATTAAAAAAATCAGAAAAATGGAAAACCAAATCACATAGTCTTCTTATGTCATATCGTAAGTGTAACATCCCAAGTTTTCAACAAATAATAAAGCAAGAGAGATTTCAATTACTCAAAATTTTACAATTAACAAAAAAATTTCTATGCATATAGTGACACATATAAGATACATGCATATAGTGATATTTTTTTGTGCTATTGCCATGATGAGTGTTAGCATGTTAATCAATTACTATAAGAACCCTAATCAAGATCATCAAACCCTAAAATAAGGAGATATGGAGAAAATGGGAAAAACTCATTCATCACTCACATACATCATATGCCAAAATGCAAAATCATCACCAAGGCCATAATTGCTTGCTTCCTTGCTTCTAAAAAGCTTTAATATGATAAACTAACACAATTGCATCATTGGATCATGAATCAAAGCAAGAGAAATCAAGAACTCATCATACATATGATAATGGTCACTTGGGTGAAAAATATTTTCTTCACCACTTTGCACCCCTGTATTTCTTAAAACCTAAACTAAACTTTGTCAACCAAAGCCATGTCATCCAAGACCATGTCAAGGTGAACACTTTTCATGTTGACCACCATGTCCAGAGTTGACTAGGTTGACCAGAAATTAATTGACAAAAGAGGATCTGAGAATAAAAAGAAGATCATCTCAAATTTGAAACTTTGCAATTCTTTTCCAAATTGAGTGCCACCACCACCATTACATCACTATAATTATATAAAAGAGATTCACCAAAAAGAATTTCAAAATTTGAAAATTTTCTTCATGCGGCCATTGTGTCGAACACTTGGCAGGCATGGAATCAAAATTGTGTTACACACATATGTCCACTGGTTTCTTCCCTAAACCCCTTTGCAATGGTGATCATTTGCTAGTTCTAGCTCCCCTGCATCACCCTTGTACCTGCCCTGGTCGATTAAAGTGAGAGGAAGGAGAGAATCATCTTAAAACAATTCATGCCGTGGCCATGCCGGCCAACTTGGTGCAACTTTCTCCCTGGCCACTCCCTTGGCGTTTCTCCATGTCCTTGGGCATCACTGCAACACAAGGACTCAGCCAGTACCCTCCACTCGATCGCCAACGCACGGCAAAGGCTGGAACGCGCGTGCCAAGTTGATGCCAGTACCGTGCCCATGCCGCGGTGAGCGCGCTCTGGAGCGCGCCAGGACGCCGTGCACTCGAACGCGTCGTCCTCGCCCTGCATCCCTACCACCGCGTCTAGCCTCCACTCCACTCACTCTACGTCCTAGACATGCTCGAGCACCGCCCAGAGCCTTGTCGCCGTCGTCCTCGTCGTCGACGTACCGCGGGTACCGCGATGATTACTGGAAGAAATCGAGCGTTTCCGTAGCCCTATCTCTGCGCCAGCTAGCCGTTGAGCATCGCCAGGACGACGCCTACAAGATGCTGTACTCGCCTTGCCCTTTCGATCGACGGAGAAGCCGCGCCATGGCCGCGCCCTTGCAGCACGCTCGGCCACCTCCCTCCATCTATAAATACCAACGATCGGCACCCTCACTTCACACACCATCTCCTCCCCTCTCCTCACTGAGCATTTCTACACCGTCAATTTAGCCAGAGCTCGCCGGAGCTGCTCGAATTGCGAGCTCGAGCCCGCCGGAGCCCGCAGAAGCTCTGCGTCGATTGGAGCCTCCCCGAGCTCCACAACTGCACCAGGCTGTTCCTCGTCGACCACCACTTCCCCGAGCATCTTGCCAGAGACCTGCAACGGCCTGGTAAGCTCTCCGACCCCCTACTGGCGCTCTGGGTTCGCCGGAGTCTCGCCGGGGACGACGACACACGCCAGCCGTTGATCTGCGTCTTGATCCAACGCCCCCTATCGCTCGTACCGCTTCGGCGTGTTATGAGGCGCCGACAGGTGGACCCCACCCTGTCAGCGCAGCCCGCCGCACCAGTTGCTTGCTGGGCTGTGAAGTGGGTTTAAAACTCGTTTCGGCCCGTTAGCTTTTCCCGCCCAGGCCCAAAATTCAAATAGAGGTTTAAACTTAATATGAATTGTGCTGCAGATGGTTTAGTAAAAATTGAATAATTTGAAATCTGCCAAACCAAATCTAGCAAACTTTATATCTTTGGAAAGCCCATAAAATTATCTAACTAATGCCACTGGCCTCATATCCAAATTCGTATTAATTTTTAAATGATAAAAATAACAAGACAGAGCCTTTTCTGACTTCAAATAATTATTAAAAATAATCTATAAATGATTTTAAGTTGATTCAAATTCTAATAAATCACAAATGATGTCCTCTAATTGATTATGCAA
Source organism: Lolium multiflorum (assembly GCA_030979885.1). NCBI lineage: Eukaryota > Viridiplantae > Streptophyta > Magnoliopsida > Poales > Poaceae > Lolium > Lolium multiflorum. The sequence goes on from CM061748.1 coordinate 211,419,941, forward strand.
TAATATAGTCAGGTTATTTGCATGATCATGGACTAGATCAAATAAAATAGCTATGTAGTTAATTCTAGCACCATTTAACTTGAAATTCAAATTTAATGAATAGTATGAGAGCTACTCTCTCATTTAAATCTTGATCCTAAGTAATATAACCAGGGGGAATAACCTAGGCTAAAGAACCCTTGATAAATATTACTTAGAGATTTTAATGCATTTAAAATAATAGTATAATAACATGTGTAGTGTAAAACCTTAATTAAATTATACTCACATATAATAGATATGAAATGTTGACTTAGGTCAACCTATATTTCATACCTGATTATTATATGATGAGATTAAATCTTATTATGAAGTAAAGAGAAGAAATGAATTTCTTTAAGGATCTACCTATCTAAATTTAAGAAATAGGAATAATGAGAGGAAATTATTTTTCTAATAAATAAGAAATCATCAAATAACTCACCATGCCATGTTTGATTGATAATAGGACTAGAGTGTGAACTCTTTGAGTGTTCCTAGTTTAGCATATGAGTTTGGTTTAGTATTTATACCTCGTATTCGTATATAGACGCTAGTAACGAGGATTACCAAGAGGAGGAGGCCTACTCCCAAGAAGAGGAAGAGCACTTTGATCACTACTCAGCTCAAGGCAAGCTAACCCTTGCTAAATACAAATGCTTAGCTCTACAAGAGCAAAGGCATCATCACACTTTACTTTTATGTATTACCTATCCCATGTTTTTATTTAAATTTTACTTTGGTTTATTTATTTCAAAGTACTTTTGATTTATGAGTCACCATGTATAGAATAGAACAATACTTGGTTTAGATGAACACAACTCAAGCTAGATAGCACCCCTCATATAGTTGCTATTGCTAAATTATTAAAATTTGACTACTCTAGATGGGAACAAGTGGAGTTTGAAATGAAAGTAAAACCTTGGAATATGACCAAGAGAAGATGGTGATTTTTGATATAAACTTGATATGGTTTTGAATGCGATACCTTTCCAATTATACAAGTACCCCCACAATACCTGATTATGGGTAGGGCTTAACTAGAAACTTGTGTATTTTAGTATGGGTTCCCTCTAAACAAGCATCATAGGGGTTACGCCGAGGCTGCCTCCGTATGTGAGAAATGATGTGAATATGAGGTGAATGTACGACCCAAGCCCTGTGCAGTTCCCGGGTTAACAGTTGGTTCTCACCGGGAGGCCAAGCTCATGGGGAGAGGTGCCTATACTAGGACATATAAGTGAAAGGTTATGATTGATGATCCGCGTACTGAGTTACGATGATTCGGGGTTATCCTCGACGGATGAATTCAATAGTTGTGGCACAAGAGTACAACCTCTGCAGAGTGTTAAACCTATTCGAATAGCCGTGTCCGCGGTTACGGACGGTTGGAAGGGCCATACTACTTCCATTATCAGGATTTATGTTGAAATAATAATGGTGATTGATGAATTGTCTTGAATCCCAAATGAATGGTGGGAATGACACTAATGTTCCCACTTGAGTTAGTCTATTAAATAATGAGGATTTTATTAAATGTTTATTCAAAGAAAACTTGGCTTTATGCAAATAAACTTAGAGCTTAGTACCCCTTTAATACAATATATTATGCTTTACCTTAGTATTAGTTTGCGAGTACTTTAAAAGTACTCATGGCTTTGCCCTGGCTATTCAAATGCCAGACTATGAAGAGGAGCAACAGTATCAGGATGACGGACAGCAGGACGTCTATGATAACTAGGATCGTCTTCTAACGTCAAGCGTTGCCTGTGGAATTATGAGTCCACTACTACTACGCTTCCGCTACTTATGTGTGATGTTGAACAATCTATTTGTGTAATATTGGATCATGTGATCCATTGATGTAAGACCTTATGTGTTGTAATAAATGATGACTCTGAACGACTTACTATTATGTCTCGCAAAAACAATCTTCCTGGGATTGCGATGTATGATATAATAGGGCATCCGGACTTAAAAACCCGGGTGTTGACAAGTTGGTATCAGAGCCATTGTTTGACCTTAGAAGACCTTAGTTAGAATGGACGTCCAACAAACTTAGTTTAAAATAAAATAGTTATGAAAATATACTCATACCCTTACCTTGGAATTCCTTTTCAAAATAATCCATTTCATTGATTATTACTTAAAATTTTGAACACTGACAATTATTAACTTATTTGTCACTCCCTCTACAGATGGATCCCATCATCCCGACGGAGCCCTTTCTCCAGACCCAAGTCTATGACTTGGCGAACGGGGGAGACCTGATCTTCGAACGCGATCTGTTCGCGCTCACCGACTTCCTCGGACGCACGCCTCCCGTGTTCTACGGGGGCCAGATCTCGGACAACGGTCAGCTCCAATGGCTGATCATGGCTAACCTTCCGGGAAAGCCGGAGTCGCCCATGTTCCGCCAGATCCAGTTCTCGCTCCGCGAGAACACTTGGGTGGATGGACTCGCCCATGCTCTGCAGGAGTCTCTCGCTCGTCTGTGCGGGCAGAACTCGCTGGCCATCGAAGGGGAACGCTTTGCGCACTTCGCAAGGCACTCCTCTGTTGGTCTGCCCCTCAGCCTGCCGTACCACCCCGTGCTGAGGCACCATGTGGACCACCTCGACTACATGCTGTACGAGACTCGGTCTGCGCTGAGCAACTCCCGCTCCGCCGCCAACCACACTCAGCAGCAGCTGAACCAGTACGCGGATACCATCAAGGTCATCGCGAAGGAGCGCAGGACTCTGCGCCAGCTGGTCGCGAAGAGGGATGCCACCATCCACCGCCTCAAGACCAAGATCGCCGTCCTGAAGGAGACCATCTCCACTCAGGTGGAGCAGCTCCAGATCCTGGAGGGAGAAGGCGAGGGGGAAGACATCCAAGGGGATGGCTACTCCTACGTCAGCAACGACAACGACTACGAGCCGGAGGAGGAGGGAGACGACGACTTCCACCAGACCCTGCCTGCCGGGATGGACACCACCTTCCCGCTCCGCATCGATGGATAGCTTCCATCCTCTCCTTGAGCACCGCGTAGCCTGAGATGTATCGGTCCTTTGTATTCGCCCCTTGTATCGTAGCTTGTTGAAAGGGTTCTTCAAACCCTCCGGAATGTTGGCTTGTAATAATTGCTACCTTCATGACTATGTTTCGTATGTGTAATATTTGTATATTATGAACCATGTTTTAAATAAATGTGAGTTTATTTCCCCAAAATTAAGCCATAGAAATTGTCCCTCTTATCTCATGATCCATACCTCTGTTCAGATGGCACATTCCAATCGCAACGCCAACCCGGATGCGTTGACGCAGATACTGCAACAGATGTTGGCTGAAAGAGAAGTGGATAGGACTGAAAGGCAGGCTAACTTAGCTGTACTTCAACAGTTAGCACAGAACAACCAAGGCCACGGGAACCATGATCACCCGGGCTCCAAGTTGAAGAACTTTCAGAACACCAACCCACCGGTGTTTAGCAAGACAGAGGAACCCCTTGATGCTGATGATTGGCTCCAGACAATGGAGAACAATCTTGAGGTTGCCGGAGTGGAGGCAAATGACAAGGTGCTGTTTGCCACCCACTATCTGGCAGGACCTGCACGTGCCTGGTGGACGAGTGCTCGCGCATTGAATGCCGGGCAGCTCATGACTTGGGCAGACTTCAAGCTCAAGTTTAGCAAGTACCATGTGCCACCAGGTCTCATCAAGAAGATGCGGGATGAGTTCCGCGAGTTAAAGCAAGGCCGTCTGACCGTGGTAGAATACCGCGACAAGTTCCTCACCTTGTCAAGGTACGCCCCGGATGAGACTGATACCACCGAGAAGAGGAAGGAGAGGTTCCTGAACGGACTGCACGATGAGATGCAGACTGTGTTGGTCAACATCCCTTTTGCTGACCTCGAAGCCCTTGTTGACTCCGCCATCCAGATGGAGGGCAAGCTGAACCAGGCCAACGAAAACCGCAAGCGTCGCATGATGCACCAGAGTGGGCCCAGCAACAACTCCAAGTTTCGCTCTGGCTCAAGCGGAGGCTTCACCCCCAGAAACAACAGGCCACCGGCACAGATGTCGCGCCCCGGTTATCAGAACCGGAGCGGAGGAAACCCCAGGACGGGAGGACACCCCCACAACAGCAACAACTTCGTCCACCACAACAACAACTTCAACCGCGCCCCGACAAGAGCCCCTGCCAATCCCAACACCAACACTGCTCCAAGGACTGGGAGCAATGCTGTCCCTGTCGCCCCCAAGGACAAGTCCACCATCAACTGCTATGAGTGCGGTGTGTTGGGGCACTTCTCCAAAGAGTGTCCCCAGCGACTCGCCAAGATGGCCGCCAACACCACTGGCCCTGCTCAGCAGCAACGCCGTGTCGCCAACAACAAGAAGTTCGCCCCCAACAACCCGAACAACCGCAGCGGCCGCCTCTTTCACATGAGTGCGGAAGAAGCTCAGGAAGCCCCAGATGTCGTTCTGGGTATGTTCTCTGTTAACTCAATACCTGCAAGAGTGCTGTTTGATTCTGGAGCATCGCATTCATTTGTTACGGAAGAATTTGCATGCACTAGTAAGATTCAACCCATCAGTTTGAAGCATGTCATGGTAGTGCAAATACCGGGATCAACAACTAAAGCTAGAAAAATTTGCAAAGATGTTCCTATCAGAATTCATGAAATAGACTTTTATGCCAATCTGATTGTTTTGGGAACAAAAGGTTTGGAAGTAGTGCTGGGTATGGACTGGATGTCCAAACATCATGGATTGATTGATTGTGCCAAGAAGGCCATCACCATGACTAGTAGCACCGGAGTGTTAGTTGAGCACATCTCAGAAAAGCTGCCCAGAAAATTTACCTGCAACCAGAGTTTAACCAAACCCACCCTGGATCAAATCAGAGTCGTCTGTCGATACTCTGATGTGTTTCCGGAAGACCTACCCGGTATGCCCCCGGATCGGGATATCGAGTTTATCATCGAGTTAATCCCCGGAACCGGACCTATAGCCCAGAGAGCTTACAGCATGAACCCGGCAGAATTAGTGGAACTGAAGAAACAACTGGATGATATGTTAGCCAAAGGTTTGATTAGACCAAGTGCATCACCCTGGAGATCACCAGTTTTGTTTGTGGACAAGAAGGATGGTACGATTCGTTTATGTACGGATTACCGCAAGCTCAATGATGTCACCATCAAGAATAAGTATCCTTTGCCCAAAATAGAAGACCTGTTTGATCAGTTGACCGGTGCCACCGTGTTTTCTAAGATTGATCTTAGGACAGGGTACCATCAGCTGAAGATCCGTGCATCGGACATTCCCAAAACTGCCTTCACCACCAGATATGGATTGTATGAGTACAATGTCATGTCATTTGGATTGACCAATGCCCCCGCTTACTTCATGAATCTCATGAATAAGATCTTCATGAACTTCCTGGATAAGTTCGTCGTTGTCTTCATCGACGACATCCTGATCTACTCCAAAACCGAAGAAGAACATGAGCAACACTTGGAAATGGTCTTAGAGACTCTTCGGGAACACCAGCTGTATGCCAAGTTCAGCAAGTGTGAGTTCTGGTTGAGGGAAGTAGGATTCCTGGGACACATCTTGTCCGCAGGAGGAATTGCCGTTGACCCCTCAAAGATAAAGACCGTTGCAGAATGGAAAGCCCCAACCACCCAGACTGAGGTCCGTGCATTTCTCGGATTGGCGGGATATTACCGCCGATTCGTTGAAGGATTCTCAAGCATAGCCAGACCAATGACTCAATTGTTGAAGAAGGACAAGAAGTTCGAATGGACGAACAAGTGTGAAGAGAGCTTCCAACAGCTCAAGAGCAGACTGACTTCAGCCCCAATACTGATCATGCCGGACATCACCAAACCCTTTGATGTGTATTGTGATGCCTCCAAGATTGGTCTTGGATGTGTGTTGATGCAAGAAGGCAAAGTGATCTCGTACCTGTCCAGGCAACTGAAGCAGCATGAACAGAATTATCCGACCCATGACTTAGAGCTAGCAGCAGTAGTGTTAGCCTTGAAAGTATGGCGTCATTACCTCATGGGTAATCGATGCGAGATCTATTCGGATCACAAGAGTTTGAAGTATATCTTCACCCAGAAGGAACTGAACATGAGGCAACGGAGATGGTTAGAGTTAATCAAGGATTATGATATGGATATCCACTATCACCCAGGCAAGGCCAATGTGGTAGCAGATGCTTTGAGTAGACTGCCGTGTCAGTTGAACTCCATGATTGCCGAAGAACAACCTAGCCTTCACCAAGAGTTTGAACAGTTTAGAATGGAGCTAGTAAGTGAAGGATTTCTCGCCAGCATTGAACTTCAACCCACTTTGATTAGTCAAATCAAGGAAGCCCAGAAAAGCAATGCAAGCATTGACGGGATTAAGAGCCAGCTAGCAGCAGGAAAGGCACCGGGATTCACTGTTGATGAAGAAGGAGTACTTTGGTACAACGGACGCTTGTGCGTGCCGTCAGATTCAGAGTTGAAACAAGTGATTCTAAAGGAAGCCCATGACACCTTATATTCTATTCACCCCGGAGGTACCAAGATGTACCAGGACTTGAAGGAACAGTTCTGGTGGCATGGGATGAAGCGAGAAATCGGGAGTTACATCGCCAAGTGTGACATCTGTCAGAGAGTCAAGGCAGAACACCAACGACCCGCAGGACTGCTACAGCCCCTGCAGATTCCCGAATGGAAGTGGGATTCCGTAGGAATGGACTTCATCACCGGATTGCCCAAATCTAGTAAAGGGAATGATTCTATCTGGGTAGTGGTCGATAGATTGACCAAAGTCGCCCATTTCATCCCCGTCAAAACCACCTACCAAGGACCAAGACTTGCAGAGTTATATATCTCACGGATAGTCAGCCTGCACGGAACTCCGAAGTCAATAGTATCCGATAGAGGATCCCAATTCACCTCCAGATTTTGGCAGAAGGTACATGAAGGACTCGGAACTAGGCTGAACTTCAGCACAGCCTATCACCCTCAGACAGATGGACAGACTGAACGAGTCAACCAGATACTAGAGGATATGCTGAGAGCATGTGTGTTGGAATATGGATCCAAGTGGGAAGACTGTTTGCCGTACGCAGAATTCTCGTACAACAACAGCTACCAAGCCAGTTTGCAGATGGCCCCCTTTGAAGCTCTGTACGGAAGGAAGTGCCGTACCCCTCTGAATTGGTCGGAAGTTGGAGAGAGTCAAGTTTTTGGACCAGATATTCTCCGAGAAGCTGAAGAGAAGGTTCACAAGATCCGTGAGTACCTCAAGACCGCTCAATCAAGACAGAAGAGCTACGCCGACAAGAGACGCCGAGAGATGACCTTCGAGATCGGAGATTTCGTGTATCTCAAAGTGTCCCCCCTTAAAGGAATGCAGAGATTCCAGCTTAAAGGAAAGCTCGCACCCCGTTATGTCGGACCTTTCAAAGTCCTGAGTCGCCGAGGAGAAGTATCCTATCAGCTGGAGTTACCAGAAGAAATGTCAACGGTGCACAATGTGTTTCACATCTCGTTACTCCGGAAGTGCTTGGAGGTACCTGAGAAGACTGAGGTGTTCAAGAACATCGACCATCGTACTGTGGATATCAACTCAGATCTAACCTACCGCGAAGTACCTATTCGCATTCTGGAGGAAGCTTTCAGAACCACTCGTACCAGGAGTATCAAGTTTCTGAAGATCCAATGGAGTAACCACACCGAAGAAGAGGCCACTTGGGAAAGAGAAGACTTTATGAAGACTGAATACCCCAATCTCTTTAGTACCTAGTTTTCTTCCAGATCTCGGGACGAGATCTTTTGTAAGGGGGAAGGGTTTGTAACATCCCAAGTTTTCAACAAATAATAAAGCAAGTGAGATTTCAATTACTCAAAATTTACAATTAACAAAAACTTTTTCTATGCATATAGTGCCACATATAGATTGTGCATATAGTGATTTTTTTTGTGCTATTGCCATGATGAGTGTTAGCATGTTAATCAATTACTATATGAACCCTAATCAAGATCACAAAACCCTAAAATAAGGAGATATAGAGAAAATGGGAAAAACCCATTCATCACTCACATACATCATATGCCAAAATGCAAAATCATCACCAAGGCCATAATTGCTTGCTTCCTTGCTTCTAAAAAGCTTTAATATGATAAACTAACACAATTGCATCATTGGATCATGAATCAAAGCAAGAGAAATCAAGAACTCATCATACATATGATAATGGTCACTTGGGTGAAAAATATTTTCTTCACCACTTTGCACCCCTGTATTTCTTAAAACCTAAACTAAACTTTGTCAACCAAAGCCATGTCATCCAAGACCATGTCAAGGTGAACACTTTTCATGTTGACCACCATGTCCAGAGTTGACTAGGTTGACCAGAAATTAATTGACAAAAGAGGATCTGAGAATAAAAAGAAGATCATCTCAAATTTGAAACTTTGCTATTCTTTTCCAAATTGAGTGCCACCACCACCATTACATCACTATAATTATATAAAAGAGATTCACCAAAAAGAATTTCAAAATTTGAAAATTTTCTTCATGCGGCCATTGTGTCGAACACTTGGCAGGCATGGAATCAAAATTGTGTTACACACATATGTCCACTGGTTTCTTCCCTAAACCCCTTTGCAATGGTGATCATTTGCTAGTTCTAGCTCCCCTGCATCACCCTTGTACCTGCCCTGGTCGATTAAAGTGAGAGGAAGGAGAGAATCATCTTAAAACAATTCATGCCGTGGCCATGCCGGCCAACTTGGTGCAACTTTCTCCCTGGCCACTCCCTTGGCGTTTCTCCATGTCCTTGGGCATCACTGCAACACAAGGACTCAGCCAGTACCCTCCACTCGATCGCCAACGCACGGCAAAGGCTGGAACGCGCGTGCCAAGTTGATGCCAGTACCGTGCCCATGCCGCGGTGAGCGCGCTCTGGAGCGCGCCAGGACGCCGTGCACTCGAACGCGCTCGTCCTCGCCCTGCATCCCTACCACCACGTCTAGCCTCCACTCCAAGCCCTCTACGTCGCTAGACATGCTCGAGCACCGCCCAGAGCCTTGTCGCCGTCGTCCTCGTCGTCGACGTACCGCGGGTACCGCGATGATTACTGGAAGAAATCGAGCGTTTCCGTAGCCCTATCTCTGCGCCAGCTAGCCGTTGAGCATCGCCAGGACGACGCCTACAAGATGCTGTACTCGCCTTGCCCTTTCGATCGACGGAGAAGCCGCGCCATGGCCGCGCCCTTGCAGCACGCTCGGCCACCTCCCTCCATCTATAAATACCAACGATCGGCACCCTCACTTCACACACCATCTCCTCCCCTCTCCTCACTGAGCATTTCTACACCGTCAATTTAGCCAGAGCTCGCCGGAGCTGCTCGAATTGCGAGCTCGAGCCCGCCGGAGCCCGCAGAAGCTCTGCGTCGATTGGAGCCTCCCCGAGCTCCACAACTGCACCAGGCTGTTCCTCGTCGACCACCACTTCCCCGAGCATCTTGCCAGAGACCTGCAACGGCCTGGTAAGCTCTCCGACCCCCTACTGGCGCTCTGGGTTCGCCGGAGTCTCGCCGGGGACGACGACACACGCCAGCCGTTGATCTGCGTCTTGATCCAACGCCCCCTATCGCTCGTACCGCTTCGGCGTGTTATGAGGCGCCGACAGGTGGACCCCACCCTGTCAGCGCAGCCCGCCGCACCAGTTGCTTGCTGGGCTGTGAAGTGGGTTTAAAACTCGTTTCGGCCCGTTAGCTTTTCCCGCCCAGGCCCAAAATTCAAATAGAGGTTTAAACTTAATATGAATTGTGCTGCAGATGGTTTAGTAAAAATTGAATAATTTGAAATCTGCCAAACCAAATCTAGCAAACTTTATATCTTTGGAAAGCCCATAAAATTATCTAACTAATGCCACTGGCCTCATATCCAAATTCGTATTAATTTTTAAATGATAAAAATAACAAGACAGAGCCTTTTCTGACTTCAAATAATTATTAAAAATAATCTATAAATGATTTTAAGTTGATTCAAATTCTAATAAATCACAAATGATGTCCTCTAATTGATTATGCAATAATATAGTCAGGTTATTTGCATGATCATGGACTAGATCAAATAAAATAGCTATGTAGTTAATTCTAGCACCATTTAACTTGAAATTCAAATTTAATGAATAGTATGAGAGCTACTCTCTCATTTAAATCTTGATCCTAAGTAATATAACCAGGGGGAATAACCTAGGCTAAAGAACCCTTGATAAATATTACTTAGAGATTTTAATGCATTTAAAATAATAGTATAATAACATGTGTAGTGTAAAACCTTAATTAAATTATACTCACATATAATAGATATGAAATGTTGACTTAGGTCAACCTATATTTCATACCTGATTATTATATGATGAGATTAAATCTTATTATGAAGTAAAGAGAAGAAATGAATTTCTTTAAGGATCTACCTATCTAAATTTAAGAAATAGGAATAATGAGAGGAAATTATTTTTCTAATAAATAAGAAATCATCAAATAACTCACCATGCCATGTTTGATTGATAATAGGACTAGAGTGTGAACTCTTTGAGTGTTCCTAGTTTAGCATATGAGTTTGGTTTAGTATTTATACCTCGTATTCGTATATAGACGCTAGTAACGAGGATTACCAAGAAGAGGAGGCCTACTCCCAAGAAGAGGAAGAGCACTTTGATCACTACTCAGCTCAAGGCAAGCTAACCCTTGCTAAATACAAATGCTTAGCTCTACAAGAGCAAAGGCATCATCACACTTTACTTTTATGTATTACCTATCCCATGTTTTTATTTAAATTTTACTTTGGTTTATTTATTTCAAAGTACTTTTGATTTATGAGTCACCATGTATAGAATAGAACAATACTTGGTTTAGATGAACACAACTCAAGCTAGATAGCACCCCTCATATAGTTGCTATTGCTAAATTATTAAAATTTGACTACTCTAGATGGGAACAAGTGGAGTTTGAAATGAAAGTAAAACCTTGGAATATGACCAAGAGAAGATGGTGATTTTTGATATAAACTTGATATGGTTTTGAATGCGATACCTTTCCAATTATACAAGTACCCCCACAATACCTGATTATGGGTAGGGCTTAACTAGAAACTTGTGTATTTTAGTATGGGTTCCCTCTAAACAAGCATCATAGGGGTTACGCCGAGGCTGCCTCCGTATGTGAGAAATGATGTGAATATGAGGTGAATGTACGACCCAAGCCCTGTGCAGTTCCCGGGTTAACAGTTGGTTCTCACCGGGAGGCCAAGCTCATGGGGAGAGGTGCCTATACTAGGACATATAAGTGAAAGGTTATGATTGATGATCCGCGTACTGAGTTACGATGATTCGGGGTTATCCTCGACGGATGAAATCAATAGTTGTGGCACAAGAGTACAACCTCTGCAGAGTGTTAAACCTATTCGAATAGCCGTGTCCGCGGTTACGGACGGTTGGAAGGGCCATACTACTTCCATTATCAGGATTTATGTTGAAATAATAATGGTGATTGATGAATTGTCTTGAATCCCAAATGAATGGTGGGAATGACACTAATGTTCCCACTTGAGTTAGTCTATTAAATAATGAGGATTTTATTAAATGTTTATTCAAAGAAAACTTGGCTTTATGCAAATAAACTTAGAGCTTAGTACCCCTTTAATACAATATATTATGCTTTACCTTAGTATTAGTTTGCGAGTACTTTAAAAGTACTCATGGCTTTGCCCTGGCTATTCAAATGCCAGACTATGAAGAGGAGCAACAGTATCAGGATGACGGACAGCAGGACGTCTATGATAACTAGGATCGTCTTCTAACGTCAAGCGTTGCCTGTGGAATTATGAGTCCACTACTACTACGCTTCCGCTACTTATGTGTGATGTTGAACAATCTATTTGTGTAATATTGGATCATGTGATCCATTGATGTAAGACCTTATGTGTTGTAATAAATGATGACTCTGAACGACTTACTATTATGTCTCGCAAAAACAATCTTCCTGGGATTGCGATGTATGATATAATAGGGCATCCGGACTTAAAAACCCGGGTGTTGACAGTAAGCAATCAAGTTGATAAACAAGGTCTAGATATATCCAAACCAGACAAATCGTGTACACCCCTTTCGATCTTATGAAGTCTAGCATGAAGGGAAGTCGTTTTGGGTTTCAAACATTGAAATTTCAAGAACATCCCAAAAGCTTCATTTTAGAGTGACTAATTAAGAAGGATACAGACTTCCCTTTTCATTTTCATGTTTTAAACTTGTTTAAATCTTGGTCAAACCAAGGATTTGACCAAGATTCAAATGGCCCTAAAAATTCAGAAAAAATCAAAAGAATGAAAAACCAAAGCACATAGCATTCTTATGTCATATGTATAGTAAGCATTCAAGTTGATAAACAAGGTCTAGACATATATATTCAAACCAGAAAAATCATGTATATATCTACCCCTAAAACCCTAATTAAACTCCAATCATGAAGAGAAGTGGTTTTGGGTTTCAAACATGGAAATTTCAAGAACCTCCCAAAAGCTTCATTTTAGAGTGACTAAGAAGGATCCAGGCTTACTTATTCGTTTTCACGTGTTAAACTTGTCTAAATCTTGGTCAAACCTAGGATTTGACCAAGATATGATTCAAATGCGCAGAAAATTAAAAAAATCAGAAAAATGAAAAACCAAAGTACATAGTCTTCTTATGTCATATAGTAAGCATATTCAAGTTGATAAACAAAAGGTTTGGACATATTCAAACCATACAAATCATGTATCTATATATACCCCCTAACCCTAAACTTTGTCTTATGAAGTCAAGCATGAAGAGAAGTGGTTTTGGGTTTCAAACATGGAAATTTCAAAAACCTCCCAAAAACTTCATTTTAGAGTGACTGAGAAGGTTACATGCTTCCCTTTTCATTTTCATGTTTTAAACTTGTTTAAATTAGCTTGGTCAAACCTAGGATTTCATGAAGATACAAATGGGTGGGCACAATGTTCAAAAAAATCAGAAAAATGAAAAACCAAATCACATAGTCTTCTTATATATGTCATATCGTAAGCAATCAAGTTGATAAACAAGGTCTAGATATATCCAAACCAGACAAATCATGTATCTACCCCCTTTCGATCTTATGAAGTCTAGCATGAAGGGAAGTCGTTTTGGGTTTCAAACATTGAAATTTCAAGAACATCCCAAAAGCTTCATTTTAGAGTGACTAAGAAGGATACAGACTTCCCTTTTCATTTTCATGTTTTAAACTTGTTTAAATCTTGGTCAAACCAATGATTTGACCAAGATTCAAATGGCCCTAAAAATTCAGAAAAAAATCAAAAGAATGAAAAACCAAAGCACATAGCATTCTTAGATATGTCATATGTATAGTAAGCATTCAAGTTGATAAACAAGGTCTCTAGACATATATATTCAAACCAGAAAAATCATGTATATATCTACCCCTAAAACCCTATATAATTAAACTCAGTCAATCATGAAGAGAAGTGGTTTTGGGTTTCAAACATGGAAATTTCAAGAACCTCCCAAAAGCTTCATTTTAGAGTGACTAAGAAGGATCCAGGCTTACTTATTCATTTTCACGTGTTAAACTTGTCTAAATCTTGGTCAAACCTAGGATTTGACCAAGATATGATTCAAATGTGCAGAAAATTAAAAAAATCAGAAAAATGAAAAACCAAAGTACATAGTCTTCTTATGTCATATAGTAAGCATATTCAAGTTGATAAACAAGGTTTGGACATATTCAAACCATACAAATCATGTATCTATACCCCTAACCCTAAACTTTGTCTTATGAAGTCAAGCATGAAGAGAAGTGGTTTTGGGTTTCAAACATGGAAATTTCAAAAACCTCCCAAAAACTTCATTTTAGAGTGACTTAGAAGGTTACATGTTTCCCTTTTCGTTTTCATGTTTTAAACTTGTTTAAATTATCTTGGTAAAACCTAGGATTTCATGAAGATACAAATGGGTGGGCACAATATTCAAAAAAATCAGAAAATTGAAAAACCAAATCACATTGTCTTCTTATGTCATATATATGGTAAGCATTCAAGTTGATAAATTAACAAGGTCTAGATATATCCAAACCAGACAAATCATGTATCTACCCCCTGTCGATCTTATGAAGTCTAGCATGAAGGGAAGTCGTTTTCGGTTTCAAACATGGAAATTTCAAGAACATCCCAAAAGCTTCCATTTTAGAGTTACTAAAAGAAGGATATACAGACTTCCCTTTTTCATTTTCATGTTTTAAACTTGTTTAAATCCTTGTCAAACCAAAGATTTTGACCAAGATTCAAATGGGCATAAAAATTTAGAAAAAAAATCAAAAGAGAATGAAAAACCAAAGCACATAGCATTCTTATATATGTCATATGTATAGTAAGCATTCAACTGATAAACCAGGTCTAGACATATTCAAACCAGAAAAATCATGTATATATCTACCCCTAAAACCCTAAACTCTTTCTTATGAAGTCAATCATGAAGAGAAGTGGTTTTGGGTTTCAAACATGGAAATTTCAAGAACCTCCCAAAAGATTTAATTTAGAGTGTGACTAATAAGGATCCATGCTTACCTTTTCATTTTCACAATTTAAACTTGTTTAAATCTTTGTCAAACATATGATTTGACCAAGATTCAAATATATGGGCATAAAATTCAAAAAAAAATCAGAAAAATGAAAAACAAAAGCATATAGTCTTCTTATGTCATATAGTAAGCATTCAAGTTGATAAATTAACAAGGTTTGGACATATTCAAACCATACAAATCATGTATCTACCCCTAACCCTAAACTCGGTCGATCTTATGAAGTGTAGCATGAAGAGAGGTCGTTTTGGGTTTCAAACATGGAAATTTCAAGAACATCCCAAAATGCTTCATTTTAGAGTGACTAAGAAGGATCCAGGCTTACTTATTCGTTTTCACGTGTTAAACTTGTCTAATCTTGGTCAAACCTAGGATTTGACCAAGATTCAAATGCGCAGAAAATTTAAAAAATCAGAAAAATGAAAACCAAAGTACATAGTCTTCTTATGTCATATAGTAAGCATATTCAAGTTGATAAACAAGGTTTGAACCTTGATCTGTAGTAGTGGGCAAAACCCTAGTTTAACCTATTTAATTATAGATTCGTAGGTTGATTTTTCTACATTTTTATTATTACTAACCTATTTAATTATAGATTCGTAGGTTGATTTTTCTATACCTTTTTATTATTACTATGCAGCACAAGTGTGTTTGCCCGTCGAGTGAAACTCGGAGGAAGAGGGATCACTCGGAGGAAGGAGAGAAGAAGGGAGAGAATTATGGTGTCTCCCCTTTTTCGGGTGATGATGTTGACTTTTGTGCAGGGTTTGTCAGTGCGCAGGAGGTGCGAGCGAGCGAGCGAGCGAGCGAGTCGAGAGAGGCCGAGAATGAGAGAGATTTGTTTTTTTTTGTGAGAGGGACAACCGAAGGATCCAGAAGGACCCACAGACTTCCAATACGCATCCTGATGCGTCTTCTCTTGACAAAGAAGATGGCTGGGAGTTTGCGTACCTATTGCACGTGACTTGTGCTCACTGAAGTGTGGGACCTCACGCGTGGGCACCACACGTAAGTGACAGACCTGTTGGTGTAAAAACTCGGTTGATTATTATAGTGCATTAGAACAAAGTTTCCTATGGATTCAAGGGTAGGAAATCCAAGTTAACTCATTTACATGACATTATTTTTCTTATGTCATATAGTAAGCATTAAAGTTGATAAACAATGTCTAGACATATTCAAACCAGACAAATCATGTATCTATACCCCTAACCCCTAAACTCTGTCTTATGAAGTCAAGCATGTGAAGAGATGTGGTTTTGGGTTTCAAACATGGAAATTTCAAAAAACTCCCAAAAGCTTCATTTTAGAGTGCCTAAGAAGGATACATGCTTCCCTTTTCATTTTCATGTTTTATAAAACTTGTTTTAATTATCTTGGTCAAACCTAGGATTTGACGAAGATACAAATGGGTGGGCACAATGTTCAAAAAAATCAGAAAAATGGAAAACCAAATCACATAGTCTTCTTATGTCATATCGTAAGCAATCAAGTTGATAAACAAGGTCTAGATATATCCAAACCAGACAAATCGTGTATCTACCCCCTTTCGATCTTATGAAGTCTAGCATGAAGGGAAGTCGTTTTGGGTTTCAAACATTGAAATTTCAAGAACATCCCAAAATTAAGCTTCATTTTAGAGTGACTAAGAAGGATACAGACTTCCCTTTTCATTTTCATGTTTTAAACTTGTTTAAATCTTGGTCAAACCAAGGATTTGACCAAGATTCAAATGGCCCTAAAAATTCAGAAAAAAATCAAAAGAATGAAAAACCAAAGCACATAGCATTCTTAGATATGTCATATGTATAGTAAGCATTCAAGTTGATAAACAAGGTCTCTAGACATATATATTCAAACCAGAAAAATCATGTATATATCTACCCCTAAAACCCTATATAATTAAACTCAGTCAATCATGAAGAGAAGTGGTTTTGGGTTTCAAACATGGAAATTTCAAGAACCTCCCAAAAGCTTCATTTTAGAGTGACTAAGAAGGATCCAGGCTTACTTATTCGTTTTCACGTGTTAAACTTGTCTAAATCTTGGTCAAACCTAGGATTTGACCAAGATATGATTCAAATGCGCAGAAAATTAAAAAAAATCAGAAAAATGAAAAACCAAAGTACATAGTCTTCTTATGTCATATAGTAAGCATATTCAAGTTGATAAACAAAAGGTTTGGACATATTCAAACCATACAAATCATGTATCTATATATACCCCCTAACCCTAAACTTTGTCTTATGAAGTCAAGCATGAAGAGAAGTGGTTTTGGGTTTCAAACATGGAAATTTCAAAAACCTCCCAAAAACTTCATTTTAGAGTGACTGAGAAGGTTACATGCTTCCCTTTTCATTTTCATGTTTTAAACTTGTTTAAATTAGCTTGGTCAAACCTAGGATTTCATGAAGATACAAATGGGTGGGCACAATGTTCAAAAAAATCAGAAAAACGAAAAACCAAATCACATAGTCTTCTTATGTCATATCGTAAGCAATCAAGTTGATAAACAAGGTCTAGATATATCCAAACCAGACAAATCATGTATCTAGCCCCTTTCGATCTTATGAAGTCTAGCATGAAGGGAAGTCGTTTTGGGTTTCAAACATTGAAATTTCAAGAACATCCCAAAAGCTTCATTTTAGAGTGACTAAGAAGGATACAGACTTCCCTTTTCATTTTCATGTTTTAAACTTGTTTAAATCTTGGTCAAACCAATGATTTGACCAAGATTCAAATGGCCCTAAAAATTCAGAAAAAAATCAAAAGAATGAAAAACCAAAGCACATAGCATTCTTAGATATGTCATATGTATAGTAAGCATTCAAGTTGATAAACAAGGTCTAGACATATATATTCAAACCAGAAAAATCATGTATATATCTACCCCTAAAATCCTATATAATTAAACTCAGTCAATCATGAAGAGAAGTGGTTTTGGGTTTCAAACATGGAAATTTCAAGAACCTCCCAAAAGCTTCATTTTAGAGTGACTAAGAAGGATCCAGGCTTACTTATTCGTTTTCACGTGTTAAACTTGTCTAAATCTTGGTCAAACCTAGGATTTGACCAAGATATGATTCAAATGTGCAGAAAATTAAAAAAAATCAGAAAAATGAAAAACCAAAGTACATAGTCTTCTTATGTCATATAGTAAGCATATTCAAGTTGATAAACAAGGTTTGGACATATTCAAACCATACAAATCATGTATCTATACCCCTAACCCTAAACTTTGTCTTATGAAGTCAAGCATGAAGAGAAGTGGTTTTGGGTTTCAAACATGGAAATTTCAAAAACCTCCCAAAAACTTCATTTTAGAGTGACTGAGAAGGTTACATGTTTCCCTTTTCGTTTTCATGTTTTAAACTTGTTTAAATTATCTTGGTAAAACCTAGGATTTCATGAAGATACAAATGGGTGGGCACAATATTCAAAAAAATCAGAAAATTGAAAAACCAAATCACATTGTCTTCTTATGTCATATCGTAAGCATTCAAGTTGATAAATTAACAAGGTCTAGATATATCCAAACCAGACAAATCATGTATCTACCCCCTGTCGATCTTATGAAGTCTAGCATGAAGGGAAGTCGTTTTCGGTTTCAAACATGGAAATTTCAAGAACATCCCAAAAGCTTCCATTTTAGAGTTACTAAAAGAAGGATATACAGACTTCCCTTTTTCATTTTCATGTTTTAAACTTGTTTAAATCCTTGTCAAACCAAAGATTTTGACCAAGATTCAAATGGGCATAAAAATTTAGAAAAAAATCAAAAGAGAATGAAAAACCAAAGCACATAGCATTCTTATATATGTCATATGTATAGTAAGCATTCAAGTTGATAAACCAGGTCTAGACATATTCAAACCAGAAAAATCATGTATATATCTACCCCTAAAACCCTAAACTCTTTCTTATGAAGTCAATCATGAAGAGAAGTGGTTTTGGGTTTCAAACATGGAAATTTCAAGAACCTCCCAAAAGATTTAATTTAGAGTGTGACTAATAAGGATCCATGCTTACCTTTTCATTTTCACAATTTAAACTTGTTTAAATCTTTGTCAAACATATGATTTGACCAAGATTCAAATATATGGGCATAAAATTCAAAAAAATCAGAAAAATGAAAAACAAAAGCATATAGTCTTCTTATGTCATATAGTAAGCATTCAAGTTGATAAATTAACAAGGTTTGGACATATTCAAACCATACAAATCATGTATCTACCCCTAACCCTAAACTCGGTCGATCTTATGAAGTGTAGCATGAAGAGAGGTCGTTTTGGGTTTCAAACATGGAAATTTCAAGAACATCCCAAAATGCTTCATTTTAGAGTGACTAAGAAGGATCCAGGCTTACTTATTCGTTTTCACGTGTTAAACTTGTCTAATCTTGGTCAAACCTAGGATTTGACCAAGATTCAAATGCGCAGAAAATTTAAAAAATCAGAAAAATGAAAACCAAAGTACATAGTCTTCTTATGTCATATAGTAAGCATATTCAAGTTGATAAACAAGGTTTGAACCTTGATCTGTAGTAGTGGGCAAAACCCTAGTTTAACCTATTTAATTATAGATTCGTAGGTTGATTTTTCTACATTTTTATTATTACTAACCTATTTAATTATAGATTCGTAGGTTGATTTTTCTATACCTTTTTATTATTACTATGCAGCACAAGTGTGTTTGCCCGTCGAGTGAAACTCGGAGGAAGAGGGATCACTCGGAGGAAGGAGAGAAGAAGGGAGAGAATTATGGTGTCTCCCCTTTTTCGGGTGATGATGTTGACTTTTGTGCAGGGTTTGTCAGTGCGCAGGAGGTGCGAGCGAGCGAGCGAGCGAGCGAGTCGAGAGAGGCCGAGAATGAGAGAGATTTGTTTTTTTTTGTGAGAGGGACAACCGAAGGATCCAGAAGGACCCACAGACTTCCAATACGCATCCTGATGCGTCTTCTCTTGACAAAGAAGATGGCTGGGAGTTTGCGTACCTATTGCACGTGACTTGTGCTCACTGAAGTGTGGGACCTCACGCGTGGGCACCACACGTAAGTGACAGACCTGTTGGTGTAAAAACTCGGTTGATTATTATAGTGCATTAGAACAAAGTTTCCTATGGATTCAAGGGTAGGAAATCCAAGTTAACTCATTTACATGACATTATTTTTCTTATGTCATATAGTAAGCATTAAAGTTGATAAACAATGTCTAGACATATTCAAACCAGACAAATCATGTATCTATACCCCTAACCCCTAAACTCTGTCTTATGAAGTCAAGCATGTGAAGAGATGTGGTTTTGGGTTTCAAACATGGAAATTTCAAAAAACTCCCAAAAGCTTCATTTTAGAGTGCCTAAGAAGGATACATGCTTCCCTTTTCATTTTCATGTTTTATAAAACTTGTTTTAATTATCTTGGTCAAACCTAGGATTTGACGAAGATACAAATGGGTGGGCACAATGTTCAAAAAAATCAGAAAAATGGAAAACCAAATCACATAGTCTTCTTATGTCATATCGTAAGCAATCAAGTTGATAAACAAGGTCTAGATATATCCAAACCAGACAAATCGTGTATCTACCCCCTTTCGATCTTATGAAGTCTAGCATGAAGGGAAGTCGTTTTGGGTTTCAAACATTGAAATTTCAAGAACATCCCAAAATTAAGCTTCATTTTAGAGTGACTAAGAAGGATACAGACTTCCCTTTTCATTTTCATGTTTTAAACTTGTTTAAATCTTGGTCAAACCAAGGATTTGACCAAGATTCAAATGGCCCTAAAAATTCAGAAAAAAATCAAAAGAATGAAAAACCAAAGCACATAGCATTCTTAGATATGTCATATGTATAGTAAGCATTCAAGTTGATAAACAAGGTCTCTAGACATATATATTCAAACCAGAAAAATCATGTATATATCTACCCCTAAAACCCTATATAATTAAACTCAGTCAATCATGAAGAGAAGTGGTTTTGGGTTTCAAACATGGAAATTTCAAGAACCTCCCAAAAGCTTCATTTTAGAGTGACTAAGAAGGATCCAGGCTTACTTATTCGTTTTCACGTGTTAAACTTGTCTAAATCTTGGTCAAACCTAGGATTTGACCAAGATATGATTCAAATGCGCAGAAAATTAAAAAAAATCAGAAAAATGAAAAACCAAAGTACATAGTCTTCTTATGTCATATAGTAAGCATATTCAAGTTGATAAACAAAAGGTTTGGACATATTCAAACCATACAAATCATGTATCTATATATACCCCCTAACCCTAAACTTTGTCTTATGAAGTCAAGCATGAAGAGAAGTGGTTTTGGGTTTCAAACATGGAAATTTCAAAAACCTCCCAAAAACTTCATTTTAGAGTGACTGAGAAGGTTACATGCTTCCCTTTTCATTTTCATGTTTTAAACTTGTTTAAATTAGCTTGGTCAAACCTAGGATTTCATGAAGATACAAATGGGTGGGCACAATGTTCAAAAAAATCAGAAAAACGAAAAACCAAATCACATAGTCTTCTTATGTCATATCGTAAGCAATCAAGTTGATAAACAAGGTCTAGATATATCCAAACCAGACAAATCATGTATCTAGCCCCTTTCGATCTTATGAAGTCTAGCATGAAGGGAAGTCGTTTTGGGTTTCAAACATTGAAATTTCAAGAACATCCCAAAAGCTTCATTTTAGAGTGACTAAGAAGGATACAGACTTCCCTTTTCATTTTCATGTTTTAAACTTGTTTAAATCTTGGTCAAACCAATGATTTGACCAAGATTCAAATGGCCCTAAAAATTCAGAAAAAAATCAAAAGAATGAAAAACCAAAGCACATAGCATTCTTAGATATGTCATATGTATAGTAAGCATTCAAGTTGATAAACAAGGTCTAGACATATATATTCAAACCAGAAAAATCATGTATATATCTACCCCTAAAATCCTATATAATTAAACTCAGTCAATCATGAAGAGAAGTGGTTTTGGGTTTCAAACATGGAAATTTCAAGAACCTCCCAAAAGCTTCATTTTAGAGTGACTAAGAAGGATCCAGGCTTACTTATTCGTTTTCACGTGTTAAACTTGTCTAAATCTTGGTCAAACCTAGGATTTGACCAAGATATGATTCAAATGTGCAGAAAATTAAAAAAAGATCAGAAAAATGAAAAACCAAAGTACATAGTCTTCTTATGTCATATAGTAAGCATATTCAAGTTGATAAACAAGGTTTGGACATATTCAAACCATACAAATCATGTATCTATACCCCTAACCCTAAACTTTGTCTTATGAAGTCAAGCATGAAGAGAAGTGGTTTTGGGTTTCAAACATGGAAATTTCAAAAACCTCCCAAAAACTTCATTTTAGAGTGACTGAGAAGGTTACATGTTTCCCTTTTCGTTTTCATGTTTTAAACTTGTTTAAATTATCTTGGTAAAACCTAGGATTTCATGAAGATACAAATGGGTGGGCACAATATTCAAAAAAATCAGAAAATTGAAAAACCAAATCACATTGTCTTCTTATGTCATATCGTAAGCATTCAAGTTGATAAATTAACAAGGTCTAGATATATCCAAACCAGACAAATCATGTATCTACCCCCTGTCGATCTTATGAAGTCTAGCATGAAGGGAAGTCGTTTTCGGTTTCAAACATGGAAATTTCAAGAACATCCCAAAAGCTTCCATTTTAGAGTTACTAAAAGAAGGATATACAGACTTCCCTTTTTCATTTTCATGTTTTAAACTTGTTTAAATCCTTGT
Organism: Lolium multiflorum; assembly: GCA_030979885.1. Taxonomy (NCBI): domain Eukaryota; kingdom Viridiplantae; phylum Streptophyta; class Magnoliopsida; order Poales; family Poaceae; genus Lolium; species Lolium multiflorum. Next base: position 211,442,379 of record CM061748.1, read on the forward strand.
CAAACCAAAGATTTTGACCAAGATTCAAATGGGCATAAAAATTTAGAAAAAAAATCAAAAGAGAATGAAAAACCAAAGCACATAGCATTCTTATATATGTCATATGTATAGTAAGCATTCAACTGATAAACCAGGTCTAGACATATTCAAACCAGAAAAATCATGTATATATCTACCCCTAAAACCCTAAACTCTTTCTTATGAAGTCAATCATGAAGAGAAGTGGTTTTGGGTTTCAAACATGGAAATTTCAAGAACCTCCCAAAAGATTTAATTTAGAGTGTGACTAATAAGGATCCATGCTTACCTTTTCATTTTCACAATTTAAACTTGTTTAAATCTTTGTCAAACATATGATTTGACCAAGATTCAAATATATGGGCATAAAATTCAAAAAAAAATCAGAAAAATGAAAAACAAAAGCATATAGTCTTCTTATGTCATATAGTAAGCATTCAAGTTGATAAATTAACAAGGTTTGGACATATTCAAACCATACAAATCATGTATCTACCCCTAACCCTAAACTCGGTCGATCTTATGAAGTGTAGCATGAAGAGAGGTCGTTTTGGGTTTCAAACATGGAAATTTCAAGAACATCCCAAAATGCTTCATTTTAGAGTGACTAAGAAGGATCCAGGCTTACTTATTCGTTTTCACGTGTTAAACTTGTCTAATCTTGGTCAAACCTAGGATTTGACCAAGATTCAAATGCGCAGAAAATTTAAAAAATCAGAAAAATGAAAACCAAAGTACATAGTCTTCTTATGTCATATAGTAAGCATATTCAAGTTGATAAACAAGGTTTGAACCTTGATCTGTAGTAGTGGGCAAAACCCTAGTTTAACCTATTTAATTATAGATTCGTAGGTTGATTTTTCTACATTTTTATTATTACTAACCTATTTAATTATAGATTCGTAGGTTGATTTTTCTATACCTTTTTATTATTACTATGCAGCACAAGTGTGTTTGCCCGTCGAGTGAAACTCGGAGGAAGAGGGATCACTCGGAGGAAGGAGAGAAGAAGGGAGAGAATTATGGTGTCTCCCCTTTTTCGGGTGATGATGTTGACTTTTGTGCAGGGTTTGTCAGTGCGCAGGAGGTGCGAGCGAGCGAGCGAGCGAGTCGAGAGAGGCCGAGAATGAGAGAGATTTGTTTTTTTTTGTGAGAGGGACAACCGAAGGATCCAGAAGGACCCACAGACTTCCAATACGCATCTGATGCGTCTTCTCTTGACAAAGAAGATGGCTGGGAGTTTGCGTACCTATTGCACGTGACTTGTGCTCACTGAAGTGTGGGACCTCACGCGTGGGCACCACACGTAAGTGACAGACCTGTTGGTGTAAAAACTCGGTTGATTATTATAGTGCATTAGAACAAAGTTTCCTATGGATTCAAGGGTAGGAAATCCAAGTTAACTCATTTACATGACATTATTTTTCTTATGTCATATAGTAAGCATTAAAGTTGATAAACAATGTCTAGACATATTCAAACCAGACAAATCATGTATCTATACCCCTAACCCCTAAACTCTGTCTTATGAAGTCAAGCATGTGAACAGATGTGGTTTTGGGTTTCAAACATGGAAATTTCAAAAAACTCCCAAAAGCTTCATTTTAGAGTGCCTAAGAAGGATACATGCTTCCCTTTTCATTTTCATGTTTTATAAAACTTGTTTTAATTATCTTGGTCAAACCTAGGATTTGACGAAGATACAAATGGGTGGGCAAAAAATTAAAAAAATCAGAAAAATGGAAAACCAAATCACATAGTCTTCTTATGTCATATCGTAAGCAATCAAGTTGATAAACAAGGTCTAGATATATCCAAACCAGACAAATCGTGTATATACCCCCTTTCGATCTTATGAAGTCTAGCATGAAGGGAAGTCGTTTTGGGTTTCAAACATTGAAATTTCAAGAACATCCCAAAAGCTTCATTTTAGATTGACTAAGAAGGATACAGACTTCCCTTTTCATTTTCATGTTTTAAACTTGTTTCAATCTTGGTCAAACCAAGGATTTGACCAAGATTCAAATGGCCCTAAAAATTCAGAAAAAAATCAAAAGAATGAAAAACCAGAAAAATCATGTATATATATATATCTACCCCTAAAACCCTAATTAAACTCAGTCAATCATGAAGAGAAGTGGTTTTGGGTTTCAAACATGGAAATTTCAAGAACCTCCCAAAAGCTTCATTTTAGAGTTACTAAGAAGGATCCAGGCTTCCCTTTTCATTTTCATGTTTTAAAATTGTTTAAATTATCTTGGTCAAACCTAGGATTTCATGAAGATACAAATGGGTGGGCACAATATTCAAAAAAATCAGAAAAATGAAAAACCAAAGCACATAGTCTTCTTATGTCATATAGTTAGCATTAAAGTTGTTAAACAAGGTCTAGACATATTCAAACTAGACAAACCAAATGTATCTACACCCCCTGACCCCTAAACTCTATCTTATGAAGTCAGGCATGAAGAGAAGTGGTTTTGGGTTTCAAACATGGAATTTTCAAAAACCTCCCAAAAACTTCATTTTAGAGTGACTAAGAAGTATACATGCTTCCCTTTTCATATTCATGTTTTAAACTTGTTTAAATTATCTTGGTCAAACGACCTAGGATTTGACAAGATTCAAATGGGCATCAAAATTCAAAAAAAATCAGAAAAATGAAAACAAAAGCAAATAGTTTTCTTATGTCATATAGTAAGCATTCAAGTTGATAAACAAGGTCTAGACATATTAAAACCAGAAAAATCATGTATATATCTACCCCTAACCCTAAACTAATCTGTCGATCTTATGAAGTCAATCATGAAGAGAAGTGGTTTTGGGTTTCAAACATGGAAATTTCAAGAACCTCCCAAAGGCTTCATTTTAGAGTGACTAAGAAGGATCCAGGCTTACTTATTCGTTTTCACGTGTTAAACTTGTCTAAATCTTGGTCAAATTTAGGATTTGACCAAGATTCAAATGCGCAGAAAATTAAAAAAATCAGAAAAATGAAAAACCAAAGTACATAGTCTTCTTATGTCATATAGTAAGCATATTCAAGTTGATAAACAAGGTCTAGACATATTCAAAGTTTCAAACTAGACAAACCATGTATCTACCCCCTAACCCCTAAACTCTGTCTTATGAAGTCAAGCATGAAGAGAAGTGGTTTTGGGTTTCAGACATGGAAATTTCAAAAACCTCCCAAAAACTTCATTTTAGAGTGACTAAGAAGGATACATGCTTCCCTTTTCATTTCCATGTTTTAAACTTGTTTAAATTATCTTGGTCAAACCTAGGATTTGACAAGATTCAAATGGGCATCAAAATTCAAAAAAATCAGAAAAATGAAAAACCAAAGCAAATAGTTTTCTTATGTCATATAGTAAGAATTAAAGTTGATAAACAAGGTCTAGACATATTCAAACCAAACAAATCATGTATATATCTACCCCTAACCCTAAACTCTGTCTTATGAAGTCAAGCATGGAAATTTCAAGAACATCCCAAAAGCTTCATTTTAGAGTGACTAAGAAGGATCCATGCTTACCTTTTCATATATTTTAAACTTGTTTAAATCTTTGTCAAACCTAGGATTTGACCAAAAGATTCAAATGGGCATAAAATTCAAAAAAATCAGAAAAATGAAAAACACTACGAACAGTGAACAATACTGTTTCGCGTCCCTACAGTACACCATGTACAGTGTTGCGAGTGACCTGTGTCCTTCACGGATAGAGATCAGGTGACATGCACCTTTCGCATGTCACCTGGTGACATGCGGCTTAAATCTAGATTTAAATATTGCGTAAAAATCATGTCCCAACCTATAGCCCTCTCGATTTATAGGCCCCTGCCGCCTCTCCCCATTCACTTCACTTCTCGCTACCTCACTCCTCTCGATTTATATAGGCCCCTGCCGCCTCTCCCCATTCATCTTCAAAATCCTATAGCCCCAACCTGTACAGTGCTCGTCGGCGGCTGTACCATCCACAACCTCTGTATTAGCGCCTCCCTGCACCCCCATCTTCCGGCGATGAATCCCACGAGTGGACAAGGGGGCCTGTTAGGTGTGCGGCCCACCGTCGTAATCCCCCAGCAGCAACTACAGGACCTCGCCGCCAACTCGCACGCCCCCCTACAGCTGCTGCAGCAGGCGCATGGCGGCCTCGCCGTTGAGTCTGATGTGCCCACCAAGCGGCAGCGGATCAACGACCTCTCCGTGGGCTCAGACGTGACAGTCCTGCTGCAGCTGCAAGACAACCTCGCCGTCGCCGGGGAGTCGGTCCTCTCCAAGGAGGAGAGCTTCGAGGTCAGTGGTTAATGTAGTTTAATCATTGGTTTAAAACTAGTTAGCCCCCTACTGAGTATTATTCGGAGGGGATTTGATGCAAAATACTTCATTCACCATGTTTTGGCGTGAGTATTTGCGGCAGATCAGGACAACCTGAGAGATAGCCTGTCCTGGGGCATTATTAGTTTTTTTTTGAGGGGTTCCTCGGGCCTTATTAGTGAAGCGTCCAATTTCTATTCACGTAATCCATGCCAGCAGGCCTCAGGACTTGTAATTTTGCATTGGAATCAATCCCTCAGCCTGATCCATGCTGGAACGGGGTGGATGCCTGGAAGGAGAAGCAGCAATCGGAGCACGTATGCGGAACGACCAGAAACGCGAGAGCATAGAGGTGTTGCGGTTCCACGTCCACCCGACGTGCGCGGAAGTGTTTCCTGAGGATCCCCGCGACTCTGATCCTGTCCAATACTCTTCTGCCAAACAGATAAAATGTGTTCTTATTAAGAAAGACCCAGATATTACTCACTGAACCATGTGAAAACACGTCAACCAAACAAGGCACAAGGGATTTCTACTGCACTAATACTAGCTGCATTACCACTTTCGAACTTCAATGCAAACTTGAAACTTCACTGCAGTCTTTTTCCCCCTTTCGAACTTGAGATCCAGCCTCTCCATCGATTGATGCATAGGGCAAACTTTATTAGTTCATGTTTCGTTCTTAGTTTGAAACTTTATTACTCCAAGCTCCGGAGTACTCATATTACTACAGTATTGCAATTGAAATTTATACATATTACAATTACTATTGAAGTTAGTCTTGTACATATTACTATGAGTATTGAAGTTTAAGTCCTGCAAACTTTCGGAGTACTATATTTTTACGGTTTTGCTATGTCTCAGTCAACTGAGAATTCCTTAAGTCTCAGTCACTCACAAAAATACACTTGAGTTGCACTTTTCTGTCAAAAAAGTGCAATTGAACTTTTCTACTAGAAAAGTGCAACCGACCCGTTGCACTTTTCTGACGTGACTGAGACTTAAGAAATTCTCAGTTGACTGAGACATAGACACACCCATATTTTTACTATTGAAGTTACACTCTTGCACTTTATTAGTATAATATCATGTGTCACACAGGGTCGCTCTGTGAATCTACCATCTAATGAAGGACGACAACATGAAGCGTCTCTGCAAGTAATCCGGCGGTCGCTCCTGGATGAGTCGCGCGAGTTGATTGACCATGCGTCCAAGCTCCGAGATGTGAACGCACATCTGGTAAACCGTGCTATGAAGCTATGGAATGAGTATGCCGTACTCTTGAATGAGCACTCATCTCTATCAAAGGAGAACTCATCTCTATCGAAGGAGAACCTCTCCATGGTAAATCAGAACGGGTCTCTAACGAAGGAGAACATCTCCATCCTAAAAGAGAACTCATCTCTGAAAAAGGAGAACATCTCCATCCTAAAAGAGAATTCATCTCTGAAAAAGGAGCACACCTACTACAAGTGGCGGAGCATGACAGGAAACAAGTAATCTTCTTCGGGCGTGAAGAAGTTGTACCCATATGTGCATGTAGAGAGGTGGAGACGGTTGCCGATGAGACAAGTGAGTAGATTGAGGAGGGCAGCCACAACCCACAACGTTTGTAGTTACAAATCTTCTATCGTAAAAGTAGTAGTATCGAAATTAATATGTATCCCTTAATATATGTGGTGTTTGGCAATATATAGTTTAACATGCAAGGACTCTGCAATGTAATTTGTATCAGTTTGATTGGCTTTCTACCCAAGTGAGCATGTGTCATATTTGTCCAAGGTTTGATTTTTGCATCTTATCATATTTTGTTGAATACCATACTAAAAAATTCCATGTGCATCATTTTGATGCAGAGGCTGGGGGTCTCAACTTCCATTACGAAAAGGATTTGTCAAGACATGAAACATTGGATAAAATCTTTGACTGTACCCTGCAAGTGTGGCACCTAGAAACAATGATTAAAATTCAAAGCTGCATCTCCTACCAATACAAATGGTATATCAGACAATTTTGAAACAAATTGAATCCAACCCGAAATAAATTAAATTATATTTGGAAGAAGATATGTAGAAATACCCCTGTACAGTAGGACGCTATGTGCAATGCACGACATATTGGCAAAAAATTACCCGCATGTACCAAAGGCATGGGCACCAAGATCTGATGCAAATTTGAATTCGGCCAAAGGAGGGTACTAGCAAAGATTTCGATCGTGTCAGCGATCCAGACATTCTTATGAAGTAAAGGGAATTTGATCATCTTGGTCTTGCAAGTAATGAAATGTGGGGACTCCTAAGATCGACGCCTTCAACACTGATGTTTCTTTCTATCAGAAGCTAGTGGCTGACAACTTTGATTCCTATTCGGCTGATGCAGATATCCATGAGATCATCAAGAGGATCTTGGAACATGTTGAAGCACGTGTCGACATTCTGCTCTCGTGCTTGAAGGCAGATGATTTTGATAGGGTGATGCAAAAGCCGCCATATGGTCAATAGATTGTTATTATATACAAGGATGTTTCTTGGGTCATCATCTAGATCTTTTGTTTTCTTATGTGTTAGCAGTACTTTATGGAAACTATGTTAGTATTGTCTTATACTGAATTGTTGCTATATCTGGACACCGGATGCTTATGTTCTATGACATTATGGAATGTATGGAAAAAAGATGACACCTTTTTAGCTATTCAGAAAAGGCAAAAAAACAACAACAATTTGTTTCCCACAATAAAATGAAATCTTATTGCACCTTTCCCCAAAATGTTAATGCACATTTTACCTTGGGCATTTTTGTTAAGACCCATGGTTTTTTATATAAAATGGTAGGCCATATTTTGAAGTTTTTTTTTAAAAAAAACATATCAAAATTCAAGCTTATCATTTTATAGCCACAAGTTCACTTTTTTTTCTTCATTTTTTCTGAAACAGGGTGGGAATCGACTGCATGCCATTCCTTGCAAACATTGGCGAATGTCGGAAATAATCTTAGATAGGGCGAACTCTAAAAGAAGAGGTAAATACCGAAATAGTCCCGAGACATTGTGATGCATGTAATTCTAACGCAATCCCAATAAACCAAAACATATTTTATTATAAGTAGAACCTATATACATACCAATTATGTAATGGCAAAACTTTAGTTCTTTTGAAAATCATTTTGTAATTGGATCGATCAAGAATTTTTTCAATATCTTTTGCTCGATGCACAACTCGGAATTTATGATCTTTGTTGTCGAGCCATTTCAGGAGTCCTTTAAGTCATAGGATAGGAAAAACGTATGTACATCTTGTCTATTTGAATCCTATGGGAATATGAGTTTCTTTGATTGTACCAAAGGGATTTTTCCATGAGGGATGACCTAATGTTTTGTTCATATAGGATTTGTAGTACAAGATTCATATGGGATATGTTCCCTTTGAATATAACCAATAGTGTAGAATAATTCCCGTAGGATCTAAATCCTATAAATCAAAGGAGCCTCAGTTGTTTTCGTCACCACATATAAAATCAGCGCCAACTCAATGAGATGATAAATGTTGTCGGATGAAACATGGCGTTTCTTTCAAATATAAAGAAATATCTGAAGTCTTCAATTCTACGCGTATGATAATGAATAGCTCAAGGTTATTTTACATATACTAAGATCCATGATACATCAATCTTTTTAATGCGGAGAACGAGTCTATATATGTTTTTTGGTACCTAGTCCATGTTTTGTTTTCGAAATCGGCTCCACGCAGTGTTCACTAAAATAGGCGCAACTTTGTCATATGAAGTCCGTTTTAAGTACTCAAATATTCAGAAAAAAACACATATATATGAATGGATGGATATTCACTAAAAATCAAGGTAGGATGGCTGCCGTACCGCCCATGCTTACAAATGAGACATTGATGGGGTCGGACCGCGTCCATTTTTTTTCGCGCATCCACCAAACCATTTCAACGAAGCGCCAAAACAGCGGCGAAAATAGCTCGGGTTGCCGCCTCCAATTTTCAAATGTTCGAATTTCCGATCTTATCCTTTCATCAAAAACGTCCCCAGCGGTTCTTCTCTTGGCCAAGGCCAATCTCACCCCAGCCATTAAAACATACCACCGGCACAGGCGCCGAATCCCACATCTCTCACGCGTCACACACCGAATCGGAGTATCTCGCCCGACGACGGCAGTGCACCACCGTCCCACCTCGCCACCACAGCCTCCTGACCAGACGCTGTAGTGTCCGAGAAGACGTTGTCAAGCAAGCCGGAGCCGCTTCCCCTACGAAGGCGCACACCGCACCATTTGTGCTCCACCGTAGCCGACGCCCACCGCGCCGGATCCTGCTCAGGGACGCCGTCCACCTCCGCCGCTGCGTCGGATCTGCTTCCCGACTCCCTGGTCTACCGCACGGTGAAATGGGTAGACCCCGCGCCCAACCGGTCCACCGCGCGAAACCAAAGCGTAAAGCCGTCCACTCCCCATGCGAAGGTTGGTGTTTAGCCGCTTCCGTTATGCATTTCATTTCCGAACATCAGTTTCGTGCGATCTGGGGTTTCAAGTTTACTTTTCCTACAATCTGTTTGGTGCTATCTGGTATGACTGTAGTAGAAGTCAAGCCTGCAGAGTGATTAGTCGACATTATTAAACTGCATGTTTATAAATCTTGTAATCATCAATTGGCATGCACAGGGAAATCATTTATTTTTGATCTACGCTTTATTCCTTTTTGAGCTATCATCTACTTGCTACTACTAATTTGCCCTTCTACTGCTCTACTCAAAGTTCCATGATAAATCTCGTTAGCATTTTTTTCTAATGCATGCTAAAGATACTGTAGTAGAGTACAAAGAGGGCCGGAGAGAAAATATAGGCATCACCAGTGAACAATCAAACACCTCTCCTGTCTCCATCGATAACAATCATTTTCTTATTCAGAACTTGATCCTACTGAACAAGAGTCTGAGGGAGACCTGAGTAAAGAGGATGCCCTTGTCAAGCACCCTACTCCACCACCCAAGGTGATTGCTCGCTCTTTTCATTGGCATTATTGTTGCATCTTCAATAACTGTGATGTATCTGTCCAACCCAGCCCAAGTTATAGCATTATCATCTGCTCAGTTAACACATAATAATAACATATGTTTCATCATGTCTTGGCTTGCTGTTCTTATGTTCCATAATCGTATCAAGCATGTATATGATTTTGTTGATTGAAGTACCGTTTATCTCTGGCAGGCATCAGGGACTTCACGTAAGGACGTTTCAAATACCAACAAGGTGAAGAACATAGTTCAACAGGAAGATCAATATCTGCCAGCTCACCTAAAAATAAAAAGGGTTCAAGCTGGTCATGTCAGATCACAAACAAATGCAGTGAACAGAGTAAAAACAAGGTCTCAGACTCAGAGTCACTCTAATCTAGTTGAAAATGATGACCAGGCAAAAAAATATTGTAATGCGAAACACCAACATAAAAAGCTTCGACCTAACCCCACATCGGTTGGTCTAAAAGCTGTAGACGGAGCAAATACCAAACCACATGTTCCCCAGCCACCTGTTGCCAATCCAGTTACCCAAGAACAATTCACAGCAGACCCAGTTTCAACAGCAGGTTCTCAACACCTAACTAATCACGATCGCCCGCTGACATTTAGTCCTGCCAGAGACAACTTCTTCCTTAAAGATGATGGTGGGGCCGAATTAGGTACGTGTTCCCTTACATGCTCCGTTACATAAATACCTTGATAGCTTGATGTAATGCTTAAATTTGCAGTTCCACCACGACCAAGAAAACGAAGGGGGCCAACGACTTTGAAATCACTTAAAAATAAGATTGCCCGAATGGGAACAAGATTTCCCATCACATCAGTTATAGCAGGTATCAGAAGGCCACTGGATCCACAAGAATCATCTAATATAGCATCGATCACAGGCGTTTTTGTCAGGACTCAAATTCCTATCTTTCCATCATGGAAACAACACGTAAACACCCCTTCTCATTTTGAAGGTTTACTGCACATGTTACATGTAAGTCATTTTCGTAAACAATACCATGTTGCTCGTTCACATTCCCTCTAGCTTTCTGTTGGCTAGCTATCTAACACATGAACGGTTCCCATTGTTGTAAACAGACATGTCTTGAGTTTGATGATGACATGAAGAATGTAATCACTGTTATCAGGAGCATATTCTCTTCAGCGTTGCGCCAGGAGCGCCATAGGCTAAAGATGAGATACTTTGCTGGGAGGACTCCTAGCGATATTCCAACAACCTCTCCTATACTACAGATGACTGATGATCAATGGTGTGATCTTGTTGAGTATTGGTCTGCTCAAAAGAATTTGGTATGTTCTGTGAAGACAGTGAGACAAGATCACATTACTGATTCCTTTTTAAGCATGTGTCTCACAAGTCTTCATTTGTAGTTCATCGCTCGAAGTAACATGCGTGCTCGTAATAATGTACGTTTACAACAGCGTACAGGATCTCGTAGCTTGATTGGACACCTCTACTGTATGGTAAGGAATGTTATCTGTACAACTATATTTAAATTAGTAAATCATTTAGAATTTATAGATGCACAATATACATCGTAAATTGATGTCTCTGTTTTATTTATATTTTTTTTGAAAACTTTCAATTGTCGCATGTCGGCATGTGACGTGGTTGTGAAACTAATTTATATTTTCTCTTGCGAAAATATCAGAAGGCAAGGCAAGCATACTGTGAGAGTACAGACAGAGAGATGAGTCTACTTGAGCAATTCAAGGTGTGCCAGACGAGCAGAAATGGTTTGACTGGACATTTTGCACAGAGTGTTATTGTAAGTATTCTCTACTAATGTCAGTTATGGTTTTCAATTGTATTCAGAAATATCTTGTCATATTTGTCAAGCTTCATGCACTAGCCAACACAACCAAATGTCTGAACTGCTGGAAAGGGCTAGTACAATTCACTTATATACTTCTCAGCAATATCATGCACATTACGAATTCTACACATGGATCCATGCATATTTTTATAGTCCTGCTATTACGTGTTAGCAATAGAAGACATGTCAATATGATGTAACATGCTCTTACTAAAATGTATATGCGGTAATCAGCCATGCCAGTTTGTAGGATTATTAGAGGTAGTTCATACACATGTCTTCACATTATAATCTCTTCTCTTACACATGTGTAACAACTGAAAACTCCTCAGTCTGACATGAAAGTGGAGCTGGCAAAACCAAAGAAAGATGGTATAGAAAAAACCCAGGAAGAATGTCTGAATTCATTTTCCAAGGTACTACAATGTCATGGTATAGCCAACAACACATTCCTGCGTAATGCTGGGTTCACAACTAATTTGTCGAGGTCCAAGTCCAAGTCAAAGCCCAAGCGCAGGTTGAGGTCCAAGTCATTGTCTTTTTATGTTCTCGAGGAACTACTCAAAGAGGAACGAGCAATAGTGGCTGCACAAAGAGTAGTCATCCACCGTATAACTGCAGGATTAGAAGCAAGTCAAGCCCACCTGGGCAACATCCTGAGAAAGTGTGGGAGATGCTGAATACCACAGTGAACACTGACAGTCAAAGGTGTCCCTTGGTTGTGTGAAAGGGTTTGTGATGCTGAACTATTTTGTTGGTGCTTCTATCTGCACTTGTTATGTACCTGGTGGTTGTTTCCTTGGTGATGTGGATTAAATGAAAACTGAATGGATTGGATGCACCAATATTTAATCAAGGTTTAATCTGATTTGTAGTATTTTTTATATTGCGCTGCATGGGAAAAGTATAACTATTAGTTGGCCCATTGGTGACCATTTTCATACATTATTTTAGTTGATTGGTCCTTGTCCTTGTATCCCTGAAAGGAGGCAGTACTACAGTAAGCTACCAATTTTGCTAGTACAGTATTTTTTTAGCGCCAGCTAAATTGAAAATATCTGTCAAGCGCTACAATCTCCCGCCAATAAAATCCAAAATATTTGTACATGGGAACTGATTTTGGTTGTGATTATGACTTGATGTGACCGTATAGTAGTGTCATGCGCATGCGGGACTGGTGTTTTGAAACATAGGAGCATATGCTCCCTCCATTTTGAAATGCATCTTACACATATTTTGAATTTCAAAAAAATGAAACAAAAAATTCGCATGTACATCTTCTCGTGCTACGCCCTTAAAAAGTTGCGACTTGTCGTGTGACGTGTGTAAAAAGATAAAACACAGTACTAAAAATAATGCTTTTCACAAGATAAGTTTTCTCTTTTTTACATAGACCACAAAAAATATTGGTTTTTCGTGAAACTTGACGAACGAACATATATTATGAATATGTACATGTAAATTTTTTGCTAATTTTTTTCGACATTTTAAAATATGATTTTTTGGTAGAGGGAGCATATGCACCCGGGAGCCAAATTGAATTTCCGCATGCATATGACACTACTCTATGTTACTACCTTCATAATGCATAGTAACTTAGATGTAGTACTATCATGCATGATTGTTTTAGTTAGTATGTAGACTCATTCTATCTTGAAAAGTGTTATGGTAACATAGCTAGTTACCACAACCAGCTCTATGTTAATACTCCTTAGTTACTCCCACTATGAGTAGTCTAAGTAGCATGGTCTACCCCGGAAGTAGATCCTCTAACGTGCAATAGACAAGTCGGGTAAGCTACACCTCTCTAATTTTCCTTCTCCACATCTACATGATTAAGTCTAATTTGATCTAAATTAACTTCCATAATATATGTAAGCCATATGCATTTACGATAATTAGTAACAATCAAAATTATGACTATCTTTTTAAAATATTTATACGATTTTTTATACAGTAAAAATATACAGTGGTTGCTACAGTAAATACGTACAGTATTTGTTACATTTTCCTGATTTTTCTTCTACGTTTTGCACTACTTAAGCACTGTGCTTACCTGACTTGTCATCTCTACGTTAGAGGATATGGTTCCGGTCTACCCCTGGCCTTATATTACAATCACGAGTATATATTACTTGGACCATCTGTACAACATACTTTTGTTGCTCCTTGCAAAAAAAAAACATACATTTGTTGCGACTGGATTATTAATAAAAGCCGTGTGCATCACCACGATGCAGAGGCTGGGGTCATATCCCCTTTTCGAAGAAAAAAAATTACTTAGTCAAGCTGCAAAATCTCCTAGTACCAATCCCGAAATATTTCAGAAGGGCTTTTCAAAATTGATTTTCAAGATATATCATGATTATGCTCGTGGTAACCGATTTTCAACGTGATGATGACTTGATGTGACACTTGACCGTACTAGTACGGTCTCATATTTTTGTATTACTTGGACTATAGCCAAATTCGAAATCTCATTCCAGCGGCAAAACTTCCCGCTCGAAAAATACAAATATTTCACACGCCTCTAACTTCCCATTCTACCCTCGTAAAGATGACAACAATGTCCATATGCATAAGTCGGTTGGTGGGGGGTCTACCCGTCATTTTTTTCGATCACCACCTCCCTAGCTCCGAAACTCCCCGAAAAAAAATTCATTTCCCTCACTCTCTCCTCTGAGACCACCCACCGGAACTTCCCAAGTCCCTCTCTCTCCCACCTCCACGACCACCGCACCGGAACATCCCCGCCGGACTTCCCTGGCCTACCCGAGCCCTCGCGATCCTCGTCATCCGGCTGTCTGCCGGAGCCGCTTCATCGACGCCGTCATCAACCGGACTGGATCATCCCCGCCGAACCTCGAAACCATATACTCATCCAGCAGTCTACCGCAGTCGCTTCAGCTGCGGTATCGTCCACCCCACCGGAGCCGCTTCGCCGGATCCGTCGTCCACCGCATCGGATCTTGCTCACCGACACCGCTGTGCATGAACCGGATCTGCTTCACCGGCGCCGTGCATGATCTAAACTCTTCTACTGTCGCTTTTCTATTGCTTGCCTGCAAGTTCTTGTTTAATCTTGGGGGAATCTGTTTGTGCTAACGACGCGCCGTTACGTTTTTGCAGATGAGATGAGTAACCATGAAGTGTAATGGCCGTCTCTCCAACCCCAAGTAGCACATGTAGCGTACTTCATCACCGGATCTATCAACCCCAGGAAGATCTGCTGTGACTCCCACAGAGTGCTTCTCCTAATGTAAGTCCCTTGTTTTAGCGCCATGTTCTGGGTTCAGATGCTTGTTTGTCTGAAGCTCTTTTAGTTCATTCCTAGCTATGACCGTAACATCTTGCTATTTTCTACTTCATTGCTAACTTTAAGCGATTGAACATTTTGGTTTGCATTCCCTGCTCTGTAGATGTAGCCATCATAACTTCTATCTTGCTCAGTCGTTGTTACAAAAATTATACTGTAGGTATTATAGTAACATCCTGCTATAATTTAGTTCATGGCCAATTTTAAGTAATTGCACATGTTGGTTCGCATTCCCTGCTCTATAGCTTTTGGCATCGTAACTTCTATATTTGGTTTACATTCCCTGCTCTGTAGATCTAGCCATCATAACTTTATCTTGCTCAGTCGTTGTTACAAAAATTATGGCCTGCTACTATGTTGTTTGTGCCAATTTTTTACTCCATGAACATGTTGGCTTGCATTCCCTGTAGGTGATGCCATTGTTTTGTATCTAGTTCATTGTAAGCTAACAAAGTAAGGACTTAGTTTGGCATGCTATCACTCTGCTATCTAGCCTGTAGTACAAATAAACTTGTCATACTACTAGATAATAATTTTGCGTGCCATCTTGTTCTTCAAAAGCTGCATTATTGACTTGTTTCTCTGACTTGGCATGACGCTCACATATGGAAAGCTGAACATATTGGTTTGCATTCCCTCTTATACAAGTTCACAGGTGATCCCACTATATTCTGTATCTGGTCCATCCTAAGCTCAAGCATTAACTATCCTCTATGTGTTGCTCATTACAAGTTTATATCCCGAAACATCTTGATTTGCATCCCCTTCACTATAAGTTCAGGAGTATTATTTAGTTCACTTGGCACATGTTGGTTCACATTCCCTCCTCTTTAGCTTTTGCCATCGTAACTTCTATTTTTGGTTTACATTCCCTGCTCTGTAGATGTAGCCATCATAACTTCATCTTGCTCAGTCGTTGTTACAAAATTTATAGCCTGCTACTATGTTGTTCATGCCAATTTTGTACTCCCTGAACATGTTGGTTTGCATGGGACTCGACAGTAGTAAGTCTGCTGTTTCATTCTAACATGCTCTGTTATATTGGCTGTTGGTATGCGGCATGCACTCTTTGTTTGCTTATTGTGCGCATTACAATGATCTTGTTATAACGACGAAATGATGAGTTCCAAATTCTTTGCCAAACAATATTGTAGTGTCTTTGCCTTTCCATTGTTGCTGTCTTAACTTGTAATGTCTTTGTTTCAGATATAGGTGCTGCATGGACAACTTAAAAGATTGCCGGATCGCTTCATTGTATTGCTAGGTTTAATTACCATTCAATTTCTCTGGGTTCTGTAATATTTTTTCAATGCCTTGCAGCTGATGTAATATTTAGTTAGTTTTTATAGTTCTTTCGCGCATTTTTTCTTTGGTGCTTGTGGTAAGTGAGGCTATCCGACAGAAATCAATGCTGCGTAAATATTCTCAGTATCTAAATCACGAATTCCCATCCCTTAAACGGCCCAATTAAGCGAAATCACATATGTGCCTGCCCGCAAAATCCTAAAGCGCATATTATGCCGGCATATAAACAGCAACTAAACGGGCTGGCCCACTTACTTCTTGGGCCAGCCCATTTGATTTACGGTGGACCCCACACACTAATTGGGCTGGCCCACTTGCTTTAAGGTGGACCCCACCAACTACTGGGCCGGCCCACTAATTAGTTGGACCAGCCCATTTGCTTTTTTGGTGGACCCCACATAATAAACGGGCCCTTTAAGAGGAAAGTGGGACCCACTGTGTTTTGGCCCGCCCATTATCTTGTTGGGCGGCCCACTTGCTATATGGTGGACCCCACATACTAGTTGGGCCGGCCCTTTAACGTGGGACCCACATGTTTTTGGCCCGCCCACTATCTTGTTGGGCCGCCCACTTGCTATATGGTGGTCCCACATACTAAATGGGCCGGCCCTTTAAGAGGAAAGTGGGACCCACGTGTTTTTGGCCCGGCCCACTATCTTGTTGGGCCGGCCCACCTGCTATATGGTGGACCCCACGTACTAATTGGGCCGGCCCTTTAACAGGAAAGTGGGACCCGCCTGTGTTTTTGGCCCGGCCCACTATCTTGCTGGGCCAGCCCACTTGCTATATGGTGGACCCCACATACTAAATGGCCGGCCCTTTAACAGAAAGTGGGACCCATGTTTTTGGCCCGGCCCACTATTTTGTTGGGCCGGCCCACTTGCATGGTGGACCCCACAAACTAAATGGGCCGACCCTTTAACTGGAAAGTGGGACCCACTGTGTTTTTGGCCGGCCCACTTGCTATACGGTGGACCCCACACACTAAATGGGCCGGCCTTTAACAGAAAGTGGGACCCACCTGTGTTTTTGGCCCGGTCCACTTGCTTCTTGGGCCGCCCGTTGCTGTAAGGTGGACCCCACATGTTAAATGGGCCGCCCATTTAAGTTTTGACCAGTCAACCATAGAGGTTAGGCCCGGCCCACGTAACTAATGGACCAGCCCAGCTATATAGTTGACCGGTCAAACTATGTCATCTGGCCCGGCCCGCTTAAGACGTGGCAGGCCTCGTGTGGGCCTACCATCTACCACGGGGTTTCAGCCGGTTAACGCCGTTAACGGCAGCGGCGTCGCCACGTGTCGGTTGCATGACGTCGCAGTCAACGGGCTCCCGAAACACATCCGCAACGGTCCGATTTTCCGTGGCGGAAGGGCGCCCAAGCGCGACGGACCGAAAAAATCGTCGTTGGACTTTGCCTGACGCAGTTTCCACAACAGAACCCATATCGTCGGGTTAGGCCCATAGGCGACGAAAAATGCCCCTTAGTTGACGATTTTGGGACGTTGTCTATCAGAACTTTTCTTGTAGTGGCGGATCTGGAGTTTCAGCGCGTTTTTGAGATCTTGTCGCGGCTCCGTAAGGAGTTTGAGCCGCGCCGGGCCCAGCTGCTTGCCCATGGTCGTGTTCCGCTCTCTGAGGTCCTTGCTGAGCTTCGTGCTGAGGAGACTCGTCTTCGTGGTGCTGGTCTTCTTGAGGTTCCCTCTGTTCTTGCTGCTCGTGGCCCTCCTGTGCCGTCTGCTCGTGGACCTCCTATGCCGCCGGCTTCGTTGCGGCCTCCGGCACAGCCGATACTTCCTACTCCTCCATTCCAGGGTCAGCGTCAGCCCCAGCAGCCTCGTGGTTCGACATCACCTCCTTGCACCTACTGTGGCAGGCCTGGCCACACTATCTCTACTTGCTGGCAGAGGGATCCCAGCTTACGCCCGCCGCATCTTACTCGTCGTCAGGCTGGTTCTTCAGGATCTTCTGCTGTTGCGCTATCTGATCAGGACATTATCCGTGGTCTTCGTGGTCTGCTCGCTGGTACAGGCTCTTCCTCGACGGGTACTGCTGGTTCTGTGCCTGGCTCTTCTGGCACCGCGCGACCACCACCTTCCACACAGTCAGGTACGTCATCCCCGTGGTATCTGGATTCTGGAGCTTCTTTTCATATGACCTCTGCGTCTTCTATTCTTTCTGCTCTTCGCTCTCTTGTTTCGCCTGTTCGTGTTATCACGGCTGATGGTACCTCTCTCCCTGTTTCCAGTCGAGGCACCCTTTCTACTACCTCTTTCTCTGTTCCTGATGTTTCTCATGTTCCTAGTCTTAAGATGAACCTGTTTTCCGCTAGTCAGCTTACTGATTCTGGTTGTCGCGTCATTCTTGACGCTGATTCTTGTGCTGTTCAGGACCGCCGTACACAGGCCCTGGTTGGAGCTGGCCCTCGCAGCCTTGAGTCCCCGGGGCTCTGGGAGTTAGACTGGCTTCGCGTTCCTTCTGCTGCCACTTCATCTGCCAGTTCTCCTGCGGTTGCTGCTTCTGTCACTGGATCTTTTCAGCAGTGGCATCATCGGCTGGGTCACCTCTGTGGCTCCCGTTTATCGTCATTAGTTCGTCGTGGTCTTCTGGGGTCTGTCTCAGGAGATGTGTCTTTGCATTCGTGTCAGGGTTGTAGGCTAGGCAAACAGATTCAGCTTCCCTATCCTACTAGTGCGTCTGTATCTCAGCGACCTTTTGATTTAGTTCATTCGGATGTTTGGGGTCCGGCTCCCTTTCCTTCGAAAGGGGGTCATCGATACTATATTTTGTTTATTGATGATTTTTCGCGATACACCTGGTTGTTTCTTATGCACTCTCGCAGTGAGGTGCTTTCTATTTATCAGCGTTTTGCAGCCATGGTTCGTACTCAGTATTCCACGCCTATTCGTGTGTTTCGTGCTGACTCTGCAGGAGAGTATATCTCCCAGCACCTGCGTGGTGTTCTTGCTGAGCAGGGCACCCTTGCCCAGTTCTCGTGTCCCGGCGCCCATGCTCAAAATGGTGTCGCCGAGCGTAAGCATCGTCATATTCTTGAGACTACCCGTGCTATGATGATTGCTTCCTCTCTTCCGCCGCATTTCTGGGCTGAGGCTGTCGCTACGTCGACTTACCTCATTAACATTCAGCCTTCTGCTGCCCTTCAAGGTGGCATTCCTCTCGAGCGTCTTTCTGGTTGCTCTCCAGATTACTCGACACTTCGTTTATTTGGTTGCGTTTGCTATGTTCTTCTCCCTCCTCGCGATCGCACCAAGCTGACCGCTCAGTCTGTTGAGTGTGTTTTTCTCGGATACAGTGATGAGCATAAGGGCTATCGCTGTTGGGACCCCGTTGGTCGTCGGATGCGCATCTCTCGTGATGTCACGTTTGATGAGACGCGTCCCTTCTATCCTCGTCCCACCTCGGGTACTTACCCGGTGGATGATATCTCTTTTCTTCTTTTTCCGGATGCACCCCCTGCTATCCCGTCTCCTCCCCCTCCTAGTCCTGATGCGCCCCCTTCGGCGCCATCCTCTCCTCCGTCTAGTCCACCTAGTACTCCTCGTTCTCCGGCTTCGGATCCTTCTGATGCTGTCCCTTCTTCCGCTTCTTCTGATGAGTTGTCCTCTGCTGATGACCTTCCCCCTTCACGGCCTGTCCGTCAGCGTCGTGCTCCAGCTCGTTACTCTCCTAGTCAGTATGGTCTCTCTGTCGTTTCCGAGCCGACTTCTTATCGGGATGCCGAGCGTCATCCTGAATGGCAGCTTGCCATGGCTGAGGAGATCGCTGCGCTTGAGCGCACTGGCACTTGGGATCTTGTTTCTCCACCTTCTGGTGTTCGTCCTATCACGTGTAAGTGGGTCTATAAAATTAAGACTCGCTCTGATGGATCTCTTGAGCGCTATAAAGCGCGTCTTGTGGCTCGTGGCTTTCAGCAGGAGCACGGCCGTGACTATGATGAGACTTTTGCCCCTGTGGCTCATATGACTACTGTGCGTACCCTTCTTGCTGTTGCTTCTGTTCGCCGCTGGTCTGTCTCCCAGCTTGATGTTCAGAATGCTTTTCTTAATGGCGAGTTGAGTGAGGAGGTTTACATGCAGCCTCCTCCTGGGTATTCTGTTCCCGATGGGATGGTTTGTCGTCTTCGACGTTCTCTCTATGGTCTCAAACAGGCCCCTCGTGCCTGGTTTGAGCGCTTCGCCTCTGTGGTGACTGCTGCTGGTTTCTCTCCTAGTCTTCATGATCCAGCACTTTTCGTTCACACTTCTCCTCGTGGACGTACTCTTCTTCTTCTCTATGTTGATGATATGATCATTACTGGTGATGATCCTGAGTATATTGCCTTCGTCAAGGCTCGTCTTCGCGATCAGTTTCTTATGACTGATCTTGGTCCTCTTCGCTATTTTCTTGGCATTGAGGTTTCCTCCACTTCTGATGGCTTTTCTATCTCTCAGGAAAAGTACATTCAGGATCTTCTTGCTCGTGCTGCTCTTGGGGATGAGCGCACGGTCGATACTCCTATGGAGCTTAATGTTAAGCTTCGTCCTACTGATGGTGATCCTCTTCCTGATCCCACCCGTTATCGCCATCTTGTTGGGAGTCTTGTTTATCTTGCTGTCACTCGTCCTGATATTTCTTATCCTGTTCATATTCTGAGTCAGTTTGTCTCATCTCCTACCACTGTTCACTATAGTCATCTCCTCCGTGTTCTTCGTTATCTTCGTGGCACGATCACTCGTCGCCTTTTCTTTCCCCGTTCCAGCTCTCTCCAGCTCCAGTGCTATTCGGATGCTACGTGGGCGAGTGATCCTACGGATCGTCGTTCGCTTTCTGCTTACTGTGTGTTTCTTGGTGGTTCGCTTGTTGCTTGGAAGACGAAGAAACAGGTCGCAGTTTCCCGTTCGAGTGTTGAGGCTGAGTTGCGGGCTATGGCTTTGTTGATTGCTGAGGTGACTTGGTTACGGTGGTTGCTTGCAGATTTTGGGGTCTCTGTTACGACACCCACTCCACTTTTGTCTGACAGTACAGGTGCTATCAGTATTGCACGTGATCCGGTCAAGCATGAGCTGACCAAGCATATTGGTGTTGATGCTTTTTACACACGTGCACAGGTACAGGATGATGTTGTTGCGGTTCATTATGTGCCTTCAGATTTGCAGTTGGCGGATTTCTTTACGAAGGCACAGACTCGAGCGCAGCATGATTTCTTACTCTCCAAACTCAGTGTTGTGGATCCACCATGAGTTTGAGGGGGGTTAGATGTATATATCTGTATATTGTAGTTTCCCCATATGTTAGGGGGCTTTCTGCATATGTGCACCTGTACATGTACTATATATTGTGGCCTTTGGCCCCTGGTAATACAACAAGCATATTACCTAACAGTCAGCATGCTCCGCGCGAGTCCTCCACCGACTTCCCCTCGGCAACGTCTGTGTCGAGCTCCGCTGCTTCCTCGGTGGCACCTTTGGCGGTGCGGCGGCGCCGCCGTGGGCGCAAGGGGCGGCGTTCTCGGTCCAGCCAAGTTGAGACCACCCGGTCGCCCAGGACAAACCTCTGCAAAAGTGGGTGATCAAAAGCGCGCCCAAGGCGCCAGCTACGTGCGTGCGTACTGGAAGATCAGTGTTCAAACGATGGGACACTGTTGAACCACGTCGCCACCTCCATGCCGCCTGCATCGGATCCTCTGCAAAGTGCAATGGCTGGGCTGCAAAGTGCAGCGGTCCCTGATCCCAAAGCTTCTTTGCCTTTGGAGCTCTACATCGGCTCTATTCTGCTGTCTGTTCCGAATGGCACTGCTGCCCCCCCTCTGTTGGAGATGCAGCTATTCTGGCTGGTCCAAAGTGGGACTCCTCTCCTGAAGCTTCAACTAGTCTGGGTCCAGTCCTTGACCTGGTCGTTTCCTCTGGCTTGGACCCTATCGTGACGGCAGCGACCCCTCCTTGTCTGCACGCCTCGTCGTCTCCGCTGTTGGGCCTCTCCGAAGCTGGGCCTGCCTCCGCTGAGCCTCCTGCCCATGAGCCTGCTCTGGACTCTGGATCTGCCCCAGCTGCCGAGCCTGTACTGCTCCGAGGATGGGCCTCCTCCCGACGATGGGCCTCCCCGCGCCCGGCACCGGTTCCCAGACATTTGAACTTCGACGCTCCCGCTCCAGCGCTGATCGTCTACAGTCGACGCCGTGCTCGTCCGCGACAACCTCTGCAGGTCCCTACTCCTCTACCGCCTGCCTCAAACAGGGCTGCCATGTTCCGCGCCATGACGTCGCCGGCAAGCCACCTGCTCCCTCGCCCAGCTGTGCAGAAGAGGCGCAACAAGCTCGTCCCGTCGGGTTTCATCCCTCGCCGTAGCAAGCGTGTTGCTGCCCGGGGCGACGGCAATCCTGGAGATTCTATGCGCAGCTGCCTTAAGGTCATTTTGAAGAAGATGGGCATCCCGGTCGATGACAGCAAGGCTGCTCCCTCTCCGGTGGCGATCCGTAGCTATGAGCAGGAGTTTCTCCGAGGTCTCAGCCGTAGCAAGATTTCTGCCCTCGCCATGCTCTATGGCTGGAGTCTGCCATCGGAGCTAGAGCTCCAATCTCAGGAGATTGCTGCGGAAAACTCTCTAGTCACCTCTGGTCGTGAAGTTTCCCCATGGTAGCACACCCACTCCTGGTCGCAAATTGGAACCCGCGTGGCCTTAATGCCCCGGGTCGTCGTTCTGGTGTCCGTGAAGTTGTTAGATCATGCGGTGCTTCCATTGTTTGCCTGCAAGAAACTAAGCTAGCTCACATCTCTCTCTCTATTGTAATGCAGACTCTTGGAAATAAATTTTTGGATTTCTGCTACTTGCCTGCTGCTGGTACTCGTGGTGGTATTCTTATGGCTTGGGATCCTGATGTGGTCACCGGCTCGACTTTGATATTCGCCGCTTCTCGGTTACCTCCCGTTTTGTGGTTGGCTCTAACTCATGGTGGCTTACCACTGTCTATGGTCCTCACTCTGATGAGGATCAAGTGCTGTTCCTGGATGAGCTCCGGAACATTAGGGCCTCCCACCAAGGAGGTTGGGTTGTCACCGGCGATTTTAATATGATCTACCAAGCTGCTGACAAAAACAATCCTAATGTCTCTAGAAGGGTG
This sequence comes from Lolium multiflorum, assembly GCA_030979885.1. Lineage (NCBI taxonomy): Eukaryota > Viridiplantae > Streptophyta > Magnoliopsida > Poales > Poaceae > Lolium > Lolium multiflorum. Next base: position 211,465,312 of record CM061748.1, read on the forward strand.
ATGGGTCGTTTTCGAAGGGCCCTTGATGATCTGGAGCTGCGTGACCTCCCCCTGAATGGTCGTCGTTTCACCTGGTCAAATGAGCGCGGGAATCCCACTCTCGAGCGCCTGGACCGTGTTTTCTGTTCTGTTGATTGGGAAGCTGGACATCCAAACTGTCTGCTGACTTGTGCGGCTACTTTGATCACTGTCCTCTCCTGCTGCACACTGAAGTTACTCATTGTCAACACCGCAGGTTCCATTTTGAGCCCTTTTGGCCGCAGATTCCTGGTTTTCATGAGACAGTGCAAGCTGCCTGGGCTGAACCTGCTTTTGGAAATCCTATCACAGCCATTGACCACAAGCTCCGCACCCTTGGTCGTCGCCTCAAATCGTGGAGTGATAAAAATGTGGGCAACATTAGGATGCAGATTGAGTGTGCTAAGGAACTCATCTACATATTTGATGTTGCTCAGGAATCCCGTCCGCTGAGCCTCTTGGAAGGCTGGTTTAGGCGTGAACTAAAGAAAAAGTTTTTAGGTCTCTGCTCCCTCCAACGTACTATTGCTCGACAGCGATCGCGTATCCTCTGGCTCAAGGAAGGCGAGGCCAATACCAAGTTCTTTCACCTCCATGCCAATCACCGGCGCCGCAAGAATTTCATCTCTCAAATTAGCCATAATGGTGATATCCTGGTCGACCAGAACCTCATTGAAGATGCCTTTGCTAACCACTTTGAGGATGTTTTTAGTGCTCCTGCTGACCGTGACTTCTCCCTGAATCTGGATGCCTTGGGACTGCCCCGTTTTGAACTTTCTCACCTCGATGCTGAGTTCTTTGAGGAAGAAGTTCTCGCTGCCATCAAGGACATGCCAAGTGACCGTGCTCCGGGACCTGATGGGTTTACTGGCTGTTTCTTCAAGTCTTGCTGGTCTATCATAAAAGAGGATATTATGGCAGTCTTTGCAGCTGTTCATTGTGGTCGTGCTCACGGTTTCTCCAAGATCAACAAGGCCCTTGTCACTCTTCTCCCTAAGAAGCTGGATGCATCCGAGATCCGGGACTATAGACCTATCAGCCTTGTGCATAGTGTGGCCAAGCTAATTGCAAAAACCATGTCCCTTCGTCTAGCCCCTATTCTGCCATCCATGGTCACTCCCAATCAATCGGCTTTCATTCGTGGTCGTACTATTCAGGATAACTTCATGCTTGTTCAGCAGCTAGCTAAGTCCTTTCACTCTGCCAATGCCCCAACTGTCTTGCTGAAGTTAGACATTGCCAGAGCTTTTGATACAGTATCTTGGTCGTTCTTGATCGAGCTTATGCAACATCTTGGCTTTGGGCATATTTGGATTAATCTGGTCTGCTTGTTGCTGTCAACCGCCTCTACCAGAATTTTGGTCAACACCAATCCCTCCGCTGAATTCTTCCACCACCGTGGTGTCAGGCAGGGGGATCCCCTATCCCCAATGCTCTTTGTTCTGGTTATGCAGGTATTTCACTACTTGGTCGACCTTTCTGCTCGTTTGGGATTGCTTGCAGCTCTGCCGGGCAGCCGGGGTGCTTGCCGCACATCTCTTTATGCTGATGATACCGTGATCTTCTTCAAGCCCACCCTCAGTGACTGTGATACCATCAAGCAATTAATACAGATGTTTGGGGAAGCCACTGGTCTACATACTAATATCCTCAAGAGTGCAGCTACTCCGATCAGATGTTCTGAGATGGATAGGCAGCTAATTGCTGATCAGTTGCTTTGCCCTGTCCTTGACTTTCCTATCACCTACCTTGGGGTGCCTCTGTCCATTTACAAGCTGCGGGCCCAGGACCTTCAACCCATCATCGACACCCTCCACCGCAAGCTCTCTGGATGGCATGCCAACCTCCTCTCTAAGGGAGATCGCCTTGTGTTGGTCAAGTCTGTGCTATTTGCAGTCCCCATCCACACTATGTTAGCTACTGATATCCCCAAACCTGTTAGGGAGGCTATCGTCAAATGCCAACGGAAGTTCTTCTGGTCTGCTGGTCGCAATGATGGCGGTGGGGGCTGTGCCATCGCCTGGAAAGATGTTTGTCGTCCTGTTGAGATGGGAGGCCTTGGCGTACTAGACATCAAACGACTGAGTTGGGCACTGCGTGCCAGATGGCCCTGGCTCCGCCGTGTTGACCCTGCAAAACCATGGTGAAATAATAAGGTCACGGGTGACTCGATGGCCCTTCCTCGTGCCGATCATACATATATATAGAGAGTACATCTTGTGTCACAAGTTTACAAGTTAACTTAAGAGCTAAGCCTAAACCCTAACCACCGCCGGCGCCTGGGCTAATGGGCCAGGCTGGTCGGTGGCCTAACACGCCCCCGCAGTCTGAACTAGGAGGGGTGTCGACGTGAAGACTGGACCGAAACTCCTGAAACAATGCTGTGGGTAGGCCCTTGGTAAAAATGTCAGCGTACTGAGAACTGGAAGGTACATGGAGAACGCGAACAGCTCCAATGGCCACCTTCTCGCGAACAAAATGGATGTCGAGCTCAATGTGCTTGGTTCTCCTGTGCTGAACCGGGTTCGCCGAGAGGTATACAGCGCTGACGTTGTCGCAATAGACAATAGTGGCGGTGTTCACGGGGCGCCGCAACTCCTGCAAAAGACTGCGGAGCCAACAGGTCTCAGCAACCACAGTGGCCACCCCACGGTACTCGGCCTCAGCACTAGAGCGCGAGACAGTGGGCTGCCGGCGAGAGGACCATGACACTAAATTATCACCCAAGTACACACAAAACCCTGAAGTTGACCGGCGTGTATCCGGGCATCCAGCCCAATCGGCATCCGAGTAGGCAACCATGTGATGGGAAGAAGTGGAGTGAAGAACGAGACCGAGGTCTAGTGTCCCCTTTAGATAGCGAAGAATGCGTTTGATGAGTTGATAATGAGAGTCGCGAGGATCATGCATGTGTAGACAGATTTGTTGAACGGCATATGAAATGTCAGGACGAGTGAGAGTTATGTATTGGAGAGCCCCGGCGAGGCTGCGATAGTGGAAAGGATCGGGATAGGGATTACCACTAGCGGCGGCAAGTTTTGGTTTTGTGTCGATGGGTGTAGAAGAAGGTTGGCAATCACGCATGCCAGCCCTGGATAGGATATCGAGAATGTACTGTCGCTGAGAAAGATGTAGAGTAGTGGGAGTGCGAGTGACGGAGATACCGAGAAAATGATGAAGAGGACCGAGATCCTTCATGGCGAAGGCGGAGCCGAGAGTGCTAATGATATTGTGAAGAAGATGTGGAGAAGAAGCCGTGAGAATGATGTCATCGACATAGAGGAGAAGATAGGTTGTTTGGTCCCCTTTGTGAAAAGTAAAGAGAGAGGCATCAGATGTGGAGGCAATGAACCCGATGGTGCGAGCATGGGCGGCGAAGCGCTGAAACCACGCTCTGGGAGCTTGCTTGAGTCCGTAAAGTGATTTTTGGAGACGGCAGACATGGGAAGGGTAGCGAGGGTCGAGGAAACCAGAAGGTTGTTGGCTATAGACCTCCTCAGTGAGATCACCGTGAAGGAAGGCATTTTTGACGTCGAGTTGGTGGATAGGCCATTGTTGAGAGAGAGCGAGAGAGAGAACGACGCGGATGGTGGCGGGTTTAACGACGGGGCTGAAGGTCTCATCGAAATCTACGCCCGGCTGTTGGGTGAAGCCCGGAACAACCCAGCGAGCCTTATGACGAGCGAGGGTACCATCCGCATTGTGTTTATGACGGAAAATCCATTTGCCAGAGACGATGTTGGCACCGGGGGGAGGGGGTACTAAGGACCAGGTGTTGTTATGCATGAGAGCATCGTATTCTTCCTGCATAGCCTGACGCCAGACAGGGTCGCGGAGGGCAACAAGATAGTTATGTGGAATAGGAGATGAGAGGATTGCTGAAAGATTGAGTTTATCAATGGGAGGTGGAAGGCGGCCTGTAGTGCTACATGTGCGATGAGGAGGAGATGGTGGAGGTGGGGGAGGAGGCGGTGTAGGTAGTGGAGTCGGTGCAGGACGGCGGGAGTATACGAGAAGGGGTTTGGCTGCTGCGGCAGAAAAATGCGGTGAGGCAGGGGGGAATTCGGCCGTGGTAGGAGGGGGCGCTGCCGCGGCAGGAGAGGAGAGCGCGACAGTGGTAGGCGCGACAGGAGGATGTGCTGCCGCGGTAGGAGATGATGGCGCGGCAGGGGTTGGGGCTGCCAGGGCAGCTGCGAGGCGCCGAGACACTGGCCGTGCCAGACGGTGGGTGAGTGTCGTCAAGGGAGGGGGGAATGTGGTGTAGGTGGTGCTGTAATGTGTCATCGGTAGGCAGAGTAGGGGGGAGAGTGGATGCAAATGAAGAATAGGGAAATATGTGTTCATCAAATGTAACATGACGGGAGATTATAATTTTGCGTGTTTGGAGATCTAGGCATCGGTATCCGCAATGTTTGGAGGGGTAGCCAAGAAAGACACATTTGGTGGCGCGGGGAGAGAGTTTGTTTTTGGTGGTGGAGAATGTGTTGACGTAGCAGAGGCACCCAAAGACTCGCAGGTCTTGGTAGCGCGGCGTGTGGCCGAAGAGTGAGAAGTATGGTGTGGTGTTTGGGTTGGAAGAGGTGGGACGGATGTTGATGAGGTATGTGGCAGTGTGAAGCGCCTCGGCCCAGAGTGTTGGTGGCATGGATGCTTGAAAGAGAAGGGTTCGGATGACATCGTTGGTTGTGCGGATGGCACGTTCGGCCTTACCATTTTGTTGAGAAGTGTAGGGGCAGGAGAAGCGTTGTAATATGCCGTGGCTAGTGAAGAAATTTGTGAGATTAGAGTTGTCAAATTCTTTGCCATTGTCACATTGGAGAGAGAGAATAGAAAGCTGAAATTGGTTGGTGATTAGAGCATGAAAGGCGACAAAGGTGGCATAGACTTCAGATTTTTTGCGTAGAGGAAAACTCCAGAAATAGTGAGTAAAATCATCGACTATGATAAGATAGTAGCAATAACCAGATGTGCTGGGTACAGGGGATGTCCACAAATCACAATGTAATCGTTCAAACGGACGAAAAGTTCTAGAAATCGATGGATAAAAAGGTTTCCTAACATTTTTCCCTAGTTGGCAAGCATGACACAGGGACGGCCCTGTTTTATTGTGGCAGGTGTGGGGAGCGAGGCGCGACATGGTGGTGTTGCCGGGGTGGCCGAGGCGGCGGTGCCAAAGATCAGGGTGGTGTTGGATGACGAAGGCGGCATGGTGGAGAGCTTGGCACATGGAGTACAGTGGGCCAGTACTATTTCATCGAAGAATCACGGTCCCGGTGAGAAGATCCTTCACAGAAAAACCATAAGGGTCAAATTGGATAGAACAGGAATTATCGATAGTGAATTGCCGAACAGAGATCAGATTTTTGATAATGTTAGGAACAACAAGAACATTGTTAAGATAGAGTGGTTTGGATGGAGAGTAGAGTGTCTTGGAACCAGTTTTAGTTATTGGAATAGAAGAGCCGTTTCCGACGGTGACGAATTGAGATTGAGAGGGTTTGAGAGAGGATAGGGTACCGGGATCGGATGCCATGTGAGAGGATGCGCCAGAGTCCATGAACCAGTCGCCTCCCGAGAGCTGCATGTTGTTGAGGGCGTTGACGAGGGCCAGGTCCAGCGCCGGCTGGTTGTATGTCGATGGCGGTGGCGATGTGTAGCTGTGGGAGGGCTGCCCATAGGCAGCGTATGCCTGAGGGGAGGAGTAGCCGGGGCGCGGGCCGAGAACGCCAGTGGTCGGCGTGGTCCAGGGCCGAGGCGCCCATGATGACGGCGACCAGGGGGCCTGCTGCTGCTGCTGAAGGTGGGCGCGAGTCGGGGCGCCCGTCCACGGGTTGTATTGACAGGGGGAGTCGCTGCGGCTGCGCCCACGGCCGCCACGGCCGCCACCGCGACCGCGGCCGCCACGGTAGAAGGTGTTGGCGGAGAGTTGGCCGGTGCTGCGACCGGCGCCCCCGGGGTTCACGGCGCCCCCGGACGACGGAGGTGGTGGAGGTGGAGGACGGGGGCCTCCATGAGGAGGCTGCACACTCTGTCCGCAGGCCTAGAGCGCCGTGCCCGCTGCATTCTTCACGTCAACCTTCTTCTGCTTCTCTTCGAGGATGAGGGCGGAGCGCGTCTGCAGGAACGTGGGGAAGGGCACCTGAAACGGAAGAAACGAGCGGAGGTGTGCATAGCTCTCGTGAAGACCACGGAGAAGGGTCAGGACGAGGGTCTCATCTGAGACAGGTTGGTCGACGTCGCCGAGGGAGTCGGCGAGGGCCTTCAGCTTGGCGCAGTAGTCGCTGATGGAGAGGTCCCCTGCGGCGTGTTGCGGAAGTCGGCTTCCAGCTGGATCGCGCGGTGTTTCTTGTTGTCGCGGAAGAGGTCCTCGATGGCGTCCCAGATGACGCGAGCCGTGGCGCCTGGACGCATGACGATGCCGAGGAGGTCGACGGAGACTGAGCCGTATATCCAGGAGAGGACGGTGTAGTCGTCGCGGCCCCATGAGGAGTGTGGGCCGGTGTCGGAGGGGGTTGATTCGCCGATGACGTGGGCAGTGAGGCCATAGCGGCCGAGGGCGACGAGGAAGAGTTCGCGCCAGCTTGTGTAATTGGCGTCGTCGAGGCTGAGGGTGATTGGGACGTGGAGCTTGATGGATGTGGCATAGGTGTTGGGGTTTGGGCTAGTAGCGGCTGGAGGAGGGACGGTGTCGGTGATGGCGGTGGTTGTAATGGTGGTGGTGGGAGGTGCGTTGTTGGCAGCGGCGGTGGTGGCGGCTAGGAGTTGCTGGGAGAGTTGGGATTCGCGGGCGTCAAGGGCACGGGCGCGCTCGTCGAGCTCACGCTCCTTGGCCGCGATTTCGTCGGGTGTCATGGTGTAGGAGAGGGGAGGGTTTTAGGTGTTGGAAGAGATGGGAGGGGAAAGGCGCCGGCGGCTAGGTCAAGATGACCCGCTCTGATACCATGAAATAATAAGGTCACGGGTGACTCGATGGCCCTTCCTCGTGCCGATCATACATATATATAGAGAGTACATCTTGTGTCACAAGTTTACAAGTTAACTTAAGAGCTAAGCCTAAACCCTAACCACCGCCGGCGCCTGGGCTAATGGGCCAGGCTGGTCGGTGGCCTAACACATGGGCCATGTTCCCTATCCGCTCCAATGCTCATGTTGAGGCTCTTGTTCATTTGGCCACCTCGATCAAGCTAGGCAATGGCACCAAGGTGCTTTTCTGGTCTGACAGATGGATCGCCGGACAGAGTATTTCCCAACTTGCTCCAGCTGTCCTTGCTGCTGTTCGCCCCAACGCTGTCAGCTCCAGATCTGTTGCTGAGGGTCTTACCAACAACTCTTGGATCAGGGACATCTCTGGAACTCTCTCCGTTGAAGGGGTCCTGCAGTTTCTGCTTTTGGTCGATCTCACTGAAGCTCAAGTGCTGTCACCTGCCACGGAGGATGAGTTCATCTGGAATCTCTCGAGCTCCGGTCTATACTCTAGCAAGTCTGCGTACAATGCTCTTTTTGCCGGAAGAACTTTATCTCCGCACCATTTGGCCATTTGGGATTGTTGGGCTCCCCTCAAGTGCAAAGTGTTTGCTTGGCTTGCTGCGGCTGATCGCTGCTGGACCGGTGAGCGCAGGCTGCGACATGGCCTGTCTACTTCTGACACCTGTGCTGTTTGTGATCAAGAATCTGAGTCAATTAGCCATCTCCTGCTGCAATGCCCTTTTGCCAAGCAAGTCTGGTTCCATTCCCTGTCTAAACTTGGCTTGCAGGCCTGTTTGCCAGGCCCTGATGAGACTTTCTCGTCTTGGTTTGAGACGGCTGCCACTCGTGTTGCCCCCAGCCTGCTCAAGGCTGCAAGGTCCATCATCATCCTCACCCTGTGGAGAATTTGGAAATCCAGGAATGATGTCGTCTTCAACAGCCTGAGCCCTTGTCACATGGATCTCTCTCTCTCTATCCTCGAGGAGGCTCGGCTATGGATTCTTGCCGGCGCCAAGGAGTTACGTCGCTTACCTCTCCATGCTCGACCTCCGGACTCTCCCTAAGTCCCTGGCCGTTGGGTTAACAAATGTTAACCCATGTATAGTTTTCTTCTTCTTTTCTTCTTTTTGTCCTTGTTTTTTAGATCTTTTGTTTTGTTTCTCTGTCTTTCTCTTGTAGCGCTGCTACAGTTTGTACAGTTTTTCCGCCTCTTTGCGGCTCCTTCTAATATACAAAGACACTCGCTTAGGCGTGTGTTAGAGAAAAAAAAATCTAGGCACTGAACTTCTATGGTCTGATGTTAAGTGTAGTGGTTAAGTTGACTAACAAATCTGGCCTGTGCAATGCATAACTAACCACCATAGTGCTCGTTTGCTAGAATTAGTTAGTAGAAATTTTTGCTCATCTTAGTAGATTAGGGGCTAATCACCTCCTTGAATGGTGGATTAAGATGGTAATGAGTTCCACTAGGACCCTGATACCACATACGTGAATGTATTTATGTATTACTTGCTACTAGAGCCACTAAGTTACTAAATAATTTCCTTATATTATTGTAATTGGGTTCATAAATTTGTTTAAGTAAGAATTATATCTTAGGTTTAGTTTATTTCAAATTTTGTTCCTCATCCATAATCCCATTTGCCTCTATGAATTTGAGTGCGTCGGTGGAATGCATACATCAGTCTATTACAGCGGAGAAGAAAATGGTTGTAATCACGATGGTAATGTTCTTTTATATAGCTGACCACACCACGGGAATAACTGAAGATGTATTAGTGTTGAAGAAAAAAAAATGTTGTGTTGCAACAAAGTGGAGCGATGGGATGGCACACATGAACTGAGCAATCCATCCAAATAAATCATACTCATTTGACAAATTATGTGCTAGTTTTTTTTCCTGTCACTCTGTAGCGACGCGCGAACATTTAGCTATTAACAAATAATTATGTACTAACGGATTCTCTGTTTTTTTATTCCACTCAAAAGAAGTGTGTAAACTCTAGACCTATGCAGAATCAACAATGTAACTATCATATCCCTAAGAGATACCAGCATGAGCAGCACATACACATCCAAAATTTAGAAAAAGCAAAGGGAAACAAAAGGAAAAAAAACTAAGTGAATCGTACCTGAGAGGAAAGAAAAAGACCCAAGCCACTACTACAGCCTTTTCCATCAAAAGAAGAGTCTGTATACTCTGGACTCTGCAGCATCCAATGGAAATATTTATGGAAGGTTAAAATTCCTTTAAAAATTAAGATATTCATGTGGTTCTTAAGTAACAAGGTGTTGCTAACAAAAGATAATTTAGCTAAACGACATTGGAATGGGTGTACAAAGTGTGTTTTCTGTGGGGAGCAGGAGACCATTCAACACCTTTTTATTGAATGCCCTTTAGCTAAACTATTATGGCGTACTGTGAATTTTACTTATGCTCTTCCACCTCCCACCAATATTACTAATATGTTTGGTAACTGGTTGAATGGAGTTGATAGACAATCTAAGGCATTTATCCGGATTGGGGTTGCTGCTTTATGTTGGTCTATTTGGAGGAGCAGGAATGACATAATTTTTAATAAAAAACCTTCCTTTCATTTTTTGCAGGTTATTCATATGGTTTCCCATTGGGTCCAACTTTGGGCCCTACTCTCTCCGGAGGGGCAGCGGGATGTCATGGCTTCTGGATGCACACGGCTCCTGATGGTCGCTCAGGATATCTTGTGCCAGGCTGGTTGGCGTCATACTAGAAGACTATGTTGATTTCTAGTCTTGCTATGTGTTTCTTTCGATGGTTGATTCTTGTATCAATCCTCGATGATGAGTGATTTGTAAACAATTATACTTTGAATTTTTCTTAATAAAAGGCCGTGTGCATCATCATGATGCAGAAGCCGGGGATGACCCCCATTTCGAAAAAAAAGAGATAACATCATGAGCAACCACATCCAAAATCTAAAAAACGCGAAGAGAAACATAAGTACAAAAGCTAGCTAAGTGAATCATACATGAGAGGAAAGACAGAGACTCGAGCAGCAAAATAAAGTTCATTTTCCGTGGCCATGAAAATAAGCGCCCTGCCAAAGAAAGGAAAAAAGACATGGTAGTAATATGAGAAAACCTATCATATGTTATCCTTAGTGCTAACAAAGTAAGTTAAGCATCAATTTTGTATGCTCTAAGCCCTACTTCATTTTAATGTCTCCTCTTTGGACAATCCCTATCCCTATAAATACTTCCTTTCATAATAAATAATTATTTTTCTTCCAGAACACTCAATTGCGCTTTCAGTAAGATTGGAAAGAGTTATATTTACAAGGAATCCAGACCACGATGTGTCAGTCATGTGACCACCTAACAACAAGGAAAAAAAACACTACTTGATTCATCTCTCCGTCCTGCCTATACGACCCTGTCTGAGTAGCAGCAACTCCTCCCTGATTTTACGCACAATCACCTGCTGCAAATGAGCGTCATTTTCAAAATTCCTGCTATTTCGATCCAGACAGATATGCCACATTCCAACTGTCACTGTTGTGCAAAAACTCTTCCTGTCAGCAAGGGGAGTTGAAGCACTTGCTTTTTTCCACCACTCCTGTATGGAACAGTCTGAATTAGGTGTTAGGATCCGCAGGTTGTCCTCGCTCAGGGTTTTGAACCAAACTTCACGCGCATATCAGCAAGCGATCATTAGGTGCTGAATGGTTTTAGGCTCTTGAGAGCAAAGGCAAGAGTCAGGCTAGTGTTGCAGATCTCGGCGAGCAAGGGGATCAGATGTCCAACAACGGGTGTATAGCTAGCCAAGCATGTTCTTTTTCAGAGAGTCACGCCTGAGAAGACCAGATTACACGTGCCTCCAGGGATAGCACCTGTCCATAGAACATAGCAGCATATGCTGGTCTGTATGAAAAATGCTATTTCCGCTAAACTTCCAGATTAATTTGGTTTAACCTCTCCCAAAGTGCACAGTACTGAACCAGCGTTGGGAGTGAACTGCCCTCTGATATGTTCTATGGGAGAGAGCGGACGAATAGCGCCCGAGCTCCTTTGCTCTGTTTATCGTTCACGGCAGTGAATGGTGATAGATGCAAGAAGGTGCATTAAATGCTCTATTTATCAATTTATTAACATTTCAATACAGCGGTACTTTGCAGAGACATGATACTACTACCGTATGCTTTCTTTCAACACACCATCAATGAGGTTTGTTGGCGAGAAGATAAATTCTGATCGGTTGTCACTTGTCAGTACATGTTTGGCACGTACATGATGTGCAAGCTCTCTTCCTAGAACATGATGGGCTGACTAAAAATTTGTAAAAACTCCCTTCAAGTGAATGAATAATAAGTACTTTTTTAAAAAGTCAAGCTAACTTAAGTGGAACCAAGCTTTTACAAAATCTATCAACAAATGTCATATTCTATCAATATCATATGAAAATATAGTTCATGATTATCTAATGATAATGATTTTGAATTTTGCACGTTAATTACTTTTTTGTAAAAAATTAGTCAAATTTCATCTAGTTTAACTTTTTAAAAATAATATAAGCCTTATTTATTGAAATGGAGTTAGTATTATGGAAGTCAGTTCGGACTGCAACGATATGGAACCCGGGCACACGTAACCCTTTTTTCAAGAAAATAAATTGCTATTTCAAAGTAAGAAATCTGGTACCTTTTAACAGAAACACATAGATGATTTATAAGAACGTGCAATATTTGGTTGAAAAATACACACTATTTTAGGCTATACAGAAAAATATGGCTAGTAGGCATTTGAAAGATCATTTCTTGTTATTTCTAGTCTTCACATCTATATGTACTTGTTTATTTTTTCAAAACTTTTTACGAAAAATAAATATGTTGAGTATTTGAAAACCGGGGTCCATATAGCTTGGACTCTCTTTTAGAGCATCTCCAGTCGCGTCCCCCAAAGCGTCTCCAAACCGCGCCGGATCGAGCATTTGGGGGACGTGTTTTGTTCGTGCCGCGTTTGGGGGACGTCGCTTCCCAGCCGCGTCCCTCAAACGCCGCCCCCAAATAAATATTGGTGCACGAAAATAAAGGTTTTCATTCAATTTTGATTATATATTACAAAGTTTGAATGAAAACGGCTAGCTTTCATCTAAACCTAGCCTACTGACCGCCCGACGGTGCGTTCGACGGCCCCGCCCCGGCGTCGCCTGCCCTCCGCCGCAACTCTTGCTGCGCGCGCCGCCTCTCCGTGCGTAGGGCGGTGGCCAGACGCCGCTGCTTCAGCACCGCGTCGACGTCCGCCCTCCCCTGCTGCACCGCCTGGAGGGAGAGCTCGACGGCGCGACGAATCTGCGCCTCTTCGCGGGCACGGGCGTCGTCCTGGAGCTTCTTCTCCGACTCGAACGACTCGACGAGCGCGTGTTGCTAATCGGCCGTTTCGTCCGGGTGTGGCCCGTCGTCGTCGGACCACTCGAACTCGTCGTCGTCGTTGTCATCCTCCTCCACCTCGGTCTCCTCCTCCTCCGCCTCGCCTCCTCCTCCTCCACAGCCGTTGGCGCCTCCATCATCGCCACCGCCAACGCGTCAGCCTCCACCGCCAACTCGTCCGCCCGCCTCGCCCAGGCCGCCTCTGTTGCCGCCAGCGCCGCCTCCCGCTGCTGACGCTCCTCCGTCGCCAGCTGCTGCTGGCGCTTGATCGAGTCCCGCCGCCGGCGCTCGATCGTCCCGCCGCTCGATCGCTCCCGCCGTTCACGGTACTGCGTGTCCCGCTCCACCTGCTGGCGGCGGAGGTCATCAGCCCACTGCTGCTCCATCACCTCCGTCCGGCGCCGTCGCATCTCTTCTGGCGTCGAGGCGGCGACCACATTGTTGGTGCCCGCCGTCGTCTGCTCGTGCCACGCTGCTGCAATCGCGGCCTCGTCAGCTGCGGAGGCAGGGCGTAGAACGCCGCTAGATCCGCCGCGTGCTCCGCCTCATGCCGCTGGCGGGCCTCCTCCTCGAGTACCTCCCGCCTTTGTTGACGATGTGCACGCCAGTTCTGCATCCCTCGCCGCCGCCGCTCTTCCTGGGCGGCGGGTCGATGTCGACCTGCGAATTCGGGACTGGAAGTGGAGGAGACGGTGGTGGAGGGAACTGGCCAGCGCCGGGGCGGTTCGCCATTGCCACTGGTGGTGGAGGAGACGGCGGTGGAGCGACGAGGGCTGTGTTTGTTGCCGGCGGCTGTGGTGGCTACCAATTACGCCGGGAGGCCTTTTATAGAGCGCGGGAAGAAAGCGCGGGAAGAGGCGGGAAGATCGCGCGGGAACGGGCGGTGGCGTGCGAACGCCGGCGACGCGTGGAGTCTGCGCAGCATCGACGGGACGTCTCGCCTGCCCCTCCGTCGCCATTAAGGCAAAGATGCCGTCGCGCGATTAACTTCCGACGCGAGGTAGGCGACGGTTAGGTCCAAACTTGAATGAGTCGCTGACGGGTCGGCCCCGCCACTCCCCGCCTCGCTTTTCGTTGTGTCCGACGTGCCCGGAGCGTCCCCTGTGGGACGGGGACGGGCTCGGGGCGCCGGACACCGTATTGGGCCGCGCCGGACAAAAATGGGCTTTGGGGGACGCGGCTCGAACGCATTTTCTGTCCGGCGCGCCCCAAATTGCTTGGGGGACGCTTTGGGGGACGCGACTGGAGATGCTCTTAGGTTTTCGAGTTAGAGTCCAGCGATATAAGCCCTTTTTGAAATTTGACATTTGAAATCTAATTTTGAGTTAGAGTCAAATGCATCAAGGACGGAGCAGACCAGCTCCAGGTGAAGGAGAAGGAGATTAAGCATAGATGGCGGGAGTACTTCGATGGGCTTTTCAATGGGGAGACTGAGAGCTCTACCATTGGGCTGGACAACTCCTTTGATGATACTAGTGTTGGAGATATGCCCAAGAGGCAATAATAAAATGGTTATTATAATATATCTTTGTGTTTATGATAATGTTTACATACCATGCTATAATTGTATTAACCGAAACATTGATACATGTGTGTCATGTAGACAACAAGAAGTCCCTAGTATGCCTCTTAAATTAGCTTGTTGATTAATGGATGATTAGTTTCATAATCATGAACATTGGATGTTATTAATAACAAGGTTATATCATTATATGAATGATGTAATGGACACACCCAATTAAGCGTAGCATAAGATCTCGTCATTAAGTTATTTGCTATAAGCTTTCGATACATAGTTACCTAGTCCTTATGACCATGAGATCATATAAATCACTTATGCTGGAAAGGTACTTTGATTACATCAAACGCCACTGCGTAAATGGGTGGCTATAAAGGTGGGATTAAGTATCCGGAAAGTATGAGTTGAGGCATATGGATCAACAGTGGGATTTGTCCATCCCGATGACGGATAGATATACTCTGGGCCCTCTCGGTGGAATGTCGTCTAATGTCTTGCAAGCATATGAATAAGTTCATAAGAGACCACATACCACGGTACGAGTAAAGAGTACTTGTCAGGAGACGAGGTTGAACAAGGTATAGAGTGATACCGAAGATCAAACCTCGGACAAGTAAAATATCGCGTGACAAAAGGAATTGGTATCATATGTGAATGGTTCATTCGATCACTAAAGTCATCGTTGAATATGTGGGAGCCATTATGGATCTCCAGATCCCGCTATTGGTTATTGGTCGGAGTGAGTACTCAACCATGTCCGCATAGTTCGCGAACCGTAGGGTGACACACTTAAAGTTGGATGTTGAAATGGTAGTACTTGAATATGGAATGAAGTTGGAATATTTGTTCGGAGTCCCGGATGAGATCCCGGACATCACGAGGAGTTCCGGAATGGTCCGGAGAATAAGATTCATATATAGGATGTCATTTTATGTGAATAAAATGTCGCGGAAGGTTCTATGGAAGGTTCTAGAAGGTTCTAGAAAAGTCCGGAAGAAACCACCAAGGAAGGTGGAGTCCACATGGGACTCCACCTCCATGGCCGGCCAACCCTAGTGGGGGAGGAGTCCCAAGTGGACTCCCCCTTAGGGGGCCGGCCACCCCCCCTATGGAAGGTGGAATTCCCACCTCTAGTGGGAATCCTAGCTTGGGAAGGTTTCCCACCATATAGAAGGTTTTGGGTTCGGGTCTTATTCGAAGACTTGTAGTCCAACACTTGGGGCTTCCACCTATATATAGAGGGCCAAGGGGAGGGGGCCGGCCACACCAAAGCCTCAAGCTTGGCCGCCCCCATAGTGGCCGGCCACCCCCTCTCCCCAAACCCTAGCGCCCCGCTCCTCCACCATATCCCGCACGCTTAGCAAAGCTCCGCCGGATTTCTCCACCGCCACCGACACCACGCCGTCGTGCTGTCGGATTCAAGAGGAGCTACTACTTCCGTGCCCGCTGGAACGGGGAGGTGGACGTCGTCTTCATCAACAACCGAACGTGTGACCGAGTACGGAGGTGCTGCCCGTTCGTGGCGCCGGAACCGATCGTGATCAAGATCTTCTACGCGCTTTTGCAAGCGGCAAGTGAACGTCTACCGCAGCAACAAGAGCCTCCTCTTGTAGGCTTTGGAATCTCTTCAAGGGTGAGTCTCGATAATCCCCTCGTTGCTACCGTCTTCTAGATTGCATCTTGGCTTGGATTGCGTGTTCGCCGTAGGAAATTTTTGTTTTCTATGCTACGTTATCATACAGTGGTATCAGAGCCGTGTCTATGCATAGATGGTTGCACGAGTAGAACACAATGGTTTGTGGGCGTTGATGCTCTTGTTATCTTTAGTTGAGTACTTTGCATCTTTGTGGCATAGTGGGATGAAGCGGCTCGGGCTAACTTTACATGACCGCGTTCATGAGATTTGCTCCACGCTCGACATGCAACTTGTATTGCATAAGTGGCTTTGCGGGTGTCTGTCTCTCCTACTATAGTGAAGATTCAATTTACTCTTCTATTGAAAACACTAGTATCACCGTTGTGGTTCATGTTCGTAGGTAGATTGGATCTTACTCGAAAACCCTAAACCACGTAAAATATGCAAACCAAATTAGAGAACGTCTAACTTGTTTTTGCAGGGTTTGGTGATGTGATATGGCCATAATGTGATGATGAATATGTATGAGATGATCATTATTGTATTGTGGCAACCGGCAGGAGCCTTATGGTTGTCTTTAAGTTTCATGTTGAGTAGTATTTCAAAGTAGTTGTAATAGTTGCTACATGGAGGACGATCATGAAGACGGCGCCATTGACCTTGGTGTTTCGCCGACGATGATGGAGATCATGCCCGTTGATGATGGAGATCATGTCCGTGCTTTGGAGATGAAGATCAAAGGCGCAAAGACAAAAGGGCCATATCATATCACATATGAATTGCATGTGATGTTAATCCTTTTATGCATCTTATTTTGCTTAGATCGCGACGGTAGCATTATAAGATGATCCCTCACTAAAATCTCAAGATAATAAAGTGTTCATCCTTAGTAGCACCGTTATCAAGTCTTGTCGTTTCGAAGCATCTCGTGATGATCGAGTGTGATAGATTCAATAAGTACATACAACGGGTGCAAGACAGTTTTGCACATGCGGATACTAAGGTGGCCTTGACGAGCCTAGCATGTACAGACATGGTCTCGGAACACGTGATACCGAAAGGTAGAGCATGAATCATATGATAGATATGATCAACATGTTGATGTTCACCATTGAAGCTACATCATCTCACGTGATGATCGGTTTTGATGTAGTGGATTTGGATCGTGTACCACTTAACAACTATGAGGGATGTTGTATTAAGTGGGAGTTCATTAGTAATTAGATTAAAACATGAACTAATTATCATAAACATAGTCTGAGTAGTATTTTGAATTAATTTTGTAGTATTGGCATCCGTTTACTACTATGCGCTAGTCTTGTTATTGAGATAGAAATACTGTTAAAATCTGATAAGAAACTTTACGGATTAGTACCGTATTGTTAAAGAATCAAGAATTGATTAAGTCCTATTGCAAACTTTTAGTAAACCTCACATTGTTGATTCGAAGAGCTATGGTTTCAATTAGTACCTAAAGTTATCTTGTCTCCGTGAAACTTGAAGTTCAAATCTGTTTGAAAAGTAAGGAGCTGAAAATTTAGTTTTCAGAAATAATCAAGGTATGAGATATATGTGATATCTAAAGACCTTATTGCAAGATGATAGAATATAATTTGGTGAGACTACATAAACTCATAAGTTTTATGGGAATGTACGAAGGTTGAAGACGCAAGGCGTCCCAATTCTCCAACTATTGGGGCACTAACGATATTCGCATATCCATGAAGTAATCATCCTTAGTATGCATCGTTGTTAAACACTCGTCGTTTCGAATACTAAGGTATAGATTCTACGTGTGCATACAACGGGCGCAAACCAGATTTGCACATGCGAATACTGAGGTTAAACTTTATGAGCCTAGCATGTACAGACATGGTCTCAAAAAGTTGTCATGAATTGATGGATAAAATTATGAGTGAAATTGTTCATCATATTACATAGTTACTAATAGTGAAATCTGCAACACTTGTCATATGATGATCAACTTCAGAACCTCAAGGTTATTGGTATTTGACCAACAAACCTAGAAGTTATTGATGTTGAAGTATTTTTATGAATAATGAGGAAAGCTAAAAGAGAAACTACAAAGGATATTTTGGCAGAAAGAAAGAAAAGACTAGAAAGTCTAGCTCAGGTATATATAAATGATATACATGTTATGGATGTATTCCTCATTTTGTCACACAATGAAATTCTTGGGTATTTGTACCATATTGGTTGGTATGAAGTGTCATACAAAACAACGCAATACAAGAATACAATGGCCTAAGTGACTGATAAGGAATATGGTAATAATGCACGTCTGGAACATAATAAAGTGTTATTATGTTTGTCGTTGGCATTCTACCTAGCCCTTAGAATTTATAATAAAGAACTTAATAATTGTTATTTTGCTCTGGTCAAATGAAAACAATGAGTTGTTCAAATTATGACATTACTCCATGTACGATGGATAAGTTATTATGAATCTTAATGGTGAAAACACACATACATAACACTGACGCTAAAATGCCATAAGGCAAATGATTTGAATTCCACTTATTTGTGGAACCGCCATTTAGGTCATGTTAGAGAGGAACGCATGAAGGAACTCCATGCAAATGGATTTTTGGAGTCACTTGATTTTTGAATCATTTGACGCTTGCAAATCTTTTCTAAAGAGAATGATTAAAATACCGTTCATAGGCCGAAAGTTGAACGGGCAACTAACTTAGTGGAAAAATACATAATGATGTATGTGGTTCACTGGGCATAGTTGTGTGCGGGAGATTCTTCTACTTCATGAAAACTTTCAACAATGAATTGAGTATATATATGTGGATATATTCAATAAGGAAGAAGTTTGAAACTTTTGAATGGATTCAAATAAATTTCAGCATGAAGTAGAAATCATCGTAATAGAAAAGTCAAATATCTATGATTGGATCATGGTAAAAATATTTGAATTACGAGTTTTAGCGAAAATCTAAGAGAGTTATGAAATTGTTCTACAACTCACATTTCTTGGAGTATCATAATGATGATATAGTATCCGAGATATGTATCCAAATATTGTTGGATTAATGATGAGATAAAATATTATGACGCCATTATATTTTTGTGGATTATGCTTTAGTGACTACCGCTTTTACACTGAATAGAGCATCATCATGATCCATTGAAATGACACCATACGAGTTATGGTATGGGTATAAACCCTAATAGTCTTTCTTTAAATTTTGGTCTAAGAGTTTACAACCAAAATCGGATGAATGTCTTTGTTGGTTATCCCAGAGATTTAATTGGGAATTCTTCCCACGAGACAAAGACAAAAGTGTTTGTCAATGTTTCTTATTTCCGAGAAATTGTTTCTAGTGAAGTATTTGAGTGGGAGGACAATATAATTTGATAAGGTTTATGAACCTGAGCATAATGATCAGAGTAGCACAGCATCGGAATTTGTTTCGGAAGCGGCCACGACGATCATGGCTCCCATGACTACAAAGTGTTTTAGCCATGGAGATCGAAGTACATATTGAACCTTATAGGTATGGTTTACTTTGTGATCAAATAAATGATTTCAAGACAAAGGATTGTTTATGAACAATGATAAACCAACTACGAACAAAGAAGTTATGATGGGCCCTGACTCCGTTAAAATGGCTATACGCCATGAAATCCAAGATAGATGAATACTTTTTGAAAGTAAAAGGATCTATAAAATTGATGGACTTGGATGTAATATCCTTAAAGAAGCTCGACTTGTCGAAAAATTGTTTACGACAAAGTTCAAAGAGTTGACTACGATAAGATTAGATCTTCTGTAGCAATGCTTATAGTCTATGTGGTTTATTCTAGTAATCACTACATATTTCTTTTATGAGATATGCTAGTAGGATGGCAAAATACATTATTTATCAGAAGTATGTATTAAAAGTGTATACAAGATACAACCAAGAGTTTTGCTGGTCCGTGGAATACTAGATAGGTATACGAACTTCAATTGGATGAAGTAAGTATCACGGAGTTAGAATCTTCACCAGATGAAATAGTCAAAGAGTTTTTGATTTCATCAGAGACGATGAAGAGGCTTGCATTTGCAAGAAATTAAGTGGGAGCGCTAAGACACATTTATAATACTTTATGTAGGTGACATATAGTTGGTTATAAATAATGTAATTATATACTTGATTAAAAGGTTTCATTGAGAATTAACTTCAATGAAAGGATATGGACTGAAACAAATTTAGTGTCAAGATCTATGAAGATAGATTGAAACACATAAATAAGTTTAAGTCAAAGTACATATGATGGATATTGAAGTAGTTCAATATAGAAATATTAAGAAAATGTTCTTGTCATGTGAAGGTTTAACAAGACTTGAGTGTATCTGACACTCAATGAGTAAAAACACATGAGTGATTATAGATCACGAATAACATGTACACAATCAGATATCATGTGCTATAAAGTGTTATGAGCATATACCAGAATGATTCATATGATGATCATTGGACGACAGTAAGAATATCCTTGAGTACTTTAGAAGAACTAAGGATATATATATATAGTTTTGTATGAGGAAATGACAAACAAATCGTTGTAAGGTGTTACACCGATATTGGTTTTGTCACATATAAAATATAATTTCAATCTCAAATTAGACTAAGTGTTGTTTAAAAAGTAGCACAATGAGCTAGAAGTTGTCTATGCAAGATTTAGAAGAGTTCTAAATATTGTGACGGATTCTACAAAAGAAGGCAGAGTATGTCATTGTTTTGACAATGACAAAGGATGTTAAGTCAATAAGTTCTTTGAGAACTTGGTGTAGTTCCGACAGAGTCAGAACTTTGAAGCTATATTGTGTGTGACAATATTAGTGACATATTTCAGACCGCGGAATTAAGGTTCCACCAGAAGACCAAACATATTTAATACCGACTCATTTGGAAATGAGTGATGCGTTGAGACGCAAATGAATTACAAAATACATACGTTTCTGAGCATGTCAGATCCGTTGACTAAAACCTCTCCCGTGAGCAAAACATGATAAAGCACCGGAAGGCCAAGGTGTTATATCTTTACAAATGTAAACTAGATTATTGACTCTAGTGCAAGTGGGAGACTGTTGGAGATATGCCCAAGAGGCAATAATAAAATGGTTATTATAATATATCTTTGTGTTTATGATAATGTTTACATACCATGCTATAATTGTATTAACCGAAACATTGATACATGTGTGTTATGTAGACAACAAGAAGTCCCTAGTATGCCTCTTAAATTATCTTGTTGATTAATGGATGATTAGTTTCATAATCATGAACATTGGATGTTATTAATAACAAGGTTATATCATTATATGAATGATGTAATGGACACACCCAATTAAGCGTAGCATAAGATCTCGTCATTAAGTTATTTGCTATAAGCTTTCGATACATAGTTACCTAGTCCTTATGACCATGAGATCATATAAATCACTTATGCTGGAAAGGTACTTTGATTACATCAAACACCGCGTAAATGGGTGGCTATAAAGGTGGGATTAAGTATCCGGAAAGTATGAGTTGAGGCATATGGATCAACAGTGGGATTTGTCCATCCCGATGACGGATAGATATCTGGGCCCTCTCGGTGGAATGTCGTCTAATGTCTTGCAAGCATATGAATAAGTTCATAAGAGACCACATACCACGGTACGAGTAAAGAGTACTTGTCAGGAGACGAGGTTGAACAAGGTATAGAGTGATACCGAAGATCAAACCTCGGACAAGTAAAATATCGCGTGACAAAAGGAATTGGTATCATATGTGAATGGTTCATTCGATCACTAAAGTCATCGTTGAATATGTGGGAGCCATTATGGATCTCCAGATCCCGCTATTGGTTATTGGTCGGAGTGAGTACTCAACCATGTCCGCATAGTTCGCGAACCGTAGGGTGACACACTTAAAGTTGGATGTTGAAATGGTAGTACTTGAATATGGAATGAAGTTGGAATATTTGTTCGGAGTCCCGGATGAGATCCCGGACATCACGAGGAGTTCCGGAATGGTCCGGAGAATAAGATTCATATATAGGATGTCATTTTATGTGAATAAAATGTCGCGGAAGGTTCTATGGAAGGTTCTAGAAGGTTCTAGAAAAGTCCGGAAGAAACCACCAAGGAAGGTGGAGTCCACATGGGACTCCACCTCCATGGCCGGCCAACCCTAGTGGGGGAGGAGTCCCAAGTGGACTCCCCCTTAGGGGGCCGGCCACCCCCCCTATGGAAGGTGGAATTCCCACCTCTAGTGGGAATCCTAGCTTGGGAAGGTTTCCCACCATATGGAAGGTTTTGGGTTCGGGTCTTATTCGAAGACTTGTAGTCCAACACTTGGGGCTTCCACCTATATATAGAGGGCCAAGGGGAGGGGGCCGGCCACACCAAAGCCTCAAGCTTGGCCGCCCCCTAGTGGCCGGCCACCCCCTCTCCCCAAACCCTAGCGCCCCGCTCCTCCACCATATCCCGCACGCTTAGCAAAGCTCCGCCGGATTTCTCCACCGCCACCGACACCACGCCGTCGTGCTGTCGGATTCAAGAGGAGCTACTACTTCCGCTGCCCGCTGGAACGGGGAGGTGGACGTCGTCTTCATCAACAACCGAACGTGTGACCGAGTACGGAGGTGCTGCCCGTTCGTGGCGCCGGAACCGATCGTGATCAAGATCTTCTACGCGCTTTTGCAAGCGGCAAGTGAACGTCTACCGCAGCAACAAGAGCCTCCTCTTGTAGGCTTTGGAATCTCTTCAAGGGTGAGTCTCGATAATCCCCTCGTTGCTACCGTCTTCTAGATTGCATCTTGGCTTGGATTGCGTGTTCGCCGTAGGAAATTTTTTGTTTTCTATGCTACGTTATCATACAACTAGTAGGCGTTTTGTGCGGCGAACCCAGGAGTCTGAAAGGTTTGAGAGATGAAGGAGGCAACAAAACTGAGTACATGATGTGCGGTTTTAGTACTACTAGGCACGAGGAGGAGGAGGTTAGCCTAGATGGGTAGGTGGTTCCTTAGAAGGACACCTTTCGATACTTGGTGTCAATCCCGCACAAGGATGGAGATATTGATGAAGATGTGAACCACCGGAGCAAAGACGGATGGATGAAGTGGCGCCAAGTTTCTGGTATTCTTTGTGATAAGAGAGTGTCACAAAAGCTAAAAGGCAAGTTCTATAGGACGCCGGTTCGACCCGCAATGTTGTATGGCGCGGAGTCTTGGCCGACTAAAAGGGGACATGTTCAACAGTTAGGTGTCGCGGAGATGCGTATGTTGAGATGGATGTGTGGCCACACAAGGAAGGACCGAGTCCGGAATGATGAAATACGAGATAGAGTTAGGTAGCACCGATTGCAGAGAAGCTTGTCCAACATCGTCTAAGATGGTTTGGGTATCTTCAGCGCAGGCCTCCAGAAGCTCCGGTGCATAGTGGACGGCTAAAGCATGCTAATAATGTCAAGAGAGGACGGGTAGACCAAACTTGACATGGAAGGAGTCCGTAAAGAGATATCTGAAGGACTGAAGTATCACCAAAGAACTAGCCATGAAAAGAGTCGTGTCGAAGTTGCTATCCATGTGCCAGAACCGTAAGTTGGTTACGAAATTTTATAGGTTTCACCTCTAGCTTACCCCAATTTGTTTGGAAATAAAGGATTTGTTGTTGTTTTGGTCTAAGATGATGATTTCTTCCAAAAAAGTGCAATTTTTTTTGCCTAAGAATACGCGTTATTTTGGTCCACACAAAAAATCCAAAAGTTGGGCCTCTATGTAGGCATTTCAAGATTATTTTTTGTCTTAGAAATTTTTCAATTTTAGTTCGAGTCACGAATGAAAACACAATTTTTTCAAAGTCTATACATATACATACATGGTATACAGTAGTTTATACTAGTATACTTTTTCAATTTTTTTGAAAACCAGGTTCCATATATCATGGGTACTCTTTTCAAATGTTTGAGTCGAAATGCAAGGACATCGAGCCAATATTTTGAACTTTGAATAGTTCTATTTTCAAGTTTCAAAAATATGTGTAGAGATGAGTTTTACAAAAGTGCAACTTCTTATCAAAATTCAAAAAGTGTGCCTCTAAGTATGCATTTGAAAATTCTTTTTTTTTCTCTTTGCATTTATCTTTTTTATTCATGTCAAGGATGAAATCATAATTCTTTGGAACTCTATATGTTTACATACAAGGTATATATCTATATGTACTTGTGTTTGCACAGTTTTCTATTTAAAAAAAAATAAGAATTTGATTTTTTTCTAAAATCGGTCTCTTCAAGCTTGTGGTATCTTTTAGGTTTTAAGTCGGAGTGCAGTACTATGGAGCCAAGGTTTTTTGAAATTTAAGATTTTTTTGAAGTTTTAAAATCATCAAAAAAATTTGTGCATGAACATGATTTCCATGAAAGTGCAATTTTGTTTTTGTCAAAACTCATAAAAACGTGCTTGTAAATGTTGGTCGAGTTAACCTAAAACTACGACGGCCTTAGCTACTCGCCGTCACGTGGCCTACTATGGTCGGGATTACTCGTAGTCACACAACCTACTACTGGCCGCTGGAATGGCCTGAGGGGCCGACGCCTTTGTTGGAGCGCATCCGGGCGATGAACTCCTTGCGCCGCGCCCGCCGCCGAACGGCCTCTTTGTTCTGCCGCCGCCAGCGTTCGACGAGCTCAGCCAAAGAGGAGTCCAAGTGGACTCTCTTGGCAGCTGCCTCCGCTGCCCCCTCCACCGACATGCGTACCAGCGCCCCTGCCGCCTACATGTCAACGTGGTAGCGGACCTTGTCCATAGCCGATGCCGCCACCGCTTCGTCCCTCGCGGCGATGGCCTCCTCCAGCTCGTGTTTCTACCGGTCGACCCGCGCGTGCTCAGGTCCCCTCCGCGCGACCGCGTCTAGTTCGGAGCACAGGTACACCCACCTCATGGCGAGCACATCGCTGCGAGCTTACGCCTTCGCTGTCACAGTCGTACGGCGATTTGCGTTACCAGGGAGGCTCTCGAACGACGCGACCAAAGCCCGCCGCTCGGTGTCATATGGGAGGAACTCGATGTTGTCGTCGTTGTTGGTAATGGCCTCGAGGACGGCGGCCGCGGGCGGGGGCCTTGGCAACGGAGGAGCCGCCGCAAGGGCGGCACTAGACGCCGCCATCTCCGACCGCGCCGCCGCGAGCTCCGCCCTGGCCTCGGCGAGCTCCGCCATGGCTAAACGCTGGCGAAACGCGTCAATCTATTGACCGCGCGGGGAACCACCTCCCTCGCGCAGGAATCGGTAATCGCCGGCGGTAGGCCTCGACGAAACGTAAAATCTCCATTACCTAGCTTGATGGTGTCAGCGAGGAAAATGCGTATGCGCCGCTAGGATACCCTTACGCAAATGGTCAGCACGGTCCGTATGGTGTCCGCGGGCCGACGCAAAAAGACGCAGCCAATTTGGGTGTTCGTTTTGTGTCGGCCCGCTGTAAATGCTGTGAGACATTTCTTTGTTATTTTTACACATGACACAAAAATGTTGGTTTTCAATGAAAATGAGCGTACACCTAAAATATCAACATGTATGCGCAAAATATTTATTCAATTTTTTAAACATTTCAAAATGTATTTTCAAATGGCAGCAGCATATGCATTGGGATCAAAAGTGTATTTCCGTATATATAAAAACAGGAGCAGTGCAACCCGAGCCATGTGAGAGTGCTGGTACAGGATGGAGAAAGCAAACGGCGTAAACGACAGCTGGGTACCGCGGCGTACTGTAGCCCGTTTCGAAGAATGGGCTTCGATGCATACGATCAATGTGGTTGGCTGGTCCTTGCTAACGTATTGGCCCATGCATTTACCGAAGATTATACAACCATGAATATGACGTCAGGCAAAGAAGCCAGTGGCCTGATGTGTAACAGATATAAAGAGCACCCTAGCTCGGGCGTACTTCCGAGTTTTCGCTATGGGAGCCACTACTACAACTTTTTCCATCAAAAGAAGTTTGTATACTCTGGATCTCTGCAGCATCCAATGTAACTATCATAGCCCTATGCGATAACATCATGAGCAACCACAATAAAAATTCATCAGGGGGAAAAAGAGCAACAAGAGGAGAAAAGCTAAGAGAATCATATCTCAGAGGAAAGCAAAAGGATTCAAGCAGAAAAATAAAGCCCATCTGCCGTGGCCATCAAGATGAACACCCTACCAAATATACGAAAAAAACATGGTAATAATATGAGCAAACCTACCACATGTAAATGTTAGCACTAACAAAAAAATCAGCATCAAGTGTCTATAATCTGAGCCGTACACTGCCCTTGTAAGTATGTCTCCTCTTATAACAAAAGTATAATCATGTATTATGGGAGCTTCTGCTAAGAAGAATTCTCTCGAAAGAATTTGATGCACTCTAGACCTACGGAAAATAAACAATGGCACTACCATAGCCTTTAGAGATGGTATCATGAGCAACCACACATCCAGATTTTAGGCAAAGAGTATTATAGCTTATAATTTCACTATACTGATGCGTTGTTGAGATTGTGTGTGGTTAAGGGTAAAGACAAGGAGTATCTTCATCACCGACAACGGAATTGAGGATCTTCCGAGCTCGGTGGCAGATGACCAGGAAGCTTAGGCGAGTGCTGGTTTTACTTGCCTAGATGCTGACAGTGTTTACTTTGTTGCTTGTCAGACTTGTTTATGGGATGATGGTTGCAGAACCTATAGCTCGTCGGGTTTCGGTTTACCCTGTTGGGTGCTTTCCTTGACCTATCTAGGATTTATAACGTGAGAAATGTCAGGCTTCGACCTGCACTCGTTTATTTTCTTTTTCTTTTGATGTTTCTTTGGGATCTTTTGGGCTAGTACTGGGATATGTTGTTCCCTTATCTTTTGATGGTGGAACCCGGAGCTATGCTTCGTGTGGAAAAAACAAAGAAAAAATTCACAATTTAGCAACAATGCCTCAATGCGGTAAAATTTCAAATCGCCACACTTGCAGGCTACATCACCGTCAGTGACTCACTACAAAAGATATCATGCGCCGGAAGAGACATCTAACATCCATCTCTAAGTTCGAAATGTACAGAGTTCGTTGCTGTTACTCTTTGCTGGAACTCACATTTACATTTATATCTCTCAAATTTTTCCTTTCTTCTCTTCTCTTTGTTATTCTTCACTCCAAGCTTCGCTGTACTTAACAATGTACAGTGCTTGTTAATGGCTTATTGCTGATAATGAAAACATGCCCACAATAGAAAGTATGAATTTGGGATATACTGAGGTAATAATACTACCTTCCGCCCAATTCAACCAAAACACAGTTCTCTACTTTTCTATTTTTCTTCTAATCCTTCTATGTAGACCTTCTATGTAGCAGAGTCACCTAAAAGTTAAATCCAACGCATGTTTGATTGGCCAAATTCCATGAGTTGAAATTGGAAAAGGAACGCATAACAAAATGGAGTTATCTGAAATAATTGACCTCACATAGACATATGTAGGTGCCATGGCGGAGCGCTTCGTGGCGAGGAGCACCGCAAGGTGAGGAGGAGGTGGAGAGGAGGGAATGGCTGTTAGCACTAATCTTGAAGCGAGTTAGTTAGTCAGCAGCTTAGCGTGTACGTAGTGCCAAGGGGCTGCATGCAGTAGTCAGTTGAGATCCGTCGAGGCAGCTGCGTCGTTGTGTTTGTGCGCGTCGTGCGCGCAGCCCCGGCCGAGCGGATCATGGGCGCGTTAGAGCGTGTGGTGGGCGTTGGCATAGCAAGCAGATCATGCATGTCAGGTTAGTGGGTTAGTGGATGCGTGCGTGCGTGTGCTGGTGTGTGTGCACCTGGCTATATAAGCCCACTGTACTGCTTGTATGTGTTGTACCGTGAGTTCAAGGAGAAAGAGATTAGGGCGTTGGTGCGCCCGTGGCGGCGCTCCGGCGCCGGCCACTGAAAATACTTGCGTCTCCACTCCGGTCGTCGTCTCCTTCCACCTCCAGTTCTTGTTCGTGAGAGAGAGAGTGTGCTGAGAGAGAGGGTGCAGCCTCGGGCTGCGCCAACAAGTGGTATCAGAGCCTTGTCGATCCGAGGCGCGGCCGTGGCGCGCGGTCAGTCCGCGGCGAGCACGGCGGACGCGGAGGCGGCGAGGGGACGCCGTATGTGCGGCGAGCGCGGCGACCGCGGCGGACCTGCGTGGTGGCGCAGAGGCCGCGGTGGCGCGGCATGGCGGCGGCATGGAGGAGCTGCGCGGCCATGGAGGCCGTAGCGGCGCCATGCGACGGCCGTGGAAGCGGTGACCGGCGTGAGCACGCCCAGGTCGAGCAGGCGGAGGCTCGGCTCCATGGCCGGGTGTGATGTGCTCACCGGCGCCCAGGTCTCGCGGATGAGGAACGGCTCACGATCGAGGAAGGTCTCGCGGATGAGGAACGGCTCACGATCGAGGAAGGTCTCGTAGATGAGGAACGGCTCACGATCGAGGAAGAAGATGGTGGCTGCGACGGCGTGTGGCGCTGTCCCATGATCACGAGTTCAAGATTAGGAGGGAGAATGTTAGCACTAATCTTGAAGCGAGTTAGTTAGTCAGCAGCTTAGCGCGTACGTAGTGCCAAGGGGCTGCATGCAGTAGTCAGTTGAGATCCGTCGAGGCAGCTGCGTCGTTGTGTTTGTGCGCGTCGTGCGCGCAGCCCCGGCCGAGCGGATCATGGGCGCGTTAGAGCGTGTGGTGGGCGTTGGCATAGCAAGCAGATCATGCATGTCAGGTTAGTGGGTTAGTGGATGCGTGCGTGCGTGTGCTGGTGTGTGTGCACCTGACTATATAAGCCCACTGTACTGCTTGTATGTGTTGTACCGTGAGTTCAAAGAGAAAGAGATTAGGGCGTTGGTGCGCCCGTGGCGGCGCTCCGGCGCCGGCCACTGAAAATACTTGCGTCCCCACTCCGGTCGTCGTCTCCTTCCACCTCCAGCTCTTGTTCGTGAGAGAGAGAGTGTGCTGAGAGAGAGGGTGCAGCCTCGGGCTGCGCCAACAATGGCAATGTCCCCGGTGGTGAGAAATGGTACGTGGTAGAGTTGGTCCGGGTCGACGGCGGACGAGGTGAGTAGGAGGGTACGGGCGGCGGCGACGGTCAGCGGCGCTGCCGAGATTTCTCAGTCGATTTGGCCGGCCGGCCGATATGGTTTCTTTTGTTAGGGAAAAGGCCGATTTGGTTACTCATCTTGGCGTTTAAGTCGTGGGCTAGTGGTACTGGCTGGGCTAATGCCTTGTGCATGTTTGGCTGGCCTTTTGTTGCGTGTGGGCTTTGGAAGCTGGCTCGTGCCCTCGTCTTTACAGTGGGTTAAGTTTTGGATTACAGAAATCTTACTATTAATTAAAAAATGTAAACATTTACTATTAATTTTTACTATCAAAATAAAACCTGCGATGTCAAACTTTTACACAACTATATATCAAATGCTACCCCACGCCTATTCTCGTGTACACCGATTCGGTTGTACATGTCTGATTACCCTGATTTGCAAGCCTCCTCGTGAAACAACCCATCTGTTTCTTCCGTGAAGGCTGGAAAAATAACACCGGATCGTGTCCTACCTATAATACTTCATCTTGATTTGTTTCCTCCTCCCGTGCAAAAACTTCTTTCCAACCCACTGGGCAATGTACAATGGGGTAATGTTAGCCTCTCTTAGAGCTGACACGTAGATTTTCGCTAAGTTGGAGAAGAGGGAATGGAGAAAAAGAAGGTTGGCTTCTCCAGCTAAGAGGTCATGTCCTAGAAAATAAGAGAAGGCTATTTTCTCTGTTATACCACATGTCTTTCATTAGCAACACATTTACCTACTATAAAATAAGAGAAGACTATATGACAGTAAGAGATGATGCATTGTATGACTTATATCTTTTGCCAGAGGCTGTAATAACCCAGAACATAGGAACAACGAAGGGTAGATTTAGAAATGGGATGTGCATTGCATCGCAAAACGGGGGAAATTTTCGCGCCTTATTGCAACTAAACCTAAGAGGGATCGAGGTTCTCTCTCATTTTGCACTTAGGGTTAGGCAATGTGAGTTAGGGAAATTTCGACATGATCTCTTTTGTATCTTATTGATTTTGGAAGATGATTTCATTTGACAAGTGTTAATACATTTAACAATAAGCAGTAAACAATATAAATATGAATTCATTATTCAAACACAAATAATGAAATCAAATGACTTTGAAATTCACATTGAATATTTAATACAATATTAATTCAGAATATAAATATTACATAAATCAAATAGCTCATAAGCAAAACTTGAGCTTTATTGATATACACACACACATACATTGTCTTTACAATATTCTGGATACAAGCATTAAAGGAAAAATAAACAGAAATAAAAAGAAGATTACATAATTGGATCCTAAACTAAAATTCTATACTAATGACTTGGAGGATTCTTCATGGTCATCTTTACTTTCCAAAAACCTGCAAAATAAACAAAGGAACTAGCCAGGGGGGTTAGAAACTACACATATTCAGTTTGGTCAGTTAACCAAGTGTCATTGACACTTGTGCTTGTCCAAAACCTGGACATCACAAGATAGGATCAGGCAGACCAAAACTGTGCAGCCACAGTGGGCTCAAGTTTCAGCATATGAGAGATGGTGCTGGGCAAGCCACAGCAAGGCATGCACAAGCCTAGTCACCAAAGCAAGCCATGCTTGTGTGTCATTGCAAGCACATAAGTAGAGTTCATATAAAAGGGGGGCCAAACCCTAGAAACAATAACCAGTCGACCAGATAAGGATTCACAGGGTAAGGTAAAGGTAGCACAACATAGTTCATCCAGTTCTTGCTTAAGAACAGAACCAACACACACAACCACTCCACCACCAGAAATCATGGTGACCTGAGAAGATCATCCAAGATCTGGAGGTGAAGGGCTGTGACACAAACCACAAGTCTGCATCAACAAGATATTTCTTTCTAGGAGCTGGAACAAGGTATACCAAGTTCCTGGACAGATCCAATGGATCTGATCCATAAATTATGCATGACATATGTCATGGGATTGAGCAGATGCTCAATGGGTAGATCATCACTTGGTTTTCACCAAGGATCACTGGCAGAAGAGGATAGCTATTAAAACTGAAACCATCTAGACACAAGTCTTGTGCACAGAAGCTAGGATTCATGCATAGAGGCACACACTAGCTAGAACACATGCACAAGCAGCACCAGTAGATGAATTCCTAGGAATAGCAGCTACCAAGACTACACAGTAAGATCCTAAGCATAGAACCATCAGTAACACCCTAGATTTCATCACAGGCAAGCATATTGGCATTCATATTTGTTATGATCCCCAAATATGCAAGCAAAGATGAGTAGCCAACAAGATCCAACCAACCATGTGAGCAACCAGTCAGTAGCTAGGCTACTGAGGTCACAACACACTTTTAACCACCCAAAGAAAAGCCATTTACAAAACATCATTATCCAGAGTGGATTCAGATTCATTTGCTTGTTAAATAATCATGAACAGCAAATTCATATACAAGCAAGTCATTTAAAATCATCACTGCATAAGCAGTTCATCATGAATCAATTTATTCAAGCATGAATATGTAACAGATTCATGCTATTCATTGACAGTAGCACACTGTGAGGCAACATAGCACAAGTCACTGCATCATAGCCACTGGATCAAGTCCAGTGAGCTAGGAAGAGCAACAGCACATACACATAGTAGCAGTAGCATGCTTGAGCATCAGCATCAGTAAGGAAATGATTCACTTAGCCACAGAATTAATTAGTAAGCCATCACTGACATTTCATTGATCAAATGGATCAAATGAATCAAGTTAAGCCACACAGATAAGCTAGCCAGCAAGCACTGAATGATCCAATGGATCAATAGCATACACTGGAGGCACAGAAGCATCTCACAGGCATCACTGGCATTCACAAGTGTCACAGATGCATAGCAGTACACCTAGACAAGCAAGTAAAATATGCCAGTAAGCATAGCAAGCAACATACAACATGCACAGCAAGCATAATACACTGGCCAGTACCAGAGACTGGTAAATTGGCCAGAGCTTGCAGAAATTGAAGCACAGGTAACCTTAGCAGCCGTAGCAAGGCTCTATGTGATCACAGGATCACCAGAGAGCAACAGAGCATGAGGAGGAAGAAGAACAGTAGCAAGGGAGGCGCACAGAAGAGAAGGAGGAGACGAATCACTTACATGCGCCTGGTGGCAGAGGCTATGGCATGGCGAGGCAGTGCTCGCGCGGCCATAGCAGCTGCAAGACCAGGGTAGGCGCCGACGTTACGCCGACGAGCACGAACACCACCACAGCACGGCACGGAGACGACGGCACTGGTACTGCAAGCAGCACCGCACCAGGTCGGTCTCTGGGGCGCACGCGTCGGCGCCGAGGACGAGAGCTCGTCGGAGATCCCCAATCGCCCGAGGCGATTATCCACGAATCACAGAGAGGAGGCGATTCACTAGGTGAAGAAGCAAACGAGGAAACCACGCGGACAGATCGATAGATCGTCGCGTGGCGGTCCAGATCTGCTAGGTGGCGAGGGCAGGGGAGCACAGAGACGGCCGGAGCACGGCGGCGGCCATGGCGGCGACGCCATCGCCACGGGAGTCGCGAGAGGTTAGGGTTAGGTCAAGCGAGTGAGAGACGAGTGAGTGAGCGAGCGAGGTGGGTGATGACCCACAAGTATAGGGGATCGCAACAGTCTTCGAGGGAAGTATTACCCAATTTATTGATTCGACACAAGGGGAGACAAAGAATACTTGTAAGCCTTAACAGCGGAGTTGTCAATTCAGCTGCACCTGGAAACAGACTTGCTCGCAAGAGTTTATCAGTAGTAACAGTTTTATGGCAGTGGAAATAGTGAAATAACAGCAGCGGTGAAATAAAGACAGCAGTAGTGATTATAGTAAACAGCAGGATTAAAATACTGTAGGCACAGGGACGGATTTAACGGGCGTTGCATGGATGAGAGAAACTCATATAACAATCAAAGCAGGGGCATTTGCAGATAATAATAAAACGGTATCCAAGTACTAATCAATCAATAGGCATGTGTTCCAATTATAGTCGTACGTGCTCGCAATGAGAAACTTGCACAACATCTTCTGTCCTACCAGCCGGTGGCAGCCGGGCCTCTAGGGAAACTACTGGATATTAAGGTACTCCTTTTAATAGAGTACCGGAGCAAAGCATTAACACTCCGTGAACACATGTGATCCTCACATCACTACCATCCCCTCCGGTTGTCCCGATTTCTGTCACTTCGGGGCCATTGGTTCCGGACAGCGACATGTGTATACAACTTGCAGGTAAGATCATAAACAACGAATATCTTCATGAATCAATAACATGTTCAGATCTGAGATCATGGCACTCGGGCCCTAGTGACAAGCATTAAGCATAACAAGTTGCAACAATATCATAAAAGTGACATCTACGGATACTAGGCACTATGCCCTAACAATCTTATGACTATTACATGACCAATCTCATCCAATCCCTACCATCCCCTTCAGCCTACAGCGGGGGAATTACTCACACATGGATGGGGGAAACATTGCTGGTCGATGGAGAGGCGTTGGCGGTGATGGCGGTGAAGATCTCCTCCAATTCCCCGTCCCGGCGGAGTGCCAGAACGGAGACTTCTGGCTCCCGCGACGGAGTTTCGCGATGTGGCGGCTCTCTGGAGGGTTTCTGGCGACTTCCACTTCTCTCCGTGCGTTTTCAGGTCGAAACCAATAAGTAGTCCGAAGGGGGGCGTCGGAGGCCGGCCGAGGGGGCCACACCATAGGCCGCGCGGGCCCCCGGGCCGCGCCGCCATATGGTGTGGGGCCCTCGGGCCTCCACCTCCTTTGCCCTTCTGGCTCCGTCAATATTTTGGTAAAATAGGGCCATCTGAAGAAATTCCGAGGATTTTCCCGAAAGTTGGATTTCTGCACAAAAACGAGACACCAGAGCAATTCTGCTGAAAACAGCGTTAGTCCGTGTTAGTTGTATCCAAAATACACAAATTAGAGGCAAAACAATAGCAAAAGTGTTCGGGAAAGTAGATACGTTTTGGACGTATCAACTCCCCCAAGCTTAGCTTATTGCTTGTCCTCAAGCAATTCAGTTAACAACTGAGCGATAAAAGAACTTTCACGAACACATTTGCTCATATGATGTATATATTCTCATGCTATGGCTAATACTTAAGCAGTTCATAATGAGACACATGCAAATAAGATCATCCAACAGCTATGTCAATCATGGAGAGGTACCAACAATTAATAATAAGCACCATGAATCATGTATATAAGCAGGATTGCAATGTTCATAAGAGAATATGATAAAGTGGTATCTCGCTTGCCTGTATTTGATCGGCAAAACATAAATGCCGAGGCACCTCTTGAGTTCATAAAAAGACTAGAAGTAGTGATTGTCAAAGATAAAAGCATCAAAGTTATACCACAATTAATCATATTTTGAGACAAGCATATTATACTAAGAATGACAGTCGTGCTCTCAAGATAGTGCTCAAAGAAAGAATGGAGACACAACATAAAAATAAAAGATTGACCCTTCGCAGAGGGAAGCAGGGATTAACATGCGCTAGAGCTTTTCATTTGTAAAGCAGGAGTAAAATTATTTTGAGAGGTGTTTGTTGTTGTCAACGAATGGTAATGGGTACACTAACTACCTCATCAACCGGACTCACAAGAGCGGCTCCCATTTTATTTTTGGTTGGCACTCCTTCCAACCTTTCTTTCACAAACCATGGCTAACCGAATCCTCGGGTGCCTGCCAACAATCACATACCATGAAGGAGTACCTTTTTATTTAAGTTTTATTATGATGATGACACTCCCCCCAACCTTTGCTTACACAAGCCATGGCTAACCGAATCCTTCGGGTGCCGTCCAACAATCACAAACCATGGAGGAGTGTCTATTTAAGTTAATTAATTCGGGACTGGGAATCCCATTGCCAGCTCTTTTTGCAAAATTATTGGATAAGCGGATGTGCCACTAGTACATATGAGAGTCCGTCAAAAGTAAATGACAAGGTTGAAAGCTAAACACCACATACTTCCTCATGAGCTATGAAACATTAACACAAATTGAGAAGCATTTTGAAAGTTTTAAAGGTAGCGCATGAGAATTTACTTGGAATGGTTTGAAATGCCATGCATAGGTATTTATGGTGGACACTTTTGGAACAACTTGGTTTTCAGGTGTTTGGAAGCACGAGCGGCGTTCCCGCTCAGTACAAGTGAAGGCTAGCAAAAGACTAGGGAGCGACAAATCAAGAGAGCAGTAACTGTCATAATCATGCTTGCGGCAAAATAAATTAACGGATGCATAAAAGTGATACAAGAACTCTGAAGCAATATAAATCATCGAGGCTTAATTGACTTTTTGTTCAGTCATGTGCATGCGTGAGCATGTGCCAAGTCGATATAAATGAATTATTCAGAGGAGGATACCACAATGTCATACTTACTTATGAATAAAACAATGCAAGCGAACATCCATGACATGCTACTCATATTAATAAATTGGAGCTAAACATGAGAGATCATGAACTACTAGACTTTCTCAAATAACATATACTTCACATGAACCAAATAAGCATGCTCACATGGATGAGTATATGTACAAAAATGAAAACAAATAGAGTTCATACCAGCCTCTCACCACAATCAGATTGTCGTAGATCGTCATTATTGCCTTTTCACTTGTGTAGCTTGGATAATATGAAATGAAAACCACGCTCCAGCCACCGAAGACCATTGAACTCATGATGAACTTTACAAACCAAAGAAGAACAGCAAATATTTTTGGTGTTTTCGAATTGGAAACAAGAACGAAAGAAAACAAGCAAACAAAGCAAAATCTTTTTGGGTTTTCTCATAGCAAACCAACGATAGCAAACGAAGTAAAATAAGAGCAAAGAACCAAATAAACAAATGGTGAAGAGAAACAACAGAAATATTTTTGGTCTTTTTGTGTTTTAGGAAAGAAACAAAGCGAAAACAAAAGAATGCAAACTAACAGAAACACAGAAAAGCAGGATGACAGAAATCTGCCAAATCCTGACAGCAGTACAGAAATCGAAATTAACAAAAATCTTCCATTGCTCAGACCAAAAAGTGTTCAACTAATGAAAGTTAGATAACAACCTGGGGCACATGCTCAAAAATTGGCAACTCAAAATAACGTTCTGGCTGTGCGTACGAATATTTTTGGTAACAGACCAGAATCTGTTTTTGGACAGCACTTCCCCAAATATCATCTCCCTCTCATTAGAAAACCACTCTAAGAAACTAAACAAGTATGTACAAGTATCCAGCAACCATAATATGCAAAGAATGAGTGATGCCGGTATACCTCCCCCCAAGCTTAGGCTTTTGACTTTTCTTGATCATATATCATCCTCCTCTCTTGACCCTTGAAAACTTCCTTCACACCAAACTTCTCATAAACTTCATTAGAGGGGTTAGTACTCAAAAAACTTTAATCCACCTTGGCCCTGTAGTGACACATTGCAATAACTCAATAAAACATTAGCTACAGCTCTCCACGTCTAGAAAGCCTCACTTAAAGTCCACAAGAGACAATGCAAAAAACAGAGACAGAATCTGCCAAAATAGAACAACCAGTAAAGACGAATTTTAAAATGGTACTTCCGTTGCTCAAATCAGAAAACTCAAAACTAATGAAAGTTGCGTACATATCTGAGGATCACGCATGTAAATTGGCAGATTTTTCTGAGTTACCTACAGAGAAATATGCCCAGATTCGTGACAGATAGAAATATGTTTCTGCGCAGAAATCCAAATCTAGCATCAACCTTCTACTAGAGACTTTACTTGGCACAACAATGCAATAAAATAAAGATAAGGAGAGGTTGCTACAGTAGTAAAACAAATGGAGGGAGAAAGAAAGAAAGAAATGTTGTTTAGCTCTCTTATGCATTAAAATATACTTGTTAACAAGGTTGATCAAGTCTTGCTACCAAATAAATTTTATATGACATAAGAAGAAATAAACCTCAAATCAATCATGTTACCTTATATTGAATTGATATGGATCCAATCACAAGAGTTTGATATTCCTCTTTAGGCTCATATATAGGACAATCAATGGATCCCACTTTGATAGTTTTCACATTAAAAATTGTATTGACTCCACATACTTTATCAATCCTCTTGGGAAAATAGACAGTGTGTTCCTTATCATCAACATTAAAAGTAACCATGCCTTTATTGCAATCAATAACAGCCCCTGCAGTATTAAGAAAGGGTCTTCCAAGAATAATGGACATATTATCATCTTCAGGCATTTCCAACACAACAAAATCAGTTAATATCAAGCAATGCTGAGTAACTTGAACAGGAACATTTTCACATAAACCAACAGGAATAGCAGTAGATTTATCAGCCATTTGCAAAGATATATCAGTAGGTATCAATTTATCTAAATCAAGTCTCTTATAAAGAGAAAAAGGCATTACACTCACACCTGCTCCCAAATCACATAGAGCAGTTCTAACATAATTATTCTTGATGGAACAAGGAATAGTCGGTATACCTGGGTCGCCCAACTTCTTTGGAATCTTACCATTGAAGGAGTAATTAGCGAGCATAGTGGAAATTTCCTCATTGGGGATTTTCCTTTTGTTAGTAACAATATCTTTCATATACTTTGAATAAGGAGGCAATTTAATAGCATCAGTCAAAGGGATTTGCAAAAATAAAGGTTTCATCCAATCACAAAATTTATTATAATGTTCCTCCTACTTTGATTTTAGTTTCTTAGCAGGAAAATGCATTTGCTTTTGAACCCAAGGTTCTCTTTCATTACCATGTTTCTCAGTAATAAAATCTTCTTTAGTGTATTTTTTATTTTTAGCAGGCTTTTCAGGTTCTTTTTCAATTTCTTCTTTATCAGAGTATCATTCTTATCGTTATCTTCCTCATGTTCATTACCACTTTCAGCATCAGAAATAGAAATACTATTAGGATCATTAACAGGTTCAGAGGATTCTACAACATTCTTATGTTTCTTTTTCTTTTTCTTAGATGGAGCACTAGTTTTAATTAGTTGAGAATCTTGTTCAACTCTTTTGGGATGCCCTTCAGGATATAGAGGATCCTGGGTAGAAGCACCACCTCTAGTTGTTACTTCACAAGCATGTTTTTCTTTAGAATTATTTCCCAACAAGTCATTTTGCACTTTAGTAAGTTGATCAATTTGAGTTTGAACCATTTGAAAATGTTTAACAAGTATCTTAACATCATTGGAGGTTCTCTCCACAATATCATGCAATTCACTAATAGCTCGGGAATTTTCCATTAAATGATTCTCTACTCTCATATTAAAGTTTTCTTGCTTAACAATATAATTATCAAATTCATCTAAGCATTGAGCAAGAGATTTTGAATACGGAATATCTTCCCTAGTAAAGTGTTGAAGCGAGTGTACCTCAATCATGGATGAAGGGGGAATTGTCTCACATATATCTTCTATAGGAGGTAAATTCTTCACATCTTCAGGTTTAATACCCTTCTCTTTAAGAGACTTCTTGGCTTCCCTCATATCTTCATCATTCAATTTAATCATACCCCTCTTCTTCACTATCGGTGTCGGGGTTGGTTCAGGTGTAGACCAATCATCATGATTCCGGCCTATTTTAGCCAATAATTCTTCAGCGTCGTCTGGAGTTCTTTTCCTGAAAACACAACCAGCACAACTATCCAGGTATGCCCTAGACTCAATAGTTAGTCCACTATAAAATATATCAAGTAAATCATGCTTTTCCAAATCATGGTCAGGCTGAGCTCTAATAAGAGAACAAAATCTAGCCCAAGCCTCAGGCAATTTCTCTCCATCTTCCTGGTCAAAATTATAAATTCTCTGCAAAGCAGCATGTTGAGCACTAGCAGGAAAGTATTTTCGAAAGAAAACATCACGCAAGTCAGTTGGACTTTTAATAGAACCAGGAGGCAAATTATTATACCAAGTTTTAGCATCATCCTTTAATGAGAAAGGAAAAATTTTAGCGACGAAATAAGTACGCATCTTGACATCATCAGAAAACACGCCACTAAGAGTAGATAACTCAGTCATGTGTTCAACAGCACTTTCTTTTTCAGTACCACAAAAGGGTGTTTTCTCAACAATAGCTATATGAGATAGGTCAAGAGAAAAATCATAATCTTTATCCCTAATGTTTATAGGAGATGTGGCAAATTTAGGTTCAGGCGATGGTTTATATCTAACAACATGTTCTACAAGCAACTTTTTAATTTTTCTTGCATCAGTAGTAGCATTGCATTTTTCAATAAAATCATCATCAAGCTCTACATAATCTTCATCAGGATCATCACTAGAATAATCAAGTTCAGGTGATTTAACAGGTGTAGTAGCATTAGGAGTTTCAGTATTTTCAATTTGTCTAGACTTAGCAATTGTAGCATCTAGAAAAGATCCCAATGAACCACTATCATCAAGCACAGCAGAAACATTATCAATATTATGAGAATTTTCAGATTCAGCAGAAGTACCAGCATGTGAAGCATGTGGCGGTGAAACAAGTTTATCAATCACAGAGGGTGAATCAAGAGCAGCAGAGGTACTAAGAGTTGTACCTTTTCTTGTAGTGGATGGTAATATGGCGATCTTAGTATCGCGAGGTTTACCCATAATGGAGAATTTGCAGCGAACAATATCAATCCAAGTGAACTTCCAAATAAAGCTATGCTCCCCGGCAACGGCGCCAGAAAATAGTCTTGATGACCCACAAGTATAGGGGATCGCAACAGTCTTCGAGGGAAGTATTACCCAATTTATTGATTCGACACAAGGGGAGACAAAGAATACTTGTAAGCCTTAACAGCGGAGTTGTCAATTCAGCTGCACTGGAAACAGACTTGCTCGCAAGAGTTTATCAGTAGTAACAGTTTTATGGCAGTGGAAATAGTGAAATAACAGCAGCGGTGAAATAAAGACAGCAGTAGTGATTATAGTAAACGCAGGATTAAAATACTGTAGGCACATGGACGGATTTAACGGGCGTTGCATGGATGAGAGAAACTCATATAACAATCAAAGCAGGGGCATTTGCAGATAATAATAAAACGGTATCCAAGTACTAATCAATCAATAGGCATGTGTTGCAATTATAGTCGTACGTGCTCGCAATGAGAAACTTGCACAACATCTTCTGTCCTACCAGCCGGTGGCAGGGCCTCTAGGGAAACTATGGATATTAAGGTACTCCTTTTAATAGAGTACGGAGCAAAGCATTAACACTCCGTGAACACATGTGATCCTCACATCACTACCATCCCCTCCGGTTGTCCCGATTTCTGTCTTCGGGGCCATTGGTTCCGGACAGCGACATGTGTATACAACTTGCAGGTAAGATCATAAACAACGAATATATTCATGAATCAATAACATGTTCAGATCTGAGATCATGGCACTCGGGCCCTAGTGACAAGCATTAAGCATAACAAGTTGCAACAATATCATAAAAGTGACATCTACGGATACTAGGCACTATGCCCTAACAATCTTATGACTATTACATGACCAATCTCATCCAATCCCTACCATCCCCTTCAGCCTACAGCGGGGAATTACTCACACATGGATGGGGGAAACATTGCTGGTCGATGGAGAGGCGTTGGCGGTGATGGCGGTGAAGATCTCCCCCGTCCCCGCGGAGTGCCGAACGGAGACTGGCTCCCGCGACGGAGTTTCGCGATGTGGCGGCTCTCTGGAGGGTTTCGGCGCCACTTCTCTCCGTGCGTTTTCAGGTCGAAACCAATAAGTAGTCCGAAGGGGGCGTCGGAGGCCGGCCGAGGGGGCCACACCATAGGGCCGCGCGGGCCCCCCTGGGCCGCGCCGCCATATGGTGTGGGGCCCTCGGGCCTCCACCTCCTTTGCCCTTCTGGCTCCGTCAATATTTTGGTAAAATAGGGCCATCTGAAGAAATTCCGAGGATTTTCCCGAAAGTTGGATTTCTGCACAAAAACGAGACACGAGCAATTCTGCTGAAAACAGCGTTAGTCCGTGTTAGTTGTATCCAAAATACACAAATTAGAGGCAAAAC
Source organism: Lolium multiflorum (assembly GCA_030979885.1). Taxonomy (NCBI): domain Eukaryota; kingdom Viridiplantae; phylum Streptophyta; class Magnoliopsida; order Poales; family Poaceae; genus Lolium; species Lolium multiflorum. Next base: position 211,505,988 of record CM061748.1, read on the forward strand.
AATAGCAAAAGTGTTCGGGAAAGTAGATACGTTTTGGACGTATCAGTGGGCCGTTCGGCGCCACCGACCCGTTATGGGACACGCCTTAGTGGGCTGTCCCTGGGCTTTAGGTAAATGGGCCGGGCCCAATAGGGGTCAGGAGGGCTATTTTAGCCATTTTACATTTAAAAATAACCAGAATTTCACCAAATTTTAATAAATAAAATACAACTCTAAAAATCCATTAAAAATTGGATTGGTGAATGAAAAATTATTCTTAATAAGAATAAAATATGAAATAAAATTTAATGAACAAATTTAAATTTGTGAATTTTATGGATTTAAAATAAACATTTGGAATTTCAAATTATTATTTCCTTGTATTAATAAATCAAGGAAAAATCCCAAATAAGTTCAAATACTTATTTTTAAATATTTCAAAAGAAAATTCTATTATTCCAAGTCATTTCTATTTGAAAAAGGTATTTTCCAAAGGAAGATATTCTATTACTCTTTATTTCCAAAAATATAGAGGCAACTCTATTATTTTAAATTATTTTGGAATAAATAATGAATCACCAAGATAAAGTAGCTTTACTTTGAATTATGTTACCTTATGTGAATTAAAGTGGTTTATACATTAAAACAATTGCAAATTACTGCCAAAGGCATAAATCTTAACTCAACCCTAAATTGTAATAACTCATTGGGGTAAAGGGATTCAACATAAAATAATACATCCATGCATGCATCATTTGGATTTTATAACATTGTCCTTACCGGACAATGATGCTTCTTTACAGAACCCGAGGTCCAGGTTCCATCCAACGCATTGAACTGCACTATCTCGCAGTCCACAGGCAAGTTCACCCTTGCTCATGTCAATTTGAGTATTTTCTATCACTTTAATGCAAAGCTATATTACTTATCATTCCTGCATTGAAAATGAAATGTTACTTTTCCAATTATGAATATGACTATGTGGCTGGCAATGGAACCATGGTATGTGTTGATTGGTGGAGGTTCCATTGCAAGGGTACTATTCATCTAGGACTAAGTACCAATGCCGTCCAGTGATTCTAGCGCCGTACATATCGCGTTGACCATAAGATCTATAATGGCTCTGGGGAAGCCAGCTGTATCTTTTCCCTCTCGCATGCCAACGGACTAGTAATAAGGGTTGCCCGTATCAGTCTATCTTTGGTAAAGGTGGGGACATGTGGTCCTGCACAGTCTACCATTAGATACAGGAGAGGGTAGACTTATTATTGGTCTATGAAGGATTGTAAGGGTTGTCCGGATCAGTCTATCTATGGTGTATAGGACAGGGCACATAAGTTGTTCGGATCAGTCTACCTTAACGGTATAGGAGAGAACAAGTGCCTGTGTTAGTCTACCCATAGATATAGGAGAGGACAGACTTACAAAAGGGTGGGTCTGCGAGGTCGCGGAGAAGGCGGTGTGGGCTTGGATCTTTATACCTGGCCTCACACCAAGGAAGTGTGAACGGGGGCAAGTCCCTGCGGATGGCAAAAAGGGTGAGATCTCTTATGGGAAAAGTAACGCACCTCTGCAGAGTGTATTAAATTGTGGCTGTCACTCCCTGTTCCGGGAAGGGAACTGCGAACGCGGCAGGAAAGGAACTCCGTGAAGTTCTAGTCAACCTGTGAAGACTGACGGGCATAGTTTTCAGAATAAAATAAATCTTTTGAAGAAATGATTTCGAAACATGCATTGACCTAAGATTTTCTGATCGAGGGTCGTAGCTAGTGCATCAAACACCTTTTACTCTTTTGAACTTGCTGAGTACCCCTGTACTCACTTTCTTTCGACACCCTTGCTAGACTGTGATACTGTAACATCCCAAGTTTTCAACAATAATAAATAAAAGTGAAGAGCTTCCATTACTCAAAATTTGCATTAAACAAAAACTTTTCTATGCATATTGTGCCACATATAGAATTATGCATTTAAGTAATTTTTCTTTTGTGCAATTGACATGATGAGTGTTAGCATGTGGATCTATTGCTATGAGAATCCTAATCAAGATCACAAAACCCTAAAATAAGGAGAATTCAAGAAAATGGGAAAAACCCATTCTTCACTCACATACTCTTTATGTAAAAATGCAAAATCATCACTAAGGCCATAATTGCTTGCTTCCTTGCTTCTAAAATGCTTTAATATGATAAACTAACACAATTGCATCATTGGATCATGAATCAAATCAAGAAAAATAAAGGTTTCAACATACATGTGATAATGGTCATTTGGGTGAAAAATATTTTCTTCACCACTTGGCACCCCTGTAATTCTTAAAACCTAAACTAAACTTTGTCAACCAAAGCCATGTCATCCAAGACCATGTCAAGGTGAGTACTTTTCATGTTGACCACCATGGCCAGAGTTGACTAGGTTGACCAGAATTTAATTGCCAAAATAGGATCTGAGAAGAAAAACAAGATCACCTCAAATTTGAAACTTTGCAATTCTTTTCCAAAATGAGTATCACCACCACCAATACTTCACTCTAATTATATAAAAGAGATTCACCAAAAAGATCTGCAAAATTCAAAGAAAAATCTCTTGCGGCCATTCTGTCGAACAGGTTGCAGGCATCATTTCCATTTGGAGTTGCAGGCTATTGTCCAGCAGATTTGAGCCTAAACCACTTTGCAATGGTGATCATTTGCTAGTTCTAGCTCCCCTGCATCACCCTTGTACCTGCCCTGGTCGATTAAAGTGAGAGGAAGGAGAGAATCATCTTAAAACAATTCATGCCGTGGCCATGCCGGCCAACTTGGTGCAACTTTCTCCCTGGCCACTCCCATGTCGTTTCTCCATGTCCATGAGCATCACTGCAACACAAGGACTCAGCCAGTACCCTCCACTTGATCGCCAACGCACGGCAGAGGCTGGAACGAGCGTGCCAAGTGGATGCCAGTACCATGCCCATGCCGCGGTGAGCGCGCTCTGGAGCGCGCCAGGACGCCGTGCACTCGAACGCGATCGTCCTCGCCCTGCATCCCTACCGCCGCGTCTAGCCTCCACTCCAAGCCCCTACGCTAGACACGCTCAAGCACCGCCCAGAGCCTTGTCGCCGTCGTCCTCGTCGTCGACGTACCGCGGTACTGCAATGATCACTGGAAAAACTCGAGCGCTTCCGTAGCCCTTTTCTCTGCGCCAATACACGTTGAGCATCGCCAGGACACCGCCTATCTCTAGCCGTCCTCGCCTTGCCCTTTCGTGCACCACAGGAGCCGCGCCATGGCCGCTCCTCCACAGCACCCCGCGGCACACCTCGACGCTATAAATAGAGGCCATTCCTGGACGCTATCTTCACACCATCTGCTCCACTCTCCTCACTGAACACTCCTCCACAACCAATTTCACCAGAGCTCGCCGGAGCTGCTCGAATTGCAAGCTCGAGTCCGCCGGAGCCCGCGGAAGCTCTGCTTCAATTGACGCCTCCCCGAGCGCCACAACTGCGCCAGTAGCTTCCTCATCGACGACAGCTTCTCCGCGCACCTTGCCAGAGACCTGCAACGGCCTGGTAAGCCCTCCGACCCCCTACTGCCTGTTCGCCGGAATCCCGCCGGGGACGACGACGCACACACACCGTAGATCGACGATCTGATCCAACGGCCTATCTCACTCGTACCGCTTCGGCGTGTGACGAGGCACTGACTGGTGGCCCCCACCCTGTCAGCGCAGCCCACCCGCACCCGTTGCTTGCTGGGCCGCGCTGTGCTGTTTAAATCGTTTGGGCCCATTTACTTTTCCCGCCCAGGCCCAAAATTTAAATAAATGTTTTAACTTAATTTGATTTGTGCTGCAGATGGTTTAGTAAAAATTGAATAGTTTGAAATCTGTCAAACCAAATCTAGCAAACTTTATATCATTGGAAAGCTCATGAAATTATCTAACTAATGCCACTGGCCTCATGTCCAAATTCGTATTAATTTTTAAATGATAAAAATAACAAGGCAGAGCCTTTTCTAACTTCAAATAATTATTAAAAATAATCTACAAATGATTTTAAGTTGATTCCAAGTCTAATAAATCACAAATAATGTCCTCTAATTGATTATGCAATAATACAGACAGGTTATTTGTATGATCATGAACTAGATCAAATAAGATAGCTATGTAGTTAATTCTAGAACAATTAAACTTGGAATTTAAATTTAATGAATAGTATGAGAGCTACTCTCTCATTTAAATCTTGATCCTAAGTAATATAACCAGGGGGAAAGACCTAGGCTAATGAACCCCTGATAATTATTACTTAGAGATTTTAATGCATTTAAAATAGTAGTATGATAACATGTGTAGTATAGCCCTTTAATTAAATCATACTCACATATAATAGATATGAAATGTTGACTTGGGTCAACCTATATTTCATACCTGCTTATTATATGAAGAGATTAAATCTTATTATGAAGTAAAGGGAATAAAGGATTGTCTCTAAGGATCTACATATCTAAATTTGAGAAATAGGAATAATGAGAGAAAATTATTCCTCTAATAAATAAGAAATCATCAAATAACTCACCATGCCATGTTTGATTGATAATAGGACTAGAGTGTGAATCCTTTGAGTGTTCCTAGCTTAGCATGTGAGTTTGGTTTAGTATTTATACCTCGTATTCGTATATAGACGCTAGTAACGAGGATTATCAAGAGGAGGAGGCCTACTCCCAAGAAGAGGAAGAGCACTTTGATCACTACTCAGCTCAAGGCAAGCTAACCCTTGCTAAATACAAATGCTTAGCTCTACAAGAGCAAAGGCATCATCACACTTTACTTTTATGTATTACATATCCCATGTTTTTATTTCAATTTTACTTTGGTTTAATTATTTCAAAGTACTTTTGATTTATGAGTCACCATGTATAGAATAGAACAATACTTGGTTTAGATAAACACCCCTCAAGCTAGATAGCACCCCTCATATAGTTGCTATTGCTAAATTATTAAAATTTGACTACTCTAGATGGGAACAAGTGGATTTGATATGAAATTGAAACCTTGGAATATGACCAAGAGAAGATGGTGATTTTTGATATAAACCTGATATGGTTTTGAATGCGATACCTTTCCAATTATACAAGTACCCCCACAATACCTGATTATGGGTAGGGCTTAACTAGAAACTTGTGTATTTTAGTATGGGTTCCCTCTAAACAAGCATCATAGGGGTTACGCTGAGGCTGCCTCCGTATGTGAGAAATGATGTGAATATGAGGTGAATGTACGACCCACGCCCTGTGCAGTTCCCGGGTTAACAGTTGGTTCTCACCGGGAGGCCAAGCTCATGGGGAGAGGTGCCTATACTAGGACATATAAGTGAAAGGTTATGATTGATGATCCGCGTACTGAGTTACGATGATTCGGGGTTATCCTCGACGGATGAAATCAATAGTTGTGGCACAAGAGTACAACCTCTGCAGAGTGTTAAACCTATTCGAATAGCCGTGTCCACGGTTACGGACGGTTGGAAAGGCCATACTACTTCCGTTATCAGGATTTATGTTGAAATAATAATGGTGATTGATGAATTGTCTTGAATCCCAAATGAATTGTGGGAATGACACTAATGTTCCCACTTGAGTTAGTCTATTAAATAATGAGGATTTTATTAACTGATTATTCAAAGAAAACTTGGCTTTATGCAAACAAACTTAGAGCTTAGTACCCCTTTAATACAATATATTATGCTTTACCCTAGTATTAGTTTGCGAGTACTTTAAAAGTACTCATGGCTTTGCCCTGGCTATTCAAATGCCAGACTATGAAGAGGAGCAACAGTATCAGGATGACGGACAGCAGGACGTCTATGATAACTAGGATCGTCTTCTAACGTCAAGCGTTGCCTGTGGAATTATGAGTCCACTACTACTACGCTTCCGCTACTTATGTGTGATGTTGAACAATCTATTTGTGTAATATTGGATCATGTGATCCATTGATGTAAGACCTTATGTGTTGTAATAAATGATGACTCTGAACGACTTACTATTATGTCTCGCAAAAACAATCTTCCTGGGATTGCGATGTATGATATAATAGGGCATCCGGACTTAAAAATCCGGGTGTTGACAAGTTGGTATCAGAGCCATTGTTTGACCTTAGAAGACCTTAGTTAGAATGGACGTCCAACAAACTTAGTTTATAATAAAATAGTTATGAAAATACACTCATACCCTTACCTTGAAAATCTTTTTCAAACCAATCCATTTCATTGATTATTACTTAAAATTTTGAACACTGACAATTATTAACTTACTTGTCACTCCCTCTACAGATGGAGCCTATCATTCCGACGGAGCCCTTCCTCCAGACCCAAGTGTACGACTTGGCGAACGGTGGGGATCTGATCTTTGAACGAGATCTGTTCGCTCTCACCGACTTCCTCGGACGCACGCCTCCCGTGTTCTACGGGGGTCAGATCTCGGACAACGGCCAGCTCCAGTGGCTCATCATGGCTAACCTTCCGGGAAAGCCGGAGTCGCCCATGTTCCGCCAGATCCAGTTCTCGCTCCGCGAGAACACCTGGGTGGATGGACTCGCCCATGCTCTGCAGGAGTCTCTCGCTCGTCTGTGCGGGCAGAACTCGCTGGCCATCGAAGGGGAACGCTTTGCGCACTTCGCAAGGCACTCCTCTGTTGGTCTGCCCCTCAGCCTGCCGTACCACCCCGTGCTGAGGCACCATGTGGATCACCTCGACTACATGCTGTACGAGACTCGGTCTGCGCTGAGCAACTCCCGCTCCGCCGCCAACCACACTCAGCAGCAGCTGAACCAGTACGCGGATACCATCAAGGTCATCGCGAAGGAGCGCAGGACTCTGCGCCAGCTGGTCGCGAAGAGGGATGCCACCATCCACCGCCTCAAGACCAAGATCGCCGTCCTGAAGGAGACCATCTCCACTCAGGTGGAGCAGCTCCAGATCCTGGAGGGAGAAGGCGAGGGGGAAGACATCCAAGGGGATGGCTACTCCTACGTCAGCAACGACAACGACTTCGAGCCGGAGGAAGAGGAAGACCAGGACTTCCACCAGCACCTGCCTGCCGGGATGGACACCACCTTCCCGCTCCGCATCGATGGATAGCTTCCATCCCTCCTTGAGCACCGCGTAGCCTGAGATGTATCGGTCCCTTGCATTCGCCCCTTGTATCGTAGATTGTTGAAAGGGTTCTTCAAACCCTCCGGAATGTTGGCTTGTAATAATTGCTACCTTCATGACTATGTTCGTATGTGTAATATTTTTATATTATGAACCATGTTTTAAATAAATGTGAGTTTACTCCCCAAAATTAAGCCATAGAAATTGTCCCTCTTATCTTATGATCCATATCTCTGTTCAGATGGCACATTCCAATCGCAACGCCAATCCGGATGCGTTGACACAGATACTGCAACAGATGTTGGCTGAACGAGAAGTTGATAGGACTGAAAGGCAAGCTAACCTAGCTGTACTTCAACAGTTAGCACAGAACAACCAAGGCCACGGGAACCATGATCACCCGGGCTCCAAGTTAAAGAACTTTCAGAACACCAACCCACCGGTGTTTAGCAAGACGGAGGAACCCCTTGATGCTGATGATTGGCTCCAAACAATGGAGAACAATCTTGAGGTTGCCGGAGTGGAAGCTGATGACAAGGTGCTGTTTGCCACCCACTATCTGGCAGGACCTGCACGTGCCTGGTGGACGAGTGCTCGCGCATTGAATGCAGGGCAGCTCATGACTTGGGCAGACTTCAAGCTCAAGTTTAGCAAGTACCATGTGCCACCGGGTCTCATCAAGAAGATGCGGGATGAGTTCCGCGAGTTAAAGCAAGGCCGTCTGACCGTGGTAGAATACCGCGACAAGTTCCTCACCTTGTCAAGGTACGCCCCGGATGAGACTGACACCACCGAGAAAAGGAAGGAGAGGTTCCTGAACGGACTGCACGATGAGATGCAGACTGTGTTGGTCAACATTCCTTTTGCTGACCTCGAAGCCCTTGTTGACTCCGCCATCCAAATGGAGGGCAAGCTGAACCAAGCCAATGAAAACCGCAAGCGCCGCATGATGCACCAGAGTGGGCCCAGCAACAACTCCAAGTTTCGCCCTGGCTCAAGCGGAGGATTCACCCCCAGGAACAACAGGCCACCGGCACAGATGTCGCGCCCCGGTTATCAGAACCGGAGCGGAGGAAACCCCAGGACGGGAGGACACCACCCCAACAACAATAACTTCGTCCACCACAACAACAACTTCAACCGCGCCCCGACAAGAGCCCCTGCCAACCCCAACACCAACACTGCTCCAAGGACTGGGAGCAATGCTATCCCTGTCGCCCCCAAGGACAAGTCCACCATCAACTGCTATGAGTGCGGTGTGGTGGGGCACTACTCCAAAGAGTGTCCCCAGCGACTCGCCAAGATGGCCGCCAACACCACTGGCCCTGCTCAGCAGCAACGCCGTGTCGCCAACAACAAGAAGTTCGCCCCCAACAACCCGAACAACCGCAGCGGCCGCCTCTTTCACATGAGTGCGGAAGAAGCTCAGGAAGCCCCAGATGTCGTTCTGGGTATGTTCTCTGTTAACTCAATACCTGCAAGAGTGCTGTTTGATTCTGGAGCATCGCATTCATTTGTTACGGAAGAATTTGCATGCACTAGTAAGATTCAACCCATCAGTTTGAAGCATGTCATGGTAGTGCAAATACCTGGATCAACAACTAAAGCTAGAAAAATTTGCAAAGATGTTCCTATCAGAATTCATGAAATAGACTTTTATGCCAATCTGATTGTTCTGGGAACAAAAGGTTTGGAGGTAGTACTGGGTATGGACTGGATGTCCAAACATCATGGATTGATTGATTGTGCCAAGAAGGCCATCACCATGACTAGTAGCACCGGAGTGTTAGTTGAGCACATCTCAGAAAAATTGCCCAGAAAATTTACCTGCAACCAGAGTTTAACCAAACCCACCCTGGATCAAATCAGAGTCGTCTGTAGATACTCTGATGTGTTTCCGGATGACCTACCCGGTATGCCCCCGGATCGGGATATCGAGTTTATCATCGAGTTAATCCCCGGAACAGGACCAATAGCCCAGAGAGCTTACAGCATGAACCCGGCAGAATTAGTGGAACTAAAGAAACAATTGGATGATATGTTAGCCAAAGGTTTGATTAGACCAAGTGCATCCCCCTGGAGATCACCAGTTTTGTTTGTGGACAAAAAGGATGGCGCGATCCGTTTATGTACGGATTACCGCAAGCTCAATGATGTCACCATCAAGAACAAGTATCCCTTGCCCAAAATAGAAGACCTGTTTGACCAGTTGACCGGTGCCACCGTGTTCTCTAAGATTGATCTTAGGACAGGTTACCATCAGCTGAAGATCCGTGCATCGGACATCCCCAAAACTGCCTTCACCACCAGATATGGATTGTATGAGTACAATGTCATGTCATTTGGATTGACCAATGCCCCCGCTTATTTCATGAATCTCATGAATAAGATCTTCATGAACTTCCTGGATAAGTTCGTCGTTGTCTTCATCGACGACATCCTTATCTACTCCAAAACCGAAGAAGAACATGAGCAGCACTTGGAAATGGTCTTAGATACTCTTCGGGAACACCAGCTGTATGCCAAGTTCAGCAAGTGTGAGTTCTGGTTGAAGGAAGTAGGATTCCTGGGACACATCTTGTCCGCAGGAGGAATTGCCGTTGACCCCTCAAAGATAAAGACCGTTGCAGAATGGAAAGCCCCAACCACCCAGACTGAGGTCCGTGCATTTCTTGGATTGGCGGGATATTACCGCCGATTCGTTGAAGGATTCTCAAGCATAGCCAGACCAATGACTCAATTGTTGAAGAAAGACAAGAAGTTCGAATGGACGAACAAGTGTGAAGAGAGCTTCCAACAGCTCAAGAGCAGACTGACTTCAGCCCCAATACTGATTATGCCGGACATCACCAAACCCTTTGATGTGTATTGTGATGCCTCCAAGATTGGTCTTGGATGTGTGTTGATGCAAGAAGGCAAAGTGATCTCGTACCTGTCCAGGCAACTGAAGCAGCATGAACAGAATTATCCGACCCATGACTTAGAGCTAGCAGCAGTCGTGTTAGCCTTGAAAGTATGGCGTCATTACCTCATGGGTAATCGATGCGAGATCTATTCGGATCACAAGAGTTTGAAGTATATCTTCACCCAAAAGGAACTGAACATGAGACAAAGGAGATGGTTAGAGTTAATCAAGGATTATGATATGGATATCCACTATCACCCAGGCAAGGCCAATGTGGTAGCAGATGCTTTGAGTAGACTGCCGTGTCAGTTAAACTCCATGATTGCCGAGGAACAACCTAGCCTTCACCAAGAGTTTGAACAGTTTAGAATGGAGCTAGTAAGTGAAGGATTTCTCGCCAGCATTGAACTTCAACCCACTTTGATTAGTCAAATCAAGGAAGCCCAGAAAAGCAATGCAAGCATTGACGGGATTAAGAGCCAGCTAGCAGCAGGAAAGGCACCGGGATTCACTGTTGATGAAGAAGGAGTACTTTGGTACAACGGACGCTTGTGCGTGCCGTCAGATTCAGAGTTGAAACAAGTGATTCTAAAGGAAGCCCATGACACCTTATATTCTATTCACCCCGGAGGTACCAAGATGTACCAGGACTTGAAGGAACAGTTCTGGTGGCATGGGATGAAGCGAGAAATCGGGAGTTATATCGCCAAGTGTGACATCTGTCAGAGAGTCAAGGCAGAACACCAACGACCCGCAGGACTGCTACAGCCCCTGCAGATTCCCGAATGGAAGTGGGATTCCGTAGGAATGGACTTCATCACCGGATTGCCCAAATCTAGTAAAGGGAATGATTCCATCTGGGTAGTGGTCGACAGACTGACCAAAGTCGCCCATTTCATTCCCGTCAAGACCACCTACCAAGGACCAAGACTTGCAGAGTTGTATATCTCACGGATAGTCAGCCTGCACGGAACCCCGAAGTCAATAGTATCCGATAGAGGATCCCAATTCACCTCCAGATTTTGGCAGAAGGTACATGAAGGACTCGGAACTAGGCTGAACTTCAGCACAGCCTATCACCCTCAGACAGATGGACAGACTGAACGAGTCAACCAGATACTAGAGGATATGCTGAGGGCATGTGTGTTAGAATATGGATCCAAGTGGGAAGACTGTTTGCCGTACGCAGAATTCTCATACAACAACAGCTATCAAGCCAGCTTGCAGATGGCCCCCTTTGAAGCTCTGTACGGAAGGAAGTGCCGTACCCCTCTGAATTGGTCGGAAGTCGGAGAGAGTCAAGTCTTTGGACCAGATATTCTCCGAGAAGCCGAAGAGAAGGTTCACAAGATCCGTGAGTACCTCAAGACCGCTCAATCAAGACAGAAGAGCTACGCCGACAAGAGACGCCGAGAGATGACCTTCGAGATCGGAGATTTCGTATATCTCAAAGTGTCCCCCCTTAAAGGAATGCAGAGATTCCAGCTTAAAGGAAAGCTCGCACCCAGATATGTCGGACCTTTCAAAGTCCTGAGTCGCCGAGGGGAAGTGTCCTATCAGCTGGAATTACCGGAAGAAATGTCAACGGTGCACAATGTGTTTCACATCTCGTTACTCCGGAAATGCTTAGAGGTACCTGAGAAGACTGAGGTGTTCAAGAACATTGACCATCGTACTGTGGATATCAACTCAGATCTAACCTACCGCGAAGTACCTATTCGCATTCTGGAGGAAGCTTTCAGAACCACTCGCACCAGGAGTATCAAGTTTCTGAAGATCCAATGGAGTAACCACACCGAAGAAGAGGCCACTTGGGAAAGAGAAGACTTTATGAAGACTGAATACCCCAATCTCTTTAGTACCTAGTTTTCTTCCAGATCTCGGGACGAGATCTTTTGTAAGGGGGAAGGGTTTGTAACATCCCAAGTTTTCAACAATAATAAATAAAAGTGAAGAGCTTCCATTACTCAAAATTTGCATTAAACAAAAACTTTTCTATGCATATTGTGCCACATATAGAATTATGCATTTAAGTAATTTTTCTTTTGTGCAATTGACATGATGAGTGTTAGCATGTGGATCTATTGCTATGAGAATCCTAATCAAGATCACAAAACCCTAAAATAAGGAGAATTCAAGAAAATGGGAAAAACCCATTCTTCACTCACATACTCTTTATGTAAAAATGCAAAATCATCACTAAGGCCATAATTGCTTGCTTCCTTGCTTCTAAAATGCTTTAATATGATAAACTAACACAATTGCATCATTGGATCATGAATCAAATCAAGAAAAATAAAGGTTTCAACATACATGTGATAATGGTCATTTGGGTGAAAAATATTTTCTTCACCACTTGGCACCCCTGTAATTCTTAAAACCTAAACTAAACTTTGTCAACCAAAGCCATGTCATCCAAGACCATGTCAAGGTGAGTACTTTTCATGTTGACCACCATGGCCAGAGTTGACTAGGTTGACCAGAATTTAATTGCCAAAATAGGATCTGAGAATAAAAAGAAGATCATCTCAAAATTAAAACTTTGCAATTCTTTTCCAAAATGAGTATCACCACCACCAATACTTCACTCTAATTATATAAAAGAGATTCACCAAAAAGATCTGCAAAATTCAAAGAAAAATCTCTTGCGGCCATTCTGTCGAACAGGTTGCAGGCATCATTTCCATTTGGAGTTGCAGGCTATTGTCCAGCAGATTTGAGCCTAAACCACTTTGCAATGGTGATCATTTGCTAGTTCTAGCTCCCCTGCATCACCCTTGTACCTGCCCTGGTCGATTAAAGTGAGAGGAAGGAGAGAATCATCTTAAAACAATTCATGCCGTGGCCATGCCGGCCAACTTGGTGCAACTTTCTCCCTGGCCACTCCCATGTCGTTTCTCCATGTCCATGAGCATCACTGCAACACAAGGACTCAGCCAGTACCCTCCACTTGATCGCCAACGCACGGCAGAGGCTGGAACGAGCGTGCCAAGTGGATGCCAGTACCATGCCCATGCCGCGGTGAGCGCGCTCTGGAGCGCGCCAGGACGCCGTGCACTCGAACGCGATCGTCCTCGCCCTGCATCCCTACCGCCGCGTCTAGCCTCCACTCCAAGCCCCCTACGCGCTAGACACGCTCAAGCACCGCCCAGAGCCTTGTCGCCGTCGTCCTCGTCGTCGACGTACCGCGGTACTGCAATGATCACTGGAAAAACTCGAGCGCTTCCGTAGCCCTTTTCTCTGCGCCAATACACGTTGAGCATCGCCAGGACACCGCCTATCTCTAGCCGTCCTCGCCTTGCCCTTTCGTGCACCACAGGAGCCGCGCCATGGCCGCTCCTCCACAGCACCCCGCGGCACACCTCGACGCTATAAATAGAGGCCATTCCTGGACGCTATCTTCACACCATCTGCTCCACTCTCCTCACTGAACACTCCTCCACAACCAATTTCACCAGAGCTCGCCGGAGCTGCTCGAATTGCAAGCTCGAGTCCGCCGGAGCCCGCGGAAGCTCTGCTTCAATTGACGCCTCCCCGAGCGCCACAACTGCGCCAGTAGCTTCCTCATCGACGACAGCTTCTCCGCGCACCTTGCCAGAGACCTGCAACGGCCTGGTAAGCCCTCCGACCCCCTACTGACGCCCTGAGCTCGCCGGAATCCCGCCGGGGACGACGACGCACACACACCGTAGATCGACGATCTGATCCAACGGCCTATCTCACTCGTACCGCTTCGGCGTGTGACGAGGCACTGACTGGTGGCCCCCACCCTGTCAGCGCAGCCCACCCGCACCCGTTGCTTGCTGGGCCGCGCTGTGCTGTTTAAATCGTTTGGGCCCATTTACTTTTCCCGCCCAGGCCCAAAATTTAAATAAATGTTTTAACTTAATTTGATTTGTGCTGCAGATGGTTTAGTAAAAATTGAATAGTTTGAAATCTGTCAAACCAAATCTAGCAAACTTTATATCATTGGAAAGCTCATGAAATTATCTAACTAATGCCACTGGCCTCATGTCCAAATTCGTATTAATTTTTAAATGATAAAAATAACAAGGCAGAGCCTTTTCTAACTTCAAATAATTATTAAAAATAATCTACAAATGATTTTAAGTTGATTCCAAGTCTAATAAATCACAAATAATGTCCTCTAATTGATTATGCAATAATACAGACAGGTTATTTGTATGATCATGAACTAGATCAAATAAGATAGCTATGTAGTTAATTCTAGAACAATTAAACTTGGAATTTAAATTTAATGAATAGTATGAGAGCTACTCTCTCATTTAAATCTTGATCCTAAGTAATATAACCAGGGGGAAAGACCTAGGCTAATGAACCCCTGATAATTATTACTTAGAGATTTTAATGCATTTAAAATAGTAGTATGATAACATGTGTAGTATAGCCCTTTAATTAAATCATACTCACATATAATAGATATGAAATGTTGACTTGGGTCAACCTATATTTCATACCTGCTTATTATATGAAGAGATTAAATCTTATTATGAAGTAAAGGGAATAAAGGATTGTCTCTAAGGATCTACATATCTAAATTTGAGAAATAGGAATAATGAGAGAAAATTATTCCTCTAATAAATAAGAAATCATCAAATAACTCACCATGCCATGTTTGATTGATAATAGGACTAGAGTGTGAATCCTTTGAGTGTTCCTAGCTTAGCATGTGAGTTTGGTTTAGTATTTATACCTCGTATTCGTATATAGACGCTAGTAACGAGGATTATCAAGAGGAGGAGGCCTACTCCCAAGAAGAGGAAGAGCACTTTGATCACTACTCAGCTCAAGGCAAGCTAACCCTTGCTAAATACAAATGCTTAGCTCTACAAGAGCAAAGGCATCATCACACTTTACTTTTATGTATTACATATCCCATGTTTTTATTTCAATTTTACTTTGGTTTAATTATTTCAAAGTACTTTTGATTTATGAGTCACCATGTATAGAATAGAACAATACTTGGTTTAGATAAACACCCCTCAAGCTAGATAGCACCCCTCATATAGTTGCTATTGCTAAATTATTAAAATTTGACTACTCTAGATGGGAACAAGTGGATTTGATATGAAATTGAAACCTTGGAATATGACCAAGAGAAGATGGTGATTTTTGATATAAACCTGATATGGTTTTGAATGCGATACCTTTCCAATTATACAAGTACCCCCACAATACCTGATTATGGGTAGGGCTTAACTAGAAACTTGTGTATTTTAGTATGGGTTCCCTCTAAACAAGCATCATAGGGGTTACGCTGAGGCTGCCTCCGTATGTGAGAAATGATGTGAATATGAGGTGAATGTACGACCCACGCCCTGTGCAGTTCCCGGGTTAACAGTTGGTTCTCACCGGGAGGCCAAGCTCATGGGGAGAGGTGCCTATACTAGGACATATAAGTGAAAGGTTATGATTGATGATCCGCGTACTGAGTTACGATGATTCGGGGTTATCCTTGACGGATGAAATCAATAGTTGTGGCACAAGAGTACAACCTCTGCAGAGTGTTAAACCTATTCGAATAGCCGTGTCCGCGGTTACGGACGGTTGGAAAGGCCATACTACTTCCGTTATCAGGATTTATGTTGAAACAATAATGGTGATTGATGAATTGTCTTGAATCCCAGATGAATTGTGGGAATGACACTAATGTTCCCACTTGAGTTAGTCTATTAAATAATGAGGATTTTATTAACTGATTATTCAAAGAAAACTTGGCTTTATGCAAACAAACTTAGAGCTTAGTACCCCTTTTAATACAATATATTATGCTTTACCCTAGTATTAGTTTGCGAGTACTTTAAAAGTACTCATGGCTTTGCCCTGGCTATTCAAATGCCAGACTATGAAGAGGAGCAACAGTATCAGGATGACGGACAGCAGGACGTCTATGATAACTAGGATCGTCTTCTAATGTCAAGCGTTGCCTGTGGAATTATGAGTCCACTACTACTACGCTTCCGCTACTTATGTGTGATGTTGAACAATCTATTTGTGTAATATTGGATCATGTGATCCATTGATGTAAGACCTTATGTGTTGTAATAAATGATGACTCTGAACGACTTACTATTATGTCTCGCAAAAACAATCTTCCTGGGATTGCGATGTATGATATAATAGGGCATCCGGAGGTGTTCAAAATCCGGGTGTTGACAGATACGGAAGTGGAGGCCATCGCCGATGGAGCACCAGAAGGAAGCTACGAGCTGGTCTACGTGGAACCTGATCTTACCGGAGGAGTTGAAGGAGTAGACTATGGGATAGTCTACGGACCCGATGACATGGAGGTGGAGGAGTAGTGATATACCTTAGTATCATAGAGCCGAGCAGCGTAGTGGCATACTTAAATAAGTTGCTGAGCTCTTTTCATATCTATGTTGGTTTGTAATAGTACCTTAATGTTGTAGGGTGTTCTCATCGGACCTGTGAGAATACCAACTTGTTAAGACCATGATTGTAATATATTATTGAGTGTTATGATCTGCAATGTTTCTGTTGTACCACTCTGAGGGATGTGATATTTGTGAAGAAGTCCCTTCATGAAGATCATATCAACGACTTGTATACTACAACATGCAGTGGTATGCCTTCTCTAGATGATGTGAAGCGCTAAGAGAAGACATGTCGTCGGTACCATTATACATGGCCTTATTCCCTCTTCCACGACGCAGTTAAGATCACCACATGCACATCTTCATCTTCTAAATAGTGAGGTGAACGAGGCGGAACATCGACGAGGCAGATCGTATGAACACGACCTAGGTGGAGTCCCATTTTTATGCATGGGTTATGGGTAGGGGAACTACCCATATCTGGTACACTTCACCAACGCAACCAGGCTATTGCCCATTGCTCCTCATGCCCACCAATAGTCGAGGGAGCAGACTTTCCTCCTTCATTGTTAGTGTTTAGCTTGCCTACAAGAACGTGCAAAACTCTTCGACGCCGCCTCCGCCTTGTGCGTCCCGGAACCAGAAGTGGTGGCGCTGATGCGTTGAGTTCGCATTTTCTGGGATTCTACCATATAGTCAAGACGGTCGCCTCTGTTCTTTCCTCGGCACCTTTCTCGCCAAGATCCAAAGCTAGAATGCCCCCCCTCTAATTCTCCGCTGACATGGCTATGGCCACTACTACCTTTATTGGCTCCCTCTAGCCCTCCCTTAATTCATGCATGTGCCATCCGTACCGAGAAGCTTGATTGTACGAATCTTCTGAACTCCCTTGGCCATCAACACTACTCCCTCTTCCTTCTCCACAGAGGAGGGAGAGAAGAAAAACCAGGTCGCACTGCTTGTTTCGTGTTTGAGGTTTCTTTGTTCTCTAATGACTTGAGTTTTTCTTGATTTCCCAGGATAGATGAAATTGACTCGGGACAAGCGTGTACCCTGCAGTCCTGGACCATCGATCAAAATTTGCAAGGTATACATGGGTCTTTCTCACAATTCTTGGTAGAATATTTAGTCCGTGCAATTTTGTCTATGCTTCTTTGAATTTACTGAAATGATTGTTCTGATATTGTGGCGAACATGCATGAAAATATTGTGGTTGATTTACAGTAATAGTGGTGGCATCTTTAGTGAAACTTTAGTTTTTGGTCATATCCCTAGAGAATTAGGTCGTTCCAAAGTTAAAAGGTGGAAAGTATTGAAAGGGATTGTGTATGTAAAAAATACCTAACACGATCACCCAAGATCTATCTATTTTTTAATATGAAGCGTGAGGAGGATCAACTTATACTCACCGAGAGGATCGCGGAAGACTCGATGACGAAGTTGATGAAGAACACGATCAGGTTTGGGACTCAATGGGAATGTTGTGGAAGACTCGGTGGGCAGAGCTTCACCCACTTGACGAAGATCCGAAGCCGTCCGCGGATAGGACTCCACCTTCTTATTCCTTTAATTAGGGTCGAACGCATGATCCCTCTGCAGCGTTGCAGGCTTCAATGCTCTCCATTCCAGCAAAAATTTGTCATCACGGGCCAAATCGTACCAAAATAATATCTTAGATGGAAGTGTATGTGGAGAACCTTCACACAAGAGAACCTCCACAAAGGGAGAGACTCTACGCATGAGAGGGAGAGAGGAGAGAGCCAACCAGCAAAGGGTAGAAGTTCTTGTGTATTGAGAGAGATGAAGGACTCCTCTTTATATGGGGGCTCAAGGCCGCCCCCACCCCTGGCTGTCGGCCCTAGGGGAAACCCTAGGCCACCCCAACCCGCCTTCCCACTGACCTAGGGTCGCCCTAGGTCGGCTGCCCATGTGGGTTGTCTTCAGGAGGCCCCTTGGGGCCCTAAGCGCCCTACATGGGCCCTAGAGATGCCCATGCCACCAGCCCTTTGAGGGCTGACCTTCGGGGGGCCTTGATGATATGGGAGGCAATCTACATGGGTCCCATAGAGACCCATGAGGCCAGCTTGGGAGGGATGGGCGTTCGCTTAGTCTCCCGGCACTCCAACACTCCTCCGACACTTCATATGAAGGTCCGAACCCCTATTTTTCTCTTACGGAATTCCCGGAACAATTCTGTAAAATTCCCGAAACTCTTTTGATCAGTTCGGAACATTCTGAAGCCACCGGAACACTTACGATAATGTGTCTCTCTCATATCAAGTGATGGATCAATTCCAGTGTACCTCTGGAACTATTCTGACAACACCAAAATGACTCTGATACTTCACCGAAACTATTTTGATGTCGCCAGAACTATTCCAAACATTCTCTCAACCACATACCATATAAAAAATGCAGCAATTAATATAAAGAACAAAGAACACTTCAGCGTGTGACCCTGACAGGCTCAATCGCTCACATGCATGATTTTGGCACTCTTTCGGATCAATAACTAAAAATGGGACCGGGGCATCCATAATAGCTTAAGTTCGTGATTGGGTAGCCTTATGTGATATCTTATAGTACCAATCCCATTTCATCGCGTTATTATGAATACCGGAGGTGAGACTTTTGTATCCCCGTGATTCTAGTCTTAATCACTATATGTCGTTGACCTTGATTTGGTTTCATCCTCTTTCTTGTACTCTATTCTGATATCCTTGTAATTCACATTAAAAAAATGTTTGGCCAGACAATTTGGGTGACATCGTAATACCAAGATGGGCCCTGAGGATATCTCTACTTGTTCCGGAGGAGAAATTTCAACTCTTGAGTCACCAAGTCATCGGGCATTCTTTCCAACATATATGAATGCCACCTTTCTCGCCTCCCTGTACGGTGTAGACTTCTAATGGTAAGGAATACATACCTTCTGGAATGAGATCTCTTGATACTCTCATGGTCTAAGGATTTGTTTCATAAGATTATACATGGATCATACTATTAAGGAATGACGTCTCATAGTATATCCGATAAAACTTTGTCGGTTAAGTACCATTGTTGTTCTTAACAATCTACTCCCGCTGTTGTCAGTATTTCGAGTACTCATGATCATGAAAACATGGTCATCAAACAACAGATGAGCTAGTTTTAGAGGCGAGACTGGAACACTTGTTTGTTCATTCTTATACATGTTCTCTTGAGTTTTCCTTTGAATCTCATATTCAAGATAAATAGCAGTTATAACATATTAGAATAACCTTAATCATAAAACTTGGAGTCGTAATAATAAAACATGATTGAGGACTAATTTATGACAAAAGACTAGATTTCCCTTGTGAGTTTGGTGGAGGGGGTGTACCGAAGCATGCCTCTAGAAGTAAAGCATCTGAGAATGTCTACGCGACTTGCGTAGGCATACAAGTATCAGTATTCTAGTAAGACGTACTCACCTAATTTTCAGTCCACCGAAGTTCTAGCTGAGTTGTCGTGACTCGTGCTAGCTGAGTTGCTTGCAGATTTTCACAGTTGTACACGAGGTTGCAATTAAGATTTACTACTTGCAACATGGGTTTGCAGCTGAGAAAGATGACCTACACCATTGAATTGCTTTAATTTGTGCTAGTCATGAATTACAATGAGGTGTGCTTCGGTGCGCACCCTCTCCAAACTCGCGACTTATCGCCCAAGGGGTACGGTGGTCCCGATTTTGTTTTTTTTTGGTGCCCGCCGAAACCCATATCCAAGCCCAATGCAAGACTCGTATGGGTATACAGGGCCTGGGCGTATCTATACGGACGACCCCACGTGGGTGGGTCCCACGTGCCAAGCTAATCACCGTGATTAGCTCCCATTGCATGCATCGTTTTCATCGGCACGTACTGGAGATCTGATCGAGCTGTTCCACGCCGTCGCTAGGTTAAACGCAAGCGGTTGTTGCCGGCCCGGCCGTCGGCGGTTGTTGCCGGCACGTCCGTCGCCGCCGGTGGTTGTTTCGCATCTCGACGCCGCCGACCGCGCGCGAAGCCCCCCCGCAGATCGACGACCTTGGAAAGGCGCGCCGCCGGCTCGGCATCTTCCCCGCTAGGGTTTAAAATCACAGGTACCATGACTTCATCTTGTAGCATAGTAAGAGGACGCAATTCTGCCGGTTTTTCAATTCTAATTATGGTCCAATACTACAGAATATGGAGAACTCTATATCTGGTATGATTGAGGAACAAAACGAGTACGTCGGCTATAATTCCGATGACTCTGAAATGGAGGAAAATTTGCAGCACGAAGCCGGCTGGAGCGAAGACGAGTTTGATGTGAGCCACTATTTTTCATTTCGATTACCAGCAGTCCAGCATCATCAAATTATATATGGTTCCTCATGTCATAATTTATGCAGATTGCGTACGATGAATTTGATAATGATGACAACCATGGTGAACACACAGACGATCAAAATGATGAGAACCATGCTGAACACACAGACAGTCTAAATACTAGTGAGGTATGTGTAGTGACTCATACAATGACATAAAATGATGCATGAAATGATGGCAACTGTAAAATTTACGGTTAATAAATTTCGCAATGCATTAATAAATTTCAGGCACAATTTGACACGCAGCTTGAGTACGACTATTACGGTGAATCTGACTTGGACACGGGCCACACTGATGATGTGGAAGGTGCATCAGTTCCTGAGGATTCTGTTGACATGAGCCAGGTTGTTATCTCTTTTTTATCAGTCTTATATAGCTGGAACACATAAATTTATAGTTTTAATTAATGCCTACGTTTTCTACTTGCAGGCGACGCCAAGCGCTAGTCAGCCTGAGAAACCACAGAAAGGTAGCAATGGCAATGAATATCCTGATAGTGATCGGGATTTATACTGGATGATAAAACAGATGACTTTTATTTCTGAAGCAGCAGCATATTCTTTCTACAACAGATATGCTTTTGATTATGGGTTCAGCGTCCGGCTTGACCAGGTTAAGCGGTTTGATGATGGAGTAATTCGGTTAAGGCGTTTTGTGTGTTCCAGACAGGGCAGACGTCCCAAAAACCAACTGACCACGGAAGGCCGTGTATATAGGCACAGACCTGAGTCTCGCTGCGGCTGCAAGGCACGTTTGGTGGTCAAGTTTGATGGAAGAACTGGTTTCTGGGTTGTTGAAGATTTTCGTGACAAACATAACCATGACCCAGCTGAACCATGTCAGACTCCGTTTCTGCGGTCCCATAGGACGATCAACGACGCGCAGAGATCTGAGATATTATCAATGGGATCCATGGGGATCAGGAAGCACCTCATTATGAGAAAATTCATTGCAGGCTCCGGTTCATTTGCTGGTGTTGGATTCACAAGAAAGGATTTGTACAACATGTGCTCTAGGGAGAGGAGGAGGCTGCTTTTCGACGGTGACGCTACCACAGCCATCCGCATTATGTCAAAGAGGAAAAAGAGGGACCCTGAATTTTTCTTTGAATATGACGTTGATGAAAAAGGCCGTCTGAAGCACATGTTCTGGTGTGATTCCCAGTCACGTAGGGATTACCAGGACTACGGAGATGTGCTGGTGTTTGATAGCACATACAAGATGAATAAATATAAGATGCCATTTGTTCCTTTTGTGGGCTTGAACAACCACCGTAGGACAACGGTTTTTGGGTGTGCCATCCTTTCAAGTGAGAATGAACAAACATATGTTTGGCTTCTAAAGACTTTCCTCAAAGCGATGTGTCAACAGAAGCCAAAGGCAGTAATCACGGATGCAGATGCCGCGATGATCGCCGCAATCGGCGAAGTATTTTCTGGTGTGTCGCATCGCATCTGCAGCTTCCACATTGAAAAAAATATGGAGATGCATCTACCTAACAAGTCACTGAACGAGTTCAGGACTCTTTTGTATTACACCACCTCAGAGCAAGTATTTGAGGAGCGATGGCATGCATTTTACAGAAAATGGCAATCCCCAAAAACCAGAACATGGATGAAGAGGATGTACACCAAGAGGAAACTTTGGGCTGCAGCGTATCTCTCTCAAGGATTCTGGCTGGGTATGAAAAGTAACCAGCGGAGTGAAAGTTTAAACTCTTGTCTGCACCTGCACCTAGATGGGGAAATGACAATTGTTGATATGATTATGCACTACGACAACGCAATTGTCCGTCTCCGTGAGAACGAAGCCCACGACGACTGCACGGCTTCACAGACTACACCAGTGGCAATTACTAATTTCAGAGAACTAGAGGTTGCTGCTGCAAAAATCTTCACTCCTGCTGTGTTCTATATTATTCAAGGTGAGCTTTCAAAGATTGGCGGCATAGAGATCTTAGAAAAAATGCAGGCAGGAGACTCAAACATCTTCATTGTGGCATGGAGGAATCATGTAAGGACCAGGTTCTACGTGGAATATAGACCCAAGGAGGCAGAAATTATAAGGTGCAGCTGTCAAAGGATGATTAGAAAGGGGATACCTTGCAAGCACATACTGCATGTGCTGCATTTCTTGAAATTTACTGAAATTCCACAATGTTGTGCTCTACGACGATTCACAAAAAATGCCAGGTTAGGGTTGCCAGCTAAACGCACCAGCGACATGTTTGGGTGGGGTTGGTCTGGGGCAGAGGAGCGGATGAAATACAGCAGGATGAATATTAAGGTATCACAGGCTATGCATATTGCATTAAACAATTCAGAGGAATATGATCTGCTGAACAGTACCATTGATGGCATAATTTCTAGAAGAGAGGGTTATGCTAAAGGTAAAGCATATGGTCCCCTCAGGTCGGTGCATGAAAATGAAGATGCTAGTGGACCATGCGATATTGTTGTTGGTGATCCTTTGAAAGTGTCCACTAAGGGTGCACCTAGGCAAGAAGCGCAGAAATCTCCAATGACAAAAAATGGAAGACCACTAGGACACAAGGAACGCAGGGTGCAGGTGTGCGGGGCATGCCAAGGAGAAGGGCATAACAGAAGAAACCCAATATGCATATTTCATCCGAAGTAAGTTTTTCTGCCATTTTGTTTCATATATTTTAAAAGATTCATATGAGTTGTTGTGTAATTTTATGTCTGTGAACATGTGCAGGAATGTGCTGCAGCAGGAAGGGTAGTTATTTCATAGTTATCTAAAGGGCAGTAAATTTCCTTAATTATGAATGGGACGACTATAGCTTTGTATTTGATGGAGTTGTTAATGTTTGCAACGTACTGATGTTTTTATTTTGTACTGATGTTCTTAATTCTCTGGTGTTCTTTTGTAAAAATGGCAAAAGACATTATATATTGTGAAGTAGGCATTTCCTTATAATCATCATAGCATGCATGTACAAAGATAAAAATAATTGCATACTTTCGATAATGGGAAATAAAATCAATGTTACAAAAATTTGTACATAATCATAACCGAATAAATATTGTTTACAACCGAAGACAATTAAAAATTCAATATTACTGCACGATATGAGAGTTAGTGACATATTCATCTTCGCTTTTGGTCGAAGCGTCGTCGATGGTGAATTCAAGATGGTAGTAGATAGGCTCTGAAATATGAACACTTAGTTCATACTCCAAATATTTTGTTATGTTTTTCAAGAACCATTGTGTCATTGATTTATTATCTTCATCTTATTTTCTGTTCATGGACTTCCGTGTGTGTTGCTCCATCGTGAGTCCGTAAAGTGTTTTCGTAAGTAAAACGTCCTTATGTATAGCATTTACTGACCGTCCATTGGGGCAACTGACGACCCAGTTTGCTGCACGGCAGCCTAGGCGACGCATTTACCGTGGCTCCTGCGCGTGGATAACCAGTGGCTCCTGCGCGTGGTTTACCGGTGGCGTCCCAACTACATATGTCGCTTCACAACCGGCGAGCTAGCCATTAAACAGGAGGGGAACGGATTCGGTGGCATCATAATAGCGAACACGCGTGGCTTCCCAGTCAACAGGTCGTCAACAGCGAACACGCGTACAAGGCCGCAGCACCACTCACTCGATCGGGGTTCACCGACAGTCCATTTTATCCCATCCAGTGGAGCACAACAGGCCATCCCGCACCAAACCCTACCTAAACCCGCCGCCGTCGAGCAGCCGTAGCAAGCGATGGGCCTCAACGACCACGAAGCCGGAGGGAGCAGCGCCCGCGGAGCTAAAATCCGCCGTGCGGCCCGTCGTTCTCAGAGCCTCAACCCCGACGAAGCGACGATCTTGGCCGAGGCGCGGCTGCTCGTTCCGCCGTACTGGCACCTGCCAGCTGGTTGGAGGGTGAGCGCCGCCGGGTACGCCATCCCGCCGGTGCCTGAAAAAGACGAAGATCTGCGCGGCTACATCCGCCGCCGTCGAGCTGCCCTCACGCCGTGGGATCGGGCGAACCCAGACTGGGGGGAGGACAGCGCCTTGTGGAGGCCCCGGTTCGAGATGGAGCGCCTCGACGAGCTCGCCAACCAGTACGGTATGTACGCCGGCGGGAGGTACAATCAACTAGGGCGGCAGTCCTTCTGGGCCGGCAAGGACGTGGACACCGTGCTCGCGGCGCACGGCTATGTCCCTCTTCCTCGAGGCGCGCCACGCCGCCTACCACCACCGTACGGCGAACCACGGGCACCTCCAGCTCTTCCGCCGCGCCGCCACGAAGGGATCGTCCTTCCACCTCCAGCGACAAGCGAGCCGCGGGACCAAATTTCCATTCGCGGCCCTGCACCTCATCTGCGCGTTCCCAAGCCGGAGCCGCAACCGGATCCGGAGCCCGAGCCGCAGCCGAGGTGGACTGCGTATCTCCATTACCAGTCGGAGATTCGGGCTCCCGACGACCCCGCCGACACACCGGGCCTCACCCAGGCGCTCCAGCAGTCCAAGGCCGAAGTGGAGGACGACAAATGGTGGTCCTCCGACGACGATGAGGACGTGATATTGGGAGATGTGGAACTGAGTTACCAGGCCCAGATGAGGGCTCACGATGACCCAGCCGATACACCGGGCCTCACCCAGGCGCTCCAGCAGTCCAAGGCGCTCCAGGAGTCCAAGGTCGAAGAGGAGGGCGGAAAATGGTGGTCCTCCGACGAAGAGGATTAGGCGGGTTGCATGTCTTGGAGGGACAAGCAAGATGTAGAGGCCGCCGATTTAGTGTTTTTTTCTTCCCTTCGCTGTTCAATCTTGTGTAAGAAACTTAGAAGGAATGAAAATCCCCTGTCGGCCCTATGTTTTAATGCCAGGTGTCTTAACTTTCTTGCATTTTCTAGTTTATTAGTTCAAAAGACGTAGCTTGGTTAAGATCTAGGGTAAAAAATGAGTAAAAAATATTCACATGTTGGTAGACTTGTGAACCCAAAACAAATAGTCTGTAAAAAATAGACCTCTTTTTTTTTGTTCAAAATGAAATATGCCCTATATATTGTTGACTAAAGGTGCATTGGTTTCACAAAGTCTCGTAGGGTTCCCACATGAAATAACCGTGTAGTCAGTTGGAATTAGTCACATGTTGGGCCTTTTGTTTCTGTTGTGGCCGGTTTTTGTTGGCCCATTTTTATAGCCCGAGGCTTTTGTGCGGAGATTGTCTGCGGTTATTGTTGAAGCGGGGACACCGAGCGGCGAGGAGCGACGGCGAACGGCGACGGCGACGGCGAGAGCGAGAGCGGAGGCGCTTCTTCTTTTGGTCGTAGCCCCGGTGGTACTTTTCTGAGCCCCTGCAGTACATTCCTGCACGCCCCCCTCCACGACTTGCTGCCGCGCGCCGCCGCTGATGTAGGGTAGCTATCTATTAGGGTTAGTACCCAGAAATCTAGGACATGACATAAACAAAAAAATTAGATAGCTATAGTAGTCTTCACGAGCGAAGTCTGATCCGGGCTGCTCTCACACACAGTCAAGCATAATCTTCAGACCACCTTCTCCTTGCTTACGGAACCAGAACACGTATTTCTGATTTTTCTTCATGCCATTCTGCCTCACCACATCCATCCAGTGTGATGTTATCATGGCACCTCCTTTTGGTACTCCTTTCACCGTTGACATGTTCATCACCATCGTAACTTCTGTAACATTGGCACCTGGTGAGTAGAGCTTTATTGTTGCTGGTAGCTGAATATTGGGCAGAATGTGCTTGAGGGTGAACCTCCTTGAGAAGTACTGCACATAAATTTGACAGTCAATTATCGGCATATCTTGGTTAGTAGTAAGAAATGATGGAAATCAAAATTAATTACCATCTTTGCTTTATTCTTCACGATGTGTGATTTCTTGATGGTGCACACGTACAATGGAATTACTGGTAGGGTTTTCGCAACTAGTCGTTCGAGTGCATCAAAATCGTCATAATTCATCTTAACTCGATTTGCATACTCTATGAAAGCTTCAAAATCATACTCTTCCTCTTCTCCAGGACCTACATGTAATATTAAAAAACATAAGGGACATCAATTAATTCTAAATTAAGTTGTTCATAACACTGTGTTCTCATTGAGTGCCATAAACAGACTTACCCCTTATAATAGGCCTTTTCCTCCAATTCGGTAAAGCACGAAGCTGGGCAGGCGTAGCAAGGAATGGCTGATCAATGTCAATGTTCTCATATGTCATATACGCGTACGATCAAATTAACCACTAGATCTAATTAAGTCGGCCGATATGTTTTTCCCAAGCGACCCAACCAAGGGAAGTAAGATTAGACGACCAGATCTAACTTGGCGGGCAGATCAAAGTAAAGACGATCTACCGCGTATACATATGTTGTCAGGCAAGAGTTCATAAAAAAATTAGGTGCATGGCACGAGGTCAGCGAACTATACTTACATCCATGGCGATGAGATCCGAGTCAGCTCGTAACCAACGTCTTCGAGGACGCAGTCGGCGTCCAGTCGTAGATCAGAGGAGGCGTTGAGGAGATAGATCGTTTGGGAATTAGATTTGAGGCTTAGTACGGCAGTTAAATACCTAAATAAAAGGCTGGGCCAGGATGGGCCTCAATTGCGGCCCACGAGGAGCATAAAGAAGCATACCACAAACGAAAAGATGGATCCCTCGGCCCGTTATCTCATCAGCATCTCCATCCTGCCTCCACCTACAGGTCGCCGCCGCCATGGTGATTTCGGCTATGGACGACATCGACCGCGTCGAACCCATGCACAACTCATCGGATGAGGTATGATTAACGTCTTCATCTCATGGGATTCTAAATATCTTGAAGAGTCATCGGTATGTGCAGTTCATAAGTTATGTCGAATTTAATATGTTTTCAATTTTATTGTAGGAATCAATATGTGAGTGCGGTATTCGGGATGGCTGTGCCCAGTTTCAACATTGTCTACAAGCAAAAATTGTTCTCCTAGAAGAACTAAATTTTAAAAGAGAGGAGAAAATGAAGATTGATGAAGAATTCAGGATTGTCAAAGAGAAGCTCGGGGTGGCTCACGAGACAATTCGGAAGATGGAACAAGCATTGATGACTACCAACAAAAAAATAGAAACACTTCTGGAAGAGAAAGGCCGAATCGAGTTGATGATGGCTGATATCATCGATGAACACAACATTAGTAAAAACGAAACAAGGGCGACAACAAGGTTGAAGATAAATAAGGTCAAAAAATATGCTCTCCAACGGGAATTGTTTCTTCAGTACGCCTTGTGTGCTATTATTATTCTAGTAGCCGTTATAATCGCGATGTCAGGGCTTTTAAAATGCTCGGCCTAGATGTTATGGTTGGGCAACAGTGAATTCAGTAATGTGATCATGTCCAGAAATAAAAATTTCTTTTTCGACAGTGAAAAGCGGAGAGGAGAAGTACATAGCATAATTATCTCTTACAATAATTAAAATGCAGAAAATATATGGTCCGCACACAATACTACAAATGCAGAAAAAAATGCAGATAAAAATATAGAGGAGCTGCCTCCTCGTCTACTTGGAACGTTTGTACGACGACTCTGCCTCGTCGTCGTCCGGGCGCCCCCGTTTGCGAGAAGCCTTCTCCGACGCGGAGCTGTCGTCGTCCGACGAGGTGGACACCGACGAGTCATCTTCTGACGAGTACTCCGAAGAGCCGTTGTACTCCTCCTCCTCGTCCGTCACCTCGGCCCGCGCCCGCGCCCGCGCCACGGCTGCCTTCTTCGCGCGAGCCTTCTTTTTCACGGCCGCCTTCTCATCGGCGGCCAAGGCCTCCTCCAGCCGCGCCCACTTCGCGTCGGAGTCCTCGTCCTCTTCAGCATCGTCGGCGGCGGGTTCCTCGTCGTCCGCGTCGTCGACGGCATGTTCCTCCGCGTCCGCGTCGTCGGCGGCGCCCTCCTCCTCGTCCGCGTCGTCGGCGGCGCCCTCCTCCTCGACCGCGTCGTCGGCGGCGCCCTCCTCCTCGTCCGCGTCCTCGGCGGCGCCCTCCTCCTCGTCCGCGTCCTCGGCGGCGTCCTCCTCCTCGTCCGACTCATCGGCTCTCCGCGGTGGTTCCCTTTCCCACCAGTGGCGCCACCCAGGCGGCTTTCCTTCGCTGTCGGAGTCGGACGGCCAAGAAACGTCACTCATGGTCGCGCCGCGGGAGGTTGACGACGGTGGGGAGCGGGTCTGGAAGATATGCGAACCGCTAGCGTTGGCACCGTACTTGTATGCAAGGCAACGCGGTAATGGTAGAGGGCGGCCGTTGCCATTCCAGTGTTTAAAGAGCCACGACGCCTCAGGTCGTGCGCGCGCGGTTTCAAGTAACGAGGCGCGTGGTAATTTCCGCCCGCGTGGCGCACACCGTGGCACTTTCTTCTCACTATCCCTGGCGCATGAAAATTTGCTTTTGAATTTTTAAGCTGTGTTGTTGTAGCACGAACTGTAAAAACATTGATAGATAGAGCTAGATAGTACAAACACCTTACATATAGGAATTCCATCACACGTACGATACCGAAGCACACAACAAACCCCGGGCCCACAGACAGGACAACAATACATAGATAATAAAACAGCTCTAAAAACACTCATGAAACTAGATACTTGATAAATATGAGGCAACGCCGTCGTCCCTCCTAGGATGTTCATTCCCCTTGCTCCTCCTTCGCTGTTTTACTCCTCCTCATCACCGACGGGGCCGTCAATGTGGTAGCGGTATGGGAGGCAGTGCATGTTGAAACGGTCGGGAAAGATGACGTGGAAGTTGGTGAAGATATTGTAGGTAGTGAAAGCGACAAACTCACAACCACACCAGAACACCTGCCCGAGGAGGTGGTGCGCGTCGAAGGGGTTCCTGAAGTGGACGAAGAGGCCTATCTCATGGTTGCTGTTGCCGTCGAAGTGGGACTCGATCGTGTACATGGGCGGCGAGCCTAGAGGGAGGTTGAGGTGGCGGTAGCCCTGCGAGAGAAAGAACTCGGCTAGCGCCCTGTCGCTCCTCCACCTCGATATCGCCCAGATGCGCAGCTCGTTCTCCACGATGACACCCTCCGGCCACTCCCTCTCGCGCACGGTGGCCGGGCGACGGTAAGTTGGGCCAAAGAACTCCATGGTGCGCGGCTAGGGTTTGGTGTTTCTGTGGCTAGTCCACGGATGCGGTGGTAGATGGATGAAGCAGAAGAGTGCGTGAGATGTGTGAGAGAAGAGGAAGAAGAGGTGCCCTTATATATAGACGGGGGAGTTTGTAAAATTCACTTAAATAATGCACACAAATTTCACTTTAATACTGATGCCAGCCAACTCGATGGCACGCTGAGACGAGGGCAACCTCTGAGACGATGTCACGGTGCTGAAACGGTGGTTGGCATGCATGAGAGCGTGGCGCGGGTAATTTAATAGCGTGCTGCATGGCGCATGCATGTAAAGGTAGTGACCTGATCGAGGGCTGATCACGGGACTGCATCAGGCGGAGGCAGGCCTAGACGGGCCAGTTGGCAAAGCTTTGACGCGCGAGCGGCCCAGCGGTTATATCTCTGTCTCTGCCTTTCTCAAATTAAACAACCTATTACGCCCTAAAAACCGTGTGACATTAGAAATAGTCTGAATTACAAACAATTGTCTGAATTAAAAATAGTCTGAATTTTGCACAACCCTAAACCCATGGCTAGGAGTGGGTGGGATGACATGGTGCACCAGTGCCCACCACATGGGGTCACCCAAGGGTTGTGGGCCCACTTTGTGGCCTGGGTAGAGCCGTTTTGCACGTAAACCATGTCTGCGGGCTCCCGTGAGGTAGGTAGGCAAGGAGCACATGATTTCTTCCATGGATGGTGATGTAAGTGGTGTTTGGATGCCATGGTCAAGCAGATCCCAAAAGATGGGACCACCATGCACACGCGCCGTCAGACGATCCACTGTTTTGGCACCTCGTTCTCACGAGAACCCTATATTTCAGGGGTCTACACCACATGAACATGGGCATTGACACATGCACAACCCTAAACCCATGGCTAGGAGTGGGTGGGATGACATGGTGCACCAGTGCCCACCACATGGGGTCACCCAAGGGTTGTGGGCCCACTTTGTGGCCTGGGTAGAGCCGTTTTGCACGTAAACCATGTCTGCGGGCTCCCGTGAGGTAGGTAGGCAAGGAGCACATGATTTCTTCCATGGATGGTGATGTAAGTGGTGTTTGGATGCCATGGTCAAGCAGATCCCAAAAGATGGGACCACCATGCACACGCGCCGTCAGACGATCCACTGTTTTGCCACCTCGTTCTCACGAGAACCCTATATTTCAGGGGTCTACACCACATGAACATGGGCATTGACACATGCACAACCCTAAACCCATGGCTAGGAGTGGGTGGGATGACATGGTGCACCAGTGCCCACCACATGGGGTCACCCAAGGGTTGTGGGCCCACTTTGTGGCCTGGGTAGAGCCGTTTTGCACGTAAACCATGTCTGCGGGCTCCCGTGAGGTAGGTAGGCAAGGAGCACATGATTTCTTCCATGGATGGTGATGTAAGTGGTGTTTGGATGCCATGGTCAAGCAGATCCCAAAAGATGGGACCACCATGCACACGCGCCGTCAGACGATCCACTGTTTTGGCACCTCGTTCTCACGAGAACCCTATATTTCAGGGGTCTACACCACATGAACATGGGCATTGACACATGCACAACCCTAAACCCATGGCTAGGAGTGGGTGGGATGACATGGTGCACCAGTGCCCACCACATGGGGTCACCCAAGGGTTGTGGGCCCACTTTGTGGCCTGGGTAGAGCCGTTTTGCACGTAAACCATGTCTGCGGGCTCCCGTGAGGTAGGTAGGCAAGGAGCACATGATTTCTTCCATGGATGGTGATGTAAGTGGTGTTTGGATGCCATGGTCAAGCAGATCCCAAAAGATGGGACCACCATGCACACGCGCCGTCAGACGATCCACTGTTTTGCCACCTCGTTCTCACGAGAACCCTATATTTCAGGGGTCTACACCACATGAACATGGGCATTGACACATGCACAACCCTAAACCCATGGCTAGGAGTGGGTGGGATGACATGGTGCACCAGTGCCCACCACATGGGGTCACCCAAGGGTTGTGGGCCCACTTTGTGGCCTGGGTAGAGCCGTTTTGCACGTAAACCATGTCTGCGGGCTCCCGTGAGGTAGGTAGGCAAGGAGCACATGATTTCTTCCATGGATGGTGATGTAAGTGGTGTTTGGATGCCATGGTCAAGCAGATCCCAAAAGATGGGACCACCATGCACACGCGCCGTCAGACGATCCACTGTTTTGGCACCTCGTTCTCACGAGAACCCTATATTTCAGGGGTCTACACCACATGAACATGGGCATTGACACATGCACAACCCTAAACCCATGGCTAGGAGTGGGTGGGATGACATGGTGCACCAGTGCCCACCACATGGGGTCACCCAAGGGTTGTGGGCCCACTTTGTGGCCTGGGTAGAGCCGTTTTGCACGTAAACCATGTCTGCGGGCTCCCGTGAGGTAGGTAGGCAAGGAGCACATGATTTCTTCCATGGATGGTGATGTAAGTGGTGTTTGGATGCCATGGTCAAGCAGATCCCAAAAGATGGGACCACCATGCACACGCGCCGTCAGACGATCCACTGTTTTGCCACCTCGTTCTCACGAGAACCCTATATTTCAGGGGTCTACACCACATGAACATGGGCATTGACACATGCACAACCCTAAACCCATGGCTAGGAGTGGGTGGGATGACATGGTGCACCAGTGCCCACCACATGGGGTCACCCAAGGGTTGTGGGCCCACTTTGTGGCCTGGGTAGAGCCGTTTTGCACGTAAACCATGTCTGCGGGCTCCCGTGAGGTAGGTAGGCAAGGAGCACATGATTTCTTCCATGGATGGTGATGTAAGTGGTGTTTGGATGCCATGGTCAAGCAGATCCCAAAAGATGGGACCACCATGCACACGCGCCGTCAGACGATCCACTGTTTTGCCACCTCGTTCTCACGAGAACCCTATATTTCAGGGGTCTACACCACATGAACATGGGCATTGACACATGCACAACCCTAAACCCATGGCTAGGAGTGGGTGGGATGACATGGTGCACCAGTGCCCACCACATGGGGTCACCCAAGGGTTGTGGGCCCACTTTGTGGCCTGGGTAGAGCCGTTTTGCACGTAAACCATGTCTGCGGGCTCCCGTGAGGTAGGTAGGCAAGGAGCACATGATTTCTTCCATGGATGGTGATGTAAGTGGTGTTTGGATGCCATGGTCAAGCAGATCCCAAAAGATGGGACCACCATGCACACGCGCCGTCAGACGATCCACTGTTTTGCCACCTCGTTCTCACGAGAACCCTATATTTCAGGGGTCTACACCACATGAACATGGGCATTGACACATGCACAACCCTAAACCCATGGCTAGGAGTGGGTGGGATGACATGGTGCACCAGTGCCCACCACATGGGGTCACCCAAGGGTTGTGGGCCCACTTTGTGGCCTGGGTAGAGCCGTTTTGCACGTAAACCATGTCTGCGGGCTCCCGTGAGGTAGGTAGGCAAGGAGCACATGATTTCTTCCATGGATGGTGATGTAAGTGGTGTTTGGATGCCATGGTCAAGCAGATCCCAAAAGATGGGACCACCATGCACACGCGCCGTCAGACGATCCACTGTTTTGCCACCTCGTTCTCACGAGAACCCTATATTTCAGGGGTCTACACCACATGAACATGGGCATTGACACATGCACAACCCTAAACCCATGGCTAGGAGTGGGTGGGATGACATGGTGCACCAGTGCCCACCACATGGGGTCACCCAAGGGTTGTGGGCCCACTTTGTGGCCTGGGTAGAGCCGTTTTGCACGTAAACCATGTCTGCGGGCTCCCGTGAGGTAGGTAGGCAAGGAGCACATGATTTCTTCCATGGATGGTGATGTAAGTGGTGTTTGGATGCCATGGTCAAGCAGATCCCAAAAGATGGGACCACCATGCACACGCGCCGTCAGACGATCCACTGTTTTGGCACCTCGTTCTCACGAGAACCCTATATTTCAGGGGTCTACACCACATGAACATGGGCATTGACACATGCACAACCCTAAACCCATGGCTAGGAGTGGGTGGGATGACATGGTGCACCAGTGCCCACCACATGGGGTCACCCAAGGGTTGTGGGCCCACTTTGTGGCCTGGGTAGAGCCGTTTTGCACGTAAACCATGTCTGCGGGCTCCCGTGAGGTAGGTAGGCAAGGAGCACATGATTTCTTCCATGGATGGTGATGTAAGTGGTGTTTGGATGCCATGGTCAAGCAGATCCCAAAAGATGGGACCACCATGCACACGCGCCGTCAGACGATCCACTGTTTTGCCACCTCGTTCTCACGAGAACCCTATATTTCAGGGGTCTACACCACATGAACATGGGCATTGACACATGCACAACCCTAAACCCATGGCTAGGAGTGGGTGGGATGACATGGTGCACCAGTGCCCACCACATGGGGTCACCCAAGGGTTGTGGGCCCACTTTGTGGCCTGGGTAGAGCCGTTTTGCACGTAAACCATGTCTGCGGGCTCCCGTGAGGTAGGTAGGCAAGGAGCACATGATTTCTTCCATGGATGGTGATGTAAGTGGTGTTTGGATGCCATGGTCAAGCAGATCCCAAAAGATGGGACCACCATGCACACGCGCCGTCAGACGATCCACTGTTTTGCCACCTCGTTCTCACGAGAACCCTATATTTCAGGGGTCTACACCACATGAACATGGGCATTGACACATGCACAACCCTAAACCCATGGCTAGGAGTGGGTGGGATGACATGGTGCACCAGTGCCCACCACATGGGGTCACCCAAGGGTTGTGGGCCCACTTTGTGGCCTGGGTAGAGCCGTTTTGCACGTAAACCATGTCTGCGGGCTCCCGTGAGGTAGGTAGGCAAGGAGCACATGATTTCTTCCATGGATGGTGATGTAAGTGGTGTTTGGATGCCATGGTCAAGCAGATCCCAAAAGATGGGACCACCATGCACACGCGCCGTCAGACGATCCACTGTTTTGCCACCTCGTTCTCACGAGAACCCTATATTTCAGGGGTCTACACCACATGAACATGGGCATTGACACATGCACAACCCTAAACCCATGGCTAGGAGTGGGTGGGATGACATGGTGCACCAGTGCCCACCACATGGGGTCACCCAAGGGTTGTGGGCCCACTTTGTGGCCTGGGTAGAGCCGTTTTGCACGTAAACCATGTCTGCGGGCTCCCGTGAGGTAGGTAGGCAAGGAGCACATGATTTCTTCCATGGATGGTGATGTAAGTGGTGTTTGGATGCCATGGTCAAGCAGATCCCAAAAGATGGGACCACCATGCACACGCGCCGTCAGACGATCCACTGTTTTGCCACCTCGTTCTCACGAGAACCCTATATTTCAGGGGTCTACACCACATGAACATGGGCATTGACACATGCACAACCCTAAACCCATGGCTAGGAGTGGGTGGGATGACATGGTGCACCAGTGCCCACCACATGGGGTCACCCAAGGGTTGTGGGCCCACTTTGTGGCCTGGGTAGAGCCGTTTTGCACGTAAACCATGTCTGCGGGCTCCCGTGAGGTAGGTAGGCAAGGAGCACATGATTTCTTCCATGGATGGTGATGTAAGTGGTGTTTGGATGCCATGGTCAAGCAGATCCCAAAAGATGGGACCACCATGCACACGCGCCGTCAGACGATCCACTGTTTTGGCACCTCGTTCTCACGAGAACCCTATATTTCAGGGGTCTACACCACATGAACATGGGCATTGACACATGCACAACCCTAAACCCA
Source organism: Lolium multiflorum (assembly GCA_030979885.1). Taxonomy (NCBI): domain Eukaryota; kingdom Viridiplantae; phylum Streptophyta; class Magnoliopsida; order Poales; family Poaceae; genus Lolium; species Lolium multiflorum. Next base: position 211,541,572 of record CM061748.1, read on the forward strand.
TGGCTAGGAGTGGGTGGGATGACATGGTGCACCAGTGCCCACCACATGGGGTCACCCAAGGGTTGTGGGCCCACTTTGTGGCCTGGGTAGAGCCGTTTTGCACGTAAACCATGTCTGCGGGCTCCCGTGAGGTAGGTAGGCAAGGAGCACATGATTTCTTCCATGGATGGTGATGTAAGTGGTGTTTGGATGCCATGGTCAAGCAGATCCCAAAAGATGGGACCACCATGCACACGCGCCGTCAGACGATCCACTGTTTTGCCACCTCGTTCTCACGAGAACCCTATATTTCAGGGGTCTACACCACATGAACATGGGCATTGACACATGCACAACCCTAAACCCATGGCTAGGAGTGGGTGGGATGACATGGTGCACCAGTGCCCACCACATGGGGTCACCCAAGGGTTGTGGGCCCACTTTGTGGCCTGGGTAGAGCCGTTTTGCACGTAAACCATGTCTGCGGGCTCCCGTGAGGTAGGTAGGCAAGGAGCACATGATTTCTTCCATGGATGGTGATGTAAGTGGTGTTTGGATGCCATGGTCAAGCAGATCCCAAAAGATGGGACCACCATGCACACGCGCCGTCAGACGATCCACTGTTTTGCCACCTCGTTCTCACGAGAACCCTATATTTCAGGGGTCTACACCACATGAACATGGGCATTGACACATGCACAACCCTAAACCCATGGCTAGGAGTGGGTGGGATGACATGGTGCACCAGTGCCCACCACATGGGGTCACCCAAGGGTTGTGGGCCCACTTTGTGGCCTGGGTAGAGCCGTTTTGCACGTAAACCATGTCTGCGGGCTCCCGTGAGGTAGGTAGGCAAGGAGCACATGATTTCTTCCATGGATGGTGATGTAAGTGGTGTTTGGATGCCATGGTCAAGCAGATCCCAAAAGATGGGACCACCATGCACACGCGCCGTCAGACGATCCACTGTTTTGGCACCTCGTTCTCACGAGAACCCTATATTTCAGGGGTCTACACCACATGAACATGGGCATTGACACATGCACAACCCTAAACCCATGGCTAGGAGTGGGTGGGATGACATGGTGCACCAGTGCCCACCACATGGGGTCACCCAAGGGTTGTGGGCCCACTTTGTGGCCTGGGTAGAGCCGTTTTGCACGTAAACCATGTCTGCGGGCTCCCGTGAGGTAGGTAGGCAAGGAGCACATGATTTCTTCCATGGATGGTGATGTAAGTGGTGTTTGGATGCCATGGTCAAGCAGATCCCAAAAGATGGGACCACCATGCACACGCGCCGTCAGACGATCCACTGTTTTGCCACCTCATTTGAGGGGTGTACACCACATGAACAAGTGCATTCACACATGCAAATTGCAAAACTCATGGCTTGAAGTGTGTTAAATGACATGGTGCACCACTGCCGACAATATGGGGTCATCCCAGGGTTGGTCAAAAAAGTGCCAGAAACAGGCTCCAAAGGTAGGGTAAACGGCCTCATTTCTAAGCATGTTTTTTTTCGACCTTGTCTAAACGACCCAAATAAATTTCCTAGACATCTACTTGATATGTATAGACTGTTTTTGAAGATTTTATTTTTTTTAGATTTTCTCTGAAATTTTTAGGAATATTTGAATATACAGCAATCTGATTGGCTGGACTCCTTTTTTTTCCTGAACACGGGTGGGGGTTCCGAGCGGGCACGCTAGATGGACTGTTGGGCCGTGTTGCGGTCTGGCCTTGTGCCCGTTGTGCAATGCGCCGGCCTAGGCCTGCATGCGCGGGAAGCGACGACGACGGCATGCATGCGCCCCGCAGCAGTAACTCAGTTATGCATGCATCGGCACGCCGTCGCCATGAATGAGCCAGCAAGCCCCGTTTAAGTGCGGTCGATTCAGCTGATAGCAGACGCGCCGCCCCGTTTCAGTGTAAAACGACAACGACACGGGACACCCCCTCGATTAATGTGCGAAACGGCAACGGCTACATGCACGCGTCACTCGCGTCGTTTCATCGCCAAACAACAATCTTCGTCTCCCACACCACATTTTCCTAGCCTATTTATACGTCTTCATTCCTCTCCCACACACCACCCAGCTCCACTCCAGACACGACGCCCTTCATCCTTTCCTAGAACGCCAAAGCACCAGCAGAAGATGCAGTACGTCGGACCGACCTTCGTTCGGCCGCCTACCGTGCCAGAGCTGCGGTACCCGCCGGGCGTCCTCGTCGAGCGCACGCTCCGTGTGTGGGCGCAATCCAGGTGGAGGAGCCCCGTCGAGCTCGCCGACGCATTCTTCACCGCCGGCTTCGCCCACCTCCCACCAGGCTCGCCGCCGATGTTCCACCTCGAGGAGGTTCGTGACGGCGTCGCCCTCAAGTTGCTCACGGTCACCCTCACCAACCCGTGGGACGCGTACGAGCTCCTCGGCCAAGTGTTCTGGTGCGGCTGCGAGTCAATCTTCTTCACGACGTACAACATCTACACCAACTGCGAGTGCATCTTCCCCACCGAAAACCAGATGCACTGCCTCCCCTACCAGGAGTGAGGTGTTGATGACGTACGGTGGTCGAGTAGCGCGGCCAGGGTGGAAGAAACCAGATGCACTGCCTCCCCTCCCCTGCTAGTGCATCTTCTTTAGTTTTATCGTGTTTATTTAAAATGCCGTGTTTTTATATATTGTACCGTGTCGTGTCCCTGGACTTATCTATGTAACGACGGTGGTACTTGTTTACATCCTTATTTATGTAAGTGACATATTTATGTAATCTAAGTGAGTCTCTATGTGTGTTCAAACCTGTTCGTCCTCAAATGACTACTATTTCTTGTACCAAATTGTTTACAAAACCCAACAAAAAAACAAAAAAATTCTAATCCACTAAGACTGCATCCTTAGCTATTTTCAATTTTTTAAGTTTTTATTCATATATATTACAAATTTAGTGTTAAGATTCATATTGAATTATCTATTTCATATTCAATTAGAGAACTAGTGAATTGTATATAACTACACAAAAGATCTGTGTGTTGAAAAATGTACAAACATGCATTTAATAACCTAACGGAAGTGATAAAATGACTATAGATATCATTATTACTTGTGAGTGTCAATATGTATCTATCCGTCCCACTGGTTACCAGACTACCCCAGCGAGACGACTTCCCACGAGGTGTGCGGTTCGAGTCGCGGCAACTCCCATTTTTTGCTTCATTTTTTTTGATATTTAATATGTACCACCTCAACTAGCCTAATGGGCCTAATTTGGTTGGAGATGGCCCATTAGTCAAATCTAGATTGGGCTATCCGCTGCGATTATTGTTGCTGTTAAATGAGATAGTTGTTCCTGTTTTATATGTAGCCTAATGGGCCTAATTGGATGGAGTTGGCCCATTAGTCAAGTCTAGATTGGGCTGCTGTCTGCTGTGAGTGTTGTAGCTGTGAAATGAGCTATTTGTTGTTGTTGACTCAGAGATTTGTTGCAGTCAAGTATCACATAAGATAACAACTCCACCCTACTGCCAACACGCCGTCTTTATTTTAGATTACCAGAGGTTTTCCCCCATTTCCACTGGAAAATACCTTATCAATTATGTACAAATCGTCTGCAACACAACTGAGCAAAAACTGACAATACATTTCCTATAATCAAACACTTACTTTGGCAAAATCTTTGTCACTTGGTGAATTGAAGCATGAGAGTTGTGCTACTGTGTCCTACCTATCTGTTTGGTTTGTGTAATGGATTTAGATGGCGGTTGTTTTCAGTGTGTGATCACTGCTCTAAACCTGTTCCAGGCTTTTCTGGTATTTCGGAGTTGGTTGGGATGGCAGCCAATCTCCCCAGTAAACCCTGTTTTCCTTTTATTTTGTTGGTGTCTAGTTTTAATCCTGTAATACACTTGACTTATTTTTCAATGAACAGGCTAGATCAACAGGAGCAAATAGAACATGCTTACCTAGCATCCAAGAACACAACAGGGCCAAGCATGCACAACACATCAGCATATGTAGTAAGCACATCATACACATGCTTAAACACTAAGCATACTTAATTAGAAACATAGTTCACACATACTTAAATAGAAACATAGTTCACAACAGCATTAACCAAGTTTTAACACCACAAGCACGACAGAGTTTAACATAAACACACAACTAAAGAAAGAGGCATCAGGTAGGCAGGCAGGTCGGCAGGCAGGTAGGCAGGCAGGTCGGCACCATCCTCCGCATGCTCCTACTGCCGGGGGGCGTACTTCTTGAGGAACAGGCCGTAGGCGGCATGCTTGGCCCTGAGGTGTGCGGGTGTCTGCCCGCTGCCAACACCAGTGTAGGTGGCATGCTGGTACATGCCGAGGAAGTCCGTCGGCATTTCCTTGCGGCTGCACCAGGGGCACTTGAACCTCCCTGGGCCAAGAAGGTAGCGAATCTCCCCAGACCTAAGCCTGCGGAGAACATGCCTGCTCTTCTGGTCCCTATCCTCCCGGTCAGAACCGACTTCATCCGAAGGATCCTCCTGTTAGATGAAGTAAATTAGGTTAATTAGCTGCTATTGCATACAAACAATGTAATGACTATAAATAGAAAAGGAATGAAAACAATGCAAAGTAATTATTTGTATAAATGCACATTAGTTAGTAACTATACATACCATATCTAATTTAAACAAAAACTAGTGTTTGGAATGGAACAAGCGGCAATACCATCACAGAAGAAAAACACTATGTCTAGATGCTGGAGAAAGGTATACTTGATACCTGGAAAGGATCCAGAGGATCCAATCCATCAATATGCATGCTCAAATCACACCAATGAGCAGATGCTCAAAAGGTATTAGTCATCACTTCGTATAGACCAAGTGATGCTAGCAATATTTGAGGCAAACAAAAACTTGGAGTGCCCAGTTGATGAAGATATGCAAAATAGTATGAAATACAAGCATATCAAGTACAAACCAGATACACACAAAGCTTTGACAGCCACATACACCACCTAGCACCACCTAGCTATTAAACCATCAGAAACCCTTATTTTCTTCATAAAACAATCATAGTGGCATTCATATGTATGATACCCTACTGTGAGGATCTCTATTAATAAAAACCAACAGTTTATAGGTGAGCAACCAATAGCAGTACCAAGAGCTACTGAGGTCACATCAAACCTAGTAAGCCACAGCCATAGCATCAATCATCATAATATGGACAGATTCAGATTGTGATGAATATTAATCCAACAATAGTTGGCATCCATCCATTCTTCTCAAACAAATTGAATCATTACCAATACACAGTTCATCAATAAAGAATTCCAGTGAATATCCTTACACAGCAAGCAACCATAGTTCAATTAGTAACAATAAGAACACCAAATGATCAAGTTTACAGTAGCATGACTTGCACATGACGCTCTAGTGAAGGCAAAGCTCCAGTCAAGAAATCAAGAAATCAAGGCAGTGATTAATTAACAGGCAACATCTGCAAGTATTGGAGCCACATTCAACTTCTGTGTCCATACAATGTAGTAGCAGTTAATCTAAAACCTGTCTAGACATTAATTGCAAGCAGGCACAAGTGATAAGTGAATCATCCAGTGCCTAGATCCACATAATTGCTAGGAACCAGTCATAATAGCAAGCTAATCAAACTAGATAGCCTTATTTATCAGCAGATAGGGATTACAGGGAACCCAACCAAGCAAGAACCTCAGATGAACACTTGAGAAAGCTCAAATTCATCTCTGGAACTACTAGAAATATCAAAATGGCTTGGTACTACAACAAATTCACAGCATATAGATTAGCCAAATCCACGGATTTCGTACAAGCTTGCGAGCGAGCAAGGCATTCCTGCATGTCGTCGGGGTCGGCGGAGAAATTTACCTCGGACGGGTCGGCGGAGTCGGATTCGTCGAAGGTGGGCACGTCGTCGGGGCTGTTGATCTTGAGCCCCGCCGCCTTCCTCTCCTGCCTCTCGCGGTTCTTCAGATTCTTCTTCTTGCGCCGCCGCTTCTGCGCCTCTGTCTCGTGCGCACGCTTCTTGCTCGCCGGTGCAGCCACCGTCCTCTGGCCCCAAGCGGAGCTCAGATCTGGGGCAGCTCCGCCCGCCGATGAAGCGGCCAACTGGGTTTCCTCAACCGCCGCCTCCTTGCCCTTCCCCTCCTTCACCTTCCCCCTCTCCATGGACGAGCGCGAGCGAGCACGAGAGCGAGCTCTGCTGTTCTTGACCTAGGGTTTTTTGCCCGATTTGGGGATTGCTTTTGCTTTGGATAGATGTGCTGAAGAGGACAGGGGAGAAAGATATTTATATCTCGGCGGTTCCGTCGTGGCCGCGCGTGGACACGTAGGCGTATAATACATAGAGGTATGGGTCATACGGGCTTGTACGTGGGCTGATACGAACCCAGCCAAACCCGAAGTACACAGGAAATGACGATCATGCCCCCAGACCCGAATCGGTATGAACGAATCCTAACCGTCCACGTGTTTTCGCGGTTTGGCCAGTTTGTGGTGGGTGCATACGGAAGCAAAAACGAATTACAATAGGTTGCAACTTGCGAGAAAGAAAGGTGGCATTCATATATGTTGGAAAGAATGCCCGATGACTTGGTTAAAGCGACTAATTATTTATGTAAAATAAGTTAATTCTTAGTCAAAAGGAGGCAGAAACCCTCCCCCTCCCTCGTCCCTCCCCTCCCCCGCCTCGCCGCCGCTGGTGGTCGCCGCGGGGCCTAGCCCGTGCGGTTGACGACGGCGGCGAGGCCCCCCTCCTCGTGGCTGGGCTGGCGGAGGCTCAACTCCCCCGCGGCGGCATGTCTCTTCATCCCATGGCGGTGGTTCCGGCTGGCGGCGGCGCGGCTGCCGGCGGCGAGCGCAGCGGGCGGCGGTGGCGACACTAGGTCCGCTACGTGCTCGGCTAGCGTGGACTCCGGGAGGGCACATGGCAGCGCGACCGTGGGTTTCATCGTCCCGGTCGCCTCGATTTGGGCTTGGGGCAGGGCCCCAGCCCCCTTTCTCGAGCCCTTCGGCGCCTCTCCACCAGATTTGACGCCCCGGCAGCCGGGGTGGCTGCTGGCCGTCGGTCTCGTAGTGGGAGTTCACCCGGCCTCTAGATCTGGTGGCGGCACCAGCCATGGTGATTTTTGGAGGTGCTCCCTCACCGAGATCTGCATGGGGTAGATGCCGGTGAGGTTGGTGGTCACTGGTCAGGTATGGGAGCCTTTCGTCGGTGGTGATCTCGTTGCTCTGTTGCGGTGTGGCGGCGCAAGGAGTTTGGTATCCGGGGTGGCGGACTCGGTTGGTGGGAACCTTGCTGGTTGGCAAGTGCTGGCCGGTGGCCATGGTCGTGCGGACGACGTGGTCTCGGCAAGCGGTGCTCCATGGCAGCGGTACGGTCGCCATTTTGGTGGTGCTCCATGCCCTGTGCGGGAGGCGGAGAGGTCTTGCCGAGGGGAAACTCTTTCTCGGGTCTTCCCGAGACGCGACGGCGACGTCTGCGGACGTCGTCTCCTTCTTGAAGGCGTCGTTGCTGCTCTTCTCGGCTCTCCTAGGTGCTCCGGGCGAAAGCCCAAGATTCTCGGATCCGGCGGTGGTGGCGCTCTTGCGTCGCCCTCTTTTTGAAGACACCGCCTTGGAGCTCACGACGTGCGGCTCTCCGTTGTGGTTGGAAGGGGGAGGTGCGAGGCTTCTTCGGATCGCATCAGCTCTTCGTCTGGCGATCTTCGGCAAAGCTTGCAGCTTGCCCTACTCCTTTGTTGAGCTTCCTAGATGCTACATGTTGGTCTGTTTCCAGCGTTGCGGTTGCCTGGTGGTGGTCGGCCTCTGGTGGCGTCGCCTGCGACGGGAGGGCTGTCGACCGCGTGCGTGTTCGTTGGCTCGCTCTTTGGGTGAGCTCCGGCCCAGTTTCTGCCCCGAGTCTGCGTAGTCATCATAATCGCCGTGCTCGTTGTTCGCGATCCCGGCGGTAGCTTCTGTGGTAGTTTCTGTGTGAGTGTGGTGTGCATTCTTGTAAGCTGGGTTCGGCACCTTATATTGTTTTTTCTCGCCGTTGAGGGCGTTATTAATTTAACGCTGATGGCCAACTGGGGAAAGTAGTGCTGCCTGCCTCCCCGCGCGCTTTACAGTTCCGGTGCTCTAACGAAAAATTCAGTGTCGAGCTGATAATAATAATTTCATAAAGATACAGATACCGAGCGAAATGTTTCATCAGCGCACGATCTGTTCAATAAAGCACACCAGACGCTTCTCTCCGGAGTAGCATGTGGGTGGAGTGAACTAGACATGATACTGGATAGGTCAAATTCAACAGGGCTTTACTGATTTAGTCTAGTGCTAACGCGGAGGTGTTTCATCAGGCTTATCCTCTATAACGATCGAGCACTTATGTTGCTTTCAAGCTACGTACGGGTGTGTGTAATCAGTAGTAATGTATTCCGGGAGACGACAATCTTGAATCATTAGCATGATGGAGCAATGGGGCATGTTCCCTGATGGGCCATGGACACCTGTGTTCACAAGTTCTCATAGTACTAGGAAATGTTACAAGATGGTGTAATAATTATCATCAAGTTCATCGTTTGGAAGTTACTACCCAGATTAAAGAAAGGGTTTTGTAACTTCGGAATCGTTTCATTGTCCATGTACGAATTCTGAGAAGATTTACAAGAGACGCATACTATGAATGTGGATGTGACGTTTTTCGGTGACTTTTTTCTATTACAATTGATACCAAATAATTAAGGGCAATGAGCAGAGTATGGGTAGGCAGAATAATAGCATACCCCATACTCGTATAGTTAATAAGTATAAAAATTTACCCATACCCGTATCCATTGGGTATCGAATAGTTTTTTTTTTCGAAATGGGAGCCACCCGCTCCAGCCTCTGCATCAATATATGCACACTGCCGTGTTTTTATTGCAACCATCAGCAGCCGGTTGCATCCAGAAATCATATATCCCTGCTGATCCTCCGGGAGAACAAAAGCCCATAACTGAATCCAATGTACAGGTCGTCGAATAACCTACAAAAAATTAGTTCCCTTTTATTTGTTAAAAATAATATCATTTCTGCTTGTCCAAATAGCCCAACACAAAGCTGACACGCCGATACGTATCTTAGCTTTATCAATTTTAGTCACTCCATTCCATCAATTACCAAACATATTAGTAATATTGGAAGGAGACGGAATGTTGTGTATGTTAAATAATTCATTCGCCAAACAATTTTTGCAAAAGGACAAGCAAGGGAGAAATGTTTAATAGTCTCATTAGAATCACAAAAGCAACACTTTTGATACCCATTTCAATTTCTTTTGGCCAAGTTATCTTTGGTTAACTGTACTTTGTTATTAAGAAACCACATGAAGATTTAATTTTCAATATAATTTTAGGTTTCCATAAGTATTTACGTCTCTTCTCCCCTCTTCTAGCAATTCTGCAAGTAAAGTAAAAGTCTTTTGTTCCAAATTTCATCGTGTGGTTGTCAAGCACAAAGTTTCGCGTAAATAAATAAACACAAGTAAAAAATAAAAGCGAGTAAAACTAGATGAAATAAAGTAGCTAAGTAAAAAATTGTAAAGGGGTTGATTGTTTTTGGCGTTTTGGATGCAAATAAAAAAGTAAGTATTTTTATATTTTTGAATTAAAATAGTGCAGCAAATATAAAATAAGGTAAAAACAATATAAAGGTGTTTCCTATGATAAAAAATGGACCGGGGTTCATGGGTTCACTTGACTATTTTCTCTTTTAAGTTGTAGTGGATAAATAGTAATTCATCAATGAGATATGATGATGTAAAATAATAATATGAGTAAGATAAGCATTTATATGGGCATCACCTCCTAACATAGAGATGATGCAACACATTTCTCTTATACTCCACAAGAAGGGAAAACTCCATGCAATCTTTCATTAAGAATTAAAAGAGCATATCAATAAGTACGCTGACATGATGTTTGAATATCAAATATGCTACCTTGAACCAACAAGATCATCAGTACTGTCACGTGACGAACATAGCACATGCATTCACTTTATCCCTAGTGATGTAGCAAAAGAGAAGGCAAAACCATAATAGATCATGAATTTATTGTCACTATCCAATCACTAAAACCATGCTACTCCTTCTAATACACACATCACCCCACACACGCTCTTGCATAGATGTTGGATCAGAACAAATACTTAAGAATGAGATACATAATATGCATCTATCAATACATCTTACACATAATACGATCAGATCTCATAGCACAATATCATAGAATAAGGATCCACCACATAGGTATTACAAATATGGCCATAATCATGTGAGGCAGCTCATATGGCACTAAGAACTATGAAGAACATGAGAGAAATAGATCAAGTTACTGCCACAAACTTGTAGTCCAGAGCTGGACTACACTCTCTTGATCAAGGTGATGATGATGAAGACTTTGGAGAAGGTGCAAATCCCTCCGACGATGATCCTAGCAGAGTTTCCCCCTCCAATCTTCTCTGTTGCAACCTTCGTTTTCGTGTTTCTATCTTTCTGCGGCGCTCTCCTCCCGAGAACTCTTTGGAGTCATATATATAGTAATTTTTAGTTCAAAATACATCAGTGGGCGAAAGATCACACGATTTGGACGATCGATGGTCGAAAGAGTACATGTGGCACGCCCTACATGTTTGGGCGCGCCACCTGATGTCTTTTGGCCCTCAGGCCCATCCAGGTGTGCTTCCAGGTCCCATGGTGCTTATCCTGATAAAAAAATTACGCTCCAAAAATCATAGGTCAATTTAACTCCGTGTAGGTCTCTGAAAGTGAAAAAAATACATAAAACATGGTTTTCCTGTTCCGCGGAGTTATAAACCAAATAAAGGGAATGTAAAATATGGATTATCATCATATATGTTGCAAATATGTGGGAATTCAATATGATAAAGGACAAAGTTCATGTATGCATTTTGCATGCATCAGGGGGACATACACATATGCATTAGCGTGGACAAGTCTGTCACTTTGCATCAGGCCACTAGAATATGGTAGTAGGATTTTACCCCTTTTTCTGTCTACATGGACTAAAACGAATGTATGGTCTGTTTTCTTCGAGCCGTTGAAGGTGCCCTCACACCGGTAAGGCCATCTCCAACGGGGAGACCCAAATCGGTGCGCTGGGCCGTCCGTTTGCATCTGTTTGGGTGGCACGCTCCCAACGCTGCGGCCACCCATTTTGCCAACGCGGCCCTGATACGGTCTATTTCTTTGGGAAATTGGACATTGATACATCCCAAATGTATCTACTTTTCCAAGCACTTTGCTCAATGAATTACTCCGGAATCTTACCATATTTGGATAAAAACTGTTGAATCTAATGTTGTTTCTAACAAAGTCTCCTTTTTGTCTAGTTTTCACAGGAAATAAAATCGGGGAAAAATACCACGGATTTTTTTCACCAAAAGGAGGGGCCTGGAGATTTGGATCACGAGAGGGGAGCCACGAGGCCTGAACGAGGCTAGGTGGCGCGGCCCAACTTCTTGGTTGCGCCAACATTGCCCGTTCAGCCCTCGATCGTCGTCTCACCTCTCCCCTTCGCGAGGTGCCTTATATACCCTAAAAAACTAAAACCTACCCCCTACAAGAACACGATGTTTCATGAAACAGAGCGGCGCCGAGACCCGATCTTCGTTTCGGGAGCCAGATTGATCCTGCTCTCCTCCCCGGAGAGAGGGATTTCGAGGGCTTCTTCATCATCACCGCCACCAACTTCATCACCAACCCTAAGAGAGGTGGATGGGAGTTGGATGAGATTGATCATGTAATCCTCCATATGTATCGAGATTTTAGGTGTTCGTCTTGAAGATATTCTTGTATGAGTGTTGGTACACCGTTAATATGTTTAATGGTTGTTACTAGGGCCCGAGTGACATGATTTCAATACTGAACCTATATTGATTTATCATATATATGAGGTTAGTATTTATCTGCAAGGTGTATCACTTGTTATTATGTTGATCCTGCGAATCCCTAAGGTGACAGGTGGGAAAAACAAAGGTGAGATGTAGTAATTTCAAGGGTTATGTGTGTTCATGAATCTTAATGCTTTGTTCTGATCTATTTGGAAGGGTAGATCTTAATTGCTTGTAGTTCCAAGTTGGCGGTGAAATGGGCAAGTTGGACAATAGATGTTATGCAAATTCTCTTAGTTAGTACGCATAACTATATTTGGAGCACACACCTACACACAACTGAATTAGAGATGAGTGCTATGTTAGTTGGATTACATTACATGATCAATATCATCCATATATCACCCCATTGCTGCCTCATTCCTACATGTTTAGCCACTGCAAGTTTCACATTACTACTTCCGGGGAAAACTGGAAATCTGCTCCTTTATTTACTATTTGCTTTTACTGCTTTCAATCAACTGCTATAAAATCACCACTTTCTTTGTGAGTTTATTGATATACATGTGTGGTTGAGAGTGACGTCTCAATTGCTAAAGTTTTTGTTGGGTCTCGTAGCATAGAAAACAAAAAAAAATCCTACAGCAAGAATGAAAACACAAGCCAAGATCGAATCTAGTAGATGGTAGCAACGAGAAGATCATGAGACTAACCCTCGAAGATTTCCAAATCCTAACGAGATTAGATCTCGTGGTGGATGTAGTAGATCACTTGTCGCTTGCAAAAGCGCGTAGAAGATCTTGACCGCTTGCAAAAGCGCGTAGAAGAACTTGACGGTGCCACAATCGGGCAGCACCTCCGTACTCGGTCACACGTACTGTGTTGATGAAGACGACGTCCTCCTCCCCGTTCCAGCGGGCAGCGGAAGTAGTAGATCCTCCTCGGAATCCCGGCAGCACGACGGCGCGGTGGCGGTGGTGGTGGAGAACTCCGGCAGGGCTTCGCCTAAGCGTATGCGGGAGAGGTGGTGGAGGAGGAGAGGCTAGGGTTTGGGGAGAGGGGGCTATGGGCGCCGGCCTCAAGGGAGCTATGGTGGTGCGGCCAAGGTCTGTCTGCCCCCCTCCCTCTCCTCCTCATTATATAGGTGAAAATCCCCAAGTGTTGGTATCCAAGTCTTCGAATAAGACCCGAAACCAAAACCTACCAAAGGGACAAAACCTACCCAAGGGGGAATCCCACTCAAGGTGGGACTCCCACCCCTTCCTTGGGGTTGGCCGGCCACCCTAGGGGAGTCCACGGGACTCCTCCCCTTAGGGTTGGCAGGCCATGCAAGGTGGAGTCCCTCCGGGACTCCACTTTCCATGGTGATTTCTTCCGGACTTTTCTAGAACCTTCTAGAACCTGCCATAAATGCACCGGATCATTTCCAAACTTGGAATATGACTTCCTATATATGAATCTTATTCTCCGGACCATTCCGGACCTCCTCGTGATCTCCTGGATCCCATCCAAGACTCCGAACAAAACTTCGAACTCCATTCCATATTCCATATCTACTTAAACGCCATCAAACCTTAAGTGTGTCACCCTACGGTTCGTGAACTATGCAGACATGGTTGAGACTTCTCTCCGACCAATAACCAATAGTGGGACCTGGAGATCCATAATGGCTCCCACATATTCAACGATGACTTAGTGATCGATTGAACCATTTACATACGATACCGATTCCCTTTGTCACGCGATATTTTACTTGTCCGAGGTTTGATCATCGGTATCACGATACCTTGTTTAACCTCGTCTCCGACAAGTACTCTTTACTCGTACCGTGGTATGTGATCTCTTATGAACCATTCATATGCTTGCAAGCTAATCAGATGACATTCCACCGAGAGGGCCCAGAGTATATCTATCCGTCATCGGGATGGACAAATCCCATTCTTAATCCATATGCCTCAACTTATACTTTCCGAATACTTAATCCCACCTTTATAACCACCCATTTACGCAGTGGCGTTTGATGTAATCAAAGTACCCTTCCGGTATAAGTGATTTACATGACCTCATGGTCGAAGGACTAGGTAACTATGTATCGAAAGCTTATAGCAACTGAACTTAATGACGTGATCTTATGCTACGCTTAGTTGGGTGTTTGTCCATTACATCATTCATAAATGATATAACCTTGTCATTAATAACATCCAATGTTCATGATCATGAAACCTTGATCATCTATTAATCAACAAGCTAGTTATACAAGAGGCTTACTAGGGACTCCTTGTTGTTTACATAACACACATGTATCAATGTTTCGGTTAATACAATTATAGCATGGTATGTAAACATTTATCATAAACACAAAGATATATAATAACCATTTTATTATTGCCTCTTGGGCATATCTCCAACAGTCTCCCACTTGCACTAGAGTCAATAATCTAGTTTACATTTGTAAAGATATAACACCTTGGCCTTCTGGTGCTTTATCATGTTATGCTCACGGGAGAGGTTTTAGTCAACGGATCTGACACGCTCAGAAACTTATGTATTTTGCAATTCATTTGCGTCTCAACGCATCACTCATTTACTAAATGAGTCGGCATATATGCTTAGTCCTCTGGTGGAACCTTAATCCCGCGGTCTGAAATATGTCACTAATATTGTCATACACAATATAGTTTCAAAGTTCTGACACTATCGGAACTACACCAAGTTCTCAAAGAACTTTTTGACTTAACATCTTTAGTCATTTTCAAAACAATGACATACTCTGCCTTTGTTTGTAGAATCCGTCACAATATTTAGAACTCTTCTAAATCTAGAATTGTGCTACCTTTTAAACAACACTTAGCCTAATTGAGATTTGAAATTCAATTTTATATGTGACCAAACTAATATCGGTGCAACACTTTACAACGATTTGTTTGTCATTACCTCATACAAAACTATATATATATCCTTGGTTCTTCCAAAGTACTCAAGGATATTCTTACTGTAGTCCAATGATCATCACATGAATCATTCTGGTATATGCTCATAACACTTTTAGAGCACAGGACATCTGATTGTGTACATATTATTTGTGATCTATAATCACTCATGTGTTTTTACTCATTGAGTGTCATATACACTCAAGTCTTGTTAAATCTTCACATGAAAAGAACACCTTCTTTATAATTTTATATGGAACTACTTCAATATTTATTCTATGTACTTTGACTTAAACTTATTATGTGTTTCAATCTATCTTCATAGATCTTGACACTAAATATGTTTCAGTCCATATCTTTTCATTGAAGCTAATTCTCAATGAAACCTTTTAATCAATTATATAATTACAATATTTATAATCAACGATATGTCAGCTACATAAAGTATTACAAATATGTCTCAGCGCTCCCACTTAATTTCTTGCAAATGCAAGCATCTTCATCGTTTCTGATGAAATCAAAAACTCTTTGACTATTTCATCCGGTGAAGATTCCAACTCCGTAATACTCACTTCATCCAATTGAAGTTCGTATTCCTTTCTAGTATTCTACGGACTGGCAAAACTCTTGGTTGTATCTTGTATACACCTTTAATACACACTTCTGTTAAGTAATATATTTTGCCATCCTACTAACATATCTCATAAAAGAAATATGTAGTGATTACTAGAATAATCCACATAGACTATAAGAATTGCTACGGAAGATCTAATCTTATCGTAGTCAACTCTTTGAACTTTGTCGTAAACAAATTTTCGACAAGTCTAGCTTCTTCAAGGATATTTCATCCAAGTCCATCATTTTCATAGATTCATTTACTTTCAAAAAGTATTCACCTATCTTGGATTTCATGGCGCATAGCCATTTTAACGGAGTCAGGGCCCATCATAACTTCTTTGTATGTAGTTGGTTTATCATTGTTCAAAATCAATCCTTTGTCCACAAATCATTTATTTGATCACAAAGTAAACCAAACCTACAAGGTTCAATAGGTACTTCGATCTCCATGGCTAAAACACTTTGTAGTCATGGGAGCCATGATCGTCGTGGCCGCTTCCGGAACCATTTCCGATGTTGCGCTACTCTGATCATTATGCTCAGGTTCATAAACCTTATCAAGTTCTATTGTCCTCCCACTCAAATACTTCGCTAGAAAACAATTTCTTGGAAATAAGTAAGTAACATTAACAAACACTTTTGTCTTTTACTTCATAGTGGAAAGAATTCCCAATCAATTATCTGGGATAACCAACAAAGACATTCATCCGATTTTGGTTGTAAACTCATTTACTTATGCTATGCATACCAAAATTTAAGAAAGGACTATTAGGGTTCATACCCATGCCATAACTCGTATGGTGTCATTTCAACGGATCATGATGATGCTCTATTTAGTGTAAAAGCGGTAGTCTCTAAAGCATAATCCACAAAATATATAATGGCGTCATTTTATATTATCTCATCATTAATCCAACAAGGTTTGGATACATCTCTCAGATACTCCATCATCATTATGATACTCCAAGAAATGTGAGTTGTAGAACAATTTCATAACTCTCTTACACTACAAGAAAAGTTCTGATAGACAACGTCCCAAAATCGTCAACTAAGGGGCATTTTTCGTCGCCTATGGGCCTAACCCGACGATATGGGTTCTGTTGTCGAAACTGCGTCAGGCAAAGTCCAACGACGATTTTTTCGGTCCGTCGCGCTTGCGCGCC
Organism: Lolium multiflorum; assembly: GCA_030979885.1. Classification (NCBI taxonomy): domain Eukaryota; kingdom Viridiplantae; phylum Streptophyta; class Magnoliopsida; order Poales; family Poaceae; genus Lolium; species Lolium multiflorum. Next base: position 211,558,148 of record CM061748.1, read on the forward strand.
CTTCCGCCACGGAAAATCGGACCGTTGCGGAAGTGTTTTGGGAGCCCGTTGACTCTGACGTCATGCAACCGACACGTGGCAGACGCCGTTAACTGCCAGTTAACGGCGTTAACCGCTGAAACCCCGTGGTAGATGGTAGGCCCACACGAGGCCTGCCACGTCTTAAGCGGGCCAGATGACATAGTTTGACCGGTCAACTATATAGCTGGGCTGGTCCATTAGTTACGTGGGCCGGGCCTAACCTCTAAGGTTGACTGGTCAAAACTTAAATGGGCCGCCCATTTAACATGTGGGGTCCACCTTACAGAATGGGCAGCCCAAGAAGCAAGTGGGCCGGGCCAAACACAGGTGGGTCCCACTTTCCCGTTAAAGGCCCATTTAGTGTGTCCACAGATAAGTGGGGCCCAACAAGCTAGTGGGCCGGGCCAAAAACATAGGTGGGTCCCACTTTCCAGTTAAAGGGTCGGCCCATTTAGTTTGTGGGGTCCACCATATAGCAAGTGGGCTGGCCCAACAAAATAGTGGGCCGGGCCAAAAACAGTGGGTCCCACTTTCGTTAAAGGGCCGCCCATTTAGTATGTGGGGCCCACCATATAGCCAGTGGGCTGGCCCACCAAGATAGTGGGCCGGCCAAAACACAGTGGGTCCCACATTCCTGTTAATGGGCCGGCCCATTTGGTATGTGGGGTCCACCACATAGAAAGTGTGCCGCCCAACAAGATAGTGGGCGGGCCAAAAACACAGTGGGTCCCACCTTCCAATTAAAGGGCCGCCCATTTACCATGTGGGACCACCATAGCAAGCGGGCCGCCCAACAAGATAGTGGGCCGCCCAATAAGCACAGGGCCCCACTTTCTGTTAAAGGGCCGCCCAACTAGTATGTGGGGTCCACCATATAGCAAGTGGGCCGGCCCAACAAGATAGTGGGCCGGGCCAAAAACAGGTGGGTCCCACTTTCCTCTTAAAGGGCCGGCCCATTTATTATGTGGGGTCCTCCAAAAAAGCAAATGGGCTGGCCCAACTAATTAGTGGGCCGGCCAGTAGTTGGGGTCCACCATATAGCAAGTGGGCCAGCCCAATTAGTGTGTGGGGTCCACCGTAAATCAAATGGGCTGGCCCAAGAAGTAAGTGGGCCAGCCCGTTTAGTTGTTGTTTATATGCCGGCATAATATGCGCTTTAGGATTTTGCGGGCAGGCACATATGTGATTTCGCTTAATTGGGCCGTTTAAGGGATGGGAATTCGTGATTTAGATACTGAGAATATTTACGCAGCATTGATTTCTGTCGGATAGCCTCACTTACCACAAGCACCAAAGAAAAAATGCGCGAAAGAACTATAAAAACTAACTAAATATTACATCAGCTGCAAGGCATTGAAAAAAATATTACAGAACCCAGAGAAATTGAATGGTAATTAAACCTAGCAATACAATGAAGCGATCCGGCAATCTTTTAAGTTGTCCATGCAGCACCTATATCTGAAACAAAGACATTACAAGTTAAGACAACAACAATGGAAAGGCAAAGACACTACAATATTGTTTGGCAAAGAATTTGGAACTCATCATTTCGTCGTTATAACAAGATCATTGTAATGCGCACAATAAGCAAACAAAGAGTGCATGCCGCATACCAACAGCCAATATAACAGAGCATGTTAGAATGAAACAGCAGACTTACTACTGTCGAGTCCCATGCAAACCAACATGTTCAGGGAGTACAAAATTGGCATGAACAACATAGTAGCAGGCTATAAATTTTGTAACAACGACTGAGCAAGATGAAGTTATGATGGCTACATCTACAGAGCAGGGAATGTAAACCAAAAATAGAAGTTACGATGGCAAAAGCTAAAGAGGAGGGAATGTGAACCAACATGTGCCAAGTGCAATTACTTCATTTTGGCCGTGAACTAAATAATACTCCTGAACTTATAGTGAAGGGGATGCAAATCAAGATGTTTCGGGATATAAACTTGTAATGAGCAACACATGGAGGATAGTTAATGCTGGAGCTTAGGATGGACCAGATACAGAATATAGTGGGATCACCTGTGAACTTGTATAAGAGGGAATGCAAACCAATATGTTCAGCTTTCCATATGTGAGCGTCATGCCAAGTCAGAGAAACAAGTCAATAATGCAGCTTTTGAAGAACAAGATGGCACGCAAAATTATTATCTAGTAGTATGACAAGTTTATTTGTACTACAGGCTAGATAGCAGAGTGATAGCATGCCAAACTAAGTCCTTACTTTGTTAGCTTACAATGAACTAGATACAAAAAATGGCATCACCTGTAGTACAGGGAATGCAAGCCAACATGTTCATGGAGTAAAAAATTGGCACAAACAACATAGTAGCAGGCCATAATTTTTGTAACAACGACTGAGCAAGATAAAGTTATGATGGCTAGATCTACAGAGCAGGGAATGTAAACCAAATATAGAAGTTACGATGCCAAAAGCTATAGAGCAGGGAATGCGAACCAACATGTGCAATTACTTAAAATTGGCCATGAACTAAATAATAGCAGGATGTTACTATAATACCTACAGTATAATTTTTGTAACAACGACTGAGCAAGATAGAAGTTATGATGGCTACATCTACAGAGCAGGGAATGCAAACCAAAATGTTCAATCGCTTAAAGTTAGCAATGAAGTAGAAAATAGCAACGTGTTACGGTCATAGCTAGGAATGAACTAAAAGAGCTTCAGACAAACAAGCATCTGAACCCAGAACATGGCGCTAAAACAAGGGACTTACATTAGGAGAAGCACTCTGTGGGAGTCACAGCAGATCTTCCTGGGGTTGATAGATCCGGTGATGAAGTACGCTACATGTGCTACTTGGGGTTGGAGAGACGGCCATTACACTTCATGGTTACTCATCTCATCTGCAAAAACGTAACGGCGCGTCGTTAGCACAAACAGGTTCCCCCAAGATTAAACAAGAACTTGCAGGCAAGCAATAGAAAAGCGACAGTAGAAGAGTTTAGATCATGCACTGCGCCGGTGAAGCAGATCCGGTTCATGCACAGCGGTGTCGGTGAGCAAGATCCGATGCGGTGGACGACGGATCCGGCGAAGCGGCTCCGGTGGGGTGGACGATGCCGCAGCTGAAGCGACTGCGGTAGACTGCTGGATGAGCATATGGTTTCGAGGTTCGGCGGGGATGATCCGGTCCGGTTGATGACGGCGTCGATGAAGCGGCTCCGGCAGGCAGCCGGATGACGAGGATCGCGAGGGCTCGGGTAGGCCAGGGAAGTCCGGCGGGGATGTTCCGGTGCGGTGGTCGTGGAGGTGGTAGAGAGAGGGACTTGAGAAGTTCCGGTGGGTGGTCTCAGATGAGAGACTGAGGGAAATGAATTTTTTTGGGAGGGTATCCGGGGCTAGGGAGGTGGTGATCCAAAAAATGACGGCCAGACCCCCCCACCAACCGACTTTGCTGTCATCTCCACAGGGGTAGAATCGGAATTTGGAAGCGTGTGAAATTTTTGTATTTTGTGGGCGGGAAGTTTTGCCGCTATGAGATTTTGAATTTCGCTAAGGTACAAGTATAATGATAAAAAATTGTGAGACCGTACTAGTACCTCTGTTCAAGGCCGACTGTAAAATCAAATCATCATCAAGTTGAACATCGGTTACTACCATGATCATCATCGGACACAGATCTGGTGACATGCACCTGAAATTGGTGCATTCGTTGCAAAGTATAATGCTAAAAAAATTAGTGACCGTACTAGTACTTCTGTTCAAGCCCGAGTGCAACATCAAATCATCATCACGTTGAAAATTTGTTACCATGATCATGATCTATCTCTAAATTTGGCGCATCCGCTAAATCTGGCAAAGTATAATGATAAAGAAATTGTGAGACAGTAGTAGTACTTCTGTTCATGGTCGAGTGCAACATCAAATCATCATCACGTTTAAAATTTGTTACCATGATCATGATCTACCTCTGAAAATGGGCGCATCCGCTAAAACTTGCAAAGTATAATGATACAAAATTGTGAGACCGTACTAGGACTTATGTTCAAGGTCGAGTGCAACATCAAATCATCATTACATTGAAAAGTGTGTTACCATGATCATGATCTATCTCTGAATTTGGCGCATCCGCTAAATCTCGCAAAGTATAATGATAAAAAATTGTGAGAATGTACTAGTACTTATGTTCAAGGCCGAGTGCAGGATCAAATCATCATCACGTTGAAATTCGTTACAACGATCATGACATATCTCTAAAATTGGCGCATCCGCTAAATCTCGCAAAGTATAATGATAAAAAAATTGTGAGACTGTACTAGTACTTGTGTTCAAGGCCGAGTGCAGGATCAAATCATCATCACGGTGAAATTTGTTACAACGATCATGACATATCTCTTAAATTGGCGCATCCGCTAAATCTTGCATGTGGCGCATCTCAGTGCGGAGCAACAGGCCGGTGCTATCAAGGTTGAGGCGTCAGTAGCGTCATCGGGCTCTCCTTTTTTGATAGATCTTCTACATGGCGCGGCGCACCGCCCGTCGAGAAGCAGTCACATGTGATACCGAGGTGGAGACGTCGCCGGCATCCTCGAGGCGCGGCCGCCCTTCTATGAGCCAGCGTCGACTCAAGGTATGAATCCATGCGTTGTCGCGCCCCTTCTTCCGATGAAGTGGGGTGCCTTAGATTTATTGTTCTTCTCTTACGATTATTTCGAGCCGAACATGTGTGCTCTTTCTCTGAATATATTGCTTGAAAAGCTAACCAAGTTAATTAAATTCACTTCGTTCTTAATCTTGCGTGCTAATTCTGTTATTTTTGCTGACAGTGGTGCGCGCAAGGAGATTTATTTGTGGGTGTGCTGAGCTGTTAGGCCTAAGTCGAAATCCTCAGCTTAACGAGGCCTCAGCTTAACACATAAAAAAGGTGTTCAATCTCGCCCACAATGTCCTTTTCTTTCCTCTTCCTTTATTGGAACTTGTTTTGCAGACAAGGAAAGTGGCACGTGTAATGTGAGTAAAACCCTCTTAGCCAAAATCAGCTACAAGCAAGATTTTCTGTATTGTAGATGCCCCAATTGACTCTAATCCCCAATGTAGTCTTTTTTTATGTCAGTATAGACTTCTTTACATGGCATGCATTTGCCTAATGAGCAGCATTGTATTGCCATTCTAGCCAACCTGATCGATATGTCAAGCTTCATGCACGAGATGCCATGTTTAATTTACTCCCTCACTCCGATCCATATTTCTTGGTGTAAAATGAATGTGAATCGAAGGGAGTACTTTTCTTAGATACTAGTAGTACTATACCATTTCAAAAAAAAATACTAGTACTACTACATCACAAATGCATCAAAAGAGTACTACCATCACAAGACCACCACGGTTGTACTAGTAGAGTTTAATACTGAACTTCCAAAGGGAATAAGATTACACATATGAACTTTAAACAGGACCAGGAGCATGAGGGCCAGCAGCAGGGGCGTTGACTGGGAACAAGCCAGGCAAGACGTAATTCTGGAGGAAGAGGCCATATGCTGCGTGCTTGGCCTTGGTTGCAGGGCGGTGCTTCCCCGATGTACTTAGGCCTACACCCGTCGCATGCTGGATCAGGCTGCGGATGTCCTTCTGGAGGATTTTGCCACAGAATGGGCAAAATAGCTCCCCGCGCTTGCGGAAACGAATTTCACCACCCTTCAGCCGCTTCAGAACGTAGCGGCTCTTCTGGTCCCTGCGCTCCTTGTTGTCGTCCATGTCATCAGAATATTCCTGTGAATTATAAAGTACATAATAATCAGGTGCTTAATGACAGATCGAATAAATACTGCACTATCATAAGCAAACCTTAGAAACCCTAAAATTAAATGTGTAGAACAAGTAAATGGCAGAAGAAATCATACTAAATCACGAGAAAACCCTATGAACAGCAATGAACATAAGCCACAACAATTGCAAGTCCACTAAGTATGAACACATAAATTAATTATATGACAAATCAAGCCAACTACATGGCAGATTAGTCGAAATTAAACTAGAATCTGACCGTACGAACCGTAGAATCAAGTACGTCTACAAGAACAAGGTAGGAGATCAAATCAATCAAGAACCAGGTTCGTGCAAACCACGTGAACAGTAATATGACACAAAAAGGATCGGGACAGTTTCGGTAAAAGAGCAGTACCTCCTCGTCGTCACCCTCGACATCCTCCTGGAACTGAACGTTTGGGCCGAAATCGTCGAAGGGGTCGAGGTCCGCGTCCAGCACCGGGTCGAGGAAGACCTCGCCGTGGTGGCCTGCAACGCCTTGCAGATCTTCGGCGGGAGCAACGGCGTTGCTATCCACCTTCTCCTCGACGGCCAGGACGCCCGTTTCGACCGAGGTCGAAGAATCAGACAAGCAGAGGAGACGAGCGGCCTGGGTACCCGGTGAAGCCTCACCCGCCGCGACGGCCACTACCGCAGAGGCATCCTCTGCGCGAGCGGCCGCCGATTGCTCCGCCTCGTACGCAAGACCTGTCTTCATGCTGCTGCGGTTGGAAACGAGGAAGTCGATGCCTCGGAGGTGCGGTGAGTTGATGGGAGGGGAGAGGACGAGCTCGCGAGAGACGATGAGGCCGATTATTTTATAGCCTCTGACTCTCTGTATCAGAATGGCATTAGTTGTGGACGCGAGAGACGATGAGGCCGATTAGTTGTGGACGCGTGAAGTCGTGCATGTACTCGATTCTCACGTATACCAATACTTCCAAACGTCATAAGTAATTCACAATCATTCAGAATAATATGAGACCTTAACATTTTATTGTTTGTGTCAGATATTGTCCATGAAAAATAACATCCTTCAAAAAATAAATCCCCTATGCCAATCCGGTCATGCCCGTCTACTCCAACTAGCTTCCTCGAGTAATTTGTCACCTTACATTCTTAAAATGAACCAAAATTTGGCACAGGGGCATCACATGGAAAATGATGTTACCATTCTCTCTTCCCATTTTTGTTTGAATTTTTCAAAATTGTCATGCCCTAACGGAAAAAATGTATGTTCCTTCTATGAAGCATGTATCAGAATGGCATTACCAAAACCTGGGGGTGGCGGGGCACATGGTGGTGTGATGATACATCACATTTGGACCACACAACACAATTTGGACCAACCAAAAAAATTCAACCACCCTACACAAACCCTGGTCAAAACTAGTTTGACCAATATTACAAAAGTTGTACATAATTCAGAAACAGTCAGAAATATACGAAGCATTCAGGAGTCAATACTGAAGACAAAGCAATTATGCCAAAAGACGAAGGCAGAGGAGGAACAGGTCTTGCTATATTGCACAACAAAGCCAAATTCAACTTTTCATCGATTCCAAAATTCTGGCTGCAATTAGCACACCCTGGTCTCCTGATGTCGCAATAGTTGGCTGCTGGGAGCGGAGACACTCGACTTCCTTCTTCAACTTATCGCACTCTGTGCGAACTTTCAAGTACTTCGTCTCGAAATATTGCGCATGTTCAGCATGCAACTCCACTTCCTGTTGAAAACTTTCACAGTCACAGTTGCAATCACACTGACCAGCCTTGTCAGTGACCACACTCATCGGTGGCTGGGCGCGTAGTTCCTCGACTTCCTTCTTCAACTTCTTACACTCCGCGAGAACGTCTGAGTACCGTTTATCAAAAGAAGATTGCATGGAACGGGCATTCTCCTTCGATATGGCACGATTTAAAATGCACCTGCCCACGAGGTGGCGGATTTTCTTATGAAGGATGATGTTGTGGCCCTTGATCTGGTCCAGTTTCGCGGAGAATCGTGTTATCACATCCTGCATTGCAAATTCAACAGCAATGAAGTATGCAGAGTGCAGATGAGGGGGGAGAAATAAACAAATGGAGTGCCAACCTCTTCAATATGCCTGAGAGCTGCAAAGTCCTTGTCCATAGGAACCTCTTCAACGATGGAACCGCCATCCCTGGAAGAAAGACATTTAAGTAGTTGGATCTGGCAGCCAGCAAGGAGGCGATGAAACTGCGGCACGGCAATGGAAACATACACGGCCGAAGATGCACACACGCGCACTGGCTGCTCCTCTCCCGGAGACTGGGCATTCGTCTCTGATTCTGCATTCATGATACCAAACCTATGCAAGAGTTTGAGGTTTCTGTTCTGAAGGGTGGTGTTGTGGCCCTTTAATCTCATAATCCCTTCCTGCATGGAAAAATTCACCAGGAACGAATCAGGGATCCTTTTTCATTCACAGGATATGAAAATCATAAGATTAGGAAAAGCATAGGATTTTGTATACATTACAGAGGGTGTATGCGCTATTTTATGGGCTATTTGGAATGTACAAAATGAAGTCGAGTTTAATAAACCCAAATCTCATCCCTTCTTGCAGGTTATCCCTATGATTATTCACTAGATCCGTATGTTTCTTATCTCCAGCCCGAGGATCAGCAGGATATCATGGAGTCTGGGTGCAACTGACTAGAGACAGCCGCACGGGATTTTTACAGCCAGGGTGGCTGGCAGTTTCCTCATAGAATTACTTACTGATGTGTTTTTGCCTTTTTGGCACCCGCTGTTTTCTATGTTTCGTTGGTGGATCTTTGTGTCGACTCTAGCTGATCCGTGAGAAGTTGTCATAATTTGTGTATGAACTGAAGAAAGCAATAAAGCAGCCATATACATCATTTTGATGCAGAGGCTGTGATATGTCCCCCATTTCGAAAAAAGGAACAAACATAGGATATATTTCTATAAATCAAACAACTAATGTAGGAAAAAAAACCATAGGATCTAAATGCTACACAATTCTTATAGAAGTCCTACGAATTAAAGAAGCCCTCATGCAGTACGGAGATGAAGAGGAAGAAAAAAAAGCAATGGATATATATTATATAGTGCATACATTATTAATGCTCTTGAGAGCTAACAAGTGCTCATCAAACAACGGGTCCTCGATAGCTAAGTACGAAGTGGATCCTGCGGTAGAAAGCACGAGCCTGGAACCGTCGGCCCTGGAAGATGATAGCCGGTTTAGTTGGCACCGCCTGCCAGCAAGGACTCAACGAAAATCCGGCATGGCGATGGAAACATACCCAGGAGCTTCGTACCCACCAGGTTGGCGAGAAACGAGCGATTTCTCAACTTGGGTAGGAATGGCGCTGAAACCAGCCGCCATGGAAGAAAGACGGTTAAATTGTTTGATCCGCTAGCCAGCCAGAAGGCAGAGAAACTTCGGCATGGCGATGGAAACATACCGGGGAGCTTCGTACCCACCATCTTGGCGAAACACGGTCGATTTCTCGGCATCGGTAGGAAGGGCGACACTTGAACGGGCGGCCCTGGAAGAAAGACGGTCAAATAGCTGGTTCTCCCGGGTAAAAAAATAGTTGGATCTGTTTGCCTTGCTGTAATCTGCGTTCATGGGGGCAAAGAAAGCACATGGCGATAAAAACCTACCAGGACTCTTGCTGGATTACTCTGCCCTGACCCAACAAGCCCGAAGCAGACTGAGCTTGCGATGGAAGCGCAGACATGCCTGTCCGCCGGCGCCGCTGGTACACTTTCAAAGTCGGAGTTTGCAGGACTTTCAGCGGGATGGATTTCACCGCGGATTTAGTCTCAGACAACAACGCCTCCTTCCTCTTCTTACACTTCTTCATGTTCTTCTTAGACAACTTGTTGAACGATGGATGAATCGCTGGAGGAAGAAGGAAGGGACAAGCAGGTGGGGATAGAAGGGGTCGGTGTAGAGCTCTCCGGGGAGGGTTCCCCGGGGAGGAGGATGAAAACTGGAACGAACAGGACAGGGATGGGACTGGGCAATCTTGTCCGTCCATCCAAAATCAAAGGGCGGGAGCACATAAGACTTTGGGCCATTGACAGGCTGGTCCTGCCACAGGCGGACCCCAAGTTTCAGCGATTCAATGTCAGTGAAAAGATGGGCAATGTAAAAGAATCTTGTTCGGGGTCGGCCGCGGAAGCCAAATCTCTGTGTCCCAAAGTCTACTAGTAGTCTACTCCTATATAGGTATAGCTGCATAGCCATCATACCATTGCATTGATCGAGCTGTACGCCTTTACCACTCTGATTCAGGTACAAAATATTAGTGTTCTCTTGTCAAATCAAAGGCCATGTCAGTTTGACGAAATGGACGTTCTTTAACTCACAAACTACTCCAAGGACATCATTTACGGACTACTGAAGCCATGTACATAATTTCTGGATCGATTTAGTAATTTGCTACAACTGTAATATTATTTCCAATTTTCAGCAATTTATTTGAATTTTAGGATTTTACTTATAAATTTCGCTAATTGACATGTGTAGGAAAGATAGAAAACAACTAGTGTATGCATGACCAATTAATCTGACTAAATAAATCTTATAGTGGCCACTTTGCATCACTCAAACTGAGAGGGCATGTTAGATTCATATGATAGAATAATGGAGAATCGCTATGACATATGCCTCCTTGAATCCTACGGGAAAGAAATCTACATGAATTGGTAGAGCTAGGTGTGTGATGGTATCATCGGAAAGACAAAGGAAATTTCTATAGAGATTGAGAGTGCATAGCATAGTTGTCACAGATGCATATGAATTTTTCCAAGAGGTCTAACCTCTTATTAGAAATCCTATAGGGTTGTACTAGTATAAGAAAACAATACATAGAAATTTTGGAGGATTCAATTCTTCAAATCAAACAAGCTATATAGGGGGAAAATCATATCCTTTGATTCGTACAATTTGTATAGGAGTTATGTAGGATTTGACTATAGGAGTTATGTAGGATTTGACTATAGGATTTGAATATTTGTACGGTTGTGTAATATTTTTACCCAGATCAATTCACATACCACCGGTTATGTATTTTTTTGGGCTATAAAAATAGGAGGTGTGGTATATTTGATGTGTGTAGAGATAATCTCACCATCTTATAGCCACCCCTAACATTTCGAGCAAACAAAAAAAATCTATACCACTACCCACCTCTCGTCCTACACTCAATTCCTACACAACCAAACAACAAAAATTGGCTATCCTAGCCAGGTGGTTGGGGATACTCTCATCCCATAAACCTATCTCCTAAACCAAACAACCCCTAATATGGAGGGAAGGAAAACCTAGTATCTGATACTGTACAAAAACACATAAAGCAATCTGGAACCGTCCACATAGAATCAACGGGCCAGAGCAGATGCCTTCTTTGGGAAGGGTCTTGCGCGGAAGCCAAGGAATCCTCTGCGTCGACAATCTGGTGTAGCAGTAAAATAGACCATCATAGCGGAACATTGATGGAGTCACTACAATGCGTCCGAATCCGGGTATAGTCTTGTCATATCAATGGCCATGTCAGTTTCTCCAGATATAATCTATCCGTTAGCTAGTACTACTACTCTAGAGGCTGACGCCACATGCAGAAGTTGTACAGTACTACGACTACTATCGAGTATCGACTAGTCCGATCACGTCCAGGTCGCAACTACTCAAAAATGGCCGTAAAGAAAATGCAGAAGTAGGATGGGGCCACGACAAAAGACATACATCTATTTATGGACAGAGGTAGTATCATATCAGCATGCATTAGCATCTCATTTGCAACTAGTTGCACTCGCATCCTATTATCGGATATCACACTTCTGCACTTTTAAAAAATATGAAGAAAAACAAAACTGGGACACATATTATGTTGTGTATTGCTCCACAGGTCACAGATGAGTATGTAAAAAAAATTCTAGCTTGCACAAAAAAGACAAATGATATGTGAATAGTTAAGGAATATTATTCACTTTGGTCTTTTCTTTTTTCCACAGCTCACATATGGTCACCTTTTGAAACAAATGTTTAGATGTGCGAAAGATACAACATAACCCGTGACTATGATTTGAATTTACATTTTTTTACAAACTCGAAATGTGACATCCGACAATAAGATGAGGGATCAACTAGTTGCGAAATGTTTGCACTCCTGACCATGCATCTGAATCTATCTACTAGACTACTACAACAACATACAAAATGCACCAGTTTTGAACTAGAGATGTAACAGCAGTACTAACCGTTGGTTTCCAAAATCTAACGCTTGTGATTAGAGGGATTCGCGTCAAGAGATACCACAACAGCATACACTTCTTTCTAGAACCATCATGTAGCCATTATGTAGAAGAAGAAAAAAGCAGGGTCACACCAATATCACACGTCCCACTCGATAGTAAGAAAGGTTCCAAGTTATTGTTCCCATTTCTCAACTGGTCATACCTATTTCGATGGTGTAACCTACGTAGTATAAGTTATATATTAGTTGTATGGAAAGTTTGAGCAACATTTAGAACATAATTTTGTACTCCTAATTGGTCCAACATGCATGCTAAGATTGGGGTCTTCACCTTGAAACGGCGAGCGCCGAAAAGCGGGTCAAAATCGCCCAGATCCTCGAAGATATCTACAGGCGCAGCCGCTGTATGAGAGACGGAGTGGGAAACGAGTGGGGCGATGTATGAGAGACGGAGTGGGGGTGTAGTATGTACTATAGTAAGACGGCGAGACGGCGAGGTCAGAGTGATTAAGACTAGTCACAATGGGAAGTACGTAGTACGTAGTATCATACACTACTAGTTTGTGATACTACCTCCACAATGCATAGTATCATAATATGGTTCATACTTATGTCATATTTAAAGTTTTGTAGAATCTCAATGCAAATGTGTGTACATGATGTATTTGTCATGAAGTTTTCTAAGTTTTCTAGGTTTATGTGTTATAATACTACTCTCATATCTCACCTCATAATTGATGTGACACATTAGATTTTTGCCAACATGGCATGTATGATACTACTTACGAGCCTTAAAAGCACTTTTTTGTGATGTTGATCAAATTGTACTCTAAAATTGTCACTGGACAACAGGTCGGCCTATTGCAAACTTGTTTGAATGAGCTAAAATAGTTAGAAATCTAGAAAATTTGTCACTTCAATGAATTTTCATCCTATAACGTTTACTTAATTTGAAAAACGAATGGGGACGTTTGCCATAATGGGACAATCATTTCTACAAAAAAGAATAAGATGGAAAGTCTCGCAATGTTATTTATCATGACAACATTGACAATGTCACAACCGTGGGGTGATTAGGGAATCCACTCCGCTAGAAAAAACAAACTTATATAAGGCATGTGTGGCAATGCAGTTTGTCTACCTTATACACATATCTAGATGTGTAGCTATATATGGATTTTATTTTCCAACTTTAGATGATCAGTTTATAGTTCACCATTTAATTAGAATTCATAATTTTTGGGAATAAAATACTTGGAGGTACCCTGCAAGTGTGGTACCACAAACTAAGCCCAAACATGGGTCCCAATAGTACAACATAGCGCGCATAGGAAGTTTGAGCAAATTTGAAACCAACCAAATGAGGTAGAAACAAATCAGAAAAAAGTTGTGAAACATGTGCATGGAGCCATCACATGACATGTACTTACTACTAACAAGTAAAAAATATAAAACCCTATCATACATAGAGGTTTGGGGTGAAGAGTTATTATTCACACACATATAGAATAAATATGGACTGCTTTTGGCTTTCTACCCATTAATTTGAGCAAGCTTCATGCAGTGTCCACTTCAAACTTGACAACATTGGAACCATAGCTGCTTGAGTTCGCCTCGCTAGCCTCTTCCCATATGTAAGCTTAATTAATTGGTTACACTACGAAAACCACAATCAACTTCTGAATAATGCATGCATTGCCCCCCTTTTGCACATATGCAACTTTGCAAAGTAGGGATTTTTGGTTTACCACACATTAGTGTGTTGTTTTCTTTTTATTAGGACCCATGTTTGGTAGCCACATTTTTCCAAAGCCAAAGTGTGGTTAGCCAAAAAAAAAGCTAGTATGGCTAGCCACCAAATTGTGGCTTAAAATATTAAAGCCAAACTTTGTCAAAACTTTGTAAAAAAAAGTTGAGTCTATGACAAATGGACCATATATACATGCAATGAAGTGTGATAAGCCAAATTGTGGCAAAAACCAAACACATGCCAAATAAACTATATGCATGGCTGCCAAATTTTGGCTTCTTGACAAATTGTGGCTAGGAACCAAACATGCCCTTGCTGGCCAAAGGGGTCCGAATATGTGTTTTGTTTATTCGCTATCATGTGCAGTACGTGTGTGCACAATACCACAAATCAAAATTTCACGGGTAGGCCAAACATGCATGCATGGTAGGCGAATCGCCATTTCGAAGGCTAATTTGTCAAACTAGCTTACCATGAAACCATCATGTGTACTCCAATTAATTAAGTTCGGATATGAATGGTGGTCATCAACCAAACTAAAAAGAATTCAAAATTTGGGATGATATAGGGATGTGCCCTATTGTTGTGGAATCAGAAAACATTAGCCAACGAAAATGTGGGTTGCATCCAAGTATAGTAGCTCACAAAGTCGATTGCCAAGAAGTTTTTGCCTAAATTTGAAATAAAGCCAAAATGAGGTTCAAACTTATTGAAATCAGCAAGCAAGGCAATCACGAAGTCACCAATTACTACTTTTATCTAGGAAAAATAACAAACATGATGGCATGCAAATATTCTTGAGAAGCAGAATCATTCTGTAAATATATATTTTTGGAACCATGCATGTTGGACATTGATTCGCTTCTTGCCACATGGGTGAGCTAGCTTGGTTACCGCAAGAACCATGCATGGCGAACTTTCGAATCATGACCCCTTTTTTAAGAGATCAATGAAAAACTTCTTATTTTCGACTATACTTTGCCAAATACAGTTTTTTTGGTTTTCCACATAAAGTCTTTTCATTTTTATTGGCCGAATTAAGGGGGGCAAAATTAAAAGGATGTATTTGTGAAGTGGCTACCGCGTGTATTGCGCACACTACCACCTATACAATTTTCACAAGAGGGTGACATGGTTGGATGGCCATGCATTTCCATGGTTTGTTGGATTATCTCATCATGTAGTATATAATAAATTAATTTTGTAAATATTTTTCAATTCAAGTATTAACGATGGTTATATTACAACTCAAATAAATTGGGAAAATACTGGGATTCGCCTCCCTAGAATCAATCTTGCCCGTCCATTTCCTATCAACTGACTATAGGGAGTACTAGATTTAAATGGCGGTTGGAGTTAATTCCTCAACCTCATCGCAGTATTATTCCCATCTGTCCCCACTAAACAACCCCTGGCGGTTCGTTCTCCCCTGCATTTCGGCAAGTTCCAAAAAACCCCATTGTTTGCAGTTGCTCTCCCTCCCTCCCCCTCAATCCCTCCGATCAGTTCGACGTGCTTCAGCGCTGCCATGGCCGACGGCGGCCTGTTTACGCTAAAGAGGAGCGTCGTTCCCCATGGGACGACCAAGGTGAACGTGGTCTACACGAATGACCCTTCCGTTCTCGAGCACACCCTCAAGATGTACGAACAAAAGCTACTAGAGGACAGGTCCAGGTTCGTCGGCCTCGACCTAGAATACACTGCGGACCAAGTAAGTACCGCCGTCGTTCAGTTGGCCATGGACGACCACGTCCTGGTGTACCATTTCTGCAGGTATGTTCTTCACATGCCTTCCTTTATCCTTTTGTTTTTTAATATAGAAACTCTTCCTTTATCTTGGATCTGCTTTTTTATTTCGACATAGACTAGGTTCTAACTTGTATGAAAACACGAACAAACTAACTTGTATGAAAAATGTGGTCTGGAACGTAATATCCAACATACTTGTATAATTTTTTTGGATTGACCACGATATCTAGTTTCATGATTTTGGTACTCAAAATTTGCACAAATTTCATGTACTCATACTCACCGATAATCGGCATGGATGTCAAGATATTAACATATAGTAACTGAATCTTAACTTGACACTTAAATAATTAGATCATATAGTCGCAACAATAATTCATGTTATTTTGATGTGTATCACTGATGCAAAATCATTGTTTCACTGCAACAAGTATACAGTTTACTGGAAGAAAAATATGTGTACTATTTCAGCATATACGATCTTACAAGATTGATTTGTGTTAACATGCAGGAGTCCTGATAATCTGGCACTGCAAGAATTCCTTCAACATAAAGGAATTTGTTTCACAACTGTTGACATCAGGGGTGACTCTAGCAGGTTTGCTAGAGATGGCATTAAAATTCCTAAACATAATTGGATTGACATTCAGGATATGATCAATTTCAATGGTCCTGGCAATAGGACTGGCATGGGTGATTTGGCAGCCGCCATCATTGACCCATCTTACAAAGACATGAAGACCAAGTTCCCTACTAGCAGCCACGATCAATGGGAGTGCATGCCATTGCCTGAAGTAAACTTGAAAAAAATCAATGATGGGCAGCGTCAAGCACAACCAATTCCAAGGGAAGTGGTTTGCCCGGATTGCAAGGAAGCGGCTAGGTTGGCCGCTCTTCCCCCTGCCTGGCGCGACGAGAAGAAGCAGTGTGTCGGGACAACCTACTGGGAATTTGTATCTTATTGCTTTAGGCACAACATACCATTTGATCCGAAGAAAATGCCACCATGGATAAAGGACCCGTGCGAGCCTACTTCGGGGTCTCCGTGGGATGGCGGTTCACATGGTGAGCAAGCTAGGGCAACGGCTGGATGTGGTGAGCTAGCAAGGGCAGGGCCTGTATCTGGTTGGGAAGCTCCAACAAGGATTCCCGACACACGAAGTGCGAACGAGTGCAGAACTTGGACTGCCAACCCATGGGAGGCAGGTACAAGCGGCACCGGCAAGCGCATCAAGAGGGATGATGATAATTGGTGAACTAGGCTGGCGTTATATGTTTCCAAGATTGTACATAAGTTTAGAATTATGAACTGGTAGTATTGTTTAGGTGATGTAATTACTTTTGCAACAATGTGTATGAGGTTTCAGAATCACGCATCCTTATTTAAACATGTTTAAAACATGGAAATGAAAAGGTAAGCCTGCATCCTTCTTAGTCACTCCAAAATTAAGCTTTTGGGAAGGTATTTGAAATTTCCATGTTTGAAACCCAAAACGACTTCTCTTCGTGATTGACTTCATAAGACAAAGTTCAGGCTTAGGGGTAGATACATGATTTTTCTGGTTTGAATATGACTAGACCTTGTTTATCAACTTGAGTGCTTACTATATGACATAAGAAGGCTATGTGCTTTGGTTTTTCATTTTTTTTTGAATCTTGGTCAATTCCTAGGTACGGTTTGACCAAGATTTGAACAAGTTTAAAATATGAAAATAAAATGTAAGCCCGGTCTGGATCCTTCTTAGTCACTCTGAAATGAAGCTTTTGGGAGGTTTTTGAAATTTCCATGTGTTTGAAACCCAAAACCACTTCTCTTCATGCTTGACTTCGTAAGATAGATTTTAGGGTTAGGGGTAGATACGTACATGATTTTTCTAAGTATTTTTATGCCCATTTGAATCTTGGTCAAATCATAGGTTTGACCAAGATTTAAACATGTTTAAAATATGAAAATGAAAAGGTAAGCCTGCATCCTTCTTAGTCACTCCAAAATGAAGTTTTTGGGAAGGTTTTTGAAATTTCCATGATTGAAACCCAAAAACGACTTCTCTTCGTGCTTGACTTCATAAGACAAAGTTTAGGGTTAGGGGTAGATACATGATTTTTCTGGTTTGAATATGTCTAGACCTTGTTTATCAACTTGAGTGCTTATTATATGACATAAGAAGGCTATGTGCTTTGGTTTTTCATTTTTTTATACCCATTTGAATCTTGGTCAAATCCTAGGTTTGACCAAGATTTGAACAAGTTTAAAACATAAAAATAAAAGGTATAAGCTCGACCTGGATCCTTCTTAGTCACTCTAAATTGAAGCTTTTGGGGGGTTCTTGAAATTTCCATGTTTGAAACCCAAAACCACGTCTCTTCATGCTTGACTTCATAAGACAGAGTTTAGGGTTAGGGTAGATACATGATTTGTCTGGTTTGAATATGTCTTGACCTTGTTTATCAACTTGAATGCTTAATATATGACATAAGAATACTATGTGCTTTGGTTTTCATTTTTTGATTTTTTCTGAATTTTTATGCCCATTTGATCTTGGTCAAATCCTAGGTTTAACCAAGGTTTAAACAAGTTTAAAACATGAAAATGAAAAGGTAAGCCTGCATCCTTCTTAGTCACTCCAAAATGAGGCTTTTGGGAAGGTTTTTGAAATTTCCATGTTTGAAACCCAAAACGACTTCTCTTCGTGCTTGACTTCATAAGACAAAGTTTAGGGTTAGGGGTAGATACAAGATTTTTCTGGTTTGAATATCTCTAGACCTTGTTTACCAACTTGAGTGCTTACTATATATGACATAAGAAGGCTATGTGCTTTGGTTTTTCAGTTTTTTTGAATTTTTATACCCATTTGAATCTTGGTCAAATCCTAGGTACGGTTTGACCAAGATTTGAACATGTTTAAAACATGAAAATAAAAGGTAAGCATGGATCCTTCTTAGTAACTCTAAAATGAAGCTTTTGGGAGGTTTTTGAAATTTCCATGTTTGAAACCCAAAACCACTTCTCTTCATGCTTGATCGACTTCATAAGACAGAATTTAGGGTTAGTGGGTAGATACATGATTTGTCTGGTTTGAATATGTTTAGACCTTGTTTATCAACTTGAATGCTTACTATATGACATAAGAATACTATGTGCTTTAGTTTTCATTTTTTTGATTTTTTCTGATTTTTTTGCACATTTGATCTTGGTCAAATCCTAGGTTTAACCAAGATTTAAACATGTTTAAGACATGAAAATGAAAAGGTAAGCCTGCATCCTTCTTAGTCACTCCAAAATGAAGCTTTTGGGAAGGTTTTTGAAATTTCCATGTTTGAAACCCAAAACCAGTTCTCTTCATGCTTTACTTCATAAGACAGAGTTTAGGGTTAGGGGTAGATATACGTGATTTGTCTAGTTTGAATATGTCTAGACCTTGTTTTATCAACTTGAATTCTTACTATATGACATAAAAAAAACTATGTGGTTTGGTTTGATAGTTCATTGTTCATAATTCATAGTTGATCATACATACGGATCATACATACAGAATTGCGCGATCCTTATCGCGACTTCTAACCTATCTAGTCGTCGAGGAAGATGATGGTCGCGTTCTCCTCCGCATCCCGCGCCTCCTTCTCCTTCACGGCGGCGATGGCCGCCGCCTTGTCTTCTTCCTCCGCCCTCTTCTTGTCGGCATCGTCCTTGAGGGACGCGGCCAGCGCCTTCAAGAAGAGGGGGTCTTCCCCTTCCTCCGCCTCCTCCGCCTCCTCGCCGGCTGGCGGCGCGAATCCGCCGCTGGTGCTCGCCTCCCACGCCGCCTTCGACCGGCGGTTCCTCTCCCGGTCGGCGCGCCATTTGTTGAAGACGGGGCCGCTCATCGGTTTGAGCGGCGGATCCGCCTTGTACCAGAGCCCGCCCGGGGCGAACTCGCGGAGCGACGACGGCATGTACAGGGAGCCTCTGTACCTGCACGCCGCGCGCCGACTCCCGGCGGCGGACTGCTTGCACTGGAGCCGCCACGCCTCCTCGAGCGTGTCCGGCGCGCGGGATCGCTTCGATCCGCTCGCGGGCGACGCGGAACTGGTACGGCGTGAATACATGGCGAGCGGCGAAGAATCACCACCCTGCAATCAAGGCCAAGCACGCAGCATATGGCCTCTTCCTTACGTCTTTTGCCTGGTTTGTTGCCGGTCAACGCCCCTGCTGCTGGCCCTGATGCTCCTGGTCCTGTTTAAAGTTCAGCATTAAACTCTATACTATACAACTGTCGTGGTCTTGTGATGTACAGTAGTACTCTTTTGATGCATTTGTGATGTAGTAGTACTGTACTTTTTTTTGAACTGATATAGTACTATCTAAGAAAAGTACTCCCTCCGATTCACATTCTTTTTAGCACCAAGAAATATGGATCGGATCACCGGAGCGAGGGAGTAAATTACCCTTTTGTTGTGGCTTATTTTGGCTTTTGGCTTTGGCAAAAGCCAAAAAAAGCACCTAAATAGGTGCTTTTTGGGCTTTTGGATTTTGGAAGCCAAAAGAATAGAATCTTTGTTCTTGGCTTCCAAAATCCAAAAGCCCAAAAAAGCACCTATTTACGTGCTTTTTTTGGCTTTTGCCAAAGCCAAAAGCCAAAAAAAGCCACAACAAAAGGGCCATAAACATGGCATCTCGTGCATGAAGCTTGACAGATTGATCGGGTTGGCTAGAACGGCTAAACAATGCTGCTCATTAGGCAAATGCATGCCATGTACGATAGTATACATCCAGTAAAGAAGTCTATACTGACATAAAAAAGACTACATTGGGGATGAGAGTCAATTGGGGCATCTACAATACAGAAAATCTTGCTCGTAGTTGATTTTGGCTAAGAGGGTTTTGTGCCCATATTTGTATCTTGGTATAATCCTAGGTTTGACAATGATTTAAACAAGTTTAAAATATGAAAATGAAAAGGTAAGCATGGATACTTCTTAGTCACTCTAAAATGAAGCTTTTGGGAGGTTTTTGATATTTCCATGTTTGAAACCAAGAACCACTTCTCTTCATGCTTGGCTTCATAAGATAAAGTTTAGGGGTTAGGGGGTAGATACATGATTTGTTTGGTTTGAATATGTCTAGACCTTGTTTATCAGCTTGAATGCTTACTATATGACATAAGAAGACTATGTACTTTGGTTTTTCATTTTTTTTTAAATTTTATGCCCATTTGAATCTTGGTCAAATACACTAGCTATGACCAAGATGTAAACAAGTTTAAAACATGAAAATGAAAAGGTAAGCATGGATCCTTCTTAGTCACTCTAAAATGAAGCTTTTGGGGGTTCTTGAAATTTCCAAGTTTGAAACCCAAAACCACTTCTCTTCATGCTTGACTTCATAAGACAGAGTTTAGGGTTAGGGGGTAAATACATGATTTGTCTAGTTTGTTGTTTAGACCTTGTTTACCAACTACTAGTTCGATTTTGGGCTACTAATATAAAATTAAAATAAGTTGAACTAGTATTCCTCTAAAAAATCATTTTGGTATGCATTGTTTGATACTTTTCATAGCTATAGTGCATCACAAATTTATGATTTCATGCTTTGCTTTGCCAATTTCGATTTTTTCTAACCACCTTCTCTTTGATTTCAAATTTAGGTCAAACTATCGATGCCTACTATGTGTTCTACTTGAATTGGATGCAGCGTGCGCACATGTTTTGCCATTGTTCTGGGCTTCCACACATCTTTGGGGCATCCAAGTATTTAAGTTACCTTGTTTTTTTGAATTGTAATTCATACCCTTCCTCCCAATTTTTATGCACATTTGAATCTTGGTCAAATCCTAAGTTTGACCAAGATTTGAACAAGTTTAAAACATGAAAATGAAAAGGTAAGCCTGAATCCTTCTTAGTCACTCAAAAATGAGAAGCTTTTGGGAGTTTTTTGAAATTTCCATGTTTGAAACCCAAAACCACTTCTCTTCATGCTTGACTTCATAAGACAGAGTTTAGGGTTAGGGGGTAGATACATGATTTGTCTAGTTTGTTGTTTAGACCTTGTTTATCAACTTGAATGCTTACTATATGACATAATAATACTATGTGCTTCGGTTTTCATTTTTTTTGATTTTTTCTGAATTTTTATGCCCATTTGATCTTGGTCAAATCCTAGGCTTAACCAATATTTAAACAAGTTTAAAACATGAAAATGAAAAGGTAAGCCTGTATCCTTCTTAGTCACTCCAAAATGAAGCTTTTGGGAAGGTTTTTGAAATTTCCATGTTTGAAATCCAAAACGACTTCTCTTCGTGCTTGACTTCATAAGACAAAGTTTAGGGCTAGGGGTAGAAACATGATTTTTCTGGTTTGAATATGTCTAGACCTTGTTTACCAACTTGAGTGCTTACTATATGACATAAGAAGGCTATATGCTTTGGTTTTTCATTTTTTTTGAAATTTTATGCCCATTTGAATCTTGATCAAATCCTAGGTACAGTTTGACCAAGATTTGAACAATTTTAAAACATGAAAATAAAAGGTAAGCCCGACCTGGATCCTTTAGTCACTCTAAAATGAAGCTTTTGGGGGTTCTTGAAATTTCCAAGTTTGAAACCCAAAACCACTTCTCTTCATGCTTGACTACATAAGACAGAGTTTAGGGTTAGGGGTAGATACATGATTTTTCTTGTTTGAATATATCTAGACCTTGTTTATATCAACTTTAATGCTAACTATATATGACATAAGAAAACTATGTGCTTTGGTTTTTAATTTTTCTGATTTTTTTATTTTGATAGATGCACATTTGAATCTTTGTCAAATCCTAGGTTTGACCAAGATTTAAACAAGTATAAAACATGAAAATGAAAAGGGGAAGCCTGTATCCTTTCTTAGTCACTCTAAAATGAAGTTTTTGGGATGTTCTTGAAATTTTCATGTTTGAAACCCAAAACCACTTCTCTTCATGCTTGACTTCATAAGATAGAGTTTAGGGGCTAGGGGATAGATACATGATTTGCCTAGGTTTGAATATGCATGTCCAAACCTTGTTTATCAACTTGAATGCTTACTATATGACATAAGAAGACTATATGCTTTTGTTTTTCATTTTTCTGATTTTTTTAAAATTTTATGCCCATTTGAATCTTTTGGTCAAATCCTTGGTTTAATTTGACACGGATTTAAACAAGTTTAAAATATGAAAATGAAAAGGTGGTAAGCAGGCATGGATCCTTCTTATATATATTAGTCACTCTAAAATGAAGCTTTTGGGAGGTTTTTGAAATTTCCATGTTTGAAACCCAAAACCACTTCTCTTCATGTTGTTGACTTCATAAGATAGAGTTTAGGGGTTAGGGGTATAGATACATGATTTGTCTTGTTTGAATATGTGTCTAGACCTTGTTTATCAACTTTAATGCTTACTATATGACATAAGAACACTATGCGCTTTAATTTGGTTTTTAATTTTTTTAAATTTTGATGCACATTTTGAATCTTGGTCAAATCCTAGGTTTGACCGAGATTTGAACAAGTTTAAAACAAGAAAATAAAAGGTAAGCCCGCCAGACTGGATCCTTTCTTAGTCACTCTATAATGAAGCTTTTAGGGGGGTTGTTGAAAATGTAAGCATGTATCCTTCTTAGTACGTCACACCACAATGAAGCTTTTGGGAGGGTTTTTGAAATGTCCATGTTTGAAACCCAAAACGACTTCTCTTCGTGCTTGACTTCATAATTAAGACAAAGTTTAGGGTTAGGGGTATATAGATACATGATTTTTCTGGTTTGAATATGTCTAGACTTTGTTTATCAACTAGCTTGAGTGCTTACTATATGGCATATATAAGAAGCTAGGCTATGTGCTTTGGTTTTTCATTTTTTTTGAATTTTTATGCCCATTTGAATCTTGGTCAAATCCTAGGTACGTACGGTTTGACCAAGATTTGAACATGTTTAAAACATGAAAATAAAAGGTAAGCATGGATCCTTCTTAGTCACTCTAAAATGAAGCTTTTGGGAGGTTTTTGAAATTTCCATGTTTGAAACCCAAAACCACTTCTCTTCATGCTTGGCTTCGTAAGATAGAGTTTAGGGTTTGGGGTAGATACGTACATGATTTTTCTAAGTATTTTTACGCCCATTTGAATCTTCGTCAAATCCTAAGTTTGACCAAGATTTGAACAAGTTTAAAAACATGAAAATGAAAAGGGTAAGCCTGGATCCTTGTTTAGGGTTAGGGGGTAGATACATGATTTTTGTGGTTTGAATATGGCAGACCTTGTTTATCACCTTGATATATGACATAGGAAGACGGTGTGCTTTTGTTTTTCTTTTTTTTGAATTTTTATGCCCATTTGAATCTTGGTCAAGTCATAGGTTTGACCAAGATTTAAACAGGTTTAAAACATGAAAATGAAAAAGTAAGCCTGGATCCTTCTTAGTCACTCCAAAATGTACCAATTGATAAATGAGTTAACTTGGCTTCATGGAAAAAATAATGTCATGTAAATGATTTAACTTGGCTTTCGTACCCTTGAATCCATAGGAAACTTTGTATAAATGTAGTAGTATAATAATCAACCGAGTTTTTACATCAACAGGTCTGTCACTTACGTGTGGTGCCCATGCGTGAGGTCCCACACTTCAGTGAGCACAAGTCACGTGCAATAGGTACGCAAACTCCCAGCCATTTTCTTTGTCAAGAGAAGACGCATCAGGATGCGTATTGGAAGTATGTGGGTCCTTCTGGATCCTTCGGTTGTCCCTCTCACAAAAAAAACAAATCTCTCTCATTCTCGGCCTCGCTCGACTCGCTCGCTCGCTCGCTCCTGCTCACTGACAAACCCTGCACAAAAGTCAACATCATCACCCGAAAAAGGGGAGACACCATAATTCTCTCCCTTCTTCTCTCCTTCCGAGTGATCCCTTCTTCCTCCGAGTTTCACTCGACGGGCAAACACACATGTGCTGCATAGTAATAATAAAAAAGTAGAAAAATCGACCTACGAATCTATGATTAAATAGGTTAAACTAGGGTTTTGCCCACTACTACAGATCAAGTTCAAAAATATCCAACTACTAGTTCGATTTTGGGCTACTAATATAAAATTAAAATAAGTTGAACTAGTATTCCTCTAAAAAATCATTTTGGTATGCATTGTTTGATACTTTTCATAGCTATAGTGCATCACAAATTTATGATTTCATGCTTTGCTTTGCCAATTTCGATTTTTTCTAACCACCTTCTCTTTGATTTCAAATTTAGGTCAAACTATCGATGCCTACTATGTGTTCTACTTGAATTGGATGCAGCGTGCGCACATGTTTTGCCATTGTTCTGGGCTTCCACACATCTTTGGGGCATCCAAGTATTTAAGTTACCTTGTTTTTTTGAATTGTAATTCATACCCTTCCTCCCAATTTTTATGCACATTTGAATCTTGGTCAAATCCTAAGTTTGACCAAGATTTGAACAAGTTTAAAACATGAAAATGAAAAGGTAAGCCTGAATCCTTCTTAGTCACTCAAAAATGAGAAGCTTTTGGGAGTTTTTTGAAATTTCCATGTTTGAAACCCAAAACCACTTCTCTTCATGCTTGACTTCATAAGACAGAGTTTAGGGTTAGGGGGTAGATACATGATTTGTCTAGTTTGTTGTTTAGACCTTGTTTATCAACTTGAATGCTTACTATATGACATAATAATACTATGTGCTTTGGTTTTCATTTTTTTTGATTTTTTCTGAATTTTTATGCCCATTTGATCTTGGTCAAATCCTAGGCTTAACCAATATTTAAACAAGTTTAAAACATGAAAATGAAAAGGTAAGCCTGTATCCTTCTTAGTCACTCCAAAATGAAGCTTTTGGGAAGGTTTTTGAAATTTCCATGTTTGAAATCCAAAACGACTTCTCTTCGTGCTTGACTTCATAAGACAAAGTTTAGGGCTAGGGGTAGAAACATGATTTTTCTGGTTTGAATATGTCTAGACCTTGTTTACCAACTTGAGTGCTTACTATATGACATAAGAAGGCTATATGCTTTGGTTTTTCATTTTTTTGAAATTTTATGCCCATTTGAATCTTGATCAAATCCTAGGTACAGTTTGACCAAGATTTGAACAATTTTAAAACATGAAAATAAAAGGTAAGCCCGACCTGGATCCTTTAGTCACTCTAAAATGAAGCTTTTGGGGGTTCTTGAAATTTCCAAGTTTGAAACCCAAAACCACTTCTCTTCATGCTTGACTACATAAGACAGAGTTTAGGGTTAGGGGTAGATACATGATTTTTCTTGTTTGAATATATCTAGACCTTGTTTATATCAACTTTAATGCTAACTATATATGACATAAGAAAACTATGTGCTTTGGTTTTTAATTTTTCTGATTTTTTTATTTTGATAGATGCACATTTGAATCTTTGTCAAATCCTAGGTTTGACCAAGATTTAAACAAGTATAAAACATGAAAATGAAAAGGGAAGCCTGTATCCTTTCTTAGTCACTCTAAAATGAAGTTTTTGGGATGTTCTTGAAATTTTCATGTTTGAAACCCAAAACCACTTCTCTTCATGCTTGACTTCATAAGATAGAGTTTAGGGGCTAGGGGATAGATACATGATTTGCCTAGGTTTGAATATGCATGTCCAAACCTTGTTTATCAACTTGAATGCTTACTATATGACATAAGAAGACTATATGCTTTTGTTTTTCATTTTTCTGATTTTTTTTAAAATTTTATGCCCATTTGAATCTTTTGGTCAAATCCTTGGTTTAATTTGACACGGATTTAAACAAGTTTAAAATATGAAAATGAAAAGGTGGTAAGCAGGCATGGATCCTTCTTATATATATTAGTCACTCTAAAATGAAGCTTTTGGGAGGTTTTTGAAATTTCCATGTTTGAAACCCAAAACCACTTCTCTTCATGTTGTTGACTTCATAAGATAGAGTTTAGGGGTTAGGGGTATAGATACATGATTTGTCTTGTTTGAATATGTGTCTAGACCTTGTTTATCAACTTTAATGCTTACTATATGACATAAGAACACTATGCGCTTTAATTTGGTTTTTAATTTTTTTAAATTTTGATGCACATTTTGAATCTTGGTCAAATCCTAGGTTTGACCGAGATTTGAACAAGTTTAAAACAAGAAAATAAAAGGTAAGCCCGCCAGACTGGATCCTTTCTTAGTCACTCTATAATGAAGCTTTTAGGGGGGTTGTTGAAAATGTAAGCATGTATCCTTCTTAGTACGTCACACCACAATGAAGCTTTTGGGAGGGTTTTTGAAATGTCCATGTTTGAAACCCAAAACGACTTCTCTTCGTGCTTGACTTCATAATTAAGACAAAGTTTAGGGTTAGGGGTATATAGATACATGATTTTTCTGGTTTGAATATGTCTAGACTTTGTTTATCAACTAGCTTGAGTGCTTACTATATGGCATATATAAGAAGCTAGGCTATGTGCTTTGGTTTTTCATTTTTTTTGAATTTTTATGCCCATTTGAATCTTGGTCAAATCCTAGGTACGTACGGTTTGACCAAGATTTGAACATGTTTAAAACATGAAAATAAAAGGTAAGCATGGATCCTTCTTAGTCACTCTAAAATGAAGCTTTTGGGAGGTTTTTGAAATTTCCATGTTTGAAACCCAAAACCACTTCTCTTCATGCTTGGCTTCGTAAGATAGAGTTTAGGGTTTGGGGTAGATACGTACATGATTTTTCTAAGTATTTTTACGCCCATTTGAATCTTCGTCAAATCCTAAGTTTGACCAAGATTTGAACAAGTTTAAAAACATGAAAATGAAAAGGGTAAGCCTGGATCCTTGTTTAGGGTTAGGGGGTAGATACATGATTTTTGTGGTTTGAATATGGCAGACCTTGTTTATCACCTTGATATATGACATAGGAAGACGGTGTGCTTTTGTTTTTCTTTTTTTTGAATTTTTATGCCCATTTGAATCTTGGTCAAGTCATAGGTTTGACCAAGATTTAAACATGTTTAAAACATGAAAATGAAAAAGTAAGCCTGGATCCTTCTTAGTCACTCCAAAATGTACCAATTGATAAATGAGTTAACTTGGCTTCATGGAAAAAATAATGTCATGTAAATGATTTAACTTGGCTTTCGTACCCTTGAATCCATAGGAAACTTTGTATAAATGTAGTAGTATAATAATCAACCGAGTTTTTACATCAACAGGTCTGTCACTTACGTGTGGTGCCCATGCGTGAGGTCCCACACTTCAGTGAGCACAAGTCACGTGCAATAGGTACGCAAACTCCCAGCCATTTTCTTTGTCAAGAGAAGACGCATCAGGATGCGTATTGGAAGTATGTGGGTCCTTCTGGATCCTTCGGTTGTCCCTCTCACAAAAAAAACAAATCTCTCTCATTCTCGGCCTCGCTCGACTCGCTCGCTCGCTCGCTCGCTCCTGCTCACTGACAAACCCTGCACAAAAGTCAACATCATCACCCGAAAAAGGGGAGACACCATAATTCTCTCCCTTCTTCTCTCCTTCCGAGTGATCCCTTCTTCCTCCGAGTTTCACTCGACGGGCAAACACACATGTGCTGCATAGTAATAATAAAAAAGTAGAAAAATCGACCTACGAATCTATGATTAAATAGGTTAAACTAGGGTTTTGCCCACTACTACAGATCAAGTTCAAAAATATCCAACTACTAGTTCGATTTTGGGCTACTAATATAAAATTAAAATAAGTTGAACTAGTATTCCTCTAAAAAATCATTTTGGTATGCATTGTTTGATACTTTTCATAGCTATAGTGCATCACAAATTTATGATTTCATGCTTTGCTTTGCCAATTTCGATTTTTTCTAACCACCTTCTCTTTGATTTCAAATTTAGGTCAAACTATCGATGCCTACTATGTGTTCTACTTGAATTGGATGCAGCGTGCGCACATGTTTTGCCATTGTTCTGGGCTTCCACACATCTTTGGGGCATCCAAGTATTTAAGTTACCTTGTTTTTTTGAATTGTAATTCATACCCTTCCTCCCAATTTTTATGCACATTTGAATCTTGGTCAAATCCTAAGTTTGACCAAGATTTGAACAAGTTTAAAACATGAAAATGAAAAGGTAAGCCTGAATCCTTCTTAGTCACTCAAAAATGAGAAGCTTTTGGGAGTTTTTTGAAATTTCCATGTTTGAAACCCAAAACCACTTCTCTTCATGCTTGACTTCATAAGACAGAGTTTAGGGTTAGGGGGTAGATACATGATTTGTCTAGTTTGTTGTTTAGACCTTGTTTATCAACTTGAATGCTTACTATATGACATAATAATACTATGTGCTTGGGTTTCATTTTTTTGATTTTTTCTGAATTTTTATGCCCATTTGATCTTGGTCAAATCCTAGGCTTAACCAATATTTAAACAAGTTTAAAACATGAAAATGAAAAGGTAAGCCTGTATCCTTCTTAGTCACTCCAAAATGAAGCTTTTGGGAAGGTTTTTGAAATTTCCATGTTTGAAATCCAAAACGACTTCTCTTCGTGCTTGACTTCATAAGACAAAGTTTAGGGCTAGGGGTAGAAACATGATTTTTCTGGTTTGAATATGTCTAGACCTTGTTTACCAACTTGAGTGCTTACTATATGACATAAGAAGGCTATATGCTTTGGTTTTTCATTTTTTTTTGAAATTTTATGCCCATTTGAATCTTGATCAAATCCTAGGTACAGTTTGACCAAGATTTGAACAATTTTAAAACATGAAAATAAAAGGTAAGCCCGACCTGGATCCTTTAGTCACTCTAAAATGAAGCTTTTGGGGGTTCTTGAAATTTCCAAGTTTGAAACCCAAAACCACTTCTCTTCATGCTTGACTACATAAGACAGAGTTTAGGGTTAGGGGTAGATACATGATTTTTCTTGTTTGAATATATCTAGACCTTGTTTATATCAACTTTAATGCTAACTATATGACATAAGAAAACTATGTGCTTTGGTTTTTAATTTTTCTGATTTTTTTATTTTGATAGATGCACATTTGAATCTTTGTCAAATCCTAGGTTTGACCAAGATTTAAACAAGTATAAAACATGAAAATGAAAAGGGGAAGCCTGTATCCTTTCTTAGTCACTCTAAAATGAAGTTTTTGGGATGTTCTTGAAATTTTCATGTTTGAAACCCAAAACCACTTCTCTTCATGCTTGACTTCATAAGATAGAGTTTAGGGGCTAGGGGATAGATACATGATTTGCCTAGGTTTGAATATGCATGTCCAAACCTTGTTTATCAACTTGAATGCTTACTATATGACATAAGAAGACTATATGCTTTTGTTTTTCATTTTTCTGATTTTTTTTAAATTTTATGCCCATTTGAATCTTTTGGTCAAATCCTTGGTTTAATTTGACACGGATTTAAACAAGTTTAAAATATGAAAATGAAAAGGTGGTAAGCAGGCATGGATCCTTCTTATATATATTAGTCACTCTAAAATGAAGCTTTTGGGAGGTTTTTGAAATTTCCATGTTTGAAACCCAAAACCACTTCTCTTCATGTTGTTGACTTCATAAGATAGAGTTTAGGGGTTAGGGGTATAGATACATGATTTGTCTTGTTTGAATATGTGTCTAGACCTTGTTTATCAACTTTAATGCTTACTATATGACATAAGAACACTATGCGCTTTAATTTGGTTTTTAATTTTTTTAAATTTTGATGCACATTTTGAATCTTGGTCAAATCCTAGGTTTGACCGAGATTTGAACAAGTTTAAAACAAGAAAATAAAAGGTAAGCCCGCCAGACTGGATCCTTTCTTAGTCACTCTATAATGAAGCTTTTAGGGGGGTTGTTGAAAATGTAAGCATGTATCCTTCTTAGTACGTCACACCACAATGAAGCTTTTGGGAGGGTTTTTGAAATGTCCATGTTTGAAACCCAAAACGACTTCTCTTCGTGCTTGACTTCATAATTAAGACAAAGTTTAGGGTTAGGGGTATATAGATACATGATTTTTCTGGTTTGAATATGTCTAGACTTTGTTTATCAACTAGCTTGAGTGCTTACTATATGGCATATATAAGAAGCTAGGCTATGTGCTTTGGTTTTTCATTTTTTTTGAATTTTTATGCCCATTTGAATCTTGGTCAAATCCTAGGTACGTACGGTTTGACCAAGATTTGAACATGTTTAAAACATGAAAATAAAAGGTAAGCATGGATCCTTCTTAGTCACTCTAAAATGAAGCTTTTGGGAGGTTTTTGAAATTTCCATGTTTGAAACCCAAAACCACTTCTCTTCATGCTTGGCTTCGTAAGATAGAGTTTAGGGTTTGGGGTAGATACGTACATGATTTTTCTAAGTATTTTTACGCCCATTTGAATCTTCGTCAAATCCTAAGTTTGACCAAGATTTGAACAAGTTTAAAAACATGAAAATGAAAAGGGTAAGCCTGGATCCTTGTTTAGGGTTAGGGGGTAGATACATGATTTTTGTGGTTTGAATATGGCAGACCTTGTTTATCACCTTGATATATGACATAGGAAGACGGTGTGCTTTTGTTTTTCTTTTTTTTGAATTTTTATGCCCATTTGAATCTTGGTCAAGTCATAGGTTTGACCAAGATTTAAACATGTTTAAAACATGAAAATGAAAAAGTAAGCCTGGATCCTTCTTAGTCACTCCAAAATGTACCAATTGATAAATGAGTTAACTTGGCTTCATGGAAAAAATAATGTCATGTAAATGATTTAACTTGGCTTTCGTACCCTTGAATCCATAGGAAACTTTGTATAAATGTAGTAGTATAATAATCAACCGAGTTTTTACATCAACAGGTCTGTCACTTACGTGTGGTGCCCATGCGTGAGGTCCCACACTTCAGTGAGCACAAGTCACGTGCAATAGGTACGCAAACTCCCAGCCATTTTCTTTGTCAAGAGAAGACGCATCAGGATGCGTATTGGAAGTATGTGGGTCCTTCTGGATCCTTCGGTTGTCCCTCTCACAAAAAAAACAAATCTCTCTCATTCTCGGCCTCGCTCGTCTCGCTCGCTCGCTCCTGCTCACTGACAAACCCTGCACAAAAGTCAACATCATCACCCGAAAAAGGGGAGACACCATAATTCTCTCCCTTCTTCTCTCCTTCCGAGTGATCCCTTCTTCCTCCGAGTTTCACTCGACGGGCAAACACACATGTGCTGCATAGTAATAATAAAAAAGTAGAAAAATCGACCTACGAATCTATGATTAAATAGGTTAAACTAGGGTTTTGCCCACTACTACAGATCAAGTTCAGAAATATCCAACTACTAGTTCGATTTTGGGCTACTAATATAAAATTAAAATAAGTTGAACTAGTATTCCTCTAAAAAATCATTTTGGTATGCATTGTTTGATACTTTTCATAGCTATAGTGCATCACAAATTTATGATTTCATGCTTTGCTTTGCCAATTTCGATTTTTTCTAACCACCTTCTCTTTGATTTCAAATTTAGGTCAAACTATCGATGCCTACTATGTGTTCTACTTGAATTGGATGCAGCGTGCGCACATGTTTTGCCATTGTTCTGGGCTTCCACACATCTTTGGGGCATCCAAGTATTTAAGTTACCTTGTTTTTTTGAATTGTAATTCATACCCTTCCTCCCAATTTTTATGCCCATTTGAATCTTGGTCAAATCCTAAGTTTGACCAAGATTTGAACAAGTTTAAAACATGAAAATGAAAAGGTAAGCCTGAATCCTTCTTAGTCACTCAAAAATGAGAAGCTTTTGGGAGTTTTTTGAAATTTCCATGTTTGAAACCCAAAACCACTTCTCTTCATGCTTGACTTCATAAGACAGAGTTTAGGGTTAGGGGGTAGATACATGATTTGTCTAGTTTGTTGTTTAGACCTTGTTTATCAACTTGAATGCTTACTATATGACATAATAATACTATGTGCTTCGGTTTTCATTTTTTTTGATTTTTTCTGAATTTTTATGCCCATTTGATCTTGGTCAAATCCTAGGCTTAACCAATATTTAAACAAGTTTAAAACATGAAAATGAAAAGGTAAGCCTGTATCCTTCTTAGTCACTCCAAAATGAAGCTTTTGGGAAGGTTTTTGAAATTTCCATGTTTGAAATCCAAAACGACTTCTCTTCGTGCTTGACTTCATAAGACAAAGTTCAGGGCTAGGGGTAGAAACATGATTTTTCTGGTTTGAATATGTCTAGACCTTGTTTACCAACTTGAGTGCTTACTATATGACATAAGAAGGCTATATGCTTTGGTTTTTCATTTTTTTTGAAATTTTATGCCCATTTGAATCTTGATCAAATCCTAGGTACAGTTTGACCAAGATTTGAACAATTTTAAAACATGAAAATAAAAGGTAAGCCCGACCTGGATCCTTTAGTCACTCTAAAATGAAGCTTTTGGGGGGTTCTTGAAATTTCCAAGTTTGAAACCCAAAACCACTTCTCTTCATGCTTGACTACATAAGACAGAGTTTAGGGTTAGGGGTAGATACATGATTTTTCTTGTTTGAATATATCTAGACCTTGTTTATATCAACTTTAATGCTAACTATATATGACATAAGAAAACTATGTGCTTTGGTTTTTAATTTTTCTGATTTTTTTATTTTGATAGATGCACATTTGAATCTTTGTCAAATCCTAGGTTTGACCAAGATTTAAACAAGTATAAAACATGAAAATGAAAAGGGGAAGCCTGTATCCTTTCTTAGTCACTCTAAAATGAAGTTTTTGGGATGTTCTTGAAATTTTCATGTTTGAAACCCAAAACCACTTCTCTTCATGCTTGACTTCATAAGATAGAGTTTAGGGGCTAGGGGATAGATACATGATTTGCCTAGGTTTGAATATGCATGTCCAAACCTTGTTTATCAACTTGAATGCTTACTATATGACATAAGAAGACTATATGCTTTTGTTTTTCATTTTTCTGATTTTTTTAAAATTTTATGCCCATTTGAATCTTTTGGTCAAATCCTTGGTTTAATTTGACACGGATTTAAACAAGTTTAAAATATGAAAATGAAAAGGTGGTAAGCAGGCATGGATCCTTCTTATATATATTAGTCACTCTAAAATGAAGCTTTTGGGAGGTTTTTGAAATTTCCATGTTTGAAACCCAAAACCACTTCTCTTCATGTTGTTGACTTCATAAGATAGAGTTTAGGGGTTAGGGGTATAGATACATGATTTGTCTTGTTTGAATATGTGTCTAGACCTTGTTTATCAACTTTAATGCTTACTATATGACATAAGAACACTATGCGCTTTAATTTGGTTTTTAATTTTTTTAAATTTTGATGCACATTTTGAATCTTGGTCAAATCCTAGGTTTGACCGAGATTTGAACAAGTTTAAAACAAGAAAATAAAAGGTAAGCCCGCCAGACTGGATCCTTCTTAGTCACTCTATAATGAAGCTTTTAGGGGGGTTGTTGAAAATGTAAGCATGTATCCTTCTTAGTACGTCACACCACAATGAAGCTTTTGGGAGGGTTTTTGAAATGTCCATGTTTGAAACCCAAAACGACTTCTCTTCGTGCTTGACTTCATAATTAAGACAAAGTTTAGGGTTAGGGGTATATAGATACATGATTTTTCTGGTTTGAATATGTCTAGACTTTGTTTATCAACTAGCTTGAGTGCTTACTATATGGCATATAT
This sequence comes from Lolium multiflorum, assembly GCA_030979885.1. NCBI lineage: Eukaryota > Viridiplantae > Streptophyta > Magnoliopsida > Poales > Poaceae > Lolium > Lolium multiflorum. Next base: position 211,592,344 of record CM061748.1, read on the forward strand.
AAGAAGCTAGGCTATGTGCTTTGGTTTTTCATTTTTTTTGAATTTTTATGCCCATTTGAATCTTGGTCAAATCCTAGGTACGTACGGTTTGACCAAGATTTGAACATGTTTAAAACATGAAAATAAAAGGTAAGCATGGATCCTTCTTAGTCACTCTAAAATGAAGCTTTTGGGAGGTTTTTGAAATTTCCATGTTTGAAACCCAAAACCACTTCTCTTCATGCTTGGCTTCGTAAGATAGAGTTTAGGGTTTGGGGTAGATACGTACATGATTTTTCTAAGTATTTTTACGCCCATTTGAATCTTCGTCAAATCCTAAGTTTGACCAAGATTTGAACAAGTTTAAAAACATGAAAATGAAAAGGGTAAGCCTGGATCCTTGTTTAGGGTTAGGGGGTAGATACATGATTTTTGTGGTTTGAATATGGCAGACCTTGTTTATCACCTTGATATATGACATAGGAAGACGGTGTGCTTTTGTTTTTCTTTTTTTTGAATTTTTATGCCCATTTGAATCTTGGTCAAGTCATAGGTTTGACCAAGATTTAAACATGTTTAAAACATGAAAATGAAAAAGTAAGCCTGGATCCTTCTTAGTCACTCCAAAATGTACCAATTGATAAATGAGTTAACTTGGCTTCATGGAAAAAATAATGTCATGTAAATGATTTAACTTGGCTTTCGTACCCTTGAATCCATAGGAAACTTTGTATAAATGTAGTAGTATAATAATCAACCGAGTTTTTACATCAACAGGTCTGTCACTTACGTGTGGTGCCCATGCGTGAGGTCCCACACTTCAGTGAGCACAAGTCACGTGCAATAGGTACGCAAACTCCCAGCCATTTTCTTTGTCAAGAGAAGACGCATCAGGATGCGTATTGGAAGTATGTGGGTCCTTCTGGATCCTTCGGTTGTCCCTCTCACAAAAAAACAAATCTCTCTCATTCTCGGCCTCGCTCGACTCGCTCGCTCGCTCCTGCTCACTGACAAACCCTGCACAAAAGTCAACATCATCACCCGAAAAAGGGGAGACACCATAATTCTCTCCCTTCTTCTCTCCTTCCGAGTGATCCCTTCTTCCTCCGAGTTTCACTCGACGGGCAAACACACATGTGTTGCATAGTAATAATAAAAAAGTAGAAAAATCGACCTACGAATCTATGATTAAATAGGTTAAACTAGGGTTTTGCCCACTACTACAGATCAAGTTCAAAAATATCCAACTACTAGTTCGATTTTGGGCTACTAATATAAAATTAAAATAAGTTGAACTAGTATTCCTCTAAAAAATCATTTTGGTATGCATTGTTTGATACTTTTCATAGCTATAGTGCATCACAAATTTATGATTTCATGCTTTGCTTTGCCAATTTCGATTTTTTCTAACCACCTTCTCTTTGATTTCAAATTTAGGTCAAACTATCGATGCCTACTATGTGTTCTACTTGAATTGGATGCAGCGTGCGCACATGTTTTGCCATTGTTCTGGGCTTCCACACATCTTTGGGGCATCCAAGTATTTAAGTTACCTTGTTTTTTTGAATTGTAATTCATACCCTTCCTCCCAATTTTTATGCACATTTGAATCTTGGTCAAATCCTAAGTTTGACCAAGATTTGAACAAGTTTAAAACATGAAAATGAAAAGGTAAGCCTGAATCCTTCTTAGTCACTCAAAAATGAGAAGCTTTTGGGAGTTTTTTGAAATTTCCATGTTTGAAACCCAAAACCACTTCTCTTCATGCTTGACTTCATAAGACAGAGTTTAGGGTTAGGGGGTAGATACATGATTTGTCTAGTTTGTTGTTTAGACCTTGTTTATCAACTTGAATGCTTACTATATGACATAATAATACTATGTGCTTTGGTTTTCATTTTTTTGATTTTTTCTGAATTTTTATGCCCATTTGATCTTGGTCAAATCCTAGGCTTAACCAATATTTAAACAAGTTTAAAACATGAAAATGAAAAGGTAAGCCTGTATCCTTCTTAGTCACTCCAAAATGAAGCTTTTGGGAAGGTTTTTGAAATTTCCATGTTTGAAATCCAAAACGACTTCTCTTCGTGCTTGACTTCATAAGACAAAGTTTAGGGCTAGGGGTAGAAACATGATTTTTCTGGTTTGAATATGTCTAGACCTTGTTTACCAACTTGAGTGCTTACTATATGACATAAGAAGGCTATATGCTTTGGTTTTTCATTTTTTTGAAATTTTATGCCCATTTGAATCTTGATCAAATCCTAGGTACAGTTTGACCAAGATTTGAACAATTTTAAAACATGAAAATAAAAGGTAAGCCCGACCTGGATCCTTTAGTCACTCTAAAATGAAGCTTTTGGGGGTTCTTGAAATTTCCAAGTTTGAAACCCAAAACCACTTCTCTTCATGCTTGACTACATAAGATAGAGTTTAGGGTTAGGGGTAGATACATGATTTTTCTTGTTTGAATATATCTAGACCTTGTTTATATCAACTTTAATGCTAACTATATATGACATAAGAAAACTATGTGCTTTGGTTTTTAATTTTTCTGATTTTTTTATTTTGATAGATGCACATTTGAATCTTTGTCAAATCCTAGGTTTGACCAAGATTTAAACAAGTATAAAACATGAAAATGAAAAGGGGAAGCCTGTATCCTTTCTTAGTCACTCTAAAATGAAGTTTTTGGGATGTTCTTGAAATTTTCATGTTTGAAACCCAAAACCACTTCTCTTCATGCTTGACTTCATAAGATAGAGTTTAGGGGCTAGGGGATAGATACATGATTTGCCTAGGTTTGAATATGCATGTCCAAACCTTGTTTATCAACTTGAATGCTTACTATATGACATAAGAAGACTATATGCTTTTGTTTTTCATTTTTCTGATTTTTTTAAAATTTTATGCCCATTTGAATCTTTTGGTCAAATCCTTGGTTTAATTTGACACGGATTTAAACAAGTTTAAAATATGAAAATGAAAAGGTGGTAAGCAGGCATGGATCCTTCTTATATATATTAGTCACTCTAAAATGAAGCTTTTGGGAGGTTTTTGAAATTTCCATGTTTGAAACCCAAAACCACTTCTCTTCATGTTGTTGACTTCATAAGATAGAGTTTAGGGGTTAGGGGTATAGATACATGATTTGTCTTGTTTGAATATGTGTCTAGACCTTGTTTATCAACTTTAATGCTTACTATATGACATAAGAACACTATGCGCTTTAATTTGGTTTTTAATTTTTTTAAATTTTGATGCACATTTTGAATCTTGGTCAAATCCTAGGTTTGACCGAGATTTGAACAAGTTTAAACCAAGAAAATAAAAGGTAAGCCCGCCAGACTGGATCCTTTCTTAGTCACTCTATAATGAAGCTTTTAGGGGGGTTGTTGAAAATGTAAGCATGTATCCTTCTTAGTACGTCACACCACAATGAAGCTTTTGGGAGGGTTTTTGAAATGTCCATGTTTGAAACCCAAAACGACTTCTCTTCGTGCTTGACTTCATAATTAAGACAAAGTTTAGGGTTAGGGGTAGATACATGATTTTTCTGGTTTGAATATGTCTAGACCTTGTTTACCAACTTGAGTGCTTACTATATGACATAAGAAGGCTATATGCTTTGGTTTTTCATTTTTTTGAAATTTTATGCCCATTTGAATCTAGATCAAATCCTAGATACGGTTTGACCAAGATTTGAACAATTTTAAAACATGAAAATAAAAGGTAAGCCCGACCTGGATCCTTTAGTCACTCTAAAATGAAGCTTTTGGGGGTTCTTGAAATTTCCAAGTTTGAAACCCAAAACCACTTCTCTTCATGCTTGACTACATAAGACAGAGTTTAGGGTTAGGGGTAGATACATGATTTTTCTTGTTTGAATATATCTAGACCTTGTTTATATCAACTTTAATGCTAACTATATGACATAAGAAAACTATGTGCTTTGGTTTTTAATTTTTCTGATTTTTTATTTTGATGCACATTTGAATCTTTGTCAAATCCTAGGTTTGACCAAGATTTAAACAAGTATAAAACATGAAAATGAAAAGGGGAAGCCTGTATCCTTCTTAGTCACTCTAAAATGAAGTTTTTGGGATGTTCTTGAAATTTTCATGTTTGAAACCCAAAACCACTTCTCTTCATGCTTGACTTCATAAGATAGAGTTTAGGGGCTAGGGGGTAGATACATGATTTGCCTAGGTTTGAATATGCATGTCCAAACCTTGTTTATCAACTTGAATGCTTACTATATGACATAAGAAGACTATATGCTTTTGTTTTTCATTTTTCTGATTTTTTTAAAATTTTATGCCCATTTGAATCTTTTGGTCAAATCCTTGGTTTAATTTGACACGGATTTAAACAAGTTTAAAATATGAAAATGAAAAGGTGGTAAGCAGGCATGGATCCTTCTTATATATATTAGTCACTCTAAAATGAAGCTTTTGGGAGGTTTTTGAAATTTCCATGTTTGAAACCCAAAACCACTTCTCTTCATGTTGTTGACTTCATAAGATAGAGTTTAGGGGTTAGGGGTATAGATACATGATTTGTCTTGTTTGAATATGTGTCTAGACCTTGTTTATCAACTTTAATGCTTACTATATGACATAAGAACACTATGTGCTTTAATTTGGTTTTTAATTTTTATTTTTTTTTGAATTTTGATGCACATTTTGAATCTTGGTCAAATCCTAGGTTTGACCGAGATTTGAACAAGTTTAAAACAAGAAAATAAAAGGTAAGCCCGCCAGACTGGATCCTTCTTAGTCACTCTATAATGAAGCTTTTAGGGGGGTTGTTGAAAATGTAAGCATGTATCCTTCTTAGTACGTCACACCACAATGAAGCTTTTGGGAGGGTTTTTGAAATGTCCATGTTTGAAACCCAAAACGACTTCTCTTCGTGCTTGACTTCATAATTAAGACAAAGTTTAGGGTTAGGGGTAGAGATACATGCATGATTTTTCTGGTTTGAATATGTCTAGACTTTGTTTATCAACTTGAGTGCTTACTATATCAAGTTGTGTCTGAGTCGAGTCAATGTTGAGTCGTTGAGTCACCTAGTATTATTATTATGGTGGTGTATTTGTGTTCATGTACTTGTTTCAGACAGGTATTGCTGTTTTGGTGAAGGAGACATGCATCATCCATTTTTGGTGGGGTTAATTGGTTCTAGGGTTAATTGGTTCTATGCCACTCCTGAATTCACAAGTTGTGTTTATGCCATTCCAAAAACTGAAGTTGTGTTTATGCCACTCTCAATTCTCAATACCCCCTTCTATGCCATTTTCAACAATACAACATGAAAACGGTTCAATAAATAGTCGTATTTCAGTTTATACTTTCGTATTGACCAAAATAAACCTGTGCTCAGGTTTGGAGCGACTTTTGGGTGTTTCGGGCACACAAGAAATCCAAAATTTTCAAATTCTGGCAAAAATTAGAACTTCTCAGGAAAATCTATTTTTTTATAGGAAATCAAAAACACTGAAACGAGTATACTATTTTAATTTGAGCCATTTATGTGCAGATTTGCATAAAAAGGCTGACATTTTCTGTTCTGTCTAGAAATTGGTAAAATTTTGTCCAAAAAATCAAACTTCTTCGAAAAATCTGATAATTTTACAGAATGTCAAGAACACTAATATGAGTCATCCAAGTATTTAAGTTACCTTGTTTTTTTGAATTGTAATTCATACCCTTCCTCCCAATTTTTATGCCCATTTGAATCTTGGTCAAATCCTAAGTTTGACCAAGATTTGAACAAGTTTAAAACATGAAAATGAAAAGGTGAGCCTGAATCCTTCTTAGTCACTCTAAAATGAGAAGCTTTTGGGAGTTTTTTGAAATTTCCATGTTTGAAACCCAAAACCACTTCTCTTCATGCTTGACTTCATAAGACAAAGTTTAGGGTTAGGGGGTAGATACATGATTTGTCTGGTTTGTTGTTTAGACCTTGTTTATCAACTTGAATGCTTACTATATGACATAATAATACTATGTGCTTTGATTTTCATCTTTTTGATTTTTTCTGAATTTTTATGCCCATTTGATCTTGGTCAAATCCTAGGTTTAACCAATATTTAAACAAGTTTATAACATGAAAATGAAAAGGTAAGCCTGCATCCTTCTTAGCGCATCCACAATGTTGCTATTGCCAAATCTGATACGATGGTGAATTTGGCTTTGGTGTGAAATATAGCAATAGCTCCACAATGTAGTGGTTCCAAATATTTATAACGTGGGTCCCGCCATCAAGCTAAAACAACACATAAAGCCAATATGGAACTACTCTCACAATGTAGGGAACTAGTTCCAAATGCCAAAAGTGAAATTTGGCATCGGAGCACCTACTTGCTCCGGTTGCCTGTTTTTCTGGTTTTGGAACTACCTCTACAATGTATGGAACTAGTTCCAAAAGCCAAAAATCAAATATGGAACCACTTTTGGCTACACGTTGTGGATGCTCTTAGTCACTCCAAAATGAAAGCTTACATATACTCTTGGAATACTGTTTTGGGTGATTTGTCATTCAAAAATTTGGTATCATTCGGATCGGAGGAAGTATAGTTGGAGATGAATGGCCCACCAAGTCTCTGCCTTGAAGTTTGCTCTTTGACCAGTATTACTACTCGCGAGGTGCCGAGGAGACGGGGAGGCCAAATTTAAGAACTAACCTTTGCTCTTGCCGTCTTCCTCAGTTCACCACTTTGTTTACCTCTTGGAATACTACTTCGCCACCATGACCGGGAGCAAGTCTCGCCACAGAAGGGCTCGTGCGGCTGCGGCGAAGCTGAGGGAATCCCAGCAATGGCGTCCCTGTGCTGCTGTCGAGGTGCCTTCTGCGCAAGAGTCTTCAAGGGCGTCGCAGCCCGCGACTGCTACCTTCAGGCGATCCTCCGTTCTTGCGCATCTTTCTATGTCTTTCACAACTTATCATCCCCTCCTTTTCTTACCTTCTCTCAATCGTATATTCAGGTCGGGCGGCCTTAGTTTTCCCGCAGCCCTCCTGCCTGCGGAAACATCTTCCACGGAGCCAAGTTCTCAAAGCAGCGAGGTATAGACATTCGTGCAAATTGGGATTCCCATTTTCTCTTTCTTGGTACTTCTCTGGGTACACTTCTGATTTTGTGCTCCATCCCCATCTGATAGAAGCCCCGCTACGAGATCGGTCCCATTTTAGAAATGGTTATGGGCGATTTCTGCGTCGAGACGGCGGACAGAAGCGCCCTCGCCGATGAGTGCATGAGACTTTATTCTGAGCTCGCCACTGAGAAGATCCGGATTCGCATTCTCGACGATATCGCCATGAAATCGTTCACTGCGAGTAATGAGATCCAGCGGCGGAGCCTCGGCCAGGCGGAGACCATGGACAAACTCGCCGGACTGATCCTGAACCTCACGGTTAGGACGGACAAACTAGAGGCCGAGCTGTCACAGGAGAAGGCTCTCAACTCCGAGCTGAAGCGTCAAGCAGGCTCAAGGTAGATCTTGACCAGGTCACTGTGTACCACTAGCTGCAATCCTTGATGACTGTTGTGTCACCTGGCTTCCGAGTTTCTGAAGGTTAATTTTCGAAATTTTGTTCGTAAAATTGGCCTGTGGAAATGTAAACAAACTAGTACTCTTACTTTATTATATTAGTACTTGTGTCAATGTAGTAGTTGTGTCTGAGTCGAGTCAATGTTGAGCAGTTGTTGGGAGTGGTGTTTTGGAACATGGGAGCATATGCTACCTATATTTTAAATTGCATCTTACACATATTTTAAATCTCAAAAAAATTGAAACAAAAAATCCGCACGTACATCTTCATGTGCTACGCGCTCACAAAGTCGTTTCATAAAAAATGAACTTATCATGTGACGTGTGTAAAAAAGACAAAATTCAGTGCTTAAAACAATGCTTTTCACAGGATAAGTTTTCTCTTTTTTACATAGGTCATAAAAAATATTATTTTTTCGTGAAACTTGACGCACACACATATATTATGGAGATGTACATGTAGAATTTTTTGTCAAATTTTTTCACACTTTGAAATATATTTTGTTGGTAGAGGGAGCATACGCACCCGGGAGCCGAATTGAGGGAGCAGTCGTTGAGTCACCTAGTATCTATAATATCTAAATAGGAACAAGAAATCCAAAATTTTCAAATTCTGGCAAAAATTAGAACTTCTCAGGAAAATCTATTTTTTTATAGGAAATCAAAAACACTGAAACGAGTATACTGTTTTAATTTGAGCCATTTATGTGCAGATTTGCATAAAAAGACTGACATTTTCCCTAAACTTTGTATATTATGAAGTCAAGCATGAAGAGAAGTGGTTTTGGGTTTCAAACATCCTTTTCATTTTCTTGTCTTAAACTTGTTTAAATCTTGGTCAAACCTAAGATTTGACCAAAAGATTCAAACAGGCATAAATTCAAAAAAATCAGAAAAATGAAAAAACAAAAGCATATAGTCTTCTTATGTCATATAGTAAGCATTCAAGTTGATAAACAAGGTCTAGACATATTCAAACCAGAAAAATCATGTATATATCTACCCCTAACCCTAAACTCTGTCTTATGAAGAGAAGTGGTTTTGGGTTTCAAACATGGAAATTTGAAGAACCTCCCAAAAGCTTCATTTTAGATTGTGACTAAGAAGGATCCAGGCTTACCTTTTCACTTTCATGTTCTAAACTTGTTTAAATCCTAGTCAAACCTAGGATTTCACAAAGATTCAAATATATGGGTATAAAATACAAAAAAATAGAAAAATGAAAAACGAAAGCACATAGTCTTCTTATGTCATATAGTAAGCATTAAAGTTGATAAACAAGGTCTAGACATATTCAAACTAGACAAATCATGTATCTCCCCCTAACCCCTAAACTTTGTATTATGAAGTCAAGCATGAAGAGAAGTGGTTTTGGGTTTCAAACATGGAAATTTCAAAAACCTCTTAAAAATTCATTTTAGAGTGACTAAGAAGGATGCAAGCTTCCCTTTTCATTTGCATGTCTTAAACTTGTTTAAATCTGGGTCAAACCTAAGATTTGACCAAAAGATTCAAACGGGCATAAAATTCAAAAAAAATCAGAAAAATGAAAAACAAAAGCATATAGTCTTCTTGTGTCATATAGTAAGCATTCAAGTTGATAAACAAGGTCTAGACATATTCAAACCAGAAAATCATGTATATATCTACCCCTAACCCTAAACTCTGTATTATGAAGTCAATCATGAAGAGAAGTGGTTTTGGGTTTCAAACATGGATATTTCAAGAACCTCCCAAAAGCTTCATTTTAGAGTGTGACTAAGAAGGATCCAGGCTTACCTTTTTCATTTTCATGTACTAAACTTGTTTAAATCCTGGTCAAACCTAGGATTTCACAAAGATTCAAATATATGTGTATAAAATATAAAAAATAGAAAAATGAAAACCAAAGCACATAGTCTACTTATGTCACATAGTAAGCATTCAAGTTGATAAACAAGGTCTAGACATATTCAAACCAGAAAAATCATGTATATATCTACCCCTAACCCTAAACTCTGTCTTATGAAGTTAATCATGAAGAGAAGTGGTTTTGGGTTTCAAACATTGGAATTCCAAGAACCTCCCAAAAGCTTCATTTTAGAGTGTGACTAAGAAGGATCCAAGCTTACCTTTTCATTTTCATGTTCTAAACTTGTTTAAATCCTGGTCAAAACTAGGATTTCACAAAGATTCAAATATATGGGTATAAAATTCAAAAAAATAGAAAAATGAAAAACCAAAGCACATAGTCTTCTTATGTCATATAGTAAGCATTAAAGTTGATAAACAAGGTCTAGACATATTCAACCTAGACAAATCATGTATCTACCCCCTAACCCCTAAACTCTGTCTTATGAAGTCCAACATGAAGAGAAGTGGTTTTGGGTTTCAAACATGGAAATTTCAAAAACCTCTTACAAAATTCAGTTTAGAGTGACTAATTAAGAAGGATGCATTCTCCCCTTTTCATTTTCATGTCTTAAACTTGTTTAAATCTTGGTCAAACCTAAGATTTGACCAAAAGATTCAAACGGGCATAAAAAAATCAGAAAAATGAAAACCAAAGCACATAATTTTCTTATGTCATATAGTAAGCATTCAAGTTGATAAACAAGGTCTAGACATATTCAAACCAGAAAATCATGTATATATCTACCCCTAACCCTAAACTCTGTCTTATGAAGTCAATCATGAAGAGAAGTGGTTTTGGGTTTCAAACATGGAAATTTCAAGAACCTCCCAAAAGCTTCATTTTAGAGTGACTAAGAAGGATCCAGGCTTACCTTTTCATTTTCATGTTTTAAACTTGTTTAAATCCTGGTCAAACCTAGGATTTGACAAAGATTCGAATATATGGGCAAAAAATTCAAAAAAAATAGAAAAATGAAAAACCAAAGCACATAGTCTTCTTGTGTCATATAGTAAGCATTAAAGTTGACAAAAAAGGTCTAGATATATGCAAACTAGACAAATCATGTATCTACCCCCTAACCCCTAAACTCTGTCTTATGAAGTCAAGCATGAAGAGAAGTCGTTTTGGGTTTCAAACATGGAAATTTCAAGAACATCCCAAAAGCTTCATTTTAGAGTGACTAAGAAGGATCCATGATTACCTTTTCATTTTCATGTTTTAAACTTGTTTAATCTTGGTCAAACCTAGGATTTGACCAAGATTCAAATGGGCACAAAATTTAAAAAATCAGAAAAATGAAAAACCAAAGTACATAGTCTTCTTATGTCATGTAGTAAGCATTCAAGTTGATAAAATGGTTCATGCCGGCGTCTTAGCTGCTAAAAAAAATTATACACCAATTGATTTGACGAATTGATGATTTACTCTAGTCTGCTTCTAGACCATGCAGCTAGCGAGTATTCATATGTACTGCATGGAGCCCCCAACTTTTGACTTCCCGTGTCGGAAAAGGCCTGTCTAATAATGTGGGGCAGTGAGGTATCCCGAAGTATCTAGAGGGTTCCAGTGTTTCAGGCTTTCAGCATCGCCAGTCCAAGGGAAGGATGGGTGACGAATCCGTGCATTCACAGCCGTTTAGATCTGAAGAGTCCTTGTATGATGAGCGGTAGATAGCACCTCTAAGCTGCAAATCAACAGCTTCAATTACTTCAAATGAGCATTGGCCGGAAGGCTGACAGAGTGAAAAAATTCAATTTCAAAAACTCATGTATAGAATAGAAAAAAAATAAAAAACATGTAGATAGAATAGAGGTATAGATAGATTAGCCCAAAAAAGAAGAGGACGGGGAAATTTCGAACGCTCGCCTTTAACTCAGCACAGCAGACACCTCCCTCGCGCACCTAAACTTTCGAACGCGCGCCCAATATTTCGAACGCTCGCCTTTAACTCAGCACCCAGCCCACCTTGTTCTTCTCTAGACACCTCCTTCGGCGCCCTGTTCTTCTCTAGACACACCCTCGGTGAACCAGGCCGCGCACCAAAACTTCCCCACGCTGTCTATCAGCCGCGTCAGCCGGCGACTGCTGGTGGCGCCGTTCTTCTCCAGCCGCACCGGCAGGCGCGGTCAGCTGGTAGATCCTCACGGTATGCATGCTATCTTCAGGCCTGGGCAAGTACGATTCATTATAGCTCAATCGAAGTCAGTCGCCGTCGCCCAGCCCTTATAAGTTCGTTAGTTCGTTCGAATCGATCGGTTGATATTGTTTTCCTCTCGATGTGTTTGTTTGACATTGTTTTCCGCTTTACCTATTTGCTCGAATTCGTTCGTACTGTACACTGTACTGCTCACCATTGCCCAATGTCTGTAGTCGTCGCTTGGTGCCAGTCCTCTATGGACCTGTTTGTAATCTTATTACTTCTGGGTTCTTTGCACTGCTAATACATCGGTGGATTTACGGCCAAAAAGAAGAAAGAATTTGTTGGTATTATATTGCTTTCGATTGATCTGTTCGCCCCCAAGCTTTTACAGAAGCCGCAAGAGATTCAAGGATGAAATGGCTCTCCTTGTTTGCAGTGGCGGATCTACAGGGTATGCCGTATATGCCACGGCATACCCTGCGTCCAAGCCGTGCAAGATCTTTGATAGTTTAATGAGCTGAGCAATTAATCAAGATGAGTGATGTATATGTATACATGCGGTGCTAATACATGTGGCGTGCAGCCATGCGAACACTGAGCTAGTGCATGTAACCGATTGATTAGACATCCGATTGATTAATGCATTGGCTTTAGCCAACAGTCTACTTGCATGTTTTTCAAGATGTGCGATTTTGTCTCGCGTGTAAGCCTACAAGGCCAGCTATGGCCATGCACCATGACCTGATTAGATATCATGATTAATCAAAGGAAATATCTTGCTACTGTATATACGATTAATCAACTGATAATTAATCTTTGGTAGTCAAGTATATGATTAATTATATATATTTAGTGAGAATTCAGTTCAAAATTAGAGCACCCCGTCAACGGTGCATTTTTCAACAATTTACATTTTGATTATATGCAAAATCTGTTTTATTTAATCATTTTGACATACTCCCTTCAATCCAAATTAATTGACTCAACTTTGTCTAGATACTGATGTATCTTAGACAAGTTTGTTGAGTAGATACATTTATATCTAGACAAATTTGAGTTAATTAGTATGAATCCGAGAAAGTATTTTATTTAATTATTTTTATTAGGACAAAAGAAATTCAATAGAAACTCCAAAATTTTGTTGTGTCATACCCTTTCCTAAAATCCTAGGTCCGCCACTGCTTGTTTGTAAGGCAAAGAGGAAATCATATCATGGCTTATCATCATGGGTATAACCTTTTTAGCTAGATTTTGCTGTTTGGGATCTATGATCCTTTTAGTTGCTGCTCTCCAGTAACATTTTCCCTCTTTTTTATTACAGTGAAAAATACACAGCGAGGAAACCACTGTCCAGCCTAAAAAAAATAGACCTCAGTTGGTTTGCTGAAATCGGCTCAAATAACGTGGCATTTAGTTATATAGTTTTATATTCGACCTGTTTGCTCAGATATGTTGGTTTACATTCATACGCAACCTGTTGGGCAAGTATGGACACAGCTTCAGTGACTTTCAGGTCAAAATTCCAGCGGTTGAGTGATTTTTGGTTGGATCCATTCCTGTGCGTTCGATCGGCTTTTGATGGCTGTTATTGAGACAAAGTCATGGCTGGACTTTTGACGCAGCTCCAGTGACGTTCAGCTAGGTCAAAAGCCCAGCGTTGACTTTGGTTCAATATCAGCCATCCAAAGCCAATCGAACACACATGAATGTATCCAACCAAAAATCACTCTACAATAAGTCGTTTCCAGACAAAAACAATGTTTATTCCCAAACTATTTTTTTTGAATCCGACCAATCTTTCCCGGAATGCAGAAGAAATATATAAGATTTACTGGAATGTTGTTCTTTTTACTGGACAGTTTGAATTTTAAGTTTAAAGTTGGTTGTAAAACATAAAATGAGGTTTATTGATAAACAATATGGCTGAATCTGATGAAACTCCCCCAGAATGCATAACCCGACATATAAGATTTACTGGATTTTTGTTTCAAAAACTTCTAGGCAGTACGAATTTTAAGTTTAAAATTTTCTCGTGAAACTTAAAATGGGTAAATTTTGGATCCATTCTCGTGCGTTCGATTGGCTTTTGATGGCTGTTATTGAAACAAGTGTTAATTGGTTCTATGCCACTCCTCAATTCACAAGTTGTGTTTATGCCATTACAAAAACTGAAGTTGTGTTTATGCCACTCTCAATTCTCAATATCCCCTTCTATATATGCCATTTTCAATACTCCACTATAATAAATATAGCATATCTATGATAGTACTCTATGATACCACCCACTATGCACCCATGTTCCAAACACCACTCCCGCTGACTGTACCTTATTGTATCGAGCGATAAGCTTGATGAGCAACCCAAACAAACAAACAAAAAGACTGTACCTTATTGTACTTGCTCTTACCCGTATCTTCTCTTTCTCTTTCATCGCGAGTGCAGCTAATTCAGTTAGTCTTCCAATGAATATTAATATTTTGTCTCAATGATGTCATGTTTCGACTAACAATTAGCACTTTTGAATTCTTAGATTGCTTTTTCACACGATGCACTTCTTTTAATTTATTTTACCACATTTCAATGTGAACCTTGACCAAATAAATAGGACAACAATATCACGATCATATAATACATAAGCAGCATTGTTAGAATCGTGTTGGAAAATACTTTCTAATGATACCAGTTTTATATCAATTTTTTTATATACTTCATCCTGAAAAATATGTTTCAACTTCATCAAAACTTGCATGTATCTGCAAACTAAACTCATCTAAATACATGTATATCTACATAAAATTGAAACATCATTTTTAAATAGAGAGATATAGATTAATATTTTTTCGAAGATAAAATACGAAAAACAAGGGTGCATTGTTTATTGAAATGGAGTGAGTAGTATATATAAAATCATTTTAGTTGCCAATGATCATGCAAAAAAGAAGAAAGAATGTGTTGGTATTGTATTGCTTTCGATAGATCTGTTCGCCCCTCCCCCCCAAGCATTTATAGATGGCACAAGAGATTCAAGGATGAAATTGCTCTCCTTGTTCATAAGGCAAAGAGGAAATCATATCATGGGTAGAACATTATATATATATTTTGCTGCTTGGGATCTATGATCCTTTTAGTTGCTGCTCTCCAGCAACTTTTGTACATATTTCCCTCTTTTTATTAATAAAAAAATACAAAGTGGGGAAACCCAGTGGTCAGCCTAAAAAAATCTGTTCGCTAGGTAGCCGTAGTTTTGCACTCAGTTTGTTTGCTGAAATCGGCTCAAATAATGTAGCATTTATAGTTTTATATTCGACCTGTTTGCTCAGGTATGCTTGCTTACATTCGTAGGTGACCTGTTTGTTGAAATAGCTTATCGCTTCTCTGACCATCTATCTCCTCAACAGATGGACAGAACTTGGATATTATTTGACTCATTAACCACACCAACATATTTGAGTGGTATTGAAGACTTCATGAAGCACGTTAGTGATTTTACTGACGGCGACAAGACAAAGGAAGTGATTTGTCCATGCCGCGTATGTTTGAATATTGGGTCCAAGCCTCAACATGTAGTCTCAGATCATTTATTCGTTTATGGGATGGACCAGACATATATCAGGTGGATTAACCATGGTGAACACTATGATCAGCCTGACATTATTGATCCTCTTTATTCTGATGGTTATCAGCCTGAAGATCTCGTCCAGGATGAGGCTACTGCTAATTTGTTACGGGATCTGTATCCATATGCAAGCCAACAGCCCCATGGTTATCACAAAAAGCCTCTTTTCCATGACCTGATAGAAGATGCTAAGCGCTTAGTGGCCCCTGGTTCTGTTGTGTCAAGATTCGAATTAATTGTGAAATTACTTCATGACAAGTCATACCAGGGGATTACCAATAAAGCGTTCAATGCAGTTGCGAAGACATACAGCGATGCACTCCCTGGGGCTGGACTGCCAAAATCCTTTTATGAGGTGAAGCAGTACATCAAGGTACTGGGACTTGGATATGAGAAGATTGATTTTTGCAAAAATAACTGTGCACTGTTTTGGATGGAGTATAATGACCTCGATGAATGTCCAGTATGTAAGGAATCAAGATGGAAACATGATGGAGCTGGTGGTAAGAAAAAGATTCCTTGGAAGGTTCTGAGATACTTTCCACTTGTACAAAGATTGCAGAGGTTGTTTGCTTCAGAACAAACATCTCGGGAAACAAGATGGCACAAAGAGATTCTCACGCCCGACCCTGATTTACTGAGGCATCCTGCTGATGGCGATGAATGGAAGCAATTCGACCTGGATCATCCAGATTTTGCTGCAGATCCAAGGAACCTGAGACTTGGCCTTGCTACAGATGGATTCAACCCATTTGGCAACATGAGCAACTCGTATAGCATGTGGCCAGTACTAGTTACACCTTACAACCAGGCTCCCTGGACATGCACCGATCAGTCGAACTGTATGATGGCCTTACTCATCCCAGGTCCCAAATCTCCTGGGAAGGATTTTGATGTGTTCATGCAGCCTCTTATTAGAGACTTGCAAACATTATGGGAGGGTGTCCCTACACGGGATGTGTGTCAACCTAAAGAACAAAATTTTCTATTACGTGCTGCTGTACTGTATTGCACCCATGATTATCCAGCTTTGGGCACTATGTCAGGCAGAGTAACATCAGGTTATAATGCATGTGTTCACTGTGATACTGATCAGCTGGCAGTGAGGATAATAAACAAGATATGCTATATGGGCCATCGCCGTTTCCTTCCATTAGATCACAGTTTCCGAAAAAATAGAAAAAAATTGCAATTTATTGGTGATCAGGCCTGTAAAAAGACTAAACCGCAGCACTTTAAGAGTCACGAGTTGGAGGCGCACCTAGAAGCGGTCAGAAATGTTAAACCAGGAAAACCACCAGCCGCCACAGCAGGTACAGCAGAGAAGAATACAGAAGATGCAGCAGCAGTAGTAGCAGATAGAAAAAGGAAGAAGAGAGGAGATGAACTGAGTCTAGCAGCTACCAAAAGGAAGATGGGAGGTGAAATAGCAGCACGTACCAAGAGGAAGGAAATGGAAAATGATAGACCGAGAATATTTTATAAGCGCAGGACCACTCTTTGGGACTTGCCGTATTGGGCTGGTAAGAAGCTTCGGCATAATATTGATATCATGCACATGGAGAAGAATATATGTGACAGCATTGTCGGCACATTACTCAACATTCCATCCAAGACAAAAGATAGCTCAAATGCTAGGATTGATTGTGCAACATTGAATGTTAACAGGCACTTGCAACTGGATCGTAATGACAAAGTGAACAAAGGCAAGGAAAAACATTATAAATTTCGAGGCGCGGAATTCACATTGCCGATGCCTAAAAGGAGATTATTTTGTGAGTACCTCCGAGGTGTGATGTTCCCGTTCGGATTTGCTTCCAACATTGCAAATTGTCTCAATGCTGAAGGAAACAAGCTCCAAGGGTTGAAAACTCACGATTGTCACATCCTGCTGCAAAGGCTTTTAGCTATTGGCATTAAAGATTTAGTGAAGCCAAATATGTACAACGTGATTGCAGAGTTGGGAAGGTTCTTTAGGGAAATATGTAGTAAAACTCTAAGCAGAGCTGTTGTAGAACGTCTTAAGGTGGACATAGCAGTAATCCTGTGCAAGCTGGAGCTGATATATCCTCCAGCCTTCTTTGATGTGATGGTGCATTTGGCTGTTCATCTACCTGATGAGGCACTTTTAAGAGGTCCGGTACAGTATGGATGGATGTACCCTATAGAACGTCGACTGTGCACTTTCAAGAATACAGTTAGGAACAAAGCTAGACCGGAGGCTTGCATTGCAGTGGCGTATATTGCTGCTGAAGCATATACATTTGCCTCAAGATATATTCCTGATATTGAGACCAGATTCAATCGGGGTCGCAGAATTTTGGAAGTTGGAGGATCTGTTTTTAATCATGGTGTTGAGCTAATAGGAAAGAGGACCGAAAAAACATTAGAGCAGTCTGAATTTGAACAGCTGTCTTGGTATGTGCTGAATAATGCTACAGAGGCTGATGAATATGTTAAGTGAGTACTATGCACACGAACTACTCAGTTCCTCGCATATACTATGAACTTGTATCAAAATGAAATATATTCAGCTGACTTGGCTATGTTTTGCAGGTTGTACATGGAAACGAATGGAAAGCTATCGGCACGTGGGAGTGGGTTTCAGGACTGGTTTGAGAAATATGTAAGATGTTCAATTGCACTCTGACTTGTCTATGTGTTTTCACATGAGATGACCTCTTGTCTATTTTGTAATCGTAGATCTCGAAACTCCATGCGGAGAATCCAGGCGCTGTTAGTGCTGATCTCCTTGTCCTATCACGTGGTCCAGATAAGAGGGTGTTGGTAGCTGCAGCTTGCAATGCCAATGGTGTCCATTACAGCTCCTATGAGCGTGAACAACATTTGAAGACACGAAATAGTGGCATCACAACCAGTGGAGATCACTTGACAACCAGAAAAAAGAGATCAGAGTCATTTGACCATTATGGTCACATAGAAGAGGTTATTCAGTTGTTCTATAGTGATAAGGTTACTGTCCGATCTGTGGTTCTATTTAAGTGTTATTGGTACAACCAAGATCCAAACAAGGGCAAAGGTGCCAGAAATGATGGGTATTTCATATCAGTCAATACTACTGCTCAGTGGTACAAGGATGATCCTTATATTTTGGTACCTCAAGCGGCCAAGGTACTTTTCTTGGAAGACAGATCTAGAAAAGGATGGCAGTATGTGCAAAAGTTTGTGGCAAGGAACATATATGATTTGGATGAGAATGCGGATCCAATAATTGGTGCCCAGCAAGATGATTTCGCTGGTTGTATGCAAACTAAAGTTGCTGACATTGATGAAACCTCGTTGGATACAGGTATCCCTGCACATGATGGAGAAGTAGATTTCACTGTTGAGGTTAGCATAGTCGACAAAGAGATGGATAAACTGAAGCTACCTGGTGAATCTCAGGAGGAGAATGGACAGGACGAGCAGGATGAGACCATGCACGAATATCAGAATGAAGACGGAGGTGATGATGATGATGATGATGATGATGATGATGATGATGATTAGACTCTTGTCTCTGTATCATGCTGTGAGATGAAGAACCATGATTTGTTTTGATTTTTCTATTTGGAAAATGTATGAGTCCTGAAGACAATTATCTGTTGGATTGTAATCCCATGATGACTAATTATTTATGTTTGTTGTCCTACTAAAAGTTGGTCAAACTTAATTGTGTGGAAGTAATCACATGCTGTTTGATTCATAGGGTCATATCCCATAGGAAAATAGAATGATAATAGATCAAACTAATGCAGAATATCTTATAACCACAATCAAATAGAATTTCTCTTGACATAGGATTCAAGTTGGCATGGCATCCCTATCATACAGGGTTTTTATTCATACTATGCTACAAATCGAAAATAAGATGGGTCAGCACTTTATCGCGGCAGATAGGGCAGCTGGCGTTCGTTACAAACCAGGAGAAGATGCACTTCCTATGGAACGGGTGTTTGCATCCCCGGAGACGCACCGTTGTGCGCTGCGACAGCCCCAGCATGCATATGCTGCAGTGGCCGTCCTCCGGCGCAACTAGGACCCAACTGTCCTGCAGCGCCGGCAAGTTGACGATGAGCCGGTGGTCCACCCTAAGGGTGAGGTCGAAGTGGAGGCCACCGAGCCGACGACACGCCTGCTGCCACATCAGGTGCATAACATCGTAAGGCATGATGATGTCCCACTCCTCCTCCGTGAGGTTCAGGTTCTTGAGCAGCCATACACGGGCAAGAATCTCGCGCATAGTTCGCACGACATTGCCCCCACTACGCAGCTTCCTCGGAGGCAAGCCAAGATCCAGCACCACCTCTTCGCAGGGTGTAGTGGTGATATCGTCCTCATCCAGTGGGGCAGGGAGGGGGCCGGCCATCCTCCTGAGCTCGTACGTCCTCGAGAAGAAGATGTGCACTGTCATAGTGTACGGGGACGCCTCGCCCTCGCCCACGGCCGGCGGCTCGCCGACGGAGAAGTCGGTCGTGCTTGCCGACACACGGCAGGCACGGAAGACATGTGGGCCAGACTCGATGATGCGCTCGCGTGAGGAGCGCTCTAGTAGGGGCGTCGCCGCCATTGGGGATTCTTCGGAGGGCTGTAGACTGGCGGCTAGTCGACGGTGAGGTGGTTGGTGTGAGATCTCTGGGATGAGGCCAGGGGAAGTGGGCGAAGTGCTCGGGACTAGGGACTGCCCTCAACTTTCCGCAGTAGTATGATAATAATTGGTGGACGAGGGAGACTAGTCCAGAGACTACCCAAAGTTGATAAATCATGTTCGAGGGAAAATGCCCAAGATTTATTATCAAAATTCAAGCTAATTTCGCCGATTTTGTTCTGCCGTTCATTAGACATCATCCAACGGCCTTGGTCTCTGGGATTCGCTGCTACAGTGTCATCTACTATTTTCTACCCAATTCCAGAAACATCCATAAAGCTAGTAGATAGCTTTCCTGCTTGTTGGCCCCACCCCATTTTTTTAATCTTTTCTTCCTTATCCCCTTCGCTCATGCTAGCAGCTACTTGCAGCCATTGCTACACCAGCGAGGTGATCTGTATGATAGGCACGGTTTTAGTAAGACAGCAAGTTGTAGATAGCTAACCATGAGACACATGCCTCTCTGGTTGAGACTGAGCTCGCTCTTGTGATTGGGCTCCAATGGTCGAGGTGAGTCACAGCTGCAATGACAGAGGTTTGTGCTGAATTAATTAGCACAGAGGCGTAACTAGCACTAGATGGAGAAGGCATAGTACACATATCGGACACGAAGTCGCGTCTGGCGAGCAGCTCGCATTCACTTGCATCAGTGCGGTACAACAAAGATGATGAAGAAGGATTGGAGCTTTGAAGGTAGTCAGAAAAGTTACAAAAAATAATACGTGCAAAACTTAACCTGTATAAACGCACATGCATGGATAATTTTACATTTCTGCATGAGAAAGACATGTCAATTTTCAGTACGACATGGTTTGATTTGTCAAATTTGATGCTCCTTAATGCATTTTAAGTGAAAATTACAGGTTTATTCATTATAATTGCCGATTTTTAACGTTACGTGCAGCTGACTAGCAAACTATAAGTGTGTGATTGCTTGCTTCCAAAATAAGGATATGTAATCATTTTGTATAAGGTAGTACCAATTAGTCGTTATATTGCAGAACTTAAAGAGTTTTGAGAGATTCAACTCGTTGCTACTCCATAAGAATGGTCATGTTGACAAATTTGATCCAGTGTTGAACAGAGCCAGAAACATTTCAAAAACTTGAGCATGGAAGAGGCTAGGGGTAAATGCCCCAAGGCCAGCCGAGCCTATCGTAGGTGCCGTCCCGAGGAGGAAGTACCTTAATTTGGGGCGCGCGCGGACGCTGCGGTACCCCGAGCTCGAGACGCCGCCGTACCGGTAGCTCGACCCGCGACGAGGCATGGCGGCGGCGGCGGAAGCGGAGCGGCGGCGGCGGAAGGTAAAGCTCCTGCTGACAAACATATTAGGCACAAATGGGCAACCTTCAGTAACCCATGTTCCATTTTTTTTGTCAGGATAACCCCATGTACCACCTTCCCAATAGAAAAAGTACTGTTCAACCTTCCCCTGTTGGGCCCAATATTTCACTTTTGGGTTGCCAAGGAACATCTACATGGTAATTGTTATCGGTCTACTTGCTCCGGCCGTCGAAGCCCAATAACTTCAAATGGGCCTTTCTGCTCATGCAATTTCGGCCCTTTTCTAATGAAACACAGATCCTATGATTGGCAAAAAAAAATACACGGAGATTCTACATAAAAGTTGTTTTTATTTATTTTGAATTATAGGGTTCCAATTTTTGAAACTGCTCATGCCCAATATGAAAATCCTTGATCGCTCCATACCCACATGGATAACGGTATTTTTAAAAATTCATAAAGTGGATTTGAAATTTAAAACATATCCTAATAATTCCTTGATTTAATCTATCAACTTGCAAGATCTTGGAGCCAAAGAGCTTGTATTAGTCTGCGAAAATAATACTGATAAACCTGTCGTTAACAAGAAATGAAGGTTTATCGTTCAGAGAGGATGCCATGTGGGACCCATGAGACAGTAGCGTCCTCAACGTTTCAAAGAAAAAGGCAAGTAGCCCGAAAATAGGGGTAAAAAATAAATCCTACAAAGGAAACATTTATAGTTCATAGAGGCTGACATGTGGGACCGATCTGCCAGCTGCATCCTCATCATTTCGAAGTCGGCAGGGATCAGAAGAAAAAGGCAAATAGCCAGAAATTAGGGGTCAAAAATAAATCCAAAAAGGAAACTTATATTCTTCATAGAGGATGACATGTGGGACCGACCTGCCAGCAGCGTCCTCATCGTTTCAAAGGCCGCAGGGGATCAAAAGAAAAAGGCAAATAGCCAGAAATTAGGGGTAAAAAATAAATACAACAAAGGAAAGGTTTATTGTTCATAGAGGCTGACTTGTGGGACCCATGAGCCAGCGGCGACCTCAATTTCAAAGGCGGCATATGATCGAAAAGAAAAAGGCAAGTTAGCAAAAATCAGTGGGTAAAAAAAATCTAAGAAATGAAACTTTATTGTACAGTCCCATGAGCCAGCACCTTACTCAACGTTTCAGTGGCGGCATGAGATAGAAAGAAAAAGGAAAGTGACCAAATATCAGGAGCAAAAAATAATCCAAGAAAAGAAACTTTTATTGTACATAGATGATGACATATGGGTCCCACTTATACAAGCTCTTTCGCTCCAAGATCTTGCAAGTTGATTGTACATAGAGGATGACATGCGGGCCCCTTGTGTCAGCAGCTTACTCAACGTTTCCAAGGCGGCAGGGGATCAAAAGAAAAAGGAAGTAGCCAGAAATTAGCGGTAAAAAATAACTCCAAGGAAGGAAACTTTTATTGTTCATAGAGTATGACATGCGGGACCCATGCGCTAGCAGCTTCCTCAACGTTTCAAAGGGGGCATGAGATCGAAAGAAAAAGACAAGTGACCAAATATCAGGAGCCAAAAATAATCCAAGAAAAGAAACTTTATTGTACATAAAAGATGACATGCGGGTCCCATTTTGCAGCAGCGGTGTCAACGTTTCAAATGCGGCTTGAGATCAAAAGAAAAAGAGTAGCCAGAAATTAGGGGTAAAAAAACTCCCAGAAAAGAAAGTTGATTGTACATAGAGGATGGCATGCGGGTCCCATGACCCAGCACCTTACTCAACGTTTCAGAGGCGGCATGAGATCGAAAGAAAAAGGAAAGAGACCAAATACCAGGAGCAAAAAATAATCCAAGAAAAAGAAACTTTTATTGTACATAGAGGATGACATATGGGTCCCACTTATACAAGCTCTTCCGCCCCAAGATCTTGCAAGTTGATTGTACATAGAGGATGACATGCGGGCCCCTTGTGTCAGCAGCTTAATCAATGTTTCCAAGGCGGCAGGGGATCAAAAGAAAAAGGAAACAGCCAAAAATAAGAGGGTGAAAAAATCCAAGAAAAGAAACTTTTATAGTATCGAGGATGACATGTGGGTCCCATGAGCCAGCAGCTTCTCAACGTTTCAGAGGCTGCATGAGATCGAAAGAAAAAGGCAAGTGACCAAAAATAAGGGGGTAAAAAAAATCCAAGAAAAGAGACTTGATTGTACATAGAGGATGACATGCGGGTCCCACCAGTCAGCAGCTTACTAACGTTTCCAAGGCGGCAGGGGATGAAAAGAAAAAGGAAATAGCCAAAGATCAGAGGGTGAAAAAAATCAAAGAAAAGAAACTTTTATAGTACATAGAGGATGACATGTGGGTCCCATGGGCCAGCAGGTTCCTCAACGTTTTCAAGGGCGGCATGAGATCGAAAGAAAAAGGCAAGTGACCAAAAATCAGAGGGTGAAAAATAATCCAAAAAAAGAAACTTTTATTGTACATAGAGGATGACATGCTGTCCCAACGTTTCAAATGCGGTTTGAGATCAAAAGAAAAAGAAAGTAGCCAGAAATTAGGGGGTAAAAAAACTCCAAGAAAAGAAAATTGATTGTACATAGAGGATGACATGCGGGTCCCACGAGTTTGCAGCTTACTCAACGTTTCCAAGGCGGCAGGGGATCAAAAGAAAAAGGAAATAGCCAAAAATCAGAGAGTGAAAAAAAACCCAAGAAAATAAACTTTTGTAGTACATAGAGGATGACATGCGGGTCCCATGAGCCAGCAGGTTCCTCAACGTTTCAAACGTGGCATGGGATCGAAAGAAAAAGGCAAGTGACCAAATATCAGGAGCCAAAAATAATCCAAGAAAAGAAACTTTATTGTACATAGAGGATGACATGCGGGTCCCATTTTGCAGCAGCGGTCCCAACGTTTCAAATGCGGCTTGAGATCAAAAAAAAAAGAAAGTAGCCAGAAATTAGGGGGTCAAAAAACTCCAAGAAAGGAAAGCTTTATCGTTCATACAGGCTGACATGTGGGACCTATGAGCCAGCAGCTTACTGAACGTTTCAAAGGCGGCAGGAGATCAAAAGAAAAAGGAAATAGCCAAAAATCAGAGGGTGAAAAAAATCCAAGAAATCAAACTTTTATTGTACATAGAGGATGACATGCGGGTCCCATGAGCCAGCAGATTCCTCAACGTTTCAAACGTGGCATGAGATCGAAAGAAAAAGGCAAGTGACCAAATATCAGGAGCCAAAAATAATCCAAGAAAAGAAACTTTATTGTACATAGAGGATGACATGCGGGTCCCATTTTGCAGCAGCGGTCTAAACGTTTCCAAGGCGGCACAGGACCAAAAGAAAAATGAAGTAGCCAGAAATCAGGGGGTGAAAAAAATCCAAGAAAAGAAAGATTTCAATTGGGCTGCATCTGGACATCTGGGCCTTCGAACTATCCTTCTGGGCCTTTTGACACGTACAATTTCAGCCCACTCCAGAACATGATAGTTCGGATTTTTCTCAAAAAAAAAACAGGAAAGTCCTATGCTTCGCCAAAACAAAAAACAAGGAGATTCAAGATATATGTTGTAAAAATAAAGATTTAATTTATCCGTTTGCAATAGCTCAGAGCGAAATACACTGTTTATTGTCTGCAAAATAATCAAGATATCACATGTTTCTTGTACGGGGAGGCTGACATGCGGGACCCATGAGCCAGCAGCGTCGTCAACGTTTCAAAGGCGGCAGGGGATCGAAAATAAAAAAACAAAAATCAGTTGGTAAAAAAATCCAAGAAAAGAAAACATTTATCGTTCTGAGAGGATGACACGCGGGACCGATGAGGCAGCAGCATCCTCAACGTTTCCAAGGCGGCAGGGGATCAAAGAAAAAAAGGAAATAGCCAGAAATTAATTAGGGGTAAAAAATAAATCCACCAAAGGAAACTTGTATTGTTCATAGAGGATGACATATGGGACCGACCTGCCAACAGCGTCCTCATCGTTTCAAAGGGGGCAGGGGATCAAAAGAAAAAGGCAAATAGCCAGAAATTAGGGGTCAAAAATAACTCCAATAAAGGAAACTTTTATTGTTCGTAGAGGATGACATGCGGGTCCCATGAGCCAGCAGGTTCCTCAACGTTTCAAACGTGGCATGAGATCGAAAGAAAAAGGCAAGTGACGAAATATCAGGAGCCAAAAATAATTCAAGGAAACTTGATTGTACATAGAGGATGACATGCGGGTCCCATGAGTAAGCAGCTTACTCAACGTTTCCAAGGCGGCAGGGCATCAAAAGAAAAAGGAAATAGACAAAAATCAGAGAGTGAAAAAAACCATAGAAAATAAACTTTTATAGCACATAGAGGATGACATGCGGGTCCCATGAGCCAGCAGGTTCCTCAAAGTTTCAAACATGGCATGAGATCGAAAGAAAAAAACGCAAGTGACCAAATATCAGGAGCCAAAAATAATCCAAGAAAAGAAAGTTTTATAGTACATAGAGGATGACATGCGGGACCCATTTAGCAGCAGCGGTATCACCGTTTGAGGCAGCAGGGGATCGAAAGAAAAAGTCAAGTGACCAAATATGAGGTGCCAAAAATAATCCAAAAAAAGAAAGTTTTATAGTACATAGAGGATGACATGCGGGTCCCATTTAGCAGCAGCGGTATCACCGTTTGAGGCAGCAGGTGATCGAAAGAAAAAGTCAAGTGACCAAATATGAGGTGCCAAAAATAATCCAAAAAAAGAAAGTTTTATAGTACATAGAGGATGACATGCGGGTCCCATTTAGCAGCAGCTCACTGTTTGAGAGGCAGCAGGGGATCGAAAGAAAAAGTCAAGTGACCAAATATGAGGTGCCAAAAATAATCCAAGAAAAGAAAGTTTTATAGTACATAGAGGATGACATGCGGGTCCCATTTAGCAGCAGCGGTATCACCGTTTGAGAGGCAGCAGGTGATCGAAAGAAAAAGTCAAGTGACCAAATATGAGGTGCCAAAAAATCCAAGAAAAGAAAGTTTTATAGTACATAGAGGATGACATGTGGGTCCCATTTAGCAGCAGCGGTATCACCGTTTGAGAGGCGGCAGGGGATCGAAAGAAAAAGGTAAGTGACCAAATATGAGGTGCCAAAAATAATTCAAGAAAAGAAAGTTTTATAGTACATAGAGGATGACATGCGGGTCCCAGCAGCAGCGGTATCACCGTTTGAGAGGCGGCAGGGGATCGAAAGAAAAAGGCAAGTGACCAAATTTGAGGTGCCAAAAAAACTCCAAGAAAAGAAAGTTGATTGCACATAGAGGATGACATGCGGGTCCCATTTAGCAGCAGCGGTCTCAACGTTTCCAAGGCGGCAAGGGATCAAAAGAAAAAGGAAGTAGCCAGAAATCAGGGGGTCAAAAAAATCCAAGAATAGAAAGAATTTTGGTTCATAGAGGATGACATGCGGGACCCATGATCCTGCATCGTAAACGGCTCGATCGGAGAACGTTGAACGAGATGGCGCGATCTAGAAAAAAACAATGCCAGAGAGGCTGCCATCTGGGCCCTACATCCCTCGGCGGTGCGGATTTGCGTTGACTCGGCCGGCGAACCCGAGATTTCGAGATGCACCACGTCCCGGGCCACCATACGCGACGTTTTGGCCGCTTTCGTCGGGCTAGGTGGCCTCAAAAACGAGAAAAAAAAGTTTTGACATGAACCACGGAGGGACCAAAAATCGTCGGCCATGGTACACCAGCAACCACGGCGCGACTTCAACTTCGTCGGCCATGGCAACTTTTCTTGTAGTGTTAGATGTTCGCTAAAACTCGTAATTCAAGTATTTCCACCATGATCCAATCATAGATATTTGAATTTTCTATTACAATGATTTCCACTTCATGCTGAAATTTATTTGAATCCATTCAAATGTTTCAAACTTCTTCCTTATCGAATATATCCACATATATATACTCAATTCATTGTTGGAAGTTTTCATGAAGTAGAAGAATCTCCCGCACACAACTATGCCCAGTGAACCACATACATCATCATGTATGTTTCCACTAAGTTAGTTGCCCGTTCAACTCTTGGCCTATGAACGGTATTTCAGTCATTCTCTTTAGAAAAGATTTGCAAGCGCCAAATGATTCAAAAATCAAATGACTCCAAAAATCCATCTGCATGGAGTTTCTTCATGCGTTCCTTTCTAACATGACCTAAATGGCGGTTCCACAAATAAGTGGAATTCAAATCATTTGCCTTATGGCATTTTAGCGTCAGTGTTATGTATGTGTGTTTCACCATTAAGATTTATAATAACTTATCCATCGTACATGGAGTAATGTCATAATTTGAACAACTCATTGTTTTCATTTGACTAGAGCAAAATAACAATTATTAAGTTCTTTATTATAAATTCTAAGGGCTAGGTAGAATGCCAACGACAAACATAATAACACTTTATTATGTTCCAGACGTGCATTATTACCATATTCCTTATCAGTCACTTAGGCCATTGTATTCTTGTATTGCGTTGTATTGTATGACATCTCATACCAACCAATCTGGTACAAATACCCAAGAATTTCATTGTGTGACAAAACAAGGAATACATCCATAACATGTATATCATGTATATACACCTGAGCTAGACTTTCTAGTCTTTTCTTTCTTTCTGCCAAAATATCTTTTGTAGTTTCTCTTTTAGCTTTCCTCATTCTCAGAAAACACTTCACCTTCAATAACTTCTAGGTCCATTGGTCAAATACCAATAACCTTGAGGTTCTTACTTTGAAGTTGATCATCATATGACAAGTGTTCCAGATTTCACTATTAGTAACTTTGTAATATGATGAACAATTTCACTCATAATTTTATCCATCATATCATGACGACTTTCCGAGACC
Source organism: Lolium multiflorum (assembly GCA_030979885.1). Classification (NCBI taxonomy): domain Eukaryota; kingdom Viridiplantae; phylum Streptophyta; class Magnoliopsida; order Poales; family Poaceae; genus Lolium; species Lolium multiflorum. Next base: position 211,620,317 of record CM061748.1, read on the forward strand.
ATGTCTGTACATGCTAGGCTCGTAAAGTTTAACCTCAGTATTCGCATGTGCAAATCTGGCTTGCACCCGTTGTATGCACTCGTGGAATCTATAACACCCGATCATCACGAGATGCTTCGAAACGACGAGTCTTAGCAACGGTGCATACTAAGGACGATCACTTCATGGATATGCGAATATCGTTAGTGCCCCAATAGTTGGAGGATTGGGACGCCTGGCGTCTTCAACCTTCGTACATTCCCATAAAACTTATGAGTTTATGTACTCTCACCAAATTATATTCTATCACCTTGCAATAAGGTCTTAGATATCACATATATCTCATACCTCGCTTATTTCTGAAAACAAAATTTCCAGCTCCTTACTTTAATTTCAAACGGATTTGAACTTCAAGTTTCATGGAGACAAGATGATTTTAGGTACTAATTGAAACCATTGTTCTTTGAATCAACAATGTGAGGTTTACTAAAAGTTTGCAATAGGACTTAATCATTTCTTGATTCTTTAACAATACGGTACCAGTCCGTAAAGTTACTTGTCAGATTTAACAGTATTTCAATCTCAATTACAAGACTAACGCATGGTAGAAAACGGATGCCAATTCTACAAATTTAATTCAAAATACTATTCAGACTATGTTCATGATAATTAGTTCAAGTTTTAATCTAATTACTAATGAACTCCCACTTAATACAACATCCCTCATAGTTGTTAAGTGGCACACGATCCACATCCACTACACCAAAACCGATCATCACGTGAGATGATGTAGCTTCAATGGTGAACATCAACATGTTGATCATATCATCCATATGACTCGTGTTCAACCTTTCGGTTTCCGTTGTCCCGAGGCCATGTCTGTACATGCTAGGCTCGTCGTCAAGTGCTTCTATTCTTGTAGACAGTGTTGGGCCTCCAAGAGCAGAGGTTTGTAGAACATCAGCAAATTTGCCTTAAGTGAATCACCCAAGGTTTATCGAACTCAGGGAGGTAGAGGCACTGCAAGAAAAGTTGCCATGGCCGACGAAGTTGAAGTCGCGCCGTGGTTGCTGGTGTACCATGGCCGACGATTTTGGTCCCTCCGTGGTGCATGTCAAAACTTTTTTTTCTCGTTTTTGAGGCCACCTAGCCCGACGAAAGCGGCCAAAACGTGGCGTATGGTGGCCCGGGACGTGGTGCATCTCGAAATCTCGGGTTCGCCGGCCGAGTCAACGCAAATCCGCACCGCCGAGGGATGTAGGGCCCAGATGGCAGCCTCTCTGGCATTGTTTTTTTTCTACATCGCGCCATCTCGTTCAACGTTCTCCGATCGAGCCGTTTACGATGCAGGATCATGGGTCCCGCATGTCATCCTCTATGAACCAAAATTCTTTCTATTCTTGGATTTTTTTGACCCCCTGATTTTTGGCTACTTCCTTTTTCTTTTGATCCCTTGCCGCCTCTCAAACGGTGATACCGCTGCTGCTAAATGGGACCCGCATGTCATCCTCTATGTGCAATCAACTTTCTTTTCTTGGAGTTTTTTTGGCACCTCAAATTTGGTCACTTGCCTTTTTCTTTCGATCCCCCGCCTCTCAAACGGTGATACCGCTGCTGCTAACGGGACCCGCATGTCATCCTCTATGTACTATAAAACTTTCTTTTCCTGGATTATTTTTGGCACCTCAAATTTGGTCACTTGCCTTTTTCTTTCGATCCCCTGCCGCCTCTCAAACGGTGATACCGCTGCTGCTAAGGACCCGCATGTCATCCTCTATGTACTATAAAACTTTCTTTTCTTGAATTATTTTTGGCACCTCATATTTGGTCACTTACCTTTTTCTTTCGATCCCCTGCCGCGGTGATACCGCTGCTGCTAAATGGGACCCGCATGTCATCCTCTATGTACTATAAAACTTTCTTTTCTTGGATTTTTTTGGCACCTCATATTTCGTCACTTGACTTTTTCTTTCGATCACCTGCTGCCTCTCAAACGGTGATACCGCTGCTGCTAAATGGGACCCGCATGTCATCCTCTATGTACTATAAAACTTTCTTTTCTTGGATTTTTTTGGCACCTCATATTTGGTCACTTGACTTTTTCTTTCGATCCCCTGCCGCCTCTCAAACGGTGATACCGCTGCTGCTAAATGGGACCCGCATGTCATCCTCTATGTACTATAAAACTTTCTTTTCTTGGATTTTTTTGGCACCTCATATTTGGTCACTTGACTTTTTCTTTCGATCCCCTGCGCCTCTCAAACGGTGATACCGCTGCTGCTAAATGGGACCCGCATGTCATCCTCTATGTACTATAAAACTTTCTTTTCTTGAATTATTTTTGGCTCCTCATATTTGGGCACTTGCCTTTTTCTTTCGATCTCATGCCACGTTTGAAACGTTGAGGAACCTGCTGGCTCATGGGACCCGCATGTCATCCTCTATGTGCTATAAAAGTTTCCTTTGTTGGATTTTTTTTCACCCTCTGATTTTTGGCTTGCCTTTTTCTTTTGATCCCCTGCCCCCTTTGAAACGTTGAGTAAGCTGTTGGCTCAAGGGACCCGCATGTCATCCTCTATGTCCATCAACTTTCTTTTCTTGGATTTTTTTTCACCCCCTAATTACTAGCTACTTTCTTTTTCTTTTGATCTCAAGCCGCATTACAAACATTGAGACCGCTGCTGCAAAATGGGACCCACATGTCATCCTCTATGTACAATAAATCTTGGATTATTTTTGGCTCCTGATATTTGGTCACTTGCCTTTTTCTTTCTCATGCCGCCTTTGAAACGTTGAGTAAGCTGCTGGCTCATGGGTCCCGCATGTCATCCTCTACGAACAATAAAAGTTTCCTTTCTTGGAGTTATTTTTTACCCCTAATTTCTGGCTATTTGCCTTTTTCTTTTGATCCCCTGCCCCCGTTGAAACGATGAGGACGCTGTTGGCAGGTCGGTCCCACATGTCATCCTCTATGAACAATAAAAGTTTCCTTTGGTGGATTTATTTTTGACCCCTAATTAATTTCTGGCTATTTCCTTTATTTTTCTTTTGATCCCCTGCCGCCTTGGAATTGTTGAGAATGCTGCTGCCTCATTTTTCTTTTGGTCCTGTGCCGCCTTGGAAACGTTGAGACCGCTGCTACAAAATGGGACCCGCATGTCATCCTCTATGTAAAATAAAGTTTCTTTTCTTGGATTATTTTTGGCTCCTGATATTATGTCACTTGCCTTTTTCTTTCGATCTCATGCCGACTTTGAAACGTTGAGGATGCTGCTGCCTCATGGGTCCCGCATGTCATCCTCTCAGAACGATAAATGTTTTCTTTTCTTGTATTTTTTTACCAACTGATTTTTGGCTTTTTTTATTTTCGATCCCCTGCCGCCTTTGAAACGTTGACTCCGCTGCTGGCTCATGGGTCCCCGATGTCAGCCTCCCCGTACAAGAAACATGTGATATTTTATTTTGCAGACAATAAACGTTGTATTTCGCTCTGAGCTATTGCAAACGGATAAATTAAATCTTTATATCTACATAAACAAACTTATATGTTGAATCTCCTTGTTTTTTGTTTTTGCGAAGCATAGGACTTTCCTGTTTTTTTTTTTGAGAAAAATCCGACCTTTCCTGTTTTGGAGTGGGCTGAAATTGTACGAGTCAAAAGGCCCAGCAGATAGTTCGAAGGCCCAGATGTCCAGATACAGCCCAATTAAAATCTTTCTTTTCTTGGATTTTTTTCACACCCTGATTTCTGGCTACTTCATTTTTCTTTCGGTCCTGTGCCGCCTTGGAAGCGTTGAGACCGCTGCTACAAAATGGGACCCGCATGTCATCCTCTATGTACAATAAAGTTTCTTTTCTTGGATTATTTTTGGCTCCTGATATTATGTCACTTGACTTTTTCTTTCAATCTCATGCCGACTTTGAAACGTTGAGGAAGCTGCTGGCTCATGGGTCCCGCATGTCATCCTCTATGAACAATAAAAGTTTTCTTTGTTGGATTTATTTTTTCCCCTAATTTCTGGCTATTTGTCTTTTTCTTTTGATCCCCTGCCCCCTTTGAAACGATGACGACGCAGCTGGCAAGTCGGTCCCACATGTCATCCTCTATGAACAATAAAAGTTTCCTTTGATGGATTTATTTTTTACCCTAATTAATTTCTGGCTATTTCCTTTTTTATTTTGATCCCCTGCCGCCTTGAAATAGTTGAGGATGCTGCTGCCTCATGGGTCCCGCATGTCATACTCTCAGAAAGGTAAATGTTTCTTTTCTTGAATTTGTTTACCAACTGATTTTTGGCTTATTTTTTCTTTCGATCTCCTGCCACCTTTAAAACGTTGACGACGCTGCTGGCTCATGGGTCCCCAATGTCAGCCTCCCCATACTGCAAATCCTCTTTCTGCAAAGGTTGTATTTCTAGATAGATAAGGTGGATTCGAATCTGCCATGGTTCAGGCAGCTCAGGTAAGCCTTCTTGCACTAATTAATGGAAGTAGTGTATCGCAAGGTCAAGACATGTGGCTCAGTGTAATGAATCTATATGAATCATGTTGTGGGTTCAATCTGATAGTTCTCTAACAGGTCAGCCAAAATAGAAATTAAGTTTTTTTCTAAAAGGGAAATGCAAATTAAGATGAACACAAACATTAGTTATCATAATAGCTGATCATACATACATACTTGCTAAGAGCAAAAGCTTGCCAGAGTTTTACCACCCATACAATTAATTAGCAGTTCAGATAAGATAACCTTATATAAGTATAACTACAAATGCATTTGCTAAGGGCTCATGGGACAACAGAACTAGACAACCGCGAACTTTATGACCAGCATGTCACAGCGGCATCGAAAGATCTTGACCTTCAACTTTGATCCAATGCGAAGTTTGGCACCGTCAATGAACTTTTTCCACCTGGAAGTAACAGCCAAGCGGCCATCTGTGGGACTGACAGAGTACCGTCCCTCCACGGTGAGACCTTCACTCTCCATGACGAGGGATATCTTGCCCCTTCGGCCAGCATTGAGATCCTTGGAGATACTTTTAGGCAATTTCTGATTCAAAGCAAGAGATACCACCAAAAATTAGTCAATGGCACCAATGCACTGAACCATGTGAGACTTTGAGCAGAGAAGACATCAAGATAAGAGCAGTTATGCTGTCATATACTCACGAACATAGCCTTCAGATGCGTCCTGGTCACCACACGGGTGGCCACAGCAATGAGCTGAGACCTCGGTGATCTGGCTGGGGCAGGTGCATGAGCCTGGGCTGGTACACGAGCTGGTGCTGATGCAGGAGACTGCTGGGCAGGTGCAGTAAACGGTGCCTCTAGAGGAACCGGTGCTGATGCAGGAGACTGTTGGGCAGGTGCAGTAAACGGTGCAGCTAGAGGAACCAGTGCTGATGCAGGAGCCTGCTGGGCATGTGTAGTATATGGGGCCTCTACAGGAACCAATGCTGATGTAGGGGACTGCTGGGTAGATGCAGTAAACGGAGCTGGTACAGGAACCGGTGCTGATGCAGGAGAGTGGGAAGCCGGTGCCGGTGCTGGTGTGGTTGCCCTTTGTGACATCCGCTCCTGTTCCGTCAGGGGATCTGCAGCTTTGATCATGTTAAACCCAGCAAGCTAGAACAGAGGGAATGGTTTAGAACAACTGCTCAGAATGCAGTTATCAAAAGATATGAGTAGAAAAAAGTTACATATTATATATTTGGAAGTGTCTCCAACTCTGTAAGCAGTTACGTATATCTGCCCGTTTGAGTTTCTGATCCTCAGCTCGTCGCCCTTCTTCAGACCGTAGTCAAAAGCAAACTTTCTCCAATCATGTCCATACAAATATGTGATGGCCTGCGTCTTGTAGACATACACCTCATAGACCGTGTAGGTGTTCATCAATTTGCCATTGCCATGCATAGTGAAAGATCCTTCATGCGGACACATCTGGTTAATCATTGGACGAAGTTCACAAGGTACAGTCTGCATGTGAAAATTGATACAAATGTAAGAAGCAGGAAGACTAAAAACAAGACTTTACTATATGCCAATTCATGCTAAACCACTGAGAATACATACCTGTAACTCTGTGAAGGAGCTACTAGAAAGGTAGATAGAGCCATAGGAGGTGTTATATGCGGGGTATGTACATGGGCCCGCCATATTCCCGCAAGCTCGGCATCGGGATGGTGAAGGAAACATGGGAGGTACTACTGGTGCGTAGCGCTGAACGTAAGTGGAAGAATTAGGTTGTGTAAAGTGCATAGTTCAGAGCAATGCAAATGTTGACAAGCAAGTGCATAACACTATGTTACAAACTGAACAGTGAAAAATTAGTGTATGATGAATATAAGCATGCTAATTTGGTGTTTCCGAATTCCAAAAAGCATTAGACAGAGCCAGTGATAATATCAGACATAAATCATGGCATGTATATGTGGCTTAAGAAAATATACCCGAACCCTTGGATGGTTACGGCCCGGCTGATCCTTGGACTTGAGCTTATATAAGCATCCAGAAGGTGGGGCTGACAGTAACTTGGTGGCAGCCTCTGCAGATGCCTCATCAGCAGCAGTTGCAATCCTTTTGACCAATGAAGGCTTAGCAGTTTCAGTCTGCATATAAAAATTGAAGAGCAACAGACATCAGCAGTGATATATAAAATGAATCTATGAGACACTGATGCATATAGTGCTGGATGTAAGTGGAAGAATAGGTGTGTGTGTTTCTGAACTATTGGTAAGCATTAGACAAAGCCGGCAATAAACAGACAAAAATCAAATCATGTATGAGGATTAAGAAAATATACCTGCTTACTGAAAAGGGTACCACCCAGCTGGCCCGTGGCCTTGTGCTTGAGGAGGTTTTCAGAAGATGGTGGCAGCACCATCGTCTTCACAGCAGCCTCATCAGGATCATTTTTTATCCATTTGAGTAGAGGAACAGAAGTTTCATCCTGCATATGAATAGCAACAGAACTCATCATTGATATTTAATAAATCTATGAGATAGACTGATGCAAATAGTGCGGGTGTAAGTGGAAGAATAGGGTTGTGCATAGAGAACAGTTGACAACAATGCAAATGATTACAAAAGAAGCCAATGGAAATCAACAGTTTATATACTGGATGAGACAGACTGAAAAGTGAAAAATTAGTGTATGATGATTGTAAGCAAACGCAGTGTTTCTGAACTTTTGGTAAGCATTAGACAAAGCCAACAGTAATTAAACAGATAATAATGAAATCATGTATGTGGATTAAGAAAATATACCAGATTCATTAAAAGGTCACCACCCAGCTGGCCCATGGCCTCGTGCTTGTAGAGGTTTTCGGAAGATGGTGCCGGCACCATCGTCCTCACAGCAGCCTCATTAGCCCCATTTTGCATCCACTTGAGTAAAGGCGCAGCAGTTTCAGCCTGCATAAGAATGGGAACAGATCTCAGCAGTGATATTGAATGACTCTGAGACAGACTGATGCATATAGTGCTAGATGTAAGTGGAAGGGTATGGCCGTGTATGGACAACAGTTCACAACAATGCAAGGGTGTGTTCGGTTCTGAAACAGCGTGGAATGGAATGGAATGGTTCCATTTCAGAGGAATGGAATGGTTACATTTTTGTTCGGTTGGGAAAAATGGAGAGCAGAAGAGATCGAGGTTAAACTAACCAATTGTCTCAAAATTGTAATTAACAATTGCAAATGACATTTTAATCTCAAAGTCGTAATTAACAGCGCCTAATGGTGCTCTTTTAATCTAAAAATCGAAATTAACATCATTTTATGTTGGGTTAGGGGAACTGGAGTAGATGAACATTACTGTATGATGATTGTAAGCAAACGAATTTGGTGTTTCTAAACTTTTGGCTTCGAGATCTTATGGGTTTCAACTCTAGCCTACCCCAACTTGTTTGGGACTGAAAGGCTTGGTTGTTGTTGTTGTTGTTGTAAACTTTTGGCAAGCATAGAAAAAACCGACAATAAACAGAGAAAAATCAAGGCATGTTTTGTGGATTAAGAAAATATACCATATTCATTAAAAGATCACCACCCAGCTGGTGCGTGGCCTTGTGCTTGTAGAGGCATTTAGAAGATGGGGGCGGCATCAACATACTGGCAGCCTGATCAGCCGCAGTTTTGATCTTCCTTTTGAGTAAAGGCCCTAAAGTTTCAGTCTGCATATGAATAGCAAAACAAAAGGCAGACCTCAGCAGTGATATTGAATTACTGTATGAGATAGACTGATGCATATAGTGGATGCTCTTAGCCTTTTGCAGCGTGAACACTAGCTATGGACAGACAAAAAAACTAGTTAACTCAGCTTTGTCTAGATATGAATGTACTACCACCATCCAAAAGCTTAAGCCTTATTTATTTTTGAGAAATCAAAACAAGCAAAGTTTGACCAAAATTTTAGAACATTCTATCAACAAATATAATACTGTGTAGATACCGTAGGAAAATATATTTTATTATCTATTTAATGATATTAATTTTGTATTTTGCATGTTACTGATTTTTGGTAAAAGCTTAGTCAAACATGGTATAGTTTGACTTTCTAAAAATAATATAAGCCCAAAGCTTTGGGATGGAGGCAGTAGTATCTAGAGCTAAAACACATCTAGATACATCCGTATCTACAGATAGTTGAGTCAATTAATTTGGATCTGAGGGAGTATCAGATTCAGACTACATCATGGTAAGTTGGTTAAAAAAATTACCCCTGGGCGGTCCCTGCCCAGCTCGGCAGTGGCATTTCGCTTCTTGTGCTGCAGATCGGGCCATGCTCCTGCAGCAGGTGGGGCGCTATTCTCGTTCCCCATAGCCTCAGCACGGAACCTGGAGGTACCAACCTGATACAGAGAATATAGAGCATGGTGTCACAGAGGCTTTACGCACAAACAGCTGAAGACATGTGCTACTTTAAGCATATTCCAGAACAGGAACAGATTGAGGATGCAGAGACCAGAGAGACACTTAAAAGGTAAAGAGTGGATAAGCAAACGGAGTACCTGCTTCGCGGGGCTGGGGACGCAGCTCAGGCTCAGCCAACTGCCCACATGCGTGGTGGCCTTACGCTCCATTGCCCCCACCGCCGAGGTCTTGCCTTTCCTGTACAAGCTGACAAAAGATACAGTGAGGATCAGCAGAAACTACAAAGGTTGCAAATGTCGACAAATAAAGGAAGAACACCCCAATCCAAGCAAAGGTAGCCCCCGCCCCCACCCCCATCAATCACTCCCAGCTCGAGGGTGACCAGAAAGACACCCCTTTGCCCAGAATAGGAAAGAGATGCGCAAGATATCGAGGAGAGGAAAAAAGAACCGATCTCGAGAAAGGAGAGAACATTACTAGTCCTACCTAATCCGCTTGGGCTAGATGCAGCTTGCCCCTCCAAGCTGGATGCCTGGACGGTGGAGGCGAAAGGAGGGGATCGAGCTAGCGGCTTGCATCCGTCGGCAATCGGCACTCGATCGGGAGAGAAGGGGTGCTACATAAAGGGGAGGGGTAACATATTTTATTACACAGTGAACTTACTGATGTGACTAGTCATTACATGTCTCACTGAAACTAGGGCCCATAGTGTGGCACCCCAAATTTACTTGAAGCTGCCCGGCGGGACGCATTGGCGCGTCAAGAAACCCCCGAATTGTAGCGGGGAAATGAAACATTTCACAAAAATTCGAAATTCAAGCACACCGCCACGCGCCAAGCACGCGGCTGTTCCTTCCTCTTCCTCGGTTCCTCCTCCCCTATCCGAAAAAACCCCAAATCCCAAGCTCAAACCAAAAAAAAAACAAAAAACAAATCCCCTGGCCGCCATGCATGTCCTCGTTAACCCGCTGGAGATCGTTCCCGGACGATGCGGACCACCCGCCCTGAGATCCAGAATTCCGTCCACCTCGAGGCACTGCGTGCTGTCTCGCAGCAGCGGCTTGAGGGCGCTGAAGAGGAAGTTCCGCCGGAAAGTGCTCATGGCAACCGTGCAAGCTCACCGGCGTGCTGTATCCCGAGAGGAACTGGTCAAAGCTTTGCTATTCGCCACACACAAAAAAATTGCGGGCCAAGATCTGGTCAAAGCTTCGTCGATGGCTTGCCGCGAGAGGCTTGGAGTCCAGAGTCAATAAACTAGCTGCTCGAGGACTTGGGCGGTTTACACGGATTCATATTAACTGACTCAAGTTTGTTAGTCTAGTTAACAAATGCATCTAGATACATCCATATCTAGACAGAATTGAGTCCATTAATATGAATCAGAGGGGAGTACCTGAAAGTGTTTCATGCTACCAACTAATGCGCTGGCAGGAATCGCTGTAGAAGTAATTGTGCTACTACTTGTACGATGAACTGATTGTGTGGGTGTCGAATTTTGCAACGCGATCATCCACTGAATGCTTAATCTAGCGCCAAAGGCGTACAAATCATAACATACTACAGCACCAGAACATAAGAGTACGAATCATAAAGTAGCTCAACATTTTGCATCAGGGCTGGGTGGTCCTGAGACTACCGGGACGCCCCTGATGATCTCCGGGTGTGCATCCTCTTCAACGCAAAGCTGTGTACTCGGTCCACGGCCTCCTTCTGTAGGCTGGATAATCTCAGGTGCAGGACCTTCGTCTATGAGAGGCTCGTCATCAGTACCATCCACAGGTGCATCAGGGCTGGGTGGTCTTGAGACTACCCGGACGCCCGTGATGATCTCCGGGCGTGCATCCACTTCAACGCAAAGCTGTGTACTCGGTCCACGGCCTCCTTCTGTAGGCTGGATAATCTCAGGTGCAGGACCTTCGTCTATGAAAGGCTCGTCATCAGTACCATCCACAGGTGCATCAAACTGAGATTCATCTTCAAATCTCCCATCAAACTGAGAGACCTCTTTAACTCTATGCTTCTGCAATTAGTACATCAACCGATTAGACAAACATCTAAGGGATGCAACCTGAACAAATGCCGTTTTACATATTTACCTTCTCATCTGGCACAGCACATGTCCCAGAGCTGAAACCCGTTTCCTGAAGCAAGCGCTTTTTCTCTCCTTCCCGTCCATCCATCTGCAACAAGTTAAATTTGAGTACAGAACCTTGCACAGCAATGCAAACTATTGATTGAAACAGCGGCAGCATCAATATAAATAATTAACTACATATGCCAGCACACATACAGTGTGAGCAAGATCTGCTTCTCCTGCTAAAGGATCATTATATGGTTCACCATGCTAAACCCGCCTAACATATGTGCGGTCCATCCCAAAAATGTGTAAATGATCTGCCACTACAGGGTGAGGCCTCTTCTCACCATTCATACATGTGCAGCGCGGGCAATACACGTCCAGGTTGTGACCATCATGAGCTCTAATAAACCCCATAAAGGGTTGAACACCATTTATATATGAAGGGGAACATAAGTGTCCATGCAGTTTCCAAGTTCTGTCCATCTGTTTAATTATGAGATACAGTGGTTGGTGATTAATTTAAGGCGAAGTAGGAAATGTATATCCATCGAGTACAAAACTATACTACATGATTATGCATTTCAGCAATCATGTCGAGTACAAAACAAAAAATGCCCATCGACATTTTAGCAAACAGATCGTGTACAAAACTCTGCCATGGCATTTCAGCAAATTAACGGATCGAGTGCAGAACTGACTCTATATGCCCACGCAAATGAACAAATTGATCGATGACAAATCGAGCGGAAAACTATAAAGTGCCAATTAGTTCGAGCATACTGACGAATTTTTTTAGCAGCATCAAGAAAATATAAATCGTTAGGCTGTCTTGCCCGATACATGATTGAGCTAGAGATAGCAGCCCTACCGTGGATCAACTTGACCGCCGGTGCGTCTCGAGAAGAACGACGGGGAGGAGAAGCTTCTTCTTCGCACGGACGGGACGGGGAGGGGAAGCTCTTCGCACGGACGGGGATAAGTTGTCTACGGGTGGGTGGGGGGTCATGCGGCCGGGCCGCCGGGGTGATAATTAAGGTTGGTAGGTGGCGTTTAATGGAGTTGCGTGTGTAATTTGCCGTGCACAAGGTTGAGGAATAGGCGGTTCCCTTTGCCGCGCGCACAATTCAAACTATCCCGCCCATGTAGTTTAAATTCGCCATATTTTCGTTAAATCGACATAAAGTCATGTGAGTGGGGGAAAATTAGCAAAGTTGCTTGAAAAATAGTAAAACTCTGGAATTATCCTTTAAATATGCTCTACTTCGTGTGAAAATCGGGGTGTGGAAGCATGTTGAGCTGTTTTATTTGTACTTTCTTCATTAAAACTCCCATTTTATGCACTTTGGATGGAAAGAAATCATTTGTACATAAATTTTGACAACGCCATTTGCAAACACTAATTGTTTACATGCCAAGATGCACCCATCCACCAAATATATATGTGGCAAAAGTTTATCACAATCTAGCAGATATGCATAATTAGTGAGGGACCCCTTTTGATTTTGTGCAATTTCCACTAATTAGGTAGAGATCGAGAAGGGTTAATTAATTAGGCCATGTTAGGGGTTATGTGTTTTAATAGGTTGTGTGGATTCAAATACAACTTCTTTATTTGTGTGCTATGATTAATCAAAACTAGATCGATCGACTGCGCACACATTATTAGAGGCGCATGCCTTTGCGCACAAAGTGCATGTGTGTGTTGTTGGCCACCAACGAGAGAGAGAGAGAGAGAGAGAGAGAGAGAGAGAGAGGTAGAGAGAGCTACATACGAGAGAGCGATTGAAATCCCCAAATTAAACACATATATATGCATGGCACATTTAATTTAATTAGAGGACCGCGAGGCACCCCTGGCCTGCTTGATGCATAATTAAGTGTCATTGGCCTATATATATAGGGTTTAATTAGGGTTTAGGGTTTAGGGTTAGGAGGTTAGGGTTTAGGGTTTAATGTTTATGGTGTTTAGGGTTTAGGGATTAGGGATTAGGGTTTATTTAGGGTTTAAGGTTTAGGGATCATCGATCGAGTGCGCACACACACATTATTAGAGGCACACGCGCCTTTGCGCATAAAGTGCATGCGTATATGTGTGTGTTTTTTGGCCACCAACGACATATAGATGATCGAGAGAGAGAGATTGAAATCCCCCAAGAATATGTTCAAATATATATTAAAATATATGCACGAATTAATGCATGCATGGTAGGCCATGCATGCACACTAATTATATATATATTATGAGGAAACTTAATCAAATGTGTTTTCATTCGAGAGAACTTGTCAAAATTCAAGTTAATTAATTTATCATCGATAATTATATAATTAATTAATGAATCTCAGGGAGATGTTATACAACATATGATCGATATATAGGCCATGTATATATTAATTGGTTTTAATCTACCGTTTTTGCTAGCTAGCTGCATGCTATATATAGAGCATGTTTTTATTAGATCGGGTTATAGCTAGTATAGTTTAGGGTTATGTGTTTTAATTAACTAGGGTTTGATTAGCTAGGGGTTAGTTATATATATATGGTTTAGGGTTAATGCATGTCACATTTAATTTAACTAGAGGACCGCGAGGCACCCCTGGCCTGCTTGATGCACAATTAAGTGTCGTTGGCCTATATATATAGGGTTTAATTAGGGTTTAGGGTTAGCTAGCTGGGTTTAGGGTTTAGTGTTTTGGGTGTTTAGCTAGGGTCTAGGGTTTAGGGTTTAGTGTTTACTGTGTTTAGAGGGTCTAGGGTTTAGTGTTTAGGGTGTTTAGGGTCTAGGGTTTAGGGTCTAGTGTTTAGGGTCTATGGTTTAGGGTTTAATTAGTGTTTAGGGTGTTTAGGGTTTAGGGTTTAGTGTTTACGGTGTTTAGGGTCTAGGGTTTAGGGTTTAGTGTTTAGGGTCTAGGGTTTAGGGTTTAATTAGTGTTTAGGGTGTTTATAGGGTTTAGGGTTTAGGGTTTAGGGTTTTAGGGTTTAGGGTTTAGGGTTTAGGGTTTAGGGTTTATGGTTTAGGGTTTACGGTGTTTAGGGTCTAGGGTTTAGGGTTTAGTACGTGTTTAGGGTGTTTAGGGTCTAGGGTTTAGTGTGTTTAGGGTGTTTAGGGTTTAGGGGATTAGGGATTAGGGTTTTAGGGTTGTTTAAGGTTTAGGGATCATCGATCGAGTGCGCACACACACATTATTAGAGGCACACGCGCCTTTGCGCATAAAGTGCATGCGTATATGTGTGTGTTTTTTGGCCACCAACGACATATAGATGATCGAGAGAGAGAGATTGAAATCCCCCAAGAATATGTTCAAATATATATTAAAATATATGCACGAATTAATGCATGCATGGTAGGCCATGCATGCACACTAATTATATATATATTATGAGGAAACTTAATCAAATGTGTTTTCATTCGAGAGAACTTGTCAAAATTCAAGTTAATTAATTTATCATCGATAATTATATAATTAATTAATGAATCTCAGGGAGATGTTATACAACATATGATCGATATATAGGCCATGTATATATTAATTGGTTTTAATCTACCGTTTTTGCTAGCTAGCTGCATGCTATATATAGAGCATGTTTTTATTAGATCGGGTTATAGCTAGTATAGTTTAGGGTTATGTGTTTTAATTAACTAGGGTTTGATTAGCTAGGGGTTAGTTATATATATATGGTTTAGGGTTAATGCATGTCACATTTAATTTAACTAGAGGACCGCGAGGCACCCCTGGCCTGCTTGATGCACAATTAAGTGTCGTTGGCCTATATATATAGGGTTTAATTAGGGTTTAGGGTTAGCTAGCTGGGTTTAGGGTTTAGTGTTTTGGGTGTTTAGCTAGGGTCTAGGGTTTAGGGTTTAGTGTTTACTGTGTTTAGAGGGTCTAGGGTTTAGTGTTTAGGGTGTTTAGGGTCTAGGGTTTAGGGTCTAGTGTTTAGGGTCTATGGTTTAGGGTTTAATTAGTGTTTAGGGTGTTTAGGGTTTAGGGTTTAGTGTTTACGGTGTTTAGGGTCTAGGGTTTAGGGTTTAGTGTTTAGGGTCTAGGGTTTAGGTTTTAATTAGTGTTTAGGGTGTTTATAGGGTTTAGGGTTTAGTGTTTAGGGTTTAGGGTTTTAGGGTTTAGGGTTTAGGGTTTAGGGTTTATGGTTTAGGGTTTACGGTGTTTAGGGTCTAGGGTTTAGGGTTTAGTGTTTAGGGTGTTTAGGGTCTAGGGTTTAGTGTGTTTAGGGTGTTTAGGGTTTAGGGGATTAGGGATTAGGGTTTTAGGGTTGTTTAAGGTTTAGGGATCATCGATCGAGTGCGCACACACATTATTAGAGGCACCCGCGCCTTTACGCATCAAGTGCATGCGTATATATGTGTGTTTTTTGGGCCACCAACGATATATAGATGATCGAGAGAGAGAGAGATCGATTGAAATCCCCAAGAATATGTTCAAATATACATTAAAATATATGCACGAATGCATTGTAGGCCATGCATGCACACTAATTATATATATATTATGAGGCAACTTAATCAAATGTGTTTTCATTCGAGAGAACTTGTCAAAGTTCAAGTTAATTAATTTATCACGATAATTATATAATTAATTAATGATTCTCAGGGATATGTTATACAACATGATCGATATAGGCCATGTATATTTTAATTGGTGTTAATCTACGGTTTGCTAGCTAGCTAGCTGCTATATATAGAGCATGTTTTTATTAGATCGGGTTATAGCTAGCTAGTATAGTTTAGGGTTATGTGTGTTAATTAAGTAGGGTTGATTAGCTAGGGTTAGTTACATATATATGGTTTAGGGTTAATGCATGGCACATTTAATTTTATTAGAGGATCACGAGGCACCCATGACCCACTCGATCGATGCACAATTAAGTGTCGTTGGCCTATACATAGGGTTTAATTGGGGTTTAGGATTAGCTAGGGTTTAGGGTTAGGGTTAGGGTACGTTTAGGGTCTAGGGTTTAGGGTTTAGTGTTTAGGGTTTAGGGATTAGGGATTTAAGGTTTTAGGGTTGTTTAAGGTTTAGGGATCATCGATCGAGTGCGCACACACATTATTAGAGGCACCCGCGCCGTTACGCATAAATTGCATGCATATATATGTGTGTTTTTTGGGCCACCAACGATATATAGATGATCGAGAGAGAGAGATCGATTGAAATCCCCAAGAATATGTTCAAATATACATTAAAATATATGCACGAATGCATTGTAGGCCATGCATGCACACTAATTATATATATATTATGAGGCAACTTAATCAAATGTGTTTTCATTCGAGAGAACTTGTCAAAGTTCAAGTTAATTAATTTATCACGATAATTATATAATTAATTAATGAATCTCAGGGATATGTTATGCAACATGATCGATATAGGCCATGTATATTTTAATTGGTGTTAATCTACGGTTTGCTAGCTAGCTGCTATATATAGAGCATGTTTTTATTAGATCGGGTTATAGCTAGCTAGTATAGTTTAGGGTTATGTGTTTTAATTAAGTAGGGTTGATTAGCTAGGGTTAGTTACATATATATGGTTTAGGGTTAATGCACGGCACATTTAATTTTATTAGAGGATCACGAGGCACCCATGACCCGCTCGATCGATGCACAATTAAGTGTCGTTGGCCTATACAGAGGGTTTAATTGGGGTTTAGGATTAGCTAGGGTTTAGGGTTAGGGTTAGGGTTAGGGTTAGGGTATGTTTAGGGTCTAGGGTTTAGGGTTTAGTGTTTAGGGTGTTTAGGGTTTAGGGATTAGGGATTTTAAGGTTTTAGGGTTGTTTAAGGTTTAGGGATCATCGATCGAGTGCGCACACACATTATATTATTAGAGGCACCCGCGCCTTTACGCATAAATTGCATGCATATATATGTGTGTTTTTTGGGCCACCAACGATATATAGATGATCGAGAGAGAGAGAGAGAGAGATTGAAATCCCCAAGAATATGTTCAAATATACATTAAAATATATGCACGAATGCATTGTAGGCCATGCATGCACACTAATTATATATATATATATTATGAGGCAACTTAATCAAATGTGTTTTCATTCGAGAGAACTTGTCAAAGTTCAAGTTAATTAATTTATCACGATAATTATATAATTAATTAATGAATCTCAGGGATATGTTATACAACATGATCGATATAGGCCATGTATATTTTAATTGGTGTTAATCTACGGTTTGCTAGCTAGAGGTCAAAGATAGTCCTCTCAAGCAACCCTGCAATTAAGATACAAGAAGTCTCTTGTGTCCCCAACACACCTAATACACTTGTCAGATGTATAGGTGCACTAGTTCGGCGAAGAGATAGTAAAACACAGGTGGTATAGATGGTGGTAATATTGCAGGAAGTAAAGATGCAGTAAAACAGTAAACAAGCGATGTTTGCAGTATTTGGAAACAAGGCCTAGGGATCATACTTTCACTAGTGGACACTCTCAACATTGATCACATAATAAATAAATAACTTCTCCTCACTTGTGCTACATATACTCTCTTGTTGGATAACAAACACCATTCATTGTGTAGGGCTACAAGAGCTCCCTCAAGCCGGAGTAAACAAGCTCCACAACATTTGGAGTTCATATTTAAGTAACCTTTAGAGCATAATAGATCTTTGCAATTTAGACCGAGTACTAACATAGCATACACACTGTCACCATTACACTATGAAAGGGGGAATAGATCACATCAATACTATCATAGTAATAGTTAACTCCATAATCTACAAGAGATTACAATCATAACCTACGCCAAGTACTACATGATGCACACACTGTCACCATTACATCATGAAGGAGGAATAGACTACTTTAATAACATCACTAGAGTAGCACATAGATTAATAGTGATACAAAGCTCATCATATGGATCTCAATCATGTAAGGCAGCTCATGAGATCATTGTATTGAGGTACATGAGAGAGAGATTAACCACATAGCTACCGGTAGAGCCCTCAGCCTCGAGGGAGAACTACTCCCTCCTCATCATGGGAGACAGCAACGGCGATGAAGATGGCGGTGGTGTCGATGGAGATGGATTCCGGGGGCAATTCCCCGTCCCGGCGGCGTGCCGGAACAGAGACTTCTGTCCCCCGAACTTGACTTCGCGATGGCGGCGGCTGCGTAACTTTTCTCGTCCCGTGGCTTATGTTTTTAGGGTTTTCGAAGCGGAGAGAATATATAGGCAGAAGGGCAGCCTCGGTGGGTGATGGCCCACAAGTATAGGGGATCGCAACAGTCTTCGAGGGAAGTATTACCCAATTTATTGATTCGACACAAGGGGAGACAAAGAATACTTGTAAGCCTTAACAGCGGAGTTGTCAATTCAGCTGCACCTGGAAACAGACTTGCTCGCAAGAGTTTATCAGTAGCAACAGTTTTATGGCAGTAGGAATAGTGAAATAACAACAGCGGTGAAATAAAGACAACATTAGTGATTATAGTAAACAACAGGATTAAAATACTGTAGGCACATGGACGGATGAACGGGCGTTGCATGGATGAGAGAATTCATATAACAATCATGGTAGGGCATTTGCAGGTAATAATAAAGCGGTATCCAAGTACTAATCAATCAATAGGCATGTGTTCCATATATAGTCGTACGTGCTCGCAATGAGAAAC
This sequence comes from Lolium multiflorum, assembly GCA_030979885.1. Classification (NCBI taxonomy): domain Eukaryota; kingdom Viridiplantae; phylum Streptophyta; class Magnoliopsida; order Poales; family Poaceae; genus Lolium; species Lolium multiflorum. The sequence goes on from CM061748.1 coordinate 211,638,893, forward strand.
TTGCACAACATCTTTTGTCCTACCAGCCGGTGGCAGCCGGGCCTCTAGGGAAACTACTGGAAATTAAGGTACTCCTTTTAATAGAGTACCGGAGCAAAGCATTAACACTCCGTGAACACATGTGATCCTCACATCACTACCATCCCCTCCGGTTGTCCCAATTTCTGTCACTTCGGGGCCATTGGTTCCGGACAGCGACGTGTGTATACAACTTGCAGGTAAGACCATAAACAATGAATATCATGATGAAACAATAACATGTTCAGATCTGAGATCATGGCACTCGGGCCCTAGTGACAAGCATTAAGCATAACAAGTTGCAACAATATCATAAAAGTAACATCTACGGATACTAGGCACCATGCCCTAACAATCTTATGACTATTACATGATCAATCTCATCCAATCCCTACCATCCCCTTCAGCCTACAGCGGGGGAATTACTCACACATGGATGGGGGAAACATGGCTGGTCGATGGAGAGACGTCGGTGGTGATGGCGGTGAAGATCCTCCAATTCCCCGTCCCGGCGGAGTGCCGAACGGAGTTTCTGGTCCCGAGGCGGAGTTTCGCGATGGCGGCGGCGTACTGGATGGTCTCTGGAAAATTGACGTACCCGGCGTTTTTAGGTCGAAAGGCGTATATAGTCCGAAGTAGAGCGTCGGGGGCCGCCGAGGCGCCACACAACAAGGCGGCGCGCCCCGGGCCGCGCCGGCCTAGTGTGTGGGGGCCTCGGGCCCCCACCTGGCTTGCCCTTCTCCGTCAGTATTCTGGGAAAATAGGACTTTCGCATAAATTCCGAGGATTTTCCCGAAAGTTGGATTTCTGCACAAAAATGAGACACCAGAGCAATTCTGCTGAAAACAGCGTTAGTCCGTGTTAGTTGTATCCAAAATACACAAATTAGAGGCAAAACAATAGCAAAAGTGTTCGGGAAAGTAGATACGTTTTGGACGTATCAACTCCCCCCAAGCTTAGCTTATTGCTTGTCCTCAAGCAATTCAGTTAACAACTGAGTGCGATAAAAGAACTTTCACGAACACATTTGTTCATATGATGTAGATATTCTCATGATATGGCAAGTGCTTAAGCAATTCATAATAAGGTACATGCAAATAAAGTCATCTAGTAACTGTGTCAATCATAAAAGAGATACCAACAAACTAATAACAAGCATCATGAAACACTTCAATAAGCAGGATTGCAATGTTCATAGAAAGATATGATAAAGTGGTATCTCGCTTGCCTGTATTTGTAGCAAAACATAAATGCCCAGGCACCTCTGAAGTTCATAGAAAGACTAGAAGTAAATTTGTCAAAGATAAAAGCATCAAAGTTATACCACAGCTGATCATATTTTGGGACAAGCATATTATACTAAGAATGACAGTCATGCTCTCAAGAAAGTGCTCAAAGAAAGGATGGTGACTCAACATAAAAGTAAAAGATTGACCCTTCGCAGAGGGAAGCAGGGATTAACATGTGCTAGAGCTTTTCATTTTTCAAAGACAGAAGTAAAATTATTTTGAGAGGTGTTTGTTGTTGTCAACGAATGATAGTGGGTACTCTAACCACCTCGCCAACCAGACTCTCAAGAGCGGCTCCCATGAAGGACGTTATCTCTACCAGCAAGGTAGATCATCCCTCTTCTCTTTTGTTTACACATGTATTTTAGTTTCATTATGGATGACACTCCCCCAACCTTTGCTTACACAAGCCATGGCTAACCGAATCCTCGGGTGCCTTCCAACATTCACATACCATGGGGAAGTGTCTATTTGCAGGTTAAGTTGCTTACTGATGAATCAGAGCAAAACACGTGAAGAGAATTATTAATGAAGGTTGATTAATTGGGGCTGGGAACCCCGTTGCCAGCTCTTTTTGCAAAATTATTGGATAAGCGGATGTGCCACTAGTCCATTGGTGAAAGTCTGTCCGGAGTAAATGACAAGGTTGAAAGACAAAACACCACATATTTCCTCATGAGCTATAAAACATTAACACAAATTGAGAAGTAGTTTGAAGGTTTAAAGGTAGCACATGAGAATTTACTTGGAATGGTTTGAAATGTCATGCATAGGTATTTATGGTGGACACTTTGGAACAACTTGGTTTCAGATGTTTGGAAGCACGAGCAGCATTCCCGCTCAGTACAAGTGGAGGCTAGCAAAAGACTGGGAAGCGACAATCAAGAGAGCAATAACTGTCATAATCATGCTTGCGACAAAATAAAATTAACAGAGGCATAAAAGTGATACAAGAACTCTGAAGCAAAGTAGATCAGCGAGGCTTAATTGACTTTTGTTTTGTCATATGCATGCGTGAGCATGTGCCAAGTCGATTCAAGTGAATTATTCAGAGGAGGATACCACAATATCATACCGATCTATGAATAAAACAATGCAAGCAAATATTCATGACATGCTACTCATTATTAATAGATTGGAACTAATCATGAGAGATCATAAACTACTAGACTTTCATTAAATGACATATACCTCACATGAACCAACTAAGCATGCTCACATGGATGAGTATATGTACAAAAATGAAAACAAATAGAGTTCATACCAGCCTCTCACCACAATCAAATTGTCGTAGATCGTCATTATTGCCTTTCACTTGTGCAGCTTGAATAATAATATGGAATGAAACCAAGCTCCAACCACCGGAGACCTCTGAACTCCCTAATGAACTTTACAAAACCAAAGAAGAACAACAAATATTTTTGGTGTTTTCGGGTTAGAAACAAGAACAAAAGGAAACAAGAAAACAAAGCAAAATCTTTTTGGGTTTTCTCATAGCAAACTAACGATAGCAAATAAAGTAAAATAAGAGCAAAGAACCAAATAAACAAATGGTGAAGAGAAACAACAGAAATATTTTTGGTCTTTTTGTGTTTTAGGAAAGAAACAAAGCGAAAACAAGAGAATGCAAACTAACAGAAACACAGAAAAGCAGGATGACAGAAATCTGCCAAAACCTGACAGCAGTACAGAAATCGAAATTAACAAAAATCTTCCGTTGCTCAGCTCAAAAAGTGTTCAACTAATGAAAGTTAGATAACAACCTGGGGCACATGCTCAAAAATTTGCAACTCAAAATAACGTTCTGGCTGTGCGTACGAATTTTTTTGGTAACAGCCCAGAATCTGTTTTTGGACAGCACTTCCCCAAATATCATCTCCCTCTCATTAGAAAACCACTCTAAGAAACTAAACAAGTATGTACAAGTATCCAGCAACCATAATATGCAAAGAATGAGTGATGCCGGTATACCTCCCCCAAGCTTAGGCTTTTGGCCTAAGTGGAGTTCATTCCCAACGAGGGTCGGGGTTCCACGCCGGTGGATCGTACATGGAGTGATAATAAGGCCCCTGCGCAGAAGAATGTCGTGGAGGCTCCACATGACCATAATGTTGATATGAGGAGCTCGCTGCATCGGATGAAGAGTCGAGGTGCTCCTCGGCCTCCTCCGTGCCGTCCCTTGCATGATGGCCTTCCCTTTCTATGTATGCATTTAGCTCATTTTCTGTGATCGACCACCCTTTCCTGGCATCAAGGTTAAGCAGAACAGGTGCAGGCAATCGTACTAGTTTTTCAATTTTCTTAGTTATTCTCCAATTTTTCTTATACAAAGTTATCCTATAATACAGGTTGTTCAAATTAGATGCATCTGAAATAAACTCATGTTTAATCATGGAAACAACATCAAGTTTCTCCATGGAAAGCGGAATATCTAGATGGTGAGGTTCTACACCATGCATAGCTAATAAGCGAGAGGCGATAAGACCTCCACAAATTCCTCCCTTCTCACGGTTAGTAGCAAGTCTACAAGCTATTAAAGCACCCAAATTATAAGTCCTATCCTGTTGCAAAGCGGCAGCTAAGAAAGCCATATCTTGGACAGACAACTTACTTGCATTCTTTCTAGCAAGAACGCACTTTGTAACGAAATAAGCAAAGTAGCGGATAGCTGGGAGTTGAATGCTACTGATCTTACCACCATCATCGGAGAAGCTTCTCCCATGACAAATCATTGTATAAAGATTCGAGAGCTCCCGCGGCGTTCCCCTGACCTTCTCGCAGGATCCCCACTGCGGCACTCTAATTGCTGCACAAAAATCACTAAAAGGCAAGTTGATAGTTTTGTTATAAATCTTGTATCGGACCATGGGGTTAGTTTGAGACCGATGAAATTCGAAATCCTGCACAACCGACACTGTTAGTTTAGCATATTGGTAAGGTTCACCAACAGTAAAACCTTCCAACCCTGCATTGGAAATCAGTGTTTGAACATCTTGCAGGATTCCTGCATTCCGCATAAAATCAGTACATGGGTAATAAGAGGGGTATACTCCCTCTTCGCGGTGAACTCTCATGACTTGTTGCACCTCCAATTCTTGTTGATTTAGTTGGTGCCTACTCCCTTCCATTTTCTGAAATTTTTCAACAATCATTATAAAATTTGATTTCAAGGTATATAATTGAGGGGAACTACTATAGGAACTTGCTAGAGTACTAAACATGCATCAAAACTAGTTTCTACCACTTAGAACAAGCATGCAAGCTCACTAAACATGTTATCTACAGCAGCAAAATATTCAAGATATACTCAACCAAACAAAATTCTAATTGGACAATCAAAGGAGTCACATACCAGGGAGCAAATGTGCCAAATTTCAGACAGAAATCTGGGCTGAGCAAAGAGATCGAGAAATCGCGAGTTCTTGAGCAGAAACGCGAGTGAGAGAAAGTGAGTACGAGTTTTTTCGGGAGAGAGAGTGCAATGAGTGAAAGAGATGATGAAGTGGGGCAAGGAGGGGCCCACACACCAGGGTGGCGCGCCCCCTTGCTGGCCGCGCCGGCCTGTGGGGTGCCACCCTGGGGTGCCCCACTGGTCATCCCCAGGTGCTCCCAGGTGCCTCTTCGAAAAATAAGACTACCAGTATAATTTTTGTAAATTTTTGAGAACTTCGAAAAATGCACATTTCTGGGTGTTAAAGTAATTATTACTGCGCAGGAAAATGATTTCCAAAATCTTAAACAACTAAAGCATATTGCAAAACAAAATGTGCTACAGCAAGTAAAACAAATGGAGGGAGAAAGAAAGAAAGAAATGTTGTTTAGCTCTCTTATGCATTAAAATATACTTGTTAACAAGGTTGATCAAGTCTTGCTACCAAATAAATTTTATATGACATAAGAAGAAATAAACCTCAAATCAATCATGTTACCTTATATTGAATTGATATGGATCCAATCACAAGAGTTTGATATTCTTCTTTAGGCTCATATATAGGACAATCAATGGATCCCACTTTGATAGTTTTCACATTAAAAATTGTATTAACTCCATATACTTTATCAATCCTCTTGGGAAAATAGACAGTATGTTCCTTGTCATCAACATTGAAAGTAACCTTGCCTTTATTGCAATCAATAACAGCCCCTGCAGTATTAAGAAAGGGTCTTCCAAGAATAATGGACATATTATCATCTTCAGGCATTTCCAACACAACAAAATCAGTTAATATCAAGCAATGTTGAGTAACTTGAACAGGAACATTTTCACATACACCAACAGGAATAGCAGTAGATTTATCAGCCATTTGCAAAGATATATCAGTTGGTATCAACTTATCTAAATCAAGTCTCTTGTAAAGAGAAAAAGGCATCACACTAACACCTGCTCCCAAATCACATAGAGCAGTTCTAACATAATTATTCTTGATGGAACAAGGAATAGTCGGTATACCTGGGTCTCCAAGCTTCTTTGGAACCTTACCATTGAAGGAGTAATTAGCGAGCATAGTGGAAATCTCCTCATTAGGAATTTTCCTTTTGTTAGAAACAATATCTTTCATATACTTTGAATAAGGAGGCAATTTAATAGCATCAGTCAAAGGGATTTGCAAAAATAAAGGTTTCATCCAATCACAAAATTTATTATAATGTTCCTCCTCCTTTGATTTTAGTTTCTTAGCAGGAAAAGGCATTGGCTTTTGAACCCAAGGTTCTCTTTCATTACCATGTTTCTTTGTAATAAAATCTTCTTTAGTGTACTTCTTATTTTTATCATGCTTTTCAGGTTCTTTTTCAATTTCTTCTTTATCAGGAGTATCATTCTTATCATTATCTTCCTCATGTTCATTACCACTTTCAGTTTCAGCATCAGAAATAGAAATACTATTAGGATCATTAACAGGTTCAGAGGATTCTACAACAGTTTTATGTTTCTTCTTCTTTTTCTTAGAAGGACTACTAATTTCTTTAGTTCGTTGAGAATCTTGTTCAATTCTTTTGGGATGCCCTTCAGGATATAGAGGATCCTGGGTAGAAACACCGCCTCTAGTTGTTACTTCATAAACTTGTTTCTCTTCATTATTATTTTTTAACAAGTCATTTTGCACTTTAGTGAGTTGATCAATTTGAGTTTGAATCATATTAAAATGTTTAACAAGCATCTTAACATCATTGGAGGTTCTCTCCACAATATCATGCAATTTACCAATAGCTTGAGAATTTTCCATTAGATGATTCTCTACTCTCATATTAAAATTGTTTTGCTTAACAATATAATTATCAAATTCATCTAAACATTGATCAGGAGGTTTTGAATATGGAATATCTCCTCTATCAAAGCGTTGAAGAGAATGTACCTCGATTGTAGATGAAGGGGGAATTATCTTACATAGGTCTTCTATTGGAGGCAAATTCTTCACATCTTCAGATTTAATACCCTTCTCCATAAGAGATTTCTTGGCTTCCCTCATATCTTCATCATTTAATTCAATCATACCCCTCTTCTTCAATATAGGTGTAGGGGTTGGTTCAGGTGTAGACCAATCATCATGATTTTTGCTTATCTTTGCCAATAATTCTTCAGCTTCGTCCGGAGTTCTTTTCCTGAAAACACAATCAGCACAACTATCCAGGTATGCCCTAGACTCAATGGTTAGTCCACTATAAAATATATCAAGTAAATCATGCTTTTCCAAATCATGTCCAGGCCGAGCTCTAATAAGAGAGCAAAATCTTGCCCAAGCTTCAGGCAATTTCTCTCCATCTTCTTGATCAAAACTATAAATTCTCTGCAGAGCCATATGTTGAGCACTAGCGGGAAAGTATTTCCGAAAGAAAACATCAAGCAAACAACTTGGACTATTAATAGAATCAGGAGGCAAATTATTATACCAAATCTTAGCATCATCCTTTAATGAGAATGGGAAAATCTTAGCAACAAAATAAGTACGCATCTTAACATCATCAGAAAACAAGCTACTTAAAGTGGAAAGCTCATTCATATGTTCTACAGCACTCTCTTTTTCAGTACCACAAAAAGGTGTTTTCTCAACAATAGATATATGAGATAAATCAAGAGAAAAGTCATAATCTTTATCCTTAATGTTTATAGGAGATGTGGCAAATTTAGGATCAGGAGACGGTTTATATCTAACAGCATGTTGTGCAATAAGCTTTTTGAGGTTACTTGTACTAGTAGTAGCATTGCATTTATCAATAAAATCATCATCAAGTTCCACATAATCTTCATCAAGATCATCAATCTCAGGTGAATTAACAGGTGTAACAGTATTTTCATTAGGAGTTTCAGTATTTTCAATTTGTCTAGACCTAGCAATTGTAGCATCTAGAAAAGGACCTAATGAACCAGTATTATCAAGCACAGTAGAAGCATCATCAAAATTATCAGAGGAATTTTCAGATTCAGCAGAAGTACCAACACGTGAAGTTTGTGGTGGTGAAACAAGTTGACTTATCACAGATGGTGAATCAAGAGCAGCGGAGGTACTCAGAGTTGTACCTTTTCTTGTAGTGGATGGTAATATGGCGACTTTAGTATCGCGAGGTTTACCCATGATGGAGAATTTGCAGCGAACAATATCAATCCAAGTGAACTTGCAAATAAAGCTATGCTCCCCGGCAACGGCGCCAGAAAATAGTCTTGATGATACGCGTAGATGCACACGTCCGTTGGGAACCCCAAGTGGAAGGTATGATGCGTATAGAAGCAAGTTTCCCTCAGTATGAAACCAAGGTTTAATCGAACCAGTAGGAGCCAAGAAGCACGTTGAAGGTTGATGGTGGCGAAATGTGATGCGGCGCAACACCAGGGATTCCGGCGCCAACGTGGAACCTGCACAACACAACCAAAGTACTTTGCCCCAACGAAACAGTGAGGTTGTCAATCTCACCGGCTTGCTGTAACAAAGGATTAACCGTATTGTGTGGAAGATGATTGTTTGCAAGAAAACAGTAAAGAACAATTGCAGTAGATTGTATGCGATGTAAAGAATAGGACCGGGGTCCACAGTTCACTAGAGGCGTCTCTCCCATAAGATAAAAGCATGTTGGGTGAACAAATTACAGTCGGGCAATTGACAAATAGAAAAGGGCATAACAATGCATATACATGATATGATAAATATAGTGAGATTTAATCCGGGCATTACGACAAAGTACATAGACCGCCATCCAACTGCATCTATGCCTAAAAAGTCCACCTTCAGGTTATCATCCGAACCCCATTCAGTATTAAGTTGCAAAGCAACAGACAATTGCATTAAGTATGGTGCGTAATGTAATCGACAACTACATCCTTAGACATAGAATCAATGTTTTATCCCTAGTGGCAACAGCACATCCACAACCTTAGAACCTACTGTCACGATCCCAGATTTAATGGAGGCATGAACCCACTATCGAGCATAAATACTCCCTCTTGGAGTTAAGAGCAAAAACTTGGCCAGAGCCTCTACTAATAACGGAGAGCATGCAAGATCATAAACAACACATAAACAATAGATTGATAATCACCATAACATAGTATTCTCTATCCATCGGATCCCGACAAACACAACATATAGTATTACAGATAGATGATCTTGATCATGTTAGGCAGCTCACAAGATCCAACAATGAAGCACAATTAGGAGAAGACGACCATCTAGCTACTGCTATGGACCCATAGTCCAGGGGTGAACTACTCACTCATCACTCCGGAGGCGATCATGGAGATGAATCCCCTCTCCGGCAGGGTGCCGGAGGCGATCTCCTGAATCCCCCGAGATGGGATTCGCGGCGGCGCGTCTCCGGAAGGTTTTCCGTATCGTGGCTCTCCGTACTGGGGGTTTCGCGACGGAGGCTTTAAGTAGGCGGAAGGGCAGGTCAAGAGGCGGCACGAGGGGCCCACACCATAGGTCGGCGCGGCCATGGCCTAGGCCGCGCCGCCCTATGGTGTCGCCACCTCGTGGCCCCACTTTGACTCTCCTTCGGTCTTCTGGAAGCTTCGTGCAAAAATAGGACCCTGGGCGTTGATTTCGTCCAATTCCGAGAATGTTTACTAGGATTTCTGAAACCAAAAGCAGAAACAACTGGCTCTTCGACATCTTGTTAATAGGTTAGTTCCAAAAATGTGTAAATACGACATATAATGTGCATAAAACATGTAGATATCATCAATAATGTAGCATGGAACATAAGAAATTATCGATACGTTGGAGACGTATCAGCATCCCCAAGCTTAGTTCTGCTCGTCCCGAGCAGGTAAAACGATAACAAAGATAATTTCTGAAGTGACATGCCATCATAATCTTGATCATACTATTTGTAAACATATGTAATGAATGCAGCGATCAAAACAATGGTAATGACATGAGTAAACAAGTGAATCATAAAGCAAAGACTTTTCATGAATAGTACTTCAAGACAAGCATCAATAAGTCTTGCATAAGAGTTAACACATAAAGCAATAAATCAAAGTAAAGGTATTGAAGCAACACAAAGGAAGATTAAGTTTCAGCGGTTGCTTTCAACTTATAACATGTATATCTCATGGATATTGTCGATGTAAAGTAATATAACAAGTGCAATATGCAAGTATGTAGGAATCAATGCACAGTTCACACAAGTGTTTGCTTCTTGAGGTGGAGAGAGATAGGTGAACTGACTCAACAATAAAAGTAAAAGAAAGGTCCTTCAAAGAGGAAAGCATCGATTGCTGTATTTGTGCTAGAGCTTTTATTTTGAAAATATGAAACAATTTTGTCAACGGTAGTAATAAAGCATATGAGTTATGTAAATTATATCTTACAAGTTGCAAGCCTCATGCATAGTATACTAATAGTGCCCGCACCTTGTCCTACTTAGCTTGGACTACCGGATCTTCGCAATGCCATGTTTCAACCAAGTGTCACAAAGGGGTACCTCCATGCCGCCTGTACAAAGGTCTAAGGAGAAAGCTCGCATTTTGGATTTCTCGCATTTGATTATTCTCAACTTAGACATCCATACCGGGACAACATGGACAACAGATAATGGACTCCTCTTTAATGCATAAGCATGTAGCAACAATTATTATTCTCATATGAGATTGAGGATATATGTCCAAAACTGAAACTTCAACCATGATTCATGGCTTTAGTTAGCGGCCCAATGTTCTTCTCTAACAATATGCATGCTCCAACCATTAAGGTGGTAGATCCTTCAGACAAGACGGACATGCATAGCAACTCACATGATATTCAATAAAGAGTAATTGATGGCGTTCCCCAGAAGCATGGTTATCGCACAACAAGCAACTTAATAAGAGATAAAGTGCATAAGTACATATTCAATACTACGATAGTTTTTAAGGCTATTTTGTCCCATGAGCTATATATTGCAAAGGTGAATGATGGAATTTTAAAGGTAGCACTCAAGCAATTTACTTTGGAATGGCGGAGAAATACCATGTAGTAGGTAGGTATGGTGGACACAAATGGCGTAGTGGTTGGCTCAAGGATTTTGGATGCATGAGAAGTATTCCCTCTCGATACAAGGTTTAGGCTAGCAAGGTTATTTGAAGCAAACTCAAGGATGAACCGGTGCAGCAAAACTCACATAAAAGACATATTGTAAACTTTATAAGACTCTACACCGTCTTCCTTGTTGTTCAAAACTCAATACTAGATATTATATATCTAGACCTTAGAGAGACTAAATATGCAAACCAAATTTTAGCAAGCTCTATGTATTTCTTCATTAATGGGTGCAAAGTATATGGTGCAAGAGCTTAAACATGAGCACAACAATTGCCAAGTATCACATTATCCAAGACATTTTAGAATTACTACATGTAGCATTTTCCAATTCCAACCATATAACAATTTAACGAAGAAGAAACTTCGCCTTGAACATTATGAGTAAAGCCTAAGGACATATTTGTCCATATGCAACAGCGGAGCGTGTCTCTCTCCCACAAGGTGAATGCTAGGATCCATTTTATTCAAACAAAAACAAAAACAAAAACAAACCGACGCTCCAAGTAAAGAACACAAGATGTGACTGAATAAAAATATAGTTTCAGGGGAGGAACCTGATGATGTTGTCGATGAAGAAGTGGATGCCCAAGGCATCCCCAAGCTTAGACGCTTGAGTCTTCTTAAAATATGCAGGGGTGAACCACGGGGCATCCCCAAGCTTAGAGCTTTCACTCCTCTTGATCATAGTATATCATACTCCTCTCTTGACCCTTGAAAACTTCCTTCACACCAAACTTCAAGCAAACTCATTAGAGGGTTAGTGCACAATTAATAATTCACATATTCAGAGGTGACACAAACATTCTTTTCACTTCTGGACATTGCATAAAGCTACTGGACATTAATGGATCAAAGAAATTCATCCAACATAGCAAAAGAGGCAATGCGAAATAAAAGGAAGAATCTGTCAAAAACAGAACAGTTCGTAAAGACGAATTTTAAAGTGGCACCAGACTTGCTCAAAAGGAAAAACTCAAAATTAATGAAAGTTGCGTACATATCTGAGGATCACGCTCGTAAATTGGAAGATTTTTTCGAATTTTCTACAGAGACTTGTGCCCAGATTCGTGACAGACAGCAATGCTGTTTCTGCGCAGCGATCCCAAATATAACATCAACTTTAACATAGAAACTTTACTTGGCACAAAAACATGATAAGGAGAGGTTGCTACAGTAGTAAACAACTTCCAAGACTCAAATATAAAACAAAGTACTGTAGTAAAAACATGGGTTGTCTCCCATAAGCGCTTTTCTTTAACGCCTTTCAGCTAGGCGCAAAAAGTGCAAATCAAGTAACATCAAGAGTAGAAGCATCAACATCATAACTTGTTCTAATAATAGAATCAAAAGGCAACTTCATTCTCTTTCTAGGGAAGTGTTCCATACCTTTCTTGAGAGGAAATTGATATTTAATATTACCTTCCCTCATATCAATAACAGCACCAACGGTTCGAAGAAAAGGTCTTCCCAACACAATAGGACAAGATGCATTGCATTCGATATCCAAGACAACAAAATCAACGGGGACAAGGTTATTGTTAACCGTAATGCGCACATTATCAATCCTCCCCAAAGGTTTCTTTTTAGCATTATCAGCGAGATTAACATCCAAATAACAATTCTTCAATGGTGGCAAGTCAAGCATATCATAAATCTTTTTAGGCATAACAGAAATACTTGCACCAAGATCACATAGAGCATTACATTCAAAGTCATTGAATTTCATTTTAATGATGGGCTCCCAACCATCTTCTAACTTTCTAGGAATAGAAGTTTCAAGTTTTAGTTTTTCTTCTCTAGCTTTTATGAGAGCATTTGTAATATGTTTTGTAAAGGCTAAATTTGTAGCACTAGCATTAGGACTTTTAGCAAGCTTTTGTAAGAACTTTATAACTTCAGAGATGTGGCAATCATCAAAATCTAAATCATTATGAGCTACAGCAATGGGATCATTGTTCCCAAGGTTGGAAAAAATTTCAGCAGTTTTATCACAAGCAGTTTCAGCAGTTTTAGCAATTTCAGGCAGTTTTGTACGCTTTGCACTAGGAGTAGAAACATTGCCAACACCAATTATTTTACCATTGATAGTAGGAGGTGCAGCAACATGTGAAGAATTAAAATTACTAGTGGTGGTAATAGTCCAAACTTTAGCTACATTATTCTCTTTAGCTAGTTTTTCATTTTCTTCTCTATCCCACCTAGCACGCAATTCAGCCATTAATCTTATATTCTCATTAATTCTAACTTGGATGGCATTTGCTGTAGTAGTAATTTTATTATCAATATCATCAGGTTTAGCAGCCATTTTATTAATTAAGGAGGATTGTGATGCGGACATGTATGAGATTCGGGTTTCAGCATTTGAAATTTTAGTTTGCAGACCAGAAATCTCCCTATTCAAGTTTTCAAGTTGATTTCCTATATTTTTCAACAAGGTAGATTGTTCATTCATAGTTTTAGTAAACAATTGATTTTGCTCATATTGTGATTGCATAAAGTTTTTAGTGGATCTTTCAATTTCTAGCATCTTTTCCTCATATCTACCATAAGTATTACCATAATCATTACCACTAGCAGGATATGGCCTATAGTTATTACCAGAGTTGTTCCTATAAGCATTGTTGTTGAAATTATTATTTTTAATGAAATTCACATCAACATTTTCTTCTTGAGCAACCAATGAAGCTAAAGGAACATTATTTGGATCAACATTAGATCTACCATTCACAAGCATAGACATAATCGCATCAATCTTATCACTCAAGGAAGAGGTTTCTTCAACAGAATTTACCTTCTTACCTTGTGGAGCTCTTTCCGTGTGCCATTCAGAGTAATTTATCATCATATCATCAAGAAGTTTTGTAGCCGCCCCCAAAGTGATGGACATAAAGGTACCTCCAGCAGCTGAATCCAATAAATTCCGCGAAGAAAAATTTAGTCCTGCATAGAAGGTTTGGATGATCATCCAAGTAGTCAGTCCATGGGTTGGGCAATTCTTTACCAAAGTTTTCATTCTCTCCCATGCTTGAGCAACATGTTCAGTATCTAATTGCTTAAAATTCATTATGCTACTTCTCAAAGATATAATTTTAGCGGGAGGATAATATCTACCAATAAAAGCATCCTTACATTTAGTCCATGAATCAATACTATTCTTAGGCAAAGATAGCAACCAATCTTTAGCTCTTCCTCTTAATGAGAAAGGAAACACTTTCAATTTAATAATATCACCATCTACATCCTTATACTTTTGCATTTCACAAAGTTCAACAAAATTATTAAGATGGGCAGCAGCATCATCAGAACTAACACCAGAAAATTGATCTCTCATAACCAGGTTCAGTAAAGCATGTTTAATTTCAAAGAATTCTGCTGTAGTAGCAGGTGGAGCAATAGGTGTGCATAGGAAATCATTATTATTTGCGTTTGTGAAGTCACACAACTTAGTATTTTCAGGGGTATTCATTTTAGCAACAGTAAATAAAACAAACTAGATAAAGTAAATGCAAGTAACTAATTTTTTTGTGTTTTTGATATAGAGAGCAAGACAAGTAAATAAAATAAAACTAGCAACTAATTTTTTTGTGTTTTGTTTAGGTGCAGCAAACAAAGTAGTAAATAAAATAAAGCAAGACAAAAACAAAGTAAAGAGATTGAGAAGTGGAGACTCCCCTTGCAGCGTGTCTTGATCTCCCCGGCAACGGCGCCAGAAATTTAGCTTGATACGCGTAGATGCACACGTCCGTTGGGAACCCCAAGTGGAAGGTATGATGCGTATAGAAGCAAGTTTCCCTCAGTATGAAACCAAGGTTTAATCGAACCAGTAGGAGCCAAGAAGCACGTTGAAGGTTGATGGTGGCGAAATGTGATGCGGCGCAACACCAGGGATTCCGGCGCCAACGTGGAACCTGCACAACACAACCAAAGTACTTTGCCCCAACGAAACAGTGAGGTTGTCAATCTCACCGGCTTGCTGTAACAAAGGATTAACCGTATTGTGTGGAAGATGATTGTTTGCAAGAAAACAGTAAAGAACAATTGCAGTAGATTGTATGCGATGTAAAGAATAGGACCGGGGTCCACAGTTCACTAGAGGCGTCTCTCCCATAAGATAAAAGCATGTTGGGTGAACAAATTACAGTCGGGCAATTGACAAATAGAAAAGGGCATAACAATGCATATACATGATATGATAAATATAGTGAGATTTAATCCGGGCATTACGACAAAGTACATAGACCGCCATCCAACTGCATCTATGCCTAAAAAGTCCACCTTTAGGTTATCATCCGAACCCCATTCAGTATTAAGTTGCAAAGCAACAGACAATTGCATTAAGTATGGTGCGTAATGTAATCGACAACTACATCCTTAGACATAGAATCAATGTTTTATCCCTAGTGGCAACAGCACATCCACAACCTTAGAACCTACTGTCACGATCCCAGATTTAATGGAGGCATGAACCCACTATCGAGCATAAATACTCCCTCTTGGAGTTAAGAGCAAAAACTTGGCCAGAGCCTCTACTAATAACAGAGAGCATGCAAGATCATAAACAACACATAAACAATAGATTGATAATCACCATAACATAGTATTCTCTATCCATCGGATCCCGACAAACACAACATATAGTATTACAGATAGATGATCTTGATCATGTTAGGCAGCTCACAAGATCCAACAATGAAGCACAATTAGGAGAAGACGACCATCTAGCTACTGCTATGGACCCATAGTCCAGGGGTGAACTACTCACTCATCACTCCGGAGGCGATCATGGCGATGAAGAGTCCTCCGGAGATGAATCCCCTCTCCGGCAGGTGCCGGAGGCAATCTCCTGAATCCCCGAGATGGGATCGGCGCGTCTCGGAAGGTTTTCCGTATCGTGGCTCTGCGGGGTTTCGCGACGGAGGCTTTAAGTAGGCGGAAGGGCAGGTCAAGAGGCGGCACGAGGGGCACACACCATAGGTCGGCGCGGCCAGGGCCTGGGCCGCGCCGCCCTGTGGTGTCGCCACCTCGTGGCCCCACTTCGACTCTCCTTGGTCTTCTGGAAGCTTCGTGCAAAAATAGGACCCTGGGCGTTGATTTCGTCCAATTCCGAGAATATTTCGTTACTAGGATTTCTGAAATCAAAAACAGCAGAAAACAGCAACTGGCTCTTCGGCATCTTGTTAATAGGTTAGTTCCAGAAAATGCGTAAATACGACATATAATGTGCATAAAACATGTAGATATCATCAATAATGTAGCATGGAACATAAGAAATTATCGATACGTTGGAGACGTATCACCCACAAGTATAGGGGATCGCAACAGTCTTCGAGGGAAGTATTACCCAATTTATTGATTCGACACAAGGGGAGACAAAGAATACTTGTAAGCCTTAACAGCGGAGTTGTCAATTCAGCTGCACCTGGAAACAGACTTGCTCGCAAGAGTTTATCAGTAGTAACAGTTTTATGGCAGTAGGAATAGTGAAATAACAGCAGCGGTGAAATAAAGACAGCAGTAGTGATTATAGTAAACAACAGGATTAAAATACTGTAGGCACAGGGACGGATGAACGGGCGTTGCATGGATGAGAGAATTCATATAACAATCATGGTAGGGCATTTGCAGGTAATAATAAAGCGGTATCCAAGTACTAATCAATCAATAGGCATGTGTTCAATATATAGTCGTACGTGCTCGCAATGAGAAACTTGCACAACATCTTTTGTCCTACCAGCCGGTGGCAGCCGGGCCTCTAGGGAAACTACTGGAAATTAAGGTACTCCTTTTAATAGAGTACCGGAGCAAAGCATTAACACTCCGTGAACACATGTGATCCTCACATCACTACCATCCCCTCCGGTTGTCCCAATTTCTGTCACTTCGGGGCCATTGGTTCCGGACAGCAACGTGTGTATACAACTTGCAGGTAAGACCATAAACAATGAATATCATGATGAAACAATAACATGTTCAGATCTGAGATCATGGCACTCGGGCCCTAGTGACAAGCATTAAGCATAACAAGTTGCAACAATATCATAAAAGTAACATCTATGGATACTAGGCACCATGCCCTAACAATCTTATGACTATTACATGATCAATCTCATCCAATCCCTACCACCCCCTTCAGCCTACAGCGGGGGAATTACTCACACATGGATGGGGGAAACATGGCTGGTCGATGGAGAGACGTCGGTGGTGATGGCGGTGAAGATCCCCTCCAATTCCCCATCCCGGCGGAGTGCCAGAACGGAGTTTCTGGTCCCGAGGCGGAGTTTCGTGATGGCGGCGGCATACTGGATGGTCTCTGGAAAAATCGACGTACCCCTGGCGTTTTTAGGTCGAAAGGCGTATATAGTCCGAAGGAGAGCGTCGGGGGGCCGCCGAGGCGCCCACACAACAAGGCGGCCCCCCCGCCACGCCGGCCTAGTGTGTGGGGCCTCGGCCCCC
Source organism: Lolium multiflorum (assembly GCA_030979885.1). Classification (NCBI taxonomy): domain Eukaryota; kingdom Viridiplantae; phylum Streptophyta; class Magnoliopsida; order Poales; family Poaceae; genus Lolium; species Lolium multiflorum. Next base: position 211,656,168 of record CM061748.1, read on the forward strand.
ACCTGGCTTGCCCTTCTGGCTCCGTCAGTAATCTAGGAAAATAGGGCCTTTCGCATAAATTCCGAGGATTTTCCCGAAAGTTGGATTTCTGCACAAAAACGAGACACCAGAGCAATTCTGCTGAAAACAGCGTTAGACCGTGTTAGTTGTATCCAAAATACACAAATTAGAGGCAAAACAATAGAAAACGTGTTCGGGAAAGTAGATACGTTTTGGACGTATCAGTGGGGTCCCGAGGGACCCACACCATAGGGGGGGGCGCGGGTCCCATGCTGGCCGTGCCGCCCTATGGGGTCCCCACCTCGTGGCCCCACTCCGTCTCCTCTTCGGTCTTCTCGAAGCTCCGTGGAAAAATAAGATCTTGGGCTTTTGTTTCGTCCAATTCCGAGAATATTTCATGTGTAGGATATCTGGAACCAAAAACAGCAGAAAACGGGAACTGGCGCTTCGGCATCTTGTTAATAGGTTAATTCCGGAATATGCATAAAAATGATATAAAGTGTGAACAAAACATGTAGATATTGTCATAAAACTAGCATGGAAAATCAGAAATTATAGATACGTTGGAGACGTATCAAGCATCCCCAAGCTTAGTTCCTACTCGCCCTCGGGTAGGTAAACGATAAAAAACAATAATTTCTAAAGTGACATGCTACCATCATAATCTTGATCAACATTATTGTAAAGAATATGAGATGAATGAAGTGATTCAAAGCAATGGTAAGGACAATGACTAAACAACTGAATCATATAGCAAAGACTTTTCATGAATAGTACTTTCAAGACAAGCATCAATAAGACTTGCATAGGAGTTAACTCATAAAGCAATAAATTCTTAGTAGAAAGTTTTGAAGCAACACAAAGGATGATTAAGTTTCAGCAATTGCTTTCAACTTGTAACATGTATATCTCATGGATAATTGTCAACATAAAGTAATATAACAAGTGCAATAAGTAAACATGTAAGAATCAATGCACACAGTTGACACAAGTGTTTGCTTCTAAGATAGAAAGAAGTAGGTAAACTGACTCAACATAAAGTAAAAGAAAGGCCCTTCGCAGAGGGAAGCATGGATTACTATTTTTGTGCTAGAGCTTTTATTTTGAAAACATAGAAACAATTTTGTCAACGGTAGTAACAATTTAAAACTTCCTACAAGTTGCAAGCCTCATGCATCGAATACCAATAGTGCCCGCACCTTGTCCTAATTAGCTTGGATTTACATGGATTATCATTGCATAACATATGTTTCAACCAAGTGTCACAAAGGGGTACCTCTATGCCGCCTGTACAAAGGTCCAAGGAGATAAATCGCATTTGATTTCTCGTTTTTGATAGATCTCAACTAAGGACATCCATACCGGGACAACATAGAAAATAGATAATGGACTCCTCTTTAATGCATAAGCATTCAACAACAGATAATATTCTCATAAGAGATTGAGGATTAGTGTCCAAACTGAAACTTCCACCATGATACATGGCTTTGGTTAGCGGCCCAATGTTCTTCTCTAACAATATGCATACTCAAACCATTTGATCATGATAAATCACCCTTACTTCAGACAAGACGAACATGCATAGCAACTCACATGATATTCAACAAAGGTGTATAAAATTGATGGCGTCCCCAGAAACATGGTTACCGCTCAACAAGCAACTTATAAGAACTAAGATACATAGCTACATATTCATCACCACAATAGTTCTTTAAGCTATTTTCCCATGAGCTATATATTGCAAAGACAAAGGAATGAAAATTTAAAGGTAGCACTCAAGTAATTTACTTTGAAATGGCAGAAAAATACAACATATAGGTAGTTATGGTGGACACAAATGGCATGGGTTTTGGCTCAAGGTGTTTGGATGCACGAGAAGAATTTCTTCTCAATACAAGGCTTTGGCTAGGAAGGTTGTTTGAAGCAAACACAAGTATGAACAGGTACAACAAAACTTACACAAGAACATATTGCAAGCATTATAAGACTCTACACTGTCTTCCTTGTTGTTCAAACACTTTTACCAGAAAATATCTAGACCTTAGAGAGACCAATCATGCAAACCAAATTTCCACAAGCTATACGGTAGTTCTCCACTAATAGATTTAAACTACATGATGCAAGAGCTTAAACATGATCTATGAGAGCTCAAAACAATTGCCAAGTATCAAATTATTCAAAACCATATGAAGCATTTTCTGATTCCAACCAAATAGCAATCAACGAAGCAGTTTTCAGCCTTCGCCATGAACATTAAAGCATAACTAAGAACACAAGTGTTCAATATGAAAAAGCGGAGTGTGTCTCTCTCCCACACAAACATGTTGAGATCTGAATTTATTCAGAGAATGAAAATAACAAAACAAAAATAAAAGCACACAGACGCTCCAAGTAAAGAACATAGGATGTGACGGAATAAAAATATAGTTTCACTAGAAGTGACCTGATAAGTTGTCGATGAAGAAGGGGATGCCTTGGGCATCCCCAAGCTTAGATGCTTGAGTCTTCTTAAAATATGCAGGGATGAACCACGGGGGCATCCCCAAGCTTAGACTTTTCACTCTTCTTGATCATATTATATCATCCTCTTCTCTTGACCCTTGAAAACTTCCTCCACATCAAACTTAAAGCAAACTCATTAGAGGGTTAGTGCATAATCAAAAATTCATATATTCAGAGGTGACACAATCATTCTTAACACTTCTGGACATTACCCAAGGCTACTGAAAGTTAATGGAACAAAGAAATCCATTCAACATAGCAAAAGAGGCAATGCGAAATAAAAAGGCAGAATCTGTGAAAACAGAACAGTCCGTAATGAAGAATTTTTCTGAGGCACTTAACTTGCTCAGATGGAAAAACTCAAAACTAATGAAAGTTGCGTACATATCTGAGGATCACGCACGTAAATTGGCAGATTTTTTTTATTCTTATACAGAGAGAAGGACGCGAATTCGTGACAGACAGTAAATCTGTTTCTGCGCAGAAATCCAAATCTAGTATCAACCTTACATCAGAGACTTTACATGGCACAAAAACATGATAAGGAGAGGTTGCTAAAGTAGTAACAACTTCCAAGACACAACAAAATAGTAGCAAGATAAACACATGGGTTATCTCCCAAGAAGTGCTTTCTTTATAGCCATTAAGATGGGCTCAGTAATTTTAATGATGCTCTCATGAAAATAGAACATGAAGCAAAAGGAGCATCAAGAAGCAAATTAGAAACACTTTTAAGTCTAACCCGCTTCCTATGCATAGGAATCTTGTACATAAATAAATTCAAAAAGAGCAAAGTGACAAGCATAGGAAGATAAAACACGAGTAACTTCAAAATTTGCAACATGTAGAGAGGTGTTTTAGTACCATGAAAATTTCTACAACCATAATTTCCTCTCTCGTAATAACTTTCAGTAGCATCATGAACAAACTCAACAATATAACTATCACATAAAGCATTCTTGTCATGAGCTACATGCATAAAATTATTACTCTCCACATAAGCATAATCAATTTTATTAGTTGTAGTGGGAGCAAATTCAATAAAATGGCTATCATTATTATTCTCATCACCATAATAATCATATATAGGAGGCATATTGTAATGATAATTAACTTTCTCCTCCATAGTAGGTGGACTTAAAATATCATATTCATCATTGTAATCATCATATATAGGAGGTAAAGTATCATCAAAGTAAATTTTCTCCTCCATGCTTGGGGGACTAAAAATATCATGCTCATCAAAACCAGCTTCCCCAAGTTTAAATTCTTCCATAGCATTAGAAATAATAGTGTTCAAAGAGTTCATGCTAATAACGTTGCTACAACTATTTTTCAAACAAAGTTCCATGGGTTTTTTAATTTTCTCTTCAAACACATCATGTCCTAATTCAAGATAAAGTTCATAAAGATCTCTAATTTTTTTTGTTGTTTTCCATTAAGCCTAACTAGTGAAATAAAAAAAACAAGAAACAAAAAGATATAATTGCAGAATCTAAAGGAGATACCTTCGAGCACTCACACACCGACAATAGTGCTAGGAAATAGCTTAGTAGTCGGAGGATGTGAATACCTTTTACCTTACCTCCCCGGCAACGGCGCCAGAAAATAGCTTAATGTCTACGTGTGCTTCTATTCTTGTAGATAGTGTTGGGCCTCCAAGAGCAGAGGTTTGTAGAACAGCAGCAAGTTTCCCTTAAGTGAATCACCCAAGGTTTATCGAACTCGGGGAGGTAGAGGTCAAAGATAGTCCTCTCAAGCAACCCTGCAATTAAAATACAAGAAGTCTCTTGTGTCCCCAACACACCTAATACACTTGTCGATGTATAGGTGCACTAGTTCGGCGAAGAGATAGTAAAACACAGGTGGTATAGATGGTGGTAATATTGCAGGAAGTAAAGATGCAGTAAAACAGTAAACAAGCGATGTTTGCAGTATTTGGAAACAAGGCCTAGGGATCATACTTTCACTAGTGGACACTCTCAACATTGATCACATAATAAATAAATAACTTCTCCTCACTTGTGCTACATATACTCTCTTGTTGGATAACAAACACCATTCATTGTGTAGGGCTACAAGAGCTCCCTCAAGCCGGAGTAAACAAGCTCCACAACATTCGGAGTTCATATTTAAGTAACCTTTAGAGTATAATAGATCTTTGCAATTTAGACCGAGTACTAACATAGCATACACACTGTCACCTTTACACTATGAAAGGGGGAATAGATCACATCAATACTATCATAGTAATAGTTAACTCCATAATCTACAAGAGATTACAATCATATCCTACGCCAAGTACTACATGATGCACACACTGTCACCATTACATCATGAAGGAGGAATAGACTACTTTAATAACATTACTAGAGTAGCACATAGATTAATAGTGATACAAAGCTCATCATATGGATCTCAATCATGTAAGGCAGCTCATGAGATCATTGTATTGAGGTACATGAGAGAGAGATTAACCACATAGCTACCGGTAGAGCCCTCAGCCTCGAGGGAGAACTACTCCCTCCTCATCATGGGAGACAACAACGGCGATGAAGATGGCGGTGGTGTCGATGGAGATGGATTCCGGGGGCAATTCCCTGTCCCGGCGGCGTGCCGGAACAGAGACTTCTGTCCCCCGAACTTGACTTCGCGATGGTGGCGGCTGCGTAACTTTTCTCGTCCCGTGGCTTATGTTTTTAGGGTTTTTGAAGCGGAGAGAATATAGGCGGAAGGGCAGCCTCGGTGGGGTCCGGAGGGACCCACACCATAGGGGGGCGCGGGTCCCATGCTGGCAGCGCCGCCCTATGGGGTCCCCACCTCGTGGCCCCACTCCGTCTCCACTTCGGTCTTCTGGAAGATTCGTGGAAAAATAAGATCTTGGGCTTTTGTTTCGTCCAATTCCGAGAATATTTCCTTTGTAGGATTTCTGGAACCAAAAACAGCAGAAAACATGAACTGGCTCTTCGGCATCTTGTTAGTAGGTTAGTTCTGGAAAATGCATAAAAATGACATAAAGTGTGAACAAAACATGTAGGTATTGTCATAAAACTAGCATGGAACATCAGAAATTATAGATACGTTGGAGATGTATCACTCGTCAAGCAAACCCAAGTATTCCGCGTGTGCAAACATGGCTTACACCCGTTGTATGTGAACGTAGAGTCTCTCACATCCGATCATCACGAGATGCTTCGAAACGACGAACTGTAGCAACGGTGCATACGAGGGGAGAACAATTCATTATCTTGATATTAATGTGAGGGATCATCTTATAATGCTACCGTCGCGATCTAAGCAAAATAAGATGCATAATGGATTAACATCACATGCAATTCATATGTGATATGATATGGCCCTTTAGTCTTTGCGCCTTTGATCTTCATCTCCAAAGCACGGACATGATCTCCATCATCAACGGGCATGATCTCCATCATCGTCGGCGTAGCGTCAAGGTCCATGGCGCCGTCTTCATGGTTGTTCACCGTGTGTAGCAACTATTACAACAACTTTGAAACAATACTACAACATGAAATATAAAGACAACCATAAGGCTCCTGCCGGTTGCCACAATACAATAATGATCATCTCATACATATTCATCATCACATCATGGCCATATCACATCACCAAACCCTGCAAAAACAAGTTAGATGCATCTAATTTGGTTTGCATATTTTAGGGTTTTCGAGTAAGATCCAATCTACCTACGAACATGAACCACAACGGTGATACTAGTGTTGTCAATAGAAAGAGTAAATTGGATCTTCACTATAGTGGGAGAGACAGACACCCGCAAAGCCACTTATGCAATACAAGTTGCATGTCGAACGTGGAGCAAGTCTCATGAACGCGGTCATGTAAAGTTAGCCCGGCCGCTTCATCCCACTATGCCGCAAGATGCAAAGTACACGAACTAAAGACAACAAAAGCATCAACGCCCACAAAACAATTGTGTTCTACTCGTGCAACCAATCTATGCATAGACACGACTCTGATACCACTGTTGGGATTCGTAGCATAGAAAACAAAAAATTTCCTACCGCAAGAACGAAAACACAAGCCAAGATCTAATCTAGTAGATGGTAGCAACGAGAAGATCATGAGACTAACCCTCGAAGATTTCCAAAGCCTAACGAGATTAGATCTCGTGGTGGATGTAGTCGATCACTTGCCGCTTGCAAAAGCGCGTAGAAGATCTTGACCGCTTGCAAAAGCGCGTAGAAGAACTTGACGGTGCCACAATCGGGCAGCACCTCCGTACTCGGTCACACGTACGGTGTTGATGAAGACGACGTCCTCCTCCCCGTTCCAGCGGGCAGCGGAAGTAGTAGATCCTCCTCGGAATCCCGGCAGCACGACGCGTAGTGGCGGTGGTGGTGGAGAACTCCGGCAGGGCTTCGCCTAAGCGTATGCGGGAGTGGTGGTGGAGGAGGAGAGGCTAGGGTTTGGGGAGAGGGGGCTATGGGCGCCGGCCTCAAGGGAGCTATGGTGGCGCGGCCAAGGTGTGTCTGCCCCTCCCTCTCCTCATCATTATATAGGTGGAAATCCCCAAGTGTTGGTATCCAAGTCTTCGAATAAGACCCGAAACCAAAACCTACCAAAGGGACAAAACCTACCCAGGGGGCTCAAGGTGGGACTCCCACCCCTTCCTTGGGGGGTTGGCCGGCCACCCTAGGGGAGTCAACCTGGGACTCCTCCCCTTAGGGTTGGCAGGCCATGCAAGGTGGAGTCCCTCCGGGACTCCACTTTCCATGGTGTTTTCTTCCGGACTTTTCTAGAACCTTCTAGAACCTGCCATAAATGCACCGGATCATTTCCAAACATGGAATATGACGTCCTATATATGAATCTTATTCTCCGGACCATTCCGGACCTCCTCGTGATGTCCTGGATCCCATCCGAGACTCCGAACAAAACTTCGAACTCCATTCCATATTCCATATCTACTTAAACGACATCAAACCTTAAGTGTGTCACCCTATGGTTCGTGAACTATGCAGACATGGTTGAGACTTCTCTCCAACCAATAACCAATAGCGGGACCTGGAGATCCATAATGGCTCCCACATATTCAACGATGACTTAGTGATCGATTGAACCATTTACATACGATACCGATTCCCTTTGTCACGCGATATTTTACTTGTCCGAGGTTTGATCATCGGTATCACGATACCTTGTTCAACCTCGTCTCTGACAAGTACTCTTTACTCGTACCGTGGTATGTGATCTCTTATGAACCATTCATATGCTTGCAAGCTAATCAGATGACATTCCTCCGAGAGGGCCCAGAGTATATCTATCCGTCATCGGGACGGACAAATCCCACTCTTGATCCATATGCCTCAACTCATACTTTCCGATTACTTAATCCCACCTTTATAACCACCCATTTACGCAGTGGCGTTTGATGTAATCAAAGTATTCTTCCGGTATAAGTGATTTACATGATCTCATGGTCGAAGGACTAGGTAACTATGTATCGAAAGCTTATAGCAAACTGAACTTAATGACGTGATCTTATGCTACGCTTAGTTGGGTGTTTGTCCATTACATCATTCATAAATGATATAACCTTGTCATTAATAACATCCAATGTTCATGATCATGAAACCTTGATCATCTATTAATCAACAAGCTAGTTATACAAGAGGCTTACTAGGGACTCCTTGTTGTTTACATAACACACATGTATCAATGTTTCGGTTAATACAATTATAGCATGGTATGTAAACATTTATCATAAACACAAAGATATATAATAACCATTTTATTATTGCCTCTTGGGCATATCTCCAACAGTTTTATTGGTATTATTGTGTTCCCCTTGAGTCAAGCTATAAATTTGGGTAATACTTCCCATCGAAGATTTCAGCGATCCCCTATACTTGTGGGTATCAGACATTTGGCCACAACAATTTATAAATAACATAAAAAACATAGAATAATATGAAATAAAATGTAGCATGAGCTAGTTTGAACAAGGAAACAAACATAAAAATTAAAAATTTACAATGTCAACTCAATTTGTGTGGTCTAGGATCTCCTTCTACCTCTTCTCGAACCAAGCTCTCTTCACCACGTTCATGGCGGTCAAGTCGGCGGTCATGATCATGTGGTATTCGGCTTGGCGTTTCAGCTCAACTTCTTTCTCCTCCAGCTCCACCTCTTTGGCCCTTGACAATGCAATGATCTCCAATTCTTTCTCTTTCAACTCCACTTCCCTAGCCCTCGTCTTGGTATTGGCCTCATCAATGTCAATCTTCCTATTTTGAATAGCATAATAGTTCTTCATGGCCTCTTCCTTCTCTTGGCACTTCCTCTCTTCCCTCTTGTCCATGGACACCTCTTTTGCAGCATACAAGTTGTGTCCGTAAAATAGCATGCCATACTCTTGTATATGGCCTTCGTCTTTGCCTCCATTTGGAGGAGTTGGAGCTGCTCAGCCGCCCTCTGCCGCTCCTTGAAAACCCCCAACTGCAGGGGATCACCGTAGTATAATTCGATAAGTATTTTAGTGTCGAACCCACGAGAAGCTGAAGGTTAACTATCTATTCTCTAAAGCCCTATAACCCATTTATATGGCCTTCTGTGCAAAGCTAGGAGATATGGTGTGTGTGTAGAGGTTTTCACTAGAAACTATAAGTGTTGAAAATAAAATGCAATGAGTAAACAAATGCAAGGAAAGTAAAGTAAAATAAAATAAAATGCAATGAGATGAAGTGAAGTGAAGTGGAGTAACTTGAGGGAGTAAGTGTTCTAGCAAATTTCTACTACATTTGTGTGGTTGCCATACTCCCAATGTCCCTCCCCTATCAACATGCAACGTTGACAACCTTATGCATCCCCCGTTATATGTGTGCACTCATATATCAGTACAAAAGATCATCATAGAAGATATCAAATACTTATATCCAACCATCACAAAGTATCTTACAATTGCCATGAACAAGTCACTACTCAAACAAAGACATAGAGGTACAATACATCATGAAAAAATGATAGATTGCCTCACACATCATGTTTGCCAAGAGATTACAATGGGTATATGAAGATGGTGATGTTGTAGATTATGATGAAGATGATGAAAATGGTGTTGATGCCTTCATCGGAGGGAGGTGGAGTCCACCGTAAGCGATTCCAGCAGTGTTTCCCCCCTCTGATCTCCACCGACGGCGGCCTGCTAACTCTTTGTTTATTTGTTTTTGATCTCCACCATTGTAGCCTATACGAAATCCCTCAGAGTCGTATATATAGTGGTTTTTAGGTCAAATGAATTCGGTGGGAATTAGATTGAGTTGAATCGGACAGGCGAGGTGGGAAAGGACCCAGGTAGCGCGCCAAAAGGGGGAGGGCGCTCCACCTACCCTCTTTCCCAGCATGTTGATCTCCTGGTGGCCCACTTTAGCTCATTTTGTTCGTCTCTAAATTTCTGAAGCGTGTCCCCCGACCTTGCCCTTTTTCAAGTCACGTAGCTCCTATAATGTGAAAAACACTAAAAGAGGCATTTTCTGCCAAACAAAATTAGTACCAGAGGAGAGAGGGTTGTCTATAAAATCCCCTAAAACATCATAAAACATGGGAATAACATTATATAAGATGAAAATATGTGGTAATATGTTCCAATAAAGAGAAAGTTCATGTATGCATTTTACATGCATCAACATCCCCAAGCTTAACCTATGCTCGTCCTCGAGCATAAAGGTGATAAAGCTAACATGGACTTTGGAGTTTATTGCAATGCTTCGAAAATACTTTGACAAGAACCTTTGATATATGAATGAATAACTATTTAACATGACAAATATCTCAAACATAGCTTAATTAATGAAATAGCAAAGTGGTAATAAAGATCCACTATGTTGGTGTGCTGCTATCTATACATGGTGTAAAAGAGATAATATATGACAACACTATTTGGACAAAATTAATTGATAGTAGAAAAAAAAGAGTTATAACATCGCATTTGATTGAATCATGAGCAAGGTTTTTGAGACCTTTGATTCCTTAAATTGTTGACAAGAAATTCATCAAGATTGCATTGCAAACCAAATAATGGGAGGATGCCGTATCCCTCCAGTCTTTTAACATTCAAAATCTCATAGAGAATCATGCAAAGTAGCTATTATCTTTAGTTGACCATAAAGTGGAATGAAAATGGGTCAGGTGTTCGCTTCTTATTTTTTCACCTTATATGGGTGGATGGGGTGCCTTCCCCTTTAATTTGCCTTTGGGCACCGAGTCATTGGGTTCTAACTTTCCTTCTCTTTTTCCTCTTTTTTTCTTCTCTTTTTTTCTTTTTCTTTTTCTCTCTCTTATTTTATTGCTCTTTTTTCTTTTTCTTTTCTTCCTAAGTGGTGGCTCATTAATTCAAAGTCTAGGTTTATCAACCTTATCAACTGACTTACATGTGCTTCAACGATGAGGTTCACCATTTAATAGACTGGACTGACACACATACATCAACCTTCACATTTTTAAGAAACATAGGATTATGTTTTATTCCTCAGATACTTCTTAGTTTTAGCCCATTAATTCTTATATATAATAATTATTTATCATTGAACATGTGCCAAGTCCATAATAGCAAGCATAATGGGATGCATAGACTTTTATACGAAGCTACTATCTCTCAATCAACTATAAGTAATGTTACATAATAATATCTCATTTTCATCAAATATAGCGAGGAAACACAAAGATAGTAAACATCTAATATCACTTCACCAAATATTGATGAAACTATGTACAAGTATTTTCTATGGTTAAAGAGCACACATAAATATAGCAAAAGGTGTCATACTTTCTTTTATCAATTCCCACATAAGCATGCAAATTATTTTCATTAAGATCTTTAATAATAGGATAAATTACTTCAGTGTCTCCTTCATAATCATTCAAGGCGTTTGTCATGATGATAATATTTATTTTAAAGAAAAACTAGACACAATACTAATAAAGGACGCTCCCAATTTTTGCGAGAATTCTATGTTGCTCAAATTTTTTATGTGTGTAAACCGAGAGATTTAATATGATTCCAGTGGGTTTCCATGGGCATCTCCAAGTTTATGGTCTTCACCATTCTTGAATTCCTCTTGGTGTGGTGTTCTTCCATTTCCTGTGAAAAAAATTCAACACAAAACTTTCTTCCCATTCTTTTCTATGGGGTGACATTAGTGGTACAAGATCAATATGGTTGCTGTCATTATCTTCAAATATAAAATATTTCCGTTATGTACCAAAGATCACATAAAGTTATACACATTCTCCACAATTCAAAGGATTCAAGAAAAATCATTTTGGAACTCGAAAGAATAGAGCAAACATAACAAGACAGAATCTGTCAAAAAGTTTGACAGCAGCAAAACTAAACTTTCTCCACCACTTAGACATGTCAGGAATTTTTGCCAAATTCTGTGCATATAGAGGATGAAAAGTTATGACTACTACGAAAAAATCAAAAAAATCATGCATAAAATAGTGCCACACAGAAAACAGCAACTCCCACTTTTGTTTTGCAACTTTTAACATTCAAATGGTAAAAACTGGGTACTTTATTTAGGAACCAGAGAGTAAACAAAAAATAAAACTAACATGCTACAACAATCATGCATTGGAAAAACCAAAAAAAATGTAAAGATAAATAAAACATGGTCCCCGCAAACATTCAAAAGGATCATGAAGATAAAACTAGAACATGAGTTTGAAATGATTTACTTGAGAAATTTGAAAGAAGAGGGGATAAATTGGCATCCCCAAGCTTATGATCCTGATACTTCTGGTCCTCTACTTCTTCCTCATCATATCATGTTACTCATCTCAATCAAAGAAATATATTCATCTCCATGATACTCCAATACCTACAAAATTGTTAGTTATCCATACAAATGATATGATAAGTTCTACCAAGATGGAAACTATAGGAATCATAGGGAAACCATTTTATTCAATAAGCTAACATGTATAAAGAAAGGAAACACTCTTTTTTATTTTGTTTTACTATAGGAAGAGTTTTAATGATATAGACTTTGCAATGGTTCCATTGGCATGAACAACACATGCTCAAGGTCGACCCCAATTTCTTCATTGCTCATCCTTCTCATTTACTCTTTCATTATTTTTTATATTACTAAAAATTATAAACTCATTAATATGCAATAAGAAGTAAAGCTATTTAACAAGGACATAAAGGTGTGCTCAAATTAAAAGCTACTTGAAAGCATATGGAGCACACCACAAGATTTGAAACAATTAACTTTTAAGTCTCACTCTCTTCCTATGCATTGGCATTTTATATATGAATAAATAACAACTACTAAATAGTAGCCAATTCATATAATGACAAGCATCTTGCATTTTAAATAACATAGAAATATAAAGAGGGATCTTATCTCTTCCTCTTTCATAAAACATGCAAGCATCAAGAGTAAACTCAACAACATAATTATGAATAGATCACCACATAAAGACAAATCATCTAATGAGCTTATGGTATCATATATTTCTTTTAAGTCATCATGATCCTCCCATAAATTAGACAAACTTATTTCACATAGAGGATCATCATCAATATTATAATAAGGGATGTTTTGTGTGTTACCATTGTTGGGAGTTAGAGATGGGTAGCTACTCCATTCTACCTCCTCTTGTTCTTCTTCATGCTCTTCTTGGGGTTGCATGGGCATCCCCAAGCTTATGCTTTTTTCATCCTCCTTATTTTGTTCTTCTTTGTTTTACTCTTGGGTATGCATGAGCATCCACAAGCTTATGCTTTCATCATTTTCTCCCTGCAAAATATTAGTTCTCTCTTGGGCAGCCGTGCCCTCTTCTTAAATTTAAAAACATAGATATTTTCGATGTAGTTGGTTTTACAATAATTAAGGATACCAGTGACCTAACTTTTAAATTTGGAGACTACATGGCAAGTTTCGTGTTCATAAATGAAGGTGTCTAATTCATAGGCTGCCATATAAATAAAAAAATGCTCTACTTGTTCCATTCCTAAATGAGTATAATCACACCTATGATAAGATGCAATAACATATTCTCCATGGGATCTACATTAAATTCAAAGTGTCTAAAATTTTGTTCAGAGCAACAATTTTTATCTTCATGATGGTCAAGCAACTCAATAGCAATATAATTTAAAATTCTCAAGAAATGTTCTAACATTACCCCTTATTGTGATTCTCTATGTTTCTTAGCAATCTCAGCAGCATTCAATTACATAAGCAAAGTGTCATTAATATTCATACTTGTGCTCATAACAGGAGTATTTTTGGTATTTTCCATTTTAAAAAGAAAGGTACTAAAAGTAAACTAGCAATGCAAATAATAATAGAAGCCTAGCCCTACGCTCCACGGCAACGGCGCCAGAAAAGTATCTTGATAACCCCCAAGTGCAGGGGTCACCGCAGTACAATTCGATAAGTATTTGACTGTCAAACCCACATGAGCTGGAGGTAAACTATATATTCTCTAAAGCCCTATAACCCACTTATATGTCCTTCTATGCAAAGCTAGGAGATATGGTGTGTGTTTGTGTAGAGGTTTTTACTAGAAACTATAAGTACTGAAAATAAAATGCAATGAGTAAAACAAATGCAAGGAAAGTAAAGTACAATAAAGTAAAATGCATTGAAATGAAGGGAAGTGAAGTGGAGTAACTCGAGGGAGTAAGTGTTCTAGCATATTGCTACTTTATTTGTGTGGTTGTCATAATTAGTGAAGCATAAATATAGTCTTATTATAGGTTCTTCTAGAGAGGAGCCATAGCTAGATAGGTGTAGCCATGGATATGAGCAAATACACCCCTAGTGATTGATCCCAAGGCCGTTAAGAGCAAGAAGGAAATTATTAAGAAATAAAGTTCAACCACTGTGTAAGTTTAAAGGTCCCCATATGAAACCCCCCGTTTGATTAATCATGATTAATACAACATGCATCTAAGAATTAGGACAAGGTTTCTGTCAGCTCCCGATGTCACTCTCCTTATCAACATGCAACGGTGACAACCTTATGTATCCCTGACATATGTGTGCACTCATATATCACTACAAAAGATCATCATAAAAGATAACAAATGCTTATATGCAACCACACAAAAGTATCTTACAATTACCATGAACAAGTCACTACTCAAACAAAGACATAGAGATATAGTACATCATGGGAAAACGATAGACTGGCCCACACATCATGTTTGCCAAGAGATTACAATGGATAGATGAAGATAGTGTTGCTGTACATGATGATGAAGATTATGAAGTTGGTGCTAATGCCTTCACCGGAGGGAGGGGTGGAGTCCACCGGAGGCGATTCTGGCAGTGTTCCCCCCCCCCCTTCGATCTCTGCCGCCGGCGGCCTGCTGGCTCTCTGTTTATGTGTTTTTTATCTCCACCTCCATAGTCTCTATGAAACCCCTCGGGGTCGTATATATAGTTGTTTTTAGGTCAAACCAAGTCGGTGGGCGTAAGATTGAGTCGAATCGACCGGACGAGGTTGCAAAGGACCCAGGTGGCGCACCCAAAGGGGGTGGGTGCGCAACCTGTCCTCTTTCCCAGCCTGTTGACCTCCTGGTGGCCCATTTTAGCTCATTTTGTTTGTCTCGAAATTTTCAAAGCGAGGACCCTGACCTTTCCCTTTTTGGAGTCTTGTAGCTCTTGTAATGTCAAAAACACTAAAAAAGACGTTTTCTGCCAAACAAAATTAGAACCGGAGAAGATAGGATTGTTTATAAAATCTCCTAAAACATCATAAAACATGGGAATAACATTATATAAGATGCAAATATGTGGTAATATGTTGCAATAAAGTGCAAAGTTCATGTATGGATTTTACATGCATCACTCTTCCACGGCAGCGGCATCCCTCTTCCGTTGATCGAGGGCCCTGCACCGCTCGGCACGCTTCTTGTTCTCCACTTGCCTCTACTCCGCGGTGATCTTGGGCCTCGCCTTCTTCATCACCTCTGTGGGCTACGCGACCACCGGAACGGCCGGGACCAGCTCAACGACAAGAGCGACACCGGCGGTGAGCTCGGCCTCGTCTCTGATGGTGGCGGCGGTGGCAGCTTCGTCGACCATCCTCTAGGTTTGCGACTAGAGTGGAGTGGATGTGGTTTGGAAGGCATCCACGCAGACCAGGGGAGAACGCGAGAGGCCAGCCCTCGGTGTCCGCGGCCACGCAAACCAGACCTAGATTTGGGCCGGCTTTGGGTCGTCCCAAACGCCACGGCCATCCGATTTTGGGATGCGTTCGCGCGTTGGGTCACAGATTTGTCCGGTTCGACTCATCCGAACGGGTTTCCCTATTTCACTCTCATTAGCGTACGCTTTTACGCATCGCCTGAAAGAAATCCGGCATGGGCCGGTCCATTAGTTGTTCTTCGATTAAAAAGAAGTACCATTGGTTTTCTCTTTTGACATCATCCGATCTCTAGCCTAGGGATTACTACACCTGTGCAGTTGTCCGTGACCCAAGTTTGAATTCCAGTGTTCACCGTTTCTCGACCATTTTTTTCAAATTTTAATTTAAAAGAAAATGAACGTGAATAAAATTTGAATTTGAGCAAATTTCGAATCCGAAAACAAAATAGTATGAATTTTTTTGAATTCGAACAAAAAAAGTATTTCAAACTGTTTTAAAATAAAAAATTTAAATTTGGAAATTGATCAGATTTGAAATTTGCTCACATTGGATCCTTACCCGCGAGTCAACTGCCGCCACTGTCCGACTGTCCGTATCTGGACTTGTGGAGTGGAGCTAGAGTAGTAAGGGCATCTCCAGCGGGGCGACGCATATTTATATTCGTTTGCGTCGGGCACGGACACAAAAAACATCTGCATGTCCGCATGCGTCTGCCCCTGCTCTAGCGGCAGGGACGCATTTATTTGACCACATGCATGATTAGAGAGGAGAGAGAGGGAAAGATTCTGTTTGTGTGGCTAGGAATAAACGCATGTGTGATTAAATAAGGAGAGAGAGGGCTGCATGCAGCACAACCGGACACAAACGGACGCGCGGACACGTCCGCAGAGACGCATTCCTAACGCATATTTGGTCCACGTTTGCGTCAGGACGGACACTGCGGACGTTTTGCGTCGCCCCGCTGGAGCGTGTTTTTTGTCCGCGCAGACACAAACGGACAAAAAACGTCCATTTACGTCGCTCCGCTGGAGATGCCCTAAGCAATTAACACGGCATTGACTCCTGTTGGCCCGATCGGTGGCGCCGGTCTGGACTGGACGAACACGCACAGATGGAAAAGGTTTTGCCGAGAGCCAGCACTAGTCTGCCTAGTCGGTCGCGCGTCTCGCTAAAATTTTGTTAACGCGATCGAAAGGAAGATGATATAGCGCGTTGTGCTGCTGCTAGCTGTGCTATCAGTGGCAGCGCATGTGATGGCTGGCCAACTGGGCAACTAGTGCTGCCTGCTTGCCCGCGTGCTTTCTAGTTCGGTGCTCGACCGGCACGGCAGACGATCTCGCTCCAGAAAAATCCATGTAGAAAAGTTCACTGCCGAGTTGATTATTTCATAAAGATGCCGGGCGAGTTGTTTCATCAGTGCACGGTCTGTTCAATCAAGCACACCAGACGTATCTCTCCGGAGTAGCATGTGGGTGGAGTGAACTAGACATGATACTGGATAGGTCAAAATCGAACAGGGCTTTACTGATTTAGTCTAGTGCCAACGTGGAGGCCTTTCATCAGCTTATCCTCTATAACGATCGAGCACTTAGCTTGCTTTCAAGCTACGGGTGTGTGTGTAACACTCACAGTAAGAGGTGAAGCCTAACTTGCAAGCGGCATCGGGCTTGCATCTGAAATAGGGGTTATGGTCCATGATGCCTCGTAGAACAGTCAAGTACAAGTCTCTTGGCATCCGAAAGCCACGCCCGAATAGGTTCTACGTGAATACCAGCTTCATGGGGTGGAAGTAGTCCTGCTAGAGTCGGTAGTGGTCAGCCTCTCGATTACGCGTCACATTGGCCTTACGAGGACTTGTCGAGCACGTACTCACCGACTTTTGCCACTTAGTGTGATCATGGAAGGGTAAGGCTGCAACAATCATGAGCTCCAAAGAGCCCTCCGACTCCTTGTCCGACGAAGTGTCCATTGCACTTTGTTCAAGAAGATCTGGATCAACTTGTTGGGGTCCATCTACAACCAACCAGGATGCATCAATGGCCAGTCATGATCTACATGGCTTCAATGGCTAAAAATGGTCTAGGGTTTCGTACCTCAAATTCAGCCTCACAATTGGTTAAACATGTCCTGGGCATCGATGCTGGTGGGTGGGTGCGAGTAGACGGGTGGCGAACATGGTCCGGGAACTATGCCGACAAGTGCTTTTCTAATGTGTTGGCACCAATCGAGGCAGGTGCAGATTATTGCTATACCGGGTGTGGCTCAGTCGAAGGCCCGTGAAGCACATTGCACAACAAGCAGTCAAAGCCCAAGAAACGTGACATGTCAATCAAGGAAAGCTAGAAGAAGGAAACTCCGACATGTAGTTAACTAGGACTCTTGTAAACCCTAGCCTGATTGCATATATAAAGTCAGGCATGGGCACCCTTAGATCAGATTATCATAGAGCATAGCATACCCACATAAGACTAGACTATACACAACTAGGAAAATACCCGTGCGTTGCTACGGCTGACTATAGAACCACTTTTCTAAATAGAACTTCATCTAGTGCACATCGAATGCTTCTAAACCTGCTCACATAAGAACATGTTAATTTCATGTGGAAATTTGTCTACTCATAATATTGTAAATTGGCATATTTAAAATTATAACAATGTTGAAAATGGCCGACTCTACATGATGCCTGGAAAATTGAAGAAATAAAAAGTGCAAGGCTAGCTATGTAGAAAAAAACCATATATAGCGCTTTTAAATAAAAAAATATAACTCACTGCATTGTATGAGAAATATTGCAACTAACCTCATGTATAAATTCGAAACTTGTTAACATATGCTCAGATGTAGCAACATGCTAGTTATAAAACAGTTTGAATTCCCTGACCGGAAATTGATTCTATGACAAGCACATACTTAACCTTTTTAGTCAATCAATTAACCAAGCTCAAGTACAATAAAGAGAAAAGTAGACCTGATATTCTGACACAGCATGAAACAAAAAAAATTGGACATATCCATGATGCCTCGATGTAATACCCCAATGCACAATTTAATCCATAAAAGCCCTCAAGCCCAAGGCCCAGTGCCCACCAGAGTAATCGACGTAGTCCCATGGGCCATGGAACGAAGGTATACTGTCATCACAAAACAAAAACGGTGCTGACGGGAGCTGCTTTACACCGACCTGGTCGGTGTATAACAGCCACCGACCATCTCCTAGTTTCTTGTTGGGCCGGCCCACGATTCGCTGAGACTGGTTCACTGTGGATTCGGTATGTGGGCCGGCCCAAGTTTGTTTTTCTTTTTTCCTTTCTTATTTTTTCTCCATTTTAAAATCTGAACAGTTTGAAATTTGAACAAAATTCGAATTGAACAATTTTAAAATTTGAACAAATTTCAGAAATTAATTTTTTTCTTCGAATTTGAATAAATTTTGAAATTGAATGATTTTGGAATTTGAACAAATTTCGAAATTGAACGATTTTCGAATTTGCAAAAAATTCGAATTTGAACAATTTTCAAATTTGAACATTTTTGAAATTTGATTTTTTTCAGATTTGAACAGAAAAGAAGAAAAACAAAAACAAAAAAAAGAAGAAACAGAAAAGAAAAAGGAAAAAAAAATAAAAAACGAAAAAGAAACAGAAAACCGGAAAAAGACAGCGAACTGAGCCCGGCCCAAAACCTGACCAGGGGGTGTGCAGTGGCCGGTAGTCGGTGTATAGGTTTTCCCGGTGCTGACCACCAGTGTCGTTCTTGCTACTATTTTTATTGAAAGAAAGCATCAGCGTTAGAAGCAATCAGGGATGAACACTCATATCTCAAAAATCGGACTCAAAAATCAGGGATGAACACTGATGCCATCTGATCTCTTAAGTTTTGAAGCCAGCGACATCAGCGTTAGAAGCAATCAGGGATGAACACTCATATCTCAAAAATCGGACTCAAAAATCAGGGATGAACACTGATGCCATCTGATCTCTTAAGTTTTGAAGCCAGCGACGTAGAGGAGAGCAGAACAGAAGTGCAGTCGATCTCGTAGACGCGTATCGTAATTATTTTTATCGTTGAGGAGTGCTGATACACCATGAAATTCGTATCGGCAAATGGCAATGGGCAATCAAACGTGAGAACGGAGGGATCAAACAGGAACCCACCAGGCCTCGGCGAGACGGCGTCCACACCGAGTGTGACTGGCATTATCACTTCCGCGTCTCTGCCCTCTGCAGCTCTGCTGCTCGCCTCCTTGGCGACCAAGGCGTCCACAACAGGACTGTGCCAGGCCTCGTTGTGATCCCCTGCTGCGTCCGCTGCTCGGCAGCCTCGGCGGCGCGATGCTCCGGCGGAAGACGACGAAATCCCCGCCGCGCCGGTCTCCTATCCAGGCTGCGGTGCAGCCCCGCCAGCAGAACCTGCACGGAGGAGAAAAGGCTCAGAAGGACCGCTCGTGGGGCTACCGCCGCTGCCCAGTTTTTTTCCAATCGCTACGCGGAAGAGCAAGGGCGACGTACCACGGTCGCATAGAGATTTAATAGTAAAGATAATTCTGCCTATGGCGGCACCCTTTAACACAATTATCATTTACTAGATTGCTAGCACGACGTAGCGATCCTCCACCGTGGGGACGTGAACCTTGTTACGTCGTGTGCCATCTCGCTCCAGGAGTTTTCAGGCGTCGCCTTTCCCTAAAACCTAATTCCATAACCTTGGACATTTGCCAAGGTCAACCCTCATCACGGCCTCCGACGAGTTGTGGCCCGAACAGAAATTGTCGGCTATGGCGAGGGGTAGGACGGGTGTCGTTGCGTATTCGACGAGTCTCCGGTGAGGGGAGCCTCACGGAGGGGAGAGAGGGGAGGGGCCATAGGGCGAGGAGTCACGTGACGAGGTCACATGAGTTACCCAGCTTCAGGCCTCGCAACATCGGCGAGATCCTACGTGATGCTACAATTGTCTATAAGGCAACAGGTGCGCGATTATAATGAGTTGTGTCTTGCCTAAGGGCTCCCAAGATTCGACTTAGAAAGACACCAATACCTAGGGTTTACAAGGAGGATTCCAGGTTGAACTCTACTAGCATTAAGAATAGGTATAACTTGCCATACAGCAAGGATCCAGCCCAGTTGCTATTGACCAAAACGAAGAGTCCAGGAACAGAAGCTCTAGCTGGATTAGAAACTATCATAGTCTATATTCTAGCCTCAAAATTTGTTCTGAAATACTCTACATTCTAACTTTTAGTCAACAATAACACTGAAAACGAAGTGATTTTGCTCTTTTTATTAGACGTTGTTGTTATTTTCAATGTACCTTGGATTAGTTGTTCACATATGAATTGCACACAAGAAGCCGGAAACCCTAGCCTCCGGGTCGCTCTCGGGCGACTCCGAGGCGACCCCCGCTCCGCCGCCCACCGACCCCTCCCCCACCTCGCCATCAGCTCCCGCCGCCGCCGGAGGAGGCCATCCCACGGCGGACGGAGGCAGCGGGGAGCATCTCTAGCTCGTTCTCCCCCAACATCCAAATCCTCCGAGCTCCCCCGTCCCTCCCTTTCATCTCCATGTGCGCCGCCGGGACGTTGCCCTGCTCGTCCTCGGCGCATCCTGCTCCTCCGCCGCGCGGGCGGGCTGCCCCTACTCTGCCGCCGAGCCTGCTGCCCGTCCTGCTGGCGCACGCGGCCTTGTCGCGCCGGCGGCGGCGCTCCTCCGCGCCTTGGGCTGCTCGCAGACAAGATGAATCCTCGCCGGATCTGGCCGTGAAGGCCACGGGGCTTGGCCTGCCGGCTACCCTCCGCCGTGGTGAGGCCCTCCGGCGTCTGTCGCGCGCCGCCCCTGGCGCCGTGCGGCCCTATTGGGTGGCGGTGTTGCTCCTCCGTTCTCGGCGGTTCTGGCCGTGGTGGCTCGGGTCTCCTCGCGTGAGGCCCGCCCTCGGCTCCTGCGTGTTCCGGCTGCCTCCGCCCCGGGTGTCCGGCCGTTGATCCCGGCGCCCTGGCGCGCGGCTTGGCTCATGGATTGCCGGCGTTGTGCCCATGTGACGGCCCTCTTGTGGCTGGCCCTCCTCCCGGCGGGTCATGCGGATGTCCTCCCGGCGGGTCATGCGGATGTCCTCCCGTCCGGGGGTGGACCCTCTGCAGCTCGACCGCTCCCCCTTCTCCGGTGGCCCGTGTCCACCCCTTGCCGCGGTCTCCTGCATGGTGGGGGAGGTCGGCCTGTCCCGATGTTTGGTGTAGATGCACATCCTGACGAAAGCATGTGGACGACGACGCCTGCGGGCGCCGTGCTCCTCCGTGGAGGCGTCCTCTTTGCTATGTGCACCTCCCGACATGCTTGGGACAGCGCTTGCCTCTTGTCGCCCCGCTGGCCGCCAGCTCGTATACTCGCGGGACTAGGCTGTTGTCATGGTGGCTCGATCGAGCTGCCTGGACATCCTGGGGTTGCTTCAGTATGTGCCACCCTTCGACCATGGGGTCGGCACACCGGTGTCGTCGCCCCTGTCTCAGCTATCTGACGCCCTTCGACTGTGTTTGGTCCCGGCGGCACATCGCCTTCGGCAATGCCGGCGGCACACCGGTGTCGCCGCATGGACTCGGCTATTCGATGCCCTTCGACCGTGTCGGGATGCTTCTTCGCGTGCTTCTGTTGGTGTCCACGTATTCCACCACCCGCTCCCCTGGTCTAGCTGCTGCGGTGTGTATTTCTTCGGAGATACCCGTTTAGCGGTCGGTTTGAGGTCCTCAAGGTGACGTCTTGTTGTGGCCTTGTCTGGTTTGTGCTTGTGGCGTGCCTCGTATTTGCATCGCCTTTCGACCACGGGGTCGGCACACCGGTGTCGTCGCCCCAGTCTCGGCTATTTGACGCCCTTCGACTGTGTTTGGTCTTGGTTCTGCAGGTCTTCGTCGCCGCCCCTCGCTCGCCTGCTAAGTCATAGTGACTTTCCGTTGAGGTGCTAGCCTCCCGAGGGGGTTCGGTTGGCTTCGGATGCTAACCTCCCCCTTCCCTTGTGTTCCCTTGTTTTTTTTTGTTTTATAGTTGTCTCTTCCCTGTACCTCCTCTATTTTCTCCTATCTGTTTGTAAGAACATGGTCCTGCCAGGCTACTTTCGTGGAATATGACAAGCGTTGGGGATATTTCCCCCCGTCAACCTCGAAAAAAATTGTTCACGTATCTAATTAGTACTAATAAATGCAACTAACTTGTCTTATTTTTTCTAGAATGTACACTAAATAAAAATGAATGGAGTATATCTTGTACTAGTAAAATTTTATTTGTATTAGGGAGTAAAAAAAATAGGGGTATTGGTCAAATGGTCATTCCACTTCTGTGAACACAAGCGTCCAACATGACGTGCTCGTATGCGTCAGATGTGACATGCACATAGTGTTGCGACAAATATCGATATCTTACTTCGCTCTTCTCCTATCCTTTGACCACTTTGCACGGTTCTGGAGGAAACGAATGAAGACACATTCAACACAATCTCTTGCAATAAATAATGAAGGCGAGAGGAACGTCACAATTCAGTGAGCGCTGACCGAACCGGTGGCTGGCTCAGCGTACAGCCACCGCATGAAATGAAGCAATTGGAGAAGGTATTAAGCAAAACGAATTACAAAAAGAGAACGTTCGGATTGTAGTCATGGAGGGGACGACTTGCCAACCGTTCGATTTTTTAGTGGACGGTGGATAACAACTTGCAGCAGAACAAGTTAAAATAAGTTACCGCGTGGCAATGGGGATGGACATGGAGAAGAGTATTAGGGGGTGAATTTGGCAATTTGTACAGATCTCACACATGTAACTCGGAAAAGTTAAAATCATAAAAACATGCAGTATAATGTTTCTGTATTCCGGCAAAAATAACTGCAATAGTGGCGAAAGTAGGATGATACGCTTTACAGTGGCGCAACGAGCTCCGGGAAACATAGAGGTGAGCATACAATACGCTCAACTTTTTTGTAGATAGAAAATGAAATAATTACACACAAGAAGGCATGCAAAAAACAAAAACAAACAAGCGAGCTCCATATGTGGCAGAAATAAGACATGGTTTTCTGAAACCCATTATTCATGCTGATGCTTAAGACGCTTACATTATTTGTTTCCAAATTCCAATCCTAATGCAATCACAGCATCAGAACACATCCTAAATCATGTCCGGTTCCATGGCGAGCTCCAGTGCCCTGCGCTTGATCTTCACCTGTAGCTGCTTGTTCGTTAGTTTCATCCTTTCGTTCTCCAGCCGCATCTTCTCCAGCTCCATGTCCTTCCTCCAGCTTGCAATGGCCCACTTCACGCGCTTCTGCTCCAGCCTCAGCCTCCTGGCGTCGAGTTCAATCTCCTTTTTCTTGATATCCAACGATGAAACCGCCCGGTGTGGCGCCGAGCGCTTACCACCGGCGGTGGCGGGAGGGCTTTCGATGTCGCTGTCGTCCTGGTGGGGCTCCTTTTTGATGTCGATGGCGAAACTATCGTATAGCTTCAGCTTCTTGGTAGCGTTGGTTTCCTTACCGTGGTCTTCGGTGTTGGCTTCCTTGCCGTTGTCGGTGCTCTGCTGCGTCCGACGCGCCGCCCTGTTCTTGCACGCACAGTCGTGCGGCTTGTCGAGGTCGCTCTCCGGTCTCTTGCCAGCAATGTCGAGGACGGGCCTCGCTGGATCCGTGGCGCTGGGAGTCATCATATTGTTATGGGAACTGAGGTTGCACTATTGTGAACCAGAGGCTGCGGTATTCTTGCACTTAAATAGGAGAAGGGGCCTTGGATGAATTAGTGGTTGGGGCGGCCCACATTTATTTGTTTCTGGTTCTTCATTAATTTCATCCGGATTGATAATCCAAATCTTTAGAGTTAATGCTCCAAATTATTTTGTTTAGATCTCTCGCGCATGAATTACACCTGGATAGTGCAAAACCTTGCTACGCATACACAGCTGTACTCTTCTGTTTTACTCCTTAAATGATGGTACGTACATGAGCTGGAATATATGCACACCTGCACTATTTCCCTTCAGGTTTGCACAATATATGGATGTGGAAGATGCAGTGCAAACAACAAGAAACATAAACTTCCAAGTGACAGACTAGACAGCTACTGCATGACGGTTAAGAAATAAGCACCCTTGTATTTCTAGAGAATACGGAAACAGCTAGCTGGAGATATAATCCATTTCTAACACGTATAAACTTAAATAAAACTCGAAAACTTATACTATATTAGCAGCATGCCCGCGCGTTGCTGTGAAACTTCTCTTATTTTTGTTTAAATTGGACATGATGCTTGCACAAACGTCGCTACTTTTTCCTTCCTAAGACATGGCATATTCCCTGCATTTGCGTATCAATGTCATCGATGCATCTTGGGGAATGACTTGTTTCTTCATGATCATTGCTGCTCTGGTGTGCTGGTTTTTTGGGCCTTAGTACGACAAGGTTTGCCCGACTTTGGTGATGGAGGAGCGAGGACGTACGGCGGTACTAGGGATGGCACCCGCAGGGTATGGGTACGGGTAGAGCCATCCCATACCCGTACCCGTCGCCTTAAATCTTACCTGTCACCCGTGCCCATACTCCTCAACGGGTACAAATTTTTTCCATACCCGTCACCCGAAAGGGTAAATGGGTACCCGCGGGTAAAAAATACCCGCGCTTACAACATATCAAATTGATCAAAAAATATGAGAGAAGGTGAAGCGGTCCTAAATAGGGGTCTAATCCTCACTAACCTACCGGAGATTGTTAGACCAGAAAGCGTGAGGTTCAGCCTAGCAACATGAAGGCGTGATTAAGGAGAAATTAAGTAGTTTAGAGTATTACGATGGCCCACTAATTAAATTTAGATGGGTAAATGAATATGTGGGTATGAGTTCTACCATCCCATACCCGTACCCGCTCTACCCGACGGGTATGATATTTTTCCATTTATAAACCCATGGGTAATATTTTATCTCACACCCGTACTCTTATTGGATTTTTACCTGGCGGGTACACGGGTCATGGATACCCATTGCCATCCCTAGGCGGTACGCCTTCGGCTCATGCTACAATCTGTAGTCGTCGTTAGGTGGTCCAATGTCTTTGTTGTAAATTTTATTACTTCTGGGTCTTTTTGTACTGATGTTATTATTAGTAGATTGGTGGAATTTTCGCAAAAATATTTAGTTAATTCCACACATGGCTAATTTGTTTAGGTGCTGCCCACGTCAACTGCTCTTATTAGACTGATGCTCGAACAGTCGTTGTTAGTTGACTACTAAACCTTAACATAAAGATATTAGTGATACACACAATAAAAATCCTAAATTTTGATGTACAGATATAGCTGGAATTTAGTTAAGCTATTAAAAGTTGGTTCCAATTTAAAAATAGATATATAGTTTCTATATCAAATACTAACTTCAGTTAACAAGCTTGGCCGCTAGCTAGAGGCCAACTCATTTTCTGAACAAACCGTAGCCTAAACCATTAATTCAGTGTTCATAAATTTACTGGCATGATACATCTTTAGGGCATCTCCAACGGGTCGAGGTTCAAAATGTTCGGTTGTGTCCGTTTGCGTCAGCCCGCGGACGTCATGCGGCCAAGGACGACCGTTTGGGTCGGGGTATCCCAGCGGTGCGGACGCATTTATTTAGTGGAGACAACGTCAAGGTCGTTAATGCCGGTTTAACATCCCGCCGAGGCCTGCCGCCGGCGATTACCGGTTCCCGCGCGACGACGGTCGTTCCCGCGCTTGCCCAACACATTGGCGCGGCGTTTCGCTGGCGCGGGAAACGACCTGCGCGGCAACGCCGTTTCCCGCCACGACGTGGCTACATATGGTGGACACCGGTGGGGGTGACGGACACACCTCAAGCTAAACCCTAGCATCTATCCATGGTCGAGCGCAACCTTAGCTGGGATCAGGTTGTTGAAATGTGCCGCCAAGCCTACCCGGAGGAGGACGAGCGGATGTCCTCCCGGCGGGTCATGCGGATGTCCTCCCGTCCGGGGGTGGACCCTCTGCAGCTCGACCGCCCCCCCTTCTCCGGTGGCCCGTGTCCACCCCTTGCCGCGGTCTCCTGCATGGTGGGGGAGGTCGGCCTGTCCCGATGTTTGGTGTAGATGCACATCCTGACGAAAGCATGTGGAAGACGACGCCTGCGGGCGCCGTGCTCCTCCGTGGAGGCGTCCTCTTTGCTATGTGCACCTCCCGACATGCTTGGGACAGCGCTTGCCTCTTGTCGCCCCGCTGGCCGCCAGCTCGTATACTCGCGGGACTAGGCTGTTGTCATGGTGGCTCGATCGAGCTGCCTGGACATCCTGGGGTTGCTTCAGTATGTGCCACCCTTCGACCATGGGGTCGGCACACCGGTGTCGTCGCCCCAGTCTCAGCTATCTGACGCCCTTCGACACTGTGTTTGGTCTCGGTGGCACATCGCCTTCGGCAATGCCGGCGGCACACCGGTGTCGCCGCATGGACTCGGCTATTCGATGCCCTTCGACCGTGTCGGGATGCTTCTTCGCGTGCTTCTGTTGGTGTCCACGTATTCCACCACCCGCTCCCCTGGTCTAGCTGCTGCGGTGTGTATTTCTTCGGAGATACCCGTTTAGCGGTCGGTTTGAGGTCCTCAAGGTGACGTCTTGTTGTGGCCTTGTCTGGTTTGTGCTTGTGGCGTGCCTCGTATTTGCATCGCCTTTCGACCACGGGGTCGGCACACCGGTGTCGTCGCCCCAGTCTCGGCTATTTGACGCCCTTCGACTGTGTTTGGTCTTGGTTCTGCAGGTCTTCGTCGCCGCCCCTCGCTCGCCTGCTAAGTCATAGTGACTTTCCGTTGAGGTGCTAGCCTCCCGAGGGGGTTCGGTTGGCTTCGGATGCTAACCTCCCCCTTCCCTTGTGTTCCCTTGTTTTTTTTTGTTTTATAGTTGTCTCTTCCCTGTACCTCCTCTATTTTCTCCTATCTGTTTGTAAGAACATGGTCCTGCCAGGCTACTTTCGTGGAATATAAACTTTCGTGGAATATAACAAGCGTTGGGGATATTTCCCCCCGTCAACCTCGAAAAAAAATTGTTCACGTATCCAATTAGTACTAATAAATGCAACTAACTTGTCTTATTCTTTCTAGAATGTACACTAAATCAGAATGAATGGAGTATATCTTGTACTAGTAAACTTTTATTTGTATTATGGAGTAAAAAAAATAGGGGTATTGGTCAAATGGTCATTCCACTTCTGTGAACACAAGCGTCCAACATGACGTGCTCGTATGCGTCAGACGTGACATGCACATAGTGTTGCGACAAATATCGATATCTTACTTTGCCCTTCTCCTATCCTTTGACCACTTTGCACGGTTCTGGAGGAAACGAATGACGACACATTCAACATAATCTCTTGCAATAAATAATGAAGGCGAGAGGAACGTCACAATTCAGTGAGCGCTGACCGAACCGGTGGCTGGCTCAGCGTACAGCCACCGCATGAAATGAAGCAATTGGAGAAGGTATTAAGCAAAACGAATTACAACAAGAGAACGTTCAGATTGTAATCATGGAGGGGACGACTTGCCAACCGTTCGATTTTTTAGTGGACGGTGGATAACAACTTGCAGCAGTTACCGCGTGGCAATGGGGATGGACATGGAGAAGAGTATTAGGGGGTGAATTTGGCAATTTGTACAGATCTCACACATGTAACTCGGAAAAGTTGAAATCATAAAAACATGCAGTATAATGTTTCTGTATTCCGGCAAAAATAACTGCAATAGTGGCGAAAGTAGGATGATACGCCTTACAGTAGCGCAACGAGCTCCGGGAAACATAGAGGTGAGCATACAAGACGCTCAACTTTTTTGTAGATAGAAAATGAAATAATTGCACACAAGAAGGCATGCAAAAAACAAAAACAAAAAAGCGAGCTCCATATGTGGCAGAAATAAGACATGGTTTTCTGAAACCCATTATTCATGCTGATGCTTAAGACGCTTACATTATTTGTTTCCAAATTCCAATCCTAATGCAATCGCAGCATCAGAACACATCCTAAATCATGTCCGGTTCCATGCCGAGCTCCAGTGCCCTGCGCTTGATCTTCACCTGTAGCTGCTTGTTCGTTAGTTTCATCCTTTCGTTCTCCAGCCGCATCTTCTCCAGCTCCATGTCCTTCCTCCAGCTTGCAATTGCCCACTTCGCGCGCTTCTGCTCCAGCCTCAGCCTCCTGGCGTCGAGTTCAATCTCCTTTTTCTTGATATCCAACGATGAAACCGCCCGGTGTGGCGCCGAGCGCTTACCACCTGCGGCGGCGGGAGGGCTTTCGATGTCGCTGTCGTCCTGGTGGGGCTCCTTTTTTATGTCGATGGCGAAACTATCGTATAGTTTCAGCTTCTTGGTAGCGTTGGTTTCCTTACCGTGGTCTTCGGTGTTGGCTTCCTTGCCGTTGTCGGTGCTCTGCTGCGCCCGACGCGCCGCCCTGTTCTTGCACGCACAGTCGTGCGGCTTGTCGAGGTCGCTCTCCGGTCGCTTGCCGGCAATGTCGAGGACGGGCCTCGCTGGATCCGTGGCGCTGGGAGTCATCATATTGTTATGGGAACTGAGGTTGCACTATTGTGAACCGGAGGCTGCGGTATTCTTGCACTTAAATAGGAGAAGGGGCCTTGGATGAATTAGTGGTTGGGGCGGCCCACATTTATTTGTTTCTGGTTCTTCATTAATTTCATCCGGATTGATAATCCAAATCTTTAGAGTTAATGCTCCAAATTATTTTGTTTAGATCTCTCGCGCATGAATTACACCTGGATAGTGCAAAACCTTGCTACGCATACACAGCTGTACTCTTCTGTTTTACTCCTTAAATGATGGTACGTACATGAGCTGGAATATATGCACACCTGCACTATTTCCCTTCAGGTTTGCACAATATATGGATGTGGAAGATGCAGTGCAAACAACAAGAAACATAAACTTCCAAGTGACAGACTAGACGTACAGCTACTGCATGACGGTTAAGAAATAAGCACCCTTGTATTTCTAGAGAATACGGAAACAGCTAGCTGGAGATATAATCCATTTCTAACACGTATAAACTTAAATAAAACTAGAAAACTTATACTATATTAGCAGCATGCCCGCGCGTTGCTGTGAAACTTCTCTTATTTTTGTTTAAATTGGACATGATGCTTGCACAAACGTCGCTACTTTTTCCTTCCTAAGACATGGCCTATTCCCTGCATTTGCGTATCAATGTCATCGATGCATCTTGCGGGATGACTTGTTTCTTCATGATCATTGCTGCTCTGGTGTGCTGGTTTTTTGGGCCTTAGTACGACAAGCTTTGTCCGACTTTGGTGATGGAGGAGCGAGGACGGCGGTACGCCTTCGGTTCATGCTAGTATCTGTAGTCGTCGTTAGGTGGTCCAATGTCTTTGTTGTAATTTTTATTACTTCTGGGTCTTTTTGTACTGATGTTATTATTAATAGATCGGTGGAATTTTCGCAAAAATATTTAGTTAATTCCACACATGGCTAATTTGTTTAGGTGCTGCCCACGTCAACTGCTCTTATTAGACTGATGCTCGAACAGTCGTTGTTACTTGACTACTAAACCTTAACATAAAGATATTAGTGATACACACAATAAAAATCCTAAATTTTGATGTACAGATATAGCTGGAATTTAGTTAAGCTATTAAAAGTTGGTTCCAATTTAAAAATAGATATATAGTTTCTATATCAAATACTAACTTCAGTTAATAAGCTTGGCCGATAGCTAGAGGCCAACTCATTTGCTGAACAAACCGTAGCCTAAACCATTAATTCAGTGTTCATAAATTTACTGGCATGATACATCTTTAGGGCATCTCCAACGGGTCGAGGTTCAAAATGTTCGGTTGTGTCCGTTTGCGTCAGCCCGCGGACGTCATGCGGCCAAGGACGACCGTTTGGGTCGGGGTATCCCAGCGGTGCGGACGCATTTATTTAGTGGAGACAACGTCAAGGTCGTTAATGCCGGTTTAACATCCCGCCGAGGCCTGCCGCCGGCGATTACCGGTTCCCGCGCGACGACGGTCGTTCCCGCGCTTGCCCAACACATTGGCGCGGCGTTTCGCTGGCGCGGGAAACGACCTGCGCGGCAACGCCGTTTCCCGCCCCGACGTGGCTACATATGGTGGACACCGGTGGGGGTGACGGACACACCTCAAGCTAAACCCTAGCATCTATCCATGGTCGAGCGCAACCTTAGCTGGGATCAGGTTGTTGAAATGTGCCGCCAAGCCTACCCGGAGGAGGACGAGCGGATGTCCTCCCGGCGGGTCATGCGGATGTCCTCCCGTCCGGGGGTGGACCCTCTGCAGCTCGACCGCCCCCCCTTCTCCGGTGGCCCGTGTCCACCCCTTGCCGCGGTCTCCTGCATGGTGGGGGAGGTCGGCCTGTCCCGATGTTTGGTGTAGATGCACATCCTGACGAAAGCATGTGGACGACGACGCCTGCGGGCGCCGTGCTCCTCCGTGGAGGCGTCCTCTTTGCTATGTGCACCTCCCGACATGCTTGGGACAGCGCTTGCCTCTTGTCGCCCCGCTGGCCGCCAGCTCGTATACTCGCGGGACTAGGCTGTTGTCATGGTGGCTCGATCGAGCTGCCTGGACATCCTGGGGTTGCTTCAGTATGTGCCACCCTTCGACCATGGGGTCGGCACACCGGTGTCGTCGCCCCAGTCTCAGCTATCTGACGCCCTTCGACACTGTGTTTGGTCTCGGTGGCACATCGCCTTCGGCAATGCCGGCGGCACACCGGTGTCGCCGCATGGACTCGGCTATTCGATGCCCTTCGACCGTGTCGGGATGCTTCTTCGCGTGCTTCTGTTGGTGTCCACGTATTCCACCACCCGCTCCCCTGGTCTAGCTGCTGCGGTGTGTATTTCTTCGGAGATACCCGTTTAGCGGTCGGTTTGAGGTCCTCAAGGTGACGTCTTGTTGTGGCCTTGTCTGGTTTGTGCTTGTGGCGTGCCTCGTATTTGCATCGCCTTTCGACCACGGGGTCGGCACACCGGTGTCGTCGCCCCAGTCTCGGCTATTTGACGCCCTTCGACTGTGTTTGGTCTTGGTTCTGCAGGTCTTCGTCGCCGCCCCTCGCTCGCCTGCTAAGTCATAGTGACTTTCCGTTGAGGTGCTAGCCTCCCGAGGGGGTTCGGTTGGCTTCGGATGCTAACCTCCCCCTTCCCTTGTGTTCCCTTGTTTTTTTTTGTTTTATAGTTGTCTCTTCCCTGTACCTCCTCTATTTTCTCCTATCTGTTTGTAAGAACATGGTCCTGCCAGGCTACTTTCATGGAATATAACAAGCGTTGGGGATATTTCCCCCCGTCAACCTCGAAAAAAAATTGTTCACGTATCCAATTAGTACTAATAAATGCAACTAACTTGTCTTATTCTTTCTAGAATGTACACTAAATCAGAATGAATGGAGTATATCTTGTACTAGTAAACTTTTATTTGTATTATGGAGTAAAAAAAATAGGGGTATTGGTCAAATGGTCATTCCACTTCTGTGAACACAAGCGTCCAACATGACGTGCTCGTATGCGTCAGACGTGACATGCACATAGTGTTGCGACAAATATCGATATCTTACTTTGCCCTTCTCCTATCCTTTGACCACTTTGCACGGTTCTGGAGGAAACGAATGACGACACATTCAACATAATCTCTTGCAATAAATAATGAAGGCGAGAGGAACGTCACAATTCAGTGAGCGCTGACCGAACCGGTGGCTGGCTCAGCGTACAGCCACCGCATGAAATGAAGCAATTGGAGAAGGTATTAAGCAAAACGAATTACAACAAGAGAACGTTCAGATTGTAATCATGGAGGGGACGACTTGCCAACCGTTCGATTTTTTAGTGGACGGTGGATAACAACTTGCAGCAGTTACCGCGTGGCAATGGGGATGGACATGGAGAAGAGTATTAGGGGGTGAATTTGGCAATTTGTACAGATCTCACACATGTAACTCGGAAAAGTTGAAATCATAAAAACATGCAGTATAATGTTTCTGTATTCCGGCAAAAATAACTGCAATAGTGGCGAAAGTAGGATGATACGCCTTACAGTAGCGCAACGAGCTCCGGGAAACATAGAGGTGAGCATACAAGACGCTCAACTTTTTTGTAGATAGAAAATGAAATAATTGCACACAAGAAGGCATGCAAAAAACAAAAACAAAAAAGCGAGCTCCATATGTGGCAGAAA
The DNA here is from genome assembly GCA_030979885.1 of Lolium multiflorum. Lineage (NCBI taxonomy): Eukaryota > Viridiplantae > Streptophyta > Magnoliopsida > Poales > Poaceae > Lolium > Lolium multiflorum. The sequence continues at coordinate 211,689,033 of CM061748.1, forward strand.
TAAGACATGGTTTTCTGAAACCCATTATTCATGCTGATGCTTAAGACGCTTACATTATTTGTTTCCAAATTCCAATCCTAATGCAATCGCAGCATCAGAACACATCCTAAATCATGTCCGGTTCCATGCCGAGCTCCAGTGCCCTGCGCTTGATCTTCACCTGTAGCTGCTTGTTCGTTAGTTTCATCCTTTCGTTCTCCAGCCGCATCTTCTCCAGCTCCATGTCCTTCCTCCAGCTTGCAATTGCCCACTTCGCGCGCTTCTGCTCCAGCCTCAGCCTCCTGGCGTCGAGTTCAATCTCCTTTTTCTTGATATCCAACGATGAAACCGCCCGGTGTGGCGCCGAGCGCTTACCACCTGCGGCGGCGGGAGGGCTTTCGATGTCGCTGTCGTCCTGGTGGGGCTCCTTTTTTATGTCGATGGCGAAACTATCGTATAGTTTCAGCTTCTTGGTAGCGTTGGTTTCCTTACCGTGGTCTTCGGTGTTGGCTTCCTTGCCGTTGTCGGTGCTCTGCTGCGCCCGACGCGCCGCCCTGTTCTTGCACGCACAGTCGTGCGGCTTGTCGAGGTCACTCTCCGGTCGCTTGCCGGCAATGTCGAGGACGGGCCTCGCTGGATCCGTGGCGCTGGGAGTCATCATATTGTTATGGGAACTGAGGTTGCACTATTGTGAACCGGAGGCTGCGGTATTCTTGCACTTAAATAGGAGAAGGGGCCTTGGATGAATTAGTGGTTGGGGCGGCCCACATTTATTTGTTTCTGGTTCTTCATTAATTTCATCCGGATTGATAATCCAAATCTTTAGAGTTAATGCTCCAAATTATTTTGTTTAGATCTCTCGCGCATGAATTACACCTGGATAGTGCAAAACCTTGCTACGCATACACAGCTGTACTCTTCTGTTTTACTCCTTAAATGATGGTACGTACATGAGCTGGAATATATGCACACCTGCACTATTTCCCTTCAGGTTTGCACAATATATGGATGTGGAAGATGCAGTGCAAACAACAAGAAACATAAACTTCCAAGTGACAGACTAGACGTACAGCTACTGCATGACGGTTAAGAAATAAGCACCCTTGTATTTCTAGAGAATACGGAAACAGCTAGCTGGAGATATAATCCATTTCTAACACGTATAAACTTAAATAAAACTAGAAAACTTATACTATATTAGCAGCATGCCCGCGCGTTGCTGTGAAACTTCTCTTATTTTTGTTTAAATTGGACATGATGCTTGCACAAACGTCGCTACTTTTTCCTTCCTAAGACATGGCCTATTCCCTGCATTTGCGTATCAATGTCATCGATGCATCTTGCGGGATGACTTGTTTCTTCATGATCATTGCTGCTCTGGTGTGCTGGTTTTTTGGGCCTTAGTACGACAAGCTTTGTCCGACTTTGGTGATGGAGGAGCGAGGACGGCGGTACGCCTTCGGTTCATGCTAGTATCTGTAGTCGTCGTTAGGTGGTCCAATGTCTTTGTTGTAATTTTTATTACTTCTGGGTCTTTTTGTACTGATGTTATTATTAATAGATCGGTGGAATTTTCGCAAAAATATTTAGTTAATTCCACACATGGCTAATTTGTTTAGGTGCTGCCCACGTCAACTGCTCTTATTAGACTGATGCTCGAACAGTCGTTGTTAGTTGACTACTAAACCTTAACATAAAGATATTAGTGATACACACAATAAAAATCCTAAATTTTGATGTACAGATATAGCTGGAATTTAGTTAAGCTATTAAAAGTTGGTTCCAATTTAAAAATAGATATATAGTTTCTATATCAAATACTAACTTCAGTTAATAAGCTTGGCCGATAGCTAGAGGCCAACTCATTTGCTGAACAAACCGTAGCCTAAACCATTAATTCAGTGTTCATAAATTTACTGGCATGATACATCTTTAGGGCATCTCCAACGGGTCGAGGTTCAAAATGTTCGGTTGTGTCCGTTTGCGTCAGCCCGCGGACGTCATGCGGCCAAGGACGACCGTTTGGGTCGGGGGTATCCCCAGCGGTGCGGACGCATTTATTTAGTGGAGACAACGTCAAGGTCGTTAATGCCGGTTTAACATCCCGCCGAGGCCTGCCGCCGGCGATTACCGGTTCCCGCGCGACGACGGTCGTTCCCGCGCTTGCCCAACACATTGGCGCGGCGTTTCGCTGGCGCGGGAAACGACCTGCGCGGCAACGCCGTTTCCCGCCCCGACGTGGCTACATATGGTGGACACCGGTGGGGGTGACGGACACACCTCAAGCTAAACCCTAGCATCTATCCATGGTCGAGCGCAACCTTAGCTGGGATCAGGTTGTTGAAATGTGCCGCCAAGCCTACCCGGAGGAGGACGAGCGGATGTCCTCCCGGCGGGTCATGCGGATGTCCTCCCGTCCGGGGGTGGACCCTCTGCAGCTCGACCGCCCCCCCTTCTCCGGTGGCCCGTGTCCACCCCTTGCCGCGGTCTCCTGCATGGTGGGGGAGGTCGGCCTGTCCCGATGTTTGGTGTAGATGCACATCCTGACGAAAGCATGTGGACGACGACGCCTGCGGGCGCCGTGCTCCTCCGTGGAGGCGTCCTCTTTGCTATGTGCACCTCCCGACATGCTTGGGACAGCGCTTGCCTCTTGTCGCCCCGCTGGCCGCCAGCTCGTATACTCGCGGGACTAGGCTGTTGTCATGGTGGCTCGATCGAGCTGCCTGGACATCCTGGGGTTGCTTCAGTATGTGCCACCCTTCGACCATGGGGTCGGCACACCGGTGTCGTCGCCCCAGTCTCAGCTATCTGACGCCCTTCGACACTGTGTTTGGTCTCGGTGGCACATCGCCTTCGGCAATGCCGGCGGCACACCGGTGTCGCCGCATGGACTCGGCTATTCGATGCCCTTCGACCGTGTCGGGATGCTTCTTCGCGTGCTTCTGTTGGTGTCCACGTATTCCACCACCCGCTCCCCTGGTCTAGCTGCTGCGGTGTGTATTTCTTCGGAGATACCCGTTTAGCGGTCGGTTTGAGGTCCTCAAGGTGACGTCTTGTTGTGGCCCTGTCTGGTTTGTGCTTGTGGCGTGCCTCGTATTTGCATCGCCTTTCGACCACGGGGTCGGCACACCGGTGTCGTCGCCCCAGTCTCGGCTATTTGACGCCCTTCGACTGTGTTTGGTCTTGGTTCTGCAGGTCTTCGTCGCCGCCCCTCGCTCGCCTGCTAAGTCATAGTGACTTTCCGTTGAGGTGCTAGCCTCCCGAGGGGGTTCGGTTGGCTTCGGATGCTAACCTCCCCCTTCCCTTGTGTTCCCTTGTTTTTTTTTGTTTTATAGTTGTCTCTTCCCTGTACCTCCTCTATTTTCTCCTATCTGTTTGTAAGAACATGGTCCTGCCAGGCTACTTTCGTGGAATATAACAAGCGTTGGGGATATTTCCCCCAGTCAACCTCGAAAAAAAATTGTTCACGTATCCAATTAGTACTAATAAATGCAACTAACTTGTCTTATTCTTTCTAGAATGTACACTAAATCAGAATGAATGGAGTATATCTTGTACTAGTAAACTTTTATTTGTATTATGGAGTAAAAAAAATAGGGGTATTGGTCAAATGGTCATTCCACTTCTGTGAACACAAGCGTCCAACATGACGTGCTCGTATGCGTCAGACGTGACATGCACATAGTGTTGCGACAAATATCGATATCTTACTTTGCCCTTCTCCTGTCCTTTGACCACTTTGCACGGTTCTGGAGGAAACGAATGACGACACATTCAACATAATCTCTTGCAATAAATAATGAAGGCGAGAGGAACGTCACAATTCAGTGAGCGCTGACCGAACCGGTGGCTGGCTCAGCGTACAGCCACCGCATGAAATGAAGCAATTGGAGAAGGTATTAAGCAAAACGAATTACAACAAGAGAACGTTCAGATTGTAATCATGGAGGGGACGACTTGCCAACCGTTCGATTTTTTAGTGGACGGTGGATAACAACTTGCAGCAGTTACCGCGTGGCAATGGGGATGGACATGGAGAAGAGTATTAGGGGGTGAATTTGGCAATTTGTACAGATCTCACACATGTAACTCGGAAAAGTTGAAATCATAAAAACATGCAGTATAATGTTTCTGTATTCCGGCAAAAATAACTGCAATAGTGGCGAAAGTAGGATGATACGCCTTACAGTAGCGCAACGAGCTCCGGGAAACATAGAGGTGAGCATACAAGACGCTCAACTTTTTTGTAGATAGAAAATGAAATAATTGCACACAAGAAGGCATGCAAAAAACAAAAACAAAAAAGCGAGCTCCATATGTGGCAGAAATAAGACATGGTTTTCTGAAACCCATTATTCATGCTGATGCTTAAGACGCTTACATTATTTGTTTCCAAATTCCAATCCTAATGCAATCGCAGCATCAGAACACATCCTAAATCATGTCCGGTTCCATGCCGAGCTCCAGTGCCCTGCGCTTGATCTTCACCTGTAGCTGCTTGTTCGTTAGTTTCATCCTTTCGTTCTCCAGCCGCATCTTCTCCAGCTCCATGTCCTTCCTCCAGCTTGCAATTGCCCACTTCGCGCGCTTCTGCTCCAGCCTCAGCCTCCTGGCGTCGAGTTCAATCTCCTTTTTCTTGATATCCAACGATGAAACCGCCCGGTGTGGCGCCGAGCGCTTACCACCTGCGGCGGCGGGAGGGCTTTCGATGTCGCTGTCGTCCTGGTGGGGCTCCTTTTTGATGTCGATGGCGAAACTATCGTATAGTTTCAGCTTCTTGGTAGCGTTGGTTTCCTTACCGTGGTCTTCGGTGTTGGCTTCCTTGCCGTTGTCGGTGCTCTGCTGCGCCCGACGCGCCGCCCTGTTCTTGCACGCACAGTCGTGCGGCTTGTCGAGGTCGCTCTCCGGTCGCTTGCCGGCAATGTCGAGGACGGGCCTCGCTGGATCCGTGGCGCTGGGAGTCATCATATTGTTATGGGAACTGAGGTTGCACTATTGTGAACCGGAGGCTGCGGTATTCTTGCACTTAAATAGGAGAAGGGGCCTTGGATGAATTAGTGGTTGGGGCGGCCCACATTTATTTGTTTCTGGTTCTTCATTAATTTCATCCGGATTGATAATCCAAATCTTTAGAGTTAATGCTCCAAATTATTTTGTTTAGATCTCTCGCGCATGAATTACACCTGGATAGTGCAAAACCTTGCTACGCATACACAGCTGTACTCTTCTGTTTTACTCCTTAAATGATGGTACGTACATGAGCTGGAATATATGCACACCTGCACTATTTCCCTTCAGGTTTGCACAATATATGGATGTGGAAGATGCAGTGCAAACAACAAGAAACATAAACTTCCAAGTGACAGACTAGACGTACAGCTACTGCATGACGGTTAAGAAATAAGCACCCTTGTATTTCTAGAGAATACGGAAACAGCTAGCTGGAGATATAATCCATTTCTAACACGTATAAACTTAAATAAAACTAGAAAACTTATACTATATTAGCAGCATGCCCGCGCGTTGCTGTGAAACTTCTCTTATTTTTGTTTAAATTGGACATGATGCTTGCACAAACGTCGCTACTTTTTCCTTCCTAAGACATGGCCTATTCCCTGCATTTGCGTATCAATGTCATCGATGCATCTTGCGGGATGACTTGTTTCTTCATGATCATTGCTGCTCTGGTGTGCTGGTTTTTTGGGCCTTAGTACGACAAGCTTTGTCCGACTTTGGTGATGGAGGAGCGAGGACGGCGGTACGCCTTCGGTTCATGCTAGTATCTGTAGTCGTCGTTAGGTGGTCCAATGTCTTTGTTGTAATTTTTATTACTTCTGGGTCTTTTTGTACTGATGTTATTATTAATAGATCGGTGGAATTTTCGCAAAAATATTTAGTTAATTCCACACATGGCTAATTTGTTTAGGTGCTGCCCACGTCAACTGCTCTTATTAGACTGATGCTCGAACAGTCGTTGTTACTTGACTACTAAACCTTAACATAAAGATATTAGTGATACACACAATAAAAATCCTAAATTTTGATGTACAGATATAGCTGGAATTTAGTTAAGCTATTAAAAGTTGGTTCCAATTTAAAAATAGATATATAGTTTCTATATCAAATACTAACTTCAGTTAATAAGCTTGGCCGATAGCTAGAGGCCAACTCATTTGCTGAACAAACCGTAGCCTAAACCATTAATTCAGTGTTCATAAATTTACTGGCATGATACATCTTTAGGGCATCTCCAACGGGTCGAGGTTCAAAATGTTCGGTTGTGTCCATTTGCGTCAGCCCGCGGACGTCATGCGGCCAAGGACGACCGTTTGGGTCGGGGGTATCCCCAGCGGTGCGGACGCATTTTTTTAGTGGAGACAGCGTCAAGGTCGTTAATGCCGGTTTAACATCCCGCCGAGGCCTGCCGCCGGCGATTACCGGTTCCCGCGCGACGACGATCGTTCCCGCGCTTGCCCAACACATTGGCGCAGCGTTTCGCTGGCGCGGGAAACGACCTGCGCGGCAACGCCGTTTGCCGCCCCGACATGGCTACATATGGTGGACACCGGTGGGGGTGACGGACACACCTCAAGCTAAACCCTAGCATCTATCCATGGTCGAGCGCAACCTTAGCTGGGATCAGGTTGTTCAAATGTGCCGCCAAGCCTACCCGGAGGAGGACGAGCAGCTAGTTGCCGACGCGTTTCAGGCCGAGCAGCTGGACTTGGAGGCGCCGAAGGCGGAGGTTGCAGAGGCGGAGGTGGGCGCGGCAAACCGCACGCAAGGGCGTCAGCCCCTCGCGACGGCCAGGACGGAAATCGTCGACGCCAGGGCCAAGCTCGCCGAGGCCAGGGCGGCGCTCGAGGAGGCGCGGGCAGCGATTGCTGCCCCTCCGGCGGCCCCACCCGCGGACGACTTCATCCACCACATCGCCGCCGCTGCCGACGACGTACCCAGCCGCTTCGAGTGTGGCGGCGACCAGCAAGTTCTGCTCGCGTCCTTCGAGACCCTACGTGGGGACACCCTGCGCTGTCAGGCTTGGGCAGCGGAGGAGTAAGCCCACACCTATGCGGTCGCCATGGCTCGGACTTGGATTCGCTCGGGCGGAGGGACCCTTCTCCCGCGCGGGTCGAGCAGGAGAACCGGGAGCTGGCGGATGCCATCGCCGCCAGGGACGAAGCGGTGGTGGCGACGGCTAGGGACAAGGCCCACTACCACGCCTAGATGGCGGCGTTGTAGGCGGCGGAGGTGGCCCAGGCGGAGGAGGCGGCGGCCCAGGCGCTGTTGGCGGAGGCGAGAGTCCTGTGGGACTCCTCTCTGGCCGAGGCCCTCGAACGCCGCAGGCGGCAGAACGACGTGTCCGATCGCCGGCGTGCGCGTCACAAGGAGTGCGGGAAGCGCTCGCGCTTCGACGACGGCGCCGGGCCCTCTGGCGGTCAGTATTAGGCATCACGACTGCGAGTAACCCGGCATTGGTAGACCGCGCGACGACGAGTATGTACGACCGTTGTAGTTTTAGCTTAACTCAACTAACCATCTCTCTAAAGATGGTCCTTTTGGACAATCAATAGTAATAAAAAAATATTTTGGTTACCTAGTCACGGGCGTGGATGAAACCAACGCGGTCACTTTGCGTGACCGTGCAAGGTACGCGAAAACGCAAACCTAACGCATATTTGAGTCAGGTTTCCGTCGCCGCGGACGGCTCAGTCAGTTTGCGTCGTAGGATCCAGTACCTCGACGAACGCGCCCCCTTGAAGATGCCCTTACTTTGCAAAAGATGAGTTAGTGAAGATGTGATTGCTCTAAAACAAAGATGAGGTAGTCAACGCTGAAAGGAACTATGCTTTTGCGTGCATCTCTTCGACAGAACTGAGTTGAAGAATGTACCTGTGAAATACGGAAACAAGAAAGATTGCGCATGGCGGTTAGGGCATCTCGAACCAAGCGACCCAAACGGATGTGCTGGGCTGTTCGTTTTGGGCCGTTTGCGTAGCTTTGCGGCGTCCGCGTGTCCGTTTGGGTCGCATGTTGCGCCCAACGCGGCGACCCAAAAAGACGCCACGTGGTTCGTCTTCCTTGCGCGGCTCTGCGCCATGGCAGGCCTCGACGAGACAGCCATGGTGGGCGGTGAAACGCGCGGGAAAGTTCCCGCGCGCACCAAGGTTCCTGCGCGCGCGAAAAGGCCATTGGCGCGCGCTCGCGCCCAAGTTTCCCGCCAGGCCGCCGTCTATAAAAGATGGCGGCGGTCTCACAGACCGCATCACACCCGCTCCGCCGTCCTCTCCCCCTCCACCTTCTCTGGCGCCATGCCGCGCACCCTGCAGGCCACGTGAGCCAAGCTCTCCCTCGCCGCGCGGGCGAGGTTCCCGTGGACGGAGGAAGAGGCACTAGTGGAAAAAGCCCTAACTGTGGCGCACCATTTTGAATTTCTGTGGCGCACCAGGATGTCGCCACAGTTGCCACGCGACTAGTATTACAATTCTGTGGCGCAGCACTGGTTGCGCCAGAGAAGTTGGGAATTCTGTGGCTCATGTGCGGCGGTGCGCCACAGAATCTTAGATAATTCTGTGGCGCACCAAGGCACATGCGCCTCAGAATCTGGCGCTAGATTTTGTGGCGCACCAGAGCCTGCATGCGCTATAGAATGTTTATAAACTTTTATGGCGCACTAGTATACATGCGCCACAGAATGTTAATTTTTGGATTTTCGAATTTTTTCCATTTCTGCAGTATATAACTGTATTTGACAGGAAATATACAGGAAATACATAGCACATTCCAGAAATAACAGAAATACTCAGAAATGACACACAAATGACATGATACACACAAATCTTCATCATTAGATCATTTAGATCCAAATTATTACACAAGTAGAAATGTGTTCATCGTCGCATACACATACATGTGTTCATCGTCGCATACACATGCATCGTCATCGGCCACCTAGACTAAAGTAAAGTAGAGTATAACCGTGGTGGCGGTGAGTAAGAGGGGGACCAAAAACTTCAGCCGGTTCTTCTTCTTCCCCACGTGTGCCCTCCACCGCCTCCTCTCTAGTCGCGTATGCCTTGTAGATGTTCCCACTGAACTTGTGCACCTGTTCGAGACAGTCCTGCCACTCCTCGTAGACACCTGGAACCCGACCCTTGTACACAACATACGTCGGCATATCTGTTGACAAGGCATATTAGTATATCATATTAGTACATCATGCATATATATATGTTGATAAATATTAGAGCAAAGTATATAGTAAAGTTGAACACGGCAACAATAAGTTTGCGACGCGCACACACAAGACGACGTCCACCGATACACATAAACCGATGAACATAGTACTTAGAGTTTAATTACGACCCACACAAAAGACGACATCCATCGATATATATACAAACTAACCAATGAAAATAGCTAGTACTTAGAGTTTATCACACACTAAGTCAAGGCTCGCAGGGCTCCGGGAACGACTTGTACAGATCTTTCGTAATCCACATCCTCCTGTCACCCTGCGCTTTGAGGCGGTGTTTGATGTCCCTCTTGCATAACGCTCTACCCTGGTATAAGAGCCCTCCCCCTATGATGACGTCTTGAATGATGATATGTGATAACTTGACCTGGGTATCATGGAAGTCTTCTCTGAGGTCATCATCGTTGATCCGCGCCAACTTTTCGGCCCATCCTCGGAGAGCAGATGGCAGCAACAAGTTCTGGCTATCCCGGACAAACCCTTTTAGGTGATGCATGACATAGAAGGCCTCCAGAGTGCTGTTTTCCGGCTGCTTGACACAGGGGAACTCGAACACGTGCTTGAACTTGTGTTTACCATCATCCCTGAAACATTCCGCCTTTTCTTTGAAGGCGCCTCCCTTTTTGAAGTAGCCCTCGAGAGCATCATCTAGCACACCCCTTATTCTGGCATAGTTCTTCTTTTTCGCACTCGCCGAGTCGAAATAGGTGGCAAGAGAATACTTCGGGGCGATGGAGATGAGTACGCAGTACGTGTCTCTACGCAACACAAATTTGGAACAAGATCGATGTTGGAAATGAGCAATGAAAAAGAAATTTATTACAGGGCTAGCGGATGTGTACTTACTCGGGAAAGTAAGCCAAGAGGATGTTGTCCTTCCTCTTGTTGTCCAAGAAGCACTTCTGTAGGTACAACGAAGCCCGGACCCGCTGATAAGGCCAACTGGCTTTCACGCATATAGTAGGGATCCGCTATCGCGACGTCCGGGGTACTCTCTCTCTTGATCTTCATCTCCAGATTGAGCGCGAATAGGCGGACCAAGTTATAGTCCAGCCTTCTCGAGTGCAATAGCTTGAAGATGTCCTCGTGCGCTATAAAGAATATATCCGCGGGGGCATCAGTGACGAAGCCCGCATCTCTTGGCACCCTGACCGTGAAGACCGGGTAATTTGGATCTTTGTCCTTAAGAAGGATATTCTCTAGGTGAAGGATACTGTCCTGCAGACGCGACATATCTCCGTTAGCGAGGTGGTGCAGCTCCGGACCCAGTATTGGTTTGCCAGCTTCATGCATTCTGGTCAAGCCATCCTTGCTGGGAGGTACAATGGAGTCCCGATGACGGATCGTCGGAGGTGGCTGGCTCGCAGACTTCTCCTTGTTCTTACTAGGTCTTTTACGGGGCTTGTTTGGAGCAACGGCCCCTGACGCTTCAAACTGCTCATTGACCTTCTTGAGTAGCGTATTAGGGCTGAAGATGTTTGCGGCGGTTGGCTCTTGTGTATCGGCTGCCGGAGGCGTCTCTTCAGAGAAGCCGCGGAACACCAGGCGCTGTTTGGTTGCCTTGGGCGGGCCAGCTTGTTCGTCGCGAGCGCGGAATGGTTCTTCATCCGCGCCCGCCATGTACAAATCATCTATGTCGGCGCCGGTGTTGAGGTAGGCATCAACGTCTACCGGCCCATCATCATCGATGTCATCTTCCTGGGGTGATGGGATGGGCGATAGCGGTGCAGCGGCCTTGCCTTTAGGCTCCGCCGGTGGCGGTTGAGGCGTAGACGTTCCCAGCAGTTTCTTGTGGCGGCTTGTTGTGGCGGTGATGACGGGAGGAGCTTCCCTCCGAGGAGGCGGCCGGACGATCGAGGAGGCGCCGGTGGAGCGACCCCCAAGACGGATCTGGGTCTTTGGCCATACCATGGTATAGCCATGGCAGTTCTCAAGTGTCAGGTGCTCGTCGGCTCCCTCGTGTTGTATTGGGGGGTCCATGTCTTCGCACCCCGGCAACACCCGACCCAAAGTGACCTTCAGGACGTTGGCGTCCATAGCCACGGTGTGCAACGTGGTGCTCTTCGGTTGTATGATCATTCCCGTGGCAACATCCTTCAACTCGCCGCCGGACGCGCAATGAAGGAGCACGCAAGGAGTGTCCTGAGTAATGTTGGGCATCATTAATTAGATAGCCAGGTATCAAAACGCATGAAGGAGATGGCATGGAATAACTAATTAGTTAACTACCTTGGTGATGGCGTTGAGCTGTGCTAATGTGGAGACAGGGGCGGCCGGCCTATCAATCTTCTGCGGCTCAGGTGCATTATGAAGCACCACCGCCGCCGGCTGCGCCTTGGTAGCTTATACAGGAGCGGGGGGCACCGGTTCATCCAACTCCATCGGCTGCCCCGCGGCGATGGTGGGCGGCTGGGTAACCAGATCCGGAGATGGCGACACATTGAAGATCGAGTTGCTGGCCCCGGCGCTAGGCACTTGTATCGGCCCCACCTGACCGGCCGCATTCCACGCAGCTATCCCCTCGAGGACCTGAGGGGGCAGGAAATCGCGGAGCTTCTTCTCGAAAAGCTTGTCCACCTCTTCTTTGACCATCGAGTTTGCCTGTTTTTCCTCGAGCATGTAGACCTTCTGCCTCAGCTCTTCCACCTCGGCTTTATCCTCTGATGACATCGCGCTCCTCCTTCTCTTCTTGCTGTTTTCCTCTTTGTAGTACTCGCGAAACTTCATGCTTGTACCAAAGCCGCAGACACGGCCAACCGACGTCGGCGGCTCGGACATTGGCCTCTTCTTGTAGGCATTCAACGCCCTGTTGAAAGGCGTGCTGTAATATCCCAGTATTTGGGGTTACAAAAATAGAGGAAACAGATGTGTGTATTGCATTCATGCATAGAAAATCCGGGGAATCTTCGCGCTTTAAAGTAAAATAGTCACCGTAACTGAAGTTTCACTTAACCTTGGTGGAATTGAAGTAGCTCATCAAGTCAAGCGTTACAAACCTCAATGTGACTTTGTTTAAAACCTTGTTTTGGATAGAGATGATTTGATCTAAAGGGGTTAGATCAAATGGAACTAAAATCAACACAACCACATATTAATCAATGATCAATTGCTTGATTTTGCAAAAGATGATAATATGGTAATCCTTGCCATAACATATCAACATCTATTCAATTGCAAATCAAGTAACAATAAAATGGAGAAACTATTCTAGACTTATCTTTTCCATGTCTTAAACTACTCCTTGATCCTACCATGAACTTCATGGTATTCATTTTATTTCATTCTTGGAAACATGATAAGGAGATCAGCTCTAGGAATATAAATTCTTCTATGTTCCAAATTATTATACATCAAACCTAGAGAGATGAGAGTTCTACATTATCTATTAGAGAAACAATGACAAACCTTGAGCTAAGCCTTGGTTATACATCCATGTGTTCAGATCATTATCTTTAAGAGAAACCCTAGGATATTATTCAAGACAATCCCTAGAGAGATAAACCATTTATGTTAAACATACATATTGATGATCACATCATTCTCTATGGAGCCTAACCTTAGGTTAGAATTATAGTCCTTCTCAAATGAGAGAGACCATTCATACTAATCCTAGCTTTACCTATTTAAGAATCAAGGACAATTATTGAACTATAGTATTAGGATATAAACCATCTCACCTTGGAGTGGTGAGATAATCTAGGATCAAATGGAATAAAACTACATCCATGAATTAATGAAGTAAAGTAGTGACTAACCCAATTAAGTTATCTAGGTGGAGACTTAACCTTTTCATATCTAATGAGATATTGTGAGTACACCCTAAATCCTAGAATGATCCATTCCTATATAAGAGAGCCCAAGCTATGGTGTTACACTCAAGTTAGTTGAGGCAACACCTAGAATTGTGAGAGAGAACTAATCCATATATCTAGATGATTATATAATCATTCCCTGGAAAGAACCCTAAAATAATATCTCAGGCATTCTCCTGGGATATAAACTAATGAGGCCACCATAGCAAGCCCATCATAGAAAGTAAAATATAAGTGCTATACCCTAGTTGATAAAGACAATGCTTGACCATGGAAGTGAGAAACCATTTCATGAGAGATAACCTAGGAAGCCCAACCTTGATCATTATAAATTGAGTTAGGATCATAAACCTAAGAACTTGAGGTAGAGCAATTAAGAACAAGTTGATCATGTCTAATACATGATCATGCTCTTAAGATATGTGAGGATAAGTTAAATCCTAATAGGATTAGTTGATGATATTCACCACATGAAATCATAAGGAGGTAACTAGTAAACAACCTTAGGCTTATACTCTAATTTTAACTTGTAAATCACTTGGTGATCATAAGTAGAATCTTATCACATCTATATTCCACTTATTCCTCAATAAAAGAACATAAGAAAACCTTAGAGTGAACTCTATACTTTATATGGTGAGAAACCACTCCTCAATATAACCAAAGTTAACTATAAAAAGAACCATAGCCACTTTAGTTACTTTAACAATATATTAAGGATATAATAGAAATCTATTGGTATAAGATCAAACCAATTCTCAAGTCCTTAGTAATTAAAGGAGAACAGAAACAATTAATCAACTAACCATATTACCTTGGTTAGGGGAGATTAAACCCTAGCAAATGCAATATGATGTCATCTCAACTTCACAAACTAGAAGTATATCTCAATCCTAGTTTATGCATCACTATGGTGATCATAATATAAACCTAGGCCATAATTGAGATTCAAACAAATTGCCATTAGGTAAATATCATTAGAACCCCAGTATGGCACATTAATAAAATCTTAAGCTACAAATATTAAACCTGGGAAAACTCTTGTGATACATTTTATAATTAAAATCATAAGTGTGATTATCAACCACTTATCTATATAATTAAGCCCCAACCTCGAGGAGAGTAATATCTACTCTAGGTATTTCAAAGTGTTAATAGACCATAACACTAATGTTAATTTTGATATGGGTTATCATCAAACCTAGAAAACCCTAATAAAATATTGCTCACATGAAATAACATGCAAGTGATTAATTCCTCAAATAGGAAATAAGACATAACAACAACTTCAGAAATACCTTGAGAAGAAAGTATCAACTCTAATATTTCTAAATTAAATTGAATTCATAATAAAAAGGAAATCACAGTGAAAATATAATTCATGTCTAATTGCTATTTTGAATAAATCACCAATATGCAATATAATCTAATACAAAATAATTGTTTTAGATGAAATAGTGTTGTAATAATCATTGCACCAGATCTTAATAAAATTAACAATTGAAAGATCTGCAAAAATAAACAAAATTCCAATATGAATTTAAATGGATAAATATAAAACAGGGAAATAAAAACAGAAAAGAAAAATGGAGAAACACTGACCTGAACCTTACCTGGCCGAGCAGCCCACCAACAGTCCACCAGCACGGCCCAAACCACGGCCTGGCCCAGCCCACTTACCCCTTCACCTAAAAAGATCTGGGAGGAGCTCATCCTCATCTCCTTCCTCGCGCATGGAGGCCAACGCGACGCCGTGGCCGTCTTCTCCTCGTCGCTGGCGTCCTCTCCTCGTCCGAAGGCGTGACAAGGCACGCACCCAGGTTGCATAAAAGCTCCAGGACAAGCCTAGCCTCGGATTTCTTCCTCCTCTGCTCAATTTTCGCCCAATGCCGAAACCCTAGCCCCACAGACTCCGACCATCGCTGCCGTTCGGAGCATCCCCACGCCTTGTTGTGGACACCATCATGATCAGCACCCTCGACAAGCTCGCCGTGCAAAAGGAATCGAGCCCGGAAGCTCTCGGTCGCCGGAGAACCGTCGTTCCCTTTCGCCGGTCACCGCGAGTACATCGACGTTCGCCGTCGATTGGGACCGCCTATGACCGCGCCGTCAAGCTCGACACAATCACGGTGAGCCCGCGCATCTCCTGAGCTCCCTATTGCATCAAATCGTCGCCCGTAGCATGCCTCGCGCCGTGTGACCGTGTCCGCCGCCGCAGTACCTCGCCGGCGAGCATACTCTGGTGACCAATAAGGAGCGGCGCGACCTCCACTAGCATCGTCTTGTCGTCCCCGTTCCAATGAACCTAAGCACGTCCCCGCGGGAACCCTGTGTCGTCGGCGTCGTCCACCACATGGTTGCCACATCGGCACCACGTGGCAGCCAACGTGGATTAGCCCCACAATTCATTGACTGTGGGTGTACCCTGGCTGGGTAGCTTTAGCATATATTTTTTTGGTTTTAATTCAAATTTATTAATTACTGAAATTTTGATTAAATTTAGGAAATTCATATAAACTCAGAAAAATATAAATAAAATATCAAAATTCTTAGAAAACTAAACTCTATCCAATAAAAATATAATATGAAATTTTTATTTTTAATAAAAATTTAATTGTTTTAAACTTAATAATTAAGCCTTTTCTTTTATTCTTAATTGAATTAAAAATTCAATAATTAGGAAAACTTTCCAAATTAAATAAAAACCAGTAAATAAATAAAGAAAACCTTAAAACTAATTTTCTTTATTTGTTAATTTATTAAATCCGTTTTAGAAGGATTTAAACCCTGATTAATTATTACCTTAATTATTAATTCATTAAAAATAATAAAAAGCTCCAATCTAATATTATTTTTATTTCAAAGTTATTAATAACTTCCAATCTATAATAAAGTTATTAATCATAGAACTATACAGTAATTAGGAAGCCCTAATTCCTTATTGAATTATATTACAACCCTATCATTTCATGTGAAACCCAAAACCCTAATTCAATTAGGAACCCTAGCTCCATTACTTCATATGAACCCTAAATGGTTTCCAAACCTAAACCCCAAGTTAACATGTGATCATGTTACTTCAGTAGTAGACATAGAACCATTATAGCAATTAAATATTTGCCATGACCACATAAAATGTAGAAACCCTATCACTACTAAATTAGCATCTCATATGTTCATCTTAAAAACCAGATGATCAAATAAGACCAACCTTAATTCCTATTACCAAGGTCACCATCTTTAACTAACCATATTAAGCATCACACCTTGTGATGAATCCTCATAGCAACTATGCCCAATGTTTTATCTTACATACCATACTCCACTAAACCCTACTAGTGTTGGATAATTATGAACCATCCTATGTAGGAGCCAATTATTCCTTACTTAATAGAACCAACAGTAAAACCTAGACCACCTCAACCCTAATTGCTATATTTCTTACTATTTAAGAAGTATGTTCTTCAAAAGTTATTCTTTTGGAGTAAATAGGGAGTAGTCATCAACCCAACTTATAAGGATCCATAAACCCTAGCTAACCATCACCAACAAGGTATACCAACCTTGATAGCACCTATATATAATAAATTGTTTATGATATGCTTCACTAAAAACATATGATCTCTAGCAATTAATGAATCCAACTCCATTGTGATCCATCTAATACTTACTCTAACAACTAATTGCAACCATAGGAAACCATAGAACCCCACAAACCAAATTGTCATACTTGTTCTTTATTAAAGAATATGTTCTTCAAAAGTTATTCTTTTGAATAATATAACCAGTAATCATTAACCATGCCATATAGCACTAAAACTGACAACTGTTCTTTACATATTAACATTACACCAATTATCATTCCTTGTGTGCTCAATTGATTACTATGCTTTATTATATAACTTGTACATGATACCAAGTAATCACACCTTAATAAGAACCTTGTTTGTGAATCAATCTAAAAATGCAACACACCCTGAACTAATCTTTACAACTCACTAATCCTAAATCATCGGGGTTAGGTCACGTTTAGAGCGATTGCATCTCATACTTCTGCATTATTGCATCCTTGCCAATATTTTAAACATCGTCCTTACCGGACGATGATGCTATTTCAGAATTTGGAGTTATTGCGTATCGAAGACCTTGCCTGCATAATCTTGCAGTCAAGAAAGGCAAGTTCATCGCTTGCTCATGTCATTTGAGTATTTTTACCAAATTACCTGCAAAGTATTATACTTATCACTCTTGCATGAAAATCAAAAATACTATTTTCATAACTATGAATATGACTATGTGGTGGGCAATGGAACCATGGTATGTGTTGATATGGTGGAGGTTCCATTGCAAGGGTTTATATCCATGTAGGATTAAACAACAAATGTCGTCCAGTGATTCTTGTGCCGTAAAACTCGTGTTAACCATAAGATCTGGAGTGGGACGGGGTAGCCAATTGTATTTCCACCTCTCGTACATCAACGGATGCGCTTACCGTAGACACTTGATCCCGAGGGACAAGTGGTAAGGTGGGGAACCCGTTAAAGTCCTCACGGTAATGCGGTCGATGATGGGTTGCAACGAATGGCGAAGGTATCAGGTCGTGGAACCTGGTAGTATTCGAGGTCGGAGGATATCCTATGGGTATGCTGACCGGCGAGGACCCAAGGTCGGAATTGCAACAAAGGGTGGGTGTGCGAGGTAGCGGAGGAATATGAACGGCTAGGACCTTATACCGGGCCTCACACCAAAGGAAGTATGGACGGGGAAATTGCCCGGTTGGCACCAAGGTTAAGATCTCTTATGGGTAAAGCAACACACCTCTGCAGAGTGTAACGAATGTGACCACTCCCTGTTCCGGGATATGGAACTACGAACACGGCGGAAAGGAACTCCATGAAGTTCTAGTCAACCTGTGAAGACGGACATAGCTCTTCAGAATAAAAGCAACCTTTTGAAGAAATGTTTACAAAAACTTGCATTGCCTATGAATTTCTGGTCTATGGCTGTAGCTAGTGCATTAAACACCTCTTTCCTACAATGAATTTGTTGAGTACGCTCGTACTCATCCCACTCTTAAATCCCCTGCTTAGATATGGAGGCATCGAAGGAGGATCTACATTACAATTCGAAGATCGAGGAATCAACAACTACTTCAAGGGACAGGAACCTGTCAGATGAGTCCAACACTACATAAAACAAGGAGAAACTCTAAATTAGCCTTAGAAGGGAACTAGCTTCCTAAACTTAGCTCCTATTTAGTTAGAATCTATTCATAGCCTATGTAGATAGCTAAATACTCTACAAATAGAGTTCGTGTTAGTATTAGACTACGAGTCGTTCTTCTGGAGTTTATTTGCAATTTTACCTCATTGTAAAGTAGGAGGCTGTGATGATCTTATGTAACAGAGTCTGTGTGTAATTCTTTAGACATGCCTTGGACCCGCATATGTTTCTGTTGTACCACTCTGAGCGATATAATACTAGTGGAACGGTGTTTCATTGGTGTTATATCAGACTTGCATACTACACCATGCAGTGGTATGCCGGGTCACCACAGTTGGTATCAGAGCAAATGCTTTGACCCTAGGATTAAAACCCTTTAAAGGAGACCTATAGGATTTGTAGTGTCTATAGGAAGTTATCTTAGCTAAACCAAATATTCTTATGACTTGAGATGGATATTCACTTGAGAATAATCCTGACACACTTGAGTCGATCTTCTTACCTATCTCTCCTAAGTGAAGTTCGTTAGCTAATCCTAAACATTTAGCACATCATTAACTCCTTAAAACAATAGATGAGTAGATCACAGTTGGTATACAATACATGGTAGTCCAAAGAGAGGATACAACCATAAGGAAGATATCCTATTGGAAGATGTATACCAACACATGTTTTGTTTAAGTAAGAATTATTCAGACCTGTAATAGGAACGATATCAAGTGATATAGATAAGTATATAAGAAAAATATCCTATTAGAAGGTGTAAACTAATAGAAGTAATGGGTAAGTAAATTGTCCAAACTTGTGAAACAACTGATAGTAAGGGATTGATATGAGTTATAAGAGGTAGTACAAACCATGATGAGTCAATCATGGGAGGAAAGGAAGAGTGATAGGAATAATATATGTCTACTTCCGTGGTAGGGATAGTAATCATATAAGATTCACTTGAGAATCACTATGTGATGGATTACAATAAGAAGTCAGTTGTTCAACAATAGTGTAAGATTGTGTTCCAAAACCATGGGAAGTGTGCCAAGCACATGATGACCATAGTCTTATAATAGAAACACTTGGAAGTATGGGAGCTATATCCTAATAAATAGGTATTCAGAGTAGACAGGTTAGAAATTGTATCATAGGAAGTAGTCCTCAATAGCACGTATATATATAGTATACTATTTTGTTAGTACTTCCAAAGAAAATTAGGTTAAGTTCAACTATTCCAGGCCACTTTGTTTCAAGTTTATCTCCTTGCAAATGTACAATTAAGATAAATGTTGAGACAAATAGTAGAAATCCACATATTCGTGCTAAGTATCTGTTGCCTGCCAAAACCCACCGGCGAGCAGTGGTTAAGCAACACGAAGAGCCGGGAGGCTTCCAAGACTGCAGGGGCCCTGGTCCCTCGACGTCGTCCCGCAAATGTTCCGGCACACGTCCTAGCGGTTGGAAGGGCGTGCCACCTGACATATACCTGGTCAGGAAGGTGTTGGATTGCTTCGATTAGTTTCCTGCATGGTCGACACGTAAACATTAAATACGAGCCCGATCGGCTCTCAGGTTGCCCTGTGGATCGGCTCATAGAGCCGATCGCCCCATGGTCCACGTCGGGATAACGATGGCATGGGGCTCCTGCTTGATCAATACAAAGTTAAACCAATCTACGACAGTTTAGGGTTTTCACCGTATGATCGGAACATCCTACGCATAGTTGAGCCTAATAGACACGAAAGATAATGGAAAACTAACCCTAAAAGAGGCCTAAAAACCAAAATTAAGTTAATTCCCGGAACATCCCCCTTAGGACTAACAAATCATACCTTACGTACTACCGGATCGTTCAACCCGTTTGCAAGGCCTAACCATACAGATATTAAACCAATCCTTGAAGAATCAAGGAGCAACTATAACAGATTGGATCTACTAAATAACGAACAAGCAAGGTGCTGCCCTTACACCTAGGTAGGTATAAGGGCGGCTAGATATCGTGGGGCGGCATAGCTAAGCAGATATGCATAAGAAAAGCATCCATGCAAGCCCCAAAACATCTACGATAAATAGTGTTACTCGCCATCAACAACGCTTCAGCACGAGCAACACAAGGTAAACGAATAAACGTGCTGCCTAGATCGCAAGATGCGATCTAGGCAGCATGATGCTTACCCGGGAGAAACCCTCGAAAGAAGGGGTGGCGATGCGCCTGATTTGTGTTTGTTGTGAACGTGATTGTCCTCCTTTTCCGATAACCCTAGATACATATTTATAGTCCAAGGGACTTTCTAATTCTGGCCTAACCGTGCACGGGTTAAACTCTATCTTTTAGTTCTAAACTAAGATGCGATCTACTATGGATACACGGGCAATCTAGCCCAAACTCTTCGCGCAAGGCCGCTTCAAAGATGCTCCACGTGTATATCCTTCAAGCCCATCTTCACTTACGGCCCATCTCCTGATTTCGCCAAAATCTGGTGATAACAGTATCACAATCCAAACTTATATTATGTGATGTTATATACTACACATCAGAGCCTGATGTTTAGAGATGTCTTACTCAACTATTATATTCAGGCTTATAATGGTGTGTATTATAAGCACACAGCTGAATCTTCTGGATTTTATTGGATTTTCATTGATTGACTAGATCCATACATGAAGTTTGACTTTGATATGCAAGTGCATGTTGCAATATCAAGTTCTTACTTGATGTTACAGATTTACAGGGTAATGGTATTCGTGTGAGGAAGTGACGAATTCTGAAGATTCTGAAGACAATGAAGGTTCATTAGATAAAGGAAGTAAAGTTGTGGGAAGTAACCACAATACTCTGATGGAAGTACCAATCAAAATTCATACTTTACCTCAACAGAGGAGTACTTTAGTACATAAGAAGCATGAAGGTGAGAAATATGGTGATTATGGAGAAGAAGAAGTAGAACCATAGTCATTATAGAAGAGGGAATGCATGGGAAATCACTTAGGATACTATTTCATAGTGTCAGCTAGTGGTTTTCTTGCAAAAAAATAAATCCTCGAATAAGAAAGATTATAGATGAAACCATAGCAGATATAAGAAGACCACAGTTGTATCAGAAGACCACAGTTGGTATAGGATCAATACTGGAAGATAGAGTAGAAGATGTCTCGTCCAATTGATCAAAACCTATATTAGAGTCCATTTTTAGATAACAAATAGCCACAGTGTTATCAAGCAGTCCACAATTGGATTCTTTGTAACAAGAAATTGTGAACAAATAAAATTATGTCAGCCAAATAACGATGTCCTATAATCATGTAGTTGAAGGATTCACATTAGATGTCCACAACTGAGTGGATACACCACAAAGATTCTTCGCGAGACCTTAGAAGAGTACAAACCATAAGCTAGACCTAGACCAATATTCTAACCATAAATCCAATGGTTGGAAGAAAAGGAGTTGAAATCATAAGAAAACTCAAAGGGGTAGAGTAATGATTAAGTTGGATGTACAATGACTCAATACTTTGAGCACAAAAGAAGAAGAAGGTCTGAACTGAGAGAAAGTTCGATCTTATTTTCATAAGATTATCGAACATTACTTTCAGAAGGATGTCAGACCAGAAGCCAAGGTTCATGTCAACACCCGAATTTTTAAGTCCGGGTGCCTATTATGTCATTCATCGCAATCCCAGGAATAGTGTTGTTGCGAGGCATAATAGTTAAGTATCACAGTCATCATTTATTTCAAACCATATTGTCTTACAACTTGAATCACATGATCCATATTACACGAATAGTTGATCTATTGATCAATGAACAAACACAAGTTTATGGCGGAAGCGTAAATATAAAGGGACTCTCTAGTCCACAGGCCAACGCTTGACGTCAGAAGACTCCTAGTTGTCGTAGGCGTCCTGCTGGTCATCACCTTGGTAGTTCTGTTCGTCTTCATACTCTGGCCATTTGAATAGCCAGGGACAAAGCCGTGAGTACTTTAAGTACTCGCAAACTAATACTAATGTAAGTGCTAGCAGTTTTAGTAAGGGTGCTAAGCTCTAGTTTATTTGCATAAAGCCAATTTTAGTTCACAATTGGTTAATAAAGACTTATTCATGTGCTAACTAACTCAAGTGGGAACATTAGTGTCATTCCCACAACATTGTTGTGAATTCAAAATTCAAGTCATCATTCACCATTCATTTTATCAACATTTTCAAGATTCTAACACTGGAGCTGTATGGCCTTTCCAACTGTCCGTAACCGTGGACACGGCTATTCGAATAGGTTTACACTCTGCAGAGGTTGCACACTTGTGCCACAACATTTGATTTCATCCGTCGGAATAACCCCGAATCATCGTAACACAGTACGCGGATCATCAACCATAACCTTTCGTTTACGAACCCTAGTACGAGCACCTCTCCCTGTGAGCTTGGCCTCCCAGTGAAGACCAACTTTCAACCTGGGAACTGCACAGGGCTTGGCCTTATAATTCACCTCAGTCCACATCATTCATCAACAACGGAGGCAGCCTCGGCATAACCCCTATGATGTGTGTTCAGAGGGAACCCATACTAAGATACATAAACTTCTAGTTAAGCCCTTACCCATAATCAGGTATTGTGGGGGTACTCATGAATTGGAAAGGTATCGCATCCAAACCAATATTAGTTTTTAATCAAAAATCACTATCTTCTCTTGGTCATATTCATCTTAAAAATTCATGCAATAGAATGCATCATCATTCCAAAGTTTCAATTTTATTTCAAGTCACATGTTCCCATCTAGAGTAGTCAAATTTTAGTATTAGCACTAGCAACTAATCATGAGGGGTGCTAAATAGCTTTGTTTGCTCTAAGCTAACTTTGATGACCTTGTTCTACTCTAGACCAAGTGAATCATGAATCAAAAAGTGCTTTGATAACACAAAGGTAATAAAACTTGGAAGTGAAAGCTTGTAATGAAACTTGGGATGGTTCATGAAGTATAAGAAAAGATGAGTGTGCCTTGCTCTTGATAGAGCTTTGCACTTAGCAAGAATATTAGCTTGCCTTGGTAGTTCTCTAAGTTTTCCTCCTCTTCTTCTTGGTAGCAACCTTCTTCCTCCAAGTATTCTCCGGTACTAGCGTCTAAATTGGAATACGAGATATAATCACTCAACTAGTACAATAGCTACTCCAAACATCACACAGATTCACACAAGCTATATTATGCTCACCATTAATAATATTTAGGTGCATTGGTTGTGTTGATTGAGGAAAAATAATTTCCTCTCATTACATATGTAATAGATAATTTCTACAAGGTTCTTGAGAAATAATTTCCTCTCATTGAAATATTATTAAGATTTAATTTCATAACAACCATGCATGAATTTCATATTGGCCTAAGTCAATCATTCATGATCATTAATTGAGAAAGTGATTTAAATGAGGTAGATCACCTCATACCATTTAAATAGTCTACAAATGATTTAAATCTCCAAGTATTTCATATAAGAGTGTTTGGACCAGAGGTACAAACATCACATGAATTCATTTGGGACAAGATTTAAATGAAGTATATTACTTCATATGGTTTGCATCATAGTTTTGGACAATATTACTTAAATAAACTAGCCATATTGCCCTTTAATTAAACTAGGGCATGATCATGCAAAGTGACCATACCATTTTCTTGCATAAACAATTTGTGTAAGTCAAATGTGAGCTACTGGAGTTGGAATTAATCAAATATCGATTTTGGTTGATTTTTAATAAATATTCTAAGGCAGAAAAGTCCCTGCCTTGTTTATTTTCCTACTTTAATTTTATAAAAGATCTAGGGTTCAAACCAGTGGCATTGTGTAGATAAAGTCCTAAGCTTTCCAAATTTATAAAGTTTGTTAAATTTGGCCAAGCCAAACAGATTCTATGAATTTTCAAAGTTGGGTCCAGTATTGAATTTGAGTTAAATTTATTAAACGAAATTTGAATTAAAAAGGCTGGCGGGAAACACAGTTGGGCCTAATTGGTTTAAAACGGCCCAAGGCCAGCCCACCACGCATCCACGCACGCGCGGGCTACCTGACAGTGGGCTCCACCCGTCAGCGACTCGTAACGGCCGAAGCGGTATGGACTAACGTGGGGCGTTGGATTAGATCACAGATCGACGGCTCACGCTCGTCGTTGTCGACGGCGAGAGAGGAGTTCGCCGGCGGCTAGGGTAGGGGGTCAGAGGGCTCACCGTGGCTCCAGCTAGGGTGGGCAGTGTGCGCGGTGAAGTTGTGGACGACGGCGAAGCTCCTGGTAGCGGTGGCGTCTCCTGGGGCGGCTCCAATCGACGGTGGTGACCTCCGGGTACTGGCGGCTCCGATCGTCCAATTGGGCTTGCTCTGACGTCAATCGAGGTGGCTAATGGTGCTAGGCGAAGCGGTGGTGAGAGGTGATCGTGGTGGTGTGCTCAGATCGTTGAGGGGAGGCCTCCTTTTATAGGCACGTGAGGGTGTCGTGGGTACTGCGGCAAGTCGACAAAGGCGCGGCAGTTCCGGTGGGCTAGCGAGCTAGGCGAGGGCGCCGCGGTGTTCACGACGTCACGGCAGTGCTAGGAGCGTGAACGGCGCGCCAAGGGGGTGCCTAGGGTGGTCGGGTCCGTGCGCGTACTGGCGCGGCCGTGGCGGGCGCGCTTGTCCTCTCCGGCGACGGTAGGGGCTAGGGGGTGACGCGAGCGTGTCCGGCGACCTCCGCGTGGCGCGACGGGTACCAGGGCGAGCGGAGCGGGTCGGGGTACGGCGAGTTACGGCGAGCGCCGCGTGGTTGTGTCGCGCGCGTCCGTGCACGGCGACGTCACCATGCCGCTCGCGGCGCGCCAGGGACATCGTGGGCGCGCTCCGTCCGGGGCGTGGCGTCGTCCTCGCGACCAATGGCGGGTACAGGCGATCTCCGGCGATCGTGGGCGACGCGTTGGACACGGTGGCCGTGCAGATCGTGCAGAGGAAAAGAGGGAGGCGTGTCGAGGGGCGACGTGACCGGCATGGCCATGGCCGGCCATGTTCTGGTCGTGTCCAAGGCGTGTTCTTGCATGGGATAGGTAGAGTGAGGTCAGGGGAGCAGTGCTAGGTCAAGTGTTGGTCAAGGTTTGGCTTAGTTTGATCACATTTTGAAAATTGGGAATGTTGCATTTGATTCAAAGTCTCATCTTTGCTTGACCATAACTCTTGATCCAAAAAGAATTTGATATGATGGTCTTTACAAAAGTTACTCATCTAGTTGTGTACTTGGATGTCATGCAAAGATTTGAATTTGTTTAGTTTAGAAATCTTAAAATATAGAGGCTCAAAGTGGTGACCAGATTGTAAAAGTCAAAAATGACCATTATCTCATGTGATCATATTTTGATTTTTGAATTTGGTTTAAATGGTATTTCTTTGATTCCCAAAGTTGTAATAACTCTATAATATCATATTGCCAACAATGGTGGAGATCAAAGGGGTTTAGGATCAAATTTGCAAAAATGGCATAGGCCATATGTTAGGGTTTTTAGGGTTTTATTTATATTTGATTTCTTTCTCTTTTTGGTTTACTTGATTGGTGATCTTCTCTTGATCACTTTAGGGTTTTAGAGTTCATAACATAAACAATATAACAATCATCATGGCATATCACTCAAAATGCACAAGTCCTATGCAGGGCACTATATGCAATTTTAAAAGTTTTTGTTGGTTCTCAAATTTGGTCTCTGGAATTCTTCTTCTTATTTTTTTTATTGAAATTTGGGATGTTACAAACCCTTCCCCCTTACAAAAGATCTCGTCCCGAGATCTAAAAGAAAACTAGGTACTAAAGAGATCTGGGTATTCCTTCTTCATATCCTCCTCTCGCTCCCAGGTGGATTCATCTTCAGTATGGTTACTCCACTGTATCTTCAGAAACTTGATGCTCCGGGTGCGGGTGGTTCGGTAAGCTTCCTCCAGTATGCGAATAGGCACTTCGCGGTATGTCAAGTCCATTTTGATATCCACCGATCGGTGATCGATGTTCTTGAACACTTCGGTCTTCTCTGGGACTTCTAGGCACTTCCGGAGGAGTGAGATGTGAAACACGTTGTGCACAGCCGCCAATTCGGTAGCTCCAGTTGATAAGATACTTCACCTCGGCAGCTGAGAACTTTGAAGGGTCCGACATATCGGGGTGCAAGCTTTCCTTTCAGCTGGAATCTCCCATTCAGGGGTGACACTTTGAGGTAGACAAAATCTCCGATCTCAAAGGTCATCTCTCGGCGTCTCTTGTCAGCATAACTCTTCTGTCTGGACTGAGCAGTTTTGAGGTACTCTCGGATCTTGTGCACCTTCTCTTTGGCTTCTCGAAGAACATCGGGTCCGAAGACTTGGCTTTCTCCGACCTCCGACCAATTCAGGGGGTACGGCATTTCCTTCCGTACAAGGCTTCAAAGGGGGACATCTGTAAGCTGGCTTGGTAGCTGTTGTTGTATGAGAATTCTGCATACGGCAAGCAGTCTTCCCACTTAGATCCATACTCTAGCACACAGGCTCTCAACATATCTTCCAAAATCTGGTTGACTCTTTCGGTCTGTCCATCAGTCTGCGGGTGATAAGCGGTGCTGAAATTCAGCCGGGTCCCGAGTCCTTCATGCACTTTCTGCCAAAATCTTGAGGTGAATTGTGATCCTCTATCTGACACTATCGACTTCGGGGTTCCGTGCAGGGCTACTATTCTGGAGATGTACAGCTCTGCTAACTTTGGGCCTTGGTAGGTGGTTTTGACGGGGATAAAATGGGCTACCTTGGTCTGTCTATCGACAACTACCCAGATGGAGTCATTTCCTTTGCTAGATTTGGGCAGTCCCGTGATAAAGTCCATTCCTACTGAGTCCCACTTCCATTCTGAATCCGGTGGCTGCAGCAGCCTGCGGGTCGCTGATGTTCGCCTTGACTCGCTGACAGATGTCACACTTGGCGATGTAGCTTCCAATCTCTCGCTTCATTCCATGCCACCAAAATTGCTCCTTCAGATCTTGGTACATCTTGGTACCTCCGGGGTGGATAGAATAAAGGGTGTCGTGGGCTTCTTGCAGAATAACTTGCTTCAACTCTGAGTCGGATGGTACGCACAGACGTCCGTTGTACCAAAGAACTCCTTCTTCATCTACAGTGAATCCCGGTGCTTTTCCTGCAGCTATCTGGCCTTTGATTCCGTCAATGCTGGCATTTCCCTTCTGGGCTTCCTTGATCTGACCAATCAAGGTAGGCTGGAGCTCTATGTTGGCTAGGAATCCTTCACTAACTAGTTCCATTCTGAACTGTTCAAACTCTTGGTGTAGGCTAGGTTGTTCTGCGGCTATCATGGAGTTCAACTGACAAGGCAGTCTACTCAGGGCATCGGCTACTACATTGGCTTTGCCGGGGTGGTAATGGATTTCCATATCATAATCCTTTATCAACTCTAACCATCTCCTCTGCCTCATGTTTAGTTCCTTCTGGGTGAAAATGTACTTTAGTCTCTTGTGATCCGAGTAGATCTCGCATCGATTACCCATGAGGTAATGACGCCATACTTTCTAAGACTACGGCTGCAAGCTCGAGGTCATGGGTCGGGTAGTTCTGCTCATGTTGCTTTAGTTGCCGAGACAGGTAAGATATCACCTTGCCTTCCTGCATCAACACACAACCAAGACCAATCTTGGATGCATCACAGTAGACATCGAATGGTTTGGTGATATCCGGCATGATCAGGATTGGGGCTGTGGTCAGTCTGGTTTTCAGTGTCTGGAAGCTCTCTTCACATTTCTCTGTCCATTCAAACTTCTTGTACTTCTTTAGCAGTTGTGTCATTGGTCGGGCTATGCTGGAAAATCCTTCAACAAACCTACGGTAATATCCGGCCAATCCGAGAAAGGCACGGACTTCAGTCTGAGTGGTGGGGACCTTCCATTCTTCTACTGTCTTGATTTTTGAGGGATCTACAGCAATTCCTCCTGCGGACAAGATATGTCCCAGGAATCCTACTTCCTTTAGCCAAAACTCGCACTTGCTGAACTTGGCATACAACTTGTGCTGTCTCAGGGTTTCCAGGATGATTTCCAAATGTTGTTCATGTTCCTCTTCGGTTTTGGAGTAGATAAGTATGCCATCGATGAAAACAACGACAAACTTATCCAAAAAGTTCATGAACATCTTATTCATGAGATTCATGAAGTAAGCTGGGGCATTGGTTAATCCAAACGACATGACGTTATACTCATACAACCCATATCTGGTGGTGAAAGCAGTCTTTGGAATATCCGTTGCACGGATCTTCAGCTGATGATAGCCAGTCCTAAGATCAATCTTAGAGAACATAGTGGCGCCGGTCAACTGGTCAAACAGGTCTTCTATCTTCGGCAAGGGGTATTTGTTTTTGATGGTGACATCGTTAAGTTTACGATAATCCGTACATAAACGACTAGCACCGACTTTCTTATCCACAAACAAGACTGGGGATCTCCAAGGCGACGCACTTGGTCGGATCAGACCTTTGGCTAACAGTTCATCCAGTTGCTTTTTCAGTTCCACTAACTCCGCTGGGTTCATGCTATAGGCTCTCTTTGCTATAGGTGCTGTTCTAGGGATTAGCTCGATGATAAACTCGATATCCCGATCTGGGGGCATACCGGGTAGACCCTCAGGAAACACATCAGGGTATCGACAGACGACCCTGATCTGATCCAGAGTTGGTTTGGCTACACTTCGGTTGCAGGTAAATTTTCTGGGGAGTCTTTCAGATATGTGTTCTACTAGGATACCAGTGCTGCTAGTCATGGTAATGGCTTTCTTGGCACAGTCAATCAACCCCTGATGTTTTGACATCCATTCCATTCCTAGTACAACTTCCAAACCTTTGGTTCCCAGGACAATCAGATTGGCATACAAATCTACTTCATGGATTCTGATGGGTACATTTTTGCAAAATTTTCTGGCTTTGGTGGTTGATCCCGGAATTTGAACTATCATAACATGTTTCAAACTGATAGGTTGAATTTTACTTGTTGATGCAAAGTCTTCGGTGACTAAAAGAATGAGATGCTCCGGAATCAAACAACACTCTGGCAGGTACTGAATTAACAGAAAACATACCTAGTACAACGCCTGGTGCTTCCTGGGATTCTTCAGCGTTCATGTGGAAGAGACGGCCGCTGCGGTTATTGGGATTGTTGGGGGCGAACTTTTTGCCGGTGGAAACACGGCGTTGCTGCTGAGCAGGTGCAGCGGTGTTGCCTGCAAGCTTGGCGAGTCTCTTGGGGCACTCGTTGGAGTAGTGTCCCACGACTCCACACTCGTAACAGGTGATGGTTGACTTGTCTTTGGTTGCAACGGGGATGGCGTTGCTTCCGGTTCTGGGGGCGGTGTTGGTGTTGTTGTTGTTGGTGTTGGGGGCTTTCATTGGGGCACGGTTGAAGTTGTTGGTTTTGTTCTGGTAGTTGTGGTTGTTGTGGTTGTTGTGGTGGCCTCCTGGCATTGAGTTTCCTCCGCTCCGGTTCTGAAAACCGGGACGGGACATCTGCATCGGGGGCTTGTTGTTCCTCGGAGTGAAACCTCCGCTTGAGCTGGGGCGATACTTCGGGGCACTGCTGGGCCCACTCTGGTGCATCATTCGGCGTTTGCGGTTTTCATTGGCTTGATTCAGCTTGCCTTCCATCTGGATGGCAGAGTCTACTAAGGCTTCTAGGTCGGCGAAGGGAATGTTGACCAGGACAGTCTGCATCTCATCATGCAGTCCGTTGAGGAATCTCTCCTTCCTTTTCTCGGTGGTGTCGGTCTCGTCGGGGGCGTACCTTGACAGAGTAAGGAATCTGTCGCGGTATTCCACCACCGTCATCCGGCCCTGCTTGAGTTCACGGAACTCATCCCTCATCTTGTTGATAAGACCCGGGGGCACGTGGTACTTGCTGAACTTGAGCTTGAAATCTGCCCAAGTCATAACCTGACCTCCGTTCATGGCAAGGGTGCTGGTCCACCAAGCTCTAGCTGGTCCGGCTAAGTAGTGCGTGGCAAACAGCACTTTCTCATTGGCTTCCACTCCTGCTACTTCAAGGTTGTTCTCCATGGTTTGCAGCCACTCATCCGCATCCAAGGGCTCTTCAGTCTTGCTGAAAACAGGGGGGTTTGTGTTCTGGAAGTTCTTAAGTTTGGACCCAGGGTGATCATGGTTGCCATGGCCATAGTTGTTGTTGGCCAGCTGCTGCAGTGCTACTATGTTGGCTTGGCGTTCAGCTCTATCAGTCTCCCTGTCTGCCATCAGGGTTTGCAGTAGTTGCATCATCGCATCTGGATTCGCGTTGCGATTTGGGCGAGCCATCTGAACATGTAGAAAGATCATGAGATAAGAGGGAATTTCTATGGCTTGTTTGGGGTAAGTTTGAAATTCTTGAAAACTTGAAGTCTTTCATGATAACACACAAACATTCATCCAGACATGCATCACATATTACAAACTAACACACCCAGGGTTTTAAGAACCCTTCTTCTCCTGCTACGATACAAGGGACGGGATACACACTCATACCCAGGGTTTTAAGAACCCTTCATGCTACGATACACGGGACGGGATACAACTCACACCTACATAAGTGGTCTAGTGCAACTACTCCTCAACATCGACGTCCACATTGATGGGGATGATCCCATCCTCTGCGGCCTCCAGGAACTCGTAGTCCACCTCCTCGGGGTCCTCGTTCTCCTCAAAGTCGTCGTCGTCACTCAGGAAGGCTCCTCCTCCCTGAAGGGCGATGCCTCCATCATCCTCCTCAATCTCTCTCAGCTGGTCCTCCTGGGCCTTGACAGTGATCTCCAAGGCTGCTAACTTGGCGCGAAGGCGCACTATAGTAGCATCCCTCTTGGCACGCTGCAAGCCGAGTGACTTGCTGTTATCACCTGATTTTGGCCAAATCGGGTGATGGGCCGCAAGTGAAGATGGGCTTGAAGGACGTACACATGAAGCATCTTTGAAGCGGCCTTGCGCTGAGAGTTCGGGCTTAATTGCCCATGTATCTGTAATATATTAGATCGCGTTGTAATGCAGATTAAGAAGATAGAGTCCGGCCCGTGCACGGTTAGGTGCACGCCTCAATTAGAAAGTCCCTTGGACTATAAATATGTATCTAGGGTTATCAGAAAAAGGAGGACAATCACCGTTCAACCCAAACAAACCAATCTCGGCGCATCGCCACCCCTTTCCTACGAGGGTTCTTACCGGTAAGCATCATGCTGCCTAGATCGCATCTCGCGATCTAGGCAGCGTAAAGCTTAGTATTGTTCATGCGTTGCTCGTATGAAGCCTTTTGATGGCGAGCAACGTAGTTATCATTAGATGTGTTAGGGTTAGCATTGTTCTTCACGTAATATGCTATCGTAGTGCAACCCTTGCATATCTAGCTGCCCTTACGTCTATCCAGACGTAAGGGCAGCATCTTGCTTGATCATGCTTAGTAGATCCGATCCGTTATAGTTGCTCCCTGCATCTGCAGGGATTAGTTTAATATCTGCATAGTTAGGCCTTATGCTGGGGTCGGAGGATCCGGTGGTGCGTTAGATGCTGTTTACCGTCCCTGCGAGGGATGTTCCGGGATCAACGTTATGTTGGTTTTTAGGCCTCTCGTAGGGGTAGTTTGCACCGTCTCTCGTAGCTGCTAGGCCCGATCGCACGTAGGACGTTCCGATTATGCGGTGAAAACCCTAAACTGTCGTGGATCGTTTTAGCTTTGTCCTGATCAAGCAGGATCCCCATGCCATTGCTAATCCATCAAGGGCCATGGGGCGATCGGCTCTTTGATCCGATCCACAGGGAAACCTGAGAGCCGATAAGGCTCGTATTTAATGTGCACGTGTCTACCATGCAGGAACAATCGAGGCACTAACACCTTCCGACCAGGTCTAGGTCAGGTGGCACGCCCAGCAACCGCCAGACGCGCCGAAGATTTGCGGGACGACGCGAGGTGCCAGGAATCCACTAAGCGGCCCTAGGAGCCTCCCGCTCTTCGTGTTACTTAGCAAAAGCCCGTCGGGGGTTTTGGAGGGTAACACATTCTGGCACGCCCGGTGGGACCTCTTCTGCAACATCTACGTCAACACCGACATACGAGATGGCAGAGGAGCAGATCACATATAAGGATCTCCCTGCGGAGCACAAGAAGAAATACGATGAGCTGAAGGCCATCCGTGAAGCCGAACTCATCGGCCCTCCGAGACAACCCGCTCTCGCAACATCAAGCTCAGAGGAAACACGCGTCTGTCGCATGGCGTCAATACGGTAGATCTCAGCCACTCCATAAGAGAACCAGGGTTCTCTTTCGATGTCAATATGGCAGGGTTCGTGATTCGCCATGGCGCGGACAAACAGAGCAGCCACTCTCTTGGCAAAGATAAAGAGGAGGCCGTTCCACGTGACCGGTCCCAAGACGACGATAGACGGTACCTGACCGAGGAGGAGGTGAGAAACATACGGTATCCACGCCCATTATCCGTGCATCTCCTCAGCAAATATGAACAGCAGTACGACCGACGTCGCCGCTACGACAACGACGATGAAGGATATCGTCGGTCTGATGCAAACAGGAGGTATCGTCAGCATGACAGAACGACGACGGGTACGAACGTCGCGCCAGAGGGAGGTCAAAGGAGCTAGACAACGTGGACAAGCACTGGAACTGTCCCTTCTTCAAACATTGCTGGGACTCGGGATTGAGCCGATTGCCAACAACCGAGAACTGCCCATGCACACAGCAAAGGAGAAGGACGAACGAAGTTTCTGTTCGAGCGCCTAGGACCTCTCCCACGTCGGAACAAACGAGCTGAGTCATCTCAAGAAGAAGACTTCGAGGAGTCAGATGAAGAGGATAGGTATCACCGACCAAGGTGGTGCCCTGATGGACTCAGCCATTCTCGAAGCGGTGCGGCGAAACCTGGAAGAAGCCGAGGCACAGTACCTGTACATGTTGAGAAGAGCGCGGCCCGATCTGGCCGCGAGAATCCAGCAAACAGTGGAGTCGAAGGCGCGCCAGCCAAAGAAAGTATGGCGCCCAAAACAGGCGAAAGCCGATGCACAGGCATCGGCTGGTGCCGATGCAGAAACGTCGGCTGGTACAAATTCAGTGTTCAGGATCTCGTCGAGATTCATGACCCAAGACGTGGTGAGCATGCTTCCGTCGAGCCACATCACCACAATAAGAGGCCAAGAAGTTGTGGACCCTCAGTAAGCATCACAATGGAAAAGGAGGCCGATTTCAGCGATCGGCCAGCATTGTCCTCAACATACGCTTTGCCGGTATGCAACATCGATCTGGCCAACGATGGAAAGCTGGGTTATGGGTTTACATCAGCGGACGAACTAGAAGAGGTTGATATTGGTCCTGGGGACAAGCCCCGGCCAACATTTATCAGCAAGAAACTAGACCCACATCCGAGGGGCCCGATGATAGCCCTGTTAAAGGAGTACCCAGATTGTTTCGCTGGGATTATACAGAGATGCTGGGTTAGACAGAGCATCATTGAGCACCGGCTCTCGAAGAAAGGATTTTGGCCGCACCAGCAGCGAGCACGACAGATGAAGGCCGAAGTTTTGGAGGAAGTCAAGAAAGAAATCAAGAAAATGCTGGACGCCGGATTCATCAGGCCATGCAGGTACGCTGAATGGATCTCCAATGTGGTACCTGTGCAGAAAAAGGACGGCCGATGGCGCGTAGCCATAGATTTCCGGAACCTTAACAGCGCCACCCCGAAGGATGAGTATCCGATGCCGGTAGCAGAAACCCTGATCAATGCAGCGGCCGGCCATAAAATATTGAGTTTCATGGATGGCAATGCTGGCTACAACCAAATTTTCATGGCTCCGGAAGATATACACAAGACCGCGAGTGAGGCCTCAGTGGGCTTGTTCGAATATGTGGTCATGACGTTTGGATTGAAGAACGCCGGCGCGACATATCAAAGGGCCATGAACTACATCTTCCATGACATAATCGGCCAATTGGTGGAGATTTACATCGACGACGTGGTGGTAAAGTCTGTTGCGACGGACGGACACTTAGACGATTTGCGACGAGTCTTGGACCGAACCCGGAAGTTCGGACTGAGAATGAATCCGAAGAAGTGCGCCTTCGGCGTGACGGCCGGTCAATTCCTAGGATTCTTGGTCCACGAACGTGGGATTGAGATCGGCCTAAAAAGTCAGGAGGCGGTTCGAACGATGAAGCCGCCCACCACAAAGAAGGAGCTCCAGTGTCTCATCGGCAAAATTAATTTCGTCAGAAGGTTCATCTCCAACCTGTCTGGGCGAATTGAGCCGTTCATGGGCTTGGTCAAAATCAAGCCCGATGAAGAGTTCCGCTGGGGGGCAACAGCAGGCTTTCGACGATATCAAGGAATATTTGACCAAGCCACCAGTGTTAGTTCCGCCGCGGCAGGACAGGCCCTTCAATGTTTACTTGTCAGTGGCTGACACCTCCATCGCGTCAGTGGTGGTGCAGGTTTATGAGGGCCTGGAAAAAGTGGTTTTTTACCTCAGTAGAAGGATGTTGGATGCAGAAACGAGGTATCCCGAGATTGTGAAATTGTGCCTCTGCCTGTTCTTCACCTGCACCAAGATCCGACACATCCTGGTGTCAGCCGATATCATCGTTATATGCAAATCGGACGTCATCAAACATATGTTGTCGGCTCCTGTATTAAAAGGCCGACTCGGCAAATGGATGTTTGCACTATCAGAGTTCGAGATCCGGTATCAACCGGCAAAGGCAGTCAAACGGCAAGCGCTAGCAGATCATATTGCCGAACGAATCAATACGGACGTGGCGGCACTATCAGTACGCGCGTGGGCTATGTTCTTCGACGGATCGGTTTGTGAGGATGGTTGCGGCATTGGCGTGCTACTCGTGTCGCCTCGGGGGCAACATACTCCTTCTCTATCAAATTAGCCGATCCCTGCACCAACAATATGGCCGAGTATGAAGCAATCTGCAAGGGAATGAAGTTGCTCCTGGAAGCTGGGGCTGAAGCGGTCGAGATCTTTGGAGATTCCAAATTGGTGATCTCTCAGCTTACAGAAGAATACAAGTGCGAAAGCGAGTCACTCTTCCCATTTTGGATACAATGCCGTGAGTTAATGGCACAGTTCAGGTACATAAGCTTAAATTGGATCCCAAGGTTGCAAAATACTGAAGCCAACGACCTCGCACAAACGGCGTCAGGGTACAAGGACACGGCGGGAGAAGCTGATTTTCAGGTACAATACCTGGAACCAGACGATTGGAGAGCCGATATCTTCAATTATTTGAAAGATCCGGCTCGGGGGCACCTAAGCGTACAAGATACAGAGCCATGAAGTACGTACTGATTGGCGATGACATGTTTTATAGAACGCTGGAAGGATTACTCCTCAAGTGTCTAGGGTCAGCCGAGTCCAATCGGCTTTTGCACGAGGTGCACGAGGGTGCTTGTGGAACCCACCAGTCGGCCCATAAGATGAAATGGCTGATTAGGCGCTCCGGATTTTATTGGCCTACCATACTTGAAGATTGCTTCCAGTATTACAAGGGTTGCCAAGCATGTCAGAAGTTTGGGAGCATTCAGATGGTGCCTGCATCAGCAATGAATCCCATCATCAAGCCTTGGCCATTCCGAGGGTGGGGTATGGACATGATCGGAGAGATTCATCCTGCATCGAGCAAGGGCCATAGATGGGTTCTAGCCATCACAGATTACTTCACGAAATGGGTGGAAGCGGTCCCTATGAAGAAAGTAGCGTCGGAAGACGTTATCAAGTTCGTATTGGAACATGTTATTCATAGATTCGGGATTCCCCAAACTATTACGACCGATGGAGGTTCGGTCTTCGTTTCGAAAGAGATGAGAAAGTTCTGCGACGACATGGGAATCAAGTTGATTCGATCGTCTCCATATTATGCTCAAGCAAATGGGCAGGCCGAAGCATCCAACAAGAGCTTAATCAAGCTGATCAAGAGGAAAATTGACGAGCACCCCAGGCGATGGCACGAGGTGTTGTCAGAGGCGTTGTGGGCCTACCGTATGTCATGTCATGGGGCAATCAAAACTACCCCATATCAGCTGGTCTATGGACAGGAAGCTGTATTACCCTGGGAAGTCAAGGCAGGATCAAGGCGGGTCACGTTTCAGAATGACCTAACTGCTGAAGAATATGCGGCCCTGATAAGCGACAGCATTGAGGATGCGACGGAGCTTAGGCTATGGTCACTCGAGAAGATCAAGGAGAACAAAGCCAAGGTAGCTCGGGCATACAATAAGAAGGTGAAGCCAAAAGAATTCCAAGTCGGCGATTTGGTATGGGAAGCTGTATTGCCATTGGGAACAAGGGATAAAGAGTATGGGAAATGGTCTCCGAATTGGCATGGCCCGTATAAAGTTGTCCAAGTTCTAAAGGGGAATGCGTACATGCTCGAGATGTTAGATGGCGTGAAATTCCCGGTGGCCGTCAACGGCCAGCATCTAAAGAAATATTTCCCAAGTATGTGGGATGATGGACAGTAAAGATATGGAGGCCGATACACAAATCGGCCAGTAAAAAATGGGGGCCGATTAGTAGAAATCGGCCGGTAAAAAAAATAATGAGGGTATAAATCAGGCACATTGCGCCTAGAATCGTGTTTGGGATGCAGGCCGACGCTGTGCCATCGGCTTTGTGAGCAGTGACTTCATTCGACAAATCGGCCAAGCTGACAAAAAAGCAAAGGTTATGTAGAGAAATTTTCTTCATTGATAAGAAAGGATCTTTACAGGGAAGAGCCGATTGCTCAAGAAAGGAGAGCAAAAGAAGAGCCGACTGCTCGGGAATTGCTAATCCTACAGAACTAATCTTCGCTGGCCTAATCTTCGCTGGCTTCATCGTCAGCGCCGGAACCACCGTCAGCACCGCTTCCGGAGGCTTCTCCGTCGCTGCTGCCCAGGTCCTCGACTGAAGCCTCTTCTTCCTCGTCATCATCATCCTCGCTGTCCGCCCAGCTGCGGAAGCGCTTCGTCGGCGGATATCCAGCGGAAGAGGAGGAATCATCTTCCTCCTCTTCTTCTCCTTCCTCGTCATCATCGTCGTCTTCGCTGTCCGCCCACATGCGGGAGCGCTTCGTCGGCAGGTGCCTGACGGAGGAGGGGGCCTCTTCCTTCTTCACTGGTTCTTCCTTCTTGTTGGAGGAGGTCGCCCCGGGATGAGGGTCGCCGTCATTCTTCGACGGAGCTCGGACGGAGAGATCTGAGGAGGTAGAAGAAGACGAAGACATTGCTGCAATGGAAGAGGGTTTTTTGGTGTTGGTGGTCGAGCAGAGCAAGGGGATGAAGTGGCGAACCGTTTGGCACAGGTAAATAAAGGGGATACAGTGGAGATTTAATGCCGTGACGGTTCTCGAAGATGTGGTGCCAAAGCCGTCCAATCGTGCAGAGAAGTTGGGAAGACAAGAGTCATGATGAAGAATACTGCGACGGTTCTGCCATGACATGGCCCTTCAAGGAAAAAACAGATGGTTTTGATATTATCATTACCAAAACCAGGGGGGCATGTGTTATCACCTGATTTTGGCCAAATCGGGTGATGGGCCGCAAGTGAAGATGGGCTTGAAGGACGTACACATGAAGCATTTTTGAAGCGGCCTTGCGCTGAGAGTTCGGGCTTAATTGCCCATGTATCTGTAATATATTAGATCGCGTTGTAATGTAGATTAAGAAGATAGAGTCCGGCCCGTGCACGGTTAGGTGCACGCCTCAATTAGAAAGTCCCTTGGACTATAAATATGTATCTAGGGTTATGAGAAAAAGGAGGACAATCACCGTTCAACCCAAACAAACCAATCTCGGCGCATCGCCACCCCTTTCCTACGAGGGTTCTTACCGGTAAGCATCATGCTGCCTAGATCGCATCTCGCGATCTAGGCAGCGTAAAGCTTAGTATTGTTCATGCGTTGCTCGTACTGAAGCCTTTTTTATGGCGAGCAACGTAGTTATCATTAGATGTGTTAGGGTTAGCATTGTTCTTCACGTAATATGCTATCGTAGTGCAACCCTTGCATATCTAGCTGCCCTTACGTCTATCCAGACGTAAGGGCAGCATCTTGCTTGATCATGCTTAGTAGATCCGATCCGTTATAGTTGCTCCCTGCATCCGCAGGGATTAGTTTAATATCTGCATAGTTAGGCCTTATGCTGGGGTCGGAGGATCCGGTGGTGCGTTAGATGCTGTTTACCGTCCCTGCGAGGGATGTTCCGGGGATCAACGTTATGTTGGTTTTTAGGCCTCTCGTAGGGGTAGTTTGCACCGTCTCTCGTAGCTGCTAGGCCCGATCGCACGTAGGACGTTCCGATTATGCGGTGAAAACCCTAAATTGTCGTGGATCGTTTTAGCTTTGGATCAAGCAGGATCCCCATGCCATTGCTAATCCATCAAGGGCCATGGGGCGATCGGCTCTTTGAGCCGATCCACAGGGAAACCCGAGAGCCGATAAGGCTCGTATTTAATGTGCACGTGTCTACCATGCAGGAACAATCGAGGCACTAACACCTTCCCGACCAGGTCTAGGTCAGGTGGCACGCCCAGCAACCGCCAGGACGCGCGCCGAAGATTTGCGGGACGACGCGAGGTGCCAGGGATCCACTAAGCGGCCCTAGGAGCCTCCCGGCTCTTCGTGTTACTTAGCCAAAGCCCGTCGGGGGGTTTTGGAGGGTAACACTTGCGGTCCTTGTTGAGCATCCTGATGGCCTCACCATGCTGAGTTAGTGCAAAGTGGGTCTGGTACGCGTAACCACGGGAGTTATCCAGCTCCTTCTGGGTCTGAAACAGCATGTAGTCCAGATGGTCCACATGGTGCCTCAGCTGGGGGTGCAGTTGTACCGCCATGGGTACTCCAAAGACATCACGCCTTGCATGGTGAGCAAAGCGAGAAGCGAGTACGGCTACCACATTCTGTCCGCACAGACGCGCAAGTCCCTCCTGAAGGGCATGAGCGAGTCCGTCCAGCCAGCTGCTCTCCCTGAAGGAAAAGAGGATCCTCTCAGAAGTGGGAGGCTCCACCTTGCCCCTCAAGTCAGCGGTGACAATCCACTGAAGCTCCCCTCCGTGCTGGTCGTTGACCTCAACTCCGTGAAACTCGGGGTGGGGGCGTCCAAGGTCCTCCGATAGACCGTCAAGGTCCCTCTCGAAGATCAAGTCCCCACCGTTCCCGAGCTGGTAAAACTTCACGTTGGTTAGCTCCATCTGAAAGTGAATTGGATGAGTAAGTTAGAGAGTGAACAAGTGTGTCAAAATTTTAAGTACTTTTATAAGGAAGAGCATGGCATACCATTTTTGAAAGATCTCAAGTAAAAGAGGGGTATAAATTTTTGCAAGTATTCATTTCCTTTGTTTTTGTAAAACTAAATTTGTCAGAACGTCCATTCTAAACTAGGGTATCCTAAGGTCAAACAATGGCTCTGATACCAACTTGTCAACACCCGAATTTTTAAGTCTGGATGCCTATTATGTCATTCATCGCAATCCCAGGAATAGTGTTGTTGCGAGGCATAATAGTTAAGTATCACAGTCATCATTTATTTCAAACCATATTGTCTTACAACTTGAATCACATGATCCATATTACACGAATAGTTGATCTATTGATCAACGAACAAACACAAGTTTATGGCGGAAGCGTAAATATAAAGGGACTCTCTAGTCCACAGGCCAACGCTTGACGTCAGAGACTCCTAGTTGTCGTAGGCGTCCTGCTGGTCATCACCTTGGTAGTTCTGTTCGTCTTCATACTTTGGCCATTTGAATAGCCAGGGACAAAGCCATGAGTACTTTAAGTACTCGCAAACTAATACTAATGTAAGTGCTAGCAGTTTTAGTAAGGGTGCTAAGCTCTAGTTTATTTGCATAAAGCCAATTTTAGTTCAAAATTGGTTAATAAAGACTTATTCATGTGCTAACTAACTCAAGTGGGAACATTAGTGTCATTCCCACAACATTGTTGTGAATTCAAAATTCAATTCACCATTCACCATTCATTTTATCAACATTTTCAAGATTCTAACACTGGAGCTGTATGGCCTTTCCAACTGTCCGTAACCGTGGACACGGCTATTCGAATAGGTTCACACTCTGTAGAGGTTGCACACTTGTGCCACAACATTTGATTTCATCCGTCGGAATAACCCCGAATCATCGTAACACAGTACGCGGATCATCAACCATAACCTTTCATTTACGAACCCTAGTACGAGCACCTCTCCCTATGAGCTTGGCCTCCCAGTGAAGTCCAACTGTCAACCTGGCAACTGCACAGGGATTGGCCTTACAATTCACCTCAGTCCACATCATTCATCAACAACGGAGGCAGCCTCGGCATAACCCCTATGATGTGTGTTCAGAGGGAACCCATACTAAGATACATAAACTTCTAGTTAAGCCCTTACCCATAATCAGGTATTGTGGGGGTACTCATGAATTGGAAAGGTATCGCATCCAAACCAATATTAGTTTTTAATCAAAAATCACTATCTTCTCTTGGTCATATTCATCTTAAAAATTCATGCAATAGAATGCATCATCATTCCAAAGTTTCAATTTTATTTCAAGTCACATGTTCCCATCTAGAGTAGTCAAATTTTAGTATTAGCACTAGCAACTAATCATGAGGGGTGCTAAATAGCTTTGCTTGCTCTAAGCTAACTTTGATGACCTTGTTCTACTCTAGACCAAGTGAATCATGAATCAAAAAGTGCTTTGATAACACAAAGGTAATAAAACTTGGAAGTGAAAGCTTGTAATGAAACTTGGGATGGTTCATGAAGTATAAGAAAAGATGAGTGTGCCTTGCTCTTGATAGAGCTTTGCACTTAGCAAGAATATTAGCTTGCCTTGGTAGTTCTCTAAGTTTTCCTCCTCTTCTTCTTGGTAGCAACCTTCTTCCTCCAAGTATTCTCCGGTACTAGCGTCTAAATTGGAATACGAGATATAATCACTCAACTAGTACAATAGCTACTCCAAACATCACACAGATTCACACAAGCTATATTATGCTCACCATTAATAATATTTAGGTGCATTGGTTGTGTTGATTGAGGAAAAATAATTTCCTCTCATTACATATGTAATAGATAATTTCTACAAGGTTCTTGAGAAATAATTTCCTCTCATTGAAATATTATTAAGATTTAATTTCTCAACAACCATGCATGAATTTCATATTGGCCTAAGTCAACCATTCATGATCATTAATTGAGAAAGTGATTTAAATGAGGTAGATCACCTCATACCATTTAAATAGTCTACAAATGTTTTAAATCTCCAAGTATTTCATATAAGAGTGTTTGGACCAGAGGTACAAACATCACATGAATTCATTTGGGACAAGATTTAAATGAAGTATATTACTTCATATGGTTTGCATCATAGTTTTGGACAATATTACTTAAATAAACTAGCCATATTGCCCTTTAATTAAACTAGGGCATGATCATGCAAAGTGACAACACCATTTTCTTGCATAAACAATTTGTGTATGTCAAATGTGAGCTACTGGAGTTGGAATTAATCAAATATCGATTTTGGTTGATTTTTAATAAATATTCTAAGGCAGAAAATTCCCTGCCTTGTTTATTTTCCTACTTTAATTTTATAACAGATCTAGGGTTCAAACCAGTGGCATTGTGTAGATAAAATCCTAAGCTTTCCAAATATATAAAGTTTGTTAAATTTGGCCAAGCCAAACAGATTCTATGAATTTTCAAAGTTGGGTCCAGTATTGAATTTGAGTTAAATTTATTAAACGAAATTTGAATTAAAAAGGCTGGCGGGAAACACAGTTGGGCCTAATTGGTTTAAAACGGCCCAAGGCCAGCCCACCACGCATCCACGCACGCGCGGGCTGCCTGACAGTGGGCTCCACCCGTCAGCGACTCGTAACGGCCGAAGCGGTATGGACTAACGTGGGGCGTTGGATTAGATCACAGATCGACGGCTCACGCTCGTCGTTGTCGACGGCGAGAGAGGAGTTCGCCGGCGGCTCAGGTAGGGGGTCGGAGGGCTCACCGTGGCTCCAGCTAGGGTGGGCAGTGACATAGGCACCCCAAATGGGCCTGCCATAGATAGTACCCGGGATTTACTGAAGGCCCACTATCCGAAGAATAAGAAGATTCGGGAGCCCAAGATGTATTAAGGAAAGCTAGAGTTGTAGTAGGAAGCATTATTTGTAATCTGGCGGGACGAGTTAGAAACCGTCCCGAACTCTGTAACTTGTACACGAAACCCTCGGCTCCACCTCCTATATAAGGGGGAGTCGAGGGACAAAGAGAGGATCGATCTGTCAACATAACCCTAGTTTTCATAATCGCCGAGTACTTTTCGCCTAAACCTTCGATATCTACTTGCCCTCTACTTCTAGCAAAACCCTAGTCTACAATCTGTAGGCATTGACAAGTTAATCCTTTGTCAGGCAGTGTGCGCTGTGAAGTTGTGGACGACGGCGAAGCTCCTGGTAGCGGTGGCGGCTCCTGGGGCGGCTCCAATCGACGGCGGCGACCTCCGGGTACTGGCGGCTCCGATCGTCCAATTGGGCTTGCTCCGGCGTCAATCGAGGTGGCTAATGGTGCTAGGCGAAGCGGTGGTGAGAGGTGATCGTGGTGGTGTGCTCAGATCGTTGAGGGGAGGCCTCCTTTTATAGGCGTGTGAGGGTGCCGTGGGTACTGCGGCAAGTCGACAAGGGCGCGGCAGTTCTGGTGGGCTAGCGAGCTAGGCGAGGGCGCCGCGGTGTTCACGACGTCACGGCGGTGCTAGGAGCGTGAACGGCGCGGCAAGGGGGTGCCTAGGGTGGTCGGGTCCCTGCGCGTACTGGCGCGGCCGTGGTGGGCGCGCTTGTCCTCTCCGGCGACGGTAGGGGCTAGGGGGTGACGCGAGCGTGTCCGGCGACCTCCGCGTGGCGCGACGGGTACCAGGGCGAGCGGAGCGGGTTGGGGTACGGCGAGGTACGGCGAGCGCCGCGTGGCCGTCTCGC
The DNA here is from genome assembly GCA_030979885.1 of Lolium multiflorum. Classification (NCBI taxonomy): domain Eukaryota; kingdom Viridiplantae; phylum Streptophyta; class Magnoliopsida; order Poales; family Poaceae; genus Lolium; species Lolium multiflorum. Next base: position 211,732,300 of record CM061748.1, read on the forward strand.
GCGCGTCCATGCACGGTGACGTCACCATGCCGCTTGCGGCGCGCCAGGGACATCGTGGGCGCGCTCCGTTCGGGGCGTGGCTTCGTCCTCGCGACCAATGGCGGGTACAGGCGATCTCCGGCGATCGTGGGCGACGCGTTGGACACGGTGGCCGTGCAGATCGTGCAGAGGAAAAGAGGGAGGCGTGTCGAGGTGCGACGTGGCCGGCATGGCCATGGCCGGCCATGTTCTGGTCGTGTCCAAGGCGTGTTCTTGCATGGGATAGGTAGACTGAGGTCAGGGGAGCAGTGCTAGGTCAAGTGGTGGTCAAGGTTTGGCTTAGTTTGATCACATTTTGAAAATTGGGAATGTTGCATTTGATTCAAAGTCTCATCTTTGCTTGACCATAACTCTTGATCCAAAAAGAATTTGATATGATGGTCTTTACAGAAGTTACTCATCTAGTTGTGTACTTGGATGTCATGCAAAGATTTGAATTTGTTTAGTTTAGAAATCTTAAAATATAGAGGCTCAAAGTGGTGACCAGATTGTAAAAGTCAAAAATGACCATTATCTCATGTGATCATATTTTGATTTTTGAATTTGGTTTAAATGGTATTTCTTTGATTCCCAAAGTTGTAATAACTCTTTAATATCATATTGCCAACAATGGTGGAGATCAAAGGGGTTTAGGATCAAATTTGCAAAAATGGCATAGGCCATATGTTAGGGTTTTTAGGGTTTTATTTATATTTGATTTCTTTATCTTTTTGGTTTACTTGATTGGTGATCTTCTCTTGATCACTTTAGGGTTTTAGAGTTCATCACATAAACAATATAACAATCGTCATGGCATATCACTCAAAATGCACAAGTCCTATGCAGGGCACTATATGCAATTTTAAAAGTTTTTGTTGGTTCTCAAATTTGGTCTCTGGAATTATTCTTCTCATTTTTTTTATTGAAATTTGGGATGTTACAGTTCATACCTCGAGGAAGTAATAATTGGATTATCACTTGAGCAAGTGAGTAATATTTACTCAGAAGTACTTAAGCTCAAGTCAGCTAATGCTAATGAAGTTGGACGAAGAAAATACCGTAGATCCAATAAAGCTCAAGATGACCAAAGACTGAAGAAGATTGACCATACCAAAACTAAATACTATTAGAAAGATTCCTTTCATGGAACCTAAAGGAACCAAAATAGTTAGAAGTATCAACTATAATCCATGATTGGGTAGACCAAATAAGTCTAATCCATTCTTAGGGAAATAAATACTCAAGACCATTTCCATGGTAAGTACATTACTAAGTACCATTATTGCAGTTTTGGTGGTAAGAGAAAACAAAGACCTATTTTACCAATTAAGGGTATGTTATCCAATTAGTCTTCAGTTAGGACTATCAGTACCAGAAGAAGTCTCAATCATTGCATCCTCAATGAGAAAGGAAACAAGGTTATAGTATTGAAAGAAATCATGGAATTGAAGTAAGAAGCCATGGTTCAGAGATAGACACTCATGGATTCCAGGAAGAATCTGGACAAGGGATATATACAATTATATCAAGCGAAATCATCACGGAGTTCGAGAAAATTTGTAGTCTGCACAAGTCAGATCCACACTCCGAAACGTGAGAGAGTTCAAACTTCGAGGACGAAGATTAGTTTAAGGGGTGGAGACTGTAATATCCCAGTATTTGGGGTTACAAAAATAGAGGAAACAGATGTGTGCATTGCATTCATGCATAGAAAATCCGGGGAATTTTCGCGCTTTAAAGTAAAATAGTCACAGTAACTGAAGTTTCACTTGACCTTGGTGGAATTGAAGTAGCTCATCAATTCAAGCGTTATAAACCTCAATGTGACTTTGTTTAAAACCTTGTTTTGGGTAGAGATAATTTGATCTAAAGGGGTTAGATCAAATGGAACTAAAATCAACACAACCACATATTAATCAATGATCAATTGCTTGATTTTGCAAAAGATCATAATATGGTAATCCTTGCCATAACATATCAACATCTATTCAATTGCAAATCAAGTAACAATAAAATGGAGAAACTATTCTAGACTTATCTTTTCCATGTCTTAAACTACTCCTTGATCCTACCATGAACTTCATGGTATTCATTTTACTTCATTCTTGGAAACATGATAAGGAGATCAACTCTAGGAATATAAATTCTTCTATGTTCCAAATTATTATACATCAAACCTAGAGAGATGAGAGTTCTACATTATCTATTAGAGAAACAATGACAAACCTTGAGCTAAGCCTTGGTTATACATCCATGTGTTCAGATCATTATCTTTAAGAGAAACCCTAGGATATTATTCAAGACAATCCCTAGAGAGAGAAACCATTTATGTTAACCATACATATTGATGATCGCATCATTCTCTATGGAGCCTAACCTTAGGTTAGAATTATAGTCCTTCTCAAATGAGAGAGACCATTCATACTAATCCTAGCTTTACCTATTTAAGAATCAAGGACAATTCTTGAACTATAGTATTAGGATATAAACCATCTCACCTTGGAGTGGTGAGATAATCTAGGATCAAATGGAATAAAACTACATCCATGAATTAATGAAGTAAAGTAGTGACTAACCCAATTAAGTTATCTAGGTGGAGACTTAACCTTTTCATATCTAATGAGATATTGTGAGTACACCCTAAATCCTAGAATGATCCATTCCTATATAAGAGAGCCCAAGCTATGGTGTTACACTCAAGTTAGTTGAGGCAACACCTAGAATTGTGAGAGAGAACTAATCCATATATCTAGATGATTATATAATCATTCCCTGGAAAGAACCCTAAAATAATATCTCAGGCATTCTCCTGGGATATAAACTAATGAGGCCACCATAGCAAGCCCATCATAGAAAGTAAAATATAAGTGCTATACCCTAGTTGATAAAGACAATGCTTGACAGTGGAAGTGAGAAACCATTTCATGAGAGATAACCTAGGAAGCCCAACCTTGATCATTATAAATTGAGTTAGGATCATAAACCTAAGAACTTGAGGTAGAGCAATTAAGAACAAGTTGATCATGTCTAATACATGATCATGCTCTTAAGATATGTGAGGATAAGTTCAATCCTAATAGGATTAGTTGATGATATTCACCACATGAAATCATAGGGAGGTAACTAGTAAACAACCTTAGGCTTATACTCTAACTTTAACTTGTAAATCACTTGGTGATCATAAGTAGAATTTATCACATCTATATTCCACTTATTCCTCAATAAAAGAACATAAGAAAACCTTAGAGTGAACTCTATACTTTATATGGTGAGAAACCACTCCTCAATATAACCAAAGTTAACAATAAAAAGAACCATAGCCACTTTAGTTACTTTAACAATATATTAAGGATATAATAGAAATCTATTGGTATAAGATAAAACCAATTCTCAAGTCCTTAGTAATTAAAGGAGAACAGAAACAATTAATCAACTAACCATATTACCTTGGTTAGGGGAGATTAAACCCTAGCAAATGCAATATGATGTCATCTCAACTTTACAAACTAGAAGTATATCTCAATCCTAGTTTATGCATCACTATGGTGATCATAATATAAACCTAGGCCATAATTGAGATTCAAACCAATTGCCATTAGGTAAATATCATTAGAACCCCAGTATGGCACATTAATAAAATCTTAAGCTACAAATATTAAACCTGGGAAAACTCTTGTGATACATTTTATAATTAAAATCATAAGTGTGATTATCAACCACTTATCTATATAATTAAGACCCAACCTCGAGGAGAGTAATATCTACTCTAGGTATTTCAAAGTGTTAATAGACCATAACACTAATGTTAATTTTGATATGGGTTATCATCAAACCTACAAAACCCTAATAAAATATTTCTCACATGAAATAACATGCAAGTGATTAATTCCTCAAATAGGAAATAAGACATAACAACAACTTCAGAAATACCTTGAGAAGAAAGTATCAACTCTAATAATTCTAAATTAAATTGAATTCGTAATAAAAAGGAAATCATAGTGAAAATATAATTCATGTCTAATTGCTATTTTGAATAAATCACCAATATGCAATATAATCTAATACAAAATAATTGTTTTAAATGAAATAGTGGTGTAATAATCATTGCACCAGATCTTAATAAAAATTAACAATTGAAAGATCTGCAAAAATAAACAAAATTCCAATATGAATTTAAATGGATAAATATAAAACAGGGAAATAAAAACAGAAAAGAAAAATGGAGAAAAACTCACCTGAACCTTACCTGGCCGAGCAGCCCACCAACAGTCCACCAGCACGGCCCAAACCACGGCCTGGCCCAGCCCACTTACCCCTTCACCTAAAAAGATCTGGGAGGAGCTCATCCTCATCTCCTTCCTTGCGCATGGAGGCCAGCGCGACGCCGTGGCCGTCTTCTCCTCGTCGCTGGCGTCCTCTCCTCGTCCAAAGGCGTGACAAGGCACGCACCCAGGTCGCATAAAAGCTCCAGGACAAGCCTAGCCTCGGATTTCTTCCTCCTCTGCTCAATTTTCGCCTAATGCCGAAACCCTAGCCCCACAGACTCCGACCATCGCTGCCGTTCGGAGCATCCCCACGCCTCGCCGTGGACACCATCATGATCAGCACCCTCGACAAGCTCGCCGTGCAAAAGGAATCGAGCCCGAAAGCTCTCAGTCGCTGGAGAACCGTCGTTCCCTTTCGCCGGTCACCGCCAGTACATCGACGTTCGTCATCGATTGGGACCGCCTATGACCGCGCCGTCAAGCTCGACACAATCACGGTGAGCCCGCGCATCTCCTGAGCTCCCTATTGCATCAAATCGTCGCCCGTAGCATACCTCGCGCCGTGTGACCGTGTCCGCCGCCGCAGTACCTCGCCGGCGAGCATGCTCCGGTGACCAATAAGGAGCGGCGCGACCACCACTGGCATCGTCTTGTCGTCCCCGTTCCAATGAACCTACGCACGTCCCCGCGGGAACCCTGGGTCGTCGGCGTCGTCCACCACTGGCCGCCGGCAGAGCACATGGTTGCCACATCGGCACCACGTGGCAGCCAACATGGATTAGCCCCACCAGTCATTAACTGTGGGTGTACCCTGGCCGGGTAGCTTTAGCATATTTTTTTTGGTTTTAATTCAAATTCATTAATTACTGAAACTTTGATTAAAACTATAAATAAGATATCAAAATTCTTAGAAAAGTTAACTCTATCCAATAAAAATATAATATGAATTTTTTATTTTTAATAAAAAATTAATTGTTTTAAACTTAATAATTAAGCCTTTTCTTTTAGGGATTTCTATTTTCGTGCCCTCGGGTCGTTAGTTGTACTCAGTTTTCCCCAGCCCCTTAGTTTTTCCTCAGTTTTCCCCTCCCTCTAGTTTGAAACCCGCAGAACGAGCTCGACGGAAGGAATCCGTTTATTTGGACGTTCTGTGCTGGCGTGTTGCGCCGCGTCGTCTGTGGGGCCGCGACGTGTGGGGCCGCGTCGCGTGGGGCTGGTAGAAAGGGACCGCGTGGGACAGACGAGAAGCGTTTGGTTGCACGTGAGCAGGAGCTGGGTTTTGTCTCTCTCGGCCCAAATTGGCATTTTTAAGAGCACCTTTTCCCCTCTTTCTCTCTCTGTCTTTTTCACCAAATTAGTATCAAATCTAGAGAAGCTTCTATTTCTGTCTTTCTTCAATATGGCAGCAAATCTAGTAGCAAATCTCTGGGGTTATTTATGCCTTTTGGCCCTCGTTTTTTGCCCAATATGGCAGCAAATCTAGTACCAAATGTAGAAGCTAGTATATGATAAATTGACAACTGCATAATCAGAAAGCTAAGTATAATACATAGGGAAACTGCATACAGCAGCCAAAAGCAGCCAATAACGTTGTAATATACAAGACGCACGCAATGTATGGACAACAAGAAGATTAGGATGAATGAATTTGTTCTTCAGTCCTCCTCATATATTTCGTCGTTGCTCCAGCCGTGCATTACCCCAAGGAAATATTGATTGAACTCCCTCCGTCTGCAGTGTGCGGCCAATACATCCTCCAAACGGTATGGCTTGTGTTCATTTCTCATACCGTAGTTTCCTATTCTATCCACACGTTCTGGCCACTCCTCCCAGGCCTTTGTATCATGAGAGTACTCTCGATATAACCCAAATCCGTGTAGTAGATGCAGCCAGGTCGAAGTGTCGGGTACACTCTGGTGTCGACGGAGATACACCGGATATAATTCACGAAGAAGGCATTAATGCCAATGTTACTGACCGGATGGAGAGAGCGGCTGAGTGTCCACACGGTACACCAATGGTCTGCCCGCCAAAGCCACGCTGACCAACAACACAAGCAGCAGATCACCATCCGACTTCACGAGGTAGAACTTCTGATGTCCAAGTTCTGGAAATGAAATTAGTGTCTCCATCTTGACAGTGCTCGCGCGCTGCAACTGTACATTGGTGCACACTATTCTTCCGTGCTCTAAATTGTCCACAGCTAGTGCATACAGTTCACCATTGAACGGTGTAATGCAACGCAGACAATGGTTCTTCATCGAAAATCTGTTTTCCCAATCTTTATCTATATCCTTAGTTGGAGTGCTCTCATCGACCCAACCAATTTCCGACGGGTAATGTGCGGTAACGAAGACCATAGTCGGGGATTTGATCACAGCGACTGATTTCAGGAAAATAGATGGCATCTGCGCCTCAAACATAGTGTATTTCTTTGTGAGTGGGTTCAGAAGCCGTATCTTGTGCGGCGGGTTCTTCTGGGCAAGCACGATGACGCCACGGCAAAATCCGACGAAGTAGTATCTGGGCAAGCACGATAACATTCAGCACTAAGATGTTTAAGATTGAAAATAAAGAGGTAGATATGGAGGAAGTTGAACCTTGTATGAACTTCCGATAGATCTATGGTGACGTAGCGTGATGTGCCGAGTTGGAGGAAGGTGAACACAGCGACGTGTGGAAGGGCGTGGTCTAGCATGATCCATTCGTCCAAGTGCACGTCGGGCTCAGGCAAACCTGAGCGCCAATTTCTACAGACTTGCCTCATGGCAGAGTACGTGTCGGCGTACTCCTCGTTCGCCAGCAAGCATTCGCCGATCTGGTGAAGTGGTCCATCAGCGAGAGAGAGGCCCAGTTCACGGAGGAGCCGCGCTTGGATGCGCCGCCCTCGGAGGCGACGCGCTCGGCGGCGGCGCTCGGCGGCGACAGGCTCGGCGGCGGCGCTCGGCGCGGGGCTCGCGCGGGCTCGCGGCGGCGGGCGCGGAGGCGACGGGCTCGGAGTTGACGGGCTCGGAGGCGACGGCCGCCGGCGCATTCTTCTTCTCCATCGCCGGCAGGGTAGCGTGCGTACGGGGGGGTTTTTTCGATTTGGAGAAGTTGATGGGACGTGAGAGGGGTGGTTTCGTGCGTGAGCGAGAATGAGACGACTGTGTGCGAGGGAGGGAGGGAGGGGCTTACGCGTCCTAAATGCGACCCGCGTCCTACGCGTCCACTATTTGCACGTCTGCACCGCGACACGCGTCAACAATGGCACGTCTTCCACTTCTGCACCGCAACACGCGTCCTCGAGTCTAACCCTGGAAATTTAGATATACTCAGGTATACCCTCGAGTCATATACTAGCATTTTTTGTGTGCTCAGTTTTCTCCTCGAGTGCTAATACTGGCTAGTGCAATATACTCAGTTTTACCCTCAAGTGGCTGGTCAACAGAGAGTCAACAAATGGGATTAACTAGTTAAATGAGTTATTTAATGTGCAAAAAAATCCGAAAAAGAGTGGCACTTACTCATGGAGTCTTTACCACAAATTGCCACTTCTCAAATCATAGATAAATCATAGATAAATCAAGTTTCACCACAAATTGCCACTTCTCAAATCACCTAGTAGCTATGAAGGTGCATGGTTTTCCATAATAAGCCCTACCCAAAACAGCTTTCCCCAAAACATACTTTGTCTAAATGAGGCCACAATTCTCACACTGATGTATATTGGTATTGCAAATAGTTTGAGGTAGGCCAAGATGGGTTTCATTGTACAAAACACGCATTTTCCATTTTTTAAATCTCATATTTGAATCCCTTAGTCTGTTTACTACTCACTTGCCCTTGGTTTCTTGATACTACTCAGTTTTGCCCTCTCCCTTCACAAACTCTCACAGACGCCCAACATTGCCCTGATTGGTCTAGCCCATGTCACGCGGATCATGCCCGCCGACCGTTGATCGTATGATCTAACGGGCAGGATAACCCCTATCTCTCTCTCGTCGGGGCCACCACCCTCTCTCTCTCTCGTCGGTTAGCTTCCACACTCTATGTATGCGAAAGGGCGGTTACCTAGTACGCTAAAGTTTGGTTTTCTGCATTATTTTTCACGAGCTAAATTATAAACTCTTTTTAGGCATTACTTTTCACGCAAAAAATGATAAACCATCACCGATTTGTTGTAGCCATTACTTTTCACGCAAACAATGATACACCATCACCCATTTCTTGTAGCCATGCATTACTTTTCACGCAAAAAATGATAACCATCACCGATTTTGTTGTAGCCATTACTTTTCACGCAAAAAATGATACACCATCACCCATTTCTTGTAGCCATTACTTTCAACGCAAAAAACGATAAACCATCACCGATTTTGTTGTAGCCATTACTTATCACGCAAAAATATGATACACCATCACCCATTTCTTGGACCCATTACTTATGACGCAAAAATGATACACCATCACCCATTTCTTGGACCCATTACTTATGACGCAAAAAATGATACACCATCACCCATTTCTTGTACCCATTACTTTTCACGCAAAAAACGATAAACCATCACCGATTTCTTGTAGCCATTACTTTTCACGCAAAAAACGATAAACCATCACCGATTTCTCGTAGCCATTACTTTTCTTTTAGACTAGTCATAGTGGAGAGTAACATAGAGTAGTAACATGCACATGTTACTACTCTATGTTACTACCTTCATAGTGGGAAGTAACATATGTGTAGTGTCATGCAAAGCCATATTAATTAGGTTGTAGACTCATCTAATCTTGGAAAATGTGATGTTATGGTAACATAGCTCTATGTTACTACCCAAGTTACTCCCACTATGAGTAGTCTTAGGCATTACTTTTCACCGTAAAATGATAAACTAGTCAACATAGTCCGCATTACTTTTTTTGTTGAGATATATACCCCCACAACGGTCGTCTCCTCCTTAATTAATTTATTGTGTATAAACCCCCACAACGGTCATCTCCTCCTTATTTTATTGTGTAAACCCCTACAACGGTCATCTCTCCCTTATAAACACCCACACGGCCATCCCTTGTGTCAATAGGTTCTGCCTCTCTCTTCTTCGTTCACATACACTTTATCCATTGCCATGGCTTCCACGTCTCGGACGCGGACCGGAAGGGGGAAGGGGAAGGGGAAGGGGAATGGGAAGTGGATCATCATCATTGCCACCACCACCGTCAACACTGCCATTGATCATAGAGGAGTTCTTCATCGTCGTCTATGAAGACCCTTTGGTCAAGAAGGTACGTACGCGTTCCCACATATATGATGCATGTGATTAATTATGGGCATGTTCTAAAAAACCTTTAATTTCAAGGGTTCCCTAATTTCAAACGATCGGCGCTCGATCTCTTTGCAGGAACTCCCAAAAAATTTGCGGACTATCTTGACGGCAAGGAGCCAGCTAAGGTGTATCTGCGAGCAGCTGACTGCGGTCCTCGTCTCTGGACCGTGGAGGTCCTATTTGACGGACAAGGCCGGATGTACCTCGACAAGGGCTGGGAGAAATTCGCCATCGCGCACGGTGTGGATTTCGGCTGGTTCGTACACTTCAAATATGAAGGCGATGATGTGCTCACAGTGAAGGTGTTTGACGGAACAATGTGCAGGAGGTACTACTACTCAGACGACGAAGATACTGATGATGAAAGCGACGACGACGTGAAGCCATGCATCCATCCCCTTTAGATAATTAAGGGGATCATGACCAAGAATATATATGTAGCTTCATATGCATCGATTTAGAGATCTAGCTATTTTCTATATATTATGCATGTAAAAAATAATATCGCATTTCCACTATTATTCGAGCACCACATCCTCGCCGCCACTGCTAGGTCAACGCCGGGATGCACAATGTTTAGCATAAAAGTCACTTTAGATTAAGCTGCGAAAATAGTCACCTGCCATGGGCTGAGGCGGCCCCTACAGAGCGGCTCTATATTATATTCTCTAAATAAAATAGACGACCACAGCGGTCATTGACTGCGGAGGCCCCACAGAGCGGCAATATATAATTTACTATAAATAAATAGACGACCCACTGGTCATTGGCTGCGGCAGCCCCATAGAGCGGCCCCATTTGTCATTGGCAGCACCGCGTATACAATAAATAAAACGGCCCACGCGTCGGGTAGATGGATCCACCCGTCACGAGACGGTCGAGGAACCGACCTCACGGTAACGGTAAGGCCTCGACCTGACGGCAACCCGCGTCTTCGATGGGTTTCAAACTAGAGGGAGGGGAAAACTGAGGAAAAACTAACGAGCTGGGGAAAACTGAGTACAACTAACGAAGCAGGGGCACGAAAATAGAAATCCCTTTCTTTTATTCTTAATTGAATTAAAAATTCAATAATTAGGAAAACTTTCCAAATTAAATAAAAACCAGTAAATAAATAAAGAAAACCTTAAAACTAATTTTCTTTATTTGATAATTTATTAAATCCATTTTAGAGGGATTTAAACCGTCATTAATAATTACCTTAATTATTAATTCATTAAAAATAATAAAAAGCTCCAATCTAATATTATTTTTATTTCAAAGTTATTAATAACTTCCAATCTATAATAAAGTTATTAATCATAGAACTATATGGTAATTAGGAAGCCCTAATTCCTTATTGAATGATATTACAACCCTATCATTTCATGTGAAACCCAAAACCCTAATTCAATTAGGAACCCTAGCTCCATTACTTCATATGAACCCGAAATGGTTTCCAAACCTAAACCCCAAGTTAACATGTGATCATGTTACTTCAATAGTAGACATAGAACCATTATAGCAATTAAATATTTGCCATGACCACATAAAACGTAGAAACCATATCACTACTAAATTAGCATCTCATACGTTCATCCTAAAAACCAGATGATCAAATAAGACCAACCTTAATTCCTATTACCAAGGTCACCATCTTTAACTAACCATATTAAGCATCACACCTTGGTGATGAATCCTCATAGCAACTATGCCCAATGTTTTATCTTACATACCATACTCCACTAAACCCTACTAGTGTTGGATAATTATGAACCATCCTATTTAGGAGCCAATTATTCCTTACTTAATAGAACCAACAGTAAAACCTAGACCACCTCAACCCTAATTGCTATACTTCTTACTATTTAAGAAGTATGTTCTTCAAAAGTTATTCTTTTGAAGTAAATAGGGAGTAGTCATCAACCCTACTTATAAGGATCCATAAACCCTAGCTAACCATCACCAACAAGGTATACCAACCTTGATAGCACCTATATATAATAAATTGTTTATGATATGCTTCACTAAAAACATATGATCTCTAGCTATTAACGAATCCAACTCCATTGTGATCCATCTAATACTTACTCTAACAACTAATTGCAACCATAGGAAACCATAGAACCCCACAAACCAAATTGTCATACTTGTTCTTTATTAAAGAATATGTTCTTCAAAAGTTATTCTTTTGAATAATATAACCAGTAATCATTAACCATGCCATATAGCACTAAAACTGACAACTGTTCTTTACATATTAACATTACACCAATTATCATTCCTTGTGTGCTCAATTGATTACTATGCTTTATTATATAACTTGTACAGGATACCAAGTAATCACACCTTAATAAGAACCTTGTTTGTGAATCAATCTAAAAATGCAACACACCCTGAACTAATCTTTACAACTCACTAATCCTAAATCATCGGGGTTAGGTCACGTTTAGAGCGATTGCATCTCATACTTCTGCATTATTGCATCCTTGCCAATCTTTTAAACATCGTCCTTACCGGACGATGATGCTATTTCAGAATTTGGAGTTATTGCGTATCGAAGACCTTGCCTGCATAATCTTGCAGGCAAGAAAGGCAAGTTCATCGCTTGCTCATGTCATTTGAGTATTTTTACCAAATTACCTGCAAAGTATTATACTTATCACTCTTGCATGAAAATCAAAAATACTATTTTCATAACTACGAATATGACTATGTGGTGGGCAATGGAACCATGGTATGTGTTGATATGGTGGAGGTTCCATTGCAAGGGTTTATATCCATGTAGGATTAAACAACAAATGTCGTCCAGTGATTCTTGTGCCGTAAAACTCGTGTTAACCATAAGATCTAGAGTGGGACGGGGTAGCCAATTGTATTTCCACCTCTCGTACATCAACGGATGCGCTTACCGTAGACACTTGATCCCGAGGGACAAGCGGTAAGGTGGGGAACCCATTAAAGTCCTCACGGTAATGCGGTCTATGATGGGTTGCAACGACCGGCGAAGGTATCAGGTCGTGGAACCTGGTAGTAGTCGAGGTCGGAGGGTATCCTATGGTTATGCTGACCGGCGAGGACCCAAGGTCGGAATTGCAACAAAGGGTGGGTGTGCGAGGTAGCGGAGGAATATGAACGGCTAGGACCTTATACCGGGCCTCACACCAAAGGAAGTGTGGACGGGGAAATTGCTCGGTTGGCACCAAGGTTAAGATCTCTTATGGGTAAAGCAACACACCTCTGCAAAGTGTAACGAACTGTGACCAGTCACTCCCTATTTCGGGATATGGAACTGCAAACACGGCCGAAAAGGAACTCCATGAAGTTCTAGTCAACCGGTGAAGGCTGACGGACATAGCTCTTCAGAATAAAAGCAACCTTTTGAAGAAATGTTTACAAAAACTTGCATTGCCTATGACTTTCTGGTCTATGGCTGTAGCTAGTGCATTAAACACCTCTTTCCTATAATGAACTTGTTGAGTACGCTCATACTCATCCCACTCTTAAATCCCCTGCTTAGATATGGAGGCATCGAAGGAGGATCTACAGTACAACTCGAAGATCGAGGAATCAACAACTACTTCAAGGGACAGGAACCTGTCAGAAGAGTCCAACACTACATACAACAAGGAGAAACTCTAGATTAGCCTTAGAAGGGAACTAGCTTCCTAAACTTAGCTCTTATTTAGTTAGAATCTATTCATAGCCTCTGTAGCTAGCTAAATACTCTACAAATAGAGTTCGTGTTAGGATTAGACTACGAGTCGTTCTTCTGGAGTTTATTTGCAATTTTACCTCATTGTAAAGTAGGAGGCTGTGATGATCTTATGTAACAGAGTCTGTGTGTAATTGTTTAGACATGCCTTGGACCCGCATATGTTTCTGTTGTACCACTCTGAGCGATATAATAATATGGAACGGTGTTTCATTGGTGTTATATCAGACTTGCATACTACACCATGCAGTGGTATGCCGGGTCACCACACGTGTCCCACGGCCCCGTCGAGCCCTGGGACGACGATTCGTCCTCGGGGCGATCGGCCGCCGCCAACTGCTCGTTCTGCAGACAAGGATAGGCTGAACACATTTAGGGCATTGCATTCACGTCATATATGTAATATGTGCAGCAATTGACCGCGCGAGTAAATTCCCTTACCAGCTTTTCCTCAAACTTCTTCACGTCTTTATCCTCGGTAACGAATTCCATGGTAGTCCTGTCGAGAGTGTAGCGGGCCCGGACAAAGTACCTCACCTGCAAGTTGGTCATTTTCAACCATGGGTTCGGTTTCCCAGCACGTGCAAGTTCTTCATCCTCCTTTTCCCAAATAGGAATCTTTCCTCTATAACCGCCGCTTCCAAGGTGATGTGCTCCTAAGTTGAGCTCATGCATTTGCCTACCCCACTCCGTCCATGCTTTCGCATCCTCGCTTTCCAGCTGCTCCTTGAATATCTAGAACTCTGCTTCATCGAGCATCGGCTCACCCTTCTTAATACTCTCAAAGCTTTCACCTTTGTCGATCTTGGCCTTCACCCGACTTTTCCAGCTGCTCAGGGCGTTGCTCATCTTCGTGATGGCCAATCTATTCACCGGGTTGGATGTTGACAAGTTATTGTATGGCGCCGGGAACGTGTACCGTCGGTGAAGCTTCCGAAGGCAGAGCTCGACCAAATGCTCATTGCCTTCACCTCAGAGATTCACCGTGTTGATCGACATGTTTCCCGGACAATGCACCCGATTTGCATGCCGTACCTAGCAGCAACATCCAAAGGCTCCTTTGGCTGCCCACTTTCGGAGACCAATGTGATCTCGCTGGTGGTGTTGGCGAGCACCATCGGCTTCCGATCCTTCCGCGGCTTCTTCTTCTTCTTAGCAGCCGGGTTGCCGCTGCCGTCATCCTCCCCGACGCCGGCACACTCAGTGGAGTCACCCCCCATGTGGTCGCCGCCATCGGTGGTGGGTTCATACTCCTCCTCCTCCCCGGCTTCAGTCATCTGCCAATCAGCTCCGACTTCCTCTGCCGCCAAGTCCACCTCCTCCTCCTCTTGTCGATGGCCAAATTCCCAGAACGTGACGTTCGCCGCTCTGGCTTCCTCTTCGAGGCTCATGGCGGCCTTAGAAGTGCCGGCCACGTTGTCGTTGGCCGACATATTTGCAATTTCTATAAAGAAGAGGATGAAATCTATTAGTACAATTGTCGGCCGGAAAATTCGGCATGACCTTTGCTAATTTTTGGACATAGGAGCCCCATTTCTCAACCGAAACGGAAGTGAATCAACGTTTCGGGAGAAATGGGCAGCTCATTTGAAATCCCTGCAACATTTCACATAAAACTATACCACCAGGTCCATACACAACACCAATTCACATAAAAATATACCACCGGGTCCATACACAACACCAATTCACATATACCACCAACAGCACCAGCATGCAGCAGCACCAACAGCACTGGCATGCATACCACCAGCAACAACAACAGCCACCAACAACATGCAACAGCCAAGCAACAGCACAAGTCCTCAAGTCTGAACATTCTGTATCCAAGTAACATGCAACAGCACAAGTAACATGCAACAGCCAAGCAACATGCAACAGCCAAGCAACAGCACAAGTCCTCGAGTCCTCAAGTCTGAACATATTTGGTTTATAATTTCTTACAAAGCTGTATCCATCTGTATCCAAAATATATAGCCAGTAATGAAAAGAAAATAACTCTAGTATATGCTGAATCAAAGAATGACAAAGGCACTGACTGCCTGCTTGCTAAACCAATATAACCAGTATACAAATATATATAATTTACCTAGCTACTGCTACTACTGCCAATATAACCAACAGGAAATGGATTTACCTAGCTACTGCATGCCACTACTGCAACTACTGCCTGCTTGCTTCAAGAACTAGATAGGAGTGACACTAAACCAACAGTATCCAAAATTTACACTGCTATACACTACTGCTTGCAATTTAGTACTACTGCTTGCAATTTAGTATCCAAAATTTAGACCAAAGCCTCACCAGCCCTCATATTCATCAAGCATAAGACTACTACTGCTATACACATTTACTGCTTGCAATTTAGTATCCAAAATTTAGACCAAAGCCTCACCAGCCCTCATATTCATCAAGCATAAGACTACTACTGCTATACACATTTACTGCTTGCAATTTAGTATCCAAAATAAGCAAAGTTGCAGCCAAGTATGAGAAAAAAAGCTACATGCTACAGATCTTGATCTAAAAGGCCCATGCATACTTCGGTGGTGAACAAAAGGAAGCAAATGCAAATCATCAGAATTGACAACTTAGGGGAAATATACATGCGCCCATACACTATTAAATTTTAATCCACGCAGAAGAAAATATGTGTAGTTGCTAAGATGAAACCTAGTGCTGCAACTATTAACCATGCTCCTATTTTCCACTTCAAATAGAATCCCAAAACCACCATCAATTTCTAATGTAAAACAACATGTTATGAATATACAGTATTTTAACTTTATATTCCTGCTTCTAAGGTGTTGGAATTTTGCAGGCCGATGAACAACCTCAACGATAGTAAGTTACAATTCCAGGGACAGAGAAGAAAGCTAAATTATTCCCGTCTCCCTACAATTTAGTGGGCAATTGGACAAGAACAACCAGGGCGATTGGGGAGAGGAAGGAAGAGAGAAGAGAGGGGGTGGAGCTTACCACTGGGAAGGGGAGGTGGTCGTTGACGAGGTTCACGCGGACAGCTGTGGGCGGCGAGCCTCCTCCTCCTAGTTCTACGAGGCGGGCGGGAAACGCTCCTCCTCCTGCGATGCGAGCGCGGCGAGGCGGTTGAGGCGGTTGAGCAGGGGGCGCGGCGAGGCGGCGAGGCGGTTGAGCAGGGGGCGCGGCGAGGCGGTTGAGCAGGGGGGGCGCGGCGCGGCGATGAGTTGGGGAAGAGATGATGTGTGCTAGGGTTGGGGGAGAAGAAGGGCGAACCGTTCGTATATGGCTAAGTCAGGGAATTCTGTGGCGCACCAAAGCCAACATGCGCCACAGAATTTCAAGATTCCGTGGCGCATGTCCCTGACTTAGCAATATAGTACGTATACCCCTGTGTGGCCAATTGGGGAATATGCCTAAGTGTCAAATTTATGTGGCGCACGCAACGCAACATGCGCCACAGAATCTCAAATTTTTGTGGCGCATGGGGCGTTTGGTGCGCCACAGAAATTCGACACTTAGGCATATTCCTAAATCCCTGCATCATATGCCCAAGTCTTTTATTAATTTTTAAAAGTATTTCATTTAATACATTACTAGTGTTTTATTCAAGAAATAAATGTTATGCAAGTTAATTAATATAGATAATTCAAAAAAATACACACATGCATGCATGGATGCTTGTGTCATACACACACATATACACACATGCATAGATGCTTGTGTGTCATACACACACATATACACACATGTGTTTTTGCCAAAGTACATAGTACACAAAAAAAGCCACAATTGAACTTCTCGGTTCCGATCGGTGGCTAGCTAGCGTTTCTTGACAATGTTCTTGCCCTTCTTCATTGCGGTTGTTGAATACTTTAGCCCGGCCACCTTAAGATTTCTTCTCGTTTACGGGAAACCTTTAGCCGGTAGGGTGGTCTTCCTTCTTACTTTCGAATAAGTAGTAGGCTTGTCGAAGTACTTGTCAAATTCCTCTTTGATCTTCGGATCGCCGTTCTTGTCGATGTCTTGCTTGTCGGCTTCTCCTTCCATTCCGATGATGCTCCTCTTGCCCCTCCTCACGACCACACGGCTGGGCTTTGACGGGTCCGTAATGAAGAAGCATTGGTCAACTTGGCTAGCGAGCACCCACGGCTCATTTTTCGCGGAGGGGGTCTTCCTTTTGGCATCGGGTATAACCATGGTGGTGAAATACAGTCCATCTTTTTCGACGCTCTTGGCCCATCTCACACGGAACATCGGCATCGTCTCTCCGACGTAGTCGAGTTCCCAAATCTCCTCGATCTTTCCGTAGAATCTTTCCTTGACATCAGTCTTGTCATCGGTGTAGGATAGCATAGTTACTCCTGATTTTTAATATTCGCCATTCTTGTCCTTCTCCTCGGTGTAGAATCTATAGCCGTTGATGTCGTACGACTGATAGGTCCTTACGTTGTGTCCGGGTCCCTGTGACAGGGAGAATATGAGTTTCTGCTCTTCAGTAGAAGGCGTCGGCGTGGGACTTTCCAGTAGTCTTTTCTTGAACCACCCCGTGAAGCTGGAGTTGTGCTCTTACGTAACGTCCCCCGTTTTCCTCGGCCGTCCTAGGTCGATGAACTTCTGCTCGATTAAGCTTTTGTGCTTATCCACCCAAGGGCTAACCAATTCTATGTGTTGTAGCGCGACTCGGTGTGCCCTGTCAAAGTCGGCGTGTCGACCAGCGATGCCGACATGCATTGAGCGGTAGCCCTCACGGTGACCAAACCCTGCTAGCCTGCCGACGTGCTTCCTGGTGGGCAGACTGACATCCTCGTTCTCGGTGCTTAGGTAGTTCTGGCAGAAGGAGATGCACTCGTAGGTGAGAAAGCCCTTGGCTATGCTTCCATCTGGACGGGCCCTGTTGCGAACGAATCCTTTGATGACACAGTTCAACCTTTCGAATGGCATCATGTTGTGCACGAATGTCGGCCCGAGGTGGATGATGTCATCCACTACATGGACAAGCAGATGCACCATGATGTCGAAGAATGCGGGCGGGAAGTAAATCTAGAGCTCGCATAGTATCTCGACGATCTCTTCTTGTAGCCTATTGAGCTGCTTAACGCCGATGGACTTCCTAGAGATGACGTCGAAGAAGTTGTAGAGGCCAAACAGCGTCTCGCGCACGTGGTCGTCCATTATCCATCGCATCGCAACGGGAAGTATCTGCGTCATAAGCACGTGACAGTCGTGAGACTTCATCCCGCTAAACCTCTTCTTTGCTACGTCCAGATATCTGCTTATCTTCCCAGAGTAACCGTAAGGAACTTTTACTCCTAGGATGCACTCGAAAACCTCTCGAGCTCCTCCTCGCTCAGAATGAAGCAGGCAGGTTTAAGCACCACCACCTCATTCTTCTTAGCCCTTTTGTGGCGACCCTAAGTCGTTTCCGTCTGTTCATCATCATCATCACTATCGGTGGGGTACTGAAGTTCTTTCTTGAGGCCAAGCAATTTCAGGTCGGTTCTTGCTTTTGGGCCATCCTAGGTCCTCTCCGGCATGTTCATCAGAGTGCCAACTAGGCTCTCGGTAACGTTTTTCGTGATGTGCATCACATCGAGGCTATGCAGCGTGTGGAGGACCTTCCAGTACGGCAGGTCCCAGAAAACGGACCTCGCTTTCCATACGCCCAGCAGCGGCGATTCCCGCGGTCGCTTCTTTCCCGGCGCGGGGCACTCTTCCCAATTTTCCAAAAGCTCGGATATTTCTTCGCCGCTCCTCGGTCGTGGGGCTCTTCCGAGCTCCTCTTCGCCATTGAACAGATCCTTGCGTTTTCTCCACGGGTGATCCAAGCGAAGCCACATTCGAGTCCCTTGGAACACAGTTTTAGAAGACCCGGGAACCTTCGGCAGCTGCAGATGCGGGGTCTTATCCATGCACTTGACACATGCCTTAAATCCGTGGTTCACCTGGCACGATACATATGTGTAACCAGGATAGTCCTGCACTGTCGTTAGCAATGCGGCTCTGAGAGGGAAATAATCTCTTTTGTACGCGTCCCAAGTACGGGCCGGCGTCTGCCGCACCGTGGCTAACTCCTCTTTCAACAGACGGAGATAAAGATGCATGTCCACACCCGGTTGTTTCGGCCCCTGAATAAGAATACTCATGTGTACGTACCGCTGCTTTGTGCACAGCCAGGGGGGAGGTTGTATGGCCATACAAACACGGGCCAGGTGCTATGCGTGCTACTCTGGTTTCCAAAGGGATTGAGTCCGTCGGTGCTCATGCCCAGACGAATGTTCCTTGGTTCGCTCCCGAACTCATCTGCGAACTCAATGTCCAACGCATTCCACTGGCTAGCGTCTGCAAGGTGTGTCAGGATCTTGCCCTTCTCCGGATCATCTGCGGGCTTCTCCCTTTCCGCGTGCCATTGCATGAGTTTTGCTTCCTTAGGATCTACGAAATACCGCTGCAGACGGGGAGTGATAGGAAAGTACCAGATAACTTTCAGAGGAACTTTCTTGTTCCCTCTCTTGTACCGTCCTTGGCCGCACACCGGTCATGTGGTTCTGTCCTTGTACTGATTCCGAAAAAGTGCACAATCATTGATGCATGCGTGGTACTTTACGTGCGGTAGCTCGAGTGGGCAAACTACTTTCTTGGCCTCGTCGATACTTGTCGGCAATGTGTTGTCCATGGGAAGACGAGCATGCCAGGATTTCATGTTATCGCTGAAGCTGATGTCGGTCCATTTGTGTTCCGCCTTCATATCCAGACACTCGAGCGTTACACTCAAGCGTGTATCCTCGGGCTGGCACCCTGGATACAATGGAGTCATCCCGTGTACCTCCATTTGCGCCAGCTTGGCTTCAGGTTTGGCGTTGCCCGTGTCCTTCAGGAGAAGCTCTTGAACATGAGGGTCCCGCAAGGTCGACGTTAGCGGCGTCTGCGTGCTCTCGGCATCTCCACCACCATCTCCTCCTGAAGCATCATCTCCTTCATCGGCCTCTCCTTCCTCATGATGAACACCATGTTCGGGAGACTCTTCGTCTTCTCGCCCGATGTTGGCCTCTTCTTCATGACCAACATTTGCCGCCGGCTCCTCATTGAAGCCGAGCATGAAACCGCGCCTGAGCAGGTGTTTCTCCAGTTGTCCAGAATCATGGTCGATCCACTGCCGGAGTCCGCATTTTCGACACGGACATCTTATCAGGGTCATGTTGTTCCTAACCATGTCGGCCTTCGCGTTCACCTTGTATCTAACCACTTGTCCTTCCCTCATATGGACGACCATGGTTGACTATGCGTCATACAAATATAGAGAAAAAGAGAGTTAATTAGAACCACACACACCATGCACAAACACACATGCATGCATGATCGCCGGAAAATTTCGGCATGACCTATCCTAAAAGTAGGACATATGGCTAGTGCAAGAATTTGCCGAAATGGAAATGAATCAACATTTCGGCAAACATCCATGCACCACACGCCGGCACAAACCAACAACACAAATAAGCTTCTTCGCAAGCAAACATTCAACCACAACACAAAGCTCAACATATATAAACATCATCGTCTCGCCACCGCAAACTGTCCGGTAGCGCGATAATCTTCACCTACAAAACATCCATACACACAAAACATGCATCCAATAGTACTCAACCTCTCACAAATCTACAATCATGGTGGAGCAAGAGGATGAGGTGGTGGAGATAAAACAATGGACCATGCAAGAGGGAAAGTGGAGGAGGAGGGAAAGAGAATTGTGGTTTTTAGTACCCCTCTACAAGTTGGAGTGGCTCCCCCTCACAAATATGCCAACAAAATAGGCTTAGAGCTATCAACAATGGAGGAAAGTATGACCAAAATGGAGTGGGAGAGAGGAGCAACACGAGCTGGTTGGAGGAGACAAGAATGGAAAGGGTGGTGGATGGAAGAGAAGAGGGGGAAAGCTGCCTCTAAAAGGTGGATCTACTGTGCACATTCTGTGGCGCATATGCTGATATGCGCCACAGAAACATGAACTTCTGTGGCGCATATCAGCACATGCGCCACAGAACCTTGGTGGCGTGAGCCGGGGGTGGTCCCCGCAGGATATTCTGTGGCGCATGGATCCACGTGCGCCACAGAACCTTAAATTTCTGTGGCGCACGTTGGTCCATGCGCCACAGAATATCCTTCGCCCATGTGCAGTGGTGGACCCCGCGTGGGCCCCACAAACTTTCTGTGGCGCACCGCCCATGGTGCGCCACAGAATCTCCATCTACTGTGGCACATGAGCTGGCACATGCGCCACAGAAACTTTCAATTTTTTGTGGCGCATGATAATGGTGCGCCACAGAAATATTTTTGTGGTGCATGGGTACTTTTGTGCGCCACAGTTGTGGTTTTCACCTATAATGGTTTTTCTACTAGTGAGGAGCGCGCAGACTCGCGGTGGGTCACCGACGACGAGGCGCTCCGCGTCGCTGCCGAGGCGGCAACGAAGAAGGAAGGGGACGCGGAGATGGTGGAGGCGGCCGCAGACGGCTGGCACGAGACCGCGGACGGCTGGTACGAGGCCGCGGAGGAGGGGGCGGCCGCCGTGGAGGAGCCCGTCGACGAGGAGGACCTCGCGCTGGCGAATATCAACGCCGCCATCGAGGAGCGTCTCGCCGACCTCACGCGCCACCTGCCGGGCGCACGAGGAGCACGAGGCCACCTGCCGGGCCGGACGCCGCCGATTAGGCGACCTCCTCAGCGAGAAGAACGAGCTGCTCGCTATGCGAGCAGCCCGTCACCTTATCCAGATGCCCTCGCCCAAGCGGCGCGCCGGGAGGCTGCTGCGGCGGCGCGAGCGCGGCCGGCAAGCGCATGCGCCGGCGGCGGAGAACCACGAGGCCCAGGCCGCCGGCCACGTCCGCTCCGCTCTGGAACGCGCCGCCCTGCAGGAGCTTGAGCTATGCGGGAAGCGGATGGTGCCGCTGCAGGAGGCGGAGCGCGAGCGCGCCCGATGCGCGCGGATGGAAAGGAAGAGGATGAAGGCCTCCGCCGCCGCCGCCGTCGCCGCACCACCCAGCTCTTAAGCTGGAGTGAAATCCTCACGCGTACAGGCCGCCCACGTCGAGTGAAATCCACGGCCCCGACGGCGAGCCGGCGAGGAGTCGCCGGCGAGACCGCCGGCCCCGTACGTATTAGGATAGAAGTAGTAGCTAAAAAATGTAATGGGTACTTTTTAATGAAAAAATATTTATGTCTATGACACGCGGGCCAGGGGCGAACAAGGGGCGGACGCGAGCGGCCAGCCATCGGCGTCCGCGGCCACGCAAACCCGGCCCAGATTTGGGCCGGGTTTGCGTCGTTCCGGACACCGTGGCCATCCGTTTTAGGGATGGGTCCGCGCGCTGGGGCGAGTTTTTGTCCGGCTAGACCCATCCGGACGCGCGGGCGCGGAATGGGTCGCCGCGTTGAAGATAGCCTTAGACGGAGAGGGGGAGGGGGAGTTCCTTGTAGGACACCCGCGAAGGTCGCGGGCGTTGCCGGCCGTGGAGGAGCGCAGGGCAGAAAGTCAGGGCGGCCCTACAGCCGTGGAGGAGATCCCATTGATTTGCGCGAGGGACGTACGATGTACGGCTGATCGCAAACTAATAGTAAAGATTGGGCCAAGGGCTGCCGAAAGACTTCGTTGGGCCTAAGGGCATCTCCAGCGGCGCGACGTAAATGGTCGTTGAGCGACCGTTTTCGTCCGCCGTGACCGGAAATGCGTCTGGGCCCTGCTCCAGCGGGGCGACGCAAAGTGACCGGCCCGTCTGAGACGCAAACCTGGCCCAAATATGCGCCAGGTTTGCGTCTCCGCGGACGCGCCGAGCGTCCTCCATTTCTTACCCGGTCCCGCAAGTCAGGGAGAGCGAAATCGACCGCTTCGACTTGTTTCTTTTTCCCCTTCGTTGCTGCCCTAGTGCGACGCCACCCCAACCCCAGCCGCCGCTGTCCGCCGCAGCGCCGTACTCGTTGTCTCCGTTGTCGCCGCGCGGGAGAGCAGGATCGTACTCGGGGTTGGCTCCGGCGCGAACCTGCCGGCTGTTTTCGGGCCAAACGTTGCCGGTTGCGCCGCCCTTCCGCGAAACCCACGACCTGTTCGATCAATTGCGCCGGTAGGTTCCTTCTCCTTTTTCCGGTGTGATTTGTGCGCGGCCATTGATCAACAGTTCGTACCCACGCAGATGGACGCGTGGAATATGGTGGAGAAGTTCCGCGCGGAGATGGTTGACTCCTCTTCCGACGACGAGTCCGATCAATCGGCGCATACATTGGCAACTACTGCGGCTTCCATGATCCACGAGTTCACCTCAAACCCGGGGCCGCATCACCGGGGCTCTGTGAAGGGGCGCTCCAAAAACCTACCGCGCAACAGAGTGGCAGGACAGGCCCGCCTCCACAAGGACTACTTCCACCTCACCAATCCGCTCTTCCCGGAAAAACTGTTCCGGCGCCGATACATGATGTTAAGGGACCTGTTCTTGGTCATTCTATGGGGCGTCAGAAACTACGACCCCTACTTCCAATGCAGGCCCGATGCAACAGGTGCGCTAGGCTTCACCTCCTACCAAAAATGCTCCGCGGCTATTCGCATGCTCTCATATGGAATGGCTGCTGATATATTCGATGAGTATCTTCGAATGGGTGAGAGCACCTGCCTTGACTCCATGTACAGGTTTTGCCGAGCCGTGATTGCCGTGTTCGGAGAGTATTACTGTAGGGAGCCAAATGTTGAGGATACAAAGCAGCTCCTGTCTATCAACGAGTCTAGAGGGTTCCCAGGAATGATTAGCAGCATAGATTGCATGCACTGGGAGTGGAAAAACTGTCCATTTGGATGGCAGGGTATGTACAGCGGGCATGAGGAGGGATGGACTGTTATTCTTGAAGCTGTCATATCTCAAGATTTATGGATTTGGCATTCATTATTTGGCATGGCCAGTTCCAACAATGACATCAATGTGTTGCACCGATCACCGGTTTTCAAAAGGCTCATGCAAGGCAAAGCTCCCCGGGTGAGCTATGAGATCAATGGAAATGCATATGACAAGCCATATTATTTTGCTGATGGCATCTACCCTGACTGGGCCACATTAGTGAAGACTGTCCGTACTCCAAACTCCGAGAAGACGAGAAGGTTTGCCAAGATGCAAGAGGCTTGCAGGAAAGATGTGGAGCGTGGATTTGGTGTGCTCCAAGCTCGGTGGACAATTTTCCGTCACCCGACAAAAACATGGTCGCTGAAGACCATGCATGAGGTGATGACATGCTGCGTGATCATGCACAACATGATCGTTGAGAACGAGCGTCCTGATGGCCGCAATGAGAACCACTGGGAATTACAATGTGAGTTGGTTGCGCCAGTTCTGGAGCTTTATCTTGGGCCGACTATCTACATATGAATGTAGAAGTCACAAACGAGACCATCTCCAAACAGCTGCAGACGGATCTGATTGAGTATTAGTGGGCATTGGCTGGCCATGAAGATCATGTCTAGAGAAGTACTATCTTATTTTCATGTAGACTTTTTAAAATTTAAATGTAATAACTATGACTTCGTTGAATTCCTTATTTTGTTGTTTCGAAACTTCATATTTGATGCAAACGCGGAAATGCGTCGCGCTGCTGGAGCCACCCCAAGGTGCAAACAGACGCACGGACAAAAACGGTCCGTCTCGCCTCCGCCACGCGATGCAAATGGACATTTCGCACGTCCGAAATGCGTCGTGTCACTGGAGATGCCCTAAACTTTTTTTTGCCCGGTTGTAACACCAGAAAGTCACCTATTACAATTTAATAGTGAAGATTATTATGTTTAAATTTACAAACTAAAAATACACGCAATACTTACGAACCGGGACACAAACGGGCTTCATGGAGACTAGTGGTTGGGGCGTCCCTTGGGGCGCCTCCTCGCCGGAGCTATGCGTCCCAATTCATGTGCATGAAAGTAAATTTACTGAGTCTGACGAGCACTTCCTATGCCCATGTTTACTTTTCTTTATTTATTATTTAGATCGAATTACACAGTAAACTCTCCATAGTTAAATGGCCCAAAACAGCACAACATGTTTACTGGACACCATTAACTTTACATTAGATTTTGCAATGAATGCAATACCTAGAGTACACTTTGCACTTTACATTGGCGAAGATATACACCGAAAGGAAATCATCAAAAATGCTAAGTCTAAGGTATCTGACCAGTCTAATACAAATATAGACAAATTGTATGGAAGCTCCACAATACACCCTCTTTTCTTTCCTTTGGAGGGTAAATTAGAAAAGAAAATATGCAAGACTATCAGTTGGTCGACCTGCAAAGTTTACCGAATGGTATTGTTATTGCACTCCATCCTTCAGCAAGGGTGCATATATATTGATGCTGAGTGTCTACCAAGTCAACATTAGAAGTCT
The DNA here is from genome assembly GCA_030979885.1 of Lolium multiflorum. Taxonomy (NCBI): domain Eukaryota; kingdom Viridiplantae; phylum Streptophyta; class Magnoliopsida; order Poales; family Poaceae; genus Lolium; species Lolium multiflorum. The sequence goes on from CM061748.1 coordinate 211,757,973, forward strand.
GAAAAATAAAATGGTAGCAAGAAAGCTGACATCCTCCCCAATGCACAAATTTGTAATTGATACTTTGGAATCACATGACATGAATGAAACCTTAGCAGCAGAATTTGAACTTTTGCGGTGAGAACATCCAATCAACAATAGATACGGGTAACAGTGCATTGGGTACACCAATTCAGTGGTAAGTATATCTAACAAGGAATACATTAAAGCATATATAATCCCATGACTCACCAGATCGATTCTATCAGTAATCAGTAACAAAGTTAACATGAAGTTCCAGGAACAAGAAAGTAGAAGTATGCACTTTGTAGGGCATAGTATTGAATGGTATCCCATTATAGATCTAACATATTACTTGTTTCATCTAAACTGTATTTGTTTGGTCATTATCCAAAACTGGATACTTAATTTCAAAATATGAAGATGCCTAGCATAACAAATAGGAGTATATACATAAAGGTCACATGAATATGTGCCTTTTGGAAATGTACCTCTGGGGAATCCCATCATTAATTGATCTTTCCAACAGTAGGTCTCCCATTATAGAGTGGAACCAGAATCCAGGAAGTGCTTTCTGAAAGAATGGATAGTTAGTAGAGAATTCAGTTAGCGCCTTAAAAGAACTTTGAAACATAATGAAACATTTTATTTTCAACGGACTACTAACAAAACATTCTTTTGTCCAATTAGTGTAGAGTAGAGAATTCAGGTAGCGCCTGCACTTTTACATTCTGCTTTATGCTATTCTATCTTAATTAAACATTCTTCGAAGATAAAAAAATGTAGTCACTGGCTTGTTCCTTCATATGCATACAAAACTCGGTAAGGAAAGTATAATACTTTATTGAAAAAAAAAACTTTGGTGAGCACAGTACCACAAACCTTCTGAATCATAGTACCATGCGAAAATGTTGATTCATCCATTTGGTAAATTGGTAGTACATGCCAATAATTTGGGTGCCTTTAAAATTTTATAATTAACACACATAACTGCATCATCAAGCCTAAAAATAACACTAAATCACTACTATTGATCTGGATCTGGATCTGGATGCTTCAATCACTATGGACATGCATAACGAAATGGAAAGAAGAAACAATCAAAGTACATCTTCAGTCCAATGCTTTAGTTGAGCTTCTGGTCCAGCCATTAAATTTCAACTTATACGCTACCACATATTTCTTATCTCACGCAAAGAAAGGGAAAAAGGCTAGCACACAATTTAAGAAGGGAGGGGAGATGGGACTTGAGGAGTTTGCCACGTTCTCACCAGCAAAGGAGATGGCAATGTTCGTGAAAGCAGCGGCTTCAGACACAAAAGCATAGAGGTGAGCATGTAGACAGAGAGGGGCACAACCAGTTGCATGATTGCATTCTCTTGTTGCCGGCACTCTAACCAAGGTAGAAGGTCCTGGCCCATCCGATAATAGATGTACAAGCTGTAGCAAGTACTAACGAACATAAGCAGTGCAATACCAGCAGTATACTAACACTGCTATTTGAAAGACTAATTATATGAGGAGGGGACCGAAACAACTCTTATATATGAACAAGTGAAATAAGATGATAGAACTACATGCGAGTACATAATGTAAAATAGAACTACTGGTGATGCATGAAGATAAGATTCGTTGAGCCATCAATTTTTGAAGAAAATGTGGTGTATATGAAAAAAAAAACGTGGGTGCAAACAGAGGAAACGTACAACCAGACAAATCTACTTCAGTGAAATACCAGAAAGTATTATATGCGTGAGTATGAATGTAAGCACACCAGTCCAGAAAATATACCATGGGAGTACATGCGCATAACTTTGTAGATCACATTCTTGGTTGATATATTAAGAAATCAAAATATTTGAATGTAAAGTGATGAAAAATATTGACCAGTAGAAAGAAATTTTGCAGCAGTTACCTCTCTTAGCATCAGGAAGATGGCCTTCATGGGGGCAAACTGAGGAATCCTGATACATTATTGAAAGCAGTCAATGTGTGAGCATCAGAAACATTGCATCCATTTATAATGAAATGAGATGAGATTTTACATACACATCTTCCAGGAACAAACTGAACAGATGGACCCCAATGACTTACTGCAACTACTCCAGAAAGCTGCAAGTACAATCTACCTGTTTCACAACATGAATAGGAAGCAACATTTAAGATGTGTGGAAGAATACTCCCTCAGTTTAGCACAAAAGCAAACTCAAGCATATGGGCAAATACCTAATAAAGAGATGAAGCGTGACACAAAGAAAGCATATGCAAGTGTTTAGGATGAAATCATGAATACCCTAACAGGGATTACCATTTAAGGGACCTGCTCCTAGGATAATGGTAGGCGTTCTCCATTTGCATCACGTATTTTCTTCTCCAAAAGATCCTAACCAACAATCATCTCTGTTACTCGTGTTCAACGGTTAGAAGGCTATCTATATATCGATTAATATATGTGATCACACACCCTCTTCAAAAACTAATACATATATGCAAGAACAAAAAAAAAAGGAAAAAGCACAGGAATCCAGAGTAGACTCAACAACCGAAGCAGAAGTCTATCGCTAACTTACCATATGTACCCTGTGTTAGCTCATCTGCAGCACTCCGCAGCCAATCCAGAGCCCCAGTGCCATCGTCATCGGCGGCATATGCTCCCAGACTCCACCGCCTTGGCCGACAACCCCGCAGCTGTGACTACACACCCACGAACAATGTCGTCAGTCATGATGTCGCCGACACCCAAATACGTGAAGCCATGCTCCTACGACCAGATTGGCGTCAAAGCAATCACCTTCCCAGCAGCGGTGTATTCCCTTTCTTCATAACATGAAATTCATTTTTTGTCCTAATTTTTTTTGCAGCTATTGCTGCATTAGAGCGTTTCAACAAACATATGGTGGGCGTGGGTGGCACAAACCTGTAGGTCTGGTGCCTCGCGGATGGCCTGACGATTGCAGCAGTATCCAGCATTTCGACACAGCGGAGTCATCTTGAGGACGCCGGACAGTTAATGGCGAACTTACCAGGAAAAGTGGAGTGAGACTGTGAGATGCCTTGCTCCCTGCCCCCTGTGTCCAAACCTCCAACCCCTCAACATGGACATGTCCTGGTGGTGTGGCGTGGAGAGGAAGGAGCCCGGTCTTCTTTGCCCCCCTCCCGCAGCTGCTGCAACCACCGACCCCTCTACCAAGGGGGGCCAGTGACGAGCACCCGTCTGCTTGACGATGATGAGGCGCGATAGATGCGAGGTGAACGATGTTGGGGAAAGATGAGAAATGTGGAGGGAGGAGATGAGGGAGGCCGGTGGAATAGAGGTGGGGAAAGAGGAGGTGGGCGGCGGGACGAGACGAGGGAGGTCGGCGGATCAGCGCTCGCCGCATCGGCGGAGGCGAGGTTGCGTGTGTGGAGGGGAAAGCGCCAGGGGAGAAGCAGGGGAGGCGGCGGCAGTACGCGAGTGAATACCGTGTTTTTTCCTGGTTTCTATCTCCTTTTCCGTCGGTGGAGATAAACAGGCCCAGCGCCCAGCCGTCGCGCAACAGGTAGCTATCGTGGATAGTCCCAGAAGCTCGCCAGGGTACACGCACTTGCTTAGAGCATCTCCACTCGTCCCCCCGAACAGGCCCCCGGCGAGCGTTTTTTACATCCGGACGCATCGCCCCGCGCCCGGTTCCTCGTTTCGTCCGGTTGGGCTAAATTCATCCGGCGATCCCACGCCACCCCCCCGGGAGCGCTCGGGGACTCGGACGAAACGCGAAACGTTCCCGCGCGTCGGTGGCCCCAACTTGTCGGCGAGAGACCGATCGTCGTCCTCATCGCATCGTCTTCCGCGCGTAAAAGCTGCCGCCGGTCAGCATTCGCCGGACGCGTAGCTTCCACGCGGCGAGTTAATGCCGTCGCCTCGGTTTCACGCGCGCCTACCGCTATTTATCGCCGAACTACCCCGGCTGCCCCGCATTCACCTCCTCGCTCGTCTTCCCCCAAATCATCCCCGAACTCGAAGAAACCAGCAATGGCGAACGACGGTGCGGCCAACAACGGCTTCGGCCGCGCTCTCCCCAATGGGGCGACTCGCCACGGGGTGCCGCGGGACTTCCGCGCGCCGGAGGATGGAGGCGAGCGCAGCGGCGTGCCGATCCGCCGCCAACGGGTGGCGGCGCACTCGAAACGGCGATCGAGGAGGTGCTCGCCACTCTCTGACGAGCAGCGCGCGGATCCGCGCTTCTTCCCCGACAACCACGAAGCGTGGATCGCGTTCTTCCGGCGAAGGTACGAACGCGAGCTCGCCTCCTACGACCTCCTCCTCCTCCGGCAAGGAACAACGCCGCCGGCCGCGCCGATGGTGGAGCGCGCCCAACCGCACCCTCGAGAATGTGCTCGCGCACATCGAGGACGGGAACTCCCCGTCCTGGGGATGCCGCCGGTGGCGGCTACCGTGTCGCGCCGGCACGGTGGTTCCTGAACCGAGGAGGATGGCGCCGTCCTCTTCGTCGTCGGGCTCGAGATCGGCGTCCGGGTCCGGCGGGTCGACGCGGCCACCGTCAAGAGTGGGCGGCCGTCAAGAAGGAGCCGGTCTCGCCGCCGACCGAGGGCGCAGCGGCGGCGCCTCGTCATCCGCGACCAGCCGCCCGCTCCGCAGCGGGCGAAGAAAGAGGCCGGCGCCAACAAGCTCGCCGCAAACCAGCTCGCCGAGGAGGCGAGGCGCGGGAGGGCGCGGTGGCGGAGCGATCGCAAGATCGCCGAAGGACATGGAGGAGGCGGCGCGCGGACGACGCCGAACGGACTGGTCCAGCGCGACGGGAGCGCCGGAGGTGGCAGCGGCGGCGCTCTCGATCGGCCGCCGCGCGTCAACTCGCCGCTAACGCCGCCACACCATCCGCCGCTAGGAACGCGCCCAGGGAGGTGGTGAAGCTCGACGAGAGCGGACGACGTTCCGTCGCCGCCACGCACCGGGCCAGGGCACGAGCCGTTGGTACGAGGCTCGCCGCCCAGGACAACGCCGACTCGAGCGACGACGACGACGACGACGGCGGCGACTACACGTCCTTCTACCGCCATTTCGGCATGTAGTAGGCCGCTATTTAGTTTAAGTTTAGTTTGCCAATCGCCGAATTCAAATATATGTACGAATTCGGCCTATTTATGTACGAACTCGCCTCTATATGTTAAATATCATTAAATTTCGCTTATGTTTGAACGAATTCGCCTATTTTGTCTGAATTCGTCGTATTACGTTGCATCCATCCTGGGCTCGCGGCTGGGAAACTACAACTCCCCACGCCAAATCTTCCTCCAATCCGGACGAAAATATCGCCGGATTTGGGCGTGGGGAGCCCAAACGAGTGGGGATGCTCTTATTCTCAATGCCCTGACACCGGCAACGTTCCCGCAACTTGTTTAGCGGCTCATCTTTCTGGATCTCTTCCGTCCTCGATCAGTCAATTAGAGCAATTTCAATAGTACAGCTGGTTGTAGGCTATAAGCAAAATGTCATGCCATAAGACCATGCACTATGTATGAGAAAAGCGATTCCTAACCTTCTCTCTCCTGCTCTTGAATCGGTTCAATACATAGTAAGGTATCGGTTCCTAAAGCCTGACACAAGATGCGGTTCCAAAAGTTGGTTCGCTTCTTCCATGCAATTGTGGGGCCTGGCTGTAAAATTGTGAGGGAGAAAGAAGATGCATGCATGCAGGAGATGTGGATAGAGGGTCCCACCACCGGTTCCATACATAGCAGCTCAACTTGGCCGGTTCCTACTTCTGACATAATATTCTTTGAACCGAACAGACGTAGTACATGGCCTCATGTAGCCAACAAGTACAATAGTTGGCTATAAGAATGTACTACTTTTTTAATAGATGGCCCACCTTTCATTCACACATCTTGCCTAGAAGCACATGCTAGAGCTAGCTCTTACATAAGGCTGGCCATAGTGCTAGTATCTTAGATAGTATCATGCATCTTAGACCCACAAAAATACTGATGTGGCATCTAATTAATGAGGAGAAACAAGATTAGAGTAACATAGGTGGATACTGTATCATAGCGCACATTACGAGAAAATCTAATGCTAAATAGATCTTGTACACACATTTTGTATTGGGATTCTACAAAACAATAATTTTGGAAAATTATGATACTACTTTATAATACCACCCACTATCTATACCTACTAATAAAGGAAGTAAGGTTTCTCCCCAAATTTTTCGTCCGTTTTTTCGTTGCCCTTACTTTTCGATGAAAATTACACATCCTGCCACCGCTTGAGTTGAAAACGATTCGGCCGACCCTCCAAACGAAGAAAAGGCCAATCCATCGAGAAATCCCCTCCTCTGTCTCCGCTCCGGCTAGACGGGACAAGTCCCTCCACCCAAATCTTCAGATTCGGCTGGGAGAGCACTAGCACGGAGGTGTGGAGCTCCTACGCTCCCGCCCACTCCAAGACCAAGAACTTCCTCGTCGTCCCTGCACCGCCGCGGGACAGCCTCCGCAAGGGCCAGCCGCTGCCCACGAGAACCCCCTCGATCCCCGCGTGCCCCACAGCCGACCACGCTCGCGTCAATGACCTCTATGTGATCTCTCGGTTGGCTGCCCTGCGTGCCTCCTTCCGCTGTGCCTCCCAGCCTGATCCGCCGCCACAATTTCGCGACTTCTTCGCCCGCCTCGGCTTCACATCTTCCTTCTTGGCTCCACATCGTCTCGGAAGATCAAAACAATTGTACTCTTGCAGATGGAAATTTTCCATGCCAGTATGCCACCACCGATTCTCCGCGCGCAATTAAGTCGCCACGGCCATCTGTCGTCACGACATCACGCATGGCAGATTGATATGAGCATATGCCATTGTTCTTCATGTTTCTTGCGTGAGTCTGAATAAGGAAGATGGGGAAGAGTGCAGGGGAGAGAAATTGAAAGGTACTGCTGGAAGATACTCCATTGTTCGGTGAAAACTGCACAAAATTGCAACCGAGTGTGCTCCCAGTCGTCCACCACGCCACGCACGCCATGCTAGCTCGGTAACCGGAATTCCTCTGTCTCAACTCTGAACTAGGCTTTGCTTGTGTGCACTTGCTGAAAGAACCCAGCCGGCCGCTCCCTGTCTATGGCGTCCAGCGCGGCTTCCAGCTGCTCCTCTCTCGATTTCTTTTCGTTTGAGCCGATCAGATGGAATTCGATGTGCTAATGAACTGAACGATTTGGTTTGGTTGTTCCTGTATTTGATGTGCGTGTTGTTTTCAGAGCTTGAAGCGAGCGGGGAGGAGGATTGTAGGCTTGCTAATGGATGCCTTTTGGAAAAGAAAAAAAGGTTCACCGAAAATAGCCAGCTAAGGTTAGTTTAGTTTGTTCGCAATTTTTTTAGCAAATCTAGCCCATGTTTAATTTGCTTTCATTTTTTCAGTTTTTAATTTATGTCAATATGTGTGTGCAAATTTTTGCAAATCTACTTAATTTTTGTTGCAGAGAATAAAGAACCTATACCAATTAATATAAAAAGTTTTAAGTTACACTAATTTATTTTAGACCCGTTGCAACGCACGGGCTCTTTTTGCTAGTCTATACCTAATAATAAAGGGAGAAGCGTTTCCGTCGTCCGTTGGTTTCGTCCGTACAGCGCTTCCGTCGTCCGATGCTCGTATGCCGTGGTTCTATTATATGTCTCCCGGCCTTCGTGAGATAAACCGAGTTGTTCTCTAACTTCTCTTTCCGAGCCTTTAAATATCAGATAGACCAAAGCTTAGATCGAAACCTAGATCGAGCGTTCCCAGATGTCAAGCACGCGAGCTACCGATTCCATGAGATAGCAACCAAGAAAGACATGGCGACCAGCTGTCGGAAGCGATGCCAACGAGACGTGGTCGTGTAAAGAAGATCGCTCCGACGTCGATGGCTTCGAGACCACGCTTCACACACGAGGCGGAGAAACACAGGGCTTCGAGCTCACGAACGAGCTAGGCGGCGGCTGTGTGAGACAGAGATGATCAAATCGACCCGATCGATCCTACCTCGTCCCCGCGACCTGAGTTTGAGATCCTCGCCCTCGACCTCCTCCGCGCCGTGTCCATCCTTCCTCCATTATCGCGGTGCTTCCGATGACGTCGATGGCGGCGGGAGCAGGGCGGTCGACGGAGCATGTTCCGAGGGCCAGCCAAGGCGGCGGCGACAGAATTGCGGAGCAGAGACACACACGCGTCCGCCCAGGCTGCGTGGCAGGCAATCGTTCCATGTCAGATCGGTGTGCTTCTATCGACGAGCCAGTACACGAACCCGTCCGCCAACAGTTGCGGCAACTTGTCCAAGATCGCGGTGAGAAGCACGTCCCTCGTGAGCACTGATGGCACGATCACTCTGCCGCGGCGGCAACAAGAGGAGGAAGATCAGCTGATCTTCTGGCTCCGTCTTGGTCAACTCGCCAATCTTTGTCCACGCCGATCAAAATTCCTCGGAAGAGAGCAGCGCCTGCCAGCGGCGCAGACGACGCTGGAGCGGAGGGTGGATTTCAAGGGCAGGCGGTCGCCATCTTCCTCTTGGTTCTGGCCGTCATCATCACTGTGCGATCGTACGTGAGGGCTTCTTCTGTGTGGTGGGTATCGATGGGGAGGACGCCATCGACATGCCGGCCAGTCGGAGGTCCGGGAGCGAGTTGACACGAGCATTTACAAGGATGCTCCTTCCATGTCCCAACCGTAGCATCAATCTCGAGTTATCGACTAAGAGTCTAGCACCCGTGGCTTCAGCTGTCGGGCACGCGAAAGGCAAGCAAGCGGCCGAGAAAATACCGAGAAATTAGTTAAACAAGCTCGCGAGCGCCGCTTCAGGCCTTCAGCTATCGGACTGTCTACGAAGGTGCAGCACTGGGGCATGCGAGCACATGTGCTAGCCTCAGGAAATTTTACCTGAATCTCTCTGAACTTCTCTCTAAACTAAACATCTTGAATGTTTTGGTCGGGAACTCTACACTAATTCCCGTGGCATGTAAAGATGCCTGCTTATGGCTGTTGCGAAACAATTGACAGGAGCAAAGATAGACACCTATCGTTAGGCCACCACGCTGCAGCAAGAGTTTTTTTTAGAGAGAGGCAAGTGTCTAGGTATTTAACGATTACGTGTGATTTTCAGCCCAGTTAACTGGTGCTTTTTTATAATCTTGACATGGTGCTAATTAACTTCTCTTTGTCTTTCACTTGTTTTTCCTGCTGACACATGATACATCTATATATTGGGAGATTATCTTGCTATTCAATGTTAATGCCAAGGCAAAGTTCATTTGTCAAATTGAATGGTTCCGACATTGAGTTTAGAGGACATTTCCATGTGTCGTGCGTTTGGACTTTTTGTTGATTTTATATTCAGCCTGGTATTTTTCTTACAAACATTACACCCTCATTTCTTTCTAATGTACTATATATGAAGGTGGTGCGTCAAGTTTTGCATAAATGGAATATTACTCTCATGTTTTTTCCACTACTGAGTTTCTGTAGCACCACATATGTTTACTTGCGTCTAATTTTTGCTGGATCACTTTCTTTCCTGATATATCATTTTGCATTTATTAAAAAGGGGCCTCTCATGTCTACCATTTTTCAAGACTCGTGATTTAGTTTATGCTCATTTGGATGTTCTATCCAACTGAACACACGAGGTATATCTTGCATTTTCTAATCTACTAAGTGTTCTCCACTAAATAAATTTTGTTACATTATGTAATCAAATCAGTAGTTGCACGGCATATTTCTCCCTAAAGTGAGATTTAGATATGGGGAGTAGTAAATTTCAATGCATTGGTCTCCTTCATATTAATGTCCTCATGATGATACACTACACGATACTGTTATGAACCACGAAGTTAAAGTAAGATAAATTCACAGTATCATTGCCAAGAAGTATTATCTAACACGGTGTCCTAGCAAAGATCTCTGTTTTCACGTCTTAGTTTTTTTTTGTCCCGTTGCAACGCACGGGCATATTTCCTAGTAGTGATAATATCATATGCATGATACTACAATATGATATTATGCACTATGACCAGTCTAAGAGCCCAATTACATTCTCTCTCCTTTTCTCTCTCTTCCAACTAGACACAAATATATTATTTTATTTCTTGTAGCCAGCTGACTAGATCTTATTGTACTTGGGCATCTCCAACCGGAAGACCCAAACCCAAAAACGGACTCTGTATGAGTCCGGATGGGTCAAAACTGCACCCAACGGGGCAACCCATCTTAAAAGCGGATACTCTCAGCGTCCGGTTTGACCCAAAACTGACGTAAATCTTGGAGCGAATTGGGTCGAGGCGGACGCGACCGGGCATCCATCTGTGGTCGTTCTGTCCGGCCGAACACCCGTTCTGGCCCATTTGACAGAGAGACAAAGACAACCCGGTAGACCCCGCAGCATTCTCTCTCCTCTGTCCTCCTTTCTCCCATGAAAATCCATGGTACAGCCGCCGGAGTTTGGCTCGCCTCGTCGACTGCCGCCGTCGCCTACTCATGGAGGCACTCGTCGCCGCCGCCTCCTTTTTTTTCACACCTGCCGGAAGTCGCCGGAGCCGAAACAAGCTCCGCGCCCGCGGCGAGCTTGGAGCCGCGCCGGCGACGTCGAACGGGGCAGCGCGGGCGTGGACAGCCACGGCCGGGCACAGGCGGGGCGGCGCTCGCCGCGTCGGCCACAGGCGGGAGCGGCGCTCGCCGGGGCGGGGCGGAGCTGGCCCGCACGGACGGGGACGGCCACGGCCGGGCACAGGCGGGGCGGCGCTCGCCGTGACGGGCGCGGGCGTGGGCGGGGCGGAGGTCGCCGGGGCGGGCGCGGGCACGGGCGGGGCTCGCCGCGGGGCGGGCGGGCGCTCGCCGCGACGGGCGTGGGCGGGGGAGGTCGCCGGACGGGCGCGGGCGTGGGCGCGGCGGAGGTCGCCGGGGCGGGCGCGGGCACGGCGGCGGCGCTCGCGCGACGGGCGCGGACGTGCGGGCGGAGGTCGCGGCGGGCGCGGGCGTGGGCGGGGAGGTCGCCGGGACGGCGCGGGCACGGGCGGGGCTCGCCACGCCGGCCACGGCCGGGGGCGGCGCTCGCCGCGACGGGCGTGGGCGGGGCGGAGCTGGCCGCGGCGGGCACGGGCGGGGACGGCCACGGGCGGGCACGGCGGGCGGGGGCGGCGCGGGCGTGGGCTGGGCGGAGCTGGCCGCCGGGGTGGTGCTCGTCCAGTCGTGCACGTCGTGCTGCGTGGTGCTTGGCAACTAGTACTACAAGGAAAGGAAAGAAGAGAAGAAACAGTAATTTGGGTCTCACTATGCGTTGGGGAATAAAAAACGCCACGGACGTCCTCGTCTGTCCGTGTCTTCGGAGGCCGACCCAAACAGCCAAAATCGGACGCGAAAACGTGTCCGTTTGGGTCGTAGCCAAACCCAAAAACGGACTCCGTATGAGTCCGGATGGGTCAAAACTGCACCCAGCAGGGCAACCCATCTTAAAAGCGGATACTCTCAGCGTCCGGTTTGACCCAAAACTGACGCAAATCTTGGAGCGAATTGGGTCGAGGCGGACACGAGCGGGCGTCTATCTGTGGTCGTTCTGTCCGGCCGGACACCCGTTCTGGCCCATTTGACAGAGAGACAAAGACAACCCGGTAGACCCCGCAGCATTCTCTCTCCTCTGTCCTCCTTTCTCCCATGAAAATCCATGGTACAGCCGCCGGAGTTTGGCTCGGCTCGTCGACTGCCGCCGTCGCCTACTCATGGAGGCACTCGTCGCCGCCGCCTCCTTTTTTTCACACCTGCCGGAAGTCGTCGGAGCCGAAACAAGCTCCGCGCCCGCGGCGAGCTTGGAGCCGCGCCGGCGACGTCGAACGGGGCAGCGCGGGCGTGGACAACCACGGCCGGGCACAGGTGTAGGATAACGTAGCATAGAAAACAAAAATTTTCCTACGGCGAACACGCAATCCAAGCCAAGATGCAATCTAGAAGACGGTAGCAACGAGGGGATTATCGAGTCTCACCCTTGAAGAGATTCCAAAGCCTACAAGAGGAGGCTCTTGTTGCTGCGGTAGACGTTCACTTGCCGCTTGCAAAAGCGCGTAGAAGATCTTGATCACGATCGGTTCCGGCGCCACGAACGGGCAGCACCTCCGTACTCGGTCACACGTTCGGTTGTTGATGAAGACGACGTCCACCTCCCCGTTCCAGCGGGCAGCGGAAGTAGTAGCTCCTCTTGAATCCGACAGCACGACGGCGTGGTGTCGGTGGCGGTGGAGAAATCCGGCGGAGCTTCGCTAAGCGTGCGGGATATGGTGGAGGAGCGGGCGCTAGGGTTTGGGAGAGGGGGTGGCCGGCTACTAAAGGGGGCGGCCAAGGTGGTGGCTTTGGTGTGTCCGGCCCTCCCTATGCCCCTCATTATATAGGTGGAAGCCCCAAGTGTTGGACTACAAGTCTCCGAATAAGACCCGAACCCAAACCTTCCATATGGTGGGAAACCTTCCCAAGCTAGGATTCACTGAGGTGGGAATTACCATATGGGGGGTGGCCCCTTATGGGGAGTCCACTTGGGACTCCACCCCACTAGGGTTGGCCGGCCATGGAGGTGGAGTCCCATGTGGACTCCACCTTCCTTGGTGTGTTCTTCCGGACTTTTCTAGAACCTTCTAGAACCTTCCGAATCATTTTAATACACATAAAATGACATCCTATATATGAATCTTATTCTCCGGACCATTCCGGAACTCCTCGTGATGTCCGGGATCACATCCGGGACTCCGAACAAATATTCCAACTCCATTCCATATTCAAGTTCTACCATTTCAACATCCAACTTTAAGTGTGTCACCCTACGGTTCGCGAACTATGCGGACATGGTTGAGTACTCACTCCGACCAATAACCAATAGCGGGATCTGGAGATCCATAATGGCTCCCACATATTCAACGATGACTTTAGTGATCGAATGAACCATTCACATACGATACCAATTCCTTTTGTCACGCGATATTTTACTTGTCCGAGGTTTGATCATCGGTATCACACTATACCTTGTTTAACCTCGTCTCCTGACAAGTACTCTTTACTCGTACCGTGGTATGTGGTCTCTTATGAACTTATTCATATGCTTGCAAGACATTTAGACGACATTCCACCGAGAGGGCCCAGTATATCTATCCGTCATCGGGATGGACAAATCCCTGTTGATCCATATGCCTCAACTCATACTTTCCGGATACTTAATCCCACCTTTATAACCACCCATTTACGCAGTGGCGTTTGATGTAATCAAAGTACCTTTCCGGTATAAGTGATTTACATGATCTCATGGTCATAAGGACTAGGTAACTATGTATCGAAAGCTTATAGCAAATAACTTAATGACGTGATCTTATGCTACGCTTAATTGGGTGTGTCCATTACATCATTCATACAATGATATAACCTTGTTATTAATAACATCCAATGTTCATGATTATGAAACTAATCATCTATTAATCAACAAGCTAGTTAAGAGGCTTACTAGGGACTCTTTGTTTGTTTACATAACACACATGTATCAATGTTTCGGTTAATACAATTATAGCATGGTATATAAACATTTATCATAAACATAAAGATATATAATAACCACTTTTATTATTGCCTCTTGGGCATATCTCCAACAGTCTCCCACTTGCACTAGAGTCAATAATCTAGATTACATTGTAAGGTACCTAACACCCATGGCATTCTGGTGTTGGTCATGCTTTGCCCTAGGGAGAGCTTTAGTCAACGGATCTGCTACATTCAGATCAGTGTGTACTTTGCAAATCTTTACTTCTCCATCTTCGATGTACTCGCGAATCGAGTGGTAACGCAGCTTGATATGCTTCAGCCTCTTGTGTGACCTTGGTTCTTGTGCATTGGCGATGGCACCCATGTTGTCACAGATGACTAGTGGGTCCAATGCACTAGGAACCACACCGAGCTCTACAATGAACCTCTTCATCCATACCGCTGATGAAGCCTCGAAGCCGCTATGTACTCCGATTCTGTTGAGGATTTCGCCACCGTGCACCGCTTCGAGCTTGCCCAGCTTACTGCAGCACCATTCAATATAAACACGTACCCAGATTGTGACTTAGAGTCATCAGGATCGGTGTTCCAACTTGCATCGGTGTAACTTGTTACAACGAGCTCTTGGTCACCTCCATAACAAAGAAACATATCCTTAGTTCTTTTCAAGTACTTCAGGATATTCTTGACCGCTGTCCAGTGTTCCATTCCTGGATCACTTTGATATTTGCTAGTCAAACTAACGGCATGTGCTATATCCGGTCTTGTACATAGCATGGCATACATGATAGAGCCTATGCCGAGGCATAGGGGATCCGACTCATCCTTTCTCTTTCTGCCGTAGCCGGTCCTTGAGTCTTACTCAAGACCTTGCCTGGTAACATAGGTAAGAATCCTTTCTTAATTTCGTCCATTCTAAACTTCTTGAATCTTGTCCAGGTATGTACTCTGTGATAGCCCTATTAGACGTCTTGATCTATCTCTATAAATCTTGATGCCTAATATGTATGATGCTTCACCAAGGTCTTTCATTGAAAAACTATTATTCAAATAACCCTTTACATTGCTTAATAGTTCTATATCATTCCCAATCAATAATATGTCATCTACATATAATATCGGGAATGCTACAGAGCTCCCACTCACTTTCTTGTAAATACAGGCCTCTCCATGACACTGTATAAACCCGAAGTCTTTGATCACCTTATCAAAACGTCGGTTCCAACTTCTCGATGCTTGCTTCAGTCCATAGATAAACGCTGAAGTTTGCATACTTTGTCGCATTTTTAGGATCGACAAAACCTTTGGGTTGTACCATATACAACTCTTCCTCAATGTCTCCATTAAGGAACGCCGTTTTGAAATCCATCTGCCAAATCTCATAATCGAAAAATGCAGCTATTGCTAACAAAATCCTGATTTTAGCTTCGCTACAGGTGAGAAAGTCTCATCGTAGTCAACACCTTGAATTTGTCGGAAACCCTTTGCGACAAGTCGAGCTTTATAGACGTAATATTACCATCAGCATTTGTTTTTCTCTTGAAGATCCATTTATTCTCGACATCAGGTAAGTCTACCAAAGTCCATACTTTGTTATCATACATGGATCCCATTTCGGATTTCATGGCTTCTTGCCATTTGTTGGAATCTGGGCTCATCATCGCTTCTTCATACGTCGCAGGGTCTTCATCATTGTTATCCACAATCATGACATTTAGACAAGGATCATACCAATCTGGAGTGGCACGATCCCTTGTCGATCTGCGAGGTTCAGTAGCTGTCTCATTTGAAGTTTCATGATCATTATCATTAGCTTCCTCTTGCCGGTGTAGGTGGTACAGGAACATTTTCCGATCGCGCTACTCGATCAACGAGTAGAGATTCTTCAATCTCATCGAGTTCTACTTTTCTTCCAGTCACTTCTTTAGTGAGAAATTCTTTCTCAAGAAAGGTTCCGTTCTTAGCAACAAAGATCTTGCCTTCGGATCTGTGATAGAAAGTGTACCCTATAGTTTCCTTAGGGTATCCTATGAAGACGCATTTCTCCGCTTTGGGTTCTAGCTTGTCCGGTTGTAACTTTTTTACATAGGCTTCGCAACCCCAAACTTTTAGGAACGACAGCTTAGGTTTCTTATTAAACCATAATTCATACGGTGTCGTTTCAACGGATTTTGATGGTGCTCTATTTAAAGTGAATGCGGCTGTCTCTAATGCATAACTCCAAAATGATAAAGGTAAATCAGTAAGAGACATCATAGAACGAACCATATCTAAGAGAGTTCGATTACGACGTTCAGACACACCATTTCGTTGTGGTGTTCCCGGCGGTGTCAATTGTGAAAGTATTCCGCATTTCTTTAAATGCATGCCAAACTCATAACTCAGATATTCACCTCCGCGATCAGATCGTAGAAATTTAATCTTCTTGTTACGTTGATTTTCTACTTCACTTTGGAATTCCTTAAACTTCTCGAAAGTTTCGGATTTATGTTTCATTAAATAGATATACCCATATCTACTCAAATCATCTGTGAAGGTTAGAACATAACGATAACCACCGCGCGATGCTACACTCATTGGTCCACACACATCCGTATGTATGATTTCCAATAAGTCAGTAGCTCGCTCCATCATACCCGAGAATGGAGTTTTAGTCATTTTTCCCATCAGACATGCTTCGCATCTATCAAGTGACTCAAAGTCAAGTGATTCAAGTAATCCATCGGTATGGAGTTTCTTCATGCGTTTCACTCCAATATGACCAAGACGACAGTGCCACATATAAGTAGAATTATCATTCAATTTAATTCGCTTAGCATCAATGTTATGTATATGTGTATCACTACTATCGAGATCTAACAGAAATAAGCCATTCTTTTCAGGTGCTCGACCATAAAAGATATTATTCATAAAAATAGAACAACCATTATTCTCAGACTTGAATGAATAACCGTCTTGCATTAAACAAGATCCTGATATAATGTTCATGCTTAACGCGGGTACAAAATAACAATTATTTAGGCTTAAAACTAATCCCGAAGGTAGATGTAGAGGAAGTGTGCCGACAGCGATCACATCGACTTTGGATCCATTTCCAACGCGCATCGTCACTTCATCCTTCGTAGTCTTCGTTTATTCTTTAGTTCCTGTTTCGAGTTACAAATATGAGCAACCGAACCAGTATCAAATACCCGGTACTAGTACGAGAACCAAGTGAGATAAACATCTATAACATGTATATCGATATACCTTCTTTCTTCTTCTTGACAAGGCCGCTCTTCAGATCCGCCAAATACTTGGAGCAATTACGCTTCCAGTGTCCCTTCTCCTTGCAGTAATAGCACTCAACATCAGGCTTAGGGCCAGACTTAGGTTTCACAGAGGCGGCAGCTTTCTTGCCACCCTTCTTGAATTTTCCCTTAGACTTGCCCTGTTTCTTGAAACTGGTGGTCTTGTTGTCCATCAACACTTGGTGCTCTTTCTTGATCTTAATCTCAGCAGCTTTTAGCATGCCAAAGAGTTCAGAAACTCCTTGTTCATGTTCTGCATATTGTAGTTCATCACAAAGTTCTTGTAACTTGGTGGCGGTGATTGAAGGACACGATTAATCCCCAGTCTGTTAGGAATCACTATTCCCAAGTCATGAGTTTCTTCGCATGCCCGGTCATGACGAGCATGTGCTCACTAATGGAGCTGCCTTCTTCCATCATACAGCTGAAAAATGTTTCGATGCTTCATAGCATTCCACGGCCGCATGAGTCTCAAAAATAGTCTTCAACTCTTTCATCAACTCATGAGGATCGTGGTGCTCAAAACGTTTTTGAAGATCGGATTCCAGACTGCATAAGATGGCACACTGAACTTGAGAGTACCGAGTTTTCCGAGTCGCGTAAACATTCTTTACTTCATCGGTTTCAGTTTCTGCAGGAGGGTCACCTAGCGGTGCATCAAGCACATATTGCAGATTTCCGCCATTGAGGAAGATCCTCACATGACGGAACCGTCGGTGAAGTTGCTACCGTTGCTCTTAAGCTTTTCTTTCTCTAGGAACTGGTTAAAATTGATTGGGGACGCCATATCTACAACATATTTGCAATAGTTTAGACTAAGTTTATGACAAATTGAGTTCAAATTTTAATTCAACATAATTAAAAATCTAGGTGAACTCCCACTCAAAACAATATCCCTCGCATTGTCTTAGTGATCACACGAACCAAATCCATCATACCTATGCCCGATCATCACGAGACAAGATGTAATTTTAATGGCGAACACTCAAAGTGTTCATCATATCAATCATATGATTCATGCTCTACCTTTCGGTATCACGTGTTCCGAGACCATGTCTGTACATGCTAGGCTCGTCAAGGCCACCTTAGTATCCGCATGTGCAAAACTGACTTGCACCCGTTGTATGCACTTGTTGATTCTATCACACCCGATCATCACGAGATGCTTCGAAACGACAAGTCTTGGCAACGGTGCTACTAAGGATGAACACTTTATTATCTTGAAATTTTAGTGAGAGGGATCATCTTATAATGCTACCGTCGCGATCTAAGCAAAATAAGATGCATAAAAGGATTAACATCACATGCAGTTCATATGTGATATGATATGGCCCTTTTGTCTTTGCGCCTTTGATCTTCATCTCCAAAGCACGGACATGATCTCCATCATCAACGGGCATGATCTCCATCATCGTCGGCGAAGCACCAAGGTCAATGGCGCCGTCTTCATGATCGTCCTCCATGTAGCAACTATTACAACTACTTTGAAATACTACTCAACATGAAATTTAAAGACAACCATAAGGCTCCTGCCGGTTGCCACAATACAATAATGATCATCTCATACATAGTCATCATCACATTATGGCCATATCACATCACCAAACCCTGCAAAAACAAGTTAGACGTTCTCTAATTTGGTTTGCATATTTTACGTGGTTTAGGGTTTTCGAGTAAGATCCAATCTACCTACGAACATGAACCACAACGGTGATACTAGTGTTGTCAATAGAAGAGTAAATTGAATCTTCACTATAGTAGGAGAGACAGACACCCGCAAAGCCACTTATGCAATACAAGTTGCATGTCGAGCGTGGAGCAAATCTCATGAACGCGGTCATGTAAAGTTAGCCCGAGCCGCTTCATCCCACTATGCCACAAAGATGCAAAGTACTCAACTAAAGATAACAAGAGCATCAACGCCCACAAACCATTGTGTTCTACTCGTGCAACCATCTATGCATAGACACGGCTCGATACCACGTAGGATAACGTAGCATAGAAAACAAAAATTTTCCTACGGCGAACACGCAATCCAAGCCAAGATGCAATCTAGAAGACGGCAACGAGGGGATTATCGAGTCTCACCCTTGAAGAGATTCCAAAGCCTACAAGAGGAGGCTCTTGTTGCTGCGGTAGACGTTCACTTGCCGCTTGCAAAAGCGCGTAGAAGATCTTGATCACGATCGGTTCCGGCGCCACGAACGGGCAGCACCTCCGTACTCGGTCACACGTTCGGTTGTTGATGAAGACGACGTCCACCTCCCGTTCCAGCGGGCAGCGGAAGTAGTAGCTCCTCTTGAATCCGACAGCACGACGGCGTGGTGTCGGTGGCGGTGGAGAAATCCGGCGGAGCTTCGCTAAGCGTGCGGGATATGGTGGAGGAGCGGGGCGCTAGGGTTTGGGGAGAGGGGTGGCCGGCTACTAAAGGGGGCGGCCAAGGTGGTGGCTTTGGTGTGTCCGGCCCCCCCCTATGCCCCTCATTATATAGGTGGAAGCCCCAAGTGTTGGACTACAAGTCTCCGAATAAGACCCGAACCCAAAACCTTCCATATGGTGGGAAACCCAAGCTAGGATTCCCACTAGAGGTGGGAATTCCACCTACCATATGGGGGGGTGGCCGCCCTTATGGGGAGTCCACTTGGGACTCCACCCCACAGGTTGGCCGGCATGGAGGTGGAGTCCCATGTGGACTCCACCTTCCTTGGTGTGTTCTTCCGGACTTTTCTAGAACCTTCTAGAACCTTCCATAGAACCTTCCGAATCATTTTAATACACATAAAATGACATCCTATATATGAATCTTATTCTCCGGACCATTCCGGAACTCCTCGTGATGTCCGGGATCACATCCGGGACTCCGAACAAATATTCCAACTCCATTCCATATTCAAGTTCTACCATTTCAACATCCAACTTTAAGTGTGTCACCCTACGGTTCGCGAACTATGCGGACATGGTTGAGTACTCACTCCGACCAATAACCAATAGCGGGATCTGGAGATCCATAATGGCTCCCACATATTCAACGATGACTTTAGTGATCGAATGAACCATTCACATACGATACCAATTCCTTTTGTCACGCGATATTTTACTTGTCCGAGGTTTGATCATCGGTATCACACTATACCTTGTTTAACCTCGTCTCCCGACAAGTACTCTTTACTCGTACCGTGGTATGTGGTCTCTTATGAACTTATTCATATGCTTGCAAGACATTTAGACGACATTCCACCGAGAGGGCCAGAGTATATCTATCCGTCATCGGGATGGACAAATCTCACCGTTGATCCATATGCCTCAACTCATACTTTCCAGATACTTAATCCCACCTTTATAACCACCCATTTACGCAGTGGCGTTTGATGTAATCAAAGTACCTTTCCGGTATAAGTGATTTACATGATCTCATGGTCATAAGGACTAGGTAACTATGTATCGAAAGCTTATAGCAAATAACTTAATGACGTGATCTTATGCTACGCTTAATTGGGTGTGTCCATTACATCATTCATACAATGATATAACCTTGTTATTAATAACATCCAATGTTCATGATTATGAAACTAATCATCTATTAATCAACAAGCTAGTTAAGAGGCTTACTAGGGACTCTTTGTTTGTTTACATAACACACATGTATCAATGTTTCGGTTAATACAATTATAGCATGGTATATAAACATTTATCATAAACATAAAGATATATAATAACCACTTTTATTATTGCCTCTTGGGCATATCTCCAACAACAAGGGCGCTCGTGCGTCGGCCACGCGGGAGCGGCGCTCGCCGGGCGGGGCGGAGCGGCCCGCACGGACGGGGGCGGCCACGGCCGGGCACATGCGGCGGCGCTCGCCCCGGGCGCGGGCGTGGGCGGCGGAGTCGCCGCGGCGCGGGCGGGCGGGCAAGGCGGGGCGGGGCGGAGGCCGCGGCGGGCGGGGGCACGGCGGGCGGGGCGGAGCTGGCCGCGGCGGGCACGGCCGGGCACGGCCGGGGCGGGGCGGAGCTGGCCGCGGCGGGCACGGCCGGGCACAGGCCGGGGCGGGGCGGAGCTGGCCGCGGCGGGCACGGCCGGGCACAGGCCGGGGCGGGGCGGAGCTGGCCGCGGCGGGCACGGCCGGGCACAGGCCGGGGCGGGGCGGAGCTGGCCGCGGCGGGCACGGCCGGGCACAGGCCGGGGCGGGGCGGGGGCGGCGCGGGCGTGGGCTGGGCGGAGCTGGCCACCGGCGTGGTGCTCGTCCAGCCGTTCACGTCGTGCTGCGTGGTGCTTGACAACTAGTACTACAAGGAAAGGAAAGAAGAGAAGAAAGAGTAATTTGGGTCTCAGTATGCGTTGGGGAATAAAAAAAACATCACGGACGTCCTCGTCTGTCCATGTCTTCGGAGGCCGACCCAAACAACCAAAATCGGACGCGAAAAGACGTCCGTTTGGGTCGTTGGGTTGGAGATGCCCTAAGGAACCCAAAAGGATCGTCCGTCCTCGCGAGTCAACTGCCGCCACTGTCCGACTGCCCGTATCTGAACTTGTGGAGTGGAGCTAGTAGTAAACAATTAACATGGCATTGACTCTTGGCGGCCCGATCGGCGGCGTCGTTCATGACTCGTCGAACATGCACATATAGGAAAACTTTGCCAAAGGTAGCTTTAGTCTGCCTACTCGGTCGCGCGTCTCGTCTAATTTTTGTTCATATTAAAGCGATCGGAAGGAGGAAGATGATGATACAGCGCGTTGTGCTGCTGCTAGCTGTGCCATCAGTGGCAGCGCATGTGATGGCCGGCCAACTAGGCAATAGTGCTGCCTGCTTGCCTGCCCGCGCGCTTTCTAGTTCGGTGCTCGATCGGCACGGCAGACGATCCTTCTTCCCCGCATAATATTAAATCAAGGACAAAATTACAAAACAAATCCTGAACTTGTAGAGCAAAGGTAATCTAGCCCTGAATTTTGAAATCTAGAAATTGGGGCACTGAACTTGTCAAATCCGGTATATCCCAAAACCTATATATGTTCTCGACGCCGAAAAGGAAAACAAACTCATAGTGAGGTCTACCTGTCATATCCATCCTCTTCAGTCTTCCCAAATCTCATTCTTGTATGGTCGCTACGTACCAAATCGATCTATACCAAGTAACAAATCCGCAGTACAATTGTAGCTAAACATTTACACTATTGTAGACCGACCTTGGACGGTTTCCTCTCAGCGTCTACAGTAGAGAGAGAGGAGACTTTTGAAACTACCCGCAAAATCCACGTCGCACGCCGTGGATCCGCCGATTTCCTCCCCTTCGGCGGCTGCTCCGGCGGCGGGAGGGTGGGGAATCGACGGATCCCGGCATGTACATAGAGTAGGGTCGTGTGGGTTTCGGCTGGCGGCGGTGAGGAGGTGGCGGCGCTGCTGGTGCGGATTTTGGCGTCGATACGGCTC
Organism: Lolium multiflorum; assembly: GCA_030979885.1. Classification (NCBI taxonomy): domain Eukaryota; kingdom Viridiplantae; phylum Streptophyta; class Magnoliopsida; order Poales; family Poaceae; genus Lolium; species Lolium multiflorum. The sequence continues at coordinate 211,780,211 of CM061748.1, forward strand.
CCCTTCGACGACGGCGGTCCTCGGAGCGACGGTGTCACGCATTCGACTTCCCCGAGCTCGATCTGCTTCGGCCTGGTCGAGTTCTTGCTACCCTTCCTGGATCCGGATAGGTGGCGTGTCCAGAAGAAGATGAAATCGTGGAGGATGCTGATGCGATTCGGCTCGACGGCGGCGGCGACCTCCAGTGTAGGTCCTTCGGGACCGTCGATCGGAGACTTCCCGGTCGCTCGGGGTCTACTCTCAATCCAAGGCATGGAGAGTAGGAGCGATGGCGCGCCACCGACGGCGCCTTGGTCGACAGCATCGTTGTCTTGCAGTGAGGGCTGGGTTGTAATTTTCTTTTTCAGTGTGGTCCTTTCTGTTTTTGTGCCGAATTAATATCAGTTCTTTTCACTCGCAAAAAAAAAAGACATTCGCAGCAACATAGCTCCACCATTCGCAACACCGCCACTCTTCCTTTGCAGTTTCGCCGCCGCCAACCACTAGCAACACAACGACCGCTTCTTTGCAGCTCTGCCACCAACCCCACGTAGCAAGGCCGCCAAACCTGTGCAGGTTCACCGCTGAATACACCCCGAATGACGGCCCAACCTTTGCCGCTGGTCGCCCACCACTCCCCAGCACCATCCCCAGCTTGCACAATCGATAATGAACCTTCGTAGCTTCGACGCATGCCGCTTGAAGCTCCGATAATGGGCAGCTGCAACAACATCGATGATACTGGCTGCCATAGCGGATGAGATCCCACTAGAAGCACGCCCTCACCGAGCAGTGGAGGAAGACGAGCTCCAGATACCTCGTTCGGCGCACGCGGTGGGTTGAGGACGTCCGTGAACAAGGAGAACTAGGTCGATGGCGGGAGTCGATGAGCACCGTGTATGCGTAGTTTCCTTCAAGATCGGGAGCACCGGCAGACCCCAATAGCGCCCACTCCCCGCCCTGAATCCACCGCCCACCGCTAGTCAGCGGTGAACCCTCGCCCCTGGAACCTCCCACGACACCTTGGCCAGAGCGGCCTGCGAAGTTGACCTCATCGGAGGCCACGCGAGCAGGGGGTGGGACGGTAGGAGGTGCAGTGCGTGTGGAGCATCGATGTTGCGCGGCGGCGAGCGGCTGGGAGGTTGCGGCGGCTTGGAGTCGGTGGCGTGTCAACATAGTGTCGGATAAAGATACGGAAGGAGAATGTGGGTGGCCCCCACTCATGTGGTGGATAATTTCCTTGCGCCAACGAATGTGTACATGGCACACGATGGGAATCGACGACAGGCAACCCGGAGGTTGCAATCCCTGCAGCCTTCGGAGGAACATAACCCTTTTCCTATGACATATTTAAACTTATTTGAACAGACAGACATAGTAGCTAGCTAACATGTGAATGGAGTGAACTATTCCCTCCATACCGGTTTATAGAGATATTACGCGTTTTGATAAAAAAAAAGTTTAACTACTAGTTTGGTGAATAAAATGTAAGATATATATCACAAATATTATATCATTGGAAACTTATTTTGGAAATGAATTCAATGATATAGTTATTATGGCACATATCACATATCTTGTTGATCAAATTAGTAGTCAAAGTTTTTTTGTCAAAGTGCGTAATACCCTGGAAACTGGTACGGAGGTAGTAGATATGGTCATGGGCTGGTCAAAATTAAACAGGGGCTTTACTGCTTTAGTCTAGTGCCACCATGGAGATGTTTCATTAGGCTTATCTACCTCTATAACAAGCACGTATGTTGCTTTCAAGCAACGGTGTGTGCAATCAGTAATGCATTCCAGGCGACGACAATCTTGAATCATTAGCATGATGGAGCTTGTTCCCTGACTAGGTCAGGAGCAAATGCACGTGTGTTCATACAAGTTCTGATAGTACTAAGAAATGTGTTATTGTACTTATCAGGTTCATCGTTTGGAAGTTAGTACCCAGATTAAAGAAAAATGATTTGTAATCTGGGAGATCGTTTCGTATTGTCCATGTGCGAATTCTGAGAAGATTTATCAGAGACGCATACTATGAATGTGGATATGCATGCTTGTTGCATGAACTATGAAGATTATCAACCCAGATCTCTTGCGAGCAATTGCAATGATTTGGCAATACGATCGGATATACAGATTTTGGTTAGCAATCTCCATTTGTTTCTATCAAAACTCTCTACCAATTTACAGATTATTTTTTCTTTCTTCTCCTGACCTGACGAATCAGTTCTTCTCTTTCTCTATCAACTTACATTTTAAAAAACCAAAGAAAACATGAAGAAAAGAAGGAATTATCCCCCGTTCCGAGCTTGCAAGCCATCCGTTAAGCTCTGGTCAGAACGGCATGATGTGGGTGGTCTTGGAATCGTAGCCGGCCAGGCAGCTCTTGGCGTTCACCCTGTAAATCTTGAGCAGCTCCAGCGCCATCTGCCTGGCCGCCGGCGAGCACCCGCTCTGGAGCAGCAGAAGCAGCCTCGTCAGCCCGCCCTCCGACGCCGCCGCGGCGTCCGAGGCCCTGCGGTCCTTGTACTTGTGGCACACCGCCCAGAGCACGGCCACCGCGGCCTCGGCGCCGTCGCGGCCGGACTTCATCATCCTGTCGAGCACGGCGGTGACGGTCGCCTCCGCGTCCTTGCACAGCGCGGCGCGGCCCTCGGCGCAGCCGACGGCGGACTCGAGGATCCGGAGGACTTTGGCCGACGAGCTAGGCTCCGTCGTGGCGTGGAGCGCGCGCACCGCGGCCGGGACAACGCCGAGGCGCACCATCTCGTCCCGCGCCGCGCGCCGCGACCCTGCGATGGTGGCGAGGCAGGAGAGGCCGGTGTCCATGGCCTTCCTGTCGAGGCTGCCCTTCTCGTCGACGGGCCCGACGAGCCGGATCAGCTCGGCCACCAGGTCGGACGATTGGGCCACGGCCGCCTTCGTCTCGGCGACGGCATTGGCGAGCAGGAACTCCACGAGCCTGGCCGCGTCAATTCTCGCCTCCAGACCGCTCCCGCCGCGAAGGACGCGCGCCAGCGACGCGGCCGAGGCCGGCGCGTCCACGGCGAGGCCGGTGGCCACCCGCTTCTTGTTCGCGTCCTCGATGCCATCCAGCGCGACGATCGCGGCGAGGACCCGCACGGCCGCCTCCAGACCATCGACGCTTATCTGCTCCCCTTTCCGCCTGAGCACGGACGCGACGGTCTCCGCGGCGCTGCCGGCGCCCACCAGCGCGTTCTTCTCGAACTCGTCGACGTCGTCGTCGGAGAGATAGGCCGCCAGCTCGCGGAGCGCGGGGGAGGGGTTGGTCCCGGAAGACGCGACCTTTCGGACGAGCGCTGCCGGGGAAGGACCCGCGAAGAAGGTCGCGGATCCGGCGACGGGCGAGCAGGAGGCGGCGGAATTGGACCAGTGGGTGATGAGGCTGCGGAGGGTGAGGTTCGGCACGAGGTCCGTGGACGGGAGCGGTTGCATGGTGGCCGGGCAGGTGGTGTTGCCGGAGTCGAGCCACCTCTGTATGGAGGCGCGGTCGTACGTGACGCCGGTGCAGAGGCTCACCGGCGACCGCATGACGTCGAGCGAGATTGGGCAGCGGAAGAAGCTGGGGATCTTGACCTCCAGCCCCTGGTGCTGCGGAGGGAGCCTCATGGTGGTGGTTGTCTCCTTCCTCACCATGGCGAGCTGCTCTGCTCCGTGCGGAGAAGGGAATGCAGCAGAAAGGGGGAGAGAGAGAGCTAGAGGGGAAGGTGGGGGTGGTGGTATATGGAATGGAAACGGTGGTCGGGTTGTCTTTGCGATGAGGGACCTGGTTTATGGAGCTCATACAAAACACTCCCTACCGTAACAAGTTTTCCAAATGAATTTCTTATTTGCATTCTTTGAAAATATTTTATTTACAATGGATATACATGCACACTCTTCACTGATCCGTTATGAGCATACTTATATACTTACCATTATAGGTGAAAATTATATTTCATCCTAATACATTAAAAGAAAATTGGACAGTAGGCGTGTTCTAAAGATAACCAATCGATCGCTGCCAGCTAAATTTGGAGGATGGAAGATAAACACGCCGATTAAAACTCCAACTAGAACTACTGAGTATATTTTTGCAAACCTTAGTGTTCAATCATTTGGTAACCGTAAGCGCGATAGATTGAATTATTGGATTACATATTGAAATGTAAGTATGTATCAGTTGTCGTTTAAATATGTCAATGGTGTAAAACTAAATACCATGTCCACCCTTTGCTACATAAAACTTTTTGAACGTCATTTCTTGTTCTTCAACGTTTTATATAAGTAGTTGTTTCCTTCTAAAGTCCAGTTTGACAATTCATCTCCTCTATTATTTGGGTCACACAAAAAGGTTGGCTTTTTGGGGTGTGTTATTGCATAATTCCATACTAGTTTCTAAAATTATTTCTTCGCACAAATTTTGGTACCATGTTTCGATATTTTGCCTCGTGACCCTACCTCTCTCTAGCGGCGTTGGCAAAAGTGATAGCTAGATGGTGGAGCGGTTTTCGTCGCCTTGTCGGCACTATTTTGGGAAAAGGTACACAACATGTTTCTCTAAAGCTAGTAGGGAGGCGTGTCCTCTCATCGATGGGGGTGTCGTGTTTTTGCATGTTCGCTTAATATTTTTGGCAGATCATGAATGTGGTTGGATATCTGCTGATTTATGTTTATTTTTTGTGTCTTGTATAGCATCGCCGTGTTTCCCATCATGTACCTGAACATCTGACTTCATTGTATCGGCTTTACAAAAATCATATTAAACCTTGTTGATGTTTTTGTGGATATAGCATTGGTTTGTTGCTAAAAGAAGATATTAAAAGAACGTGTGAATGTTTCCAACTATGTCTTTTCTCATTTCCTTGAACTATAAACATTTTTTTTGGGTAAGTACTTGCATCATGGGGAGTGCGTGGATGTAACACCTCAGATTTCAAATAAAGGAAGAAGAACAAGTGCAATTATCCAAATTTGAGAACCAACAAAAACTTTTCAAATTTCATATAGTACCCTGCATAGGACTTGTGCATTTTGAGTGCTATGCCATGATGAGTGTTATTTTGTGTATGTGATAAACTCTACAACCTTAGAGTGAACCAATAATGATCACCAAACAAATAAATGAAAAAGAGAAAGAAATCAAATAAGAAGAAAACCCTAAAAACCCTAACATATGACACATGCTATTTTTATAAAATTTGACCCTAGACCCATTTGGTCTTCACCATTAGTGGTAATATGTTATTAAATGATTATTACAACTTTAAGAATCAAGGAAACCCAAATTAAATCAAAGCCAAGAATTAAAACATGCTCACATAAGATAATGGTCATTTTTGACAATTACAATCTGGTCACCACTTTGAGCCTCTCTATTTCAAAAATTTTAAACCAAACACATCCAACTCTTTGCATGTCATCCAAGTACACAACACAAGGAACAACTTTGGTAAAGGAGACCAGACCAAATTCATCTTGGATCAAGAGCTAGGATCAAGCAAAGTGGAGACTTTTTATTACAAACAAGATCATCACATTGTTGAATTTGATCAAACCAGACCTGATCTTGACCACCATTTGCCCTAGCAATGACCAGGGAACAACCCTACATCTAGCCCATGCACAAAAACCCCATGGACACGGCTCAAGCATGGCAGGCCATGGCCATGCCGGCCATGTCGCACCACGACGGCCACCCCTCTCTGCCTCTCCAGCCCGAGCGACCTTGCCAAACACGTCGCCCATGATCTCAGAAGATCGCCCGTACCCGCCGTTGAACGAGAGGACGACGACACGACCCGGACGACGCGCGCCCAGGACGCTCAGGTACGCCGCCAACGGCATGGCGACGTCACCCGTGCACGGACGCGCGCGGCGCAGACACGCGGCGTTCGACGTACCTCGCCGTACCCGACCACCTCCGTGCGCCCTGGTACCTCTCTCGCCACGCAGAGCTCGCAGGACATGCCCGCGTCATCACCTAGCGCCTACGGTCGCCGGCGAGGACAAGGCCGCCCGCCACGGCCGCGACAGTACGCGCATGGCCCCGACCACCGTACACCTCGCCTTAACTCGCCATGGACGCTCGCGGATTCGCCGTACCCTCCCGATCGTCGCTGCGTCACCACCTAGCCCTCTAGCTCGCCGGAGACGCCGCGCCCACGACGACTTGCCGCAGCACCCACGGCACCTCACTCGCCTAAAAGGAGGCCTCCCCTCGACTAGCCGAGCACACCACCATGACCACCACTCCCCACAGCTTCGCCCAGCACCAGTAGCCACCCCGATCGTCGCCGGAGCAAGCTCAATCGGAAGGTCGGAGCCGCGGAAGCTGCAGCAATCGCCGTCGATCAGCCGCCCCGACGACGCCACTGCCTCTCGTCATCGACAACCTCGAACGGAACACCGCCGCCGCTCGCCGGAGCTCCGACTCCGACCCCCTACTGCAGCCGCGCCGGTGAGTTCTTCTCGCCGGAGACGACGATGGCTCGAGCCGTTGATCGTGGATCTAATCCAACGCCCCGACACACCCATACCGCTTCGGCGTTTAACGTCGCTGACGTGGAGCCCTGTCAGGCGGCCGCGCGTGCACAGATGCGTGGTGGGCTGGCCTTGGGCCGTGTTTAAACCTTTGGGCCCAGTTAGTTTTCCCGCCGGCCTTTTTAATTCAAATTTCGTTTAAACAATTTTGTTTGAATTCAATACTGGACCCAACTTTGAAAATTCATAGAAACTGTTTGGCTTGGCCAAATTTAACTAACTTTATATGTTTAGAAAGCTTAGGAAATTATCTACACATTGCCACTGGTTTGAACCCTAGATAGATTATAGAATTAAAATGGAAAAAGAAACAAGGCAGGGACTTTTCTGCCTTAAAATAATTATAAAAAATCAACTAAAATAGATATTTGAATAATTCCAACTCTTATAGTTCACAAATGACTTACACTAATTGATTATGCAATAAAATGGTGTGGTCACTTTGCATGATCATGCCCTAGATTAATTAATGGACAATATGGCTAGTGTATTAAGTGAAATTGTCCCAAAAATTATTATGTAAATCATATGGAGGATTTCCCTTCATTTAAATCTTGTCTCAAATGAGTTCATGAGATGGTTGCACCTCTGGTTCAAACACTCCTATATGAATTTTTGGAGATTTAAATCATTTAAGGAATTATAAAATAGTATGAGGTGAATTATCTCATTTAAATCATTTTCTCAAATAATGATAATGAATACTTGACTTAGGTCAATATGAATTCGTATATGATTATTTGAGAAGTTAAATCTTAAGAAGATTTCAATAAGGGGAAATTATTTTCTCAAGAACTAAATGAATATTATTAATTACATATGTAATGAGAGGAAATTATTTTCTTTAATAAATACAACCAATGCACCTAATTATTTTATGAGTGTGCTTAGCATAGTTTGTGTGAGATAATGATGTGCTTAGCATAGACTTTGAACTTGCTTAGTGATTATACCTTGTATTCAAATTTAGACGCTAGTACCGGCAATTACCAAGAGGAAGGAGAATTCTACCAAGAAGAGGAAGAAGAGAACCTTGAGAACTACCAAGGCAAGATAATACTCTTGCAAAGTGCAAAGCCCACCTTGGGCAAGGCACCATGATTTTATCTACCTTCTTACAAGCTTATCCTATTTGTTTACCCTACAAGTCTTACTTGCTGTGTTTTTCAAATGAGTTATTCAAATGGTATAGTTGAACAAAACTATTAGAGTAGATGGCAAGCAATGTAGCACCCCTCATGATTAGTGCTAGTGCTAAAATACTAAAACTTTGACTACTATAGATGGGAACATATGACTTGATGGAATGGAAACCTTGGAATGGTGAGACATTTCCTTGAGAATTTTGAAGTTGAATGTGACCAAGAGAAGATGGTGATTTTTGATAAAACCCTGATATTGGTTTGAATGCGATACCTTTCCAAATACAAGTACCCCACAATACCTGATTATGGGTAGGGCTTAACTGGAAGTTTATACATCTTAGTATGGGTTCCCTCTGAACACGCATCATAGGGGTTATGCCGAGGCTGCCTCCGTTGTTGAGAAAGATGTGAATTGAGGTGAAATTGTCCGGCCAAGCCCTGTGCAGTTCCCAGGTTAACAGTTGGTTTTCACGGGAGGCCAAGCTCATGGGGAGAGGTGCTCATACTCGGGTTTATAAGTGAAAGGTTAGGGTTGATGATCCGTGTACTGAGTTACCTGACGGATGTAATCAAATGTTGTGGCACAAGTGTGCAACCTCTGCAGAGTGTCAACCTATTCGAATAGCCGTGTCCACGGTTACGGACAATTGGAAAGGCCATACAATCTCCTGTGTCAGTCTTTTGAAAACTTTCATGAATATGAGTGGTGACTTGGTGATTTGGTAGAATGATAACCATTGTGTGGGAATGACACTAATGTTCCCCCTTGAGTAGCTAGCACATGCTCCACTCCTCATACACTAAAACTTGGCTTATGCAAGTAGAAATAGAGTTTAACCCAAGAGCTAGCATTTTACATTGGTATTAGTTTGCAAGTACTTGAAGTACTTACGGCTTTGTCCTGGCTATTCAAATGGCCGAGTACGATGATGAACAGAACTACGCGAGGATGATCAGCAGGACACCTATGATAACTAGGAGCTTTCTGACGTCAAGCGTTGGCCTGTGGACTACAGAGTCCCTTTATCTTTACGCTTCCGCATTGAACTTGTGTTTGTGTTCGTTGATCAATAGATCAACTATTTGTGTAATATGGATCATGTGATTCAAGTTGTAAGACCTATTGAGTTGTAATAAATAATGACTGTGATACTTAGCTATTATATCTCGCAACAACAATATTCCTGGGATTGCGATGAATGATATAATAGGCATTCGGACTTAAAAATCCGGGTGTTGACAAGTTGGTATCAGAGCCATTGTTTGACCTTAGAAAACCTGAGTTAGAATGGGCGTTCATAAAAACTTAAATTTGAAATCAAAATGAAGCAAATATTTGTGAAAACTTACCATACTCTTGTCTTTGAGGCTTTTTCCAAAACTTGGTGATATCATGTTCTTTCTTGTTTAAAAATACTTAAAAAGTTTGCCACACTTAATTACTCACTAATTCATTCCTCCATTTCACTTTCAGATGGAGCCGAATGAACCCCTCAACACCAAGTTCTACCAGCTCGGGAACGGTGGAGAGCTGATCTTCGAGCACGACCTCAACGCGCTCTCTGACTTCCTTGGCCGTCCTCACCCGGAGTTCCACGGGATCGAGGTGAACGACCAGGTCGGAGGCGAGTTGCAGTGGATCATCACCGCCGACTTGAGGGGCAAGCTGGAGCCTCCCACCTCGGAGAGGATCCTCTTCTCCTTCCGCGAGAGCAACGGCTCGATGGTCTTGCACGTGGTCTTCAGGAGGCACTTGCACGCCCTGTGGACAGAACGTGGTGCGCATACGCGTCCCGCTACGCCCACCTTGTGAGGCGTGATGCTATGGGTGTGCCCATGGAGCTGCACCCACAGTGAGGCACCATGCCGAGCATCTGGACTACATGTGTACCACACTCGAAGGAGTTAGACAACTCCCGTGCGTACGCGAACCAGACTCACCTCGCACTGATCACGCATGGCGATGCCATCAAGCAGCTGTCCAGGGACCGCAACAAGCTTCGCCTGAAGTGCGCGAAGAAGGATGTCACCATTACACGCCTTCGCGCCCAGATCGCATCACTTGAGGCACCGTCAAGGCTCAGGAGGAGCAGCTGATGGAGATAGAGGAGGACGAGGCCGGTGCTGACCTTCGAGGAGGAGACGCCTTTCGAGCGACGACGACGACTGAGGAGGACGGGTTCACGAGGAGGACTACGCGTTCCTGGAGCCTGGACCTGATGATGTCGTTCCCATCGACATTGAGGATGAGGGTAGCCACACTTGAGCACGTATGTAGGTGTGAGTTATATCCCGTCCCATGTATCGTAGCATGAAGGGTTCTTAAAACCCTGGGTATGAGTGTGTTTCCTATCCCTTGTATTGTAGTCTGAGAATGGTTCTTAAAACCATGGAAGTGTGGAATGTTAGTTTGTAATGTGTGATGTGAAATGAATGAATGTGTGTCTGTCATCAAAAGCATTCAAGTTTACAAGTTTTAAATTTACCCCACATTAAACTTTAGACAATTCCCTCTTATCTTATAATCTTCTATATATTCAGATGGCCCCTCCCAATCGCAACAACAACGATGCCATGATGCAGCTGCTGCAAACCCTGCTTCAAGACAGGGAGACGGAAAGAGCTGAACGTCAAGCCAACATCGCAGCACTGCAAAACCTTGCTCACCAAGGCCATGGGAATCATGATCACCCCGGATCCAAACTCAAGAACTTCCAGAACACCAACCCTCCGGTGTTTAGCAAGACCGAAGAACCCCTCGACGCCGACGACTGGCTTCTATGGAAAACAACTTGGAAGTCGCCGGAGTTGAAGCCAATGAGAAGGTCCTGTTTGCAACCCACTACCTTGCCGGACCAGCCGAGCCTGGTGGACCAGCACCCGTGCCATGAACGGAGGTCAAGTCATGACTTGGGCAGATTTCAAGCTCAAGTTCGGCAAGTACCATGTGCCCCGGGTCTCATTAAGAAGATGCGGGATGAATTCCGCGAACTGAAGCAAGGAAGGATGACGGTGGTAGAATACCGCGACAGGTTCCTTACTGTCAAGGTACGCCCCGATGAGACCGACACTACCGAGAAGAGGCAAGAGAGATTCTGAATGGACTGCATGATGAGATGCGACGGTCCTAGTCAACATCCCCTTTGCGGACTGGAAGCCCTTGTTGACTCCGCCATCCAGATGGAGGGCAAGTTGAACCAAGCCAATGAAAACCGCAAACGCCGCATGATGCACCAGAGTGGGCCCAGCCATACTCCCAAGTATCGCCCCAGCTCAAGCGGAGGTTTGCCCCGAAACACTAAGCCCCAGATAGACTCCACGCCCGGATTCGAGAACCGGAGCGGAGGAAACTCCAGCCAGGAGGCCACCACAACAACCACAACTACCGAACAACACCAACAACTTCAACCGCGCGCCACTGCGAGCCCCCCACCAATAACAGCAACACCAACACCGCTCCAAGGACCGGGAGCAACGCCATTCGGTCGCAGCCAAGGACAAGTCCACCATCACTTGTTATGAGTGCGGTGTAGTGGGACACTACTCCAACGAGTGCCCCAAGAGGCTCGCCAAGCTCGCCGGCAACACCCTGCACCCGCTCGCAACGCCGCGTCTCTCCGGAAAGAAGTTCGCCCCAACAACCCCAACAACCGCAACGGCCGTCTCTTTCACATGGAGGCGAAGAAGCCCAGGAGGCACCGGACGTTGTCTTGGGTATGTTTCCTGTCAACTCAGCCAGTGTTGTTTGATTCCGGAGCATCTCATTCTTTTGTCACCGAAGACTTTGCATCAACAAGTAAAATTCAACCTATCAGCTTGAAACACGTCATGATAGTGCAAATCCCGGATCAACCACTAAAGCCAGAAAATTCTGTAAAAATGTACCCATCAAAATACATGAGGTAGAAGTCTTTGCCAATCTGATAATTCTGGGAACCAAAGGTTTGGAGGTAGTGCTAGGTATGGATTGGATGGCCAAGCATCATGGAATGATTGACTGTGCAAGGAAAGCCATCACCATGACCAGTAGCACTGGTATTATAGTAGAACATGTCTCTGAACTCCTACCCAGAAAATTTACCTGCAACCAGAGTTTAACCAAGCCAACTTTGGATCAGATCAGGGTTGTCGATACCCGATGTGTTTCCCGAAGGTTTACCCGGTATGCCCCAGATCGGGATATCGAGTTCATCATCGAGTTAATTCCCGGAACCGGACCCATAGCCCGGAGAGCCTATAGCATGAACCCAGCAGAGCTTGTGGAGTGAAGAAGCAACTGGATGAGTTAGCCAAAGGTCATTCGACCAAGTGCGTCACCATGGAGATCCCCTGTTGTTTGTGGATAAGAAGGATGGTGCCAGTCGTTTATGTACGGACTACCGTAAGCTTAACGATGTCACTATCAAGAACAAGTACCCCTTGCCCAAGATAGAAGATCTGTTTGACCAGCTGACCGGTGCTGTAGTATTCACGAAGATTGACCTCAGGACTGGATACCACCAGTGAAGATTCGTGCCTCGACATTCCCAAAACTGCCTTCACCACAGATATGGATTGTACGAGTACAATGTCATGTCGTTTGGATTGACCAATGCCCCTGCTTATTTCATGAATCTCATGAATAAGATCTTCATGAACTTTCTGGATAAGTTTGTTGTCGTTTTCATCGATGACATCCTAATCTACTCCAAGTCGGAGGAAGAACATGAGCAACACCTAGAAGCTGTCCTGGAGACCCTTAGAGAGCATAAGTTGTATGCTAAGTTCAGCAAATGTGAATTTTGGTTGAAGGAAGTAGGATTCCTGGGACATATCTTGTCTGCAGGAGGAATTGCGGTCGACCCCGCCAAAATCAAGACTGTTGCGAATGGAAAGCCCCAACCACCAGACCGAGGTCCGCGCTTTTCTTGGATTAGCCGGATACTACCGCAGATTTGTAGAAGGATTTTCGAGCATCGCTCGACCAATGACTCAGTTGTTAAAGAAAGATAAGAGGTTCGAATGGACGGACAAGTGTGAAGAGAGTTTTCAACAACTCAAGCTTAGACTAACCACCGCCCCAATCCTGACCATGCCGGATATCACCAAACCCTTTGACGTTTTCTGCGATGCTTCCAAGATTGGTCTTGGATGTGTACGATGCAGGAAGGAAAGGTGATATCTTATCTGTCTCGGCAACTGAAGCAGCATGAGCAGAATATCCCACCCATGACCTCGAACTCGCAGCCGTAGTTTTAGCACCGAAGGTGTGGCGCCATTACCTCATGGGTAATCGCTGCGAGATCTATTCTGATCACAAGAGCTGAAGTATATCTTCACCCGAAGGAGCTGAATATGAGGCAGCGGAGATGGTTAGAGTTGATCAAGGACTATGATATGGAGATCCACTACCACCCGGCAAGGCCAATGTGGTAGCGGATGCATTGAGTAGACTGCCGTGTCACTAAACTCAATGATAGCAGAAGAACAACCCAGCCTGCACCAGGAGTTTGAGCAGTTTAGAATGGAGTTAGTCGGTAAGGGATTTCTAGCTAGCATAGAGCTACAACCCACCCTGATTGGTCAGATCAAGGAAGCCCAGAAGGGCAATGCCAGCATTGAAGGGATCAAGAAGCAGATAGCTGCGGGGAAAGCCCGGGATTCACGATGAAGAAGGAGTCCTGTGGTACAACGGACGTCTGTGTGCCGTCGGACTCGAGTTGAAGCAAGTTATTCTGAAGGAAGCCCACGACACCTTATACTCTATCCACCCCGGCGGTACCAAGATGTACCAGGATTTGAAGGAACAGTTCGGTGGCATGGAATGAAGAGGAGATTGGAAGCTACATCGCCAAGTGCGACATCGTCGAGTCAAGGCAGAACATCGCGACCCGCAGGATCATTGCAGCCACTACAGATTCCCGAATGGAAGTGGGACTCCGTAGGAATGGACTTTATCACCGGCCTGCCCAAATCCAGCAAGGGAAATGATTCCATCTGGGTAGTTGTTGATAGATTGACCAAGGTAGCCCACTTCATTGTCAAGACCACCTACCAAGGCCCAAAGTTAGCGGAGCTGTACATCTCTAGAATCGTTGCACTACACGGAACACCGAAGTCCATTGTGTCAGATAGAGGTTCACAATTTACCTCAAGATTCTGGCAGAAGGTGCATGAAGGATTAGGAACTCGTCTGAATTTCAGCACTGCCTATCACCCGCAGACGATGGACAGACCGAGAGAGTCAACGAGATACTAGAGGACATGCTGAGAGCCTGCGTCCTAGAATATGGATCCAAGTGGGAGGACTGTCGCCCTACGCAGAATTCTCTTACAACAACAGCTACCAAGCCGTTACAGATGGCCCCCTTCGAAGCCCTGTACGGAAATGCCGTACCCCCTGATTGGTCCGAAGTCGGAGATAGCCAAGTCTTTGGACCTGACGTGCTTCGAGAAGCGAAGAGAAGGTGCACAAGATCCGAGAGTACCTCAAGACCGCTCAGTCCCGCAAGAAGAGCTACGCCGACAAGAGACGCCGAGAGATGACCTTTGAGGTCGGAGATTTTGTCTATCTCAAGGTGTCACCCCTGAAGGGAATGCAGCGTTTCCAACTCAAGGGGAAGCTTGCACCCCGGTATGTCGGACCTTTCAAAGTTCTCAGCCGCCGAGGAGAAGTCTCCTATCAACTAGAGCTACCGGAAGAAATGGCGGCTGTGCACAACGTGTTCCACATCTCTCCTCCTCCGGAAGTGCTTAGAAGTGCCAGAGAAGACCGAGGTATTCAAGAACATCGACCACCGTTCGGTGGATATCAATCATGATCTTACCTACCGCGAAGTGCCAATTCGCATCTTGGAAGAGGCATACCGAACCACCCGCACCCGAAGCATCAAGTTTCTGAAGATCCAGTGGAGCAATCATACCGAAGATGAAGCCACTTGGGAGCGGGAAGATGATATGAAGAAGGAGTACCCAGATCTCTTCAACCTCTAGACTGTTTTTCTTCTAGATCTCGGGACGAGATCTTTTGTAAGGGGAAGGGTTTGTAACACCTCAGATTTCAAATAAAGGAAGAAGAACAAGTGCAATTATCCAAATTTGAGAACCAACAAAAACTTTTCAAATTTCATATAGTACATAGGACTTGTGCATTTTGAGTGCTATGCCATGATGAGTGTTATTTTGTGTATGTGATAAACTCTACAACCTTAGAGTGAACCAATAATGATCACCAAACAAATAAATGAAAAAGAGAAAGAAATCAAATAAGAAGAAAACCCTAAAAACCCTAACATATGACACATGCTATTTTTATAAAATTTGACCCTAGACCCATTTGGTCTTCACCATTAGTGGTAATATGTTATTAAATGATTATTACAACTTTAAGAATCAAGGAAACCCAAATTAAATCAAAGCCAAGAATTAAAACATGCTCACATAAGATAATGGTCATTTTTGACAATTACAATCTGGTCACCACTTTGAGCCTCTCTATTTCAAAATTTTTAAACCAAACACATCCAACTCTTTGCATGTCATCCAAGTACACAACACAAGGAACAACTTTGGTAAAGGAGACCAGACCAAATTCATCTTGGATCAAGAGCTAGGATCAAGCAAAGTGGAGACTTTTTATTACAAACAAGATCATCACATTGTTGAATTTGATCAAACCAGACCTGATCTTGACCACCATTTGCCCTAGCAATGACCAGGGAACAACCCTACATCTAGCCCATGCACAAAAACCCCATGGACACGGCTCAAGCATGGCAGGCCATGGCCATGCCGGCCATGTCGCACCACGACGGCCACCTCTCTCCCTGCCTCTCCAGCCCGAGCGACCTTGCCAAACACGTCGCCCATGATCTCAGAAGATCGCCCGTACCCGCCGTTGAACGAGAGGACGACGACACGACCGGACGACGCGCGCCCAGGACGCTCCAGGTACGCCGCCAACGGCATGGCGACGTCACCCGTGCACGGACGCGCGCGCGGACACGCGGCGTTCGACGTACCTCGCCGTACCCCGACCACCTCCGTGCGCCCTGGTACCTCTCTCGCCACGCAGAGCTCGCAGGACATGCCCGCGTCATCACCTAGCGCCTACGGTCGCCGGCGAGGACAAGGCCGCCACGCCGCGACCACGCGCATGGCCCCGACCACCGTACACCTCGCCTTAACTCGCCATGGACGCTCGCGGATTCGCCGTACCCTCCCGATCGTCGCTGCGTCACCACCTAGCCCTCTAGCTCGCCGGAGACGCCGCGCCCACGACGACTTGCCGCAGCACCCACGGCACCTCACTCGCCTATAGGCCTCCCCTCGACTAGCTGAGCACACCACCATGACCACCACTCACCAGCTTCGCGCACCAGTAGCCACCCCGATCGTCGCCGGAGCAAGCTCAATCGGAAGGTCGGAGCCGCGGAAGCTCGCAGCAATCGCCGTCGATCCAGGCCGCCCCGACGACGTCACACTGCAGGCTGCCTCGTCATCGACAACCTCGAACGGAACACCGCCGCCGCTCGCCGGAGCTCCGGCGCGCTCTCCGACCCCCTACGCAGCCGCGCGGTGAGTTCTTCTCGCCGGAGACGACGATGGCTCGAGCCGTTGATCGTGGATCTAATCCAACGCCCCACACACCCATACCGCTTCGGCGTTTTAACGTGACAGGTGGAGCCTGTCAGGCGGCCCGCGTGCACAGATGCGTGGTGGGCTGGCCTTGGGCCGTGTTTAAACCTTTGGGCCCAGTTAGTTTTCCCGCCGGCCTTTTAATTCAAATTTCGTTTAAACAATTTTGTTTGAATTCAATACTGGACCCAACTTTGAAAATTCATAGAAACTGTTTGGCTTGGCCAAATTTAACTAACTTTATATGTTTAGAAAGCTTAGGAAATTATCTACACATTGCCACTGGTTTGAACCCTAGATAGATTATAGAATTAAAATGGAAAAAGAAACAAGGCAGGGACTTTTCTGCCTTAAAATAATTATAAAAAATCAACTAAAATAGATATTTGAATAATTCCAACTCTTATAGTTCACAAATGACTTACACTAATTGATTATGCAATAAAATGGTGTGGTCACTTTGCATGATCATGCCCTAGATTAATTAATGGACAATATGGCTAGTGTATTAAGTGAAATTGTCCCAAAAATTATTATGTAAATCATATGGAGGATTTCCCTTCATTTAAATCTTGTCTCAAATGAGTTCATGAGATGGTTGCACCTCTGGTTCAAACACTCCTATATGAATTTTTGGAGATTTAAATCATTTAAGGAATTATAAAATAGTATGAGGTGAATTATCTCATTTAAATCATTTTCTCAAATAATGATAATGAATACTTGACTTAGGTCAATATGAATTCGTATATGATTATTTGAGAAGTTAAATCTTAAGAAGATTTCAATAAGGGGAAATTATTTTCTCAAGAACTAAATGAATATTATTAATTACATATGTAATGAGAGGAAATTATTTTCTTTAATAAATACAACCAATGCACCTAATTATTTTATGAGTGTGCTTAGCATAGTTTGTGTGAGATAATGATGTGCTTAGCATAGACTTTGAACTTGCTTAGTGATTATACCTTGTATTCAAATTTAGACGCTAGTACCGGCAATTACCAAGAGGAAGGAGAATTCTACCAAGAAGAGGAAGAAGAGAACCTTGAGAACTACCAAGGCAAGATAATACTCTTGCAAAGTGCAAAGCCCACCTTGGGCAAGGCACCATGATTTTATCTACCTTCTTACAAGCTTATCCTATTTGTTTACCCTACAAGTCTTACTTGCTGTGTTTTTCAAATGAGTTATTCAAATGGTATAGTTGAACAAAACTATTAGAGTAGATGGCAAGCAATGTAGCACCCCTCATGATTAGTGCTAGTGCTAAAATACTAAAACTTTGACTACTATAGATGGGAACATATGACTTGATGGAATGGAAACCTTGGAATGGTGAGACATTTCCTTGAGAATTTTGAAGTTGAATGTGACCAAGAGAAGATGGTGATTTTTGATAAAACCCTGATATTGGTTTGAATGCGATACCTTTCCAAATACAAGTACCCCCACAATACCTGATTATGGGTAGGGCTTAACGGAAGTTTATACATCTTAGTATGGGTTCCCTGAACACGCATCATAGGGGTTATGCCGAGGCTGCCTCCGTTGTTGAGAAAGATGTGAATTGAGGTGAAATTGTCCGGCCAAGCCCTGTGCGTTCCCAGGTTAACAGTTGGTTTTCCTGGGAGGCCAAGCTCATGGGGAGAGGTGCTCATACTGGTTTATAAGTGAAAGGTTAGGGTTGATGATCCGCGTACTGTGTTACGACTCGGAGTTATTCCGACGGATGTAATCAAATGTTGTGGCACAAGTGTGCAACCTCTGCAGAGTGTCAACCTATTCGAATAGCCGTGTCCACGGTTACGGACAATTGGAAAGGCCATACAATCTCCTGTGTCAGTCTTTTGAAAACTTTCATGAATATGAGTGGTGACTTGGTGATTTGGTAGAATGATAACCATTGTGTGGGAATGACACTAATGTTCCCCTTGAGTAGCTAGCACATGCTCCACTCCTCATACACTAAAACTTGGCTTATGCAAGTAGAAATAGAGTTTAACCCAAGAGCTAGCATTTTACATTGGTATTAGTTTGCAAGTACTTGAAGTACTTACGGCTTTGTCCCTGGCTATTCAAATGGCCAGAGTACGATGATGAACAGAACTACCGCGAGGATGATCAGCAGGACGCCTATGATAACTAGGAGCTTTCTGACGTCAAGCGTTGGCCTGTGGACTACAGAGTCCCTTTATCTTTACGCTTCCGCATTGAACTTGTGTTTGTGTTCGTTGATCAATAGATCAACTATTTGTGTAATATGGATCATGTGATTCAAGTTGTAAGACCTATTGAGTTGTAATAAATAATGACTGTGATACTTAGCTATTATATCTCGCAACAACAATATTCCTGGGATTGCGATGAATGATATAATAGGCATTCGGACTTAAAAATCCGGGTGTTGACAGTGGAACACATGAAAAGGAGGCATCAAAAGACAATTTTGTAGGAGTTAACATATATGTAATCAACTTAAAATATTTTCACAAACCTCATCATTATTGCCGCAAGTGTGATATATTAAGTTATTGGTTTCTACCATAGAAATGTTAGGTTTGCATTCATTGTTGTTTAAACATGTTTCCTCGTGACCTAACCTCTCTGTCATCGTGGTAGTAACGTTGGTGACTAGATGGTGGAGCAGTTTTCTTCGCCTCCCCGACACTTTTCCTGGAAGAACTCTTAGGTGCTTCCGTATAGCCTGATGGGAGGCGTGTGGTCGCATCGACAGGGATGCGGTGTTTATGCCAGTCTTGAGTGACCGTTTCTTTGCAAAGTTGCGATAGCGCGGTTCGGCTTCAGTTATATTATGCTTTCTTGTGTCTTTTAATTGCATCCACTGTGTTCTCGGTATGCCCTTTGCCGCTAAGTTTACTTTCCGACCGATCTCTCCGAACATATTTATTTTCCTAGACATAGCTCATATTTGTTGTGGGAAAAGAAAATCTCAAAAACCTTGCGGATGTTTTTCTTTCACAAGTGCTCTTTCTTGTTCCCATGCAATTTCAGAATTTGTTGGGTGGGTATTTGCATCAAGAGGGAGCGTGTGGAGCACAGGGGAAAGTGGGGGCGTTCAAAGACGAGGTGGGGGCGAGTCAAAGGGAGAAATGAGAGGTGACGTATTGCGCGGGGTGAGGGGTCGCTTTCTCCTTTTCTTTTCTCTCGCTCTCGCTCTCTCTGCGCGCGCTAAGCTGGAAAATGTTCGAATCATTCTGGGCTAAGCTGCGGGATTTTGTTCGCTCCGGTCAATGGTCAAAGCCGTCGTGGTCGTTCGCAACAAACAGTTTAAAGTCGACCCGCACACACAGGCGGTGGTGGTGTCGACCGCACGGCTGCTACTGTATTTTTCCTTCCATCCGCGTCCACCTCTCGGCCTACTGTCGCTGCCGGTGTACAAGGTGCCGATGGCTCTTTTTCTGTATTCTTGCGGATAGCTGCGAATATAAATGGCTGTATAGAAATTTGGTGAACTCAAATAGGGGCCCAAGCTTGGGTAAACGCTACGCAATCTAGAAACAACTGCCGTCTAGATGGTAATCTAGAAAGTGTGCCATTGCATTTCTCTAAACCTTGAAATTATATTGTAAATGCATAAAATGATGTAGACCCGATCAGGCTATAAGAAATATATTCTCCTCTAGATATATTTTGACTCGTGAATTGCCGTGAGTTCATAAGTTGAACCTGTGAATTGAGACAATTATGGGCAACCGACAAGGCAAGGATATAAGCTATAATACTATTACCCACACAAAAAAACTCAGATAGTATGGATAATTAGCAAGAATCATAGCTCTACAATGTTACTAAAAATATGCTACACATACAAAGAAGTTCGGATTGGCTGTAAAGCTCCATTTAAATTGTACTCCCTCCCATCCACAATAAGTGTCGCTAGTTTAATACAACTTTATGCTAAATTAGTAACACTTGCTATGGATCGAAGGGAGTACTTTTTTTTATAACCGCACTCATATTACTATGGACAATGACGTGAAACAAGAGCAAGTGATCTTGTACAAACAAAGGGAGACACATAATACTTAGAGAAAATGTTTTTTTCCTAGTTATATATATGTTAGGGCTGCATGTGGTAGCTTTGTGTTTGCTCTCATTCCACATCTACCAACATGGTTCAACATATTTTTGTTTCTTATTTTCTCGAGGCTGAAATAATATCACCGTAGCTCAAGTGTGAAGACACTAATACTGATTTAGTACTAGTATCATTGGTCTCGCACAAGTGGTTTTATTCATATTTAGTTGCATTAACTGAAAGATATAGATAACATGGCGATTCAACCATTATTCTTATGGTAGCAAATTTTCAATAAATTATTTGTATCTCTGCATTGTACAAGTTACTTCAATATATACATAACCGTTAAAAACATAAAATTTAGAAGTATAAGAAATTCAAGTTTTGTGACTATCTTGATCGCAAATCCATCATACACATAATGTTAGCATATCTCACTATTTTACAATAACTATGATCATTGCATTTAACATTTCAACAAACAGATCATCAACTTTAATCTAAAATATGGTGGAAAATGCGAGTCTACCTATCAAATCATACCGGTACACCTCTGTAGTAGCCGATAGAAATTAAGCCACAAATCATTTCTAAAATTTTACAAATAATATATGCATTAGTTATTTTTTCCTAGATTTTTTCCTCCATTTTATTTTTTATTTCACCTTCTATTTATCTTTGTTTGTGTCAACTACAAACTAAATTTTACTATGTCTTCATATAATTGGCTATATGCTAACATTTTGGATGTAATTGATGGCTATATGCTAACCTCTTTACTTTTTTTCTCAATTCTCAACATATTTATCAAGGGAAACACTATGCCAAGCACTAATATAAGTCTTTTTAATACTATTAACAACATTAAATATGATGGTGATAAGCATATACACATGAGAGGTACAATATACTTCTCACTTACTCTTGCGTAAAATTTGGTAGATGTGAAGTTATGTTGTTAAATCAACTCCTTTGTTAGATTTATAATATAATACATCCATGTTTCTACAAGCTTATAATAATATGAACAAATACATATGATCTGCAACCACAAATGCAACAATACATAAGCATTTTACTCTTGCGGGTGGATTAGTATAGGGCAGTGTTTCTCATGTATGTATGTGTATATATATATCCTAGAGGTATATCTTTTGTCTCGTAGAAGTGATATTTTGTATGGGTACTTGTGCTTTCAATTACACGCCATTATTCTAGACGCTATCTATCACAAAGAGTTATATGTGTGCTATCCTATATTTACTTAATATTATTTTTTACGTGAAACAATATATTTATGTACACATTTAGTTTAGTTTTTTTTGAAATGCAGGATGAAATGCAGACCCCTGCATCCATACAACCTTGTGTATTTATATTATTCAATGGATCCTTACGAACAAAATAGAAGGATGAACCCGAAGTCACCCCACTAGCGGCAACTCTCATAACACCTACAGAGCTTCATGAAGGAGGTGGCCATGTCGGGTTTGTGCGTCCTAACCTCACACATACACATATCATCTTAACACTAGAGGCCTCACCAAACTGCCCAATGGTGAGCCGAGAGAACAGTCCGGTCCAGCATACCCGCAGTGTTCAAATTTCAGATTTGACATTAATTTGTGTGTCTTATAAACTGGAATATTGTTTCAGTGGGAGGCGACGTTCCCGTCGATAGCGAGGCACCTGCGGTGATTTCGTCGATATGAAGATCCGATCCACCGGCTCAGTCTTCGGAGATGCTCATAGAGATAGGATGTGCGTGCGTGCGATCATATGGGTGAGTATGCACATATATGTGAGCGTCTGCATCTGTACTGTGTTTCTAAAAAAGTACAGGGTAATTTACTGATAGAGGGAGTACACACGAGTCATACCGACAATACTAATCTGAATATCAAAGCGAGGCGCCGACGTCGAGATTGGCGGGAGCAAAACTTTTGGGAAACATTCATGCCCCAAGAGTAGTCTAGTTTTCTTTCTCTCTAGCCATGTGGATTGCCCACTAATATCTAACTTCCTGTCTCCTGTCCCAGCTAATTTTTTTTATTTCATCCATATTCCTATTACACCATCTCACCAATCTATTTTGATTTTTTTTTTCGTGCAAAGGTGCACAGTAGTATCATCCTACTAGCTCACACAGAGATTAGTACCAATTTGGTGATAACGGTGGTGCAATAGTCGGGCGATTTGTTGATCTCTGCAAGTCAAAATTGAAAAAGATAAAGGGCGAACGGAAGTGTGAATGGCAAGCTGTCCTCTTGGCAATAACTCGCAGTCAAGTATCTTGCAACGTCCCTGTAAGTCATCCAACGTGCTCCTTGGGATCTCAGTAAGATCTCCAACTGAGTTGGAGTCTGAATTAATGCATAGTCAAAGTATACCAGCGACATGTGTTTACAATAATAGGAGAACATATTCTTAGTGATGCCGGCATAGAAAAGCAAGTACAGTTCATGACTTTTATAGTTCCCACTTGGACATGGAATTCCTCGTTTTTGCCTTGTCTATCTATCTGTATCCATGTAGTGTGAAAACCCATTTGAAGGTTGTAATACCGCGACCGATATGAATGCAATTTCCACAACTTAACTCAAATGCAAGCGAAGACAATCAGATAACGTCTGAATATTCATTATTTTGCACGTGCATCCTACAATCGTTTTCAAAGCAAAGACTTGTGTCTTACAAAAGCAATTACCGGGACCAAAACGATAGTTCGCAAAAGGATAAAGCTCGGGTTAGTTTACGACAAAGTTGACAACGTTAAGAGCCAAACGAATTTTTTAGAATCAACCTGCGGCCGGATGGTTATCCCATCAAGGATAAAAAAAAACTAGGCTTGACACTTTGGTGTTTTATAATGATGGAATATTTTTTCAGTGGAAGGTAATGTTCCCGCGAACGAGACATTTGTTGTGATTTCGTCAATCTTCAGACTCGTCGAATCAGTTTTTTGGACTTAATCTGTTGGAGTCAGTCATAGGGATATGGCTTGCATGCGTGCGTTTATAGAAATATGAGTATGCATGTCTATGAGCTTATGTTTCTGTGTTTTGCAACAAAAAAAAAAGAGTTGTTTTGGTTATATGGTTGGCGGCAGGCCCGTCACCACCATACAAGATCCAAATAATCATCATTGTGTTTAACAGAATGGCCGATGGAAATTAATTTTCATCATGCCAAAGATGCCCCTCGTCTCCTTAGTGGTGCCACAACCACAAGCAGGCCTCCCCATGCATTGTTGCTAAATGCTAACTAATGTTAAGCATCGATGATCCATCGTGCTAATGTTAATCTGAGTAATGTCACGAGCAGTTTGAATAATCTATGTCTACAAAAGAGAAAGAAATGGTGATAGTGCTAGTGCACTTTTAGTTGAGGAGCTGCACCCACCACTTTTGTGCAACTATCTTTTGTCCCCCAAGCAAACAGCCCAGCTACGGCTCTAGCCAGGTCACACTGATCTGCTCTGATGCGCACTTTGACCAGAAAGTCCAAAACATCCAACCCAGCACCAATCGCCACCAAAAGCACTTTTCATTCGTATAAATTTCAATCCATATCTTTATGGGCTTGATTAAAAGATCCCCATTGTGCTCAATTTAATATTCTTTTATGCTTAATTAAATTATTTTTGCACATTTCCTTCAATGTAATCTGAACATCGCAAGTACAGTTTGGAATAAAATATGTGGATTGACAGGTATACTACTATATACTCCTTCCATTTCATATTACTTCTGGCAGATTCGGATATATGTATACATAAAATATGTCCGGATACACGAAATCAGCGACTACTAATATGGAACCGAGAAATTATAATTGATGAAACATTTCAAGTATGTTTCCACATAACAGCTCTTATATTCTCATACTATTTGTTTTCTCCTTTCGGTTCAAGCATTACAGCTAGGGTGCGAGCCCTTCGATTATCGAGCCCACTTGGTCTGATGATATATCAAGTGATGTAGACAGGTCACACATCATTTAGAAGCTAAATAATTGTCGAAGAAAATAATAAATTTATATTTTAGGAGTTGGGGCAAATACACATGGGAGTTGTACAATTTTATTGTCATTGGAAAATAATCTGATTTCTCACTACACATTGATTGCCACTCATTGGAGTCAATGGACATGCATATTGTTATTAGATCTGATGACCTATATATTGGATTGCACATAGAGATGGTAAACTTATCGATAACGGGTAATATATCAATATATGTATTTTTTCTGTCAATTATACTTGGCCTTTCCAACAACGAGTTATCAAGTGTTGGTCAAACCTTACAGGATGCAGTGGGTTCACTGAGACATGAAGCCCACATGTCAGCGACGTCACTGTAATCTTGAGGACGACATCTCTTGGAGGCTCACCGAGAGTGGGCACTATTCTTCAAAGTCCGCCTATGAGTTGCAATTCTTGGGTTCCACCTTCTCAAGCTTATACAAGTCCATGTGGAAAATCTGGCCGCCCGTAAAGATTAAGTTGTTCACTTGGCTTGTTTTCCAAAATAGAATTTGGATCGTCGACCACTTGGCAAAACGGGGGTGGCCAAATTGTGGGGATTGCCCTTTGTGTGACCAATGCACAGAGTCTGTCAACCACCTTCTAGTCCATTTGCCGTTTCACCTTGCGTCTTTGGGACAAGGCCAAAGAAGGGTTTGACATTCCGGCTTCTCATGTCAACAATTGGGCGGGCCTCTCCTTCCCAGAGTGGTGGACCATGATATCGTCGGTGCAAAAGCGCAAGGGTATGGCTTCTCTTGCCATGCTCATCATTTGGGAGATTTGGAATGAGAGAAATGATAGAGTTTTCAAGAACAAGCGCGCCCCTATGCAAGTCGTCTTCGAGAGGATCAAAAAAGAAGCTACTCTTTGGGTCATAGTGGGTGCTAAAAGTTTGAGTAATTTGATGCTGTGAGAGTAAAACTTGTATTATGTCTAAAACTTTCACTTTCTTGTAAACTCCTTTCTTAATCAATGAATGGGCAAAACTTTTTCCCTCGTTTAAAAAAACATATAGACTGCGAGAATGGTTCTCCAAAAGCAACATGTGTGGGAAGTGAAACTACACCCAAGCGCCATGATGTTGATGGCCTCTTGAGGCTTCGTCCAACTACTTCCCATGGAGGCGGAGAGGAGGACGAGCATGTGAGCCGAGGGGCATCGGCGACAAATGAAGTGTAGCCCCTAAGCCGCCTGGAGGAGGGCAGCGTGAGGAATGTTTGGATTATTTTCAGTCTAGAGAGTCTTCTCCAAGCAGTTAGGTGAGAGCAGGGATTTGGTTACCGCCCGGGAAATCTGTTTCCCGGCTGGGAACCGGATATCCCGACCACCCCCCGGAATTGGTCTTACCGGGCGAAAATTCCTGAAATTTTTGGATTTCAGTGAAAATTTTAAATTTTAGCGAATATTCTATATAATATTAGTGAATATTCTCTTAAAATTCAAATTTTGGATTTGTAATTCGTCCGGTAACTGGTCGGGATTTCCCGATTACCGCGGTTACCGGGAGTCCCGATCCCCGGGATTTTTTCCCTGTCGGGAGCCAAAACCTTGGGTGAGAGACCGTTTCATTCTTTCTCTCCCTCTCTTTTTGCACGGAATTTCATTCTTTCTCCTCTTCAGTTATGCAACACACAGAACAAATTTTACGTGTCTAAATGGAAACATACAAGCCATCAGAAAGTTGAAAGGAGAAATTAACGAAAGTAAAGTTTGACGCGTCTGATCTGCACGTACGGTTAATTGAGCACGGCATATGGAGAATTGGTAGACCACCCAACTCTCAGGTAGAATGCATGAAAGCAGACAAGGACGACCACACTACATATGACTGGCCCCTTGAACTTGAAGACACGCGCGTTCATACGCGTAGTGCACAGAGTGTGGAAGCAGCCGATTAATTAGCCGAGTCGTAGACATACACACGCGCGCGACCTAATCGGATTCAGTGCATGGAGTTGAGTTGAGATGGGAGAGCACGAAAGCCATGGACGTGCCCACGCCTTATCTGTGAGTGAGTGCTAGCTGCGCGCGTGGAGTAGTGAAGGAACGTGACGCCTTACGAGCGCGTGCCGGCGACGTAAACAGAGTCCAAGCTACAGAGTAGAGGTAGCCGCCCGCGCCGTGATGCATGGTGAGAACGTGCCAAGTGTTGGCTGCAAACCGAGGAGTATGCCAACCTAGCAAACCAGAATCCGAGGAGTACATGGGTTGGGAGGCCCAAAAATCGGCATTTCCATGTCTCTAAACATTCCAAACAATATTTTTTACATGTAGAGAACATTCGTATGTACGTACGTATCAATTTTTATACTACCAAAATTCGAAAGTATGTAGCTTAGATGAAATTCACATATTTCAAATGAAGAGTCTAAAGGAAACTTCTTTCTCTTGATAAGCACTCTCATGGTGGCGCCTTGTGGAGCTCGGAGAAGTGTGTCGATGCCGAACATGTTGGGGACGCTCTTGATGATCCATATGATGGTGCCATCGGGGAGGTCCTCGATCTTCATATGTAGCTCCATTGGCCAAGTAGGGGTATTTGGGAGTATCGGCGGTGTACATGGTGGGGTCGATGTCGTCCTCGTGGTGGTGCTCCACCATGTCGTCCATGCTTGTTGAGCAAGTGTCGATGTAGAGCTCGTCGATGTCGTCCATGTTGGCGATACTCGCGGAGCCATAGTCGGTGTAAAGCTGCTCGATGTCGGTCATGTTGGCGATGCTCGCGGAGCCATAGTCGGTGTAGAGCTCCACATGTTCCTCCACATCCGCGGTGCTTGAAGAGGTATCCTCCTCGAAGTGCTCCGTGTACTCCTCCGTATCTTCTTCGTCGCTATACATGTTAGCAAGACAATATCTATATGGTGTATGTTAGTGGAAGAACACTACCTCGCAATCTTACCGTGGTATGACAAGATTGGGGTGATCCAACAAACCGAGAGTTAGAACAATTGTATCGGGCACTCACACAAAGACACACGCAAAAGCTAGCAAATATGGTGTTAGGTGAGTATGGTGGAAAGCCAAAAGATGAAATCCGAAATCAAGTTTGTTGTTAAGGGTGGGTGAAATCCAAAAACTCAAATGTCAAAGCGATGATCACTATAAACACGAAAATGGTATGGAACTCACACACGGGATAAGCGGGGTTAGTGCGACCAAGGAATGAGCGGAAAAGTGTATGAAGCCCGAAAGCAAGGGTGGCTCGGTGTCACACTAACACAAGGAGAGGCAAAGCTTTGGTTGCAAACGATGAGACAACAAGATGCACACGCGGCCTCTCTTCTCTTTTCTCTCTTTTGCTTAAAAGCTTTTTCCTCTTTTTGTATTTGGTGGCACTTACACTCTTTGTGTATATGTATGTATGATGGCACTCGCACACTTTTGCTCTATGGTGCACTTGCACTTTTTTGTGTGTTTTGGCGGCTTTTTCTCGCACTATGTTAGCGTTAGCTCGCTTTTGCTATCTTGCCACACGAGTTTTGCTTAGAAGCTTGACTCCACACTACACACACACCTCACAATCGGGGCCACGTGCAATGTCTCGCAACACTAGATAAGCAATGCTCGATAGGATAGATCGCAAAAGAAGAGGGGTTACAAGGGTAGAGCAAGTTATACCTAAGATGTTAGGCGGTGATGAACACACAACTTGCGATGATGGCGGTGATGTCAAGAGTACGGTTGCAAGTCCGGGGTGCCGAGGATGTCGTCGCTTGCTTCGGAGCTGCGGGTTAGTTTCACAAACAAGGCACTCAAACCGGAACAAGCAAACACAAGTTAGCGGATAAGATGGGTCAAAGTAGCTCGGCGGTGGTG
This sequence comes from Lolium multiflorum, assembly GCA_030979885.1. Classification (NCBI taxonomy): domain Eukaryota; kingdom Viridiplantae; phylum Streptophyta; class Magnoliopsida; order Poales; family Poaceae; genus Lolium; species Lolium multiflorum. The sequence continues at coordinate 211,808,388 of CM061748.1, forward strand.
GCGGTGGTAAGCCGGTGGTGGGTGGTGTCGATGCCCTTGCGGTTGCGGCGGAGGTTATGGGGCCGCGGTGATGTTTCCCGGTGGTTTTGGGAGGGTGGCGGTGCTTGCCGGCGGCGGAGAGGGTGGCGGTGGTTGGCGGAGGTGGTGGTGGAGGTGGCGCCCGGTTGGCGCACGGTTGACCAGGCCCTGGACCGGCCTGCCGGTCTACAGCCCGGTTGACCGGCCCGGTTGGCGCCGGTTGGCGCCCGGTCTGGCGCCCGGTTGACCGGCCCGGCACCAGCTGTCCGGTCACTGCCCGGTTGGCGCCGGTCGACCGGATTTCGCGGGGCACAGTTTTTCTCTCCTGTTCTTGAGCGAAATCAAGCCAAATCGACCCAAATCGAAGGAAACGATGGAATTGGGGGCTAGAAAGTGGGGGAAATAGTAGATCAAGCACCTCAACACCAAATCCATGGACCAAAACCACTCAAAACGCAACCAAATCGCAGATCCATCCAAAGGCAAATTAGGCCTATTTTTGGGGATTTTTGGGGAAATTTTTTAGAGACGAAATTGGATGGGTGGGGGGTCAAATTCGCGGAAACCAAAGGCTCTGATACCATATGATGAGGTCTAAGACCCCGTGTGTGTTACCTGATGTCTACGGGTGCTTCTATTCTTGTAGACAGTGTTGGGCCTCCAAGAGCAGAGGTTTGTAGAACAGTAGCAAGTTTCCCTTAAGTGGATCACCCAAGGTTTATCGAACTCGGGGAGGAAGAGGTCAAAGATATCCCTCTCATGCAACCCAACCACAAAGCAAGAAGTCTCTTGTGTCCCCAACACACCTAATAGGTGCACTAGTTCGGGGAAGAGATAGTGAAATACAAGTGGTATAAATGAATATGAGCGCTAGTACGGCGCCAGAAAATAGCTTGCTGGCGTGCAGTTGATGGTAGTAATATTGTAGGAAGTAAACAAGCAGTAGTAACGCAGCAGTAGTAACGCAGTAAAACAGTAACAAGCAGCGATAGCAGTATTTAGGAACAAGGCCTAGGGATTAGACTTTCACTAGTGGACACTCTCAACATTGATCACATAACAGAATAGATAGATGCATACTCTACACTTTTGTTGGATGATGAACACATTGCGTAGGATTACACGAACCCTCAATGCCGGAGTTAACAAGCTCCACAATAATGCTCATATTTTAGTAACCTTTAGTGTAAGATAGATCAAAAGACTAAACCAAGTACTAGCATAGCATGCACACTGTCACCTTCATGCATATGTAGGAGGAATAGATCACATCAATATTATCATAGCAATAGTTAACTTCGCAATCTACAAGAGATCATGATCATAGCATAAACCAAGTACTAACACGATGCACACACTGTCACCTTTACACACGTGCAGGAGGAATAGAACTATTTTAATAACTTTGCTAGAGTAGCACATAGATAGTAGTGATACAAAACTCATATGAATCTCAATCATGTAAGGCAGCTCATGAGATCATTGTATTGAAGTACATAGGAGAGAGATTAACCACATAGCTACCGGTACAGCCCCGAGCCTCGATGGAGAACTACTCCCTCTTCATGGGAGCAGCAGCGTTGATGAAGATGGCGGTGGAGATGGCAGCGGTGTGTAGGATAACGTAGCATAGAAAACAAAAATTTTCCTACGACGAACACGCAATCCAAGCCAAGATGCAATCTAGAAGACGGTAGCAACGAGGGGATTGTCGAGACTCACCCTTGAAGAGATTCCAAAGCCTACAAGAGGAGGCTCTTGTTGCTGCGGTAGACGTTCACTTGCCGCTTGCAAAAGCGCGTAGAAGATCTTGATCACGATCGGTTCCGGCGCCACGAACGGGCAGCACCTCCGTACTCGGTCACACGTTCGGTTGTTGATGAAGACGACGTCCACCTCCCCGTTCCAGCGGGCAGCGGAAGTAGTAGCTCCTCTTGAATCCGACAGCACGACGGCGTGGTGTCGGTGACGGTGGAGAAATCCGGCGGAGCTTCGCTAAGCGTGCGGGATATGGTGGAGGAGCGGGGCGCTAGGGTTTGGGGAGAGGGTGGCCGGCCACTATGGGGGGCGGCCAAGCTTGTGGCTTTGGTGTGGCCGGCCCCCTCCCCTTGGCCCTCTATATATAGGTGGAAGCCCCAAGTGTTGGACTACAAGTCTTCGAATAAGACCCGAACCCAAAACCTTCCATATGGTGGGAAACCTTCCCAAGCTAGGATTCCCACTAGAGGTGGGAATTCCACCTTCCATAGGGGGGGTGGCCGGCCCCCTAAGGGGAGTCCACTTGGGACTCCTCCCCACTAGGGTTGGGGGGAGGTGGAGTCCCATGTGGACTCCACCTTCCTTGGTGGTTTCTTCCGGACTTTTCTAGAACCTTCTAGAACCTTCCATAGAACCTTCCGCATCATTTTATTCACATAAAATGATATCCTATATATGAATCTTATTCTCCGGACCATTCCGGAACTCCTCGTGATGTCCGGGATCTCATCCGGGACTCCGAACAAATATTCGAACTCCATTCCATATTCAAGTTCTACCATTTCAACATCCAACTTTAAGTGTGTCACCCTACGGTTCGCGAACTATGCGGACATGGTTGAGTACACTCCGACCAATAACCAATAGCGGGATCTGGAGATCCATAATGGCTCCCACATATTCAACGATGACTTTAGTGATCGAATGAACCATTCACATACGATACCAATTCCCTTTGTCACGCGATATTTTACTTGTCCGAGGTTTGATCATCGGTATCACACTATACCTTGTTCAACCTCGTCTCCTGACAAGTACTCTTTACTCGTACCGTGGTATGTGGTCTCTTATGAACTTATTCATATGCTTGCAAGACATTAGACGACATTCCACCGAGAGGGCCCAGAGTATATCTATCCGTCATCGGGATGGACAAATCCCACTGTTGATCCATATGCCTCAACTCATACTTTCCGGATACTTAATCCCACCTTTATAACCACCCATTTACGCAGTGGCGTTTGATGTAATCAAAGTACCTTTCCGGTATAAGTGATTTACATGATCTCATGGTCATAAGGACTAGGTAACTATGTATTGAAAGCTTATAGCAAATAACTTAATGACGTGATCTTATGCTACGCTTAATTGGGTGTGTCCATTACATCATTCATACAATGATATAACCTTGTTATTAATAACATCCAATGTTCATGATTATGAAACTAATCATCTATTAATCAACAAGCTAGTTAAGAGGCTTACTAGGGACTCTTTGTTGTTTACATATCACACATGTATCAATGTTTCAGTTAATACAATTATAGCATGGTATATAAACATTTATCATAAACATAAAGATATATAATAACCACTTTTATTATTGCCTCTTGGGCATATCTCCAACAGTCTCCCACTTGCACTAGAGTCAATAATCTAGATTACATTGTAATATACCTAACACCCATGGCATTCTGGTGTTGGTCATGCTTTGCCCTAGGGAGAGCTTTAGTCAACGGATCTGCTACATTCAGATCAGTGTGTACTTTGCAAATCTTTACTTCTCCATCTTCGATGTATTCGCGAATCGAGTGGTAACGCAGCTTGATATGCTTCAGCCTCTTGTGTGACCTTGGCTCTTGTGCATTGGCGATGGCACCCATGTTATCACAGTAGATGACAAATGGGTCCAATGCACTAGGAACCACACCGAGCTCTACAATGAACCTCTTCATCCATACCGCTTCGATGAAGCCTCTGAAGCCGCTATGTACTCCGATTCTGTTGAGGATTTCGCCACCGTGCACTGCTTCGAGCTTGCCCTTACCGCAGCACCATTCAATATAAACACGTACCCAGATTGTGACTTAGAGTCATCGGGATCAGTGTTCCAACTTGCATCGGTGTAACCGTTTACAACGAGCTCTTGGTCACCTCCATAACAAAGAAACATATCCTTAGTTCTTTTCAAGTACTTCAGGATATTCTTGACCGCTGTCCAGTGTTCCATTCCTGGATCACTTTGATATCTGCTAGTCAAACTAACAGCATGTGCTATATCCGGTCTAGTACATAGCATGGCATACATGATAGATCCTACTGCCGAGGCATAGGGGATGTTACACATCCTTTCTCTTTCTTCTGCCGTAGCCGGTCCTTGAGTTTTACTCAATACCTTGCCTGGTAACATAGGTAAGAACCCTTTCTTACTTTCGTCCATTCTAAACTTCTTTAGAATCTTGTCCAGATATGTACTCTGTGATAGCCCTATTAGGCGTCTTGATCTATCTCTATAAATCTTGATGCCTAATATATATGATGCTTCACCAAGGTCTTTCATTGAAAAACTATTATTCAAATAACCCTTTACACTGCTTAATAGTTCTATATCATTCCCAATCAATAATATGTCATCTACATATAATATCAGGAATGCTACAGAGCTCCCACTCACTTTCTTGTAAATACAGGCCTCTCCATGACACTGTATAAACCCGAAGTCTTTGATCACCTTATCAAAACGTCGGTTCCAACTTCTCGATGCTTGCTTCAGTCCATAGATTGAACGCTGAAGTTTGCATACTTTGTTAGCATTTTTAGGATCGACAAAACCTTTGGGTTGTACCATATACAACTCTTCCTCAATGTCTCCATTAAGGAATGCCGTTTTGACATCCATCTGCCAAATCTCATAATCGAAAAATGCAGCTATTGCTAACAAAATCCTCACAGATTTTAGCTTCGCTACAGGTGAGAAAGTCTCATCGTAGTCAACACCTTGAATTTGTCGGAAACCCTTTGCGACAAGTCGAGCTTTATAGACAGTAATATTACCATCAGCATCTGTTTTTCTTTTGAAGATCCATTTATTCTCGACAGCCTTGCGGCTATCAGGTAAGTCTACCAAAGTCCATACTTTGTTATCATACATGGATCCCATTTCGGATTTCATGGCTTCTTGCCATTTGTTGGAATCTGGGCTCATCATCGCTTCTTCATACGTCGCAGGGTCTTCATCATTGTTATCCACAATCATGACATTTAGACAAGGATCATACCAATCTGGAGTGGCACGATCCCTTGTCGATCTGCGAGGTTCAGTAGCTGTCTCATTTGAAGTTTCATGATCATTATCATTAGCTTCCTCTGTTGTCGGTGTAGGTGGTACAGGAACATTTTCCGGTACTGCGCTACTCTGATCAACGAGTAGAGATTCTTCAATCTCATCGAGTTCTACTTTTCTTCCAGTCACTTCTTTAGTGAGAAATTCTTTCTCAAGAAAGGTTCCGTTCTTAGCAACAAAGATCTTGCCTTCGGATCTGTGATAGAAAGTGTACCCTATAGTTTCCTTAGGGTATCCTATGAAGACGCATTTCTCCGCTTTGGGTTCTAGCTTGTCCGGTTGTAACTTTTTTACATAGGCTTCGCAACCCCAAACTTTTAGGAACGACAGCTTAGGTTTCTTATTAAACCATAATTCATACGGCGTCGTTTCAACGGATTTTGATGGTGCTCTATTTAAAGTGAATGCGGCTGTCTCTAATGCATAACTCCAAAATGATAACGGCATATCAGTAAGAGACATCATAGAACGAACCATATCTAAGAGAGTTCGATTACGACGTTCGGACACACCGTTTCGTTGTGGTGTTCCCGGCGGTGTCAATTGTGAAAGTATTCCGCATTTCTTTAAATGCATGCCAAACTCATAACTTAGATATTCACCTCCGCGATCAGATCGTAGAAATTTAATCTTCTTGTTACGTTGATTTTCTACTTCACTTTGGAATTCCTTAAACTTCTCGAAAGTTTCGGATTTATGTTTCATTAAATAGATATACCCATATCTACTCAAATCATCTGTGAAGGTTAGAACATAACGATAACCACCGCGCGATGCTACACTCATTGGTCCACACACATATGTATGATTTCCAATAAGTCAGTAGCTCGCTCCATCATACCCGAGAATGGAGTCTTAGTCATTTTTCCCATCAGACATGCTTCGCATCTATCAAGTGACTCAAAGTCAAGTGATTCAAGTAATCCATCGGTATGGAGTTTCTTCATGCGTTTCACTCCAATATGACCAAGACGACAGTGCCACATATAAGTAGAATTATCATTCAATTTAATTCGCTTAGCATCAATGTTATGTATATGTGTATCACTACTATCGAGATCTAATAGAAATAAGCCATTCTTTTCAGGTGCTCGACCATAAAAGATATTATTCATAAAGATAGAACAACCATTATTCTCAGACTTGAATGAATAACCGTCTTGCATTAAACAAGATCCTGATATAATGTTCATGCTCACGCGGGTACATAATAACAATTATTTAGGCTTAAAACTAATCCCGAAGGTAGATGTAGAGGAAGTGTCCCGACTGCGATCACATTGACCTTGGATCCGTTTCCAACGCGCATCGTCACTTCATCTTTCATCAGTTGTCGTTTATTCTTTAGTTCCTGTTTCGAGTTACAAATATGAGCAACCGAACCAGTATCAAATACCCAGGTACTAGAACGAGAACCAGTGAAATGAACATCTATAACATGTATATCAGATATACCTTCTTTCTTCTTCTTGACAAGGCCGCTCTTCAGATCGCCAAATACTTGGAGCAATTACGCTTCCAGTGTCCCTTCTCTTTGCAGTAATAGCAATCAGCATCAGGCTTAGGGCCGTTCTTAGGTTTCATAGGAGGTGTGGCAGCTTTCTTGCCACCCTTCTTGAATTTTCCCTTAGACTTGCCCTGTTTCTTGAAACTGGTGGTCTTGTTGACCATCAACACTTGGTGCTCTTTCTTAATCTCAATCTCAGCAGCTTTTAACATGCCAAAGAGTTCAGGAAACTCCTTGTTCATGTTCTGCATATTGTAATTCATCACAAAGTTCTTGTAACTTGGTGGCAGTGATTGAAGGACACGATTAATCCCAGTCTGTTAGGAATCACTATTCCCAAGTCACTGAGTTTCTTCGCATGCCCGGTCATAACGAGCATGTGCTCACTAATGGAGCTGCCTTCTTCCATCATACAGCTGAAAAAGTGTTTCGATGCTTCATAGCATTCCACGGCCGCATGAGTCTCAAAAATAGTCTTCAACTCTTTTATCAACTCATGAGGATCGTGGTGCTCAAAACGTTTTTGAAGATCGGATTCCAGGCATAAGATGGCACACTGAACTTGAGAGTACCGAGTTTTCCGAGTCGCGTAAACATTCTTTACTTCATCGGTTTCAGTTTCTGCAGGAGGGTCACCTAGCGGTGCATCAAGCACATATTGCAGATTTCCGCCATTGAGGAAGATCCTCACATGACGGAACCAGTCGGTGAAGTTGCTACCGTTGCTCTTAAGTTTTTCTTTCTCTAGGAACTGGTTAAAATTGATTGGGGACGCCATATCTACAACATATTTGCAATAGTTTAGACTAAGTTTATGATAAATTGAGTTCAAATTTTAATTCAACATAATTAAAAATCTAGGTGAACTCCCACTCAAAACAATATTCCTCGCATTGTCTTAGTGATCACACGAACCAAATCCATCGCACCTAAACCCGATCATCACGAGAAAAGGTGTGATTTCAATGGCGAACACTCAAAGTGTTCATCATATCAATCATATGATTCATGCTCTACCTTTCGGTATCACGTGTTCCGAGACCATGTCTGTACATGCTAGGCTCGTCAAGGCCACCTTAGTATCCGCATGTGCAAAACTGTCTTGCACCCGTTGTATGTACTTATTGAATCTATCACACCCGATCATCACGAGATGCTTCGAAACGACAAGACTTGATAACGGTGCTACTAAGGATGAACACTTTATTATCTTGAGATTTTAGTGAGAGGGATCATCTTATAATGCTACCGTCGCGATCTAAGCAAAATAAGATGCATAAAAGGATTAACATCACATGCAGTTCATATGTGATATGATATGGCCCTTTTGTCTTTGCGCCTTTGATCTTGATCTCCAAAGCGTAGACATGATCTCCATCATCAACGGGCATGATCTCCATCATCATCGGCGAAGCACCAAGGTCAATGGCGCCGTCTTCATGATCGTCCTCCATGTAGCAACTATTACAACTACTTTGAAATACTACTCAACATGAAATTTAAAGACAACCATAAGGCTCCTGCCGGTTGCCACAATACAATAATGATCATCTCATACATATTCATCATCACATTATGGCCATATCACATCACCAAACCCTGCAAAAACAAGTTAGACGTTCTCTAATTTGGTTTGCATATTTTACGTGGTTTAGGGTTTTCGAGTAAGATCCAATCTACCTACGAACATGAACCACAACGGTGATACTAGTGTTTTCAATAGAAGAGTAAATTGAATCTTCACTATAGTAGGAGAGACAGACACCCGCAAAGCCACTTATGCAATACAAGTTGCATGTCAAGCGTGGAGCAAATCTCATGAACGCGGTCATGTAAAGTTAGCCCGAGCCGCTTCATCCCACTATGCCACAAAGATGCAAAGTACTCAACTAAAGATAACAAGAGCATCAACGCCCACAAACCATTGTGTTCTACTCGTGCAACCATCTATGCATAGACACGGCTCTGATACCACTGTAGGATAACGTAGCATAGAAAACAAAAATTTTCCTACGGCGAACACGCAATCCAAGCCAAGATGCAATCTAGAAGACGGTAGCAACGAGGGGATTGTCGAGACTCACCCTTGAAGAGATTCCAAAGCCTACAAGAGGAGGCTCTTGTTGCTGCGGTAGACGTTCACTTGCCGCTTGCAAAAGCGCGTAGAAGATCTTGATCACGATCGGTTCCGGCGCCACGAACGGGCAGCACCTCCGTACTCGGTCACACGTTCGGTTGTTGATGAAGACGACGTCCACCTCCCCGTTCCAGCGGGCAGCGGAAGTAGTAGCTCCTCTTGAATCCGACAGCACGACGGCGTGGTGTCGGTGGCGGTGGAGAAATCCGGCGGAGCTTCGCTAAGCGTGCGGGATATGGTGGAGGAGCGGGGCGCTAGGGTTTGGGAGAGGGGGTGGCCGGCCACTATGGGGGCGGCCAAGCTTGTGGCTTTGGTGTGGCCGGCCCCCTCCCCTTGGCCCTCTATATATAGGTGGAAGCCCCAAGTGTTGGACTACAAGTCTTCGAATAAGACCCGAACCCAAAACCTTCCATATGGTGGGAAACCTTCCCAAGCTAGGATTCCCACTAGAGGTGGGAATTCCACCTTCCATAGGGGTGGCCGGCCCCCTAAGGGGGAGTCCACTTGGGACTCCTCCCCCACTAGGGTTGGCCGGCCATGGAGGTGGAGTCCCATGTGGACTCCACCTTCCTTGGTGGTTTCTTCCGGACTTTTCTAGAACCTTCTAGAACCTTCCATAGAACCTTCCGCATCATTTTATTCACATAAAATGATATCCTATATATGAATCTTATTCTCCGGACCATTCCGGAACTCCTCGTGATGTCCGGGATCTCATCCGGGACTCCGAACAAATATTCGAACTCCATTCCATATTCAAGTTCTACCATTTCAACATCCAACTTTAAGTGTGTCACCCTACGGTTCGCGAACTATGCGGACATGGTTGAGTACTTACTCCGACCAATAACCAATAGCGGGATCGGAGATCCATAATGGCTCCCACATATTCAACGATGACTTTAGTGATCGAATGAACCATTCACATACGATACCAATTCCCTTTGTCACGCGATATTTTACTTGTCCGAGGTTTGATCATCGGTATCACACTATACCTTGTTCAACCTCGTCTCTGACAAGTACTCTTTACTCGTACCGTGGTATGTGGTCTCTTATGAACTTATTCATATGCTTGCAAGACATTAGACGACATTCCACCGAGAGGGCCCAGAGTATATCTATCCGTCATCGGGATGGACAAATCCCACTGTTGATCCATATGCCTCAACTCATACTTTCCGGATACTTAATCCCACCTTTATAACCACCCATTTACGCAGTGGCGTTTGATGTAATCAAAGTACCTTTCCGGTATAAGTGATTTACATGATCTCATGGTCATAAGGACTAGGTAACTATGTATTGAAAGCTTATAGCAAATAACTTAATGACGTGATCTTATGCTACGCTTAATTGGGTGTGTCCATTACATCATTCATACAATGATATAACCTTGTTATTAATAACATCCAATGTTCATGATTATGAAACTAATCATCTATTAATCAACAAGCTAGTTAAGAGGCTTACTAGGGACTCTTTGTTGTTTACATATCACACATGTATCAATGTTTCAGTTAATACAATTATAGCATGGTATATAAACATTTATCATAAACATAAAGATATATAATAACCACTTTTATTATTGCCTCTTGGGCATATCTCCAACACGGTGTCGATGGAGAAGCCTTCCGGGGGCACTTCCCCGCTCCGGCAGGGTGCCGGAACAGAGACTCCTGTCCCCCAGATCTTGGCTTCGCGATGGCGGCGGCTCTGGAAGGTTTCGCGTACCGTGGCTCTCCGTAAGGGTTTTCGATACGGAGGCTTTAAATAGGCGAAGAGGCGGCGCAGGAGGGTCGAAGGGGCGACCACACCATAGGGTGGCGCGGGCCCAGCCCTGGCCGCGCCACCCTATCATCTGGGCCCACCAGGGCCCTCCTCTGGTGGCTCTCGGGTGTTCGGATGCTTCCGGGCAAAATAGGAACCTGGGCGGTGATTTCGTCCAATTCCGAGAATATTTCGTTACTAGGATTTCGAAACCAAAAACAGCAGAAAACAGGAACTGGCACTTCGGCATCTTGTTAATAGGTTAGTTCAGAAAATGCACGAATATGACATAAAGTGTGCATAAAACATGTAGATATCATCAATAAAGTAGCATGGAACATAAGAAATTATCGATACGTTGGAGACGTATCAGCATCCCCAAGCTTAGTTCTGCTCGTCCCGAGCAGGTAAAGCGATAACAAAGATAATTTCTGAAGTGACATGCCATCATAAACTTGATCATATTGTAAACATATGTAATGAATGCAGCGATCAAAACAATGGTAATGACATGAGTAAACAAATGAATCATAAAGCAAAGACTTTTCATGAATAGTACTTCAAGACAAGCATCAATAAGTCTTGCATAAGAGTTAACTCATAAAGCAATAAATCAAAGTAAAGGTGTTGAAGCAACACAAAGGAAGATTAAGTTTCAGCGGTTGCTTTCAACTTATAACATGTATATCTCATGGATATTGTCAACATAAAGTAATATAACAAGTGCAATATGCAAGTATGTAGGAATCAATGCACAGTTCACACAAGTGTTTGCTTCTTAAGGTGGAGGAAGATAGGTAAACTGACTCAACAATAAAAGTAAAAGAAAGGTCCTTCAAAGAGGAAAGCATCGATTGCTGTATTTGTGCTAGAGCTTTTATTTTGAAAACATGAAACAATTTTGTCAACGGTAGTAATAAAGCATATGAGTTATGTAAATTATATCTTACAAGTTGCAAGCCTCATGCATAGTATACTAATAGTGTCCGCACCTCGTCCTACTTAGCTTGGACTACCGGATCTTTGCATGCCATGTTTCAACCAAGTGTCACAAAGGGGTACCTCCATGCCGCCTGTACAAAGGTCTAAGGAGAAAGCTCGCATTTTGGATTTCTCGCTTTTGATTATTCTCAACTTAGACATCCATACCGGGACAACATGGACAACAGATAATGGACTCCTCTTAAATGCATAAGCATGTAGCAACAATTATTATTCTCATATGAGATTGAGGATATATGTCCAAAACTGAAACTTCAACCATGATTCATGGCTTTAGTTAGCGGCCCAATGTTCTTCTCTAACAATTTGCATGCTCCAATCATTAAAGTGATAGATCCTTCAGACAAGACGGACATGCATAGCAACTCACATGATATTCAACATTAGTTGATGGCGTTCCCCAGAAGCATGGTTATCGCACAACAAGCAACTTAATAAAAGATAAAGTGCATAAGTACATATTCAATACTACGATAGTTTTTAAGGCTATTTTGTCCCATGAGCTATATATTGCAAAGGTGAATGATGGAATTTTAAAGGTAGCACTCAAGCAATTTACTTTGGAATGGCGGAGAAATACCATGTAGTAGGTAGGTATGGTGGACACAAATGGCATAGTAGTTGGCTCAAGGATTTTGGATGCATGAGAAGTATTCCCTCTCGATACAAGGTTTAGGCTAGCAAGGTTATTTGAAGCAAACTCAAGGATGAACAAGTGCAGCAAAACTCACATAAAAGACATATTGTAAACATTATAAGACTCTACACCGTCTTCCTTGTTGTTCAAAACTCAATACTAGATATTATCTAGACCTTAGAGAAACCAAATATGCAAATCAAATTTTAGCAAGCTCTATGTATTTCTTCATTAATGGGTGCAAAGTATATGATGCAAGAGCTTAAACATGAGCACAACAATTGCCAAGTATCACATTATCCAAGACATTTTAGAATTACTACATGTAGCATTTTCCAATTCCAACCATATAACAATTTAACGAAGAAGAAACTTCGCCATGAACATTATGAGTAAAGCCTAAGGACACATGTGTCCATATGCAACAGCGGAGCGTGTCTCTCTCCCACAAAGTGAATGCTAGGATCCATTTTATTCAAACAAAAACAAAAACAAAAACAAACCGACGCTCCAAGTAAAGAACACAAGATGTGACTGAATAAAAATATAGTTTCAGGGGAGGAACCTGATGATGTTGTCGATGAAGAAGGGGATGCCTTGGGCATCCCCAAGCTTAGACGCTTGAGTCTTCTTAAAATATGCAGGGGTGAACCACGGGGGCATCCCAAGCTTAGAGCTTTCACTCCTCTTGATCATAGTATATCATTCTCCTCTCTTGACCCTTGAAAACTTCCTTCACACCAAACTTCAAGCAAACTCATTAGAGGGTTAGTGCACAATTAATAATTCACACATTCAGAGGTGACACAAACATTCTTTTCACTTCTGGACATTGCATAATGCTACTGGACATTAATGGATCAAAGAAATAAATCCAACATAGCAAAAGAGGCAATGCGAAATAAAAGGCAGAATCTGTCAAAAACAGAACAGTCCGTAAAGACGAATTTAAAGCTGGCACCAGACTTGCTCAAATGGAAAAACTCAAAACTAATGAAAGTTGCGTACATATCTGAGGATCACGCTCGTAAATTGGCAGATTTTTTCGAATTTTCTACAGAGAACTGTGCCCAGATTCGTGACAGACAGCAATGCTGTTTCTGCGCAGCGATCCCAAATATAACATCAACTTTGACATAGAAACTTTACTTGGCACAAAAAAACACAAAACTAAGATAAGGAGAGGTTGCTACAGTAGTAAACAACTTCCAAAACTCAACAAAACAAAAATTGCTGTAGTAAAATAAACACATGGGTTATCTCCCAAGAAGTTCTTTCTTTATAGCCATTAAGATGGGCTCAGCAATTTTAATGATGCTCTCATGAAAATAGACAATGAAGCAAAAGAGAACATCAAGAAGCAATTTCAAAACACATTTAAGCCTAACATGCTTCCTATGCATAAGAATCTTGTAAATAAACAAGTTCATGAAGAGCAAAGTAACAAGCATAGGAAGATAAAACAAGTGTATCTTCAAAAATTTCAGCACATAGAGAGGTGTTTTAGTAACATGAAATTTTTTACAACCATATTTTCCTCTCTCATAATAACTTTCAGTAGCATCATGAGCAAACTCAACAATATAACTATCACATAAAGCATTCTTATCATGAGTCTCATGCATAAAATAATTACTACTCCCAACATAAGCATAGTCATTCTTATTAATTGTAGTGGGAGCAAATTCAACAAAGTAGCTATCAAATATAGGAGGTATATTGTAATCATAATCAAATTTATCCTCCATAACAGGTGGTAACAAAAGACTACTATCATTATAATCATCGTAAATAGGAGGCAAAGTATCATCAAAGTAAATTTTCTCCTCAATGCTTGGGGGACTAAAAATATCATGCTCATCAAAGCCAGCTTCCCCAAGCTTAGAATTTTCCATAGCATTAGAAACAATAGTGTTCAAAGCATTCATATTAATATGTTCCATGGGTTTTTTAATTTTCGCATCAAACCATCCATGTCTTAAATCGGGAAATAGAATAAGAAGCTCTTTGTTGTCCATTATGCCTAACTAGTGTAAACAAGAAACAAAATGTCGTAATTGCAGTCTAAAGGAAATAGCTTCGAGCACAAACAAATGGCGCCGGAAAATCTGTTACCTGGAACCGAAGTATGAGTGCCTTTTACCTTTCCTCCCCGGCAACGGCGCCAGGAAAAGTGCTTGATGTCTGGTGCTTCTATTCTTGTAGGCAGTGTTGGGCCTCCAAGAGCAGAGGTTTGTAGAACAGCAAGTTTCCCTTAAGTGGATCACCCAAGGTTTATCGAACTCGGGGAGGAAGAGGTCAAAGATATCCTCTCATGCAACCCTGCAACCACAAAGCAAGAAGTCTCTTGTGTCCCCAACACACCTAATAGGTGCACTAGTTCGGCGAAGAGATAGTGAAATACAAGTGGTATAAATGAATATGAGCGCTAGTACGGCGCCAGAAAATAGCTTGCTGGCGTGCAGTTGATGGTAGTAATATTTTAGGAAGTAAACAAGCAGTAGTACTTGCAGTAGTAACAGTAAAAACAGTAACAAGCAGCGATAGCGATATTTAGGAACAATGCCTAGGGATTAGACTTTCACTAGTGGACACTCTCAACATTGATCACATAACAGAATAGATAGATGCATACTCTACACTTTTGTTGGATGATGAACACATTGCGTAGGATTACACGAACCCTCAATGCGGAGTTAACAAGCTCCACAATAATGCTCATATTTTAGTAACCTTTAGTGTAAGATAGATCAAAAGACTAAACCAAGTACTAGCATAGCATGCACACTGTCACCTTCATGCATATGTAGGAGGAATAGATCACATCAATATTATCATAGCAATAGTTAACCCGCAATCTACAAGAGATCATGATCATAGCATAAACCAAGTACTAACACGATGCACACACTGTCACCTTTACACACGTGCAGGAGGAATAGAACTACTTTAATAACTTTGCTAGAGTAGCACATAGATAGTAGTGATACAAAACTCATATGAATCTCAATCATGTAAGGCAGCTCATGAGATCATTGTATTGAAGTACATAGGAGAGAGATTAACCACATAGCTACCGGTACAGCCCCGAGCCTCGATGGAGAACTACTCCCTCTTCATGGGAGCAGCAGCGTTGATGAAGATGGCGGTGGAGATGGCAGCGGTGTCGATGGATAAGCCTTCGGGGGCACTTCCCGCTCCGGCGGGTGCCGGGCAGAGACTCTGTCCCCCAGATCTTGGCTTCGCGATGGCGGCGGCTCTGGAAGGTTTCGCGTACCGTGGCTCTCTCCGTAAGGGTTTTCGATACGGAGGCTTTAAATAGGCGAAGAGGCGGCGCAGGAGGGTCGAAGGGGCGACCACACCATAGGGTGGCGCGGGCCCAGCCCTGGCCGCGCCACCCTATCATCTGGGCCCACCAGGGCCCTCCTCAGTGGCTCTCGGGTGTTACGGATGCTTAGGGCAAAATAGGAACACAGGCGGTGATTTCGTCCAATTCGAGAATATTTCGTTACTAGGATTTCTGAAACCAAAAACAACAGGAACTGGCACTTCGGCATCTTGTTAATAGGTTAGTTCCAGAAAATGCACGAATATGACATAAAGTGTGCATAAAACATGTAGATATCATCAATAAAGTAGCATGGAACATAAGAAATTATCGATACGTTGGAGACGTATCATTACCCTCCAAAACCCCCCGACGGGCGTTGGTTAAGCAACACGAAGAGCCGGGAAGCTCCCAGGGCCGCTTAGTGGATCCCTGGCACCTCGCGTCGTCCCGCAAATCTTCTGGCCAACGTCCTGGCGGTTGCTGGCGTGCCACGACCTAGACCCGATCAGGAGGGTGTTAGTGCTTCGATTTGTTCTGCATGGTAGACACGTAAACATTAAATACGAGCCCTATCGGCTCTCAGGTTTCCCTGTGGATCGGCTCAAGGAGCCGATCGCCCCATGTTTCACGTTGGATTTACAATGGCATGGGGATCCTGCTTGATCAGGACAAAGCTAAAACGATCCACGACAGTTTAGGGTTTTCACCGCATAATCGGAACGTCCTACGTGCGATCGGGCCTAGCAGCTACGAGAGATGATGCAAACTACCCCTACGAGAGGCCTAAAAACCAACATAACGTTGATCCCCGGAACATCCCTCGCAGGGACGGTAAACAGCATCTAACGCACCACCGGATCCTCCGACCCCAACATAAGGCCTAACTATGCAGATATTAAACTAATCCTTGCGGAGCAAGGAGCAACTATAACGGATCGGATCTACTAAGTTACGAACAAGAAAGATGCTGCCCTCGGACGGACGTAAGGGCAGCTAAATGTCGAGGGATTGCCACGCAGATATGCACGTGAAAGCACCAATGCAAGCCCCTAAACACCTAAGGATAAATAGTACTGCTCACCATCAACAAGGCTTCAGCACGAGCAGTACAAGGTTAACGAATAAACGTGTCCTGCCTAGATCGCTAGATGCGATCTAGGCAGCATGGTGCTTACCCGGGAGAAACCCTCGAAGAAAGGGGTGGCGATGCGCCTGATTTGTGTTGGTTGAACGATGATTGTCCTCCTTTTCCGATAACCCTAGATACATATTTATAGTCCAAGGACTTTCTAATTGAGGCGTGCACCTAACCGTGCACGGGCCAGACTCTATCTCTTAAATCTAATACAACACGATCTACTAATTTACAGATACATGGGCAACTTAGCCCAAACTCTCAGCACAAGGCCGCTCCGAAGATGCTCCACGTGTACGTCCTTCAAGCCCATCTTCACTTACGGCCCACCTCCTGATTTGGCCAAAATCGGGTGGTAACACATGCCCCCCTGGTTTTGACAATGGTAATTGCAAAACCATCATCTCCTTCGAAGGGTCATGTCGTGGCGAACCGTCGCAGTTTTCTTCATGATGACGCCTTGCCTCCTCGCCTTCTCTGCACGACTTGACGGTTCTGGCACCACGTCCTTGGGAACTGCTTAGGCATTAAACCATATATTCCCCTTTTTATTCGGCCACGTCGAACAGTTCTCCTCTTCCTCCCTCTGCATCAGCATTTCCAAAAACCCTCCTCTGCTGCCATGTCTTCCTCTTCTTCCACTTCATCGGACCTTTCTGCACAGTCTTCCCCCCTCCGCGAGCCGACGGAGTGGGACCCGGTGGAGGCCCATGCGGCCAACACCCGCCGCGCCATCGAGGCCGGGGACGATCAGCCACAACTTCTCCATCGAGTCGAGAGGACGACCGGTCACGACCGACGGGAAGCGACCTCCGCTTCCTCGCCAATGAGGAAGCGGTGGAAAGCGATGACGACCACCTTCCCTGGGACGGAGCCCCCTCCTCCGAGGAGGCGGAGGAGAAGGAGGAGGAGGAAGAAGATGACAGCTCCTCCGACGAGCCGCCGGCAAGCACCCGCCCACGGGAACCCTCGACGGCGGCGATGACGACGATGACGAGGAGGACGAGGACAACGAGGGTCCTGCCGGTGGTCGCTACGACGACGGCAGCCGGCTGGGAGCGGTGCCGGCGACGGCGATGATGACGACGACGACGAGGGCAGCAACGGCCCCTAGATAGGATCTCAGCCTAGGGCCAGTAGTAGTAGACGGGGCAATGTACCCCCTAAGACCTCCTTTTGAGAGCAATCAGCTCTTTATGTAAGAAATCCTTGTTTATCAATGAAGAATTCCCCATTCGATTTTACTGATTCCTTAGTGATGATTTAGCCGATTGTCCTTCGTACTGAGTCTGCCGATTGTCGATGCGGTAGATGCTCAATGAGCCGATGGCAAAGCATCAGCTTTTCCAATAGATTGCAAAACAGATCGATCTAATCACCTTCTCAGATATTAACTTGCAATCCATGAAATTCAGATCCAAACTTCCAACCGGACAGGTCCAGCGCAGCTGTGAGACCCCTAGATCCTTGGACTTTAAAATCATCCGATCGTAGTGTTTGTCCTGACGGCAAAACTCCTGGATTAATGCTTCCAGGAAAGCTCCTTAGTCAGCTGCTGACAATCTTGATCTTGAAGCCGATACTCCTGTAAAACACTCGTTCACAGCTTCCCTTGTGACGTTTGTTTCTTTGCAGACGAACTGGTTTAGAGCCTGATCAACGATGATGGCTCCTTCTACAAACTCTTCCTGCCATCCTAATGGCTTTCCTCTGCAAGAGTCCTCCTGTTCCACATGGTTATGATGCAAAGATAGCCAATGTCAACACCACGGGCTCTTCAGAATGAGGAATTTTTAGGGCTAGCTGCCCCCCCGAGCCTCGGTCAAGGCTAGGGCAAGAAGTGCATCCATCGAAGGGGCCATCATCGGCCTCCCAATTGCAGTGCAGCATTAGCCGATTCTAACCAAATCGGCTTTCTCAAGCAGAGAACCTTCAATGTGAGCTGCCCCCGAGCTTCTTCAGTCCAATGACACAACCTCTGGTAAGAATGCGGTCTAGTCCAACTGGACGATCGTCGGTTGTTCTCACGATCCTGGCCTGATCTGCACGCTCATGCTGTTCTTGCTGTGGGCCAGGGCTGCGATCCTCCAACTTGCCGGCAAATACCAACAGCTTAAATGAGAAAAAGGCGTCTTGGACGCTAAACTGATGCTTCTGCTGGTGCTGCCGAGCTTGAAGTCTTGCAGAAGGAGTTGGAAGTCCTTGAAGAGAGGGCCTGAGTCGCTAAGCAATCCCAATGAGGGGTTCCTCCAGCAGATGACTGCTCTATTAGGCTTCCGCTTGTATCCCTTGAGTCGATGTATACGCATCGGCTGTGCTCAAAAGTTTTGGAGTTTTCAGTTTTTTGCGGATGCTTACATATCGGCCCCCATACTTGAGCTGCTGCTGGACATTTGACATCCGTTCCCAGCTCGTATCCTCGTATCTTATCCATCTATGTGCCCCCGAGCCGAGTATTGATGGCATCGGCTCTTTTATCTGTCGGATCAATGCTGAACACATACAAGGTATGTTGAGGATAATTTTGGCCGATTGCGGGAATCGGCCTCCTTTTCCGTTGCAAGGCTTTGGCGATGATTTTGAATTTCCGCTGTAGCTACGTGGCATGTTGGAGACGAGATCCTCTGCCTTTCATTTTTTGAGGGCCGATCTCGGGATCGGCCTTGCCACGTATGTCCAATGTCTTGGACTTGCTACTCCGTCCGGTCACGGATATCATGTTTGTATCACCGATCTGCATCGGCATGCCTGTGCATCGGTGGGCGCCATACTTTCTTTGGTGGGCGCCTTCGTCTCCACTATTTGCTGGATTTTCACGGCCAGATCGGGCCGTGCTCTTCTCAACGTGTACAGGTACTTTGCCTCGGCTTCTTCCAAGTTTCGCAGCCGTTGCACCCTACGCTTCTGAGAATGGCTGAGTCCATCACCACCTTGGTCGGTGATACCTATCTTCTTCTCCATCGACTCCTCGAAGTCTTCTTCTTGAGAGGACTCAGCTCGTTTGTTAAGGGGTCCCGACGCTCGAAACTTCGTTCGTCCTTCTCTTTGCTGCGCATTTGTTCTCGATTGTTGGCAATCGGCTCATTCTGAGTCCCAGCAATTTGAAGAAGGACCAGCTTATCCATGTTGTCTTGCTCCCTTGACCTCCCTAGCGTGACGTTCGTACCGTCGTTGTTTGGCGACGATACCTCCTGTTTGCATCAAACCGACGATATCTTTCATCGTCTTCGTCGTAGCGGACGGTCGTGCTCATATTTGTTGAGGAGATGCACGGATAATGGGCGTCGATACCGTATGCTTCTCACCTCCTCCTCGGTTAGGTACCGTCTATCATCGTCTTGGGGCCGGTCGCGTGGAACGGCCTCCTCTTTATCTTTGCCACCTGGCTTTGTCACGCCATGG
The DNA here is from genome assembly GCA_030979885.1 of Lolium multiflorum. Lineage (NCBI taxonomy): Eukaryota > Viridiplantae > Streptophyta > Magnoliopsida > Poales > Poaceae > Lolium > Lolium multiflorum. The sequence goes on from CM061748.1 coordinate 211,828,431, forward strand.
CGGATCAAACCCTGCCATATTGATATCGAGAACCGCTCTCTTATGTGGCTTAGATCCACCGCATCATGTCTACCTTCATGGCAAACTGTCCGAAAGTTAATCGGATTCTATCGCCATCTGAATTTGTGCGCGCAATACTTTGCAGTCGTTGGTGGCGTGCGTGAACGTATGATGCCATTTGCGGTATGGCCTTTTGTTCATCTCTTCCATCGTAGGGATCTTGTGGCCTCGGTCCTTCTCTTTTTCTCTGGGGGAAGATCAACATGTCACGTCAGGTACAATCTTGCCCCGGCCGTTCACTTTGAGACAGCCGAGTGGTTCGGCTCCATCTGCGAAGTCTTCCGAAGCTCTTCAGAACTTCGTTCGTCCTTCTCCTTTGCTGCGTGCACAGTTCTCGATTGTTGGCAATCGGCTCATTCGTCCCAGCAATGTTTGAAGGGACAATTTGCTTATCCATGTTGTCTGCTCCCTTGACCTAGCGTGACGTTCGTACGTTCGCGATACCTCTGTTTGCATCAAAACGATATCTTTCATCGTCTGACGTCGGTCGTGCTGCTCAGATGCACGGATAATGGGCGTTGTATGCTTCTCACTCGGTTAGGTACCGTCTATCATCGTCTTGGGGCCGGTTGGAACGGTATCTTTGCCACAGGTGTCCACGCCATGGCGGATCCAAAGCCTGATATCCCCGGCTCTCTTATGGAGTGGCTCATGTTGACGTGACGCATGTCTACCTTCATGGCAAGTTAATCGGCCTGATTCTATCGCCATCTGAATTTGTGCGCGCAATACTTTGCGGTCGTTGGTGGCGTGCGTGACGTATGATGCCATTTGCTGGCCTTTTGTTCATCTCCTTGTTGCTTCTTCTCTAGCAGATCGAACCTTGGTCACGTCAAAGTCCAACCCTCTTGGAGGCCCTGGCGGGTTCACCCATTTTGGCGTCCGAGTGGAACAGATCTTTCTTCATCCTCGTTGGGGTTATCGCTGAACTTGTGTACACGGATGGCGAGGACCAGGTGCGTCAACGAGTTGTACTGAACGTCAGGTCCTTGAACGACGCTGCAAGGTGCCACGGCCAGCTGCCTCTTTCTCAGGTGAGCCGAATAGCATCGGTTCTTGACCAAACGCTGGATGTACTCATGCCGTGTGCTAGTTCCAATGCGAATGGTATTGGGTGTTTCCTCGCTTCCATGTGAAGCGTGTACCATCGGACCGGTGAGGATGAACCTCACCGTAGCTGATCGAGAAACCATTGGGCCAGGTATCGGCTCACGTGCCCGATGGAGCTGACCCTTCTGACCCACTGAATTTGTTGAAGTCCGGAAGCCGGTACTTAGGCGGTAGTGGGATCAGGTCGAACTCATTGGGGTACGGCTTGGAATAGCCGATTATCTTCTTCTTCGGCAAGATGCCGAACTGATCTCTCAGGACTGCGCTGATCTGATCTGCGGTGGAGGTAGTGGCAGCTGAGCTTTCCTGGACTGGTGCGGTGGTATACTTGGCTAACCACGCTTGTTTCTCAGCTTCTGCTCCTAACTCCCAGCTGCTGCGTCGTTCTTCTCTTGGAACAATTGCTCTGCTCCGGCAATCCCTCTGGTGGAGCCTGGATCGCTGCGTCAGTTGTTGCAGCCGGCACATACGTGCACACGTATCCGTGTGGGATTTCCTTGGGCGGGTCATGCAAGAACTGATAGTCGCCCGGGTCACCCCCAACTTTGTAGACGACGTATGCCGGTGAGCCTTGTGGCTGTGGAGCCGCCGTTGCGTACGGCAGAGGTGGCCTGGTGTGGAGTTGCATCTCTCCCTGGTGAGTCCCTAGAACAGGTCCTGAAGGGGAGTATCGACGCTCCATGATCTCTTGCACCACACGGAGCGCAACGCGCTCCAAAGTGTTCACCAGGCTCTCAGAGTGCCGATGCAGTGAATGGGCCACCATGTAGTTGATTTCCTGTCGCAGGGCTCTGGTACGTTCCGAAGGGAGGGACAGATCCAACCCATCGAGGATGCCTTGTGGTGCGAATCCTTTGAACCTGACGCCGTGCGACCGGGTCTTCTCGAAGGAGCCGATGAGTTCGGCCTCCAGGATGGCCTTCAGGTCATCATACTTCTTCTTGTGTTCCGTGGGGAGATCCTTGTACGTAATCGGTTCCCCCGCCATCTCGGATGCCGATGTTGACATGGGTGTCGCAGAAAGTGTGTCCCACCGGGCGTGCCAGAATGTGTTACCCTCCAAAACCCCCCGACGGGCGTTGGTTAAGCAACACGAAGAGCCGGGAAGCTCCCAGGGCCGCTTAGTGGATCCCTGGCACCTCGCGTCGTCCCGCAAATCTTCGGCCAACGTCCGGCGGTTGCTAGGGCGTGCCACCTGACCTAGACCCGATCAGGAGGGTGTTAGTGCTTCGATTTGTTCCTGCATGGTAGACACGTAAACATTAAATACGAGCCCTATCGGCTCTCGGGTTTCCCTGTGGATCGGCTCAAGGAGCCGATCGCCCATGTTTCACGTTGGATTTACAATGGCATGGGGATCCTGCTTGATCGGGACAAAGCTAAAACGATCCACGACAGTTTAGGGTTTTCACCGCATAATCGGAACGTCCTACGTGCGATCGGGCCTAGCAGCTACGAGAGATGATGCAAACTACCCCTACGAGAGGCCTAAAAACCAACATAACGTTGATCCCGGAACATCCCTCGCGGGACGGTAAACGGCATCTAACGCACCACCGGATCCTCCGACCCCAACATAAGGCCTAACTATGCAGATATTAAACTAATCCTTGCGGAGCAAGGAGCAACTATAACGGATCGGATCTACTAAGTTACGAACAAGCAAGATGCTGCCCTTACGTGGAGACGTAAGCAGCAGTCGAGGGACGGCATTGCCACGCAGATATGCACGTGAAAGCACCAATGCAAGCCCCTAAACACCTAAGGATAAATAGTACTGCTCACCATCAACAAGGCTTCAGCACGAGCAGTACAAGGTTAACGAATAAACGTGTCTGCCTAGATCGCTAGATGCGATCTAGGCAGCATGGTGCTTACCGGAGAAACCCTCGAAGAAAGGGGTGGCGATGCGCCTGATTTGTGTTGGTTGAACGATGATTGTCCTCCTTTTCCGATAACCCTAGATACATATTTATAGTCCAAGGGACTTTCTAATTGAGGCGTGCACCTAACCGTGCACGGGCCAGACTCTATCTCTTAAATCTAAATACAACACGATCTACTAATTTACAGATACATGGGCAACTTAGCCCAAACTCTCAGCACAAGGCCGCTCCGAAGATGCTCCACGTGTACGTCCTTCAAGCCCATCTTCACTTACGGCCCACCTCCTGATTTGGCCAAAATCGGGTGGTAACAGTGTGTGGCCCGATCTCGCGAATGACCCAAGAATCAAGGGGGAAAGAGAGGGAGAGCGGAAGAACACGAAGAACGCGAAGAACACAACGCACACCAACCCGATACAATCGATACTTACCCTCGTGGCTCGATGGACCACGCCAATAGAATCACCACGGGAGAGACTCGAGGTAGAATCCCGGAGTGAGAGATCGGTGTTGGGGACGGAGGTAGGTGAGGGAGAGAGAGTGGGCTACACTAGAATCTCACTCACATAGATCCAATCATCCAACATGGGTTGCCTTGATACAAAGGGGATGAAACCCTAGGGAGACAAAGCTCAAAGTCATGTTTAAGCCTAAATCTTGTCTAACCAGCTATGGGGCGAGCTGGGGTCTTATATAGGCATACAAGGCAACATGGGTCGAAAAGGCACAAGTTGGTGGGCCAAACCCGACGGATCCGGTCGTGGGGCCGGTCTGACCGGGCCTGGGGCCGGCGGGTCCGGTCGTGGGGCCGGTCGACCGGTCGCCAACCGGAAATGTCGCAGATCTCCATCCGGTTGGCTTCCGGTACGACGCCCGGTTGTCGACTGGGTGCGCCCGGTCTGTGGCCGGTCTGACCGGCCTCTGCGCCGGCCTGTCCGGTCTGTGGCCCGGTCTGACCGGCCTCTGGCTGGCCGGCCTGTTCCTCCCTCCTCCTCTTCCTCTTCCTTCTCCTCTTCTTCCCTTCTTCTTCTTCCTTCTTCCATGCACCATGGGGTTCCTTCTCTCTTGGTCCTTATCGACGTCGGCACCTATAGACATCAAGATGATAGGCATGAGGTAGCATACCATTCAAGTTGGTGTTGAGATCGACCATAGAGAGGAAGGAGTTCACCTTGACATATATGGCGGGGTTTCGTGTTGTTGGTCCACTTGGGGGACTCCTTGGCCATGGTGTAGCGTCGACGATAGGCGGGGCTACATCAACATTCGTATGTACGTACGTATCAATTTTTATACTACCAAAATTCGAAAGTATGTAGCTTAGATGAAATTCACATATTTCAAATGAAGAGTCTAAAGGAAACTTCTTTCTCTTGATATTTTTGTAACTTGGTGGTCGAATAACTATATAACTTAGTATTGAACTAAGTTTAATTGGATTCAGAAGTACCCATGTTCCAAAAAATCGCTTACAAGTTACAACCTCGGAAATACGTGACCTTCACGCAACATGAGAGCTTCTAGCACACCATTGAATTTCAATTCATACTAGTCAGCCTGGAGATGCTCCTTAGGCTTCTAATTTTCGGTGAATCAAAAACTTCTAATGCATATAACACGCTTTCCTATCTTAACCCTTTAAAAAATTCATAGTTTGGGCAGCGCACCATGATGAAACGAAAAAACGAAGAGAGAGGGGTAAATTCAACCATAAAAAGTACTAAAAGCGTGAATTTTTGGCCTAGAAATTTATGGGATGCTCGATGCATGTTCTAAATACGGTCAGACGTTTTTTTTATTTTCATAAATTCTCAATGATAAATTCAACAATTATAGTGTACAAATGCAGCTAAGCGTCATAGTGCTCCCATATCTCGGAGAGTGTGCGATAGAAGTGTGCATTCCATCATTTTTTTAAAGGAGGCAGAAGCTTTGCCTCATTCAATAGTTAAGAAAGGAGTTTTACAACTAGATATTACATTAGAGCAACGAGCTAGATTACCCAAAAACTACTCTCGCGGCATTATTGATCCCAAGTGTTTCGCACCCGCAGCGCTCCAAAGAGCCACCTAAACTTTAACCTTGTCCATGATGATTGTAGGCATCATAGCTTTATTATGGAAGACCCTCGGATTGTGTTCGTTTCAAATCTTCCAAGTGGTAAGCATGATGAGAGACTCTAGAGATTTCCTTCTTGTACCTTGGCGTAGATTACCGACTCCCACCACTCTTTTACGGAGGAGCACTATTATTTTTAGCACTATGTTGCAAAGAACAAAAAAGAAAAATTAATTTTTTTATGCTACAATGATGAAAATTCCATATCTAAAATGAAAATTCATAAATTACAATAACTTCAAGCACGGAAGTTAAACCGCTAGAGAGCATGGAAGTAGGCTTCAGGGAATAAAATAACTAAAGATCTAAGTAGAGAAAATATTTGCCCAATGGGTACCCTCGTGATTTTTGATTGCAGCAACGAGTACTGAAAATCATATTGTGCTGCTTCACGTTCTCTCCATGAAATCACTAGGATCCGGATCTGGTCTTGATGTCGCGGATTGTTCTGTTTGGATGTCATTTTTTTCTGAAACTATTCCATATTTTTTTCCCGATTCAACTTGCAATCATGGCGGTCGACATATTATTTGGGAGTAGCCTTTTTATCAGTAGCTTCTCCCTAAGTAGCGCAATTTGTGTCTTGGTGGTCGAGTGGAGTGATTCGTCTCAGTATAGTAAATAGCTACAAGGCTCATTCTTGGGGAGGACCATCTAAACTTGGAAGACTCCACATAAAGAGATCGGTACGTCAGGAATGCCTAAAATAACAGGTTTTTACATGATTATATGCGGCTTGGTGGCCGTGCATTGATGTTAAACTCAGTCTACCAAAGACACATGGCACTGAACTTGATACAATCTGAAGCTAAAGACTTGCTAAGCAATAAACTACCTAGTCTTGTTACTGCTCAGCTCTAACAGCAAATATTTTGAGTCATGGCTTCGTTCATCAGCAGATGACATGAATCTACAACTTCAAGTATGGCGAAGGAGCAGCATGAACAGAAGTCTTCTCTAATCGGCTCATCAATATGTAAACTGCAATAATGAACAAATAAAATTAATTTGGATATTACACACCATAATAAGAAAATGATATACTTGAAGCATCACAAATAACCAGTGTTCAAACCAAAATAAGTTTTTGCAGACCATAATACGAAATATACTTGAAGCATCATATATGAACACTTTTAGTACTGGAAGTAGTATGCAACATTCATCTGACATGTATAGAACAATTTACACCAAACATCACATTGAGTTTGTAATACATAATTTCTGGTAATAGAAGCACACACTTTGTAAGTAGCATGCAAACCTACATTTACTTGAGCTACAGAACTCTACGAGGCCTCATCAAAGGTAAAATGACAGCACACAACACCCAAGTTAACATATAAGGCTGCATTTGCCTGGCCAAAGGAAACAGGAATGGTTTACAATACTTTGTGTTCCAGTATTGCTACTTTCACACTTTCATGTGTAGTAATTACTGAAGCTTAATTAGCATCGGAATAGCATCAGCAAAAGATAGAAGTCGATCAATGAACTTCATTGCGAAATTCTCCAAACTTTGGATAGGTAAAAGAGACACCAGCTTACATAATTTAGCACAAGATTAACAGTAGAAATGCTAGTAAGAATATGCATGTAAGTAGCATGCAAACCTAAAACAGCAGAGTTGCATTTCAACACAAGAGCCACCCAAAAGGTTACACAAGTGTATAATGAAGGGCAATAGGATTGCAATATGTTAACTCAACATATCAGAGAAAGCAATATAAAAAGAACATACCTTATTCAGAGATCATTATCTTCCTCCTCTTTTTGAACTCCTTTCTCCTTACCTCTAGGTCCATCCTTTTGTTCTTATGCCCCCTCTTCTGCTGCTTGTTCCTCTTCTCCTCAAGGGTCTCCAATCTGCCAACTCAAATAGGGCAATAAAAAAAGAATGCATATATAAGACAATGAGTACAAAGAGGGAGAGGGACGCACTTTCGCTGGTCGTAAACGGCATCCCGTATCTGCTTATTCTCATCGATGGCATCCGACACCCGCCTCTGGTCGTCGAGATCCCCTGAGAGGTGCACTTCATTGCCTTCCTGACCTAAGTGCTGCACTTGCCCATCGATGACATCTGAGACCTTCACCTGCTTGTCAACGTCACCCAAAAGCTTCACTTGCTCGTCAATGTCGCCCAAGATCTCCCCACCAGTGACGACCACTTCTTGGAGCTCTGACGACTTCATGGGCGTGTCAGCCATTGCTCTGAAAAGAAAAGCATTAGACCATCTATATGTCAGCAGTTATTCACCTTATTTACAATATAAAGTTTGACGTTCATATCCTAGACTGGCCAAAGGCTACATTTTCCTGAGTGAAAGTTCATCAGCATGTGATGGAGAATTACAGACAGTAGCTAGTAAATCAGTATTTTCCGTGGTTATAAGAAGGGAGCTGCTGTGTTGGTTCCTGTGTCAGTTACTCAGAACAACTACATGAGTGCTACTGCCATAATGTTGATTACCTCGATGTTACCAATGATTCACTTTGGAGAGACCTTCCCAAACAATTCAGCCCAATCATGTAATTTGGATTTTTTTTAAATCAAGTTTACTTCGTGGCAAGGGTAGAACTTTAGTCCTCCACATAGCAAAGAAATGTCTATATATCACCTTGTCAAGCAATCAGAAATTAAGAGGAGGGTTGGACTTGTTCACAGTGTCCTTTTGAACTCTGATAGCTGTACACTTGAACTGGTCCTATCCTGACATAATTATTGTTGCATTAACTGCATTAAATTTGTCTAGACCGGCATTGGAGCCTACAGTTCCCCTGGCAAGTGGTCCTGCCTAATTTTTTCTGTAATTCATAGAATTATGTTCTTAAATTCACATTCCGTCTTTATTTCTTAGTTTTGAAATTCCAAACTTCAGAAACTTGTGCTATGGTGCATTATTCAAACTGCTGAAGAATTTGAAAGATGAAAGATCATGTTCATGCTAAGCGTCGCAGCTGAATTTAGGTACCCAGACCAGTAAGATTAATTGGAGATGCCAATAAGTATGCCCACAATAAACTGGTCTGACTTTTTGATTTTCACGCGTACTAGGGAAGCAGCCTAGCTAGTCGCAAAAGAACTGCTGGTTTGGCCACCTCATATGAGTCAAGGAAGCTCACACTCACGAGCTAATTTACTCAATGTGATGTTGGAAGTAGTACAAGCTAAATCAGAGTTAGTTAAAAGGGAACAGAGGGCCTAGTTATGAGACGGAACACGCACCTGATTCCGGCGGTGGGCAGGAGAGCAGCAGCGTGAGTAGCTCGCGAGGGGGGTGGACGACGGCTAGAGGCTTGCCTGGTGGCCGGAGGTCGTCGAGAAATCGGCCGGCAGCGTGTCGAGGCCCGCGCAGAAGATGAAGAGAGGAGAGGCAGCTACCGACGGTGCTTCACTCGTAAGTTGGCGGCGGTGGCGCCCTGGTTTTTTTAGGGCAAAATACGAAACAACTTGACGGTGCTTAAGACAACAAGTGCGAGTCGGTGAGTTTGGGGAGTAATTTGATCGAGCTTCTGGTTGGGCCAACGGGACTGTCTCGTGAATCTTGACAGGCTTATGTTTGGGCCTCACTTAGGCTTAACGAACATCTAGGCCCAACCTTTCGCTGTCAACAATGCTGAGAAAAACTTTTGCTAATTTAAGGCCCCATACGGTTTGCAGCAATTCTGGAGAAAACTCTGAATATTGGAACCCTTCTCTTGTGCAACCACTGGGAAATAACGAATGTGTGTGCATTCTACGAATTTTGTGTGATCCACACAAATTTCACACGAATTCTAGCATGGGTTTTGGATATCATGAAAACATTGCTCCTTCTATTTAAATTTCTTGAAACCTTTTGACTATGAAATAAGGAGGAAAGTTTGCAATCCAACATATTCTTGTGTAGTGCTAATTGTCACGTTTGTCCTGGCTATTGTGTTTCGTTCGTGCCAAACATACTACTTCCGATTTGACGGATTGCTGCCGACATGTCCGCCCTACTTATTACTAACGTTGATGACAGTGAGTCGAGATTCTTTTGGGTTATTGTCTTTATATTTCACTCTTTTGTGCTCTTAGGATTTTTTCTGACATTAAGACATGAAATAACGACTCGTCCCCTACCACGGGTTCTGAGCCAACTAAGGTAGACGACTATTGGCTGATGCCTTTTCTGAACACTTTGTGCGATGCGCACATACATGAAGTCATGGATGACAACTTTGAAGGGTTTTGATGCCACTTTAGGTTTTATGAGGATGTTTTTGCCATTCCATTTCGATCAAATGTATTATATTTAGTATTCCATAAAAATATACTTTGAAGGATGAGTACCATTTATTGTATTTTAATAAAGGAAAGCAGAGAATGTCGAAACACAAATGATCGAGCCACATAATGACGACTTCAAAGAACATGCTGGAACTTTAGATTTATCAGAAACCTTTGTTGTTAGTGTTTGATTCAGTTTATCCGATCTAACATAATTATCCTAGTAGCTTCGCGATATTAATATAATCATTTTGTCAGAAAAACGTAATATAATTAGTTAATTGGCAATTTCCAAACGTCTGCAACAAGAAAATGCTCATGAAAATGTAACCGTGCCTTTTTTTTTGTTCCGGCTTTACCATTTTCAGGCCATGATCTAATTAACCGTAGAGCTAAAATGCTATCCTCATTTTCAGGTCCATCGTTTACAAATATGATCAACTCTCTGTACATTCTCCATCTCTACTACTTATAAAGGCACGAAGTGCCGTTGGAAAATCGAATCGAGGCCGTCTATTCACTTGCATCATACGGACACGATCTCTTCAATCTCCCCACCCCTCCTCCCGTCAGACGCGGCGCCATTGATCGGTCAGATCCGCGATCTCCACCCCAATCCGATCAAAATTAACTCCACTAATCTCGGTTTCCTTGCACCCCGTCTTTGCCCTCCACGATCCACGCCGCCGCCCACGAGCGGCCGCCGCCCACGAGCGGCCGCCGCCCTCAGCACCCAATGCCCACTGCGTCATGCCCTGCCCTCCACACCCGCACACCAGCCGCGCACGCTCGGGGCGGGGAGCCTGCCTCCATGGCTTCACTCCAGTGCCACGGTCTGTGTGCCAGCCTCCGTGCCAGACGCCTCTATGCGCCGCTGCGGCTGTTATCCCGCGCCTAGGACGGAAGCAACAACGCCACCGTTTCCCCACGCATGAGATGCAAAATCCACCGCGGGTGATTTGCAGAGGCCAGACATCTTGATGGAGTAGGTCGAAGGAATCAAGCAATGCGGTCCTATAGCATCGTGAGTATACTTCGATCTACAAGTAGCAACTTTGATTACGAAATCATGCACTAGCATCTTATTTTACGTTTGCCATGCTGCAATCAGTACCCAATTCACGCACACACGTTTTCTATTTAGTAGAAATATGTTTATGCACTTTGCAGTGTATACTTGTGTCTGGGGAACCACAGAAAAATATGAGTTCTTACTCAGTATTGTAAATTAACCATGAGACAACTCCATATGTACAGTAGTACTTACTTGACACTTTTTGAACTACATCATCCATAAATTCAGGTATGTATCTGTACATGTGTGTTGTCTTCTATTTGGATGGAACGTGGATGTTCAACTTGATGTACCAATTGACTTCTGTATTAGCAATGAATATTTGTCTTCTATTTGGATGGAACGTGGATGTCCATCCATAAAGCTTTTGTAGAATAGTCATTTCCTCTTTTCTGTTGCTTTCCTTTTTTCTGAAAAAGTTCTCTGTCTTGATCCATAAGTTTATTTTTAGTTCACAATGAATATTTGTCTACTCCTGTGCCGCTCTCTTATTGTAATCTAATCCTCTGGTTTCTTTTCTGGAAAATACTATAGATTGAGGAGACTAAGGGAGCCGTTGCCGGATCATCTCGGGTTGATGCTTTCGGATGTATCACATGTATTGCAAGGCTGAATTGCAGTAGACGAGCTGGTGGGTATAAAAAAAGTTCATATTGAAAGTGCATGGAGCCCCCATGTGTGGTTTTGGTAATTAATGACAATCCCTATGGACTAATGTTTGCATTGAGTTATATTTGTAGGTGTGGTCCATAGGCAATGCTTCAACCATATGTTGGCTTCAAGGTTGCAATAAGAAGAAATTGATGAAGAATTTGAAGTGTCAAGTATGTCTTGAAGATGAAGATGAAGATGAAGTGAGCCCTCAAAGTTAACTTCAAGACATCAACATGATGAAGAATGAAGAAATGAAGTGCAAGTTCAAGATGAGCCATCTCGAAGAGATCATTTGCTTGAAGCTTGCCATCCATATGGAGATCATGGATATGTGAAGATGTGCCGAAGAAGAAGCTCTCCCATGGTGGATTATGGGGGAGCAATCCACAAGACTTCGTCAAGCAAGCACAATCAAGAAAGGCATTCCATCTTGTTGTGATCAAGATCGTCATCATCGAGCTCAAGAGGAACGCGCAAGGATAAGGTTTGCTCTTGATAGGGTTTCTTTCTCACCGGTCTCATGGTGTAGTTGGAGACCGGTTTATAGTTTAGTTGCCGTACTATCAAGAGGGCTCTCGAGTGAGTAACTCGATCGTATCCTTCGGAGAGCTCAAACCTTTGCATCCTTGCATCATCTTTCTTGGTTGTTATTTGGATCTTATCCATATGGTGTTTTAGAGCTTGTGCCTATTCTCATGACAAGCTCTATTTCATCGAAAACGGATTCCGCATGAATCACTTGTTGCGTTTTCGATATTGGAGTTTTTCTCGGTTTCTCGTATTGAGAGGTTTCACTCTAAAATACATAGAAAAACCTACCCCACTTGTTCTTAAGCTTTTCAATCTTTGTGGGGTAGCTATTGTCATCTTCTTTACAACAAAATTGGTTTCACCTAAATGCGAGTTTCCTAACTCAAGTTGTTGCATTTTCCATATTGGAGGTTTTACCGGTTTGCTGTTTATAGATAGGTAAAACCTTTATCCATTTGTTTCTATCCTACTTTGCTGGACTATGATGTTTCTATGCATATTGTTGTAGAGCTCGTTGTTGTGATTTCAACGAGCCCAAGATCATCGAAATCGGAGTCCGGATGCAAAAGTTATCAAGGTTTTCGTATCGGGTGTTTGGGCAAAAACTGGGGGGCCGGAACTGCCGCCGGGAACACCCGGCACTGCCGCCGGGCCGGCACTGCCGGTGGAAAAAGGCCAGCACTGCCGGCCACCCCGGCACTGCCGGTGGAACAAGGCCGGCACTGCCGGCCTGTCGCGATTTTGGCCCCAACGGGCAGAAATCTGAGACCCCTATTTAAGGCCTTCTTCCTCCTCTTTCTCCCAACTTCTTCTTCCTCCTTTTGCTCTCCACCATTGTTGACCTTGAGAGCTTTCCCAATCCCTCTACTCCTCCAATGACTCTTGAATCCATTTGAGGGAAAAGGAAGAGGAGATCTAGATCTATATTTCTACCAATCAAATCCATCTCTTTGTGAGTGGAACTCTCTAGATCTTGATCTTGGTGTTCTTTGTGAATTCCTTTGTTCTTCCTCTCTTATTCCCCCAATAGCTTTTGTAGCTTTGTTGGAATTTGAGAGAGAAGGACTTGAGCATCTTTGTGGTGTTCTTGCCATTGCATTTGGTGCATCGGTTTGAGTTCTCCACGGTGATTCGTGGAGGTGAAAGCAAGAAAGTTGTTACTCTTGGGTTCTTGGAACCCTAGACGGATTCTACACCTTTGTGGTGATTTGTTGGGAGCCTCCGATTAAGTTGTGGATGTGTGCCCCAACCTTTGTGTAAGGCCCGGTTTCCGCCTCGAAGGAAATCCCTTAGTGGAACCGTGACCTAGGCCTTTGTGGCGAGGGTCACCGGAGATTTAGGTGAGGCGCCTTCGTGGCGTTCGGTGTGTGGTGTGAGTACCGCATCTTGGGGTGAGGCCTTTGTGGCGTTGGTGTGCATCGAGCAACCACACCTCAAGGTGAGCCTCTTGTGGCGTTCGGGAGCACTAAGCCACCGCACCTCTCCACGGAGATTAGCACTAAGAGTGTGAACTCCGGGATAAATCATCGTCTCCCGCGTGCTTCGGTTATCTCTATACCCGAGCTCTTTACTTATGCACTTTACCTTGTGATAGCCATCGTGCTTGAAGTTATATATATCTTGCTATCACATAAGTTGCTTGTCTTGCTTAGCATAAGTTGTTGGTGCACATAGGTGAACCATTGCTTAGAATAAGTTGTTGGTGCACATAGGTGAACCATAGTATATAGGCTTTGGGCTTGACAAAGTAAACGCTAGTTTTATTCCGCATTTGTTAAGCCCATCTCGTAAAAGCGCCTATTCACCCCCCCTCTAGGCGACATCCGTGTCCTTTCAATTGGTATCAGAGCAAGGTCTCTCATTCTTAGGCTTCACCGCCTTGAGAGTAAAGATGTCGGTTAGGGGATTAGATCACAATAACTTGTTTATATTTGATGGCACAAATTATGATCTTTGGAAAATTTATGTGCTTAATATTTTGAGGGGTATTTCCCCGAACATGGAGCAATTTCTTGACATGGGTTTTTCTTCTCCTAAGGATCCCCAAAATTTATCTTATGAGGAGAAGAAAAACTCTTGTCTCGATGCTCTTGCTTCTCATGTGTTTTCCATTGTTGTGAGCAATGTAGTTACTTCATCAATCATGCCTTTTGAGAGCGCTCATGAATTATGGACAAAGCTTCAAGATAAATACGATGTGTCCAATATCATTGAGGATGATTGTATTGCTTCCACTTCCGGCCGTGATGAGTTCTCATCTTCATCCACTTCACCAAAGTCTGGTAAGACACAAGGTAATGATATGGTGAGTGGTGATGAAAATTGCAATGTTGATATTGAGCTTACTATTGATGATTCTTCATCTCTATCTCATTGCAATGCTTCATCTTCGGACTTAAACACATCTAGCACTAGAAATGATTTACATGCTTGTGTTGATAGTCCTTGCATATCATGTGTAAGTTGCTTGAATAAATCTCATGATGATATGCTTGATTTGTCTCGTGGCCATGATAAAAATGCCTCTATTTCCTCTAGTTGTTGTGTGTCTAACAATGTAGAGGAAACCAAAGATTCTATTGGTCAAGACAAGATCTTGAAAGGAGCCTCAAGTAACTCCTCATCTTTATCTCACGGTCCTCATATATGCCTTATGGCCAAGGGTTCCACGGTACCTCCTACCATGGAACCTAATATTTCTCGTGGGGATAAGGATGAGGATGAATATGAAGAAGATGATTGGGTTGTCTCTCTACGCAATAAGGGTATGAGTGTTTTCAAGGTTATTTGCAAAGATAAAATTGCTTGCTCTCACTTCTTTGAAATCTTGACTACCGCTATTGAGAGTCAAAAACTTATTTGGATGCATAAGAACACCATTGATAAAAAGGGTGCTCTTGAACGAGAGTATGCCGATGATGTAGCATCATTAAAGAATGAACTTGAAGAAGAACAAACCATCAAGGAAGCTCTTGAGGAGACCTTTGCTCTAGAATTGTCTAGAGAAAAGGAAAACCATGATAGAGCTCTTGAGATGGCAAATGAACTAAAGCTAAAAAATGATAAGCTTGTGTTTGTTAATGCTAAACTCCTTGAGGATTTTGAGCAACTCAAAAAGGGCTCAAGGGTCATTGAGAGTGCGCTCACCAAACTCACCGAGTCGCATGAGCAACTTAAAGCTTCTTATCTAAAAGAGCATGCCAACTTGCCTTCTCCTATTGCTATTGATAATGATGCTTGTGCTACTAACTCTACTTATTGTGAAGCATCTACCTTGAAGGAGAATGTTGAGCTAAGGGCTCAACTTGATTTGCTAACTAGCAACTATGGGAAATTGGAAGAAAATCATGGAAAGCTCTCTAGCTCCCATGAGGATCTTCTAGCCTCTCATGATAGGCTAAAGTTAGCTCATGAGGCTATAATATCTAAGGCAACACCTTGTGAGCCTCATGTGGGTACTAGCACTACTACTCAAAATGTTATATTGCCATGTGCTAGTCCTAGTAATTCATCCACTCATAATATTGCTAAATCTTGTGATGAATTATCTTCCTTGCCTTGTTGCCCTAACAATGAAGATTCTACTTCCTCTAGTACTTGTGTTGTTACTAACCATGTAGAGGAAATCAAAGAGCTCAAGGCCCAAGTCTCTTCTTTGAAGAACGACTTGGTAAAGGGTCATGAAGGGAAATGCAAACTTGATAAGATGTTAAGTGTGCAACAATCCCCCAATGACAAGAGTGGACTTGGATTCAACTCCAACAACAAGATCAAGTCCAAGAACAACAAGATTAAGAAGGGCCAATTACAAGTCAAAGACCCGGCCAAGATTGTTTGCTTCAAGTGCAAAATTGAAGGGCATCATGTTAGATCTTGCCCTTTGAAGAAGAAGCAAAAAGGGGAGCGGCCTCAAGCTCAAATTCATATTCAACCTCAAGTTGAAGAAATGTCACTTCCCAAGAAGAATCAAGCCAATGCTCCCATTGTGGAGAAATCTAGTGAGAAGAAGGAGAAGAAAAGAACTTGCTACATATGCCGTGAGAAGGGCCACATCTCCTCCTTTTGCACTATTGGTACCTCATCCAACTCTATCACCGTTGATGATGTTTATTCTCTTCGTAAGGATGAGGGTGGCAATGTGTTTGCCAAATTTGTTGGTGCTCAAAGTGGTGTCAAGAAAAGAACCATTTGGGTTGCCAAGCCTATTGTGACTAACCTCTTAGGACCCAACTTAGTTGGGGACCAACAATCCAAAACTTGATCAATAGGTGCTTGTTGGAGGGCATTGGAGATTTGGCTACATCATGAAGAATTAAGGGATATTCATCATTTATATTATATCAAGCCAAGTCTTTTGATTATCTTGCTACTATCATATATCCAATGTTCCTCCTTGCGGTAACATGTTCTCAACTCATTTATATTGAAAGTTACTCGCCCCTTTTCATGTGTTAGTTTTGTTCCTAACATGTGTTTGTATATGTTGTGCTTCCTACTTGTTTTTCTTGAGAAATCAAGTCTATGTATGTTGGGTTGCACACCGTGTACTTGTGTTAGTTTTGGAGCCTCTTTGCATCTTGTTGTATCGTATATGGCTCTTATGAGAGATTAATGGACTATCCCGTTTTGGGGGAGTGATATTCCTTTGGGAATTTCATGATCCTAACAATGTGTGTACATGAGGAATATCACTTAGAATTGATATTGCAAGATTATCTAGTCTCTATGTGGTATGTCATCTTCATGAGAAATTCAAATTCCAATGTCCATTAATATCTCTAGTTGGATCTTATTTGCCTCTTGTGAAAATATATTATTTATCACATTATGGGGGAGTAATAAGCTTTGTGCATATTACAAGCCTAGGAAATGTGAACATTTGAGGTTGTGTCACATAGAATTGATATTGTAAATTATCTCTCATATGTGACATGTTTTCTCAAACAAGTTCCAATTTGCTTAAATGGATTCATTGCTAATATATTTGTGGATCTTTTTTGTGAAAGTTTTTCTTGTCATGGTTTTTCACAATGTGTCCCTCAATACATTTTTGGAAAACCATATGCTTCAAGTCATACTATTAATTGCTTTGCATGTTGGTATGAATACTATTAATTGCTTTGCATGTTGGTATGAATACTATTAATTGCTTTGCATGTTGGTATGAATACTATTAATTGCTTTGCATGTTGGTATGACTAATTGAAGCTATCAAGAAACTCCCTTTGCATGATGGTTAACTCTTATCTTTTACCATATGCTTTATTCGTTGTAAATATGATCTTATGTATACTTACAAACTACCACCGGGAAATATTTCCTAATACCTCTTGTCCTAGGACAAGTGGTAATAAATTATGAGGTAGATATTTATTGATCATATATACATTGGCTCTTGTGTTTAAATTGTCTTATTTATTGCCATGAATGTGTTGTGCTTTGACTCCCATGTGTCTTCCTTGCATCTTATGGATCTAATTTGTCTATTCAAACTTTCTTAGCATTTTAGTAGATATAGGTAGCGTGATGATCCTAGTTTTGTGCATTTAATATTCATATGCAAAATCCTAGATAATGCACTAATCTTGGGGGAGCTCTCCTATATTTGTTAGAATGCTTAACATCTCTTGATCATTATCAAAAATTTGGTTTTGGGAGACATAAACTTTCTTTTTGGTACTTTGTGCCATCATAAAAAGTGTTGAGGGTTTGGTTTGTTTGTTGGAACCTTGCTCTCTTGGGAGTTGGTTATCTCATTCCTTTGTGTTTAGGTTTAATTAGCTTCTTATAATGAGATAATTCTTTGGAGTCAATCTTGTGTTGATTTGATTCTTTGATATAAATTGGACAACCATTGTCTCTTGATTTATTTGGTGTCTTTTCCAAATTATATCTTTCTTTGGTTCTTGAAAGTATTGTGCATGCATCTTTAATATATGCACGTGTTACTTTCTTTGATCCAATATATAGGGTAAACTCCATCAAATCCTAATTTGGCTAAGATGTGCATGAAATTCAATTTCATATCTATATGCACATAGTATTGTGGAGTTTGTCCTATATGTTGTAGTGTGTCTAACTACTTTGGACCCAATTAGTTTGGGGACCTTTTTGTACTTACCTTTGTGTTAGGTACAATGGATATGCATTGGATGCTTGTCTCACTCTTGGGGAGAAGTGGTGACTCAATGGTAACTTGAGGCAAGCTAGGATGGTCAACGAACACATATCTACTACATCCTCACCAATGCTATCTCGGTAACAAGTATCTTCTCATGCATATTTTTCTAGCATCCAACCATGTGGTTGCATCTTGGCATGAATCTCTTGATTTGCAAATGTTGTGCTTCTTGCAAAAGTCTTAACGAAACCTCTTTATTGCGAATGTGAGTAATTTGAGATGAGTACATATGTTGGGAAGTATATAAAATCATGCTCATGATTTACCCATCCCATCTATGCCTATCTAGCAATTTTATTGCATATCAATTCCTCAAGCCTCTCACATGTGCAATATCGATGAAAGTGCAAATTGAGTTATTTCTTTTAGTATCCTCGTTTGTGATACTTGTTGCCTTTCTCAAAGCATCCCAACTATCTTCTATCCCTTGTGGATATTTATGATGTATTTTATGTGTTTATGGTTGAAGTTCATGAATGTACCATAAGATAAAATTGAGCCTTTGGCCATGCTATTAAGCAAAAATTCTTATTGGTATATTGCATGACTTTGTCTTGGATATCATGCTATATTTCTTGTGTATCTATTTTGTGTGTGCATGTTTCTTTGTGGATAAATATCTTTGTGATATTGCTCACTTAGAGAGACTTATACACATAAGAGATGATACATTTCCATTCGATATCTTATTTATTTGTTGCGTCTTGATTGGTCATGCTAAGCAATATAATTCATTGAAGACTATGATGATGCTTTTTGCTCATCCTTGTAATAGTCTTATAATATGCTTTATCATGCCTTTCACATATCCTCTTGGTTGAGCCTTTTATTATGGTGCCTCTTACTTGTTGCTCAACCATTTGTTTGTTGCAAGTGTTAAGCTTAATTTTCTATCTATGATCTATTGCAAATGTTTGTGTTTTAAATAGTAATGAGGGAGTGAGGATTCCATGTTATGCATATTGTATTCAAATGCAACATTTTAATTTATACATGTACCTTGGGGAGCTTCCTCATTTATTTAAGGCACAATTTTGTGGTGATCATTGGAGTTTGATTCACTTGGTATTTTTTGTTTTAAATAAGTAATGTGGGAGTGATGATTCCATGTTTGTGCACTTCATACTCCAATGAAAATTGTCTAGTTTTGTGCACAAACCTTGGGGAGCTTCCTAATATTATTTAGAGCAATCTTCTTGATCTTATCATAATATCTATCTTTCTTTTGGTATCTTCTTTGTGGTTCATTTGGTTGCTTGCTTCATTTGTTGAAGCTTCTTGACTTTGTTATATTTTTGCAATATTTGATCCTATCTATAGTGTGATTCCTTCCGAATATTCATCATTGGATACGTGCATTTGATTCCACTCAAATTATGAGAAATGCACACGCTATGGAGGAACTCTCACTATATTGGCCTTCTAATTTTTTCACCCATTTCGGCAATTGGTGCCAATGGGGGAGAAGTTTGGAGGGTTTTGGTTATGTCTTTGCTTTGTGCTTAAGCATGTGCCTTTATTGCATTGCATCTTGTTGCTTTGCATAGTTGAATATTTAGAGGAAACTCCACTAGGCTTTGAATGCCAATATATGCAATGAAAGTCAAGTTCATTCAAACATGCATATATTATGGGGGAGTTTGCTCTATATATTCAACTTGTTTGTTACTTCAATTCCTTATATAAACCCTCTCAAAGAGATTGTCATCAATTACCAAAATGGGGGAGATTGAAAGTGCATGGAGCCCCCATGTGTGGTTTTGGTAATTAATGACAATCCCTATGGACTAATGTTTGCATTGAGTTATATTTGTAGGTGTGGTCCATAGGCAATGCTTGAACCATATGTTGGCTTCAAGGTTGCAATAAGAAGAAATTGATGAAGAATTTGAAGTGTCAAGTATGTCTTGAAGATGAAGATGAAGATGAAGTGAGCCCTCAAAGTTAACTTCAAGACATCAACATGATGAAGAATGAAGAAATGAAGTGCAAGTTCAAGATGAGCCATCTCGAAGAGATCATTTGCTTGAAGCTTGCCATCCATATGGTGATCATGGATATGTGAAGATGTGCCGAAGAAGAAGCTCTCCCATGGTGGATTATGGGGGAGCAATCCACAAGACTTCGTCAAGCAAGCACAATCAAGAAAGGCATTCCATCTTGTTGTGATCAAGATCGTCATCATCGAGCTCAAGAGGAACGCGCAAGGATAAGGTTTGCTCTTGATAGGGTTTCTTTCTCACCGGTCTCATGGTGTAGTTGGAGACCGGTTTATAGTTTAGTTGCCGTACTATCAAGAGGGCTCTCGAGTGAGTAACTCGATCGTATCCTTCGGAGAGCTCAAACCTTTGCATCCTTGCATCATCTTTCTTGGTTGTTATTTGGATCTTATCCATATGGTGTTTTAGAGCTTGTGCCTATTCTCATGACAAGCTCTATTTCATCGAAAACGGATTCCGCATGAATCACTTGTTGCGTTTTCGATATTGGAGTTTTCTCGGTTTCTCGTATTGAGAGGTTTCACTCTAAAATACATAGAAAAACCTACCCCACTTGTTCTTAAGCTTTTCAATCTTTGTGGGGTAGCTATTGTCATCTTCTTTACAACAAAATTGGTTTCACCTAAATGCGAGTTTCCTAACTCAAGTTGTTGCATTTTCCATATTGGAGGTTTTACCGGTTTGCTGTTTATAGATATGTAAAACCTTTATCCATTTGTTTCTATCCTACTTTGCTGGACTATGATGTTTCTATGCATATTGTTGTAGAGCTCGTTGTTGTGATTTCAACGAGCCCAAGATCATCGAAATCGGAGTCCGGATGCAAAAGTTATCAAGGTTTTCGTATCGGGTGTTTGGGCAAAAACTGGGGGGCCGGAACTGCCGCCGGGAACACCCCGGCACTGCCGGTGGAAAAAGGCCAGCACTGCCGGCCACCCCGGCACTGCCGGTGGAACAAGGCCGGCACTGCCCTGTCGCGCCCCAACGGGCAGAAATCTGAGACCCCTATTTAAGGCCTTCTTCCTCCTCTTTCTCCCAACTTCTTCTTCCTCCTTTTGCTCTCCACCATTGTTGACCTTGAGAGCTTTCCCAATCCCTCTACTCCTCCAATGACTCTTGAATCCATTTGAGGGAAAAGGAAGAGGAGATCTAGATCTATATTTCTACCAATCAAATCCATCTCTTTGTGAGTGGAACTCTCTAGATCTTGATCTTGGTGTTCTTTGTGAATTCCTTTGTTCTTCCTCTCTTATTCCCCAATAGCTTTTGTAGCTTTGTTGGAATTTGAGAGAGAAGGACTTGAGCATCTTTGTGGTGTTCTTGCCATTGCATTTGGTGCATCGGTTTGAGTTCTCCACGGTGATTCGTGGAGGTGAAAGCAAGAAAGTTGTTACTCTTGGGTTCTTGGAACCCTAGACGGATTCTACACCTTTGTGGTGATTTGTTGGGAGCCTCCGATTAAGTTGTGGATGTGTGCCCCAACCTTTGTGTAAGGCCCGGTTTCGCCTCGAAGGAAATCCCTTAGTGGAACCGTGACCTAGGCCTTTGTGGCGAGGGTCACCGGAGATTTAGGTGAGGCGCCTTCGTGGCGTTCGGTGTGTGGTGTGAGTACCGCATCTTGGGGTGAGGCCTTTGTGGCGTTGGTGTGCATCGAGCAACCACACCTCAAGGTGAGCCTCTTGTGGCGTTCGGGAGCACTAAGCCACCGCACCTCTCCACCGGAGATTAGCACTCGCAAGAGTGTGAACTCCGGGATAAATCATCGTCTCCCGCGTGCTTCGGTTATCTCTATACCCGAGCTCTTTACTTATGCACTTTACCTTGTGATAGCCATCGTGTTTGAAGTTATATATATCTTGCTATCACATAAGTTGCTTGTCTTGCTTAGCATAAGTTGTTGGTGCACATAGGTGAACCATTGCTTAGAATAAGTTGTTGGTGCACATAGGTGAACCATAGTATATAGGCTTTGGGCTTGACAAAGTAAACGCTAGTTTTATTCCGCATTTGTTAAGCCCATCTCGTAAAAGTTTTTAAACGCCTATTCACCCCCCCCTCAGGCGACATCCGTGTCCTTTCACATATTTTGACAGCTTCATAACGTAGGTGCTCCTCCTCAACACCGTGGACGAGCTGCAGCCCTGCGTCCTCTCCTTCTGCACCAAGAGCGACGACCTCCACCGCTGAGTACCTTCTATTGATGCCCACCGGTCTCATCAGATGAGGTGAGTAAGCACTCTATCCCCATCTTACTATTGTTGTTAGACATAGTTTTTTTAGCTACAAATGTTCTTTACATAATATCGTCTATGGACATGAAATGCCAACAAAAGATGGTACCGCGACAAGAAAAATCTTTAGCTGAACTCTGGTCTGGCGCCACCTGTGACCTTGCCACCGTTGTCCGCTGAAGGTACGTTGCCTATTTGATTCAGCTATATACTGTAGTGCTCGTGAGAAGTTAGTATCTGAAGGCTCTGAGAAACGAAATTTGAATACAGGAATGACATCTTAGCATCTATTTCACTGTCAATTGAGAAAACCTTCGTTGATGATCTTGGGGTATGTGGGTCTTGCTTTAATTACGAAGCACTGTCAATTGAGAAAATCAAGTTGCATGATGCTGAATGTAGTATTCCCAGTTCTGATAAAGTGCAGGAGGCAATGAGGTTTATGGCCATGTCAATGCCGTGGCAATACTTTATTCAAGTGGAGCTAAAGGTGAGTGGTAGTTTTTTCAGCATATGTATACGGCTTGAGTCTGAGTTGGAAAGGGTTTCCATATTGCCATTCCTATCATCTTTCTGCTACACAGAAGTAAATAATCTGCTGAGCATGCATTGTGTGTGATGGCTGGGATTTTATGACTTTTAGTGTCTGTCGAGCATCTTAATTATTTTGCACAACCCGTACCACCAACTCAAGATATATTTACAAAGTTGGTAATTCGTGAGTCATCTGAGAGATATTACTGCGGTGTAATTAAGAGTTATTTCTTTGGTCAGGCTGAACTTACAAAACTACGACGAGAACTGCTTACTCCTAAAACCTAACTGTGGTGATTTTGCCCGTGAGGTATTCAATGTGACAAAAAGTGGAGATGCACGTTGTTTTGTGGGGTTTCCTTCGGTTTGAAAATCTGCATTGTTGAAGATGACGAGGGAAACCTTTTCAAAGGTCTGCAGTAGTTGGGATCGTAGAGGCGAGCTTTGTCGAGATTGATTGTGTTAAAATAGAGTGGTGTTTTTTTATATTGTGTCAAATCCAAGTTGTGCACATGTCTATTCAAAATGGCAGCTCCTATCCAAATCATTGCACACACATGATAATAAATATTATGTGGATTAACATTTGTAAGCTTTGCATATTCAAAATTAGAAATTGAGACATGATTTAAATTTTAAATTTGAGACATGCGGTCTATTCAAAGTGGTTTCTCCAATCCTAATCATTGCACACACATGATAGAAAATATGTGGATTGACATTTGTAAGCTCTGCATATTCAAATTTTGAATTTGAGACATGCATTTAAATTTTAAATTTAAAACGTGCATTGCACGTGCAAGCTTACTAGTTAGAAAAAAGAAAAGAAAAGAAGCCAAGTGAGCACTGTTAGTTTCGTACACTACACTGTTCTGCACGTAGCACTGTACCACTTCTGTCTATTGTCTACTTGCTCCCATTCTGTCGTAGTCATCACTCGTCAATGAAGGTCCGTAGAGCAGTAGCACTAGCCACTATGTCATCGTTGTCACTCATCATCAATCTCTCTACTCCCCAGCGTGACCGCGTCCGTGCCGATCGGATCCACGCACGACACTGTAGCACCGTCGTCCTACTGATGGGAATAGAAACCAAAACCTTCTCCGGACCTCGCCATCAGGTGTCGCGTCCCAGATGCACTTATAGCTTATGCATGTGATGCGCCACATGACCAGGCGGTGATCACCTCCGTTGCTTCATCCGGGATTCAGGAGGTCGATCAGTATAATGAAATCTGATCCCTAGACCTAGTTTTTTTGCGTTGTTAAAATCTCGAAGGAACGTCGTTCTGTAGATGCATGGTTCAGGTTGATGTTTCGTTCTGAAAATGTGTCTAGGTGAAGCTAAAACATCTACGCTGGATTTGAGGTGTGTGTATCCCGTGTTGGTTACACCACACATGATTACATGAAGGTGCCAAAAGCCCAGGTAGGTCATGCCATATTCTCCATTGGATGCATATAGGGGTTTAGGAGACCGTAATCCTGGATTGCAGGCATGAGCCACCGCGTGTCTCCCCGTTTAGGGAGCAAACCTTTTTGTTCCGCGTCCTGGATTTGTTAACTTCATTGCCACTAGCTAGTGTCATATGCTTGTTTTTGGTGGCATTACGTCGCCTTTATAACTGGAATGTCTTGTCGCCTCTT
The DNA here is from genome assembly GCA_030979885.1 of Lolium multiflorum. Lineage (NCBI taxonomy): Eukaryota > Viridiplantae > Streptophyta > Magnoliopsida > Poales > Poaceae > Lolium > Lolium multiflorum. Next base: position 211,852,715 of record CM061748.1, read on the forward strand.
TCGTCTGATACTACGCATCGAACGTTGTTCCTTTAGGCTGCTTCTCTGAATCAAATCAGAAATTATTATTTTCTGCATGAGGACCTTATGGCTGAAGCAAATTACAACATATCGCTGAAGCAAATTACAACATAATTTAATTGCTTGCAGAAGTAGAGCTCCAACACTCGGGGTCGCTGTTGTTCGCCAGTAACAACAGAAGAAAGATCGCAGCACCGACAAATTGTATGGCTCTGCCTTCTGATGGTGAAAAGCGTAAATGCCCATCCATAGTGAACACTGTAGGCATACCAATTCATTCCCCCACGCAAGACCGCTCCTCCTGCGGTATATGCTTCTGTTGACTCGTCAGTTGAAACATAACGCACTCAATGCACAAATGCTTCTTCTTCTTCCTCCAGACATATATACTGTGCGCATATAAATTCGAAGGGGCACGCTGCAAAGAGTCGTGTATTTACACAGTATATCCGACACGCATTCCTCTTAGCCCCCATCCTTTAACAATGTACTGTGCGCACGCTCTTCTTAACTGCATCTGAGGTCTCCATCAGTCTCTACATTTGCATGCAGGTGCTTCTTGAGTCGGCCATTGAATTCGGTGTGGGTCAAGCGGAGCTCTCGCGCACCTACTCAGAGGAGACAAGACAGAGACCTCCTTTCCTTCCTTGTGGCCATGAACCTCCTCTGCTCCCTCACCTGTCCTCTTCTTTTGCCTATCCTCTCTCGTCCATTTCCTTTTCTCGGGACAGAGATGGGAGTGCCATGTCCAGCTTATTAATGTCCTCCACTCCGATCCCAACATGCTCAGCCCCACACACACCGTCCATGTCCCTCACCGAGAAGTGTATCCTAGGCCATGGCTAGAGGTTCATGACAACATTTATTTCCTACCCCTCTGTACCAACTCGAACGATTTGTAGCCCAAGGTGCGCACGCACCTATAGGTGAGCCATAAAATCAGGATTCAGAACTGGTGTTCATTTATTTATATCCCTTTTGCAACCTATATATACTGGTGTTCAGAGCTGGTATTTTTAATCCATTTTTAGCAAAACAAAAAAGGGCACGGGTGTGTAAGTATCGCTAAACTTCCAATTATGCCCCTCCCTCCCTATTCCCTCGTCCTCAAATATAACAAAGCAATAAAACCTAGCGATGATGCTTTGATCCGTCTTCCGTGCGAGAAGTAAACTAGGAGTACTTATGTTTGCCTTAATCTTTGATCTACGTCATCAGATTACTTTCTATACGACATTGCGCCCCGTCCATCCATATAGACGATAGGATGCAATCGAAGGGCCACAGGGTTTCGCCGGACAAATGTCGCACGTGAAATCGACGTAAGCACAACACCTCCTTCCCAATCCACGATCAAGGAGAACATATCCATTGAAGCACCTAAATCCATGAACATGTTGTGTCCAAAGAACAATGGCCTTTGGTTTGAAAATAGATGGACCAGATCAAACTAGAAGGTCAGCTCGTGGTGCAGTTTACAAATTGGGCCTCTAGAGTTGTACAATTGTGCGAACAAGCCTTCTGCAATTTCAATGTCTCTTTTTTTTTGTACGTCCTACACCTTTGTAACACACGGGATGTGTGCTAGGGTTAGCAACTTAGCATTTTCTGTGAGTGCAATAGGTGCATGAGTCGAGGCGTTTCAATGGATATGTTCTCAAGTGCTAATCTATGGTTAGGCACAAATGTGGAGGATGGATAGGTTTGCATGGCTCATGTATGGAGCACAGATGGCATCACACGGGATGAGAAGAGTTAAACATGCGACGCGCATGGTTTGTTAGCGAGAGGGGTGCTCCATAACTAGTCCACGAAGATTTAGTGGCAAGATTGGAAACTAATTTTGCTCCTAATTCCTCCTTAATTACCATGCCAAACAATCTGCCCCATTGTTCACAAGAAAGGAGGGAGTATTATGTTCCACCAATTAACTTTGAAGATTAGTTTTGTCGAAAGATCAAGACCTATAGGTAGCATCGTGATATGATCGTTTGTTCTTGCAAGAGTACTTCAAGTGGAAAGAATAGTACATGGGGCATATGTGGGGCTATTTATAAGTCAGGTTGCACCACCCTCCTTGCTTTGGACCAATTTGTGAAAAACATTGTGTCTTTTGTGCACCCCTCGAAACACTTAGATTTTATCTTTCACTCCCCTCAGCTATTTTTTTGGCTAGCTCCAACATTACACCAAGTTTGTTACTACTTTTCTCCCTCATTAAGCACTCTAAGAGCAGCCACAATTCAAAAGTGCGTCTGTCGTTGCTTACTTAATTAAAAGAATATTGTGAAATAAAAAGAAAACTCATCTAAGCACCTAGGCTTCCAACGCAACGCCAGTTAAAGAGCTCCACAACTGAAGCTTCCGCTTCTCACGCCGCATGCCAAAAGCGAAGAAGTGCCATACACTAGTTTTTTTTTTTCATCAGTGCCTCATGTGAGACCGGGATTTAACCTCGTAACCACCTGCCAACCGGGAAGAATAGCCTAGCATCTCTAAATAAGCATCGCACCGTGGATGCTCTAAGAGCATGTACAGCGCTAGCCTCCTTCCTAGACGCTTAAGGATTCAGTTACTGCATGTACGTAAGCGCCGAGCGCTTGGTGCCCAATTTTTATACTGATTTTCTAGCGCCAGCCTCTTAAGTATGCGCCGACGCAAGTAAAACGGCCAGGAAAAGGACGGAACCGCCAGGAATTAATCCCTGGCGCCTCTCCATAAGCGCACCACTGTACATGCCCTAAGAGTCAGGCCGTAACGGATTAAACTATGGCAGGTATACTTTTTTTTTGACAAACTTTGGTTCGTTTTAGAAGCATTATACTTTCTCCGTTCATAAATGAGTGGCCCGGATTTGTCTAGATTCGCTTGTAAGTAACTAAAATTGAGTGACTTATTTGCAAGAGTACTAGGAATACTTCATTGGACCACATGGCACCAAGGGTTTTACTTGTATATTGCAAACACGCCTTAGCCTAACAGAGCCTCAGAGAATGACAGCATGCATGTGGGGTTGCATTTTTCCTTCACCTCCTTTGCTGTGAACAAGTCCATGACAGGGAAGTCTACATAGGGAGAGCTGGCATATAAATTTGATGACTCCACAAGTGCCCGCACGCACATTCTCTCCAACACCCAAGCTCATACACACCACCGTCGCCTCCCTCCTCCAAACCTCCCCGCCATTCCCACTGACCAAAACCTTCGCCGGTTCATCACGTACGCCTCAAACCACAAACCCTCCACCCACGCCAGGCTCCACCAGCAGCTCTCTGCCCACCGTCCACCTTCCGTGCATGGAGCGCTGCTGCCGGCGAGCGAGAAGCACGAGGAGGACGACTCTTCCGCCGCAGCAGCAGCTCCGGTGGCTCGTCCTGCTCGCTCTCCTCCTCCTGGCGCTGGCGCCGAGCTGCAACGCTTCGAGGGGCATGCAGCCCTTCAGGGCTCGGCCGCTGGCCGGAGGCGCAGCCAACCATTTCTTCGGGTTCCTGCCGAGGGCCCCGGTACCGCCATCCGGCCCGTCGAAGGGGCACAACGCCGTCGGCCTCGACAGCCAGCTGGAGAAGCCGTGAAGCAAAGAGAATTATTTAGTTGCAGGCGAATCAATAGAGTATATAGATTATAGAAAACAGATCTTGCATAGATACGATTATTGTGACACATGGTTGGTTGGTTAATCGTAGATTAATCTATACGTAGCTAGTGTGGAGAAGTGGTTACTCGCCATAGCTAGCTAGCGTACGCCGGAAAGAGATGGCCGGCACTGATCGAGGAGTAGGTTTGGCGTGTGTAACAACTATTCTTGGAGAGAGTTCTTTCGATCTCTTACCTTTGGAGCTGAGTTGTTGATGCCTGCTTCTTTTGCAAAGGCAGGCTCCCTTGTTCTTTAGTAAAGCTAAAGGATGATCGATATATACTGCTGCAGCATTTGTCTCTCACTCTCACTCTCTCTGTGTCTGTAGAGCCGTGCGCTAATGGCTTTCCTGCAGCATGGACGTACGACCTGGTGTGAGCAGAAATGCAGGGCCAGTATTGACAAAATGTTGGCCATGGCCAACAATCGGCGACTTTCCTTTAACTACTCCTTTCTTTCGACGAACATTAATTCTTTTTTTAATCGAGTATCTCATGCATATTATCCATCTAATCTAATCGTACGTACCATCCACAGTGTAATTGGTGCAAGTATCACTGTACGCTAATTGAATATTTGTGTTAGGGTGTCATGTCGTCGATAATTAAGCACCCTCCTCATCCTGTGCAGATGAGTGACCAGTAGGGAGAGGGAGTGGTTGGTTTCAGCGCTTTTGCCTGTGACAATCTGTGAAATATATGGGTGGAAAGACATGCAGGCGTGGATGAGAAGGGGGAGGAGTCGTGACATGACGCTTCGGGTCATGCTCGCTTGCTTTTTCCTTGGTCCCTCGAGAGTAGACTTCTCATCACACTTGCAAATCTTTGACGTGCTCCCCGGTGCAGGTAGCAATGCATGGCAGCACGGGTACGCCAAGTGCGACATCTAAACCAACAAACACGGTTTGACCGCTTCACACAAAAGATAGTAAATCAATAACGAAACGACTTGCATGCATACATCATGTAATCAATTATGTACTTCCTCTGTCGGCACTTAGTTTATATTTGATATGATCAAATTTTAACGAAAGTATGACACTTATTATGGATGGATTTAATTTAAAAAGTTTCGTACATATTATGGATCAGACATCAGAGGAAGTGGAAAATATCATGTGATGATAGTTGCATGGAAAAATACATGCATGTCTGCGGTGCAAATGGCCATTGCAGTATTGCACACTGCTTATTTCTGTCTCCGGGACTTGGTTGCCGGGACTTGGTAGCAGGTTCACTGCAGGAGAGAAGCAATCAGCCAAAAGGCAACGATTCCCCGTCGGCCGTCGCTACCTCTGTGTCTTCTAATTCTGTCTCAGTTGAACTTTGAGTCTTGCATCCACTTGCAGATAGCGATTGAGGTGTCCGCATGAACGTCTACACAGATGCATGCATATACAATATAAAAAGTTGCTCGAGTATATGACCGAAATAAAGATCTTCAACTTGCGAAAACTTCAAAGAAAACCCAGCATCTTTCAGAGACTCGGGGCGTGCTCGCTTCGTGGGGCAGGCTTCGTGGTATTAGCATGTTCGAAACAAGTCACGGACCAAAATTTGCACTTCTTTTAGTGGCACATAGGCTGCATCTATAGGTACCCAAGTGTCACTTTCTTTGGTTGACAAGAAAATCGTTGCTGGCTGAGAAAAGTCACAACACGAGTGTTCAGTTGTCACCTTGTAGCTAATTTGGCTCGAACAAGTGATATGCATTATGGTGAAGTTACCGTAGCACGTATTACACATAACAAAGGGGCAATTAAAAGCATACTACATATCATATTAACATTTAACAGACTTAGTACTACCAAACTACAGGTATTAGACAACTAAGAGACAAGTACTTGAGCCTACTAATTACACTAGGGGCACACATCCGTAACACCGAAGATATGTTCTAAACCTCTACAGGACAACACTAGTAGTAGAACAAAACATAAGCAGAAGCAGGATTTTGTAAGCCTCTAAAGGCCAACATTACAACATAGCATCATCAGCTGAGCAAAAACATCAACAGAACTTTCATTGCAAGCAAGATTTAGCTCCAGGGTGGCTGACATGACCCAGACAACCTCCACGGAGGTGCCCGCTCTGCAGCTGGAAGCCGTCGTTCTTGTAGGTGAATACGAGTGTGTCATTGAAGACCATGGCAGCTTTCCGGGCGAAGTTGCTCCAGCCTTTGAAGAGGGCAAGTTTGTCACCCTTCCACTGCAGTTGCACCATGTTTTTGCACCACTTTCCCAACAAGATCGACGTATTTGTTGGAGGGCTCCCACTTGTGGAAGAGCATGCTACAACAAAGGGACGAAGCCCGACGGGACCTCCATCTTCCGGCTAGAGCTATTTGCACGCGTAGCCATGGCCGTTGCTCTGCTCAACGTGTACTTGCCTGGGTGTTGGTGTGTGTGTGTGTGTGGGGGGGGGGGAGGTCGGTGGGACGACCGATTTAATAGCGGCACCACGACCTGGCCAATCGGTGCCACCACGTCGTGGATACAGCCAGGTCCAAACTCGTGGACCATTCACGAGTTCCTTGCGGCCTGCCGCGGGGGTAGCTTGGCCGGTTGTGGCATAGGAGGAGGCACAATTATGTTGGAAGAGAGGCGGTTGATGGGACCTGATAGTCTTTGTGCGCTTGAGAGAGAGAGAGAGAGAGAGCATCAACCGCAGCATCTTTCAGAGACTCGGAGCGTGCTAGCTCCGTGGGGCAGGCTTCATGGTATTAGCATGTTCGAAACAAGTCACGGACCAAAATTTGCATTTCTTTTAGTGGCACATAGGCTGCATCTATAGGTACCCAAGTGTCACTTTCTTTGGTTGACAAAAAAATCGTTGCTGGCTGAGAAAAGTCACAACACGTGTGTTCAGTTGTCACCTTGTAGCTATTTTGGCTCGAACAAGTGATATGCGTTATGGTGAAGTTACCGTAGCACGCATTACACACAACAAAGGGGCAATTAAAAGCATACTACATATCATATTGACATCTAACAGACTTAGTACTACCAAACTACAGGTATTAGACAACTAAGAGACAAGTACTTGAGCCTACTAATTACACCAAGGGCACACATCCCTAACACCGAAGATATGTTCTAAACCTCTACAGGACAACACTAGTAGTAGAACAAAACATAAGCAAAAGCAGGACTTTGTAAGCCTCTAAAGGCCAACATTACAACATAGCATCATCAGCTGAGCAAAAACAACACCGGAACTTTCATTGCAAGCAAGATTTAGCTCCAGGGTGGCTGACATGACCCAGACAACCTCCACGGAGGTGCCCACTCTGCAGCTGGAAGCCGTCGTTCTTGTAGGTGAATACGAGTGTGTCATTGAAGACCATAGCAGCTTTCCGGACGAAGTTGCTCCAGCCTTTGAATAGGGCATGTTTGTCACCCTTACACTGCAGTTGCACCATGTTTTTGCACCACTTTCCCAACAAGATCGGCGTACTTGTCGGAGGGCCCCCACTTGTGGAAGAGCATGCTACAACAAAGGGACGAAGCCCGACGGGACCTCCATCTTCCAGCTAGAGCTATTTGCCCCCGCCGCCATGGCCACTGCTCTGCTCGACGTGTACTTGCATGGGTGTTGGTGTGTGTGGGGGGGGGGGAGGTCGGTGGGACGACCGATTTAATAGCGGCACCACGACCTGGCCAATCGGTGCCACCGCGTCGTGGATACCGTCAGGTCCAAACTCACGGACCATCCACGAGTTCCTTACGGTTTGCCGCGGGGGTAGCTTGGCCGGTTGTGGCATAGGAGGAGGCACAATTATGTTGGAAGAGAGGCGGTTAATGGGACCTGATAGTCTTTGTGGGCGTGTGCGCGTGAGAGAAAGAGAGAGTGAGTGAGAGAGAGAGAGAGAGAGCATCAACCGCAGCATCCTTCAGAGACTCGGGGCGTGCACATAGACTGCATCTATAGGTACCCAAGTGTCACTTTCCTTGGTCCGCTATTTTGCCTGTTACCGCGAGAATCACCTCTATTGTCGCCTTGTTGCTCATTACTCCTTTGGTAGTCATCTCGACTATTCCCTCCAGGATTTCCCCGGAAACCAGCCGATATATGGCCAGGAGCGTCGTTGTTGTAGAACTGGCGAGAAAATCGCCTTCTATTTTGAAAATTTTGACCGCGGTCCTCTTCTGGCGACCTGTGTCGCTTGTTATATATTGCGTCTTCTCCATCTGCCCACTTGTTGGCTATCTCCATCAGTGCTGATATTGTCTTAGGGTTAGTTCTCCCTAAGTCCTCGACGAAATCTCCCCGCCGAATTCCTGCCACGAACGCGTCTATTGCTCTCTCGTCGGATATATCTCTGCCGAGTTTTTAATGATGTTCCACCTCTGTATATATTTTCTCATCGACTCGTCGTGTTTCTGTCGACACGCCCTCAACTCTTCCAATGATGCAGGTTTCTTGCAGGTAGATCGGAAATTTCTTACGAAGATATCCTCGAAATTATCCGAGCTGTCGATGGAGCCTGGGGGGAGTTTCTTTATCCAAGATCTCGCGGCACCACTCAAGTGAACATGGATACTTTGCATGGCTGTTGCTCTGGTTCCTCCTACTAGCTTCAGCATCTCGAGATAATCAACGAGCCAATCTTCGGGATCCTGCAGGCCGTCGAATTTCTTAAAATTCTCGGGTAACTTAAACCCTTTTGGGACTCGAGTCTTTCGAACTCTTCTTGTAAAGCACGGGAGTCCACACATATCTTCGTCGGAAACTTCTGGTGAATGCTGGCGTTCTCTTCTTTCTTGTCGCGCTCTATCCACCCTTACTTGAACTGCTGTGTCTCTTGCTCCACTTGTTCTTGGTGGATCTTGAACCGCTGCGGTAGGTGATGTCTACGGGTGCTTCTATTCTTGTAGACAGTGTTGGGCCTCCAAGAGCAGAGGTTTGTAGAACAGTCGCAAGATTCCCTTAAGTGGATTACCCAAGGTTTATCGAACTCAGGGAGGAAGAGGTCAAAGATATCCCTCTCAAGCAACCCTGTAATCACAAAGCAAGAAGTCTCTTGTGTCCCCAACACACCAAATACACTTGTCAGGTGTATAGGTGTACTAGTTCGACGAAGAGATAGTGAAATACAAGTAATATGGATGTATATGAGTGGTAATAGCAATCTGAATAAAATATGGCAGCTAGTAAACATGCAACAAAACAGTAAACAAACAGAGATTCGATGCTTGGAAGCAAGGCCTAGGGATCCTGCTTTCACTAGTGGACACTCTCAACAATGATCACATAATAGGACTACTCTACACCCTTTTGTTGGATGATGAACACATTGCGTAGGATTACACGAACCCTCAATGCCGGAGTTAACAAGCTCCACAATGCAATGTTCATATTTAAATAACCTTAGAGTGCAAGATAGATCAACATAATTACACCAAGAACTAACATAGCATGCACACTATCACCATCATGCATATGTAGGAGGAATAATACACATCAATACCATCATAGCAATAATTAACTTCATAATCTACAAGAGATCATAATCATAGCCTACGCCAAGTACTCACACGGTGCACACACTATCACCTTTACACACATGGAGGAGGAATAGAGTACTTTAATAACATCACTAGAGTAGCACATAGACGATATTCAACTAGATCACATAGAGAGAGATGAACCACATAGCTACAGCGGAGCCCTCAGCCCCGGGGGTGAATTACTCCCTCCTCATCATGGAGGCAGCGATGGCGGTGAAGATGGCGGTGGAGACGGCGGTGGAGACGACTCGGGGGCAATTCCCCGTCAGTGCCGGAACAGAGACTTCTGTCCCCCGAATCTTGATTTCGCGATGGCGGCGGCTCTGGAAGGTTTTCTCGGGTCTCGTCTTCTGTAATAGGGTTTTTAGGTCAGAGAGGCTTAAATAGGCGAAGAGAGGGAGTCGGAGGGGCCACGGGCTGCCCACACCATAGGGGCGCGCCCCCCGCCCGCGCCGGCCCACGCCCGGGTGTGGTGTGGGGCCCCCAGCTCCCCTCTCGTCCCTCTCCGGTGCTCTGGAAGCTTCCGGGAATTATAAGGTCTTCGGTCTTTATTTCGTCCGATTCCGAAAATATTTCTTTACTAGGATTTGAAACCAAAAACAGCAGAAACAACTGGCCTTTCGGCATCTCGTCAATAGGTTAGTTCCGGAAACGCATAATAATGACATATAATGTGTATAAAACATGTAGATATCATCAATAAAGTGGCATGGAACATAAGAAATTATCGATACGACGGAGACGTATCAGTAGGTCGTGGACTATTTTGCCTAGGGTTTTCTTCGGGAGGCGTGGCTGCGAACGCTGTTCCCATAACTCCAACTCCAGCCATTGCCATATTGAACAATGCTTCTCTCGGATCCCTAGGGGGTGGTCTGGACGCGAGGATGTAGGCTTGCGTTGCCATGTATCCTGCTTCTGGCGTTTTCGGGATGATATTTCCCCTTGTATCAATCGACATGAAGGACATGTCGAGATTTTGAATTATGTTTCCTCTCTCTTCTTCAGGTATATTTTGTAGCCGAGATCTTGCTCTCCTTCGAGCGTCTCTATGGCTATCTCCCAAAGTTTCTGATTGTCGACTGAGCTCTGCTCAACGCCTGCTGGACGCGGAGGCTGCCTCTTTTCTTCTATTCAAGGATGCTGTCTGTTTTTCCAGCTCTCTACTCACTCGAGCAAGTCTATATTGATATGCTTGGAGTTCTTGTACGGTAGCAGTGGTGGTCATTGGTTCTGAACCATCCATGGCTTTTGCGGCCCTGTCCCATGCTTCCTGCGGAGTTGAACCCTCAAGCGAGATGAAGACCCAGCATATTTAGTGCCTAAGCCTCTTCTAAGATCAGCGGGATCGACGTATGGATTTCCCAAATCGTCGAAAGCCTCTGACGTCTCTGGTTCTGTTTGGCCTGCCTCTTCAATTGCACAGATTTGATGGTATTTTGCGTATTGATTTTTGTCAGGATTGGTGACACCATCATATAGATTGGTGAAGACCTTTCCGATGGCAGCTGATTTGTCGATGAAGTTGAAGCTGTCGATGCTGTCGGAATCGCTGCTTATAAAGGAGTCCGCAGACGACTCAAAAGATGTGTTGCTGAAGATCTTGGCGAGCTTTCCGCTTGCCTTGGTGTCGATGAAGCGTGGCGACGAAAACTCCTCGTCACTCGACGAAAAGTCAGAATCGACCGCTGAAAATTCCGACGAGATCGGAACTTCGAGACGGTAGGATCCTTCCTTGTTGACGCCAAATCGGAATTCTCCGAACGTCATGACGATGGGCTCCTCCAGATAGGCACATGCATCCATACGGGAGGGCGGGTGGGGAATAAAATCGACTAGATCAGTTTTTCCCGTTTACCTCGATCCATCGCATTGCTAGCCACCGACGAAGTCGACGATTCTGGATGTGCCATCGAGATCAGCTCCTTGCAACCTCTAATTCCCACAGACGGCGCCAATTGACAAAGGATTAATTTGTCAATGCCTACAGATTGTAGACTAGGATTTTGCTAGAAGTAGAGGGCAAGTAGATCTCGAAGGTTTCAGCCGAAAAGTACTCGCCGATTATGAAAACTAGGGTTTTGTTGACAGAAGATTCGATCCTTTCTTTGTCCCTCGACTCCCCCTTATATAGAGGGTGGAGCCGAGGGTTTCGTAATACACAAGTTACAAAGTTCGGGAGGGATTCGTACCCAACCCGTAAGATTACAAATCTCTATCTTTCCTAATACAAACTATCTTTCCTTAACACTAAATGGGCTTCCAAGTCTTCTTATTCTTCGAGTCCTGGGCCTTTAATAAACCCCGGGTACCATCTTTGGCAGGCCCATTGGGGATGCCTATGTCAACAAGAAAATCATTGATGGCTGAGAAAAGTCACAACACGTGTGTTCAGTTGTCACCTTGTAGCTATTTTGGCTCGAACAAGTGATATGCATTATGGTGAAGTTACCGTAGCACGCATTACACACAACAAAGGGGAAATTAAAAGCATACTACATATCATATTGACATCTAACAGACTTAGTACTACCAAACTACAGGTATTAGACAACTAAGAGACAAGTACTTGAGCCTACTAATTACACCAGGGGCACACATCCCTAACACCGAAGATATGTTCTAAACCTCTACAGGACAACACTAGTACTAGAACAAAACATAAGCAAAAGCAGGATTTTGTAAGCCTCTAAAGGCCAACATTACAACATAGCATCATCAGCTGAGCAAAAAAATCACCGGAACTTTCATTGCAAGCAAGATTTAGCTCCAGGGTGGCTGACATGACCCATACAACCTCCACGGAGGTTCCTTCTCTGATGCTGGAAGCAGTCGTTCTTGTAGGTGAATACAAGTGCGTCATTGAAGACCGTGGCAGCTTTCCGGGCGAAGTTGCTCCAGCCTTTGAAGAGGGCAAGTTTGTCACCCTTCCACTGCAGTTGCACCATGTTTTTGCACCACTTTCCCAACAAGATCGGCGTATTTTTCGGAGGGCCCCCACTTGTGGAAGAGCATGCTACAGCAAAGGGACGAAGCCCGACGGGACCTCCATCTTCCGGCTAGAGCTATTTGCCCCCGCCGCCATGGCCGCTGCTCTGCTCGACGTGTACTTGCATGAGTGTTGGTGTGTGTGTGGGGGGGAGGGGAGGTCGGTGGGACGATCGATTTAATAGCCCACCACGACCTGGCCAATCGGTGCCACCGCGTCGTGGATACCGTCAGGTCCAAACTCGCGGACCATCCACGAGTTCCTTGCGGCCTGCCGCTGGGGTAGCTTGGCCGGTTGTGGCATAGGAGGAGGCACAATTATGTTGGAAGAGAGGCGGTTGATGGGACCTGATAGTCTTTGTGCGTGTGTGCGCGTGAGAGAGAGAGAGAGCATCAACCGCAGCGTGAGAGATAGTCTTTGTGAGAGAGAGAGAGAGAGAGAGAGAGAGAGAGAGAGAGAGAGAGAGAGAGAGAGAGAGAGAGAGAGAGAGAGAGAGAGAGAGAGAGAGAGAGAGAGGGAGGGAGAGAGAGAGAGAGAGAGAGAGAGAGGGAGGGAGAGAGAGAGAGAGCATCAACCGTAGAGAGAGAGAGAGAGAGAGAGAGAGAGTGAGAGAGAGAGAGGCCGGTGACTAGAGTACAGTGTGAGCGCATGAGTAAACACAACAACATCGTTTTCCCGTGAACAAGCTAGGCTCCATAGAAACAACCGATTTAGCAGTTTCTACCATAAGAGGCCCGAGGGTGCTTTACTAGTTTTTTGTTTATTTTTTGAGGGCAAGGTGATTTACTACTTGGGCTATACACAACGTAGGTACAAACGCTGGCATGCGGAAAAAGAAAGGGGGCAACTTAGTTAGGATGTGACTTTGTATAGAATCAGTGAGATCAATTTTGTTGAACATCAATAGGTCTCCTCCCACCGAATCAAGGAGCTTGCCAAAGCGCGGTTTTGTTGCCATTCCCCAAATAGATGTCGGTAATGGCGTTGAAAATTTCCATATCCTCTTTGGTACAAGGGTTACCGGATCCCGCTGAAATTGTATTAGCGTCTTTCCATTAAAGCCAAGTCCAATGAAGGCGAAGGGCCGTAGCAAACTCTATTTTGTTTCCCCCTTAATTTTTGACATCTCCAAACGCAAAAATTGGGTAGTCTCAAAAGCCTTGCATGACAACTTTTGGGTGACGGAGATTGACCTTGAGAAGAACTTCTCCATTGACCACTTCAACCGATTCCTTGAACTTTGGACACTTTTGTCCACCATCCAACTCAACGAGTTTGCCGAAGATGACATCTCTTGGAGACTTACCCCCAACGGCCAATACTCCACCAAATCCGTCTATGAAGTGCAATTCTTGGGTTTGATCAAGTCGGCTATGTATGGCACGGTATGGAAGGCTTGGGCTTCGCCCAGAGCCAAGTTCTTTGCTTGGCTTGTCACACATAATAGAGTTTGGATGGCCGACCGGTTGGCCAAAGAAGGTTGGCCTAATTGTACTCTTTGCCCCCTTTCCAATCAATGCGTCGAATCGGTTGATCACCTCTTTGTGCATTGTCGCTTCTCCATTCAACTTTGGAACCTAATTGTGGGATTGCTTGGGATGACTGGCTTGGATACTCCCTTTGGGCCGTCCTAAGCATAAAAGGTTGGTCGATTATGATGGCGGCCAAGAGTCTTCCCAACCGTAAGGTCATGCATTCCCTTACTTTACTCATAACTTGGGAGATTCGGTGCGAGCGAAACACTAGGGTCTTTGATACGTCTCCGACGTATCGATAATTTCTTATGTTCCATGCTACTTTATTGATGATACCTACATGTTTTATGCACATTATATGTCGTATTTACGCATTTTCTGGAACTAACCTATTAACAAGATGCCGAAGTGCCAGTTCCTGTTTCTGCTATTTTTGGTTTCAGAAATCCTAGTAACGAAATATTCTCGGAATTGGACGAAATCAACGCCCAGGTTCCTATTTTGCCGGAAGCATCCAGAACACCCGAGAGCCGCCGGAGGGGCCCTGTGGGCCCCAGATGACATGGTGGCGCGGCCAGGGGCCGCGCCACCCTATGGTCTCGTCGCCTCGTTGACCCTCTGCGCCGCCTCTTCGCCTATTTAAAGCCCCTCATCGAAAACCCTTACGGAGGAAGCCACGGTACGCGAAACCTTCCGGAGCGCCGCCATCGCGAAGCCAAGATCGGGGGACAGGAGTCTGTTCCGGCACCCTGCCGGAGCGGGGAAGTGCCCCGGAAGGCTTCTCCATCGACACCGCTGCCATCTCCACCGCCATCTTCATCACCGCTGCTGCTCCCATGAGGAGGGAGTAGTTCTCCATCGAGGCTCGGGGCTGTACCGGTAGCTATGTGGTTAATCTCTCTCCTATGTACCTCAATACAATGATCTCATGAGCTGCTTTACATGATTGAGATTCATATGAGTTTTGTATCACTACTATCTATGTGCTACTCTAGCAAAGTTATTAAAGTAGTTCTATTCCTCGCACGTGTGTAAAGGTGACAGTGTGTGCACCGTGTTAGTACTTGGTTTATGCTATGATCATGATCTCTTATAGATTGTGAAGTTAACTATTGCTATGATAATATTGATGTGATCTATTCCTCCTACATATGCATGAAGGTGACAGTGTGCATGCTATGCTAGTACTTGGTTTAGTCGTTTTGATCTATCTTACACTTAAGGTTACTTAAACATGAGCATTATTGTGGAGCTTGTTAACTCCGGCATTGAGGGTTCGTGTAATCCTACGCAATGTGTTCATCATCCAACAAAAGTGTAGAGTATGCATTTATCTATTCTGTTATGTGATCAATGTTGAGAGTGTCCACTAGTGAAAGTGTAATCCCTAGGCCTTGTTCCTAAATACTGCTGAGTTACTACTGCTTGTTTACTGTTTTACTGTGTTACTACTGCTGCAATACTACCACCATCAACTACACGCCAACAAGCTATTTTCTGGCACCGTTGCTACTGCTTATATATTCATACCACCTGTATTTCACTATCTCTTCGCCGAACTAGTGCACCTATTAGGTGTGTTGGGGACACAAGAGACTTCTTGCTTTGTGGTTGCAGGGTTGCATGAGAGGGATATCTTTGACCTCTTCCTCCCGAGTTCGATAAACCTTGGGTGATCCACTTAAGGGAAAACTTGCTGCTGTTCTACAAACCTCGCACTTGGAGGCCCAACACTGTCTCAGGAAAGGAGGGGAACGTAGACATCAAGCTACTTTTCTGGCGCCGTTGGAGGAAAGGTAAAAGGTACTCACACTCCGGATCTTGGCTACTAAGCTATTTCCGGCGCCGTTGTACTCGAAGCTATTTCCTTTAGACTCTGCAATTGCGACATTTGGTTTCTTGTTTACACTAGTTAGGCTTAATGGAAGACAACAATAAAATGAGAGATCTTTATGAACTTTATCTTGAATTAGGACATGATGTGTTTGAAGAAAGAATTAAAAAACCCATGGAACTTTATATGCATGATAATGGGAATGTTATTAGTATGAATGCTTTGAACACCATTGTTGCTAATGCTATGGAAAATTCTAAGCTTGGGGAAGCTGGTTTTGATGAGCATGATATTTTTAGTCCCCCAAGCATTAAGGAGAAAATTTACTTTGATGATACTTTGCCTCCTATTTATGATGATTATAATGATAGTAGTCTTTTGTTACCACCTGTTATGGAGGATAAATTTGATTATGATTACAATATACCTCCTATATTTGATAGCTACTTTGTTGAATTTGCTCCCACTACAACTAATAAAATTGATTATGCTTATGTTGGGAGTAGTAATTATTTTATGCATGAGACTCATGATAAGAATGCTTTATGTGATAGTTATATTGTTGAGTTTGCTCATGTTGCTACTGAAAGTTATTATGAGAGAGGAAAATATGGTTGTAAAAATTTTCATGTTACTAAAATGCCTCTCTATGTGCTGAAATTTTTGAAGCTACACTTGTTTTATCTTCCTATGCTTGTTACTTTTCTCTTCATGAACTTGTTTATTTACAAGATTCCTATGCATAGGAAGCATGTTAGACTTAAATGTGTTTTGAATTTGCCTCTTGATGCTCTCTTTTGCTTCAAATACTATTTCTTATGAGAGCATTATCATTAAAACTGCTGAGCCCATCTTAATGGCTATAAAGAAAGAACTTCTTGGGAGATAACCCATGTGTTATTTTGCTACAGTACTTTGTTTTATATTTGTGTCTTGGAAGTTGTTTACTACTGTAGCAACCTCTCCTTATCTTAGTTTTGTGTTTTGTTGTGCCAAGTAAAGTTTCTATGTCAAAGTTGATGTTATATTTGTGATTGCTGCGCAGAAACAGCATTGCTGTCTGTCACGAATCTGGGCATAATTCTCTGTAGAAAATTCGAAAAAATCTGCCAATTTACGAGCGTGATCCTCAGATATGTACGCAACTTTCATTAGTTTTGAGTTTTTCCATTTGAGCAAGTCTGGTGCCATTTATAAATTCGTCTTTACGGACTGTTCTGTTTTTGACAGATTCTGCCTTTTATTTCGCATTGCCTCTTTTGCTATGTTGGATTTATTTCTTTGATCCATTAATGTCCAGTAGCATTATGCAATGTCCAGAAGTGAAAATAATGATTGTGTCACCTCTGAATGAGTGAATTATTAATGATGCACTAACCCTCTAATGAGTTTGCTTGAAGTTTGGTGTGAAGGAAGTTTTCAAGGGTCAAGAGAGGAGAATGATATACTATGATCAAGAGGAGTGAAAGCTCTAAGCTTGGGGATGCCCCGTGGTTCACCCCTGCATATTTTAAGAAGACTCAAGCGTCTAAGCTTGGGGATGCCCAAGGCATCCCCTTCTTCATCGACAACATCATCAGGTTCCTCCCCTGAAACTATATTTTTATTCAGTCACATCTGGTGTTCTTTACTTGGAGCGTCGGTTTGTTTTTGTTTTTGTTTTTGTTTGAATAAGATGGATCCTAGCATTCACTTTGTGGGAGAGAGACACGCTCCGCTGTTGCATATGGACACATGTGTCCTTAGGCTTTACTCATAATGTTCATGGCGAAGTTTCTTCTTCGTTAATTTGTTATATGGTTGGAATTGGAAAATGCTACATGTAGTAATTCTAAAATGTCTTGGATAATGTGATACTTTGCAATTGTTGTGCTCATGTTTAAGCTCTTGCATCATATGCTTTGCACCCATTAATGAAGAAATACATAGAGCTTGCTAAAATTTGGTTTGCATATTTGGTCTCTCTAAGGTCTAGATAATATCTAGTATTGAGTTTTGAACAACAAGGAAGACGGTGTAGAGTCTTATAATGTTTACAATATGTCTTTTATGTGAGTTTTGCTGCACTTGTTCATCCTTGAGTTTGCTTCAAATAACCTTGCTAGCCTAAACCTTGTATCGAGAGGGAATACTTCTCATGCATCCAAAATCCTTGAGCCAACCACTATGCCATTTGTGTCCACCATACTTACCTACTACATGGTATTTCTCCGCCATTCCAAAGTAAATTGCTTGAGTGCTACCTTTAAACAATTCAAAAGTTATTACCTCTTATTTGTGTCAATGTTTTATAGCTCATGAGGAAGTATGTGGTGTTTATCTTTCAATCTTGTTGGGCAACTTTCACCAATGGACTAGTGGCTTCATCCGCTTATCCAATAATTTTGCAAAAAGAGCTGGCAATGGGATTCCCAGTCCCAAATTAATTAACAAAAATAGACACTCCTCCATGGTATGTGATTGTTGGACGGCACCCGAAGGATTCGGTTAGCCATGGCTTGAGAAAGCAAAGGTGGGGAGGAGTGTCATCATAATAAAACTAAAATAAAAAGGCACTCCTTCATGGTATGAGATTGTTGGCAGGCACCCGAGGATTCGGTTAGCCATGGTTTGTGAAAGAAAGGTTGGAAGGAGTGCCACCCAAAAATAAAATAAAATGGGAGCCGCTCTTTGAAGGTTTGTCTGGCAAGGGGGTTAGAGTACCCGCTACCATTCGTTGACAACAACAAACATCTCTCAAAAATTTTACTTTTATGCTCTCTTGATGTTTTCAAAATAAAAGCTCTAGCACAAATATAGCAATCGATGCTTTCCTCTTTGAAGGACCATTCTTTTACTTTTATTGTTGAGTCAGTTCACCTATCTCTCTCCACCTCAAGAAGCAAACACTTGTGTGAACTGTGCATTGATTCTTACATACTTGCTTATTGCATTTGTTATATTACTCTATGTTGACAATTATCCATGAGATATACATGTTACAAGTTGAAAGCAACCGCTGAAACTTAATCTTCCTTTGTGTTGCTTCAATGCCTCTACTATGAATTATTGCTTTATGAGTTAACTCTTATGCAAGACTTATTGATGCTTGTCTTGAAGTACTATTCATGAAAAGTCTTTGCTTTATGATTCACTTGTTTACTCATGTCATTACCATTGTTTTGATCGCTGCATTCATTACATATGTTTACAATAGTATGATCAAGGTTATGATGGCATGTCACTTAAGAAATTATCTTTGTTATCGTTTTACCTGCTCGGGACGAGCAGAACTAAGCTTGGGGATGCTGATACGTCTCCGACGTATCGATAATTTCTTATGTTCCATGCTACTTTATTGATGATACCTACATGTTTTATGCACATTATATGTCGTATTTACGCATTTTGGAACTAACCTATTAACAAGATGCCGAAGTGCAGTTCTTTTCTGCTGTTTTTGGTTTCAGAAATCCTAGTAACGAAATATTCTCGGAATTGGACGAAATCAACGCCCAGGTTCCTATTTTGCCCGGAAGCATCCGAACACCCGAGAGCCGCGGAGGGGGCCCTGTGGGCCCAGATGACATGGTGGCGCGGCCCAGGCGGCCGCGCCACCCTATGGTCTCGTCGCCTCGTTGACCCTCCTCGCCGCCTCTTCGCCTATTTAAAGCCCCTGCATCGAAAACCCTTACGGAGGAAGCCACGGTACGCGAAACCTTCCAGAGCCGCCGCCATCGCGAAGCCAAGATCGGGGGACAGGAGTCTGTTCCGGCACCCTGCCGGACGGGGAAGTGCCCCCGGAAGGCTTCTCCATCGACACCGCTGCCATCTCCACCGCCATCTTCATCACCGCTGCTGCTCCCATGAGGAGGGAGTAGTTCTCCATCGAGGCTCGGGGCTGTACCGGTAGCTATGTGGTTAATCTCTCTCCTATGTACCTCAATACAATGATCTCATGAGCTGCTTTACATGATTGAGATTCATATGAGTTTTGTATCACTACTATCTATGTGCTACTCTAGCAAAGTTATTAAAGTAGTTCTATTCCTCCTGCACGTGTGTAAAGGTGACAGTGTGTGCACCGTGTTAGTACTTGGTTTATGCTATGATCATGATCTCTTATAGATTGTGAAGTTAACTATTGCTATGATAATATTGATGTGATCTATTCCTCCTACATATGCATGAAGGTGACAGTGTGCATGCTATGCTAGTACTTGGTTTAGTCGTTTTGATCTATCTTACACTTAAGGTTACTTAAACATGAGCATTATTGTGGAGCTTGTTAACTCCGGCATTGAGGGTTCGTGTAATCCTACGCAATGTGTTCATCATCCAACAAAAGTGTAGAGTATGCATTTATCTATTCTGTTATGTGATCAATGTTGAGAGTGTCCACTAGTGAAAGTGTAATCCCTAGGCCTTGTTCCTAAATACTGCTGAGTTACTACTGCTTGTTTCTTGTTTCTGTGTTACTACTGCTGCAATACTACCACCATCAACTACACGCCAGCAAGCTATTTTCTGGCACCGTTGCTACTATATATATTCATACCACTTGTATTTCACTATCTCTTCGCCGAACTAGTGCACCTATTAGGTGTGTTGGGGACACAAGAGACTTCTTGCTTTGTGGTTGCAGGGTTGCATGAGAGGGATATCTTTGACCTCTTCCTCCCGAGTTCGATAAACCTTGGGTGATCCACTTAAGGGAAAACTTGCTGCTGTTCTACAAACCTCTGCACTTGGAGGCCCAACACTGTCTACAGGAAAGGAGGGGGAACGTAGACATCAGTCTTCCGCAGCAAGCAAGCGCCCACACATGTTGTCTGATAGGATTAGACATGAGGTCGGGTGCGAAACGTTTGGGAGACTTGATTCCGGGAGAGTGATTCATGTATTCATTAACCTTGTATCGGCTTTGTAAACTTGCTAAACTTCTCCTTAAATAATAGAATGGGGCAAAGCTTTTGCCCCCGTTTCGATTTGTTTTTTTGCTGAACATACAAAATATGTTGAAATATTCCAAAAACTTTTTTTTTACAACAACCATATGTGCTATATATGCAACCCCTAAAAATCTCAGCTTCAAATTCAACCTACACTTAAATGACAAAAAAGAACATCTTAGATGGCGAATTGTGTAAAATCATGTCCACACAATGTTAAGGAAATCGGTAATGGTTAACTGCTCTGCCGGCTTGGGACTAGCGATTAATCGGAATTCGGACGATTAACTGATTTAATCGGTCGACTATTAATCGGTGCAACCTACACAAATTAGCACTTAAAACAATTTATATAAGAAAAATAATAGTATATGAGCCTCTATATGTCTCTCCCTACTTCTCTAAAGCCTAAAATCCTAGAAAAACTTGTACGCTTCTCCTCCATGACCTAATCTTTAAGGCCAGGAACGAATCAGGATCCACTAGCCGAAGCCGCGTTCCTTCCTTCCACTTCTTCTCCTCTCACTTCTAAAGTTTATATTCTCCCACCACCTTGATGCGCGTAGATGTACACATCCGTTGGGAACCCCAAGAGGAAGGTATGATGCGCACAGTGGCAAGTTTTCCCTCAGAAAGAAACCAAGGTTTAATCAAACCAGGAGGAGCCAAGAAGCACGTTGAAGGTTGATGGTGGCGAAATGTGATGCGGCGCAACACCAGGGATTCCGGCGCCAACGTGGAACCTGCACAACACAACCAAAGTACTTTGCCCCAACGAAACAGTGAGGTTGTCAATCTCACCGGCTTGCTGTAACAAAGGATTAACCGTATTGTGTGGAAGATGATTGTTTGCGAAGAAAACAGTAAAGAAAATTGCAGTAGATTGTATGCGAAGTAAAGAATAGGACCGGGGTCCACAGTTCACTAGAGGTGTCTCTCCCATAAGATAAAAGCATGTTGGGTGAACAAATTACAGTCGGGCAATTGACAAATAGAAAAGGGCATAACAATGCATATACATGATATGATAAATATAGTGAGATTTAATTGGGCATTACGACAAAGTACATAGACCGCCATCCAGCATGCATCTATGCCTAAAAAGTCAACCTTCAGGTTATCATCCGAACCCCTTCCAGTATTAAGTTGCAAGCAACAGACAATTGCATTAAGTATGGTGCGTAATGTAATCAACAACTACATCCTTAGACATAGCATCAATGTTTTATCCCTAGTGGCAACAGCACATCCACAACCTTAGAACTTTCTATCACTGTCCCAGATTTAATGGAGGCATGAACCCACTATCGAGCATAAATACTCCCTCTTGGAGTTAAGAGCAAAAACTTGGCCAGAGCCTCTACTAATAACGGAGAGCATGCAAGATCATAAACAACACATAGGTAATAGATTGATAATCACCATAACATAGTATTCTCTATCCATCGGATACCGACAAACACAACATATAGTATTACAGATAGATGATCTTGATCATGTTAGGCAGCTCAAAAGATCCAACAATGAAGCACAATTAGGAGAAGACGACCATCTAGCTACGCTATGGACCCATAGTCCAGGGGTGAACTACTCACTCATCACTCCGGAGGCGATCATGGCGATGAAGAGTCCTCCGGAGATGATTCCCCTCTCCGGCAGGGTGCCGGAGGCGATCTCCTGAATCCCCGAGATGGGATTCGCGGCGGCGGCGTCTGGAAGGTTTTCCGTATCGTGGCTCTCGGTACAGAGGGTTTCGCGACGAAGACTTTAAGTAGGCGGAAGGGCAACACGGGGGCCACACGAGGGCCCCACACGCTAGGGCGCGCGGCCAAGGGCAGGCCGCGCCCCTAGTGTGGCGGCGCCTCGTGGCCGCACTTCCTTTCGCCCTCGGTCTTGTGGAAGCTTCGTGCAAAAATAGGACCCTGGGTGTTGATTTCGTCCAATTTCGAGAATATTTCCTTACTAGGATTTCTGAAACCAAAAACAGCAGAAAACAGCAACTGGCTCTTCGGCATCTTGTTAATAGGTTAGTGCCGGAAAATGCGTAAATACGACATATAATGTGTATAAAACATGTAGATATCATCAATAATGTAGCATGGAACATAAGAAATTATCGATACGTTGGAGACGTATCAGCATCCCCAAGCTTAGTTCTGCTCGTCCCGAGCAGGTAAACGATAACAAGGATAATTTCTGGAGTGACATGCCATCATAACCTTGATCATACTATTGTAAACATATGTAATGAATGCAGCGATCAAAACAATGGTAATGACATGAGTAAACAAATGAATCATAAAGCAAAGACTTTTCATGAATAGTACTTCAAGACAAGCATCAATAAGTCTTGCATAAGATTTAACTCATAAAGCAATAAATCAAAGTAGAGGTATTGAAGCAACACAAAGGAAGATTAAGTTTCAGCGGTTGCTTTCAACTTATAACATGTATATCTCATGGATAGTGGCAATATAAAGTAATATAACAAGTGCAATATGCAAGTATGTAGGAATCAATGCACAGTTCACACAAGTGTTTGCTTCTTGAGATGGAGAGAAATAGGTAAAATGACTCAACAATAAAAGTAAAAGAAAGGTCCTCCAAAGAGGAAAGCATCGATTGCTATATTTGTGCTAGAGCTTTTATTTTGAAAACATGAAACAATTTTGTCAACGGTAGTAATAAAGCATATGAGTTATGTAAATTATATCTTACAAGTTGCAAGCCTCATGCATAGTATACTAATAGTGCCCGCACCTTGTCCTAATCAGCTTGGACTACCGGATCATCGCAATACACATGTTTCAACCAAGTGTCACAAGGGGTACCTCCATGCCGCATGTACAAAGGTCTAAGGAGAAAGCTCGCATTTTGGATTTCTCGCTTTTGATTATTCTCAACTTAGACATCCATACCGGGACAACATGGACAACAGATAATGGACTCCTCTTTAATGCATAAGCATGTGGCAACAATTATTATTCTCATATGAGATTGAGGATATATGTCCAAAACTGAAACTTCCACCATGATTCATGGCTTTAGTTAGCGGCCCAATGTTCTTCTCTAACAATATGCATGCTCCAACCATTAAGGTGGTAGATCTCTCTTACTTCAGACAAGACGGACATGCATAGCAACTCACATGATATTCAACAAAGAATAGTTGATGGCGTCCCCAGAAGCATGGTTATCGCACAACAAGCAACTTATTAAGAGATAAAGTGCATAAGTACATATTCAATACCACAATAGTTTTTAAGGCTATTTTGTCCCATGAGCTATATATTGCAAAGGCGAATGATGGAATTTTTAAAGGTAGCACTCAAGCAATTTACTTTGGAATGGCGGAGAAATACCATGTAGTAGGTAGGTATGGTGGACACAAATGGCATAGTGGTTGGCTCAAGGATTTTGGATGCATGAGAAGTATTCCCTCTCGATACAAGGTTTAGGCTAGCAAGGTTATTTGAAGCAAACTCAAGGATGAACCGGTGCAGCAAAACTCACATAAAAGACATATTGTAAACATTATAAGACTCTACACCGTCTTCCTTGTTGTTCAAAACTCAATACTAGAAATTATCTAGACCTTAGAGAGACCAAATATGCAAACCAAATTTTAGCAAGCTCTGTGTATTTCTTCATTAATGGGTGCAAAGTATATGATGCAAGAGCTTAAACATGAGCACAACAATTGCAAAGTATCACATTATCCAAGACATTTTAGAATTACTACATGTAGCGTTTCCCGATTCCAACCATATAACAATTTAACGAAGAAGTTTCAACCTTCGCCTTGAACATTATGAGTAAAGCCTGAGGACATATTTGTTCATATGCAACAGCGGAGCGTGTCTCTCTCCCACACAGTGAATGCTAGGATCCATTTTATTCAAACAAAAACAAAAAACAAAAAAAACCGACGCTCCAAGTAAAGTACATAAGATGTGACTGAATAAAAATATAGTTCAGGGGAGGAACCTGATGATGTTGTTGATGAAGAACGGGATGCCTTGGGCATCCCCAAGCTTAGACGCTTGAGTCTTCTTAAAATATGCAGGGATGAACCACGGGGCATCCCCAAGCTTAGAGCTTTCACTCCTCTTGATCATAGTATATCATACTCCTCTCTTGACCCTTGAAAACTTCCTTCACACCAAACTTCAAGAAAACTCATTAGAGGGTTAGTGCACAATTAAAATTCACATATTCAGAGGTGACACAATCATTCTTAACACTTCTGGACATTGCACAAAGCTACTGGACATTAATGGATCAAAGGAATTCATCCAACATAGCAAATACGGCAATGCGAAATAAAAGGCAGAATCTGTCAAAAACAGAACAGTCCGTAAAGACGAACCTGAAAAGGGCACTAGACTTGCTCAAATGGAAAAAATCAAAACTAATGAAAGTTGCGTACATATCTGAGGATCACGCTCGTAATTTTGCAGATTTTTTCGAATTTTCTACAGAGACTTATGCCAGAATTCGTGACAGACAACAATGCTGTTTCTGCGCAGCGATCCCAAATATAGCATCAACTTTAGCATAGAAACTTTACTTGGCACAAAAACATGATAAGGAGAGGTTGCTACAGTAGTAAACAACTTCCAAGACCCAAATATAAAACAAAGTACTGTACTAAAAACATGGGTTGTCTCCCATAAGCGCTTTTCTTTAACGCCTTTCAGCTAGGCGCAGAAAGTGTAATTCAAGTAACATCAAGAGTAGAAGCATCAACATCATAACTTGTTCTAATAATAGAATCAAAAGGTAACTTCATTCTCTTTCTAGGGAAGTGTTCCATACCTTTCTTGAGAGGAAATTGATATCTAATATTACCTTCCCTCATATCAATAACAGCACCAAGAAAAGGTCTTCCCAACACAATAGGACAAGATGCATTGCATTCGATATCCAAGACAACAAAATCAACGGGAACGAGGTTATTGTTAACCGTAATGCGCACATTATCAATCCTCCCCAAAGGTTTCTTTTCAACATTATCGGCAAGATTAACATCCAAATAACAATTCTTCAATGGTGGCAAGTCAAGCATATCATAAATCTTTTTAGGCATAACAGAAATACTTGCACCAAGATCACATAAAGCATTACATTCAAAGTCATTGAATTTCATTTTAATGATGGGCTCCCAACCATCTTCTAACTTTCTAGGAATAGAAGTTTCAAGTTTTAGTTTCTCTTCTCTAGCTTTTATGAGAGCATTCGTAATATGTTTTGTAAAGGCCAAATTGATAGCACTAGCATTAGGACTTTTAGCAAGTTTTTGTAAGAACTTTATAACTTCAGAGATGTGGCAATCATCAAAATCTAAATCATTATGAGCTATAGCAATGGGATCATTGTCCCCAAGGTTGGAAAAAATTTCAGAAGTTTTATCACAAGCAGTTTCAGCAGTTTTAGCATTTTCAGGCAGTTTTGTACGCTTTGCACTAGGAGTAGAAACATTGCCAACACCAATTATTTCACCATTGATAGTAGGGGGTGCAGCAACATGTGAATCATTATCATTACTAATGGTGGTAATAGTCCAAACTTTAGCTACATTATTCTCTTTAGCTAGTTTTTCATTTTCTTCTCTATCCCACCTAGCACGCAATTCAGCCATTAATCTTATATTCTCATTAATTCTAACTTGGATGGCATTTGCTGTAGTAGTAATCTTATTATCAATATCCTCATTAGGCATAACTTTCAATTTTAATAGATCAACATCAGAGGCAAGTCTATCAACTCTAGAAGCAATAATATCAATTTTATCAAGCTTTTCCTCAACAGATTTTTTAAAGCAGTTTGTGTACTAATAAATTCTTTAAGCATGGCTTCAAGACCAGGGGTACACTCCTATTATTGTTGTAAGAATTCCCATAAGAATTACCATAACCATTACCATGAGCAGAAGGATATGGCCTATAGTTATTACCAGAGTTGTTCCTATAAGCATTGTTGTTGAAATTATTATTTTTAATGAAATCCGCATCAACATTTTCTTCTTGAGCAACCAATGAAGCTAAAGGAACATTATTTGGATCAACATTAGATCTACCATTCACAAGCATAGACATAATCACATCAATTTTATCACTCAAGGAAGAGGTTTCTTCAACAGAATTTACCTTCTTACCTTGTGGAGCTCTTTCCGTGTGCCATTCAGAGTAATTTATCATCATATCATCAAGAAGCTTTGTAGCCGCTCCCAAAGTGATGGACATAAAGGTACCTCCAGCAGCTGAATCCAATAAATTCCGCGAAGAAAAATTTAGTCCTGCATAGAAGGTTTGGATAATCATCCAAGTAGTCAGTCCATGGGTTGGGCAATTCTTTACCAAAGATTTCATTCTCTCCCATGCTTGAGCAACATGTTCAGTATCTAATTGCTTAAAATTCATTATGCTACTTCTCAAAGATATAATTTTAGCGGGAGGATAATATCTACCAATAAAAGCATCCTTACATTTAGTCCATGAATCAATACTATTCTTAGGCAAAGATAGCAACCAATCTTTAGCTCTTCCTCTTAATGAGAAAGGAAACAGTTTCAATTTAATAATATCACCATCTACATCCTTATACTTTTGCATTTCACAAAGTTCAACAAAATTATTAAGATGGGCAGCAGCATCATCAGAACTAACACCAGAAAATTGATCTCTCCTAACAAGGTTCAGTAAAGCAGGTTTAATTTCAAAGAATTCTGCTGTAGTAGCAGGTGGAGCAATAGGTGTGCATAGGAAATCATTATTATTTGTGTTTGTGAAGTCACACAACTTAGTATTTTCAGGGGTATTCATTTTAGCAACGGTAAATAAAACAAACTAGATAAAGTAAATGCAAGTAACTAATTTTTTTGTGTTTTTGATATAGAGAGCAAGACAAGTAAATAAAGTAAAACTAGCAACTAATTTTTTGTGTTTTTAGGTGCAGCAAACAAAGTAGTAAATAAAATAAAGCAAGACAAAAACAAAGTAAAGAGATTGGGAAGTGGAGACTCCCCTTGCAGCGTGTCTTGATCTCCCCGCAACGGCGCCAGAAAAAGGCTTGATGCGCGTAGATGTACACGTCCGTTGGGAACCCCAAGAGGAAGGTATGATGCGCACAGTGGCAAGTTTTCCCTCAGAAAGAAACCAAGGTTTAATCGAACCAGGAGGAGCCAAGAAGCACGTTGAAGGTTGATGGTGGCGAAATGTGATGCGGCGCAACACCAGGGATTCGGCGCCAACGTGGAACCTGCACAACACAACCAAAGTACTTTGCCCCAACGAAACAGTGAGGTTGTCAATCTCACCGGCTTGCTGTAACAAAGGATTAACCGTATTGTGTGGAAGATGATTGTTTGCGAAGAAAACAGTAAAGAACAATTGCAGATTGTATGCGATGTAAAGAATAGGACCGGGGTCCACAGTTCACTAGAGGTGTCTCTCCCATAAGATAAAAGCGTGTTGGGTGAACAAATTACAGTCGGGCAATTGACAAATAGAAAAGGGCATAACAATGCATATACATGATATGATAAATATAGTGAAATTTAATTGGGCATTACGACAAAGTACATAGACCGCCATCCAGCATGCATCTATGCCTAAAAAGTCCACCTTCAGGTTATCATCCAAACCCCTTCCAGTATTAAGTTGCAAGCAACAGACAATTGCATTAAGTATGGTGCGTAATGTAATCAACAACTACATCCTTAGACATAGCATCAATGTTTTATCCCTAGTGGCAACAGCACATCCACAACCTTAGAACTTTCTGTCACTGTCCCAGATTTAATGGAGGCATGAACCCACTATCGAGCATAAATACTCCCTCTTGGAGTTAAGAGCAAAAACTTGGCCATAGCCTCTACTAATAACGGAGAGCATGCAAGATCATAAACAACACATAGGTAATAGATTGATAATCACCATAACATGGTATTCTCTATCCATCGGATCCCGACAAACACAACATATAGTATTACAGATAGATGATCTTGATCATGTTAGGCAGCTCACAAGATCCAACAATGAAGCACAATTAGGGAAGACGACCATCTAGCTACTGCTATGGACCCATAGTCGGGGGTGAACTACTCACTCACCACTCCGGAGGCGATCATGGCGATGAAGAGTCCTCCGGAGATGATTCCCCTCTCCGGCAGGGTGCCGGAGGCGATCTCTGAATCCCCGAGATGGGATTCGCGGCGGCGTCTGGAAGGTTTTCCGTATCGTGGCTCTCGGTACAGAGGGTTTCGTGACGAAGACTTTAAGTAGGCGGAAGACGCGGGGGCCACACGAGGGCCCCACACGCTAGGGCCGCGCGCCAAGGGCCAGGCCGCGCCGCCCTGGTGCGGCGTGGCCCCACTTCCTTTCCCCCTCGGTCTTCTGGAAGCTTCGTGCAAAAATAGGACCCTGGGCGTTGATTTCGTCCAATTCGAGAATATTTCCTTACTAGGATTTCTGAAACCAAAAACAGCAGAAAACAGCCAGCATCTTGTTAATAGGTTAGTGCCGGAAAATGCGTAAATACGACATATAATGTGTATAAAACATGTAGATATCATCAATAATGTAGCATGGAACACAAGAAATTATCGATACGTTGGAGACATATCACACCTACCTAGGGGACGACCCCTCTTACACCTCAACCGCCTAACCTATTGAAGGCGTCCTCCAGTTCCTAGACGAGCTCCTGTATCTGAGGTCTGGAAAACTATGAGTAACTGGTCTGGAAGGACAAGAAACTATTTGGCAACAATGGAAATGAAACTATTGGAGGCTGCAATTAAGCGGGAGCTTCGCAAAATCTACTTTATTGGGGAGGGTTAGCGCCTGTATTAACGATATGCATTTAAAATATTGTAACTTTTTTTACCAATTGTGGTCGTTAATCGGGAAATACCTAGTAATCGGACTTTCGGATTGATTAATTGGGCTAAAGGATTAACACAAGAGATTAATGGTAATCGACGCGGTCAAGCCCCTAGTAGCGATTAATCGGCCTAGTAATCGTTGAGTCGGCCTAGTTTTTGAACAGTGTGTTCACGTGAAGCTGACACGAGTTTATATTGTTTGTTCCTCTACCTGTAGGTGCACTTTTGAGCTGATTTTTTTGGAAGTTGTAAATACAGCCCATAGGTATGTTGTATAGAAGTTTCATATTTTTTGCAATTTTTACAAATAAGTTATGTGACACTAGCGGAAAATGGGGCATCCATCTAAGCCATTGGTACCGGTTCCCTTACGAACCGGTGCCAATGGGGTAATCTGCACCGGTTGGGGGGCTCAGGCGGGCGAGGAGCTATGGCACCGGTTCGTGAGGGGATTTCGTACCGGTTCGTGTTAGGAACCGGTACGAAAGGTCTTCGGCCATTAGTCAGACGCGTGGTGGGGCCCGGGCAGGACTTTTGGTACCGGTTTTTAACACGAACCGGTACCAAAGGGTGCCCCCTATATCATCAAGTCGAGCCCCTGGCTCTTCTCTTCATCTCATTTTTCTCTCCTTCCTCTCACACAATTTTTTTTGCACCTCTCACACTCCAACAAATCTCTATTTTTTCTCCACCATTTTAACAAGATTAAGGGTATTCATCTATCCAAGGGTTAGCAATATCATCCTTTCTTCCGACGTTCCTAATTTAGCACATCTCTTTGGTAGTTTTAACTCGTACTATTTTTCTAGTGCTAGCAAGGTGTTCGATGAAATGCCTAAGTTAGGGATTTTACTTTTTTATAATCAATTTGAGCTGAAATTATGGTATATTTTGTAGGTATTAATTAGTACCATCCCCGTCCTTACCACCGTCGATCGCCAGCGTCGTCCCCTAGCCGGCATCGTACAACCTCGGTGAGCCTCTTCTTTTTTATAAAAAAAACTTAGTTTTATGTGATGAACTTGAATATTAATTTAGTTGGTCACTCATATATCCACGATGTTGTGCAATTAATGATATTTGATATACATATAAAATTACAGATGAACCGACAATGGATGTACGGTGACCGGTGCCATCCCGACTTCATTAATGGCATGCATTATTTTCTCAACGTGGCTGAGGCAAACAGGCAGTTGAATGGTTTCATCTATTGTCCATGTAGTTCCTGTAAGAATATGACGGATTACTCTACCTCAAAGACCATTCACGTCCACCTGCTGCAGAACGGTTTCATGCCCAGCTATAATTGTTGGACCAAGCACGGAGAAAGAGGGGTTATATTGGAAGACAACCAAGAAGAAGAGGATAGTGACAACTATCCTATGTTCACTGAAGACGGTGATAGTAGAATGGGGGAAGACGAAGCTGAAGAAGAGCCCATTTTTGATGAGCCGGTTTTTGATGACCCCGATGACGATTTGGGTCGGGCCATTCTTGATGCGAAGATAAGCTGCGGAAGTGAAAAGGAGAGGTTGAAGTTGGAGAAAATGTTAGAGGATCACAAGACACTGTTGTACCCAAATTGCGAAGATGTCCAGAAAAAGCTGGGTACCACGCTGGAATTGCTGCAATGGAAGGCAGAGAATGGTACTTCTGACAAGGGATTTGAAAAGTTGCTGAAAATACTAAAGAAGATGCTTCTAGGGGAGAACGTATTGCCCTCTAGTACGTACGAAGCAAAGAAGGTTGTCTGCCCTCTAGGATTAGAGGTGCAGAAGATACATGCATGCATCAATGACTGCATCCTCTACCGCGGGGAGTACGAGAATTTGAATGCATGCCCGGTATGTAGTGCATTGAGGTATAAGATCAGGCGAGATGACCCTGGCGATGTTGAGGGCGAGTCCACCCCAGGAAGAGGGTTCCTGCGAAGGTGATGTGGTATGCTCCTATAATACCACGGTTGAAACGTTTGTTCCAAAACAAAGAGCATGTCAAGTTGTTGAGATGGCTCAAAGAGGACCGTAAGAAAGATTTGATGCTGAGACACCCCGCTGATGGGTCGCAGTGGAGAAAAATCGACAGAGAGTTCAAGTCATTTTCAGATGACGCAAGGAACTTAAGATTTGGTCTAAGTACAGATGGCTTTAATCCTTTCGGTGAGCAGAGCTCCAGTCATAGCACCTGGCCAGTGACTCTATGTATCTATAACCTTTCTCCTTGGTTGTGCATGAAGCGGAAGTTCATTATGATGCCAGTGCTCATCCAGGGCCCGAAGCAACCCGGCAACGACATTGATGTGTACCTGAGGCCATTGGTTGAAGAACTTTTACAGTTGTGGCGTGACGAAGGTGTACCTGTGTGGGATGAGCACGAACAAAAGGAATTTAACCTACGGGCGTTGTTGTTTGTAACCATCAATGATTGGCCTGCTCTTAGTAACATTTCAGGGCAGTCAAACAAGGGATACAATGCATGCACACACTGTTTAGGTGAGACTGACACTATATATTTGGGAAACAAGAATGTGTACCTAGGGCATCGTCGATTTCTTCCAAAACAACATCACGTAAGAAAGAGAGGAAAGCATTTCGGAGGTGAGGCAGATAACCGAATGAAGCCTACCCGCCCTACTGGGGAAGTTATATATGATATGGTCAAGGATTTAAAAGTGATCTTTGGAAAGGGTCCCGGCGGACAATCTGTTCCGCATGTTGACGGACATGTACCCATGTGGAAGAAGAAGTCGATATTTTGGGAGCTACCCTACTAGAAATTCTTAGAGGTTCACTCTGCAATCGACGTGATGCACGTGACGAAAAATCTTTGCGTGGACCTGCTAAACTTCTTGGGCGTGTATGGGAAGACAAAAGATACACCGAATGTATGGCAGGACCAGCAAAGTATCCACGAAGGAAACAACCTGAATCCAGAGAAGTATCAAGGTCCTGCCAGCTACGCTCTTACCAAAGAAGAGAATGAGATCTTTTTTGAAGTCCTGAGTAGCATCAAGGTCCCGTCTGGCTTCTCGTCGAATATAAAGGGAATAATAAACATGTCTGAGAAAAAGTTTCAAAACCAAAAGTCTCATGACTGCCACGTGATTATGACACAATTACTTCCGGTTGCATTGAGGGGGCTTCTGCCGGAAAATGTTCGAGTACCCATTGTGAAGCTATATGCGTTCCTCAATGCAATTTCTCAGAAGGTGATCAATCCACTTACTCTACAAAATTTATAGAAGGATGTGGTCCAATGTCTAGTCAGCTTCGAGTTGGTGTTCCCACCATCCTTCTTCAATATTATGACACATCTCCTAGTTCACCTGGTCGAAGAGATTGGCGTTCTCGGTCCTGTATTTCTACACAACATGTTCCCCTTTGAGAGATTCATGGGAGACTTAAAGAAGTACGTTCATAATCGTGCTAGGCCAGAAGGAAGCATCTCCAAGGGCTATGGAACAGAGGAGGTCATTGAGTTTTGTGTTGACTTTATTCCTGACCTTAAGCCGATCGGTGTTCCTGAATCACGCTATGAGGGGAGACTGCGTGGAAAAGGCACGCTAGGAAAGAAAGCAATAACGTGTATGGACGGACATTCTTTCACTCAAGCACACTACACAGTTCTACATAATTCCATCTTGGTGGCTCCGTACAAAGAGGAACACAAGGATATCTTACGCTCTAAATACCCGGAGGAACGTGAAGATTGGATTGATGGAGAACACATGAAGACTTTCAGCGGTTGGTTGCAAACACGTCTCATGAATGCCACTGATGACGAGCAGCTATACTTGTTGGCCAAGCAACCATCTTCGACTATATCGACTTTTCAAGGGTACGAGATTAATGGGAACACATTTTACACGTTCGCCCAAGATAAAAAGAGCACCAACCAAAACAGTGGTGTCCGCTTTGATGCAGCAGATGACAATGGGAAGAAGGTCACATATTATGGGTACATAGAGGAGATATGGGAACTTGAATATGGACCTAATTTCAAGGTCCCTTTGTTCCGGTGCAAATGGTTCAACCTGAAAGACGGGGTACAGGTAGACCCGCAGTACGGAATGACTACAGTGGATCTCAAGAATCTAGGGTACGACACCGAACCATTCGTCCTAGCCAGTGAAGTGGCTCAGGTTTTTTATGTGAAGGACATGTCTAGCAAACCGAAAAAAGAAAAGAAAGGCAAGAGGACACATCATACGATGAGCCAAAGCGGCACATAGTTCTTTCGGGAAAAAGAAACATCGTGGGAGTAGAGGACAAGACAGACATGTCAGAAGATTATAATAAGTTTGATGATATTCCACCCTTCAAGGTGAAAACTGACCCAAGCATCATCTTAAATAATGAAGATTGTCCATGGTTGCGTCGCAGTCAGAAGAAAGGGAAACAGACGAAGAAAACTCGGAAAACTAGCTAGATAGGGATCATAACTTGTGTATCTCAATATGGAAATCGCTTTTGTGTAATGATGTTACTGTAAGATATTAACAATGGAGCTTTCACGGGCTTGCAGGGAAATTTTTCCGAGGCGGAACTTCCGAATATGTCATATATAGGGCATGTGCACCAAGGGCATATTCGAGAAGTTCCGCCACGGGAGATTTCCCTATCCTTTCCACAACATTGTTAGAGGAGATGGAGTCTTTCACGGGCTTGCAGGGAAATTTTTCCGAGGCGGAACTTCCGAAGATGCCATAGGGCGTGTGCACCAAGGGCATCTTCGAGAAGTTCCGCCACGGGAGATTTCCCAACCCTTTCCTCCATCCATGGGGATGAAACTCTCCATCCATGTTGGCTTGTTGAGCTGCTTGCCATGGTGATGCTCCTTTTATAGGCACGACGCCTTTTCTACTTTGTCTTCTTCCTCCGACAGGGTGTCGTGCGCTACATGCTTTTTCTCATCGAGCAGGGCGTCCTTATCATGCCGACAACTTTAGTACCGGTTGCACCCACCAGCCGATACTAAAGGTTACCCACGCGTCCTTATCCCACCGACAGGTTTAATACATGACATAAAAACCACCTTTAGTACCGGTTGCACCCACCAGCCGGTACTAAAGGGTTTCCCGCCTATTTTCTTCCCGCGCTTTCCACCGGTTCCCGCCTCCGTCATCCCGCCATTTTTTCACTATATATATGTAGGCTTGGACTCCATTTACATATCACATCTAGACTCATATCTGCAAACCTCATCATTCTCTCCCATGGCTTCCATCGTATCTCTAACCCCCCGGGGAGGAGGCGCTTTGCGCCTCGAACTACCCCTGCCCGCCGGGCTACCGCGTCCCGACCGGCTGGTTGCTAAGCGTCGGAGGCGTACCGGTCCCTCCAGTCCCTCTAGGTGTGGCGCGCGAGATGGTCATCACGAACCACTACTACTTCGAGCTCACGCCAAAGCAGCGGAGGAATCCCCAGTGGCATCCCGAGTACAGCCCGACTTGGGAAAGCTTCTTCATCAATCGGCGTGAGACGGCGCTTGCCAGGCACGAGGAGGGCGGCCCGCCTCCTTCGAACTTCAACGAGGCCGGCCGGCGGCTGTGGTGGCGCGGTCGGACTCTCCAGGGCGTCATGGCCTACCGTGGCCCCCGCCTGCGCTACCCTCAGTCCCAGCCCACGCGTGCTCTCCCACCGAGGTTCGACTACCGCGACCCCGATGCCAGCGACGATGATGACGGCGACTACGACGACTACAGTGGCGAGTACTATAGGGCTAGGCACGAGTATGACTGAATGACTCCAACAGTCAAATCTGGCCATGTATCTTAATTTTCAGTTGAGCTATGTACTTTTAATTCAAGTTCAATCGTAATAAAATTTATTCTCGCCCTTTCTTTCTCGCCTTTTTTCTCCCACGCGCGGCGTCGTGGCGGGAAACTTTCCCGCGCGGAAGGCATTGTGGCGGGAGTAAAGATAAGAAATAGAAAAGAAACAGAAAAGAAAAGGAAAAGAAATAGAAAAAATAGAAAAGAAAAGAAAAAGAAAAGCAATAGAAAAATTAAATAGAAAAGAAATAGAAAATAAAAGAAAAGGAAACAGGAAAAGAAAAGAAACAGAAAAGAAAAAAGAAAAGCAATAGAAAAAATAAATAGAAAATAAATAGAAAAGAAAAGAAAAAGAAAAGCAATAGAAAAAATAAATAAAAAAGCAATAGAAAAAATAAATAGAAAATAAATAGAAAAGAAAAGAAAAAGAAAAACAATAGAAAAAATAAATAGAAAAGAAATAGAAAATAAAAGAAAAAGAAACATGAAAAGAAAAGAAAAGAAACAGAAAAGAAAAAGAAACAGCAAAAGAAACAGCAAAAGAAAAGAAAACCGAAAAAACAAAAACAAAAACAAAAAAATCCTTTCGCACCGGTTGGTGGCACCAACCGGTGCCAAAGGTCCGTCGCCTCGTTCCCTTAGGCGCGCAACACCAAAATTGGTGCCCAAAAAACGCACAGACACGCGGGCGCGCTCCACGCCCTCGCCGTCGCCGTCGCGCCAGGACCTCGACATCACCCTCGTCGTCGCCGTCGCGCCACGAGGACCTCGTCAGCGCCAAGCGCACCACGCCGTCGCCGTCCCCTGCACTCCAGTGCCATCTCCCGCCGCTCCCCCCTCCGCCGGCAACCAGAGGTGAGGTTCCCTAGTCGATCCCCTCCTCTAGCAGCGCCTCCCGCCGCTGCGGCCTCATCCACCTCGCCTCCAACCACCGCCTACGCCGCAACAACGGAGGAGCGCGCGCCTCTGTGGGCAGTTGCGCGTGCCGGCGCCCTCTCAACTGCGTCCGCGCACCACCTGTTCGAAGAAATGCCGCAGCAGGAAGTGGCGCGCGCCGGAGCTCCTCTGTCCGTGATAGGGGCCGTGCTGCTGCTCGCAGCCGGCGCGACGGACCAGGGCTGCACGAACGCCACGTTCCAGGCGGCACCGGCGCGCGCGAGTAGGAGGTTGACGCCGTCAATGGCCGCTGCGGCTGCGGTGCCGACGCCCGGGAGCGGAGACACACGTGGTGCGCGGGCGGAGCAGGACGGCGCGGCTCCAGCGCGAGCGCCCCCTGGCGGCGACGACGAGGGCGCGGTCGGCGGCCCGGCGGACATCACGCGCCGCGGACGGGCCCCTCCCGGCGCGCACGAGGCGTAGCGCATCGAGCAGCGCGCGTCTGCGTGCAGTGGGGCAGCGCTCGAGCAGGGCAAATGGCGACGACATGGGGCAGCGCTCGAGCAGGGCAAATGGCCGAGAAGCCAGGGGCTCACCGGTGCGGCGTGGGGCTCGCCCGAAAGAGAGAACCGAGCTCGGGGTGAGGGAGACCGGGCTGGCAAGGCAGAGGTGAAGGCGGTTGCCGGCGGCGGGTCGCAAGAGAAGGCGCGGAGATGGCGACCGGGATCTGGTCGGAGAGGCGGTTGGAGGGGAGAGAGAGCGTGGCGAGCTCGGAGAAGTGGGCGGGGGCGTCATGCATGAGCATGTGAGGGGGTGTGAACTGTGAAGTGGGGCGGTGATGCTGTGCTGCAGTGGAGCGGAGTTGGCAGTGGGGCGGTGTTTGTGTGTGGTCGGTGGCGCCTCACTGTTCCTGTCGCCTGTATTTGTGTGTGGTGTGGTGTGGAACGTACGTCGGGGGAGAGGAGGCTTCCGGGTGGGTCGAGAAAAAGAGAGAAGAGCGAGAGGAGGAGCGCCGAGTCCGTGGAGGTGCCGCCGCGACATAGAGAGAAGTGCGAGAGGAGGAACGCCGAGTGTTAGGGTTAGGGTCCGTAGCGGTGCCGAGTCCATGGCGGTGTCGCCGCGACATAGAGAGAAGAGCGAGAGTAGGAGCGCCGAGTGTTAGGTTTTTTGCTTTCTTCATTTCAGTTGTTATCCATCTAGCAATCTGTTATATGATCATGACATGATGAATGAAATATAATTGATTTCTTCATTTTGTAGTGACATTGAGGTATGGCGGACGGCACCTTCGTCCGAGATGAGGATCAAGAAGAAGCGGTGCAGAAATTGATATATGAGAGTGCCTGTGGGCCTGATGGAGACGACTATGAGTTCTCCGACTTTCTGAATGATTTCGGCGAGGGACTTGAGTCTGAACAAGTTAGAAGAGACAACGAAGTGTCCATAACAAACTCCGCCGAGGTGTATATTTATGTATCAAGTCTATGTTCATCACTAGATGCATTCATTTATTTGTATTGCACTTATTAACGAATAATTTTTCTATTAGCCTTCTGGATCATCGAGCAAGTCTGGTAAAACAAAACGAGGCCCGATGCGAGTTCTAAAGGGCAAGGGTAGGTTAGCCCTCACGGCATTTAAGGATAATGGTGAACCGGTGCATCCCAAAGATCACTGCACCAAATTTACAAGTCAAGCTGGAGTTCTTGTTAGGGACCATGTACCGATCAGCATTCGAGAGTGGCATAAGCCGAAGAAAGCGGAGAATAAAGCTAGTTATGTCAACGACGCGATGAAAAAGTTTCTTTGGGAAACTCTGCTGACACGCTTCAGCCTACCGGAAGACATGACGGAAGGCCAGAAGAATAAAGTCAAGGAATGGACTCTCAAGAAGATGGCCATACAATTCCAGACCTGGAAGAAAAATTTATGGGACAAATATAAGAATGAAGATCCAGTATTCGATGATAATCTAGTGAAGATAAAGGATCACTGGCAAGAATTTAAGAGGTATAAGCAATCGTCTACTTTTGTGTCCCGATCGGTCACAAATAAGAAAAATGCTTCAAAGAAGACAATTTGGCATCATATGGGGT
Source organism: Lolium multiflorum (assembly GCA_030979885.1). Taxonomy (NCBI): domain Eukaryota; kingdom Viridiplantae; phylum Streptophyta; class Magnoliopsida; order Poales; family Poaceae; genus Lolium; species Lolium multiflorum. The sequence goes on from CM061748.1 coordinate 211,890,743, forward strand.
CAGGTGGCTACAAGACTGCCATTCCGAGGTGGATAGCATATGAAAATGAACTGATGGGTGCAGGAATCACTCCATAGACATGGGACTGGCCCGAACGATCCAAGTTCTGGTTGTTCGCGCATGGGGCAGGGTTGGACCCAAAGACAGGGCTGATCGTTGCGGAGGGAAAATGGAAGGAAAAGATTGAGGAAATCGTACCGAAGCTTGTAGCTGCAATTGAACAGGTTCGAAAGGGAGAGTACATTCCCGATAGAGAGAATGACGAGCTGACACTCGCTCTGGGGAATCCTGAACACGTTGGACGGGTACGAGCTCGCCCAGGTCTCACCATGAAGGAAGCGTTCCCGGAGTCCGCTGACACTTATAGAAGCCGTTCGCGGAAGAAGAAGAAGGACGCCGACACATTAAAGGAATTGTTAAATAGGGTGTCGGCGCTTGAGAAAAATCAGAGGCCACCTGATCAGCCGATGTTCCTACAGGATCCTCAAGCCGATGCCGCCCCATCTCAGCGAAGAAGCAGTGTGGGTTCCACGCATCTTGACGGATGTGGAGGAAGCTACCCCGTGGATTATGTCACGGAGAAGACAGATTGCGAGCTCTATATGTTATTCAGGAACGCGTCCGTTAAGGTGGCGGTCGGTTATGTTTACCCAAGTGAAGAAGGAGCAACGCACCACCATATGCCCATTCCACCTGGCTGTGTTCGTGTCGGGGTGGATGAAGTTGTTTCGGCTTTTGAAACAGTGGAGCTTGATATTCCTAGAGGTGACGGTGAGAAGACACTTGCCGATGTCAAGCACGGTTTCGCTCTATGGCCCAAGAAACACATCGTCCTTCTGCAAAGGCCACCGACTCCTCATAGCAGTCCACATGAGCATCAAAGGCCTTCGACTCCTCTTCCTAGCAGTCCACATGAGCAGCAAAGTCCACACCTACCCGAGAGGGACCCCAGCGTGAGTCCACCACCTCGAGATCCTCCGCGTAAGACAGCGCCCGGTAAGCGGAACGGTACGCCGCCTAAGAAGATATCTAGAAAGGAGAAACCACTGCCGCCTATTGAGAAGTTACCTTGGGAAAAAAATCCCGAGGAAAACCAGGAAGCCGTTGAGTCCCAGCTGAGGGCTTTTTTTGCTAAGAAAGAGCCAGAGATACCTTTTGAGAAGACACTAGATCTGGTGAAGGTTCGTCGTACAGTCGAGAATCTATATAACCCTGAACCATCGCCGCCATCTGACTATAGGCGTTCTATTGAAAGGTCGTACGACCATATGATGGAGGCGAAAAACCCCACTACCAGCTCGGGTATCAAGGAGATAAAAGGGATACACCAAGTCTACCAGCTCGGACAACAACCCGTTAAATCGGTCCCCCCTCTCAAGGTGTTTGACGAGAAGGTCGTTCAAAGTTCTCGACAAATCTCAACCGATTACGCCATGGCTAATGTAGTATATCAATATGTTCAAGGGAAAGATTTGGTCGAGAATCTCAGCAAGCTACCAACAAGTATGCGTAACTTGCATACGTGGTACGGTGTTGCCGCAAAGGGAGGGATGGAGACTATCATGGTGCGAGTTAAGGAAGAGCACTACTTCCAAGAATACTCTGTGAGCGTTGACTTCTCCGAGCTTTTCCAGTTATACAATCTTCGGGCCCTCGACAAATCTATCATCAGTTGCTATTGTCTGTAAGTGATTTATTTATATAATTTTAGAAGTCTTTAGCTCAGCTCCTTGATTATCTGCAAATTATAATCTTTTGTGCGCTATGTTATGCAGATCGAAGATGCTCGAATGCAAAAGGGATGAAATCACGGACATTGGGTTCATTGACCCGAACACAATGCATGTCAGGACCATAGAAGAACCCCTCTATAACAAGGATACACCGGAGACTTTGCTAAGGTTTTTGAAGCGACAACGTAACAAAAAGACAATACTTTGGCCTTACAACTTCCAGTGAGTGTTACTCTCTTATAACACATTCTATTTTGCTCACCATATGTTAAAATATTAACTGATGACTTATATATATGACACTACATATTTAAACGTGCGCAAGTTTCACTTTATTCTTATCGTCATTAAAATGTACGAAGGAGAAATTGAAGTATTTGACTCACTAACCAAACAACCTATACTATACAAGTCTTGTTTTCTTATGCTCAAAAGGTAATTCAAATTCTTATCGGTTTTTTTTGTTAGTTTTCTGATATCAACTGATTGATAACTCTTTTGTGCATTTTCTTTTGTCGGGCAGCGTATGGGAAACTTTCATCAAGGAAGATTAGTCCTTTCAATGGCCACCGAAGCTGACATGGCGTGCGAACAAAGTAAGTAGTACTACCTAGGTCCACACACCTTTATCATACTTCATTATTGTTTGACTGAATTATATTCTTGTACAAATGCGCGAAACAACCACCGGGGACTGATCTACGTTTGCGAGTACATCCACAGAATTGTCAGCGAGAGAGCGAATAATGAAAGAAATAAAGAGGTACGAAAACAATATTCACAAATTTATTTTCTTACCATAAGTTGTGCTGAGTTTCAGTAATAATTGTTTGATTTGTGATTTGATATAACACACATAGCTCATGTATTCATTTGTATCTTATTCTTTTACAGTTGAGAAGAAAGCGGGAGAAGATTACAATCGAGGAGCGCTTCAAAGCAATCGGCGAGGAATTGGCGGGATTTTTTTTTTTTTTTTTCATATCACCATCCGGAGAGTACCACTATGCATAAAGATCTTCTCCAGCTCCTCGATTGCTTTGTGTGTATATATAGTTTGACTCGGAGTGTACCACTATGGTACATGTGTAATAGATCGATCTTCATGCATGTACTACTTAATTCTGGTGCATCGACTTGATTTGCATCGGAGAGTACTACTTATGCAATTACATGTGTGTTATATTATATGCACCAACTTGATATGCATCACCTTGATTTTCATGTACTACGTAAACCCAAACGTGTTTCCGGTGCATCGACGCGATATGAAACGCTCCGATACCCCTAAACCCCAAAAACCCTAAACCCTGAATTCTCTGCCGCGGCAGAGATTCATGCATATTTCCTGCCGCGGTAAAACTCCATCGCCGTGCGCTCTCCTGCGCGCCCATGTGGAGGCTCATCTATACCGGTTCGTAAGGGACCGGTACAAAAGGGTGGGGGCCTTTTGCACCGGATGTTTTATACCGGTTGCGAAACCGGTGCAAATGGTCCTCTAGAACCGGTATAGATGAGCCTTTTTCTACTAATGTGAGCTGATCCTATGATCTCATGTAAGAAAACGGTCCTATACAAGTCTTCCCCAAACAGAAATGCAGGGAAAGCACGTGTGCGTGTAGGAGAAGAGCAACGTCGATTTGGGTCCTACTGGGTCCGGCGAAGACCGGCCGTGCGACGTCCGACACGTATGCGTCTGTGCGGCCAGCGATGGTGTAAACCGAGAGCGGCACAGTAGCCGGCCACCACCACAGCAGTGCAGTGCGGGTGCAGCGCAGGACGACGATTGGACCTGCAGCGGGGATGACAATGGGTGGTGCGGCCGCAGACGGACCTGGCCGGCTAATAAATTGGAGCCAAGGCAACAGTGGGTCGCCGCCCGCACGACGCAGAAGCAACCAACCATCCTGCCGCACGACGTCGACGCCTTCGATCCCCGAGCGCACGGCCGCACGCACGTACCGCGGTTCGCCGATTTCCAGCCGGCGCCGGACGGCCGGGGCGGTGGCACGGAATTCTCGCCCTCCATGCATGTGACCGACCGCTTTGACGAAAGAGAACCACATGCATATGGTAGGTCGATCGACGTCGCTCGCTCGCTCTAGTTGACTAATGCGTGGGAAAAAGTCCATTTCAAACCCTAAATTTGTAGAAGTTCGGCGGATCAAACCCTGAAGTCGAAATCCTTGTCGTTTGCACCCTAAACTTACTAATCCCGGTCTAAATTAAACCCTGGAGCCGTTTGGAACGACCAATCCCGGCCGGGATTAAAACCTACTCTCACTGACAATGGGGTTCAACTGTAATATTCATCTTTCTCCTCTGGTTTCTTTCTTGGGAAAATCCAACGGTAAGCAGCGCCGAGAGAGAAGAGAGGAGGAGTAGACCGCCATCGCCGCCGAGCATGACGTCGCGGAGGAGGCCGCCGTCGCCGCCCAGAAGGACGCCGCGGAGGAGGCCGCCGTCGCAGCACGACGCAGCAGGGGAGGTCGTCATCTTCGCCGAGCACAGAGCTTCCCATCGGACCAACAGTGTGCACCGTACGATTGATTGCTTCTGATCCGTGGGATGGCCCTGCCGAATAAGCGCTTTGATGGTTGGTTTGTACGTTGATTTGTAGCAATCTCTAGCTACTTCCAGAAATCACGCCACATTTACCTCTCAGTGATTACATGGAATTAACTCTGGAGAAATCTTATTCTATCCAAAAGTTAGTTTCTAATGCTATGCAAATCTGCTTCTCATTCTTTTTTTATTTCGAATTAAATCTGTTTCTCATTTGATGCAACTGATAAAAAAACATGTATGCAATGTTCTGCAAATTTGCTTCCTATGAAAGTTTCCTTCGGAAGCATCAAAATTGTGTTGCCACACAAAATATATGTTTATGCCATGTGAACGAAATTTGATTCCATTTTGACAGAAATATTCATACAGTTTGCTTCCTTACAACCCACAACTTATTTCCAATGCTAATCTCTCTCCCTACACGGGGGAATAGAGTTTCCTATTCATATGTTTACATTGCAAACTGCTGCATCCTCAAACTAAGCTGCAGAAGCCGGTCGACGCTGTCCTTGTTGTTTGATTTACAGTGGCCATCAAAAGTTTAGGCTGCACCACACATGTCTCTTGATGGCCGTTTGCCGAAGAATGCAAACAGAGATGGACGGCAAGAAAGAGGTCGGACGATTCGCTCGTATCGGACACCGATATGGAGCGTTTACCCAGGGAATACCGTATTTCGACGTGCGGCGTGTCCGTTTGTACTACCCAAACCCATACGGCCATAACAATTTGATCTTGACAACATTAATACGTAAGTGGCTAGAGAAATCAATCACATAATGTCTCTAGCTTTTACATATATATGGACGCTGCCCGGTAGATGGGGATTGATTTTTTTTGACAGAAGATTGGGATTTTTTTTACAGAAATTGGGATTGATTTTGAGGATAAATAAAAGATAGGAACCAGAGGTATGGTAGTTGGGTCCCAGTGAGAGTAGCTTGTAATCCCAGTCGGGATCAGTGCATTCCCGGTGCTCCAAACAGCTTCAGGGTTTGATTTAGACCAGGATTAGTAAGTTTAGGGTGCAAACGACAGGGATTTCGATTTCAGGGTTTGACCCGCCGAACCTCTACAAATTCAGGGTTTGAAATGGACTTTTTCCTAATGCGTGGGGAACGAGCTGACACGCCGCTGCATGCCGCACCGTCGACGATCGATCGGGACGGTCACGCACGCGCTCGCTCGCGCGGCCCTCTTGACTTTGTTTCGTTTTGGGTGCCATCATTCTCCACCGTCTTCCACGCAAACGCTGCCCGTGTGGGCGTCACGCATTTGCCAGGTTTTTTCTAGGGGAAAGGCCATACCAAATGCCGGTGCGCCAAGAGCAAGGAGGACAAAATTACGACCGGTTTCCATGCAGCTCAGTATGGCAGTCTGTTTGTGTTTCAGACGGTGTTCAATAAGTAGGCAATAATTACATGTTAATTAGTCTTAGAACCGTCCAACTTGAATGGTAGACGATCCGCGATGAAGACATAAGCACCCACGCGAAGCACTTTCCAAACACCTAATTCGTACAAGATCATTAATGCGATTGGTTTCAGAGACCTGGTCTCCAGTTCACATGTGCACCACCATGGAAGGGATGGAGTAAACTACAGTGACGATACAAGCAGACATAGTGGCAAAACCCTAACTCAGTTTCGATATGATTGTGTCATCTGTCAGCTAGCAAGACTTTTAAGTAGAACGACTTAGGAAAATCCTACGAGGCAGGCAGCGGATGAGTGCGCATGTACTACTAACCAATTCTTTTCTCACTATATTTGAGCATCTTCACCGGGAAAATCCAAATCGTAGCCGACAGTGATTTGGGGTCGTAGTGAGTGAAAATGCACACACTGGCGATCCATGTACAAAATCTACGTCATCATGAGCCCAATAAAAACACCAGCAAGCATCAACCGAACCATTTGCGAAAGGAGACTATGGGGGGCGCCGGCACCAACTCTACTACAACTCCACGTCAGATTCTCTTGTATGTGACCCACATGCAGTCAAATAAACTTCAAGGACCACACCTTCCTCTCTCTCCTCCTCCTTTTTTCCTATTGGGAGTTAGTTTTGGGGATAACTATGTGGGCACTTAAACACTTTTAGCCGGCTTGTGTGAACGGCGATCCCAATACATAGCCAGCATGTGTGCTATCGTCTAGTATTTAGAGATCGCCGGTGAAGATGTTGTTACCAAGTGGTGGAACAACTCTACTTATAAGATGGTCTAACTCTCTCTCTAGTTGTTAGAATAAACTTAGCACCCACCTCTCCACTCACGTGCAGCCACCAACTTGGCTGAATCACAATTGGGCTGCCACATATTTAGACTTTTGAGAATTATAAATTGAAATCTGAAATAAATCATGGGCCACAAGATCTAGGCCCAATATTTCAACGCAAGGTTTGGGTCAGGTGACCATAGCTGAAAGTATTTGCAGTTGACTACAAAAGATGAGTCAGGCGTGACCGCGACATAACAGAACAGAGTACTAGTACTAGAACAGAGTACTTCGTGTGCACTCATCCCGGAGCAAAACAATATTAACACGAACCCGATACTTGTGATTTATTACAGCACCCAACAATTTATGTAAGTTTGCACGTACGTCTCAAGATTTCATTGTTATTGGCACGCTAGCGACACGTGAAATGAAAAAGAATAATATCCAGCACCCATCCAATGTTCTGCACTTCTGCCACGGTTCTTATCAGCAGGCTTCCATCATGCCCTTAGCTCAACATAGGATCCAGAGATCCCGGAGGTACCAATCAGAGTGACCTGCAAGCGAAATAAGCGCGTCAGGATTCAGGAGCAGGGAGTACGCTGAATTAAAGTGAACTGAACAAACTTCAGTCCAGGAAACACAAGGAAATCAGCAGTATTGTACAGGCAAACATCATTCTGCTGCACATGTTATGAGGGTGCCAGGAGAAAGAAAAAGATAAACACGAGACCGGAAAGAAAACTGCATGTCCCTTCCGGTTATGCAACGATGACAGCAGACACCGCTGCATCAAAGTGCTTCGAAAAAACATACATACATACATAATATACTAGCTAAGCTTCCTGCAGTGGCCAGTTTGTATGGTGATGGGATACACAGACAAACATGTAGGATGACAAGACAACTAGCCTGAAAATGGCTGTGTTTTGTTTAGCTGATGGTAAAACATGCAGAAGGGAGACATGTTAGTAGTAATTTTGAGTTTGAAGATGACTACAGAATAGCACGGACCGATATAATTCAGTCCAAATCAGTAGCCAGAGTTTGGATTAACTGTTTCATGGAGGTAAACCCCAGAGCTGGTTTTATTTATGATTGTTTGTTACCTCATTGCCTAACTCAACTTGATTGGGATAAAAGGCTATGTTCTTGTTTGCTGTTATATTGTTTGTACCTCACTCCAGATTAAAAGAAACAGTTCTTGATGAAATATCGCACAAAATAAGGGCAATATATGTCAGTGTTCAATTCGAAATCTAAATGACCAAATCAAAGCCCTGTAGGATAAACTGATTTAACACATCAATAAATTTATGTGAAGCATAAGTTGTACCAAACTTCTTCAAAGATCTTACATGGATAGTGGAAAGTTTTAATGTATTTTCTTTACAAATAAAATTAAACAATAAACAAGGTGTTTTGTTAAGTCGGGAATCCACTATTACAATTTGCCCAGGAACCCTAGTGGTGGTTTCTTATGAAAAGAAATATTGGTTTCCTGTGGAAAGAAGTCGAGTCGTAGTGCGATAGGTTTCCTTTTGCAAGAGAAATTAGAAATAGGAATCTCCCTAATATGAAGAGAGGAGATGTGTACGGGAAAACTTTAGCAATCAATAAAGTTAAGTCTTGTCCCCCAAGCTCTTCTCTTCCACCCCTGCTACCCCTTGACGCTGGCAAGATGCCTGCTCGGGAAACCTTCATTGGCCCTCGGGCACCTCCAGGTCACGGCTACGCCCTCCTATCGTAAGGCTCTAACAAAATATATGTCATGTCTTCGTTTCAAATATTTAGAATAAATTGTCCTCTTATACAGCTAATTGGGTTAGCCAGAACAAACAAAAAATAGAGCTGATTCTAGTATACTGTTTGATGTTGCTGTTTCAAGACACAAAGTAGAAGAAAGTGCGAAAACTAACTCAGCTAAAAAATCTTTAGAACCATGGAAATACTATATATGGACCAATAGCTTACTAACAATTAACAGCTAAACATCATCCTTAATGGAACTAAAAGATGCCATATCATAGCTAATACAACATCAACATAACCATGGACATAGTGAATTCAAGTTGTACTAACAGAATCTGAAGTATACCATACTGGTGGGGCAAGTAACATTCAAGATAAACTGGTAAACATACCTTTCCCCACTCGGACCCTATGCCACTGCACCTCATTTTAAGGTGAATCATTTTTGTCCCCAATTCAGTCTCCACTTTCTTTTGTAGATAATGTTCGTCAGGGCCAAAGGATTCTAGATATTTCATGTATCGACCATATGTGGATTTCACAGCATCTTCTACATAACCAGGCAAGGGTCCCACTTTCTGCAAAAATTAGGCTTGGTAAGAGTTCAAACTCAGCACAGACAACATGAACAAGACGATAGAGACAATTAAGTACCAACCTCGCCTGTTAGCCCACAAAGATCATCAAGAGCCATTCTTAGGGTAACTAAAACTCCACCAAATTCTTCGCAAGCCTCAGCTGCACAGAATAGATTTCTCAAAGCCTCTTGACCCGCCACATCATCAGTAGCTTTGGATACTGCTTTCTTTGCTTCCTCTACAAGAGAGTGTGGAAGTTCATTCCAGCTAGCAGCCATCAAATCCTTAAGAGCAGATTCAATTTCTGGGTCAGACAGTGCAGGGAGATGTTTTTCATTTGAACTGAGCAAGCGTCTGAAGTTCCATGAGAACGCATCGTTGGCACCTTTACAGAATGTAAAAGTTAATCAACAATGAACACATGAATAATATGACAGTGGTAACATATGAAGTTTGACTAAGGTACAACATAAGCATTGCAGCGACATGAAGACTGATAGGAATAAGCATTATCGACACTTTAACATTTATACAAGTGTTACGGATACATTTTAAGTTATGAGTGTTAGTTTTTGCAATACCATATTCTATACAAAGGCTTTCCATCTTGCTGATTCCGAAACAAATGTAAAATCTCACATGCCAAAAAAAAAAACACAGTAATTCTTGCTTGAAGCAATATCAGAAACATACTTAGGTTTTTGTCCATTTAAGTCCTAAATTCAACATTTCATGCAACAGTAGCAGCAACCACAATTCAGAACCACACATCTGAACTAGCAGCTGGCATGTCATAGCAGCTGCAAACTGTAAACACCTTCTAAAACACTGTCTAACATAGTAACGTAAACCCCTGTATAAGAACTGCTAAAATTTTCTAGTGCCTGATAGCAATTTTCTCACTTTACAATAGCTTCGCCTACCCCCACCTACACACCCAGTCATGTCCACTCATATCACATCAGATTAAAGTATCCCAATTGCATCCTTCAGCAATAAGTTCAAAATATATCTGTACCACTTAATATACTACCGCAATTACAAATCTATGGACAGGATAAACAAGCGAGCGAACCGCGCGGAATGCTATGTAGATAATTGCGCAAATCCAGACACAAACATATGGTATTATCGACTACCAACTAACGAGATGAGATACGAGGACGACCTGAGATGATGGGGATCGAGCGCCAGATCGGGGTCACCGCGGCAGGGCGTGACGCGTGCAGCAGCGTTGACAAGGCGGCCTGGGATATGTGGAGGGTGCGCCGTACGGCGGCGGCCATCGCCGGTGTCTCACTCGGTGGAGATTGCAGCGAGACGAAAAGGACGATCGTGCTCTAGTGTGTATAAGCCCGTAATATATGTTTTTGTGGGCCGGAAGATAGAGACTGGACTAACTGGGCTGAATTGGCCTAGCCGTGCACAAACGTTTGAAGGCAATGTTCTAAGCCTCCGCTCTATCTCCGCCCTATTCAGGTAACAACCTTCCTCTAGAATTCTCTAAAAAAAAGCAACCTTCCTAAAGGTCCAAACGTCTCTCCGCGACTTCACATGTGGCACGTGGCGCGTTGTGCTGCTAAAATTTTGGGGGAATGTAGTCTCCTTGCTCGCCAAGTGTCGTAAGGGGAAGCAAGATGAGGATGGGAGAGGAGAGAGAAGGACATGAAGGTCTAGTTTTTCTTTTAATTTTAGATTCATTTTTCTAAAATAAAATATCTTGAGAACCATAAATTCAAATTACGAACCATTTTCATTTTTGAGACCTTCGTGTCGAGATCTTCAAAACTAGATCCCATGTTGATAGGTTTCGAGATACTTTATTTTCGTACTTTCAATACTAATATGGTTGTACTCGTGTTGTGTATCTAACTGTACTCGTGTTTCAACTGATCAGTACTTCTGTTTTTGTGTATTTGATGCATTTTTTTCTTTACTCGGTCATTCTACTTACTCGTGTGTGCGTTATGTACGTGTACTTACTCGTGTGTGCGACTGTACTTATGTATCTATACTTGCTCGTGTGGGTGGCTGTGTTTCTATATATGTATATTTGCTCGTGTGGGCGGAAGGCGAACTCCTTTTCACGTACGAAGCCGGGGACGTATCGCGCGGAAGCTACACCGTACGCGCGGAAGAAACTTAGGGCGTGTTTGATTGCCTGCATCCTTTTGGCTCGCATCGGTTCAGTTTTTTCGGCTCGTTTGATTACCTGGTCGAGGTCACGTTCTTGCACGAACCGCTTCTCAAAGCACCCTCGGGCTAGGCCCTGGAGGAACGCCCGGTTCGGCCGTTTCTAGCGAGCCACCCCCATTTCCGCACAAGTGGAGAACACGCCATCCTCGCAGAGCCACCACGGGAGATGGCGGGAGCTCGCGCGGGACGGCGAATTCTCGGCGGGCTGAATTCGGTCACCGCGCTTGAATTTTCGCCACCATATATAGGGGCGGCTCTCTCACCGGCAACTCCAAATCCACCATTTTCTCCCATTTCGAGCTCATCCACCGTCCCCGATCTAGCGACATGGCCGGCTCTACCTCACCCGCACGGTCGGCGAGGCTTGCGGCGGCGACGCTGGCTACTGGCCGCGGAAGATGGTCGTCTTCTTCGTCTGCGTCGATGACTTCGGTTGTGGTAAGCTTCTGCAAACCCTAGCCTTAGATCTAGATCTTTTGGGTACACAACCGTGGTCTGAACGAATCCATTGTAGGACATTCCTTCGTCGTTGGTGGAGGTTGTGGAGGTTTTCCAGGTTCCATCTGACTCTACGACATGGACGGTGGTGTTGCATGCATCTTCCACTAGGAGGTGGTGTTGCCTGCATCTTCGCCAGGATTTCCTACTTCCCCTACCTCGGTGCTGCGTGTGGCTCCTTTGACTGTAAGGTCGATCTTACCTACCTCGTTGTTCATTGATGTGGTACTGGTAGTTCATAGATCTGCTAGTGCTTAAGGATGTCCATGTGGTAGTTCATAGATCTGCTAGTGCTTAATGATGTCCATGTGGTAGTTCATTGATCTGCTAGTGCTTGAGAATTTTCATGTGGTAGTTCATTGTTCTGCTAGTGCTTGAGGATTTCCATGTGGAAGTTCATTGATCTGCTAGTGTTTGTCATGTAGGCGATCATACCTTTGGACTCCCCTGATCTGTCTACGCCATCTCTGATAGCAAGCAAACCAGCCATGGTTTGGAAACCTGAGCTATCACAGTTTGTGCTGAATCGGTTGGTTCAGCTCGTCCGTAGCGGCATCTGCTTCAAAATGGGCTTCAAGGAGCAGCAGATGAAAAAGGTAGCCGCGGATGTTCTTGCATTCGCCGGCGTACATGTCACCACTCTTCAGTTGTACAATCGCATCAGAAACTGGAGGACGAAGTGGAGCGTCATCATGAAGATGAATTCCGATCGCATTCTAGACTGTAGCGAAGATGGTTGCTGCTTCTACGGCGGTGATGAAGGGGCGGCGGACGAGTACATCCAGGTACGAACCCTCATTGAGTTCCTGCATTGATCTGAAAGTATATACATATCAATGTTGTCCGCACTAACATGTGTTCCTTGTGGATTGCAGCGGTACCCTAAGCACCGTCAGTACATCGGCACCCCGATCACCAACTACGCTCAGATGAAGACGGTCTTCACTCTCCGGTTCGTCTGCAAGGTGCAGCTGTTCCAACCTAACTTGCTGGTCAGGGCTATCGACTTCATTGCAGACAATGAAGCCGAGTATGCTGTCTACCGTAAGCTGCAGCCACCAGAGAGGAGGACCTGTCTTAGGACTTGGCTCCGCAACCAGTTTCCTTCCTAGTGCTTCTGCTTCCTTCTCATGATCCGCTGATTTTGGGAGGTGATCTTGTATCCCTCCATTAGCTAGGACTTGCTACAACTTGATCCCCAGTTTGTAATGATGAACTTCTTCGAGGTGGTATATACTAACCCCTCGTGACAAACCTGTGATGCATCACGAAGTAGTTGTTTCGTTCGTGGTGCATCGCCCACTAAGTACTAGTTGTTGTGTATTACCAGCATATTTTCTGATGAACTGAATGTCATGTGTGCTGTTATTGTGAAGGGGTTACCATAACACTGAGCTATCTGCAACCAAACAGGCTGTGGGCTGCACGAGCAGGGAAGAATGGGCTGGAAACGGGCAACCAAACGATGGGGTCTGGGTTCCTTCTCCTGCGCGCAAAAGGCCGCACAGGCTACCAAACGACCCGCCAAAAGTGGCCCATGGCCTGTTCGCGACGCGCAATGACTCCCATCTCGCTGGCGTAGTCATGCAGGATTTCGGCCCAGGCAACCAAACCAGCCCTTACGCGCTGCCACGCGTCGCGCTGCGGGACGTGTGACTTCCCGCTTGGAAGATCGGTCTTTACCTAAGGACAGCCCCATTCTCTTCCTTTTATATCTTTGTACTTAATTCAGAAATAATATCTTTTAATAATAAATAACATGCAGGAATAACGATCAATATGTAGAAATCCAGATTGGGTATTCCAGTAAATTATCAATTATTTGACTCCCTCTCCCAGATCTCTCTACCTTTCACGCTTGATGACTAAATCCCAGCGGCATGAATACACGAAGTTGTCCATACACTCTCCACTTCTTATCCTTTAAATATTTATGTTAATAAAAAAATCCCCTCTCCTCACCTCACCCCCATATGCAAATAAAAAAAGCGGTTAAGTAAAAAAAAAAGTTTTAATTAAAGAGAAGAATCAATGGATTCATGATTAAACCCCTCCTACTTCTTGTATTTTTTTACAATTTTGGTTAAGTGAGGGATCAAATATGTAGTCAACTTTATTTGATGGTAGTTTGGAGGATTAGAAATATGACTATTGCTTTCCAATTAGCTGTTTTTGCATTAATTGCGACTTCCTCAGTCTTAGTAATTAGTGTACCCCTTGTATTTGCTTCTCCTGATGGTTGGTCAAATAATAAAAACGTTGTATTTTCCGGTACATCATTATGGATTGGACTAGTCTTTCTCGTAGCTATTCTAAATTCTCTCATTTCTTAAATTTGTTTAGTATTTAGTAGCCCGATACAAAATAAATAAAAAGGCCATTTCTTGAAAAAAAAATTTCGAATAGTGAGACGCATTAAAATTAAAACGCAATTTGCCTAATACACCCATCAAAATGATGGTGTTGTCTAACTAGCTTTAGATTTGCATTTCTCGACTAATTTCCCTTCTGTATACAGTGTATGGTAATTGTATCCATAAAAGTGCTACAAAATATATTTGAACTTTTGGCATTATATCAAGTTGAATATTTTGTCAATTCATGCCTCTTCGAAGGAAATATTAAATGCACTTTTTCATCTCTACGTTGGTGTTTTTTTCCATCCTTACATTACATCACAACTGGATTTTAAGATTTTCAAAACTCCACGAAAGTCAGATTTTTTTTCTTTTACACCGGATAACAATCCTGCAACAACGTGCGGGGTATCATATAGTACATAATAAATTATGGATCCCTAAAAAAAATAATTTTGAATTCCCTAAAAAAATCTGGCAAATCCTATTCACCGCTTAGTGCTGCCTCTACCTGGCACGCCACACAGGGTGACGGTGGCTTGAGCTAGGCCCAATAGGGAGAATGATGTAGGTGGGGGTCTCGCCCGGTGGCCGGCCTTAGGGTTAGGGTTGTGGATGGGTCTCGACGGCTACTGGCCTTAGGGTTAGGGGTGCGGGTGAGGTCTTCCAGCGACGGAGCGACCGGACTTAGGGTTAGGCCAGGGTGCAAGGTTTCACTAGCGTTAGAGAATGTGTGGGTTAGAGGGATGGCCGGCCGGAGGGCGGACTAGGGAAGGTGGCTGCTCTATCCGGTACACAGGCCCGTACGGGGCACCTGTGCAGAGTGTGCGGCTGCACATGGCCTCCAAATCAGCTGGGCCTACTTTTTGTTTCTTCTTACTACAGTACTCATTTGAACTGCTAACCGCTAACTGATGCATAGCATGTAATCTGTCACCGAAGTAACTCTCCATATCCACCTCCAAAGGCCCTCTATCTGTCAGTGCGCCAGCTGAATTCCCCTAACTGATGTAATAGCATGTAATTCTCCACCTCTGCATCCTAGCTATTACTTCCTTCGAGTTTTCTAAAGAAAAACTTACTTCTTCAGAGGTGATGATCAAATCCTTCGCTTTTTTGTCCTTTGCGGACATAAATAAGTATGCTTCACCCTCAATCATCTATTTATTCGGTATTATGTTTTGTTCTTTTCAAATTTCACAGTTCACACGCCTTGTACAGCTATGCGGCATTTGTGACTCCACCACACCGTTACACAAATCAGTAAGAAAACTGTGAAAAAAGAATCAACAACATGATATTAATAGTTTTTTGGCATGAGATTTCTATAGAGGAATACTATAAATATAACATTTTTACATTTTATTTTGCTAAGTCACAATAAATCAAATAATTGTATTAATTATATTTTTGATTTTTTTGAGAACATAATTATATTTTGATGTACCCATATTTTACCCTTATGCTATATAGGGCCTAACTAAAGATTTCACACATGGCCTCCATTTTCTCGGGTACGGCCTTGCCGTTACACCACGCATGGCAAGGGTAGCTTGAGCCAGGCCCGATAGGGAGGATGATGCTGGTGGGGGCATCGCCCGACAGCTGGCCTTAGGGTTAGGGGTGCGGATGGTTCTTGTCGGCGACTGGCCTTAGGGTTACGGGTGAGGTCTTCCAGCGACCGAACTTAGGATTAGGGTTGGAGGGTCTCACTAGCCTCAGAGAAGTTGTGCGTTAGAGGGATGGTCGGCCGGAGGACGGCGGACTAGCGAAGGTGGCTGCTCAAGGAAGGTGGGGTAGTGAGGCGTTATGGTAGCAATGCCGGCCACGGGTGGTAGGAGATGGCAGTTAGGCCGACAGCAGCGAGCGGGTTAAAGAATACAAAGACAAGGATGTGCTTGATCAAAGAAGACGATGAGCGAACGGGTGAAAAAGACGATGACTCGTCGTGGGCCCGTCCCTGCAGG
Organism: Lolium multiflorum; assembly: GCA_030979885.1. NCBI lineage: Eukaryota > Viridiplantae > Streptophyta > Magnoliopsida > Poales > Poaceae > Lolium > Lolium multiflorum. The sequence goes on from CM061748.1 coordinate 211,906,614, forward strand.
GCGGTGCAACTCATAAGCCACTAAAGGCGACAAATAGGACCCACAAATTCTGCTGATTTCTTAAAACAAACCAATATCTGCTAAGAAAAAGTATACAAACAAAAGCAAGATTTGGAAAGGGCTTACAAACAATGTGCCAACGTCTGACTTTCTTGGGTGTCATTCTCGACCAGTCGACCATCTTCCACGCACGTACATGATAACGGTGCCCGTGTTGGGGTCATGCATTTGTGTGTTTTTCATATAGGAAAAGGGTCGTACCGAGCAAACACTGCCAAATGCCAGTGCGCCAAAAGCACGACATATTTAATGCGTCAATTCACTCGTTTAAGTATTATATGGGTCCGAGGGAATGGAAAAAACTACGAATCTGTGTCCATGCAATTCAGTATGACAGCCTGTTACACATGGTTGGGTTCAGGTGACCATGTCTGAAACTGAAAAATATTTACAATCTTGAGTTCTTGACTAGCATGCAAACAGTTTTCCTCCCCAGAAATAAAACAGAACGTCGTACTTCATGGGTCACGGACATGAACACTAGTTCAGCCTTCAGGTTGAAGACGCAGGGATACAAGAAATGAGTGTAATCTCTCTGAGGGGTCAAAAGAACCCAACTCACGCTATAAATGACCGAAAAGAATACCAAGCACCTGTTTCTGATATGCGCCTTTGCTTCAGTCCGTGGATGTTCTGCCACCGCTCTTATCTGCAGACTTCCCTCCTAACCTTGGCCTAAGAAACTCCCGATTCAGGAATAACTGCAAGCAAAATAATCACATCAGGAGGAAGGAGAGTATACCAAATAAAAGTAAAGTGAACCATCTTCAGTCCAGAAAATACAAATCAATCAGCACAACCGTACAGGCAAAACATCGTTCTGCGGCACATGTTCTGAGGTTAAGCAGGATATAGGGGGGAAAATCAATACGAGACCAAAACAATATAAACTGTATTGACTCTTCTTGTGCAACAATGACACCAGACACCTCTGCATTGGCGTCGTTTGAAAATCCATACATACATAACACTACAAGCTAAGGTTCATGAAACGGACAGTTTCTATAGGAAATGGTACACATAAAAACGTGTAGGGGGGAAAGACAACAACTGGCCAGGAATCAGCCAGAAAATGGCTGTGTTTCTTTCGCTTATCGTAAAACATGCAGAAGGGAGACATGTTAGTTCCGAAATCGAGAATGACTACAAATTAGCCCTGACCAATGTAATTCGGTCCAACTCATTAGCCAGGGTTTGCATTACTGTTTCCTGGTGGTAACCAATAGCTGGTTTTATTTATGTATTGCTACAGTATTTCATATAAAAGAAGACTGTTCTTGATGAAATATCACATGAAACCAAGGCAATATCTACATGTCAATTGTTCCATTCCAAGTCTACAGGAACAAATAAAAAACTTGTAGGATAAACAGATTAAACACATAAATATTTTTCTGTGAAGCATTAAACTTGGCAAAAGAACTAACAAGTAGTTCAAAAGTTTTATATTTTATTTGCTTTACAAATAAAATGAAGGCGATGACCATAATTGAAAGATATGTGTTCGTTGGACAAGGTTGAAGTGTTTAGTCATGAAAAACTACCACGTGTCTGTCTTTCAAAAAGTAAACAATACATTGTCCTCTTATACGACCAATTTGGTTCACCCAAACAAACAAAAAACATACCCAGCTCTATTATGCTGTTTCATGTTGCTGTTTCATTAGAGTAGAAGAAATTGACAAATTTACTACCGCCAAAAATCTTCAAAAGTATGGGAATATTAAATTATGCACCAACAGCTTAGTAGAAAGCAATGGCATCTTAAATGAAACTAAAAGATGCCCGTCATTGCATACCTAAGATCAAGAAAACCATGGATGTATTAAATACTGGTTCTACAATCGAAGCTGGTGTGGTAGCAAACCATACTGGTGGTACAATTAATAGTCGAGATAAACATACCATTAACCACTCGGACCTTATGCCAGTGCATCTCATTTTAAGGTGAATCATTTTTGTCCTCAACTCTGTCTCCACCTTCTTTTGTAGATAATACTCATCAGGGTGAAATGATTCCAGATATCTCATGTATCGACCATATGTGGACATAACAGCATCTTCTACATAACCAGGCAAGGGTCCCACGATCTGCAAGAGTTATGCTTGGTAAGAGTTAGAACTCAGCACAAAGTACATGAAGGAGGACACAGAGACAACTAAGTGCTTACCACGCCTGTTAGACCGCAAAGATCGTCAAGAGCCATTCTTAGGTCAGTTAAAACTCCACCAAATTCTTCACATGCCGCAGCTGCACGAAATACATTTTTCAAAGCTTCTTGACCCGTCACATCATTGGTAGCTTTGGATACTGCTTTCTTTGCTTCTTCTACAAGAGAACGTGGAAGTTCATTCCAGCTAGCAGCCATCAAATCCTTGAGAGCAGTTTCAATTTCTGGGTCAGATATTGCAGGCGGATTTGAACTGCGCAAGTCAATAGCCTTCAGATCCTTAAGAACAGTTTCAATTTCTGAGTCAGACTTTGCAAGCAGACGCTTCTCATCTGAACTGGGAAGGCGTCTTTTTTTGTTTTTGGAACTGAGCAAGCGTCTGAAGTTCCATGAGAAAGCATTGCTGGCACCTTTAAAGCATACATAAGTTAATCAACACTGACCGCAGTGATATGAAGATGTGGGCAAAGTATATGTTTGACTCAGGTACAATATTAGCATTGCAGCGATATGAAGATTGATAAGGATAAGCATTATTGAAACTTCAACATATGTACCAGAGTTAAGGATATAATTTACTGAGCATACAGTAGTTTATCAGAGCTAGTTTTTGCAATGCCATATTCTAGGCAAAGGCTAGAGATTTTTCATCTCGTTGCTTCAGAACCAAATGTAAACTCTCACAAGCCAAAAAAGCACAGTAATTCTTGGTTGAAGCAACATCAGAAACATACATTGTTGAAATAAGTGGTAAATTCAACACTTGTTGGTTTTGTCCAATTAAGTGGTAAGTTCAACATTTGTTGCACCAGTAACAGTAAAAACACTTCAGGACCACACTCTAAATTGGCAGCTGGCATGTTATAACTGCTGCAAACTGTAATTAGCCGTCTAGCGAGTACTAGTATAAACCCCTGTAATACAGACTGCTAATATTTTCCAGTGATCCAATAGCCCGGATAGCATGGTCCTTCCCAATCTTCTATCCTTTCGTTTACCTTTGTACCAAATTTTCTCACAGTAGCTTCGCGTAACACCCCCACCTCACGCACACACGCCTCCACTCCACAAAGCAGAGCACCAGTGTATCATTCCCAATTGCATCCTTCAGCAATAGGTTTCAAATTATATCTGTACCACCTAAATCCTACCGCAATTACAAATCCATGAACAGGCTAAACAAGCGAGCGAACCGCGCGGAATGGCAAGTAGATACTGGCGCAAATCCAGACACAAGTACATGGTAATATCGACTAGAAACCAACAAGATGCGATGCGAGGACGACCTGAGATGGCGGCGACCGAGCGCGAGAACGGCGCCACCGTGGCAGGGCGTGACGGCGAAGGCAGCGTTGACAAGGCGGCCTGGGATATGAGGAGGGCGCGGTGCACGGGGGCGGCGGAAGAGGAGCGAAGGGCGGCGGCCATCGCCGGTGTCGGGCCTCGCCGGAGACTGCAGCGCTCGCTCTACTGTAATGTATGTTGGTTTTGTGGGCCTCAATACAGAGACTGGATGAACTGGGCTGAATTGGGCTGGCCATATGGAACGTGGCCCGTGTAGAAACGTATGAACAAAAAGCAAGCTTTAGCCTGTCGGGAAGCAATTGCCTTAGCAGAAGATTTGCAAATTTCGAGATGTGTCGTAGCTTCAGATTGGCTTGAGCCTTGAGGTTATCAATGCCTTGCAGAATAAATCTCGCTCCAGTTATACTCCCTCCGTCTCAGTTCACAGGGCTTACGTGTATCCCTAGGTCGTAAATTTGACGATGATAATGCAACATATGTTGTGATAACCCTAACCAGCCGCCTCCCTCTCCCACCCCCCTGCCGGGTGGCGGCGGAGGCTGCTCCTTCCCCCGCGCCCCACAGCCACCCGCCGCCCGTCGCCCTCAGCCGTTGCCGGCTGCGGCTCTGACCCCGACGCTGGCCTCGGCCCCGGCCATGGTCCCGGTCCCGGCCTGGCTATGGCGGTGGTGGTGGCACCCCCTCCATCGAATCGACGAGGGGGAGAAGAGGGTTTCCGCGGCGGTGTTCCATGGGAGGTGATGTAGCGTCGGTGGAGGAAGTCGGGCGACACATCTGCTTGGCCGGGGCCTGAGGCTCTCCGTCGGTAGCCATGGAGGATTCGGTGGAGCGGTGGCGGCACAGCTGCTTGGCCAGGGCCTGAGGCTCTCCGTCGGTAGCCATGGAGGATTCGGTGGAGCGGTGGCGGCCTCCGCCCTCGGTAACGGTTCGGCGGCGGTACGCATGATCCGCGTCGGTGTCCTCTTCCTTGGTGATCCGGTAGGAGGGATTGGCGGCGTGGGGGCTGCTGATCTTGCTTTGTTTTTGGTGGCGGTCCTCGGGTTTCTTGCATGCGAGGATGAAGATCTTCCGGAGGTCAGTTTGCTTTGATCTGGTTGGAGAGATGAGTTCCGGAAAGCTCCGCTGGCGAAATGGAACCGTGCATCTTTTGCTTGCAGTTTGTTGGATCGGGTGGTATTCCGTCGCGCGCACCCATGTTTTTATTCCGACCATTTGGTTCCGGAGGGAGTGGCGCGAAGCTATATTCTGTGTTGACATCAGGTGACTTTTTGGTCCATGGTGAAGTAGAAGAAGGAATATCATGAAGGCCGGATTGGTGGACTGGCTAAAGGAGGGTCGAGCGTTCCGGGCTCTGCAGCAGTGCTATGCATGTGGGGGCGGCAGCACAGGGGGGTTCAGAGTCTTACTTCTTAGGGTGAAAACCCAAGGTCTGGCCTTAACTGGTTGTGCCTGGCAATGTTCTTGTTGGAGGCATTGTTTTGAGAGTGGGGACTATCTTCAGGGTGAAAACTAAGTCCTTTGGTCGGGCGATGACGGCGGTGGTGCACTGTTCCCTTCTTGGAGGCATCGCTTTTGGAGAGTCTGTACTTCAGGTGTTGTCACGGTGGTGGGTGTATTGCTGTTGCTAGGTCTAGAAGGTTGTAGTGGGACTTTTATTTCTTAGTTTTCTTTACTCTTTTTTGGTTGTGTGCATCCGTACTGCCATTAGGGTGGGGCGTTGTTGCAGAGGCTATGTGTAATTGGTATCTTTTGATATTAATATACTCCCTTTATCGAAAAAAATGCAACATATGTATTATAAATATATATCATTAGAAAGCTTAGGTGTTATACTTTCTAATGATATAATTTTTATTTTATATAAATGATATTATGTTGGTAAAATTGACGAACTAGGGATACGCGCAAGCTCTATGAACTGGGACGGAGGGAGTAGTAGAACAAAATAAAGCTTTGTAGCGTGGCTCTTCCGGAGGTTAGCTTTATACTTCCTCTGTTCTTAAAAAAACTTCTCAACTTTATCTAGGTATAAAGTTATATTAGAAATATTTTTTTTAACCGAAGGAGTACATGAAAAGAGAATTTCTAATATCCATGCTCATACACTAGCTCGTAGGTCTTTAGATCTGATTCAAGGACGCCGTGTGTGGCTCCTGAATTCTCCAGATATCAACATTGTACCTGATGTGATTGATTAATGAAGAGAGCTATGTTTTCCCTCAAAAAAAATAACACAATGTCTGCTAAAATCAGTACACGAAGCAAAATCTCGTACGGAGTACTAAATGTATAGAACAATGAGCGATTTGGAAAGGGCTTAAGCATAAAGTTCACCCCGTTCGTAGAAAAACATGTTCACACAGCTTAGAAAAGAAATTCACAGACAAGAAATGCACTGGAGAACAGAAATCAATATATAGCAGTCCTCGAGCGACAGCAAGTTATTTGAGAACTTGTGAATTTGCAGTCATGGTTGCAACTAAGCTTGAATTATTCAATCTCATTCTCCAGAGCAGTACAACTAATTAACTAGATAACCTGCAGCAGTAATCAGCAGTAAAGCTGCACCGCATACGCTACTCGCCTACTCCTCACGGCAGTGACCGGTACCATCTCCCGATCCAGAACGGAACCGCGACTTCGCCGACGGCGACGGCGACGGCAGAAGCGACCTGGACGGTGCCGCCGCTAAAGCAGCAGTGGGTACCGAAGAGGGAGGTGTAGATAAGGCGGATGGGCTGCATTCCCGTGGCCGCGGTGATGCAGAGCGCCACGCAGGAGGCCGCCAGGCGAAGGCGGCCCGTGGACGCCAGAGCCAGCGCCGCCGTCAGCATCTGGACCACGCTGCAGACCGTCATGGTGACGTGGGCAAGGAACAGGTTGCCGGTGCCGCATACCTCCGCGATGGTGAGCACCGAGCATGCCTCCGTGCACTACCACACGAACATAAGAAGAGGGGATGAGATCATCGTTCAGTTCATCAGCACAAGAAAAGGAGCTGCCTCACTTGCTCACCTGGCCGAAATGTTGTGAATTTTGCTGTTCCAGCACCACGAACAGGATGAGGGCTACCACCGCATGGACAAATGCGAACCCTGCAGCCGATCTCGCCGTCTCTTTGATCGGGAGGGAGCGGATGGTAGACGACCCGACGAAGCCGCTCGCGCCAGTGACCGGCACCATCTCCCGCTCTCGCATCTCTCCTCCTCCTCCCTTAACCATCTCTCTCTGACTCTGTCTGGGTCTAGTGTCTCCTGGCCTTTAAGAACGAATGGACATGCCACAGGAGTGCAGATGCCACCATTGCTAGCTGGATGTACAAGCAGACGATGTGATGGCTCAAAGCCACTTAGCCAAAAACTGCAAAGGGCATCTCCCTGGCTTTAGAGCAAGTCTAACAGGCCCCGTATTTTTTCGCCCCGTATAACGCGAGTAGAGAGCCCTGTATCCGGTTTTCACCGGCCAAAAACTCGGACGAGCTAGCAGAACCCGTATCCCCACCCCGTAAAACAGAATTCTGTTTTACGGGGTGGGGATACGGGTTCTGCTAGCTCGTCCGTATCCCCACCCCGTAAAACAGAATTCTGTTTTACGGGGTGGGGATACGGGTTCTGCTAGCTCGTCCGAGTTTCCGACCCCTCAAAACAGGGTTTTAGACAGCAATTTGCACAAAAATTTCACATCAAAGATAGCACATCCAAAATATGTGATGCATAATTCATAGTTTTAACATCATAACGCGATCATAGGCAATGTTCGAGCCACGGAATTCCCAAATGTGATCAACCATCAACGGATCCATCGCCACCGGCGCCACCGCTCGCTGGAGACTCACCTTGATCACGAGCTTCACGCGCAACCTTCTTCCTCGCAATGATGTCCGCCTTGGTCTCCTTCCACCACGCCAGCTGATCCTCGTCCATGCCGTCGGTGCGCATCATCATGATTTCCCTCTCCTCGACCAAGAGCTCCTTCATGGCCTTGGCTTCTTTGGCTGCGATCATCTTCATGTCAAGCTCCTTCCTTGCTTGCACCTTGGCAAGCTTCACCACACTCTTCTTGTCGGTGATGAGGAGCTTGGTCTCCAACGTCTTCATCGTCAATGCCTCCTTGGACTTCATGAGTTGATCCAACTTCTCCCGGAAGCTAGCTGCTTCAAGTTCTACCTTGACCCTCTCCTTGGCCTTCTTGTTGCCCTCGGGCTTGCCGGTGTTTCTCCCACTCATGTCCTCCGCTTCATCATCCATGGTGAGAAGTGCCTCCTTCTTGCACTTTGGCTCGTTGTCCCTCAACTTCCACTTAGGAAGATGTTGAAGGATGGCAAAGCAATGTTGAAATTGAAAGTCCTTGTTCTTAGAGCCGGCCATGTCCTTGTACCTTTGTTTAGCATACTTGGGCTGCACAACAATAGTATGAAGAGATGTTTCCACATCATCAACACATAATATGGATAGCTTGTGAGTTTCACATCATCAACACAAGGAAAACTTACATAGTCCTCCGGCACGCATCCACTAGGGGGTTGTCGGCCACTTGATCCATGGCAGCACTCCAACGAGAACAAGCCGGCTTGATGATGTTCCATCGGCCTTCAAGGGAGCGGTAGGATCTGTCCGCCATGCTCTTCGTGCGAGGCTTCAGCTGGTGGTACAGATCCTCAATGCGCTGCCAATAGCGCTTGCCGCCTTGGTCCACTCCGGTGCACGCATCCATCCCCACCTTGCTCCAAGCACGGACCAAGATGGTGTCTTCGATCTCGTTGTAGTTCGCCGTGCGTGGCTTCGGCGTCGACGAAGAACCGGCGGCAGCCGGATCAACCTCAACCACCTCCTCCTCGTCACCCTCATCCTCCTCCTCCTCATCAATATCTTCGACGTTGCACTCGACATCGAATGCAACCGGCGTCCAAATTCACCGCGGAATCGTTGAGCATGTCCATGTAGGATGTTGTGGACTCAACATCGAACACCTTGTCTACGTCAATGGTGGATGGCGGCGGCGCGGGCGGCGCATCGGACGGAACGGAGGGAGGAGAGGGCGTGGCCTTGGAGGGCGGTGGAGGCGCGAGGCCAATGCGGTTGATGGCCTTTGTCCGCACCTTGGCCGGCGCGACGCCCCTCGGCCCGGCCGCCTTGGTCTTCAGCCTGGCCCCCTTCTTGGCAGCCGGCGGGGCTTCGGCCGGTGAAGCTGCGGCCGCCGCCGCAGGTGCTTCGAAGAATACCTTCGGGATCCTCTTCCTTTTCGACGGGATGGTGGCGTAGATCATGGCCGACACCACCCCGGCGTTCGGCGCAGCTCCGACGGCGACATCGACCACCGCGGGCGGAGGAGATGCATCGCCGGCGGCAGGCGGCTCTTGCGGACGGTCCATGGCAGCGGGATCCGGCCGGGAAGGGCGCGGGGGAGGAGATCGGTCGGCGGCGGCGGCGGTTGGCTTCAGCGAAATGCTTCGCGCGCAGTGGAGTGGGCGATGCTGGTTTCACCCACTATCCCCGCTCCCACCCCGCACAAGTAGGTGGCGACGACCCGCGCCGTAGTCGAAAACAGCAAAAAATCGATGCGGGGGCCGTTTTTACGGGGCGTGCTAGACGGCCGGATAGACGCGAAACCCTCAAATCGGCGGTTATTATATGGATTTGCCCCTTTTACGGGGTCTGTTAGACCTGCTCTTAGAACGCAAACACGCTACTGTGCTAGCTCCTGTAAAACAGTGCAGCATAAGTTTAATTCCAAAAACGTTTGAATATTTGGGTTCCTATCAAAAGGAGCTTCAAACTAATACTACCCCGCCCCGTCTAAAAATATGTGTCTTTGTTTTGTCTAGGTATGGATGTATTTAGACATATCTTACTATCTTAGGTATAGATACATTCGTATCTAGAAAAATTTGAGACACCTATTTTAGACGGAGGGAGTACCAATATTGAGTATAGTTTAACAATTTTTAAAATGGACGTTTGAAATGTAGTGATACTCTGAAAAACATTATGAATGGTGCCAAAACTATTTTTTTAAAACTTGATTCATCAGAGTTGGAAAAAAATAGCAATTAAATTTGAATTCAAATCATAAAATATATTGATGAAAAACAAGATAAATAAGTTTCATTGGGTTTCATTGTCAATCATAACGGTTCATTATGTTTCGGAATTCAGGTTTTGAATTTTGTTAACTTTGGGCTTGTTTAAAACAGTTAATCAAAATAAATAAATGTTCAAACAGTTGCTAATTTGATAATTATTCAGACTTATATGGCTCTTCTAAACCTAGGAAAAAAAATCGAAGAAATAGTTGTCAGCCACCAGTGTATTTGTGTAAATCTCAAATCATATGGCTTAAATGGATAGCACACCAGCTAGGTGCATGCTAGAAATACATAGCTCGCAAATACAAGTGTCCAACATGCAGCTAGCTCACTGTGCATATCTCTAACTGGAAAAAGGAGTGGTGCAGGTTCACGCGGTGTCGGTCCAGGGTATTGTTAGTGCATAGTCCACACATGGCTCTGTTGAAAAACCTTCACGTGCCACCGCGTTCACTTCGTCCACTTCAACTATCCTTTCGATCTCCATACATGCATCTCTCTCCGCTGTGCTGCGGCTGCAACACATTCACTCCTAAAAGTGTGTTTACCCGCTAAGAAACCGATCAATACTTACCCAATGTTAAAAGAAAAGGCTAAAGAGTGCATTTCCAGATCATCTAACATGATATTGTATGCAATAGATTCGTATTCAGAAGAAGTTTTTAATGGCATACTTAATGACTTATAAATCATATTTAGTCGGGCAAACTGGCAACCTAGACATACACGCATGCCTAACAATCAAAAAGGGACTCAGCTATAATTTTTTCATAATTCTACTTGCTCTCTATGTTATATCACCTCCTTTCTAATAAATAAGGCCCCCATTTGTTTTGAGACTAACTTTGACCAAGAATTTGACTAACAAAATATGAACTATATGACTGGAAATATTATTTAAACCACTAATCCAGTGGTATACTTTCTGTGGCATATAGCACATATTGTGTTTGTCAATTAAATGAAAGGCGTGTGCTCCGGTACAACCCCCCCCCTTCCAAAAACTAGTTTGGGCTGAAAAGCCCACCAAACCCATATCCAAGCTCGTATGACGCCCGTATGTGAACTCGTATATGACCGTCCCTATACCGTATGCGCCTTCCTCCCACGATCGTGATCGTTCTCCTCTACGTTCGAACTCGACGAGCCGGGTGCCGCCGTACCGTCGCACGATCTCCGACGCCACGATCACCTCCTCACCGCCGCACTCCTCCGCCACAGGGCTCCTCCGTCGCACTCCTCCGCCACGATCTCCTCTTCACCGGCATCTCCCCGGAGCTCGACGAGCCGCCGTCGGCGCCGCACTCCGTCACCATAGACCTCCTCCACCAGGGCATATCTTCCCGACGATCTCGGCACTCTCATCTCCACGATCTTCAGGGCCTGCTCGACGAGACGCCTCTGCTGCACTCCGTCGCCTCGAGCTCCGTCTCTCCGGCGAGGCGATCTTCCGCTGGAGGTAAGTTTGCATCTCTGCCGCCGGACATGTCCGTCGGCTCATCTTGCGTGTCCGGCGCACGAAAGACAGGCCGGCACACGAGCACCAGACAGTCCGGCCTGCGGCGGACAGGCCGGAGCCTCGCTGCCAGACTGTCCGCTGTCCGTGTGCGTTTAATTAAATGTACTAAATATGAAATAGTGATTTGCATTGCGTTATTTTTTAGAATTTTGCATTAGTTCTTTATTGCGTGCGGGTTTTGTGTAGTTTTTGGAGAAATGAGGGACTCTAGCTCAACTTGGAGTGACAGGGATGACGGATATACGGGCGATGATGATTCTACTTCGGAGAATAGTTCCAAATCCAGGATCTATGAAAATGTACCTCCTTTTGGGGAGAACCTTCCATCATCGGCATACTCAGAAAACATGAGTGAAGTATGTTCATTATTTTTAAATGGCTACCAATGAATGGAAGCAATGAAATGACATGTTACATTCTTTGTTTTTCGCTGTGTAGGTGCTACGCAGTGGTCACGAGGAGGATGAGTATTCAGACATGGAGGTTGGGTTTGATGAATATAGCGTGGAGGTAGGACTGCATCACGAGGAATCAAGCTCTAAAAATAAGAGCGAAGTAAGTATATAGTTTTAGTATGGCAAACCGTCAATGTTACCGTTGGAACGACAACTTTTATGACTTATTTTGCCACCTTTCCCTACATGTGTAGGTGATATCTGGTGCTGACAATGGGCGTGAACATCACAGTCAAGCAGACCCAGATATTGTGAGTAATGAATATAAGATACACTCTGTGGAAGAGCACTGTAAAATACTGGACATGACATTTGATTCCGAACCGGCGGCTTTTGTCTGGTACAACAGCTATGCGAGAGAGCATGGCTTCAGCATCCGAAAGGACATTTTGAAGAGGGCAAAGCGAGGGAAATGTGGTAAGGGGGAAATACGGTTAAGGCGGTATGTCTGTTCCAGGGCAGGGAAACGTCAGGAAAAGCTCTTAACGCAGGAAGGCCACAGTCGTAGGCTAAGACCCGCGACTCGTTGCAACTGCAATGCAAATCTCACCGTGAAGCGTGACCTATCGAGAGGAGTATGGGTTGTCAAAAGTTTTTACGGGAATCACAGCCATAAATCAGCTAGACCGGACGAAGTACCATTTCTTCGATCGCATAGAAAGATTAAGCCGTACCAGAGAGCTGAGATACTATCTTTGAGAGCAAGTGGGATGAGAAAGTACATGATTATGAAACACTTTCTCAGAAGACATGGCTACGGTGGAGTAGGCTTCGTAAGGCGAGATCTGTACAACCTATGTTGCAGAGAGAAGAGGAAGCTTATTGTGAAGGGTGATGCTGCCACAGCACTTGGTATTATGGCCGCGAGGAAGAAGAGTGATCCTGAATTCTTTTTTGATTACCAAGTAGATGATGAAGGACGGCTGAAAAGCATGTTCTGGTGTGATTCTCAGTCACGGCAGGACTATCAGGATTTTGGCGACGTGGTGGTGTTTGATAGCACGTACAAGATGAACCGGTATGCTATGCCATTTATTCCTTTTGTAGGCCTGAACAATCATCGTAAGACTACGGTGTTTGCATGCGCTCTCGTGTCAGACGAGACAGAAGATACATATGCTTGGCTGCTTCGGACATTCTTGATTGCAATGTGTCAGAAGAAGCCCAAAGGTGTTATTACTGATGGGGACGCCGCAATGATATTAGCTATTCAGAATGTCGTTCCAAACGTGTGGCAAAGTCTATGTACTTGACACATAGAGAAAAACATGAAGAGACACCTTGGTCATAAGTCGCTAAAGGAATTTCGGCCATTCTTATACAACGCCACTTCAGAAGCCATTTTTGAGGAAAGATGGAGCACGTTTTGTCGCAAGTGGGAGACAGATAGTACCCAAGATAGATCCGAGGTGGTTACATCTACGTCAGGCCATGTTAGACCCATGTTGACCCTAAACCCTAGTTTCGGCACCTCCCCACCGTGGGATCACCATGAAACAGACAACCAACCTAGAAAACCCTGGTTATAAAGCGTAGGCCACCCCACCATGCACAAGTGTGCCAAATATTTTCCCCATCCGAGGTGGTTACATCTACTTCATGCCATGTTAGACCCATGTTGACCCGAAACCCTAGTTTCGGCACCTCCCCACCGTGGGATCACCATGAAACAGACAACCAACCTAGAAAACCCTGGTTATAAAGCGTAGGCCACCCCACCATGCACAAGTGTGCCAAATATTTTCCCCATCCGAGGTGGTTACATCTACTTCATGCCATGTTAGACCCATGTTGACCCGAAACCCTAGTTTCGGCACCTCCCCACCGTGGGATCACCATGAAACAGACAACCAACCTAGAAAACCCTGGTTAGAAAGGGTAGGCTGATACGTCTCCAACGTATCGATAATCTCTTATGTTCCATGCTACTTTATTGATGATACCTACATGTTTTATGCACATTATATGTCATATTTATGCATTTTCTGGAACTAACCTATTAACAAGATGCCGAAGAGCCAGTTGTTGTTTTCTGCTGTTTTTGGTTTCAGAAATCCTAGTAAGGAAATATTCTCGGAATTGGACGAAACTTTCGCCCAGGGTCCTATTTTTGCACGAAGCTTCCGGAAGACCGAAGAGATAACGAAGTGGGGCCACGAGGCAGCCGGGGGCTAGGGCGGCGCGGCCCAAGCCCGGCCGCGCCGACCTACCCCCTGGGCCCTCGTGTGGCCCCCGCGTTGACCTTCCGCCTACTTAAAGCCTCCGTCGCGAAACCCCAGTCGAGAGCCACGATACGGAAAACCTTGAGACGCCGCCGCCGCGAATCCCATCTCGGGGGATTCAGGAGATCGCCTCGGCACCCGCCGGAGAGGGGATTCATCTCCGGAGGACTCTACACCGCCATGGTCGCCTCCGGAGTGATGAGTGAGTAGTTCACCCCTGGACCATGGGTCCATAGCAGTAGCTAGATGGTCGTCTTCTCCTTGTTGTGCTTCATTGTTGGATCTTGTGAGCTGCCTAACATGATCAAGATCATCTATCTGTAATTCTATATGTTGTGTTTGTCGGGATCCGATGGATAGAGAGTACTATGATTATGGTGATTATCAATCTATTGTTTATGTGTTGTTTATGATCTTGCATGCTCTCCGTTACTAGTAGAGGCTCTGGCCAAGTTTTTACTCTTAACTCCAAGAGGGAGTATTTATGCTCGATAGTGGGTTCATGCCTCCATTGAATCTGGGACAGTGAGAAAGTTCTAAGGTTGTGGATGTGTTGCCACTAGGGATAAAACATTGATTCTATGTCTAAGGATGTAGTTGTCGATTACATTACGCACCATACTTAATGCAATTGTCTGTTGCTTTGCAACTTAATACTGGAGGGGGTTCGGATGATAACTGAAGGTGGACTTTTTAGGCATAGATGCGTTGGATGGCGGTCTATGTATTTTGTCGTAATGCCCAATTAAATCTCACTATATTTATCATGTCATGTATATGCATTGTTATGCCTTTCTCTATTTGTCAATTGCCCGACTGTAATTTGTTCACCCAACATGATTTTATCTTATGGGAGAGACACCTCTAGTGAACTGTGGACCCCGATCCTATTCTTTACATAGCATACAATCTCGCAATTGTGTTCTGTTTTCTTTGCAAACATCTTCCACTCGATACGTTTAATCCTTTGTTACAGCAAGCCGGTGAGATTGACAACCTCACTGTTTCGTTGGGGCAAAGTACTTTGGTTTTGTTGTGCAGATTCCACGTTGGCGTCGGAATCCCTGTTGTTGCGCCGCATCACATTTCGCGACCATCAACCTTCAACGTGCTTCTTGGCTCCTCCTGGTTCGATCAACCTTGGTTTCTTTCGAGGGAAAACTTGCCACTGTGCGCATCATACCTTCCTCTTGGGGTTCCCAACGGACGTGTACATTCGCGCATCAAGCCTTTTTCTGGCGCCGTTGCCGGGGAGATCAAGACACGCTGCAAGGGGAGTCTCCACTTCTCAATCTCTTTACTTTGTTTTTGTCTTGCTTTATTTTATTTACTACTTTGTTTGCTGCACTAAATCAAAATACAAAAAAATTAGTTGCTAGTTTTACTTTATTTATTGTCTTGCTCTCTATATCAAAAACACAAAAAAATTAGTTACTTGCATTTACTTTATCTAGTTTGTTTTATTTACCGTTGCTAAAATGAATACCCCTGAAAATACTAAGTTGTGTGACTTCACAAATGCAAATAATAATGATTTCCTATGCACACCTATTGCTCCACCTGCTACTACAGCAGAATTCTTTGAAATTAAACCTGCTTTACTGAATTTGGTTATGAGAGATCAATTTTCTGGTGTTAGTTCTGATGATGCTGCTGCCCATCTCAATAATTTTGTTGAACTTTGTGAAATGCAAAAGTATAAGGATGTAGATGGTGATATTATTAAATTGAAAGTGTTTCCTTTCTCATTAAGAGGAAGAGCTAAAGATTGGTTGCTATCTTTGCCTAAGAATAGTATTGATTCATGGACTAAATGTAAGGATGCTTTTATTGGTAGATATTATCCTCCCGCTAAAATTATATCTTTGAGAAGTAGCATAATGAATTTTAAGCAATTAGATACTGAACATGTTGCTCAAGCATGGGAGAGAATGAAAACTTTGGTAAATAATTGCCCAACCCATGGACTGACTACTTGGATGATCATCCAAACCTTCTATGCAGGACTAAATTTTTCTTCGCGGAATTTATTGGATTCAGCTGCTGGAGGTACCTTTATGTCCATCACATTGGGGGCGGCTACAAAACTTCTTGATGATATGATGATAAATTACTCTGAATGGCACACGGAAAGAGCTCCACAAGGTAAGAAGGTAAATTCTGTTGAAGAAACCTCTTCCTTGAGTGATAAGATTGATGTGATTATGTCTATGCTTGTGAATGGTAGATCTAATGTTGATCCAAATAATGTTCCTTTAGCTTCATTGGTTGCTCAAGAAGAAAATGTTGATGTGAATTTCATTAAAAATAATAATTTCAACAACAATGCTTATAGGAACAACTCTGGTAATAACTATAGGCCATATCCTTCTGCTAATGGTAATGGTTATGGTAATTCTTATGGGAATTCTTACAATAATAATAGGAGTGTACCCTCTGGTCTTGAAGCTATGCTTAAAGAATTTATTAGTACACAAACTGCTTTTAACAAATCTGTTGAGGAAAAGCTTGATAAAATTGATACTATTGCTTCTAGAGTTGATAGGCTTGCCTCTGATGTTAATCTTTTAAAATTGAAAGTTATGCCTAATAATGATATTGATAATAAGATTACTAATACAGCAAATGCCATCCAAGTTAGAATTAATGAGAATATAAGATTAATGGCTGAATTGCGTGCTAGGTGGGATAGAGAAGAAAATGAAAAACTAGCTAAAGAGAATAATGTAGCTAAAGTTTGGACTATTACCACTACTAGTAATGCTAATTCTCCACATGTTGCTGCACCTCCTACTATCAATGGTAAAATAATTGGTGTTGACAATGTTTCTACTCCTAGTGCAAAGCGAACAAAACTGCCTGAAATTGCTAAAACTGCTGAAACTGCTTGTGATAAAACTGCTGAAATTTTTTCCAACCTTGGGAACAATGATCCCATTGCTGTAGCTCATAATGATTTAGATTTTGATGATTGCCACATCTCTGAAGTTATAAAGTTCTTACAAAAACTTGCTAAAAGTCCTAATGCTAGTGCTATAAATTTGGCCTTTACAAAACATATTACAAATGCTCTCATAAAAGCTAGAGAGGAAAAACTTAAACTTGAAACTTCTATTTCTAGAAAGTTAGAAGATGGTTGGGAGCCCATCATTAAAATGAAATTCAATGACTTTGAATGTAATGCCTTATGTGATCTTGGTGCAAGTATTTCTGTTATGCCTAAAAAGATTTATGATATGCTTGACTTGCCACCATTGAAGAATTGTTATTTGGATGTTAATCTTGCCGATAATGTTAAAAAGAAACCTTTGGGGAGGATTGATAATGTGCATATTACGGTTAACAATAACCTTGTCCCCGTTGATTTTGTTGTTTTGGATATCGAATGCAATGCATCTTGTCCTATTGTGTTGGGAAGATCTTTTCTTCGAACCGTTGGTGCTGTTATTGATATGAGGAAGGTAATATTAAATATCAATTTTCTCTCAAGAAAGGTATGGAACACTTCCCTAGAAAGAGAATGAAGTTGCCTTTTGATTCTATTATTAGAACAAGTTATAATGTTGATGCTTCTACTCTCGATAATACTTGATTTGCACTTTCTGCGCCTAGCTGAAAGGCGTTAAAGAAAAGCGCTTATGGGAGACAACCCATGTTTTTACCTACAGCAATTTTTTGTTTTGTTGAGTCTTGGAAGTTTTTTACTACTGTAGCAACCTCTCCTTATCATGTTTTTGTGCCAAGTAAAGTTTCTATGTCAAAGTTGATGTTATATTTGGGATCGCTGCGCAGAAACAGCATTGCTGTCTATCACGAATCTGGGCACAGGTCTCTGTAGAAAATTCGAAAAAATCTGCCAATTTACGAGCGTGATCCTCAGATATGTACGCAACTTTCATTAGTTTTGAGTTTTTCCATTTGAGCAAGTCTAGTGCCAGCTTTAAATTCGTCTTTACGGACTGTTCTGTTTTTGACAGATTCTGCCTTTTATTTCGCATTGCCTCTTTTGCTATGTTGGATTTATTTCTTTGATCCATTAATGTCCAGTAGCATTATGCAATGTCCAGAAGTGAAAATAATGATTGTGTCACCTCTGAATGAGTGAATTATTAATTGTGCACTAACCCTCTAATGAGTTTGCTTGAAGTTTGGTGTGAAGGAAGTTTTCAAGGGTCAAGAGAGGAGAACGATATACTATGATCAAGAGGAGTGAAAGCTCTAAGCTTGGGGATGCCCCCGTGGTTCACCCCTGCATATTTTAAGAAGACTCAAGCGTCTAAGCTTGGGGATGCCCAAGGCATCCCCTTCTTCATCGACAACATCATCAGGTTCCTCCCTGAAACTATATTTTTATTCGGTCACATCTTGTGTTCTTTACTTGGAGCGTCGGTTTGTTTTCGTTTTTTTTGTTTGAATAAAATGGATCCTAGAATTCACCTTGTGGGAGAGAGACACGCTCCGCTGTTGCATATGGACACATGTGTCCTTAGGCTTTACTCATAATGTTCAAGGCGAAGTTTCTTCTTCGTTAAATTGTTATATGGTTGGAATTGGAAAATGCTACATGTAGTAATTCTAAAATGTCTTGGATAATGTGATACTTGGCAATTGTTGTGCTCATGTTTAAGCTCTTGCATCATATGCTTTGCACCCATTAATGAAGAAATACATAGAGCTTGCTAAAATTTGATTTGCATATTTGGTTTCTCTAAGGTCTAGATAATATCTAGTATTGAGTTTTGAACAACAAGGAAGACGGTGTAGAGTCTTATAATGTTTACAATATGTCTTTTATGTGAGTTTTGCTGCACTTGTTCATCCTTGAGTTTGCTTCAAATAACCTTGCTAGCCTAAACCTTGTATCGAGAGGGAATACTTCTCATGCATCCAAAATCCTTGAGCCAACTACTATGTCATTTGTGTCCACCATACCTACCTACTACATGATATTTCTCCGCCATTCCAAAGTAAATTGCTTGAGTGCTACCTTTAAAATTCCATCATTCACCTTTGCAATATATAGCTCATGGGACAAAATAGCCTTAAAAACTATCGTAGTATTGAATATGTACTTATGCACTTTATCTTTTATTAAGTTGCTTGTTGTGCGATAACCATGCTTCTGGGGAACGCCATCAACTATTGTTGAATATCATGTGAGTTGCTATGCATGTCCGTCTTGTCTGAAGGATCTATCATTTTAGTGGTTGGAGCATGCAAAATTGTTAGAGAAGAACATTGGGCCGCTAACTAAAGCCATGAATCATGGTGGAAGTTTCAGTTTTGGACATATATCCTCAATCTCATATGAGAATAATAATCATTGCTACATGCTTATGCATTTAAGAGGAGTCCATTATCTGTTGTCCATGTTGTCCCGGTATGGATGTCTAAGTTGAGAATAATCAAAAGCGAGAAATCCAAAATGCGAGCATTCTCCTTAGACCTTTGTACAGGCGGCATGGAGGTACCCCTTTGTGACACTTGGTTGAAACATGGCATGCAAAGATCCGGTAGTCCAAGCTAAGTAGGACGAGGTGCGGGCACTATTAGTATACTATGCATGAGGCTTGCAACTTGTAAGATATAATTTACATAACTCATATGCTTTATTACTACCGTTGACAAAATTGTTTCATGTTTTCAAAATAAAAGCTCTAGCACAAATACAGCAATCGATGCTTTCCTCTTTGAAGGACCATTCTTTTACTTTTATTGTTGAGTCAGTTTACCTATCTCCTTCCACCTTAAGAAGCAAACACTTGTGTGAACTGTGCATTGATTCCTACATACTTGCATATTGCACTTGTTATATTACTTTATGTTGACAATATCCATGAGATATACATGTTATAAGTTGAAAGCAACCGCTGAAACTTAATCTTCCTTTGTGTTGCTTCAACACCTTTACTTT
This sequence comes from Lolium multiflorum, assembly GCA_030979885.1. Lineage (NCBI taxonomy): Eukaryota > Viridiplantae > Streptophyta > Magnoliopsida > Poales > Poaceae > Lolium > Lolium multiflorum. Next base: position 211,926,345 of record CM061748.1, read on the forward strand.
GATTTATTGCTTTATGAGTTAACTCTTATGCAAGACTTATTGATGCTTGTCTTGAAGTACTATTCATGAAAAGTCTTTGCTTTATGATTCAGTTGTTTACTCATGCCATTACCTTTGTTTTGATCGCTGCATTCATTACATATGTTTACAAATAGTATGATCAAGATTATGATGGCATGTCACTTCAGAAATTATCTTTGTTATCGTTTTACCTGCTCGGGACGAGCAGAACTAAGCTTGGGGATGCTGATACGTCTCCAACGTATCGATAATTTCTTATGTTCCATGCTACTTTATTGATGATACCTACATGTTTTATGCACATTATATGTCATATTTATGCATTTTTGGAACTAACCTATTAACAAGATGCCGAAGAGCCAGTTGCTGTTTTCTGCTGTTTTTGGTTTCAGAAATCCTAGTAAGGAAATATTCTCGGAATTGGACGAAACTTTCGCCCAGGGTCCTATTTTTGCACGAAGCTTCCAGAAGACCGAAGAGATAACGAAGTGGGGCCACGAGGCAGCCAGGGGCTAGGGCGGCGGCCCAAGCCCTGGCCGCGCGACCTACCCCCTGGGCCCCTCGTGTGGCCCCCGCGTTGACCTTCCGCCTACTTAAAGCCTCCGTCGCGAAACCCCAGTACCGAGAGCCACGATACGGAAAACCTTCCAGAGACGCCGCCGCCGCGAATCCCATCTCGGGGGATTCGGAGATCGCCTCCGGCCCTGCCGGAGAGGGGATTCATCTCCCGGAGGACTCTACACCGCCATGGTCGCCTCCGGAGTGATGAGTGAGTAGTTCACCCCTGGACCATGGGTCCATAGCAGTAGCTAGATGGTCGTCTTCTCCTTGTTGTGCTTCATTGTTGGATCTTGTGAGCTGCCTAACATGATCAAGATCATCTATCTGTAATTCTATATGTTGTGTTTGTCGGGATCCGATGGATAGAGAGTACTATGATTATGGTGATTATCAATCTATTGTTTATGTGTTGTTTATGATCTTGCATGCTCTCCGCTACTAGTAGAGGCTCTGGCCAAGTTTTTACTCTTAACTCCAAGAGGGAGTATTTATGCTCGATAGTGGGTTCATGCCTCCATTGAATCTGGGACAGTGAGAAAGTTCTAAGGTTGTGGATGTGCTGTTGCCACTAGGGATAAAACATTGATTCTATGTCTAAGGATGTAGTTGTCGATTACATTACGCACCATACTTAATGCAATTGTCTGTTGCTTTGCAACTTAATACTGAGGGGGTTCGGATAATAACCTGAAGGTGGACTTTTTAGGCATAGATGCGGTTGGATGGCGGTCTATGTATTTTGTCGTAATGCCCAATTAAATCTCACTATATTTATCATGTCATGTATATGCATTGTTATGCCTTTCTCTATTTGTCAATTGCCCGACTGTAATTTGTTCACCCAACATGCTTTTATCTTATGGGAGAGACACCTCTAGTGAACTGTGGACCCGGTCCTATTCTTTACATAGCATACAATCTCTGTGTGTGTTTACTGTTTTCTTTGCAAACATCTTCCACTCGATACGTTTAATCCTTTGTTACAGCAAGCCGGTGAGATTGACAACCTCACTGTTTCGTTGGGGCAAAGTACTTTGGTTTTGTTGTGCAGATTCCACGTTGGCGTCGGAATCCCTGTTGTTGCGCCGCATCACATTTCGCGACCATCAACCTTCAACGTGCTTCTTGGCTCCTCCTGGTTCGATCAACCTTGGTTTCTTTCTGAGGGAAAACTTGCCACTGTGCGCATCATACCTTCCTCTTGGGGTTCCCAACGGACGTGTACATTTACGCGCATCATAGGCCACCCCACCATGCACAAGTGTGCCAAATATTTGCCCCATCCGAGGTGGTTACATCTACGTCATGCCATGTTAGACCCATGTTGACCCTAAACCCTTGTTTCGGCACCTCCCCTACATGGGATCACCATGAAACAGACAACCAACCTAGAAAACCCTGGTTAGAAAGGGTAGGCCACCCCACCATGCACAAGTGTGCCAAATATTTGCCCATCGGAGGTGGTTACATCTACGTCAGGCCATGTTAGACCCATGTTGACCATAAACCCTTATTTCGGCACCTCCCCTCCATGGGATCACCATGAAACAGACAACCAACCTAGAAAACCCTGGTTAGAAAGGGTAGGCCACCCCACCATGAACAAGTGTGCCAAATATTTGCCCCAACCGAGGTGGTTACTGATACGCGTAGATGTACACGTCCGTTGGGAACCCCAAGTGGAAGGTATGATGCGTATAGAAGCAAGTTTCCCTCAGTATGAAACCAAGGTTATCGAACCAGTAGGAGCCAAGAAGCACGTGAAGGTTGTTGGTGGAGGAGTGTAGTGCGGCGCAACACCGGTGAAACCGGCGCCAACGTGGAACCTGCACAACACAATCAAGATACTTTGCCCCAACGTAACGGTGAGGTTGTCAATCTCACCGGCTTGCTGAAAACAAAGGATTAAGCGTATCGAGTGGAAGATGGTGTTTGTTTGCAAAGAACAGTAAAAACAATGATTGCAGTAGAATGTATTCAGATGTAAAAGAATGGACCGGGGTCCACAGTTCACTAGTGGTGTCTCTCCAATAAGATAACTAGCATGCTGGGTGAACAAATTACAGGTGGGCAATTGACAAATAAAGATTCAATACATACCAACGATGATTACTATGAGATTTAATCAGGGCATTACGACAAAGTACATAGACCGCTATCCAGCATGCATCTATGCCTAAATAATCCACCTTCAGGTTATCATCCGAACCCCTTCCAGTATTAAGTTGTAAACAACAGATAATTGCATTAAGTATGGTGCGTAATGTAATCAACACAAATATCCTTAGACAAAGCATCAATGTTTTATCCCTAGTAGCAACAGCACATCCACAACCTTAGAACTTTCTGTCACTGTCCCAGATTAAATGGAGGCATGAACCCACTATCGAGCATAATTACTCCCTCTTGGAGTTACAAGTATCAACTTGGCCAGAGCCTCTACTAGCAACGGAGAGCATGCAAGAACATAAACAACACATATATGATAGATTGATAATCAACTTGACATAATATTCTAGATTCATCGGATCCCACCAAACACAACATGTAGCATTACAAATAGATGATCTTGATCATGTTAGGCAGCTCACAAGATCTAAACAATGATAGCACAAGCGAGAAGACAACCATCTAGCTACTGCTATGGACCCATAGTCCAAGGATGAACTACTCACGCATCAATCCGGAGGCGGGCATGATGATGTAGAGCCCCTCCGGTGATGATTCCCTCTCCGGCGGGTGCGGAGGCGATCTCCTGAATCCCCGAGATGGGATTGGCGGCGGCCTCTCGTAATGTTTTCCGTATCGTGGCTCTCGGTACGGGGTTTCGAAGGCTATTTGTAGGCGGAAGGGTAGGTCAGGGGGCGACGCGAGGGGCCCACACACTAGGGCCGCGCGGCCAGGGCCTGGGCCGCGCCGCCCTAGCGTGTCGGCGCCTCGTGGCCCCACTTCCTTTCCCCCTCGGTCTTCTGGAAGCTTCGTGTAAAAATAGGACCCTGGGCGTTGATTTCGTCCAATTGAATATTTCCTTACTAGGATTTCTAAAAAAAACAGCAGAAAACAGCAGTGACACTTCGGCATCTTGTTAATAGGTTAGTGCCAGAAAATGTATAATAATGTAAAGTATGTATAAAACATTCAAGTATTGTCATAAAAGTAGCATGGAACATAAGAAATTATAGATACGTTTGAGACGTATCAAGCATCCCCAAGCTTAGTTCCTACTCGCCCTCGAGTAGGTAAACGATAACACAAATAATTTCTGAAGTGACATGCTACCAACATAATCTTGATCAACATTATTGTAAAGCACATGAGATGAATGGCGTGATTTGAACAAAAGATTGCTAACAAAGATAATGACTAAACAAATGAATCATATAGCAAAACTTTTCATGAATAGTACTTTCAAACAAGTATCAACAAGACTTGCATAAGAGCTAACTCATAAGCAATAGATTCAAAGTAGAATGTATTGAAGCATCACAAAGGATGATTAAGTTTCAGCAATTGCTTTCAACTTGTAACATGTATATCTCATGGATATTTGTCAACATAGAGTAATATAACAGGTGCAATAGGTAAACATGTAAGAATCAATGCACACAGTTAACACAAGTGTTTGCTTCTAAGATAGAAAGAAGTGGGTAGACTGACTCAACATAAAGTAAAAGAATGGCCCTTCGCAGAGGAAGCATGGATTACTATTTTTGTGCTAGAGCTTTTGTTTTGAAAACATAGAAACAATTTTGTCAACGGTAGTAATAATTCATATGTGCTATGCATAATACTTCCTACAAGTTGCAAGTCTCATGCATAGAGTACTAATAGTGCTCGCACCTTGTCCTAATCAGCTCGGAAAACACGGATTATCATCGCATAACATATGTTTCAACCAAGTGTCACAAAGGGGTACCTCTATGCCGCCTGTACAAGTGTCTAAGGAGAAAGCACGCATTGGATTTCTCGCTTTTGATTATTCTCAACTTAGACATCCATACCGGGACAACATAGACATAAGATAATGGACTCCTCTTTTAATGCTTAAGCATTCAACAACAGTTAATATTCTCATAAGAGATTGAGGTTGTATGTCCAAACTGAAACTTCCACCATGATACATGGCTTTAGTTAGCTGCCCAATGTTCTTCTCTAACATATGCATACTCAAACCATTTGATCATGAAATCGCACTTACTTCAGACAAGACGAACATGCATAGCATCTCACATGATATCCAACAAAGGTAAAAAGTTGATGGCGTCCCCAGAAACATGGTTACCGCTCAACAAGCAACTTATAAGAACTAAGACACATAACTACATATTCATCACCACAATAGTGTTTAAGCTATTTGTCCCATGAGCTATATATTGCAATAGATAAAGGAATGAAATTTTAAAGGTAGCACTCAAGTAATTTACTTTGAAATGGCAGAAAAATACCACATAGTAGGTAGATATGGTGGACACAAATGGCATGGGTTTTGGCTCAAGGTGTTTGGATGCACGAGAAGCATTTCCTCTCAGTACAAGGTTTGGGCTAGCATGGTTGTTTGAAGCAAACACAAGTATGAACAGGTACAACAAAACTTACACAAGAACATATTGCAAGCATTATAAGGCTCTACACTGTCTTCCTTGTTGTTCAAACACTTTACCAGAAAATATCTAGACTTAGAGAGACCAATCATGCAAACCAAATTAAACAAGCTCTACGTTAGTTATTCATTAATGGATTAAACTACATGATGCAAGAGCTTAAACATGATCTATGAGAGCTCAAACAATTGCCAAGTTGCCAAACCATATGCAGCATTTTCTGATTCCAACCAAATAGCAATTTAACGAAGCAATTTAGCCTTCGCCATGAACATTAAAGCACAATTAAGAACACAAGTGTTCCATATGAAAAAGCGGAGCGTAATATCTCCAATATAAGGATGATGGGATCCTTTATTCAAACCAAAACAAAAATAAAAGCAAACCGACGCTCCAAGTAAAGAACATAAGATGTGGTGGAATAAAAATATAGTTTCACTAGAAGTGACCTGATAATGTTGTCGATGAAGTAGGGGATGCCTTGGGCATCTGACATAGGCATCCCCAATGGGCCTGCCAAAGATGGTACCCGGGGTTTACTGAAGGCCCAGGACTCGAAGAATAAGAAGATTCGGAAGCCCATTTAGTGTTAAGGAAAGATAGATTGTATTAGGAAAGATAGAGATTTGTAATCTTACGGGTTGGGTACGAAACCCTCCCGAATTATGTAACTTGTGTATTACGAAACCCTCGGCTCCACCGTCTATATAAGGGGGAGTCGAGGGACGAAGAAAGGATCGAGTCTATTGTCAACAGAACCCTAGTTTTCATAATCAGCGAGTACTATTCGGCTGAAACCTTCGAGATCTACTTGCCCTCTACTTCTAGCAAAACCCTAGTCTATAATCTGTAGGCATTGACAAATTAATCCTTTGTCAATTGGCGCCGTCTGTGGGGATTAGAGGTTGCAAGGAGCTGATCTCGATGGCACGTCTAGAATCGTCGACTTCGTCGGTGGCAAGCAATGCGATGGATCGAGGTAACCAGGAAAAAACTGATCTAGTCGATTTTATTCCTCACCCGCCCTCCCGTTTGGATGCATGTGCTTATCTGGAGGAGCCCATCGTCATGACGTTCGGAGAATTCCGATTTGGCGTCAACAAGGAAGGATCCTATCGTCTCGAAGTTCCGATCTCGTCGGAATTTTCAGCGGTCGATTCTGACTTTTCGTCGAGTGATGAAGAGTTTTCATCGCCACGCTTCATCGACACTAAGGCAAGCGGAAAGCTCGCTAAGATCTTCAGCGACACATCCTTCGAGTCGTCTGCGGACTCCTTTATAAGCAGCGACTCCAACAACGTCGACAGCTTCAACTTCATCGACAAATCTGCTACCATCGGAAAGGTCTTCACCAATCTTTATGATGGTGTCACCAATCCCGACAAAAATCAATACTCAAAATATCATCAAATTTGTGCAATTGAAGAGGCAGGCCGAGCAGAACCAGAAACGTCAGAGGCTTTCGACGATTTGGGAAATCCATACGTCGATCCCGCTGATCTCAGAAGAGGCCTAGGCACTAAATACGTCGGGTCCTCACCTCGAGAAAGAGTTCAGCTACCGCAAGAAGCGTGGAATAGGGCCGCAAGAGCCATGGATGGGACAAAACCAATGAACACAACCGCTACTGTACAAGAACTACAAGCATATCAATATAGACTTGCGCATGTGAGTAGGGAGCTGGAAAAGGAGACATCATCCCTGAATAGAAGAAAAGAGGCAGCTTCCGCATCAAGTAGGCGTCGAGCAGAGCTCAGTCGACAATCAGGAACTTCGGCAGACAGTCACAGAGATGCTCGGAGGAGAGCAAGATCTCGGCTGCAAAACATACCCAAAGAGAGAGGAAACATAATTCAAAATCTCGACATGTCCTTCATGTCGATTGATACAAGGGGAAATATCAAAACGCCAGAAGCAGGATACATGGCAACGCAAGCTTACATCCTCGCGTCTAGACCACCCCGGGGACCCGAGAGAAGAATTGTTTAATATGGCAATGGCTGGAGTTGGAGTTATGGGAACAGCGTTCGCAGCCACGCCTCCCGAAGAAACACCTAGACAAAATAGTCCACGACCCACCGCAGCGGTGCAAGATCCACCAAGAACGAGTGGAGCAAGAGACACAACAGCTCAAGTAAGGGTGGATAGAGCGCGACAAGAAAGAAGAGAACGTCAGCATTCACCAGAAGTTGCCGACGAAGATATGTGTGGGCTCCCGTGCTTTACGAGATGAGTTCGAAAGACTCGCGTCCCGAAAGGGTTTAAATTACCCAAAAATTTCAAGAAATTCGACGGCCTGCAGGATCCTGAGGATTGGCTCGTCGATTATCTCGAGATGGTAAAGCTAGTAGGAGGAACCAGAGCAACAGCCATGCAAAGTATCCAAGTTCACTTAAGTGGTGCCGCAAGATCTTGGATAAAGAAACTTCCCCCAGGTTCCATCGACAGCTGGGATAATTTTGAGGATATCTTCGTGAGGAACTTCCGATCCACCTGCAAGAAACCTGCGTCATTGGAAGAGTTAAGGGCGTGTCGACAGAAACACGACGAGTCGATGAGGAAATATATACAGAGGTAGAACATTATTAAAAACTCGGCAGAGGATATATCTGACGAGAGAGCAATAGACGCGTTCGTGGCAGGAATTCGACGAGGAGATTTCGTCGAAGACTTAGGGAGAACCAACCCTAAGACAATATCAACACTGATGGAGATAGCAAACAAGTGGGCAGATGGAGAAGACGCGATATACAACAAGCGACATAGGTCGCCAGAAGAGGATCGCGGTCGAAATTTTCAAAATAGAAGGCGATTTTCTCGCCAGTTCTATAATAATGATGCGCCTGGCCACATATCGGCTGGTTTTTGCGGAAATTCTGGAGGAAATAGTCGAGAGGACTACCAAAGGAGTAATGAGCAACAAGGTGACAATAGAAGTGATTTTCGTGGTAACAGGCAAAATAGTGGACCAAGGTTTCAAAGACCTTATGTGTCCCCCGAGGAGATGATGAACGGACCGTGTCAGATGCACTTTTATCTCGACAGCAACGGAAAGAGGCAGTCAGGGCATCTCCAAAAAGACTGCCGCAATTTTCAGGCAATGTTGCGAGCCGCAGGAATTGCAAATGCCCAAGCAATGAACAGAAATCCCCAGGGGCCAAGGAGTGAGATCCACCTTCCACCTCCTCCCGCAATTACGGATGAAAATCGGCACCAGCTCAGAATAGCGGCAGCACCACACCCACCTCCGTATGTTGACCCCAACTCCAACGGTGCGGTCTCAATGATCCAAAAAGCTAGGCCGTCTAACAGGGCGCAGAAAGTAATCTCACGACAAGTGTTCATGGCAGAGAAGATGCCTCCACCAACAGTTGAGTACCTAAATTGGTCGGGGCAAGACATTGGCTTCACAATTGCGGATCATCCACAGCAAGTTCCTCGACCAGGACAATCGGCACTCATCTTACCCGCAGTAATTGCTGGCTTTGACGTGTCGAGAGTTTTTATAGATGGTGGCAGCAGTTTAAACCTTATGTATGCAGATACATTGAGGAAGATGAACATATCCCTGGCAAACCTGAAACCAACTGATACACGCTTCCATGAGATCACACCAGAGAAGCCAAGTTATCCGTTGGGCAAGATCAATCTCGACGTTCAGTTTGGAACCCGAGAAAACTACATGATAGAGAATCTGGAGTTTGAAGTTGTGGATTTCCCGTCGCAATATCACGCTTTGTTGGGACGACCAGCATATGCCAGGTTTATGGCGGTACCACATTATACATACCTATTGTGGAGGTTGCCTGGACCCAAGGGACCTATCACAATTAAGGAAGTTTGCGCTGTCCGATAAGTGCGACAAGGATTTTCATCGACTGTCGAAACTTTCGGGATGCAAGCAGAATATATGGCGCCAACGTTCACTGATTATGATGTGCTGCCAGATGCAGGGAGGTCTCTCAGGGAGCCAACCTTCAACACTGCCAAGGATTCAAAAGAGGTGCAGATCCACCCGACGGACCGAAGAAAACGACATCCATTGCAGCAAACATGGATATCGCATAGGAAGCGCGCTCGTCGAGTTCCTCGGTGAGCACTGGAAAATCTTCGCATGGTGTCCTGACATGCCAGGAGTACCAGGGAACTTGCCGAGCACCACCTTAACTTGGATCCTCTCGCGAGACCAATCAAACAACCTTTGCGGCGTTTTCGGAACCAAACCGCAAAGCCATGTTATCAGAAATAGATCGACTCAAAGATGCTGGTTTTATCAAAGAGATATCTACAGAAGCCACGTGGGTAGCTAACCCAGTGATGGTGCCAAAGAAACACACGAAAGTCCTTCGCATGTGTGTCGACTTTACGTGTCTCAATAAACATTGTCCTAAGGATCACTTTCCCCTCCCAAGGATCGATCAAATCATCGACTACACGGCAGGATGTGAACGTCTTTCCTTCTTGGACGCATACTGGTTATAACCAGATCAGACTAAAAGAAGATGATGAAGCCAAGACAGCGTTCATAACACCTTACGGCGTGTTCTGCTACAGAACAATGCCCTTTGGTTTGAAAAACGCGGGAGCAACATATCAGCGGATGATGCAGAAGTGCCTTGCAACACAGATTGGAAAAAACGTACAAGTCTACATTGACGATGTCGTGATAACATCAAAGAAGGGGACAACACTGATCGAAGATTTGAAGGAAACCTTTGACAACCTCGACAAGTTCTGCCTTAAGCTGAACCCGACAAAATGTTCTTTTGGTGTTCCCGCTGGAGAACTTCTCGGGTTCTTAGTATCAGCAAGAGGGATTGAAGCCAATCCCGAAAAAATACAGGCCATCGTAACTATGAGGAAGCCGACAAAGTTAAAAGAAATACAACAGCTGACGGGGCGAGTCGCAGCTTTAAGCAGATTCGTCGCCAGGTTGGGAGAAAAGGCGTTGCCGTTCTATGCATTGATCAAACAGGGAGAAAAATTTCAATGGAACGAGGAAGCAGATAGAGCTTTCGAGAATCTCAAGCGCACAATTTCGACACCACCAATCCTGGTGGCGCCTAAAGAGAAGGAACCTCTCCTCTTATACATTGCAGCCACACCTCAGGTGGTCAGCACGGCTCTAGTAGTCGAGCGAGAGGAAGAAGGAAAGCTCCATGGAGTACAGAGGCCAGTATATTTCATCAGTGAAGTACTATCGCCTTCAAAACAACGGTACCCCCAATACCAGAAGCGGGCGTACGGAGTATTTACGACAACAAGAAAATTGCGACATTATTTTTCGGCGCACCCGATAATATAGTGGTCAATGAAGCTCCTCTATCAAATATATTGAATAACCCAGAAGCTACGGGTCGTGTGTCCCTTTGGGGAATAGAGCTCTCCCCTCGGGACATCACGTATGAAAAAAGAAAAGCAATAAAATCGTAGGTTTTACCAGATTTCATTGCAGAGTGGATGGAGCTACAAAACACAGGGCCTCCAGATTTATCGAGAACATGGACCATTAAATTTGACGGGTCCAAAAGGTTAGAAGGCGCTGGAGCAGGCGTGATATTAGTATCACCCCGAAGGCGACAAGTTGAAGTATGTTTTACGGATGACGTTCCCAAACACATCTAACAATGAGGCAGAATATGAAGCTCTCATACACAGGATGAAGATGGCGAAAGCTTGCGGTGCAACATGACTAAAAATCTTTGGCGACTCACAGTTGGTGGCACAGCAAGTTATGAATCAATGTGATGCAGTCAACGAGAGTATGATAGCATACAAGGAGATGTATAATGAGCTGGAAAAATTGTTTGATGGATGCGAGGTAAACCACATCAGCAGACTGAGCAATGATGAAGCCGATGTTCATGCAAACATCGGGTCACAATGTCTCGCGATTCCTCCAGGCGTGTTTTGGGAAGAAATAAGCGAGAGATCAACAAAACCAATGAAAACAAAGAAGAAGGAGAAGTAAGAGAAACCTTCGAGTGCCACCAAAGAATCATTGGAAGAAGAAGAAGAGGAACAGGAGCTAGTCATGATGGTGCAAATTCTATGGATGCAGGCATATATATCATACATCCTAAGGAAAACAATACCCGACGACCCAGTTGAAGCAAGGCGAATAATTCGACGATCTAAAGCTTTTACTGTGGTAAAAGGGGAGTTGTACAAGCGAAGTATCTCGGGTGTGCTATAGAGATGTGTCACACCCGAAGAAGGAAGGATAATCCTGAATGATGTACACGAAGGAATATGCGGGCATCATGCAAGCAGTCGAGCTATTGCGGCCAAAGTCTTTAGAGCGGGATTTTATTGGTTAACAGCAATTGAGGACGCAAAGGAAATAGTGCGAACTTGCGACGCGTGTCAAAGATTCGCTGCCAAACCTCACTCTCCGGCAGCAGAACTGATGCCAATCCCATTGTCTTGGCCCTTTGCTCAATGGGGTCTCGACATGGTGGGAAAACTACACAAAGCTTCACCAGGAGGATATGAGTATATGCTCGTTGCTGTCGACAAATTTACTAAATGGATAGAAGCAAAGCCGATAAACTCACCGGACGGCGCGTCGGCAATCAAGTTTGTGAATAGCATCGTCTTTCGATTTGGAGTCCCTCACAGCATCGTCACAGACAACGGCAGTAACTTTACGTCCAAGGAGTTCAAAGCATATTGTGCAGAAGTGGGCATCAAACTGAGTTTTGCGTCTGTCGCACATCCACAGACCAACGGTCAAGTCGAGAAAGCCAATGGCATCATCTGCAATGGTATCAAGAAGCGCCTATTGGGACCATTGGAAAAAGCTCGGCACACTTGGCCAGAGGAGCTGCCAAGCGTGCTGTGGAGTATTCGAACAACACCAAACACAGCGACGCAGGAGACGCCGTTCTTCCTGGTCCATGGAGCTGAAGCAGTATTGCCGATAGAAATAGAACATGATTCTCCAAGAATTACAGAATATGACGAAGAAACTTCGAGAAGAGCTTTGGAGGATGATGTCGACGCACTTGATGAAGCTCGAGACGAAGTATTATCACGAGTCGCCAAATACCAACAGGACCTAAAAGACTACCACAGTCGACGACTGTGACCAAGATCTTTTCAAGTTGGAGACTTGGTTTTACGACTCAATCAAAAAAGTCATGAAAAACTCGAGTCACCATGGCTTGGACCTTACATCGTCACAGAAGTAATCGAAGGAGGAGCATACAGAATCAAGGACAAGAAGACGGGGATTGCCGAGCCAAATCCTTGGAACGTGGCGCAGCTCAGGCGTTTTTACGCTTAGATGCCGAAATATAGCCTCCTCTGTAAACATACAATGTACTGAAACGCCCGCGAGTTTTCAGACGCACTCTTTTCCTTTTTCGGGGCACCGAGTGGGGCCAGGAAAGGTTTTTAATGAGGCGGGCTCGCGGTGCTGCAATATAATAAAGATAGTGGAATTATATATCTTTTCGACAGGCTCGGGGGCTTCCCCCTAGAAGATACAATATATATATACACAGTGCCGACAAAATACAACTCGCAAAAACATCTCGCCTTGGTATAAAATACCTCGCCAAAATAAAAAAGATGTCGACAAATAGCGGTCAACATAAAGCTCGGGGGCTCGTACCCGCAAAAATAGTACACAGTATAATTTATTTTGCCTTGGGACAACCTCGCATTATAAAACAAAAATATCACCAACAAAACGCCCGGGGGCTTGGCGTTGAAAATAAAAATATAGTGACTTTACAATACAGATTACATACACAAGATACAATTCTCGGAACAACCTATCCTCAAGGGTTACCCAGTATATTATCTATTGTCAACCGCTCATTATTTATAGCACGAGTGCTATGCTCAGCGTAGCTACCCTTCACGAAGAATTCAGAGTCCATCCGAAGAAGTTCATCCATCATATCTTCGGCAATAGGGGTCACAACGTCGTCATATTTGCTGAAGCACTTTGGAACAACTTGACCCACGTCTAATTTCGGGTAGCAGATCTTTATCATGATCATAGCAAACCTTGCGCCAGCATCTAATTGGGCTCGCACAAAGCCGTGGATTCGAGGAGCATCCCGAAATTTGTCCATTAAAGCAGGAAGAGTCTCTGGCATCTTATTGCGAGGAAACATGGTGCCATAGACCAGAGACAAAGTCCTTGTACAGAAGTCGAGATAATCGCGAACCTGGAGTGCGCGATCCTGAAACCTGACAATCTGGCGAGTCCGTTCAGGCGTGCCCCAAAATTTGAACCATGATCATGCGCAAGTTTCAGAAGTGCATTGGATCGAGCTTCAACACGCTCATCTTCAGTTGTAGCATCCAAGAAGGAACCTATTTTTGAAAGAATTAGCGGGCAACGAAGAGGCAAGTAAAAAAGAAAAATAAAGCACGACAAAGATAATGAAGCACACCTGCCATATCCAAGCTAGCATCTGTCAGCAGCTGGAGCATAAAATTCTCTCGAGATGTGGCCGCAGCAGCTTCAGCAACGGCGGAATCTTTTTCAGCTATGGCATCCTGAGCTTGTTGGAGTGCAATTTTTTCCTCTCAGAAGATTTGCGAGATTGTTCCATGAGCATAAGTGATTGCTTCTTCGTGGACTGGAGCTGTTGTCGAAGTTCTTCCAAATCCTGCGCTGAGTTTTTATTCGAAGAATCTTCAATAAAATCGACAGCGACGGTAGTTTTCTTCGAACGAGACGAAGGAAAAACCTCGGAGGGACCAGGAGTTGAAGTATAGTTGTCAAAAATCAACTGAAAATAAAAATTTCGACATCAATCATTGAGCAAAGATAGATTTCCATTCATTCTCAGAATATGTACATGTCTATTACAAAAGAAGGACCTCTAGATAGCTACTGAAGCAATTATCGCCAAGAACAATACGGCGACAGTGCCAAAAGGAGAGAGAAACTAAAAGGAAAAAAGCAAAAGTGGTCTACTTGACCTCCGGCTTTGAAGAACTCGGAGCAGGTGCCGGTTTATGTCCAAGGGTGGCAAGGATCTTCTTCGAGTTGGGCTTTGCCGCTTTAATTAGCGACTGCCACTTCTTCGTTTCGATCTTCCCCGTGTCGCCAACTTTCGACCAGTCGACTTGTTGTTGACTCTCTGCAATCAAGGCCATTGTACCTTCGACGCCAACCTTTAGTCCCTCTTGACGAAGTTGGAGTCCAAGGTCTTCATTGCCAGTGAAGCACTTGGCGAGATCAATGAAAACTGCGGGTTCCTCCTTTTTCTTGAAGAAATATGGGAAAAGCCGCGACATGCCAGCCTCAGCTTCAGCTAGTCCGTTACGAGCTTCCGTACCATGGATTTCCAGCAGAGAAAGCGCGTCCAGAAGCTCGTCATCTTCAGGATTTTCCAGCTCGTACTCTTGGTGTGTTCTCCTGCTTAAAGCATAAACAAAAGAGGGTTATCAAAAGAAAAAAAGGGGAGGCAAAAACAAAGCGGTGAAGACTTACTAACAAAACGTCGACTCTGCGTTTCCAGTCGACTAAGGATTTCTTCTTCTCGAGCAGAGTGCTGAGCTACATTTTCTTCTAGAGCCTTTTTTGCGTCGTCGAGTCTTTTTTGAAGATCCTCGACGGTTTTCGTGTGCGCACTCTTGTTTTGCTCTAACTCAAAAGCAAGAGCGTCAGCACGCTTGTTGGCTTCTGCCAGTTTCTCTGCCAATATAACACAGATAAGCATCGCAACACAAAATAGTGACAGGAGATACTCGACAAGGAAAGATGGACAAAGAGCAAGTAGGTACCTTCAAGTTCGCCGGCATAATCGCGGTACCCGATAAATTGGGTACCGAAGCGGACGAGCTCTTTCATAAAAGGCTGAAGAGATTACCATGCAAAAGGGTCAATATAGGAAGAAGAAAAAGTCGACATCAAGGAGAAAAAGAGGGAAATTCAAAACAAAAAGTCAATACAGGATAAAAAAGAACAATTTACCTCCTCCATCAAAGGAGTCGAGGAACAACCAGCTAATATGGTTGGTTCCTTGGTTGATTCCACCCTGGCTCTCTTCGGGGAAGGAGCTCGGGGGCTTACAGCTGGTGTTGAACGTTCAGGGTTTTGTGGAGGAGGTGAAGTTTCGTCGCCATCAGGACGAGCTTCGAGACAACTAAAGTACGAGACGTGCTCGTTCGAGCAGTCTCGTCAATAGGTGCATCTTCCTCTTCATCGTCACTGCAATAAATATAGCGACAGGATAAAATAGCAATTTCAAAAAGCATCGACAAAGGAAAAAATACAGTACATAGCAATTTCAAAGAACTTACGAGCTGACAAGAGCAGCATCGTAAAGATCCAAAGTTTCCTCCCCGGCATTGGGTGCTGTTGGGGGGGATGACCCCCGGTATGCCAAAGGTATGCCATACCGGATGGTCTCACCCTTCAAGACACCGGTTTAATGTTCATACCGGAGTAGGAAGATAGAGTTTGGCTAAGTGAAGCTATGCCGGTATCCCCAAGAGGGGTATACCGGAACCAGGAAGGAAAGATACCGGCGCACCGGAAGGAAGGGCATGTCGGCTGACTGGTCAAAGATTCCGTCAGGAGCTAAAGGACAAGGATGAGCTAAGCAAAGTAGCTTTAAACGAAGGCTAGAAGACAAAGAAGAGGATGACGGTCAAAGAAGCCGGAGGACGTCAGCCTCCATGTTTAAAGAAGACCCCGGCGTCATCTGTGATTAAAGTAGCTTTATAAAGTATCTTTGTAAAGTAGTTTGTCTAGTCAAAGATCCCATTAGGGTTTCTTGTTCTGTAAGCCACCCTCTCCCCTATATAAGGAGAGGGGGCAGCCTCTTTCATACGCGCGATCCACAGAAGAGAAAAACCTGTAACCTGTTTTGAGATCAATGAACATGGTGATCTAGAGCGAGTTCATCCTTGTGTCTTTCTTCTTCTACCTCTGGCCCTGGCCAAGTTCTTTGAGGAAAGCATCCGGAAGTTCGTCCATCTAGTCACAAACCCTCCCCCGAATCCTCTAGCGTCCATTCGGCCCCAAGATAAGCCATCCCATGGCATCTGTCCGTTCACCACGACGACAGTTGGCGCCCACCGTGGGGCATGAAGTGGCGCTTGCTGGAGTTCATATTCGGGCGGGCATCCTCGACATCAACGGCGAGCGCACGGTGTCCGCGCTCGTGGAACGCATCTACAACATGGACTTCATCAACGATAACGCGGGCTGCTTCGCCAACGGCGGCAAGTTCCCGCAGAACGGCCGCACCATCGAGTTCGGCAGCATCCGCGTCTACCTCGGCACCGTCCCCAGCGCCTCTCGCCGGTGCTGGTGGCGCCGGATCCGCCAAGATGGCTGTGGGCTGGCCGCGCCGCCGGCAGCGTGGAGGTCATGATGGCTGGTGCGGTCAACACCGGCAAGGGAGCAGTGGAAGAAGGAGCTGAACGTGCGGCATCGACCCGCGCTGCAAAACCACCGCTGGAACGTGACGCCGGCGTCGCGGGAGCATCATCAGCACCACCGGCAACACCTCTCCAGGCGGCGATGAACACGCTGGCCACGCCCATCGCGCAGAACATCGACCCGGCAAAGGCTCGGGAGGAGCTGGAGGCCACGCGCAAGGCCCTGCTTACCGGTGGCGCCGACATCATCCGGGCGCAGCGCGAGCTGAACCTAACCCTACGTGAGTACAACGCTGCCCATGGCTTTGCTTCAGTTAGTGCTCATGCTGCTAGGATGCCGGAAAACCGGCTTAAGGCTCGCAATCTAGATCAGGATTTGCGCAAAGAAGTTCTTACCGGCAAGAGTGCATCTGTATCTGTGAGCATCATAGAAAAGCCTAAGTACAGTAGTCCGGATAAAACTATAAAAGCCGCTAAAGCTGCAGTAGCGTTATGTGAATCTCTTTCCGGTGACGAGTTGGCAAAGCAGCAAGAACGTGTAAAAGAGCTGTTGAAAACTATTGAGGAGCAAAATGCTGAGCAGCTGGCTAAGCTGAACGAGGCAGTGGCCTCAAAATCCGCGCGTTCAACAAAGAATGCCGGAAGCAAGTCCCAGGGGCAGGCATCGTCCCCTCATCCGGACAAAAGAAGGGAAAGAGAAAAGAACGCACGGCAGATGACTGTGTATGATCCAGTTCTTGCCGGAAAGCAAAAAGCCGGGCAATATGATGCCGGTAGAAAAAGCCAAGGGGCAGATCGGGGCTACGCCAAGGGAGGCTATGCCGGAAACAATCAAGCCGGTAGATATGAAACCGGGCAAAATTATCGAGCCGCAAGAGTGGCGTATGTGGATGAAGACATGCCGCCACCAGGGTACCGGCAGGCAAGAGCCGCGGAACCGGAAGAGTATGATGTATCAGATTCCGAGGTGGAACGAACAAGGGTCCACCGGAACACTCTGGGGGAACGCCTGGGGGAAAGATGTTTGCCAGACCGGGATGCGAGGCACAGGCTGGACATGGTACATCTTTCCGCGATAGTTGAATGTGAGGGACCTCCTGGCCCAAGGTGTTTTGGCCCACGAATCATGAGAGAAGAACCACCGGTGCGCAACTTCCAATTGCCCCGGGACACAAGAACGTACGATGGAACGACCAAGCCGGAAGACTGGCTGGCTGATTATGTCACAGCTGTTTATGTGGCTGGCGGTGGAGTAAACCGGCGTTGGGCGGTAAGAATCATACCGTCCTACCTCGTGGGTCCTGCGAGGATCTGGCTTAACAACTTGCCGGCAGGAAGTATTAACGGATGGTTGGACTTTGAGGAAGCATTTGTGAACAACTTCAGCAGCACCTACAAGAGGCCAAACCGGCCCCAACAGCTTGCGCTGTGCAGCAGCGTGCAGGAGAACCAGACCGGGATTATCTCACCCGGTGGAACTCAATGAGAAACACATGTGAAGGAGTGATTGAGGCACAAGCCATTGCTTGGTTCAGTCAGGGATGCCGGAGAGGGTCACCTTTGTGGCAAAGGCTGCAGAGAAGCATGCCCACAACTTTGGCGGAAATGATACGTGTGGCAGATAGCTATGCATTGGGAGACCCAATGCAACCGGCTGTGCAAGCTGAGCCGGAGCAGTCGAATCCGCATCAGCAGCAATACCGGGATAACCGGAACAACAAAAGAAGGGAAGATTTCCCGGATCGAAGATATGCATCACAGCAAGTTGCTGCCGTGCAGGAAAATTTTGACGCCAGCGGCAGTCAGAGACAAAAAACCGGATCGCAGCCATGGGCAGGTCCTAAGAAGCAGTGGGTAGAAAAGAAACCCTGGGGCCAGAAAAAGAATTGGCAAGAACCCGTGAAATACACCATGGAAGCCGCCATGGATCAACCTTGCCGGTGGCACACGCCGAATCCGGATCACCCGTCGAACCACTTGACGAAGGATTGTTCTTGGACCAAGTTCTTGATGCAAAGGGGAGCGGTAAAAGATGCGCAGGCGCCAGGGGGCCCAGTGCAGCAACAACAGCAATTACCACCTCCACCACCACTCACTGGAGCAAACGCCTTACCGGTGCAGCCTCAGCCAAACAGGCAGCAGTACCAGCAGGTTAACCGGGTGGAGCAAAACAATGACCAACCACCTCCACCGGCACCTTTAGGCCGGAATGTTTACGAAGACCCACACCTGTGCATGGTTGTTTTTGTCACTGAGCCAATGGACAGGCAGAGCGTGCATCGCCGTTCCATGGAAGTGAACGCCGTGATGCCGGCAGTTCCAAAATACATGCTGTGGTCAGATCAGGAAATCACGTGGTCGTTCAAGGATCACCCCAAAGTCATGCCGAATCCGGGTGGATACGCTCTCGTTGTGGACCCAATCATGAAGGGGCCGGAAACTCGAGTAAAATTCAGCAAGGTGCTGATAGACAATGGTAGCAGCATAAACATCATGTACAAGCACACCATGCGTACGCTGGGCATAACAGAGAATATGCTGCAGCCGACTCACACAACTTTCCATGGGATTGTTCCCGGTTTGTCTTGTGCCCCGATAGGAAAAGTTTGGGTGGACGTGTCGTTTGGAGGACGTGACAATTGTCGTGTTGAGAACCTTGAGTTTGAGGTGGTGGACTTAGATAGTCCCTACCATGCCTTGTTGGGGAGACCGGCTTTGGCAGCTTTCATGGCATCAACCCATACGGCCTATCTCAAGATGAAGATGTCGGCACCTCGTGGACCACTAACTGTGGTGGGGAACTATAAAGTCTCAATGGAAACTGCTTCCGCCGGATCAAACCTGGCAGAATCGCTGGTGATCGCGGAGGAGAAAAAGAGAATGCAAACTGCTGTTGCGCTGGCTCAGTCCTCAAAGTTGAGCTTAGCGGCAATGAGTGGAAGCTTGGACTCACCGACATTCAAGCCGACAAACGAAACAAAGGACATTGTGCTGGATCCGGCTTACCCAGAGCGCACCGTTCGTATCGGTGCCGGTCTCGATCAAGCATAGGAAAGCGCGCTCGTCAGCTTCCTCCGTGAGAATCGGAATATCTTCGCCTGGTCTACTGATGACTTGGTGGGTGTTCCGAGGGAGCTGGCTGAGCACTCTCTAAACGTCCGGAAGGATGCTAAGCCGGTGCAGCAACCTTTGCGCCGGTTCGCTGAAGATAGGAGAAAAATCATTGGAGAAGAAGTAACAAAGTTGCTGGTTGCCGGTTTCATCGTGAAGGTCACGCACACAGAGTGGCTGGCCAATCCGGTGCTGGTCGAAAAGAAAAAAGATGAGAACCTGGAGGCAAAACTTGCAAAAGTGTGGCGCATGTGCATCGACTACACCAACCTCAACAAAGCTTGCCCAAGAGACCCTTTCCCTTTGCCCCGAATCGATCAAGTGATTGATTCTACTGCTGGGTGTGAGTTGTTGTCGTTCCTGGATGCGTATTCCGGCTTCCACCAAATCCCTCTGAAAAAAGAAGATCAAATAAAAACTGCGTTCATTACCCCGCACGGGGCTTATTGCTATGTCACTATGCCTTTTGGTTTGCGCAACGCTGGTGCAACGTACCAGCGCTGTATGCAAAAATGCTTGTTTGATCAAATCGGAAAAAATGTGCAAGTTTATGTGGATGATACCGTGATAAAAACTAAAGTAAAAGATACCTTAATCGATGACATCCGGCAAACATTTGATAACCTAAGGCGGTTCCGGATGAAACTCAATCCGGCAAAGTGCACCTTTGGTGTCCCTGCCGGCAAGCTGCTTGGTTTCCTTGTCTCAAGCAGGGGCATTGAGGTTAATCCGGTAAAAATCCGGGCGATAGAAAGAATGACTATCCCACGAGAACTGAAAGATGTGCAAAAGTTTACCGGAAGCTTGGCATCGCTGAGCCGGTTCATAAGCAGGCTAGGAGAAAAGGCCTTGCCGCTATATGCTTTGATGAAAAATCGGATACTTTCGTCTGGACCACACAGGCAGACGCAGCGTTTAAAGAATTGAAAAACATGCTCGTAACGGCCCCAATTTTGGCCTCGCCCTTGGAAAGAGAACCTATGTTGCTTTATATAGCGGCAACGAACCGGGTGGTTAGTGTTGTGGTTGTGGTAGAAAGAGAAGAGGAAGGAAAAACCGTCCAGAGGCCGGTATACTACCTGAGCGAGGTGCTCTCCTCATCAAAACAAAACTACCCACACTTCCAAAAAATGACTTATGGCGTGTTTATGGCCGCCACAAAGCTCAAGCATTACTTTGAGGAACACCCCATGAAGGTGGTGAGTGAGGCACCCATCTCCGATATCATGGGTAACAAGGATGCCAGCGGCAGGATTGCAAAATGGGCTATTCAGCTATCACCGTATGTGCCGGTGTATGAAAGAAGAGATGCCATAAAATCGCAAGCTTTAGCTGATTTCTTGGTCGATTGGGCGGAGATACAATACAAGCCGCCAGAGCACAAAATAGAGTACTGGAAGATGCATTTTGACGGATCCAAGCTCAAGGAGGGCCTAGGTGCCGGTGTAGTACTCACCTCACCAAAGGGAGATCACCTCCGGTATGTTTTACAAGTGCACTTCAGGGCATCAAACAATATCGCTGAATACGAAGCTCTGATACATGGGCTCAAGGTCGCAAAAGAGATCGGGGCACTCAGGATCATTTGCTATGGTGATTCAGATCTTGTGGTGCAACAGTGTTCTGGAGACTGGGATGCAAAAGATGCCAACATGGCTTCATACCGGTTCCATGTGCAAAAGATTGCCGGATTCTTCGAAGGGTGTGAATTTCACCATGTGCCGCGCGCAGAAAATGAGGCCGCGGATACCTTATCCAAGCTAGGTTCGTCCAGGCAAGAGATTCCTCCCGGAATAGCTCTGGCGCACTTAAGAGCTCCATCAATCAAGCCAAGTCCGGAGTCGGAATCAATTTTTGTACCGGAATCACATGTGGTGCCAATGGAAATTGACGAAGGAAACCGGGGACTGCTCCGGCAAACTCGGGGACTGTTAAACTCGGGGACGACGCCCGTGCCGGAAGAGGCAATGCTTGTGGACAGCATGGACATAGACATGCCGGTGTTTGTGGTTAGAGAGGCACCATCTTGGGTCGAACCTATTAAGGAATTCCTGATCAACGGCACCTTGCCGGTTGACGAAAATGAATCAAGAAGGATACAGAGAAGGTCCAAAGCTTACACCATCATCAATGGCGAGGTGTACAAGAGAAGTGTTACCGGTGTCCTTCAAAGATGTGTGGAGCCGGAAGAAGGAAGAGAAATGCTCGAGGAAATTCATCGAGGAGAATGCGGGCACCACGCTTCTTCAAGGGCGTTGGTAGCAAAGGTGTTCCGGCATGGGTTCTACTGGCCCACAGCCTTGGACAATGCTGAGGATTTGGTAAGGAAATGCAATGGCTGCCAGAGGTATGCTAAGCAAAACCATACCCCAGCATCCGGCTTAAAAACCATACCGCTAACTTGGCCTTTCGCTGTTTGGTGCCTGGACATGGTTGGACCGTTCAAAACCGCAAGGGGAAACATGACCCACATCTTGGTAATGGTGGATAAGTTCACCAAGTGGCTGGAAGTGAAGCCTATCGCAAAATGTGATGGCCACACAGCAGTAAAATTCCTGAAAGATGTAATCCTGCGATATGGATACCCACACAGTATTATAACCGACAATGGCACAAACTTTGCCCAAGGAGAATTCAAGCGGTTCTGTGAAAGCAAAAACATCCGGCTGGATTTGTGCTCAGTGGCGCACCCGCAAGGCAACGGTCAAGTTGAAAGAACAAATGCTTTGGTACTTTCCGGTATCAAACCAAGACTCATTGATGCAATGGAAAAATCGCCGGGATGTTGGATCGATGAGCTACCGTCAGTGCTGTGGAGTCTAAGAACAACTCCAAACCGGTCTACCGGATACACGCCATTCTTCATGGTTTATGGAGCAGAGGCGGTCATACCAACCGACATTCTCCATGATTCCCCAAGGGTGCAACTCTATACCGAAGAAGAGGTAAAAGAGGCCCGGGAAAATGATGTAGACTTGCTAGAAGAAGCAAGAGAGCTAGCTCTGGCAAGAACAGCCATCTATCAGCAAAACCTCAGACGCTATCATAGCCGGAAGGTCAATCCAAGAGTGTTCCGAGAAGGGGACCTGGTGCTACGCCTGGTGCAGCGCACTGAAGGCCGGCACAAACTTTCCCCTCCGTGGGAAGGACCTTTCATTGTGAGCAAGGCTCTCCACAATGATGCCTATTACCTAATCGATGCGCAGGAATGGAAGAAGGGAAAGGCGGACAAATCCGGAGACGAGACCAAACGCCCGTGGAACGTAGCCTTGTTGCGTCCTTTCTACTCTTGAAGTTGTGGTGTAAGAAGTTCCTTTTTGTACCTTATGTGCTATGAATAAAAAGATGTCGGAACCTCGAATGAGTCTCGGGGACTTACCTTGTTAAATTGCATGAAACATGTCTATTTTTTCTGTTTACCGGTTGCTTATTGAATGTTTTTTCTTTCCGGTTTAGTAGTGTGCTAAACCCTACCGGAGTCTTCGACTCTGCTGTTGTCCATAACTTGGCTTCATGGCAAGCAAGATAAACCGGTAGGGGATAAGCACATGAACTGTGGAGAGGGAGACCGGGAAAGAACAGTCCGGAAAAATTAACTAACCCCGGTTATACCGGTTGTTTGCAAAATTTCGAATTGTTTCTAAGTTCAAGAAAATGCTTGTTTGGTGAAAGAACCTTGTGCTCATACGCCAAAGAACGCCCAGAGAAGGCAGGCAGAGCCAAGGCAAAAGAACCAAGTACGCATCGAATTGGATGCAGAGGCAATCTGGAAATCTTTGCGGTACAGGATAAAAGCAGAACCAAAACGCAAAAGTGTTAAGGCAAACTTAAGATAATTAGCTACCGGTATAACTTACCGGCACAAAATGTTGTACGTCAAACACGAGCAAACTTAAAGTTTTACATCATAAACCCCGGCATACCGGGGTAGAATTTAACAAGTTTTATGGCAAGTACTCAGGGACAGGTGATATCTAAGGTAAGGTCAGGCAACAGGGGCTTCCGGGGGAGTGGCGCCGGCATCAGGAGTTGGCGGTGGCACGTCCTCGCCTTCATCTTCCTCCTCCTCCTCGCTCAGATAATCTTTGACATCTTCTGGAGGGGGATGAAGGTGCGCATGTCAGCGTACTCCGCGATGTGGTACGCGCGGTCCTGCCGCTTAGCGGTGAGAACCGGATCCACATCGGTAGGAGCACCTTCACGCACGCCGATGAAGGCATCCAGGTCCAACTCCGGATACCAGGAGCAGGCAATGCGCAGCGCGGAGTCCGCTCCGGCACGGGCAGCGGAGCACTGCCACTCCCGGATCCTTCTGCAGGCACCCTTTAACCGGTCGCTGATCAAGGAGAAGGTATCCGGCACCGCTTCACCAGGCCAAAGGGTCTTGAAAAGTTGGGAGGCTACTTCAGGGATGTCGGAAAGGTTCCGATCCACTGAGCGCATGTGGGAGATCCGCGCGCTTAGAGCAACCAAGTGATCGTAGGGATCCCAAGGTGCACCCAAGTTGTCGCCGGCCTGCTTTGCCCGGTGCTCCGCAACCTTCTTCATAGCATGGGCCTGGGAGTCCGGAAAGAGCCATGCGAGACAAACAAAAGGCTAAGTATATGATACCGGAACGAGTAAGCTTCTAAGCAGAAACCGGAAAAGAGAAAAGAAGAAACTTACGGAGGGCAAGCGCGTCAGTCCGCGTGACCAGAAGGTCGTACTCCTTCTGTTCCGCTTTCAGCCGCGCAACCTCGCTCTCGGCTGCTTTCTGGGCCTTCCTGGCCTCCTCCGCGGCAGCTTTGTGCGCTTTGGCGGCTTTGCCCTCGGCTGCTTTTAGCGCCTTGACGCTCTCCTCCAGCTCTGCCTGCAACACCGCATTGGCATTGCCGGCATCCTCCAGCGCCTCGTTTAGCCTGGCCTCCGCGGCAGTTTCGGCGGCCTTCAGCTCCTCAGCGTACCGGACTCCGGCTTGCATAGCCTGGTCCTTGAGCTTTCTGGAGATATCCTGTTGGGCGTCCAAGGCCTCCTGGTGATCCCGGATGAGCTGCTCCTTTTCAGCTAAGAGCCGGAACAGAAGATATTAGCAAAACACAAAGGCACGTGAGAAGCAAATCAACCGGAAAGACAAAAATTGTACCTTGGAGTTTGGCAACCTGGTCCTTGAGGGCCTCAATGGAGGCTTCCGGGATAGCTGTTGTGCAAAAAACTTGTCAGTCATAAAGAAAGTAAAAACCTTCCGGTGAAAAGATGTCGGAGGTGCGAGAAATTACCTAGGCACTTGCTGTGCGCCTCAGCAAGGCTCCGGTGCTCCCATAGAAGCTCCTCAAAGAGGGCTTTCCGGGCGTCGGCCGTGCGCTGTTTAAGGAAATGATGTTAGTGAAGAACAAAGGATCTTAACCCGAAACCCGGGGACTGGTGATGCCGGTTTCGTGCATTTCTAGTAAGTTTTGCGCTAAGAGCGGGCTCTCAACCCAAAACTCGGGGACTGGGAGTTCGCAGTTTACTAAGAGATAGATGCCGGTTTCGGAAATTCTTTAAGAAGGAAGTTTCGCGCTCAGAGTTGCACTCTAAACCCAAAACTCGGGGACTGGGAGGATAGACAAGATCCGGAAAAGAGGAAAACCGGCATCAAGAAAATTTACAAGAAAAGTTGATAAAACTTACCACCACGTTGGCGGTGGCGTCGTACCACGCGCTGTCGAACTCCTTCACGGCGCGCTTGAGGCGCGTGAAGTGTTCTTCGGTTGAGCGAGGGCCGGCAGGATCTGGCGCCGGGAGGCGGTCCTTCCCTATGCCGCGGGTAGCTGCGGAGATGTCCGCAGCGTTCCAGCGCTGGGCGTAAGGAAGGAGAGGCCCCAAATCTTGGCCTCCGCGTTTAAGCTCAACGATCCGGCCCAAGAGGCCGGAAGGTTTGTCTTGAACCGTCATGGCGGCAGGCCCGGTGTGCAGCACTAATGGCTGCGCGCCGCCTGAGGAGCTGCCGTCCGTACCCTTTCCGCGTGACGCCCCCGGCTTGAGGGACGCCGGCGGCGGCTTAGGCGCTGCCGCGGGAGCTTCCTGGGTCGGTGGAGGCGTTGGCGTGGGCCCGGTTGCCTGAGGACCAGAGGTTTCAGGTGGCGGCGGCGGTGCTGAAGTATCCGGCGCGGAAGCTTTCGGCGCAGGCTTAGAAGACGTCTTCTTCCTTTTCTTTTCTCAAGGACGGGAGGAACAGAGGATTCCGCCCGCCCGGCGTTTCTTTTCCGGCGCCCATGTTTGGCGCCGGTGTCTTGAGTCTCGGAGGAGGCAAGGTCCTCCTCGCGCGGGGATGGCGGTGTAGGGGCCGCGCACCCCGAACTTGTTGTGCCCCCCGAGAGGAGGCGGAGATGTTGCCGGCACCAGATGGTGCGGACTGGGTGAGGAGGAGGAGTCGAGGTCCTGGCCGAGCCGGCAGAACCCTCAGGCCTGGGGCCAAGCTTGAGCGCGGGGCTGAAAGAAAGAAAAGAAAAAGTTGGGAAAAAAGCAACCGGAAAAGAACTTGGTGAAAACAGAACAAGCAGAAGATTGAAACCTTACCCGGTGGCCGTCGACATCTGCTTGCCCTTGCGGCGCCTCATGGCAACGACCTTACCCGCGACGGGCTCGGTCCTGAAGCGTTTGGCGGGGGGAGCTTGGCTTGAGCCGGCATCAGAAGCCGGCGTCTTGTTCTTCTGGCCCTGGGCCATGAGTTTGTCAACAAACTCTTTGCCGGCCTCGGCCTGCAGCGGCGCCGCATGCTCATGGATCTGTGGGTTAAGGTTGGCTGAGGGTACATCTACAGAAGAACAATAGCAAAAGAGTATGAGAGAAATGAAAGAAAAGCTACCTCTAGAATGGTCAACTCATCAGACGAACCGGAAGGTTCCGGCGGAGCTTTGCCAAGGCGCGCGGCAGGAGTCCGGCCCATCTTTAAATCCTTCCAGAAGATGACGGGGTCGGGGTCAAACTTGTCGAGACCGCGCTTCCGGCAACGGCCTCGCTTGTCGGATTCGATCCGGGGGAAACGGTCCTTGGCCTGAGAAAACAAAAAAGGAAAAAGAGGTTAGCCGCAATAAAAGCTTCCGGAGAACCGACCCGAGTTGTGTAATTTCTTACTTCTTGGGTCGGAGGGTTAGTGGAGCTAAGAGGCCGGAGGCCCCATTCCCAGTCTTCCGGCAGGTCTGGCAGATCTGCCTGGCCTTGAGGACGACGTCCTTTTTGCTGAGAGGCAGGCCGGTGATCTTGGTAGGATCACCGGGACCATACATCTCGCTCATCTTGTGGGCGCGGCGCTTAAGAGGAAGCACCCGGCGCGAAATGAAGGTGCGGATGATATCGTCGGAGCAGAGGTCGGTGTCCTTCATGCGCTGTTTCATGAAGCGTATGATCCGGTTTGTCTCGTTGTGAGACTCCTTCGGATTATAGCTCCAGTTAGTTTTGGTGGGTGGCGCCGGATCAAAAGGAGGCAGATCTATGAGATCTGCGGCGCCGGTATTCTTAACATAGAAGAAGGTCCCTTGCCATAACCGGCATGACTCGAGACCGGAAAACTTGAAAAAAGGGCTCGCTTGGCGAGAGCCAATGATGCAAGACCCGCATTGCACGGGAGGTTTGGGTGCAGGAATGTCTACGCCCTGAACGGAATTAATCCGAAGGGCGAAGAATCGAGCAAACGTCTCACGAGTGGGACGAATGCCGATGTATGCCTCCATGAAGGTGACATAGCAAGAAAGATAGAAGATGGCATTGCCAGGAAGATGATGAGGTTGGAGTTTATAGAAGTCAAGGAAATCCCGAAAAAAGGAAGAAACGGGAAGGCCGAAGCCGCGCTCAAAGTGAGCAAGAAAGACAACACGTTCGCCGGGTTCGAGCACCGGCTCAATCTCGTCGCCGGGAATCCGGCAGGAAACTCCTTCCGGAATCCTCCGGGACCGGTATAACCAGTCGATTTCATACTGGCTGACGCTGGAGCCCATCCAGGCTCCGCGGGTGACCTCGGAAAGATTGGTGCCGGAAGCTTGGCTAGAACTTCCGGCATCTTGTTCTTGGGAGCTGTCGGTTTCCATCCGCGCAAGTTCTGCGCTGACCCCGTCAGATGCGGGATCTTCCCGGTTACCGGAGGAAGAGGAGGAAGCGTATTGTTCGGAAGACATTCGGATTCGAGAGGTTTTTGGTATCTACTCGGAAAAAACAGATTCCCTAAAAACTACCCCCGCGAGAAGATCTACGAAGGACAGAAAAAGCAAAGAAAAAGAAAGAATAAATATGCTTTCAACTCAAGATCTGAACTGCGAGTAAAAGAGGAGTAAATGGGAAAAAGGACTAACCTGGGGCGGCAGAGTCGCACAGGGAAGTAACCGCCGGCGTCGGGGCAGGCTCAATGTAGACAGAGAGGTCCGGCGACGGCGAGATGGGGAGGAACTCGAAGAAGCTCCAATGTCGCGGCGGAAAAGAAGGCGCCGCGGAAGTTTTTCCCGCGGAGAAGTCCGGCGGCGTCCGGCGGTGCGCTCGTGAGGGTTTGCTGGGCGGCGGAACTCGAGCGAGCAAAGGAGCGGCGGAGGCGTGCGAGCGAAGAGCAGTGCGCGAGGAAGTGGAGAATGCGAAGAAGAAGAAGGAGAAGGGGCGGTTTTGCCCTTATAAAGAAAAAGAGGTGGGCTAAAAACCGCCGAACCGTAGCGGTTCGGCCGTGGGCCGCGACGGTTCGCCTCGCGTGTGGCCACGTGGCGCGAAGATACACGCGCGGAAGAAAAGGGCCACAGGGAGGCACACAAGATCCGGAGAAGTGGTTGGGATCCGGTGCGGCTCAATTAATGCGCGCGCGGAAGCCGAACGGAAGTGACTACGACACTGGCGCGACGTCACGGTGCGCATGTCTCTGTCAGGCGCGGGGCCGATATATTCTCGACTTCGCCGAGGAAGTATTCAATGACCAAGATGCCGGAAGATAAGCTGCCGGAGAATGCCTTGCAAAGAGAAAAGGCATGAGTTCGGGCAAAGATGCCGGAGCCAAGTTGATCGCCGGATAGATTAAACCGGTATATAAGAACGTAAGAACCTGGCATGGTCTGTTGGATAGAATCCGCCAGACTATACCAGCTTCGGGGACTAATGTTGGGGGGATGACCCCCGGTATGCCAAAGGTATGCCATACCGGATGGTCTCACCCTTCAAGATACCGGTTTAATGTTCATACCGGAGTAGGAAGATAGAGTTTGGCTAAGTGAAGCTATGCCGGTATCCCCAAGAGGGGTATACCGAGGAAGGAAAGATACCGGCGCACCGGAAGGAAGGGCATGTCGGCTGACTGGTCAAAGATTCCGTCAGGAGCTAAAGGACAAGGATGAGCTAAGCAAAGTAGCTTTAAACGAAGGCTAGAAGACAAAGAAGAGGATGACGGTCAAAGAAGCCGGAAGACGTCAGCCTCCATGTTTAAAGAAGACCCCGGCGTCATCTGTGATTAAAGTAGCTTTATAAAGTATCTTTGTAAAGTAGTTTGTCTAGTCAAAGATCCCATTAGGGTTTCTTGTTCTGTAAGCCACCCTCTCCCCTATATAAGGAGAGGGGGCAGCCTCTTTCATACGCGCGATCCACAGAAGGAAAAAACCTGTAACCTGTTTTGAGATCAATGAACATGGTGATCTAGAGCGAGTTCATCCTTGTGTCTTTCTTCTTCTACCTCTGGCCCTGGCCAAGTTCTTTGAGGAAAGCATCCGGAAGTTCGTCCATCTAGTCACAAACCCTCCCCCGAATCCTCTAGCGTCCATTCGGCCCCAAGATAAGCCATCCCATGGCATCTGTCCGTTCACCACGACGACAGGTGCAGTCTTTTCAGCACGGGAAGTATCAGCTTTGGAGGCGCCAGAGTCGATAGCTTCATCCCTTTTCCTTTTGCCCTTTGGAGAAGCAGCAGGAAGAGATGAGCGTGTCGACGAAGAAACCTCTGTTTCATTCTCTTTTCCAAGTGAAGCCGCGGATTTCTGGGAACCCCCGACTCCACTTTCAGGGCGAGAAGCACCCTGGTTGTCGTCGGTGACAACAGCCCGTTCTTCGACTTCCCCACCTTCGGGAAGGGGAGGAAGAGAAGACAAAACAAGATGACCCTGTGGAATATTAAAAATATCGACAAAATAGACATATTTCGTCGTCAATAAAGTGGTCGACAGGGAAAATCTAGCAAAACAACATAGTAGTCGCAAAAATCAATTACCTCGGGAAGAGGATTAGAGCTACAAAATGGTTCCACTTTGCAAGAAGATGGAACGGTGTCCTTCTTGTTAAGCTTGGAGATTCTTCGGATTAGCTTCTCCAAATCCTTCGCAGAAAGATCTGTGGAGAGCGTCTCGACGTTTTCATCACCAGCATACGTCCAAAGGGGATTTTTTCGAGCTTGCAGAGGCCACACTCTAATCCTAAGGAAGTAGGCTGTGATTTGGATACCCGATAGCTCCTTGCCACGGGTACTCTGAAGTTCACGGATGCGAGTCATCAGCGCCTCTGTCGCCAATTTCTCTTCTTCGGAAGCTTCAGCATCCCAGGAGCGGCGGCGAAGAATTTTGGCTTTTCCGTCGAAGGGGGCGATGTTGTACTCCATTGAATCATAGCTTTCTTAATGCACATACAGCCACCTTTTGCGCCACCCTTGGACGGAATCAGGGAATTTGATGTCGAAGTAATCGACGTCAGAGCGAACACAGATAACGACGCCGCCAATATTATAGGCGACGCCGTGGGAGCCATTACGGCGGAGGCAGAAGATGCGTTTCCTCAGAGCCCAATTAGGTTGGACTTCGAGAAAACATTCACACAATGTGATAAAAATCGACACGTGCAAGATAGAATTGGGCGTCAGCTGGTGAAGCTGAAGCCCATAAACAAAAAGAAGACCGCGAAGAAACTCGTGAATAGGAGGGGAAAGACCGCGGATGAGATGATCAACGAAACTAACCCGGTACTCCATTGGAGGAGATGGGTAGCTTTCCTCGTGGGGGAAGCGCAGTGCATCTTTCTTCTTGGTGAATCCCAACCTCTTCAGCAGGTTCATATCCTGGTTGGAGATCTTGGATCTCTCCCACTCCAGATCTTCGGTGGCCATTGGAGATTGTTGGAGCGCTGGGATGGGTGTGTCGCAAGGGTGATGATTCCCACTCGAATGGAGTAGAACAGCACAAGCTCGGAGGAGCGCACGAAGCAATGGGCGCAATGGGGGATTTTTGGCAGAGGCGCAGATGGGCGGCGTGAGCGAAAGTGACAGAGGAAGAAGATGATGGAATTAAATAGATGTGCGGTGAATCGACGCAACCGTTGGATAGAAAAAATGTGGCGCATATGGATTACACGTGGACAAGGGGTAAAAATGGATTTTCACTGAGAAAAGAAACGACAGACGGCACAGTGCGTGCGCCAAAAAAAGTGGAGGACGTGTGTCCCCCACTTGCACGACGTGTCAATCAGATGGGGAATTTGGACCCACAAGGCAGTGAGAGGAGCGGTTTTTCGCATGTTTCCAATACAGAAATCGTGGCTATCATCAGCAATGACGTCATTGTGGTAAAATAAAAACTCGACTAAGAAGCCGGGCAAAAATATCGACAACGCAAGATTATTTTGAGAGCCTTTGATCAAATACAAGTCTTTGCCCAAATGCTCGGGGGCTACTTTGGAAAAAGAGAAAACTTCATGACAAGATAGAAATGGCGAGAGCCTATGACCAAATGCAAGCATTTGTTCATAGCCTCGGGGGCTACTCCCATCGGGAGCGCTGGTCGCGCACCCGATATATATAAAAATTTCGAGAGGGATTACAAATATAGTGGTAGAGGATATTAATCTGTGGAGCCTACACCCAAGCACAAGTTCTTGGCTGTAGCCTCGGGGGCTACTCCCATCGGGAACGCTGTTCGCGTGCCCGATGAATTTTGATCAAAATAAAGAAACATAAGTGAGTATATTCCGAGTTACACAGATAACTCTACATATACTCCCATCGGGAAGACAAAATAAGTCATCAAATATGACTCGATAAAATGTGCTATTCCAACCGAAAAGCACTCGACAATATATTCTCAGAGCGCTATAAGTCGCGAATAAATCTCTGAATGCCGCAAAACTTTGCGAAGGTAAGACCCCAGATCCGTTCGAGCGGCGTGGCACCGTCTCTGACGCGGACTGCTACTTTTTCCGTATCAACAGATACGAAGAAAAATCCTAACGGACGCGTTAGGTACCCGATAAAATATGACTGGGACTCGACAGAATGGTAAGACCTTAAGCGGCACCTGTCGAAGTTTACACCAGTATCCCGAGATCATGTCCAGGGACGTGATCTTGAAGTAGGTTTTGCGGATTGCCACTAGAGCAGTTAACTAGTACCTGATCCGTCAGATGAACTAGCCCCAACTACCGATATCCCTGCACAAAATAATATTTGCATATCGAAAGATTATGTAATGAGTAAAATTGGAGATTTTCCTGATTCTTCGATTCAAGAAAAATCTCGGGGGCTACTGACATAGGCATCCCCAATGGGCCTGCCAAAGATGGTACCCGGGGTTTATCGAAGGCCCAGGACTCGAAGAATAAGAAGATTCGGAAGCCCATTTAGTGTTAAGTAAAGATAGATTGTATTAGGAAAGATAGAGATTTGTAATCTTACGGGTTGGGTACGAAACCCTCCCGAACTCTGTAACTTGTGTATTACGAAACCCTCGGCTCCACCCTCTATATAAGGGGGAGTCGAGGGACGAAGAAAGGATCGAATCTATTGTCAACAGAACCCTAGTTTTCATAATCAGCGAGTACTTTTTGGCTGAAACCTTCGAGATCTACTTGCCCTCTACTTCTAGCAAATCCCTAGTCTATAATCTGTAGGCATTGACAAATTAATCCTTTGTCAGCATCCCCAAGCTTAGATGCCTGAGTCTTCTTAAAATATGCAGGGATGAACCACCGGGGCATCCCCAAGTTTAGACCTTTCACTCTTCTTGATCATAGTATATCATCCTCTTCTCTTGACCCTTGAAAACTTCCTCCACACCAAACTTCAAGCAAACTCATTAGAGGGTTAGTGCATAATCAAAAATTCACAAATTCAGAGGTGACACAATCATTCTTAACACTTCTGGACATTGCACAAAGCTTCTGAAAGTTAATGGAACAAAGAAACTCATTCAACATAGCAAAAGCGGCAATGCGAAATAAAAGGCAGAATCTGTCAAAAACAGAACAGTCCGTAAAGACGAATCTGGCAGGAGCACTTAACTTGCTCAAACGGAAAAACTCAGAACTAATGAAAGTTGCGTACATATCTGAGGATCACGCTCGTAAATTTTCAGATTTTTCGACTTTTTTACAGAGAGCTCTGCGAGAATTCGTGACAGACAGCAATGCTGTTTCTGCGCAGCAATCCAAATATAGCATCAACTTTAGCATAGAAACTTTACTTGGCACAAAAACATGATAAGGAGAGGTTCCTACAGTAGTAAATAACTTCCAAGACTCAACAATACAGTAAATAAAATAAAACATGGGTTATCTCCCAAGAAGTGTTTTTCTTTAACGCCTTTCAGCTAGGCGCAGAAAGTGCAAATCAAGTAACATCAAGAGAAGAAGCATCAACATCATAACTTGTTCTAATAATAGAATCAAAAGGCAACTTCATTCTCTTTCTAGGGAAGTGTTCCATACCTTTCTTGAGAGGAAATTGATATTTAATATTACCTTCCCTCATATCAATAACAGCACCAACGGTTCGAAGAAAAGGTCTTCCAACACAATAGGACAAGATGCATTGCATTCGATATCCAAGACAACAAAATCAACGGGGACAGGGTTATTGTTAACCGTAATGCGAACATTATCAATCCTCCCCAAAGGTTTCTTTTTAACATTATCGGCAAGATTAACATCCAAATAATAATTTTTCAATGGTGGCAAGTCAAGCATATCATAAATTTTCTTAGGCATAACAGAAATACTTACACCAAGATCACATAAAGCATGACATTCAAAATCATTGAATTTCATCTTAATGATGGGCTCCCAACCATCTTCTAACTTCCTAGGAATAGAAGCTTCAAGTTTTAATTTTTCTTCTCTAGCTTTAATGAGAGCATTTGTATATTTTGCAAAGGTTAAATTTATATCACTATCATTAGGAGATAGTTTATGTCTAACAGCATGTTTTGCAAGAAGCTTTTTAATATTGTTTGTACCAGTAGTAGCATTACATTTATTAATAAAATCATCAGTAATTTCCACATAATATTCATAACGATCATCACTAGAGTGTTCAGACTCAGGTGAATTAACAGGTCTAACAGTATTTCCAATTTGTCTAGTCCTAGCAATTGTAGCATTTAGAAAGGGATTTAATGAACTATTTTCATCAAGCACAGTAGAAGCATCATAAAAAATTTCAGAGGAATTTTCAGATTCAGCAGAAGTACCCATTATAACAGTAAGAAAGGTAAACTAAGCAAATAAAGTAAAGACAAGTAACTAATTTTTTTTGTGTTTTAATATAGAGCTAGTAAACAAGACAGTAAGTAAAGTAACTAATTTTTTTATGTTTTTAGATATGAAGCAAACAAGACAGTAAATAAAATAAAGTAAAGCAAGACAAAACAGAAAATAAAGTAAAGTAAAGAGATTGGAAGTGGAGACTCCCCTTGCAGCGTGTCTTGATCTCCCCGGCAACGGCGCCAGAAATTTAGCTTGATACGCGTAGATGTACACGTCCGTTGGGAACCCCAAGTGGAAGGTATGATGCGTATAGAAGTAAGTTTCCTCAGTATGAAACCAAGGTTATCGAACCAGTAGGAGCCAAGAAGCACGTGAAGGTTGTTGGTGGAGGAGTGTAGTGCGGCGCAACACCAGTGAAACCGGCGCCAACGTGGAACCTGCACAACACAATCAAGATACTTTGCCCCAACGTAACAGTGAGGTTGTCAATCTCACCGGCTTGCTGATTAAGATTAAGCGTATCGAGTGGAAGATGGTGTTTGTTTGCAAAGAACAGTAAAAACAATGATTGCAGCAGAATGTATTCAGATGTAAAAGAATGGACCGGGGTCCATAGTTCACTAGTGGTGTCTCTCCAATAAGATAACTAGCATGTTGGGTGAACAAATTACAGGTGGGCAATTGACGAATAAAGATTCAATACATACCAACGATGATTACCATGAGATTTAATCAGGGCATTACGATAAAGTACATAGACCGCTATCCAGCATGCATCTATGCCTAAATAATCCACCTTCAGGTTATCATCCGAACCCCTTCCAGTATTAAGTTGTAAACAACAGATAATTACATTAAGTATGGTGCGTAATGTAATCAACACAAATATCTTTAGACAAAGCATCAATGTTTTATCCCTAGTAGCAACAGCACATCCACAACCTTAGAACTTTCTGTCACTGTCCCAGATTAAATGGAGGCATGAACCCACTATCGAGCATAATTACTCCCTCTTGGAGTTACAAGTATCAACTTGGCCAGAGCCTCTACTAGTAACGGAGAGCATGCAAGAACATAAACAACACATATATGATAGATTGATAATCAACTTGACATAATATTCTAGATTCATCGGATCCCACCAAACACAACATGTAGCATTACAAATAGATGATCTTGATCATGTTAGGCATCTCACAAGATCTAAACAATGATAGCACAAGCGGAGAAGACAACCATCTAGCTACTGCTATGGACCCATAGTCCAAGGATGAACTACTCACGCATCAATCCGGAGGCGGGCATGATGATGTAGAGCCCCTCCGGTGATGATTCCCCTCTCCGGCGGGGTGCCGGAGGCGATCTCTGAATCCCCGAGATGGGATTGGCGGCGGCGGCCTCTCGATGTGTTTTCCGTATCGTGGCTCTCGGTACGGGGTTTCGCGACGAAGGCTATTTGTAGGCGGAAGGTCAGGGGCGACGCGAGGGCCCACACTAGGGCCGCGCGCCGGGGCACGGGCCGCGCCGCCCTAGCGTGTCGGCGCCTCGTGGCCCCACTTCCTTTCCCCCTCGGTCTTCTGGAAGCTTCGTGTAAAAATAGGACCCTGGGCGTTGATTTTGTCCAATTCCGAGAATATTTCCTTACTAGGATTTCTGAAACCAAAAACAGCAGAAAACAGCACCTGGCACTTCGGCATCTTGTTAATAGGTTAGTGCCGGAAAATGTATAATAATGCTGTAAAGTATGTATAAAACATTCAAGTATTGTCATAAAAGTAGCATGGAACATAAGAAATTATAGATACGTTTGAGACGTATCAGTTACATCTACGTCAGGCCATGTTAGACCCATGTTGACCCTAAACCCTTGTTTCGGCACCTCCCCACCATGGGATCACCATGAAACAGACAACCAACCTAGAAAATCCTAGTTAGAAAGGGTAGGCCACCCCACCATGCACAAGTGTGCCAAATATTTGCCTCATCCGAGGTGGTTACATCTACGTCAGGCCATGTTAGACCCATGTTAACCCTAAAATCCTTGTTTCGAGCGGAGGCGGCGGCGAACTTGGATTGGATCCATATATGGCACACTTGCATGGTGGCATGTCGCACACATGTTTCCTAGGGTTTTCCCATTTTTTGTGATTTCCAAGGTCACCCCATGGTGCGAAGGAGCCGAAACCAGGGTTTTTGGGGTTAAAACGGTATTGCATGAAAACCCTAGTTTCGACCACATCCTTCACGCGACCAACACTGAATTTTGTCAACTTTATGGTATATTGACTTGTTTATTCTTTTTTGGCTGATTTAAAAAAAGTCGAAAAAATCATCTTTTTAGAAATGGCTCTATTAGGCCTACCTACGGGACCGATTTCTGAGAAGTTGATTTTTTCGACTTTCTCGAAATGGTCCAATCTTGTGTCGCCGAGTTAAAACAGACATATTTCACATGATTCAACAAAAAAATTATAAAATTTGTTACAAATATGAATGAAAAATAATATGGTAATTTAAACTTATTCGGACAGTCTGGCTGTCTACTGGCCGGACTGTCCAGCGTTTTTTTTTTTGCACTCACGGGCCTGCCCAATCGCGAATTGGGAGGGCCTTCATCGCCGGACAAGGTATGTTATTTGGCCGGACTGTCCGGCGTAAGCATCTGTTGCAACTACCCCGATTTACGTGGGACAAAACCTCTCCATCCGAAACATGCTCGCCCTATATATATACGCCCCACCTCCACGACGCAAAAAATCCACTACTCGTCACCGCGACACCGCCGCCATCGGCAAAAAGTCTTCCGGTCGCCGCTTTGCTTCAAAGCGACGTGCATGACCGGCCGTGGCCAGCCACTCTGACGAGTGCCATCGAAACCACTCACGTCGCGTCCAAGTTCTGCACCATCTACAACTTGGAAGCATCGTACAAGATATTACACATCAACCCTAAGGTTCATCAATGTGGCAGGTAGATTAATGGTAGGGTTCTGCAATAGTACAAAGTTCTTCAATTCTTTGCGTATGTAGATCATAGCAATCTGTAAACAATGGTAAAAATAGGGTATTAGGGTTCAGACTAGGGTTCATCAATGTCATACGGATCTACCGGACAGTCCGGCTCTTCACGATCGGCCAGTCCGTTGCGATCCCGACAGGGCAGTCCGTTCCCCTACACGTCGGCCAGTCCGTCAGGCTCTCCGGCAAGTCCGGCGTGCGCTCCGGACTGTCCGGGCTTGATACGCCGGCCTGTCCGTTTCTGTTTCATGAATCGGTAGGGATGCTTATATTTAATTATACACAGCTCTCGCATCAGCTTGTTCTAGTCCCATATTTTTTTTCCTGTTACACCACCACCAAAAAGTACAAAACTTTTCGTTACATCGACACCTAAAACACAATTGCTAATTTCTAATTGCTAAATAATCATGTATGTTATCTACAGGATGGAAGAAGTTGACGAAGTTCCTTGCTCGGTTGAAAAATGGTGCAGCTTTGTTGAGAACATGTCAAACGAACAACAAGGTGCACTTTTTGGCTCCGGTGTACATTGTATGCTCGAAATGCCAAGGATAAAGATGCGGCAGTCTGTGCTGAAGTTTCTAGTGCAAGCTTTTGATCTTGAAACAAGTACATTTGGGTTAAATGAGGGAAATGACCATATTTCCCTAGGAGGCAAAGATATCTACGCATTATTTGGTTTAGAAGACAAAGGTTTGAACGTTGTGGCCATAATTGTTCAAGAAGGCAAAGAAGCGCAGGGACGGATACCACCTGAGTGGCTCGATCCGTCAACAGAGAATCTCTTAATTGATGATTTAATATTGGATGTTGAGCTTCGTGGTGCCTCTGATGACGATTTTGTACGCAAGGCCATTCTGGTGCTTCTCGCCACAGTAATTGCACCGTACTCTCATACGGTAATTTCGAAGCCGATGTATGCATTGGTAGAAGACCTCGATCGAGGTAGGAAGATAAACTGGAACTCATTCACTCTGGAGTACACCTTGGAGGACATAAGGCAGTGTAAAGTTGGACGGGTAATGAGGCACTGGCAGAAAGGAAACATGGCGGCATTACAGGTAAACCGTAATATTTCTTAGTCAGGTAATATTTAACTGCAGTTTTTTGGTCACAACTATTTCTTAGTCAGTCTTAATATCTTTTCTTTCTGTTGTACATGTATTGGGAGAAGGTGCAACCTCCTTGTGCACCAGCCTTTAACCCATTGGTATCTATGTTCCCATTGATGAAGAACTGGACCGAAGTAGAAGGGAAGAAGAGAGACTCCTCCGACGCGCAATATGGCCGTGGGAAGGGAAATGTAAACAATTTTTTCTTGTTCATATTTGTTTTACAGCTCATGTTTAACAACAATAAATAATTTGATTTTGTAACATGCAGACTGGCAACGATATTACTACCGAGCATAGACTCTCAAAAATAAACACAGGAAATAGTGTTGGGAGAAAAACATCTGTTTCAAGGAAGGCCACAAAAACTCCTGCGAAAAACTCCCCTTACATGGAGCAACTTTTGGAAAGGGTTAATCGCATGTCTGGGGAGCTTACTCTTGTCCGTAAGCAAATTGCAACTATAGCAGATTCATGCGCAGAGGTAAAAACGTGGCAAGTTTAATTATGCACGCATCATTCATTTTGGACCTGCCATGACACATTTTTTTTTCCATTGCAGAGAGTTATTGCAAAGTTAAATCTGGAGGGGATCATTTATAGACGTGAGAACAAAGGCACGTCTGAAGGGGACAAGGAAAGCGAGAACAGCCAGAAGGGAGTTTATCCATCAAAGTACTTCACATGTTTAGAAGGACGATGATATTGACGACGATGATGTTAACGAGGACGAGCTAGACAATGCAAATGGCAGCACACATGCGCCATCTGTTGCACGCAAATTAATGAACGATGATCCTCAACCATCTGTACTGTTTAATTGCAGCAAGGTGACAAAAAAATCCTATCGATATTACAAATGATGTTCCTGCTCGATCGTCATCCTCATTATCGTCTTCAGCATTACTATCTGCAAAGCCAAATGAACCTCAGAAGCGGAAGCGCATGCCATCCGCAAAGGTCCGGTCCCCTTACTTGTATGAAAAAATGGCAAACAAGCGTCAAATCCGAGATGAGAAAAATTCTTGAGGGTAAGTTTGTTCGTGTCACATGCAAATTTCTTAACGACCTTTGCATTTCACTAACCGCAATTCACCCGTTACTTGTTCGTTGCAGGTAACTTCCATTCACTAGATGCTCTACTTCAGATAAATGATTTGACTGAAGATCACGTCGAAGCAGCCGTGTCACTTGTAAAAGAACTATCAAAGTGCTCCCGACGCTGCAACAAAAAAGTTTACAGTTCTGAAGGACTCGTGCTGACTGCCCACCATGTTGCACCTATTCTAACCCATGACTGGTTGATGGGCGATGTACAAACAAAATTTTTATCCCTGTTGTATTACAGAACAACTATCTTGATTGAAGGGCTAATTAGTTGTGTGTACCACTAAATTTTGCAGGTCATCAATGCTTATGTGGGACACTTGTCTCGTCGTGTTCCAGATGATCGCGTTCTGTCCACCACATGGAGGTCGACGCATCTCATACAAGGGAGGACGAGGAGTAGAGATGAATTTCCACCCAGCCACCCCCAGATCGAAATAGAGAAGAATCGAGACATTCACAGATGCATGGACAAGTATTTCCATAAATCGAAGGTACGAGTACCCAAGAAGGAATTTCAAGTATTAGATTCCCTCTATATTCTTCGCAGTTACATACATATCATTGAAGCATTGGTATGTTTTCATACTACTTTACTGTGTCATAAGTATTTTGTTAAAATATTAATCATTACTTAATCTTAACTACTCGTTTTACTTCAGAGAACCGAAATTGCTTATGACATAGCAAAAGCAGATCATGGTTTTCCTGATCCTTCGAACTGGCCTATAAAACAATACAAAATGCCAAGACAAAAGGATGGGTGAGTACATGGCACAACTAATTTTCATCTATATTAATATATAATGCAATGTTACTCACTGTCTTTTGCTTGTCTTGTATTACGACAGAAACTCATGTGGACTTTGGGTCATAAAATGTATGGAAGAAGGGATGGTGATGAATTTAGAACCACTATTACACAGGTACGTAAAACAAAATTCTTCTTACATGATGAACTAGCAGCACATGTCATAACATGTTCTCTTAATTTATTTTCGCAGACACTCGTTGACTCTACCAGAGAAGTTATGGTCGGTGGAATAATTTTTTCACCTACTAACGAGCTGGATTGGGTCAAAGATAAACTACTCAACCCCAATGGCGAGGAAGATGATGCTTAGGTCCAAGGTCTACTTGATATGGTCGGGTTTTCGTCCCGTAGAAGGTTTCCCGGCAGTGTTCAAGACTTAGTTCATTTTATTTTCTATTTTCAGTTAGCTGTGTAATGACTTGGAAACTATACTTTACAACGCCTATTTGCGTCATATGGAATACCATACTTTGTAGAATATGTATGCAATCATCAAGTGCCGGATAGTCTCACTATTGTCCGTGGACATCACTATAATCTTTATTGCGCACAATTTGTTGTCATACTTTTGCAAACAATCCGTTAACAGCTTTGCGGATGATAATAACTTGGTACGAAAAGCTTTATCTCGAAATACTTCAGGTGCAGCAATTTACCAAAAACCAATTGTGTATTGACTTTCTGAAAAATAATACCCAAAGATTAGGACTTATTAATAGCTTAGGTCAACAAATTACTGAACTGGTACAAAAAAGATAACACTAACCTCATAAATTGAGTTCAGAAAAAGCGTTTCAACATTTGGCGCAATGGATAAAAGATTGGTACTTTTCATCTGCATTTTTCTTCACTTGCAATGAACCTTCAAGAGAGATAGGCGAAGGAATTGGACATTGCATACCAGGAAAACCCAAACTTGAAAGAGAACTTACATCTGTCCTACGAAAAGTAGTGGTGTTAATTCATTGCCGGACAGACCGGCGAAAGATACCGGTCAGGCCGCTGGTGGCTGTGGCCGGACAGACCGGCATGCAGTGCCAAATGCCTTCGAGTGTTCGTTAATTATCTTCCGAACTAGTTGGTTCTCGACACCGGTCAGGCCGACAAAAGATGCGTACAGAAACTCCTTGGCCGGACAGGCTGGCTCGTCTGGCCAGACAGGCCGATAGAATTGGCAAATGCCTCTGGAACTTTTTTGTTCCTCCGGAACAACATTACCGGTCTGTCTGGCGTATATGCCGGACACTCTGACCTGTCGATCACGTAAACCGAGCCCCGGACAGTCCGTTCCCCTATGAACTGGATGTCCGCCGCACCCGGACTGTCCGGCTAGTTCCCGACCGGACTGTCCGGTGTCGCCAATCTACCATGGCCGGCCGGCGCCCACCACGATGGTGCACAGGCCACGATGATCCGCCAAACTCGCCGGGGGGCCCACAACTGTGCCGTACTTGTATCTCGTGTAATTGAATTGGGCTATACGAATTTTGTACGGTGCCACGTATCGGTATTTTATACTAATAACGAAGGGGTATCGAGCGATCTTAGCCGTCCTTGTGTTTGAGCCCGCTTAAGCCCAAACTGAGTTTGAGGGAGTTTTGGGGGGGGGGGGGTTGTACCGGAGCACATGCCTAAATGAAAAACATCAATAATGGACCTCTAGGCCGATTTCCCAAAAAAAAACTGTCAGAATCGAAGCAAAGTTCTCACAAACCATATGGAAAGGCAAAAGGAAAGGATGTTGAGTTTTCCAGGTTATTACAACATGTAATACAAATAAACAAGAGAGGGAGAACATCAATGGATTAGTTCACTCTGTATTATGTTGTGTGCATTGAAGAGCGTATATATATGTAGAACGGAACTTTCAAAGCCTAGTTCAGCTACCCGGGTCGGTCCATGGAATGTGTACCCACTAGGCCCCTACACACACGATAAAGGAACATTTTCAAACATGCGGATCCATGCGATGGCTCAACGCTACAGCCATTACTTAGCCAACAACTTCAAAGGCATCTGGTAGGTTCGTGGAGTAATTCAGTAAAACAAATCAGAAATGCCACAATAAAAAGTCTTATGGATCGAAAGTAGTAGTGCACGTTCTAGTGCAACGTGCTCCTCTTCTGAAATTTTCTCGGATCGGTCACAAGTCCGTTTCACCTGCCCATCTTAGAAATGCTGAAATGGTGCTATACACGCAAAAGCATGGTGCAGCTGGCAGGCAACATGCGATGAGGAAAATATGCAGACAGCGAGTCAGCGACACGTATTTATTAGCTTGTGATAGCTTCAGTCTATCTTGGGCTCCTGGCCTACAACACCTGCATGCCTAGAATCGGAAGGGAGCAAAGATGTTTTTATTCTGCAATTCCAAACGAAAAATTCATGTGTATATCTTCACATATTAAGTGCGCATAAAGTTTTTCCATAAAATTTGACTTGTCACTCGAACTGTATAAAAAAGAAAAATTTGGTGCTATACATAAAGCTTTTTGTGAGAGATGTTTTGTCTTTTTACATAGATCATGCAAAGTATCAGGTTTTTATAAAATTTTAGGAACGCACACAGATTGTCAAGATGTACATGCAAAAAAATTTGTTAGAATTTTTTGACAATTTAAAATATGTTTTTACGTGGAGGAGGCGGGCATATGCACTGGGAGCCGAATTGAATTTCTCTCTTTTCTGTGCAATCTAAAGATCCTAGTCGGGTAGTACTACACTACTCAGTGGAAGAGAGCAGAAATACCACAAAAAAAATACTTGTCGTTTTTCTTGAGGCAAGAAGGCGCGTGTTATTTGTGATGTTGTGTTCATGAAATCAACTCAGCAAGTTGTGATCTAGGAAGAAAAAAGTGAGAGCAAATGACTAGCTAACAGCTCGCAAAGTCGCAATCACTTGGCTAAAGAAAACATTGCAGTTGCCATCGCATGTTTTCCTGAAACAAAGCCAGCACACATTACATGCTTAGTTTGTCTAACATCACATTACATGCTTAGTTTGTCTAACATTAAGATGAGTGCACTAGGTGGCCACGATCGACACACGAACATGAACAACAAGAGGAAAGGTTACCACAAGTTCAGAAAACAGAGACGAAGGTGAACACACAGATACAACTGACCACACCACAGTCTACAGTACCTAGCAACTCCACTTATCGAAATCAGAGTCCCCAGTAGCAGCAACACAAGAATGATTACTTTTTTTTCTTGAGAATTCCAACAATGATTACTTAGTATTGTTCTTCGACACCTCCATGAAAATGTGTACTGGACTACGAGTTGCCGAGGAAGACAGTGAACAAGTGGAAAGGTAACCGAGTTCAGAAAACAAAGACGAAGGTGAACACCCAGATACAACTGACCACACCACACTCCACAGTACCTAGCTACTACTCTTATCAGAAATCAGAGTCCCCAGTAGCAGCAACACAACAATGATTACTTATTATTGTTCTTGGGCACCTCCATGAAAATGTGTACTAGACTACTAGTACCCGAGGAAGACAGTGAGGAAGCACACCAGGATGTTCTCGCACATCGGCGCCAACATGGCCATGGAGCCAACGACGATGGCGGTCTTGCCCAGGACGCCGAAGCAGCTGAAGCCGCCCATGGTCTTGATGAAGAGGAGGGAGTGATAGCAGCCAAAATAGTAAGCGATCGCGACGTACAGTACGAGAACGAGGAAGAAG
The DNA here is from genome assembly GCA_030979885.1 of Lolium multiflorum. Taxonomy (NCBI): domain Eukaryota; kingdom Viridiplantae; phylum Streptophyta; class Magnoliopsida; order Poales; family Poaceae; genus Lolium; species Lolium multiflorum. The sequence continues at coordinate 211,970,187 of CM061748.1, forward strand.
AACGCCTGGCGGAGGCGCCGCCACACCATGCCAAGCTTCACCATGAGCTCGGTGGCAACGATGGACAGCAACAGGTAGATTGGGTAGGCGTGCAGGGTAGCCACCTCCGCAGCTGTGGCACAGTGATCCTGATGCAAACGAAACGATCAGTTAAACGAGACATCTTAGTAAATCCTGCCCCTGCAGCAATCACATATTCATGTCCAGAAAATAAAGGAATGGAAAATTCTCCAAGAAGAAACGAGAAATAGGAAAAGTTTGAGGTATGACTCACCAGCTGCACGCATGGCACCAGCAAGATCCAAGTGAGAAAGATCTGCGCAATGCACGCGAAGACAGCAAGGCGACGAGCGACTGAATCCACCAGCAGAGGCGCCATCTCTGATTATCTACATGCGCCCGGAAGAAAAATAGATAGAATCAAGGAGAGATAAATTCGGCTAAGATAGTTTCTACAATCTATCACTGATCGAATGAACAAAGCAGAAATGAGCGAGAGAATTAGGTGGCGGTATATGCACACAAAACACAGCAAACTCACCAGTACCGGCAGTAGATGGATCTAGTGGCTTCAGTCCTTCAGCTATGGAACGACCAACTTGAAACCGGGGGCAGGCACACTGCAGTCTAGCTACTTGTCCGTTCTTCCCCCAGGGAAGTGCTACTCTACACATATATACGCAAGCTAAGATATTTTTCTTGCACCACCACATGCGGGTAGCTAAGGCTTTATGACAGTGTTCTCAAGCTGTGTCTTCACGTTATGGAGATACATTTACGCTGTACTTATTTTTGAAGTTGTACATAGGAATTTTAGAGGATTCATATTTGTAGGACTTCATTCTGAGTTTGGTTACTTGATTCATATGATAAAAAAAACATCGGGATTTTTTCCAATTATTCATTTGCACTCTAGTATTCTTGAGCAAAGTTCATGCACTCAAATCTCTTCCTATAAGTACTTTATTTTTCATGTGATTTGTCAAACAATATTTGATGTCAATCCATGTATTTATCCTATCTTATATATAGATAGCGGACACATGATTTTGGGTCAAGGTGGACCAACAGCGAGCATTGCAAAAGAAAAAAATTAGACCAGTATCGATCCCATTTATATATGGACAATTGGGTAATCTCAGGGTGGGTAAGATTGACTTTTTTTATATAAAGTGATGATTTCACTAAACTCAGCACCAGATCAACCCGATACAAGTAAAACGAGATCAGAATATGCATATCTAATGTGCACACGCCGTGGAGCCAGGATTTTTGTAATAATTATGTGAAGTCAAAAAATAAATTGCACGACAATATAAGATATAAAAGTTTCACAATAACAAGAATGAAACTATAGATTGTTCATAGTAGCAAAAACATCTCAAATTGTTAAATTACATTGCAAAAATAGAAAATATATTATTTAACTTGATAGATTAAGTCATCATCCTTTACATAATCCATCGACGAAAAGACCCTCTTGACACTAGTAGTCGCCACACAAAGAATTAACACCAACTTGAAGCTTGTACACATGCCATGGGAGAGATTCTTTCTCGTCACAACAAGCATAATAGAAAGGCCGGAAATATTTTTCACCTTTCTAAAGCTTCGATAACTATAGCTTTGAGAAATCCTTAGAATAGAAGTGAGCAAGCTTAACCAACTTCTCTTGATCGATCATAAGCAGCAAATGAATCAACGGGATTCAATGATGACATCCAAACAAGTAACTCAGTGTTTACCTCATTGATCCTATTTTCGAGCTCTTGATATTGCCTATCAATAAGACCCAAAAATATATCAACCCGTTAGCGGTCAAGATTATTAACATTCTTGAAAACAAATTTAGATCTATGAAGTGGCTTATAGAGAGTATCCATGTCGGAGATTTTGACTTTATACTTGAAACAAAAAGCCTTCACCTTTTCAAGATAATATTTCCATCCATTATCTTCTAGGCAATTCAATAGTACTTGCTTAGTGAAACTGAGCATATCACTAGCATTCACAATGTCTTGATCCCGCCTTTACAAAGCCTGGGCTAAGAGATCAATGTGTCCAAATATTTCATCCAACGAGTGCAACGTTAAAAACATACTCAAATGTCTAAAATATTGTTAGCAAAATTTGAGTTTCAATAGCATTCATCCTATGATACTTTTTTCCAATCCTTCTAAAAACTTTCTGGATTGAAGGGTACACAAAAGTATATGTCTCATAGTTTTGGAGTGAGACCCCAACGGGTTTCACATGGCCTTCCCAAAGCCATCTCTTGATTTTTGCCTTTTGTCTATTTCAATTTCTTCCTTGAGCCTTATTCCCCTCAGACATTTGTTCCTTCCGCTGGCCACCCCTCGACCGCGTGCGCCCGCCTCCGGTCCCCTGAGGGGCTGCAGGTATCCCTACCACGCCCGCCGCCTGCCCCCTGCGGGTCTCCCTACCATGCCGCCAAGGGCTCTGCGCACCTCATCGTGGTCCTCCTACCGCGCCGCGCTGCCGAGTGCTCCGATTCCCCCGCCCGGTCCTGCCTACTCCCCCCTCGAGCTCCGGCACCGCACCCCACCGCTATCCCCTCGAGTCAACCGATGGAAGTGGAACGCTCCTGGATCGACCTCGTGTGGGCAGTCGTCGCTCACGCGCTTGTGGAGGCCTATAACATCTTCTCCCCCCCGCAGACGAGCCTTTCTTTCATCTCCGGGCCAGTCTTGACATGCCGCGGTTGCGAGGAAGAAAAGTAGAGAAGGCCGAGAGGTCTGATGCGAGGAAGGAGCAGTTGGGGGGCTGCGCTCGCTCGCGTGAGGGAGATAATCAACTTGAGCTTCTCGAAACATTTGAATCCTTTTGCAAGACATACCAACAACACTTAAGAAATATCCAAGTTGTTAAAAGAACCAAAAGGAGAACCTGGAGCAGCAGCAACCGTGGGCGACACCCATGGTGGCACATGCAGGTTCCGGCAGCGCCAACTGCGCCGAGCGGCGACCTAGCCGATGTCCACGCCAGGCAACATCACCACTAGCACGTCCAGGAACACTATCTCGATGGAGACAAGCACAATCACCAAAACCCTAGGAGAAGTAGGGGTTGCGCGCCAACAGGGGAGGACACGCCCGTCAAATCGAAACAGACTAAGATGACGAGCATCGAGAGGCACGACAAACGCGACCATCGGTGAGGTCTGGGAGCTGGCCGGAGGAGGTGGGCGACGGCGACTACGATTTTGGGATCGCGAGAGAGGAGAGATTAGGTTTAGGGTTGCACGCGAGGGGGGAGAGCGAATGGGGCCTGTGGGCCGACTCGAGGAGCTGGTCCGGTCTAGCCCGGTGGGTTGACCTAACTAGTGGGCCCAGAGGCAATTTAGTCCTTTCACAAATCTTTTTAGTAAACAAATTTAGAAAATCCCAAACAAAAGCCATAATAATCATAAAAATCAGGAAAAAAACATTTATAATTTTATGTGACACTTTAATTTTATATCTCATAATTTAATAAATTTTAAATCAATTAAACTTTTAAAGGAAGTAGTTATTTCCAAAAAAATAAGGGTATTTATTTCAGTAATAAAATAAAGAAAAATATAATAAATTATTTCAAAGAAATCAAAAGTTTAAATGTCATTTCTCTAAGATTTACTAAATGAAAATATTTAAAATATTTTCTTAATTACTTAAAATAATACAAGAAAATCATTAAATGAAATTTAACAATTCTTTTAGAAATTACGATTAAGTCCTCAACCTTAATAATTTTAAACTCAAAGAATGCATCATTTGGATCTTAATGATGCTAATTTTCAGAAGAGGTGTGCTTCGGTGCGCACCCTCTCCAAACTCGCGACTCGTCGCCGAAGGGGTAGGATGGTTCCGATTTTTTTTGTGCTGCGCGCCGAAACCCATATCCAAGCCCAGTACAAGGCTCGTATGAGTATACAGGGCCTGGGCGTATCTATACGGCCGACCCCATGTGGGTGGGTCCTGATACGTCTCCAACGTATCTATAATTTCTTATGTTCCATGCTAGTTTTATGACAATACCTACATGTTTTGTTCACACTTTATGATGTTTTGATGCATTTTCCAGCACTAACCTATTAACAAGATGCCGAAGCGTGGTTCTGTTTTCTGCTGTTTTTGGTTTCAGAAATCCTACACAGGAAATATTCGGAATTGGACGAAACAAAAGCCCACGGTCTTATTTTCCACGGAAGGTTCCAGAGCACGAAGAGGAGATGGAGAAGGGCCACGAGGCGGCCACACCATAGGGGGGCGCGGCCCCACCCCTGGCCGCGCCGCCTTATGGGGTGGGCCCCTCGGGTGCCCCCCTCCGCTGCCCCTTCGCCTACTTAATCCCTCCGTCGCGAAAACCACTAGTAGGAAAAGCCTCATCAATGGCGCACGAAAAAGTGATTCTGTGGCGCACGGGTGGTGCGCCACAGAAACGTCGCCACAAAAATAAGGTTTTGTGGCGCAGGTGCCCGTGCGCCACAGAATTAAGGTTTCTGTGGCGCACATGGTTACCGATGCGCCACAGAAACAGGTGCGCCACTGAATTACATTTTGGTGCGCCACAGAACATTGTACAGGTATACTCGATTTTATACTGCCTGGTGTATTATACAGGTTTTATACACAGTATACAGGTTATATACAGATATAATATAGACAGATATAATGTGAACACATAGAACATAGCAACATTATACATCATCATCACATTATACAACAATATATACAAATGTTTTGCATACAACTCTTAATTCATACAAATTTCACAATTTCGAGATACAAAGTAGTCTTCATCCGGTTCCTCCTTTGCTCCCCTCCTCTCTATCCGGTTCCTCCTTTGCTCCCCTCCTCTCTACCCACCAGGCTCGCTTGCATCGGGTCTTCATATCCAGTTCCTACTATGATGAAAATGGAAGAAAGTGAGACCAACAAGTCCAATGCACAAGAGAAATGGAATAAATGCCTCATACATTGTTGGTCAACACAAATATTAACATTCCGGGATGGCGTCAGTGAGACCAAGTCCGATGCACAAGAGATTGATATTTGTGCTATCTTATCAGGCTCACTTACGCCACCCCAGAGTGTACGGGGACCAAACATTTTAATCATCGGCATTTTGGAAATACCAAAGCAAATGGAATGACAAAATGGAATAAGTGCCTCATACCTTGTTGGTCAACACAAATATTAGCATTCCGGGATGGCGTAAGCGAGACCAAGTCCGATGCACAAGAGATTGATATTTGTGCTATCTTACCAGGCTCACTTACGCCACCCCAGAGTGTACGGGGACCAAACATTTTAATCATCGGCATTTTGAAAATATCAAAGCAAATGGAATGACAAAATGGAATAAGTGCCTCATACATTGTTGGTCAACACAAAATACTATGGTCAGAAACCATAGTTGCAGTATACGCCGCAATATACTTTGCAGAAGGGCCCCCTTTCCCCGGCCGCCGTTCCGTGAACGGGTCCTTGACGAGACAACAACGCCGATTTGCCTCTCCGGCGCAGAACCACGGCAGTCCCAGCCGCCTCCCTTGTGGCCGTGTGTCTTGCGTCCTGCACTGTTCGCCTTCTTGCCCAATGAACCAATAGACTGATCGTTGGAATAAGGAAACCGATGACGGCCGGTCGCAAGATTAGATTGCGATCGACCGTCGTCGGCTTCCTTATTCCAACGATAAGTCTATTGTTCACCGGGCAAGAAGCGAGAGGGCGCAGAGACGCGGCCACAAGAGAGGCGGCTGGGACTGGCGTGGTGCGCGCCGGAGGTGGCGTTGTTGTCTCGTCAAGGATTCACGGAGCCCGAAGTCTACAATGTATATTGCGGCGTATAGGTGACCAAACATTCTAATCATCGGCACTAAAATGGAAGAAGGAGCCAAGTGGTATCTCAACTAGATATCATATGCCTCATACTTTGTTGGTCGAAAGAAATATTAACATTCAGGGGTGGGGTCAGCGAGGCCAGGTAGGATGCACAAGAGATTGATATTTGTGCCATCACGCCCCACCCCAGAGTGTACAAGTGACCAAACAATTTAATCATCGGCACTAAAATGGAAGAAAGGCCAATGCAATTAAGAAGTAGCTAGTATGAACTAAATGGAATGCCTCATACTTTGTTGGTCGAAACAAATATTAACATCCAGGGATGGAGTAAGTGAGGCCAGGTAGGATGCACAAGATATTGATATTTGTGCCATCACACCAGGCTCACTTGCTCCACCCCCGAGTGTACGAGTGATCGACCAACCATCTAATCATCGGCAAGTACAAAAACACCACCAAACCAGCAACCATGGTGACATAAGTCAAGATGCTCAAACACACATAGCATGCATGGAGCAGATGCTCCAAAGGGATTATTCATCACTTGGTATATAGACCAAGTGATGCTGGCAAAAGAGAGGCCAATCAGAAACTGTCCATTTGAGAGAAATAACATTGGGGTAATGTTAAAATGTTTGTCTAAATATTTGGGAGACATTTTTAATATTGGAGTCTAGCTAATGGAAATCAAGAACTAGTCTTGATCTCCAAATGGTGATTAGAGGGAATTTATTCATCTTAAGCAACATTAGGGACAAATGGGATCATGCAAGGGACTTGGGTCATTTGGATCATAAGGCATCAATTAAGGAGGCAACCAGGGACAAAGGGAAACATTTGATGATCCATTATCATAGGCAACAAAGCAGCAACTTTTTCCCCTCTAATCTAGCTAGAGTCCTTAAAAGAAATCCATCATAAGCATGGTCAAATACACATATATAGCATGCATGGAACAGATGCTCCAAAGGGATTATTCATCACTTGGTATATAGACCAAGTGATGCTGGCAAAAGAGAGGCCAATCAAGAACCAGTAAATCCAGTAAGTGATAGATATGCCTAAACAAGCAACAACACATAGCATATCCCAGCTAACCAGATGAGACAAGTCTTGGTAGCCAACTTAATCACCTAGCACCACCTAGCCTTTTAAAACCATCAGAAACAGTCCTTTTTCTTCAAAGGATACCACAGTGGCATTCATTTACATGGTCCCCTACTGTGAATATCTCTATTTTTGTATACCATCATAAGCATTCCATTTAAATCACACAATCCATCAAGTAAATCTTCACAAGGATACCACAGTAGCATCAAGTAAATCTTCACAAGGATACCACAGTAGCATAGTAGCATACCATAAGCTCAAAAGAATCCATCATTTTCTTCACAAGGATACCACAGTAGCATACCATAGTAGCATTTCATGCATTTAAATGAACCAGTAGCATCAAAACCAACCAAATGTCCAACTAGCAAGCAATACCAAGTGAGCAAGTCTTCATTACCTTGTACAGGTTCAGACATGGATTTGTAGAACAAGTACAGAGAGGCAGAGAGGCATAGACAATTTCTATAAGCATATAGAACACTCCAATTTCTATAAGCATAGACAATTTCATTGTCACATCTTTCTATAAGCATAGACAATTTCATTGTCACATCTTTCTATAAGCATAGTAGCATACCATAAGCTCACAACAATCCATCAAGTAAATCTTCACAAGGATACCACAGTAGCATAGTAGCATACCATAAGCTCACAAGAATCCATCATTTTCTTCACAAGGATACCACAGTAGCATACCATAGTAGCATTTCATGCATTTAAATGAACCAGTAGCATCAAAACCAACCAAATGTCCAACTAGCAAGCAATACCAAGTGAGCAAGTCTTCATTACCTTGTACAGGTTCAGACATGGATTTATAGAACAAGTACAGAGAGGCAGAGGCATAGACAATTTCTATAAGCATATAGAACACTCCAATTTCTATAAGCATAGACAATTTCATTGTCACATCTTTCTATAAGCATCACTAGCAGCAGCAGCAATGCATATGAACACCATATACAGGTTCAGAACAATTTCATTGTCACATTGTACAGGTTCAGAACAACATATAGAACACTCCAATAAGCATCACTAGCAGCAGCAGCAATGCATATGAACACCATATGAAGCAAAACGATTAGGGGCAATGCATCCAGAGCAACAGCAGCAATACATCCAGAGCGAGCATTTCGTCGAGCACGTTGTGCTCGCGCGGGGGAGGAAGAGGGAGGGAGCTCACCGACGACAACAACAGTTGTGGAGGAGCTCACCGACGACGACGGCAAGGGTGGAGGTCGCGGCGGCTCCTCCACCTTGACGCGACGGCGGCCCCTCCTCGCGGCGGCCCCTCCTCGCCGTAGCGGCAGCTTGTGCTGCAGGTGGCGGGGATGGGAGGAGCGTGGCGGCAGGCGGCCCTCGCGTAGGAAGGCGGCGGCGACGGCGATGGCGAGGACCATGGCGGCGCGCGGTGAGGAGAGGGGAGAGGGGAGTGGCGGTACGGATCAGAGGTGAACAGGCGTGGGCGGGGGAGGGCATGGGATGATATAGGTTCCCTTAGTTCTGTGGCGCACCAGAACAAGTGCGCCACAGAATCAACTACTCTGTGGCGCAAAGCATGTGCGCCACGAAATTCTGTGGCGCACCGCCATGTGCGCCACAGAAATACCTACACTAATAATTGGTGGTGACAGGGTGTGGGCCCCACTAAATTTTTGTGGCGCACGGTTCCCTGATGCGCCACAAAATTAAGCTATTTCTGTGGCGCAGATTGCCTGGTGCGCCACAAAATAACTTTCTGTGGCGCATTTTTAATGGTGCGCCACAAAACTAAGCTCCACCTATAAGGGTTTTCCTACTAGTGAACCCTAGTACCGAGAGCCACGATACGGAAAAAGTTCCAGAGACGCCGCCGCCGCCAATCCCATCTCGGGGGATTCAGGAGATCGCCTTCGGCACCGTGCCGAAGGGGAATCATCGGAGGGCTCTACATCACCATACCCGCCTCCGGAGTGATGCGTGAGTAGTTCATCCTTGGACTATGGGTCCATAGCAGTAGCTAGATGGTTGTCTTCTCCTCTTGTGCTATCATGTTCAGATCTTGTGAGCTGCCTATCATGATCAAGATCATCTATTTGTAATACTACATGTTGTGTTTGGTGGGATCCGATGGATATTGAATACTATGTCAAGTTGATTAATTGATCTATCATATATGTGTTGTTTATGTTCTTGCATGCTCTCCGTTGCTAGTAGAGGCTCTGACCAAGTTGATACTTGTGACTCCAAGATGGAGTATTTATGCTCGATAGTGGGTTCATGCCTCAATTGAATCTGGGACAGTGACAGAAAGTTCTAAGGTTGTGAATGTGCTGTTGCCACTAGGGATAAAACATCGATGCTTTCTCTAAGGATATTTGTGTTGATTACATTACGCACCATACTTAATGCAATTGTCTGTTGTTTGCAACTTAATACTGGAGGGGTGCGGATGCTAACCGAAGGTGGACTTTTTAGGCATAGATGCATGCTGGATGGCGGTCTATGTTCTTTGTCGTAATGCCCTGATTAAATCTCATAGTAGTCATCATGATATGTATATGAATCTCTATTCTGTCAATTGCCCACCTGTAATTTTTTCACCCAGCATGCTATTTATCTTATTGGAGAGACACCACTAGTGAACTGTGGACCCCGATCCTTTCTTTTACATCTAAAATACAATCTCTGCAATCTCTGTTCTCGTTGTTCTTCGCAAACAAGCATCATTCTCCACACCATACGTTTAATCCTTTGTTTTCAGCAAGCCGGTGAGATTGACAACCTCACTGTTACGTTGGGGCAAAGTATCTTGATTGTGTTGTGCAGGTTCCACATTGGCGCCTGGTGTTGTGCCGCACTACACTCCTCCACCAACAACCTTCACGTGGCCTTCATCTCCTACTGGTTCGATAACCTTGGTTTCTTTATGAGGGAAACTTACTGCTGTGCGCATCACACCTTCCCCTTGGGGTTCCCAACGGACGTGTGCATCACGCGCCATCAAGACTGTTTTCTGGCGCCGTTGCCGGGAAGATCAAGACACGCTACAAGGGGAGTCTCTCACATCCAATCTCTTTACTTTATTTATTTTCTTGCTTTACTTTATTTTATTTTTCTGTCTTGTTTGCTTTCTTATATAAAAAACACAAAAAAATTAGTTACTTGTTTTACTTTATTTTATTCTGTTTGCTTAGTTTACTTTTATTACTGCTAAAATGAATACTCCTGAGAACACTAAGTTGTGTGACTTCACTAGTTAGGCTTAATGGAAAACAACAAAAAAATTCGAGATCTTTATGAACTTTATCTTGAATTTGGACATGATGTGTTTGAAGAGAGAATTAAAAAACCCATGGAACTTTGTTTGCAAAATAGTTGTAGCAATGTTATTAGCATGAACTCTTTGAACACTATTATTGCTAATGCTATGGAAGAATTTAAGCTTGGGGAAGCTGGTTGTGATATTTTTAGTCCCCCAAGTTTTGAGGAGAAAATTTTCTTTGATGATACTTTGCCTCCCATTTATGATGATTGTAATGATAGTGGTATTTTGGTGCCACCTACTATGGAGGATAAAGTTTATTATGATTATACCATGCCTGCAATTTATGATGATTACAATGATGGTTGTGATAGTTTTACTCCCACTATTACTAATAAAATTGATTATGCTTATGTGGAGAGTAATGATACTTTTATGCATGTGGATCATGACAAGAATGTTGTATGTGATAGTTATATTGTTGATTTTGTTCATGATGCTACTGGAAATTATTATGAGAGAGGAAAATATGGTTGTAGAAACTTTCATGGTACTAAAACACCTCTCTACATGCTGAAAATTTTGAAGTTACTCGTGTTTTATCTTCCTATGCTTGTCACTTTGTTCTTTATGAATTTATTTTTGTACAAGATTCTTATGCATAGGAAGCGGGTTAGACTTAAATATATTTTGAATCTTCTTCTTGATGCTCTTTTTTGCTTCAACTCTTATTTCTTACGAGAACATCATTAAAATTACTGAGCCCATCTTAATGGCTATAAAGAAAGCACTTCTTGGGAGATAACCCATGTTGTTTTAATTTTTAATACTGTTTTGTTGAGTCTTGGAAGTTGTTACTACTGTAGCAACCTCTCCTTATCATGTTATTGTGCCAAGTAAAGTCTCTGAGAGAAGGTTGATGCTAGATTTCGATTTCTGCGCAGAAACAGATTTGCTGTCTGTCACGAATTCGCGTTTTTCTATCTGTAGAAAAATCAAAAAAATCAGCGATAATTCATGCATGATACTCAGATACGTACGCAACTTTCATTAGTTTTGAGTTTTTCCATCTGAGCAAGTTAAGGGCCTCAGAAAAATTCGTCTTTACGGACTGTTCTGTTTTGACAGATTCTGCCTTTTTATTTCGCATTGCCTCTTTTGCTGTGTTGAGTGGATTTCTTTGTTCCATTAACTTTCAGTAGCCTTGGGTAATGTCCAGAAGTGTTAAGAATGATTGTGTCCTCTCTGAACATCTGAATTTTTTATTATGCACTAACCCTCTAATGAGTTTGCTTTAAGTTTGGTGTGGAGGAAGTTTTCAAGGGTCAAGAGAAGAGGATGATATAATATGATCAAGAAGAGTGAAAAGTATAAGCTTGGGGATGCCCCGTGGTTCATCCCTGCATATTTCAAGAAGACTCAAGCATCTAAGCTTGGGGATGCCCAAGGCATCCCCTTCTTCATCAACAAACTTATCAGGTCACTTCTAGTGAAACTATATTTTTATTCCGTCACATCTTATGTTCTTTACTTGGAGCGTCTATTTGCTTTTATTTTTGTTTATGTTTGAATAAATTCGGATCCCAACAATCCTTGTATTGGAGAGAGACACGCTCCGCTTTTTCATATTGAACACTGGTGTTCTTAGCTTTATTTTAATGTTCATGGCGAAGGCTGAAAACCGCTTCGTTGATTGCTATTTGGTTGGAAACAGAAAATGCTTCATGTGGTAAATGGTATATTATCTTGAATAATTTGATACTTGGCAATTGTTTTGAGCTCTCATAGATCATGTTTAAGCTCTTGCATCATGTAGTTTAAATCTATTAGTGGAGAACTACCGTAGAGCTTGTTGAAATTTGGTTTCCATGATTGGTCTCTCTAAGGTCTAGATATTTTCCGGTAAAAGTGTTTGAACAACAAGGAAGACAGTGTAGAGTCTTATAATGCTTGCAATATGTTCTTGTGTAAGTTTTTACTGTACCTGTTCATACTTGTGTTTGTTTCAAACAACCTTGCTAGCCAAAGCCTTGTACTGAGAGGAAATGCTTCTCGTGCATCCAAACACTTTGAGCCAAAACTCATGCCATTTGTGTCCACCATAACTACCTATATGTGGTATTGTTCTGCCATTCCAAAGTAAATTGCTTGCATGCTACCTTTAAAATTTCATTCCTTTGTCTTTACAATACATAGCTCATGGGAAAATAGCTTAAAAACTATTGTGGTGATGAATATGTTGCTATGTATCTTAGTTCTTATAAGTTGCTTGTTGAGCGGTAACCATGTTTCGGGGACGCCATCAACTTTTTACACCTTTGTTGAATATCATGTGAGTTGCTATGCATGTTCGTCTTGTCTGAAGTAAGGGTGATTTATCATGATTAAATGGTTTGAGTATGCATATTGTTAGAGAAGAACTTTGGGCCGCCAACCAAAGCCATGTATCATGGTGGAAGTTTTTAGTTTGGACATTAATCCTCAATCTCTTATGAGAATATTATCTGTTGTTGAATGCTTAAGCATTAAAGAGGAGTCCATTATCTGCTTTCTATGTTGTCCCGGTATGGATGTCCTCAAGTTGAGATCTATCAAAACGAGAAATCAAATGCGATTTATCTCCTTGGACCTTTGTACAGGCGGCATAGAGGTACCCCTTTGTGACACTTGGTTGAAACATATGTAATGCAATCATAATCCATGGAAATCCGAGCTAATTAGGACAAGGTGCGAACACTATTGGCATTCGATGCATGAGGCTTGCAACTTATAAGAGGTTTTATGCATAACACATATGAATTATTACTACCGTTGACAAAATTGTTTCTATGTTTTCAAAATAAAAAGCTCTAGCACATGAGTAATCCATGCTTCCCTCTGTGAAGGGCCTTTCTTTTACTTTATGTTGAGTCAGTTTACCTACTTCTTTCTATCTTAGAAGCAAACACTTGTGTCAACTGTGTGCACTGATTCTTACATGTTTACTTATTGCACTTGTTATATTACTTTATGTTGACAATTATCCATGAGATATGCATGTTACAAGTTGAAAGCAATTGCTGAAACTTAATCATCCTTTGTGTTGCTTCGAAACCTCTTACTTTGAATCTATTGCTTTATGAGTTAGCTCTTTTGCAAGTCTTTTTGATACTTGTCTTGAAAGTACTATTCATGAAAAGTTTTTGCTATATGATTCAGTTGTTTAGTCATTATCTCTATGTTAGCAATCTATTGCTTCGAATCACTTCATTCATCTCATATGCTTTACAATAACGTTGATCAAGATTATGTTGGTAGCATGTCACTTCAGAAATTATTGTTTTTATCGTTTACCTACTCGAGGGCGAGTAGGAACTAAGCTTGGGGATGCTTGATACGTCTCCAACGTATCTATAATTTCTTATATTCCATGCTAGTTTTATGACAATACCTACATGTTTTGTTCACACTTTATGATGTTTTGATGCATTTTCCGGCACTAACCTATTAACAAGATGCCGAAGCGCCAGTTCTGTTTTCTACTGTTTTTGGTTTCAGAAATCCTACACAAGAAATATTCTCGGAATTGGACGAAACAAAAGCCCACGGTCTTATTTTCCACGGAAGGTTCCAGAGCACCGAAGAGGAGACGGAGAAGGGCCACGAGGCGGCCACACCATAGGGGGGCGCCCCCCTGGCCGCGCCGCCTTATGGGGTGGGCCCCTCGGCCCCTGCCCCCTTCGCCTACTTAATCCCTCCATCGTGAAAACCCTAGTACCGAGAGCCACGATACGCAAAAAGTTCTAGAGACGCCGCCGCCGCCAATCCCATCTCGGGGATTCGGAGATCGCCTCGGCTTTCCGGAGAGGGGAATCATCACGGAGGGCTCTACATCACCATGCCCGCCTCCGGAGTGATGCGTGAGTAGTTCATCCTTGGACTATGGGTCCATAGCAGTAGCTAGATGGTTGTCTTCTCCTCTTGTGCTATCATGTTTAGATCTTGTGAGCTGCCTATCATGATTAAGATCATCTATTTGTAATACTACATGTTGTGTTTGGTGGGATCCGATGGATATTGAATACTATGTCAATTTGATTAACTGATCTATCATATATGTGTTGTTTATGTTCTTGCATGCTCTCCGTTGCTAGTAGAGCTCGCCAAGTTGATACTTGTGACTCCAAGAGGGAGTATTTATGCTCGATAGTGGGTTCATGCCTTCATTGAATCTGGGACAGTGAGAAAGTTCTAAGGTTGTGGATGTGTTGTTGCCACTTGGGATAAAACATCGATGCTTTGTCTAAGGATATTTGTGTTGATTACATTACGCACCATACTTAATGCAATTGTGTGTTGTTTGCAACTTAATACTAGAGGGGGTGCGGATGCTAACCTGAAGGTGGACTTTTTAGGCATAGATGCATGCTGGATGGCGGTCTATGTTCTTTGTCGTAATGCCCTGATTAAATCTCATAGTAGTCATCATGATATGTATATGAATCTCTATTTGTCAATTGCCCACCTGTAATTTGTTCACCCAGCATGTTATTTATCTTATTGGAGAGACACCACTAGTGAACTGTGGACCCCGGTCCTTTCTTTTACATCTGAAATACAATCTACTGCAATCTCTGTTCTTTGTTGTTCTTCGCAAACAAGCATCATTCTCCACACCATACGTTTAATCCTTTGTTTTCAGCAAGCCGGTGAGATTGACAACCTCACTGCTACGTTGGGGCAAAGTATCTTGATTGTGTTGTGCAGGTTCCACGTTGGTGGAATCCCGGTGTTGCGCCGCACTACACTCCTCCACCAACAACCTTCACGTGGCCTTCATCTCCTACTGGTTCGATAACCTTGGTTTCTTTCTGAGGGAAAACTTCATGCGCATCACACCTTCCTCTTGGGGTTCCCAACGGACGTGTGCATCACGCGCCATCAGGTCCCACGTGCTAAGCTAATCACCGTGATTAGCTCCCACTTCCTTGCATGCATCTTTTTCATCGGCACTGGAGATCTGATCGAGCTGTTCCACGCCGCCGCTAGGTAAAACGCCAGCGGTTGTTGCCGGCCCGTCCGTCGCTGCTGCTGGTTAAAAAACGTCAGCGGTTGTTTTGCATCTCGATGCCGTCGACCGCGAAGCCCCCGCAGATCGACGACCTTGGAAAGGCGTGCCACCGACTCGGTATCTTCCCCGCTCGGGTTTCTAATTAGACGTAATTTCACGGACCCATGACTTCATCTTCTAGAATTGTCAAGAGGACGCAATATTGTCGGTTTTACAATTCTAATTATGGTCCAATACTAGAGAAGAGGGAGAACTCTATGTCTGGTATGATTGAGGAACAAAACGGGTGCGTCGGCTATAATCCGATGACACGTCAACGGAGGAAAATTTGCAGCACGAAGCCGGCTGGAGCGAAGACGAGTTTGATGTGATCCACATTACTATATATTCTTGCTGCACTATTTTTCATTTTGATTACCAGCAGTCCATCATCATCAAATAATATATGGTTCCTCCTATCATAATTTATGCAGATTGCGTACGATGAATTTGATAATGATGAAAACCATGGTGAACACACAGACGATCAAAATGATGAGAACCATGGTGAACACACAGATGATCAAAATACTAGTGAGGTATGTGTAGTGACTCATAAAATGACATAAAATGATGGCAACTGTAAAATTTACGGTTACTAAATTTCGCGATGCATTAGTAAATTTTAGGCACAATTTAACGCGTAGTTTGAGTACGACTATTACGGTGAATATGACTTGAACACGGGTCATACTGGTGATGTGGAAGGTGCAACGGTTTTTGGGGATTCTATTGACATGAGCCAGGTTGTTATTTCTTTTTTATCAATCCTAGAGAGCTGAAACACATAAAATTATAGTTGTAACTAATGCCTACGTTTTCTATTTGCAGGCGACGCCAAGCGCTAGTCAGCCTGAGAAAACACAGAAAGGTAGCAATGGCAATGAATATCCTGATGATAAGTGTGATTTATATTGGAAGATAAAGGAGATGACTTTTATTTCTAAAGCAGCAACATATTCTTTCTACAACAGATATGCTAAAGATTATGGGTTCAACATTCGGTTGGACCAGGTTAAGAGGTTTGATGATGGAGTAATTCGGCTAAAGCGTTTTGTGTGTTCCAGACAATGCAGATGTCCCAAAAAGCCACTGACCACGGAAGGCCGCATATGTAGGCTCAGACCTGAGTCTCGCTGCACCTACAAGGCACGTTTGGTGGTGAAGTTTGATGGAAAAACTGGTTTCTAGATTGTTGAAGATTTTCGTGACAATCATACCCATGACTTAGCTGAACCATGGGAAGTGTCGTTTCTTCGGTCCCATAGGAGGATCAACAACTCGCAGAGATCTGAGATATTATCACTGGGATCCATGGGGATCATGAAGCACATCATTATGAGATCCTTCATTGCAAACTCTGGTTCATTTGCCGATGTTGGATTCACAAGAAAAGATATGTACAACATGTGCTCTAGGGAGAGGAGGAGCCTGCTTTTCGACAATGACGCTACCACAACCATCCACATTATGGCAAAGAGGAAAAAGAGGGACCCTGAATTTTTCTATGAATATGACCTTGATGACGAAGGCCGTCTGAAGCACATGTTCTGGTGTGATTCCCAGTCACGTAGGGATTACCAGGACTACGGAGATGTGCTGGTGTTTGATAGCACATACAAGATGAATAAATATAAGATGCCATTTGTTCCTTTTGTGGGCTTGAACAACCACCGTAGGACAACGGTTTTTGGGTGTGCCATCCTTTCAAGCGAGAATGAACAAACATATGTTTGGCTTCTAAAGACTTTCCTCAAAGCGATGTGTCAACAGAAGCCAAAGGCAGTAATCACGGATGCAGATGCCGCGATGATCGCCGCAATCGGCGAAGTATTTTCTGGTGTGTCGCATCGCATCTGCAGCTTCCACATTGAAAAAAATATGGAGATGCATCTACCTAACAAGTCACTGAACGAGTTCAGGACTCTTTTGTATTACACCACCTCAGAGCAAGTATTTGAGGAGCGATGGCATGCATTTTACAGAAAATGGCAATCCCCAAAAAAAAGAACAAGGATGAGGAGGATGTATAACAAGAGGAGACTTTGGGCCGCACCGTATCTCTCTGAAGGATTATGGCTGGGTATGAAAAGTAACCAGCGGAGTGAAAGTTTAAACTCTTGTCTGCACCTTCACCTAGATGGGGAAATGACAATTGTTGATATGATTATGCACTACGACAACGCAATTGTCCGTCTCCGTGAGAACGAAGCCCACGACGACTGCACGGCTTCACAGACTACACCAGTGCCAATTACTAATTTCAAAGAACTAGATGTAGCTGCTACAAATGTCTTCACTCCTACTGTGTTCTATATTATGCTGATATGTCTCCAACGTATCTATAATTTCTGATGTTTCATGCTAGTTTTATGACAATACCTACATGTTTTGTTCACACTTTATATCCTTTTTATGCATTTTCCGGATCTAACCTATTAACAAGATGCCGAAGTGTCAGTTCTTTCTGCTGTTTTTGGTTCAGAAATCCTACACAGAAATATTCTCGGAATTGGACGAAACAAAAGCCCAAGACCTTATTTTCCAGGGGAGGTTCCAGAGAGCCAGAGAGGGGCCAGAGGGGAGCCCAGGGGGCCCCACCCCACATGGCGGCTCAGCCAAGGGGGGCGCCCCCTATGGTGTGGGACCCTCGGGACCCCTCCAAGGCTGCCCTTCCGCCTATATATTCTCTCCGCCTCGAAAACCCTAAAAACATAAGCCACGAGACGAGAAAAGTTACGCAGCCGCCGCCATCGCGAAGTCAAGTTCGGGGGACATGAGTCTCTGTTCCGGCACGCCGCGGGACGGGGAATTGCCCCCGAATCCATCTCCATCGACACCACCGCCATCTTCATCGCCGTTGTTGTCTCCCATGATGAGGAGGGAGTAGTTCTCCCCGAGGCTGAGGGCTCTACCGGTAGCTATGTGGTTAATCTCTCTCTCATGTACCTCAATACAATGATCTCATGAGCTGCCTTACATGATTGAGATCCATATGATGAGCTTTGAATCACTATTAATCTATGTGCTACTCTACTGATGTTATTAAAGTAGTCTATTCCTCCTTCATGATGTAAAGGTGACGGTGTGTGCATCATGTAGTACTTGGCGTAGGTTATGATTGTAATCTCTTGTAGATTATGGAGTTAACTATTACTATGATAGTATTGATGTGATCTATTCCCCCTTTCATAGCTATTGGTGACGGTGTGTATGCTATGTTAGTACCCGGTCTAAATTGCAACGGTCTATTATGCACTCTAGAGGTTACTTAAATATGAATTCCGAATGTTGTGGAGCTTGTTAACTCCGGCTTGAGGGAGCTCTTGTTGTTGGGGTTCGTAGCATAGAAAACAAAAATTTTCCTACCGCAAGACGAATAAATCCAAGATCTAATCTATGGAACACCCAAGATCTAATCTACAAGATCGAAGCAACGAGATTGATAAGATACTAACCCTTGAAGATTTCCAAAGCCTACGAGATCAGATCTCGTTGTTGATGTAGACGATCATCCCCGGTGCTGCAATCCGGCAGCACTTTGATGCGCGTAGATGTACACGTCCGTTGGGAACCCCAAGTGGAAGGTATGATGCGCACAGCAGCAAGTTTCCCTCAGTATGAAACCAAGGTTATCGAACCAGTAGGATCCAAGAAGCACGTGAAGGTTGTTGGTGGAGGAATGTAGTGCGGCGCAACACCGGTGAAACCCGGCGCCAACGTGGAACCTGCACAACACAATCAAAGTACTTTGCCCCAACGTAAGATGAGGTTGTCAATCTCACCGGCTTGCTGAAAACAAAGGATTAAGCGTATCGAGTGGAAGATGGTGTTTGTTTGCAAAGAACAGTAAAAACAGTAGAATGTATTCAGATGTAAAAGAATGGACCGGGGTCCACAGTTCACTAGTGGTGTCTCTCCAATAAGATAACTAACATGCTGGGTGAACAAATTACAGGCGGGCAATTGACAAATAAAGATACAATACATATCAATGATGATTACTATGTGATTTAATGAGGGCATTACGACAAAGTACATAGGCTATCATGCATCTATGCCTAAATAATCCACCTTCAGGTTATCACCCGAACCCCTTCCGGTATTAAGTTGTAAACAACAGATAATTGCATTAAGTATGCGTAATGTAATCAACACAAATATCCTTAGACAAAGCATTGATGTTTTATCCCTAGTAGCAACAGCACATCCACAACCTTAGAACCTCCTGTCACGATCCCAGATTCAATGGAGGCATGAACCCACTATCGAGCATAATTACTCCTCTTGGAGTTACAAGTATCAACTTGGCCAGAGCCTCTACTAGCAACGGAGAGCATGCAAGAACATAAACAACACATATATGATAGATTGATAATCAACTTAACATAATATTCTATATTCATCGGATCCCGCCAAACACAACATGTAGCATTACAAATAGATGATCTTGATCATGTTAGGCAGCTCACAAGATCTAAACAATGATAGCACAAGCGGAGAAGACAACCATCTAGCTACTGCTATGGACCCATAGTCCAAGGATGAACTACTCACGCATCAATCCGGAGGCGGGCATGATGATGTAGAGCCCCTCCGGTGATGATTCCCTCTCCGGCAGCGGTGTGCCGAATCTCCTGAATCCTCCGAGATGGGATTGGCGGCGGCCTCTCAGTAATGTTTTCCGTATCGTGGCTCTCGGTACAGGGGGTTTCGCGACGAAGGCTATTTGTAGGCGGAAGGGTAGGTCAAAGGGCGGACGAGGGCCCCACACAACAGGTCGGCGCAGCCAGGGCTTGGCCGCGCCGCCTGTTGTGTGGCCCCTCGTGGCCCCACTTCGTCTCCCTTTCGGTCTTCCGGAGCTTCGTGTAAAAATAGGCCCTGGGCGTTGATTTCGTCCAATTCCGAGAATATTTCCTTACTAGGATTTCCGAAACCAAAATCAGCAGAAAAAACAACAACGGCACTTCGGCATCTTGTTAATAGGTTAGTGCCGGAAAATGTATAATAATGTTGTAAAGTATGTATAAAACATTCAAGTATTGTAATAAAAGTAGCATGGAACATAAGAAATTATCGATACGTTGGAGACGTATCAGTAAACGATAACACAAATAATTTCTGAAGTGACATGCTACTAACATAATCTTGATCAACATTATTGTAAAGCATATGAGATGAATGGAGTGATCTGAACAAAAGATTGCTAACAAAGATAATGACTAAACAAGTGAATCATATAGCAAAACTTTTCATGAATAGTACTTTCAAACAAGTATCAATAAGACTTGCATAAGAGCTAACTCATAAGCAATAAATTCAAAGTAGAATGCATTGAAGCAACACAAAGGATGATTAAGTTTCAGCAATTGCTTTCAACTTGTAACATGTATATCTCATGGATATTTGTCAACATAGAGTAATATAACAGGTGCAATAAGTAAACATGTAAGAATCAATGCACACAGTTAACACAAGTGTTTGCTTCTAAGATAGAAAGAAGTGGGTAAACTGACTCAACATAAAGTAAAAGAATGGCCCTTCGCAGAGGGAAGCATGGATTACTATTTTTGTGCTAGAGCTTTTGTTTTGAAAACATAAAAACAATTTTGTCAACGGTAGTAATAATTCATATGTGCTTTGCATAATACTTCCTACAAGTTGCATGTCTCATGCATAGAGTAATAATAGTGCTCGCACCTTGTCCTACTTAGCTCGGAAGACACGGATTATCATCGCATAACATATGTTTCAACCAAGTGTCACAAAGGGGTACCTCTATGCCGCATGTACAAGTGTCTAAGGAGAAAGCACGCATTGGATTTCTCGCTTTGATTATTCTCAACTTAGACATCCATACCGGGACAACATAGACAACAGATAATGGACTCCTCTTTTAATGCTTAAGCATTCAACAGTTAATATTCTCATAAGAGATTGAGGTTGTATGTCCAAACTGAAACTTCCACCATGATACATGGCTTTAGTTGGCTGCCCAATGTTCTTCTCTAACATATGCATACTCAAACCATTTGATCATGAAATCGCACTTACTTCAAACAAGACGAACATGCATAACATCTCACATGATATCCAACAAAGGTAAAGTTGATGGCGTCCCCAGAAACATGGTTACCGCTCAACAAGCAACTTACAAGAATTAAGACACATAACTACATATTCATCACTACAATAGTTTTTAAGCTATTTGTCCCATGAGCTATATATTGTAAAGGTAAAGGAATGAAATTTAAAGGTAGCACTCAAGTAATTTACTTTGGAATGGCAGAAAAATACCACATAGTAGGTAGATATGGTGGACACAAATGGCATGGAGTTTGGCTCAAGGTGTTTGGATGCACGAGAAGCATTTCCTCTCAGTACAAGGTTTGGGCTAGCAAGGTTGTTTGAAGCAAACACAAGTATGAACAGGTACAAAAACTTACACAAGAACATATTGCAAGCATTATAAGGCTACACTGTCTTCCTTGTTGCTCAAACACTTTACCCAAAAATATCTAGACTTAGAGAGACCAATCATGCAAACCAAATTAAACAAGCTCTACGGTAGTTCTTCATTAATAGATTAAACTACATGATGCAAGAGCTTAAACATGATCTATGAGAGCTCAAACAATTGCCAAGTTATTCCAAACCATATGCAGCATTTTCTGATTCCAACCAAATAGCAATTTAACGAAGCAATTTAGCCTTCGCCATGAACATTAAAGCACAATTAAGAACACAAGTGTTCAATATGAAAAAGCGTAATATCTCCAATATAAGAATGGTGGGATCCAACTTTATTCAAAACAAAACAAAAATAAAAGCAAACCGACGCTCCAAGTAAAGAACATAAGAATGTGATGGAATAAAAATATAGTTTCACTAGAAGTGACCTGATAAGTTGTCGATGAAGAAGGGGATGCCTTGGGCATCCCCAAGCTTAGATGCTTGAGTCTTCTTACAATATGCAGGGATGAACCACCGGGTCATCCCCAAGCTTAGACCTTTCACTCTTCTTGATCATAGTATATCATCCTCTTCTCTTGACCCTTGAAAACTTTCTTCACACAAACTTCAAGCAAACTCATTAGAGGGTTAGTGCATAACCAAAAATTCACATATTCAGAGGTGACACAATCATTCTTTTCTGGACATTGCACAAAGCTTCTGAAAGTTAATGGAACAAAGAAACTCATTCAACATAGCAAAAGCGGCAATGCGAAATAAAAGACAGAATCTGTCAAAAACAGAACAGTCCGTAAAGATGAATCTGGCAGGGGCACTTAACTTGATCAAATGGAAAAACTCAAAACTAATGAAAGTTGCGTACATATCTGAGGATCACGCTCGTGAATTGGCAGATTTTTTCGAATTTTCTACAGAGACTTGTGCCCAGATTCGTGACAGACAGCAATGCTGTTTCTGCGCAGCGATCCAAATCTATCATCAACTTTAACATAGAAACTTTACTTGGCACAAAAACATGATAAGGAGAGATTGCTACAGTAGTAAACAACTTCCAAGACTCAATAATACAGTAAATAAAATGAAACATGGGTTATCTCCCAAGAAGTGCTTTTCTTTAACGCCTTTCAGCTAGGCGCAGAAAGTGCAAATCAAGTAACATCAAGAGAAGAAGCATCAACATCATAGCTTGTTCTAATAATAGAATCAAAAGGCAACTTCATTCTCTTTCTAGGGAAGTGTTCCATACCTTTCTTGAGAGGAAATTGATATTTAATATTACCTTCCTTCATATCAATAACAGCACCAACGGTTCGAAGAAAAGGTCTTCCCAACACAATAGGACAAGATGCATTGCATTCGATATCCAAGACAACAAAATCAACGGGGACAAGGTTATTGTTAACCGTAATGTGCACATTATCAATCCTCCCCAAAGGTTTCTTTTTAACATTATCAGCAAGATTAACATCCAAATAACAATTCTTCAATGGTGGCAAGTCAAGCATATCATAAATCTTTTTAGGCATAACATAAATACTTGCACCAAGATCACATAAAGCATTACACTCAAAGTCATTGAATTTCATTTTAATGATGGGCTCCCAACCATCTTCTAACTTTCTAGGAATAGAAGCTTCAAGTTTTAATTTCTCTTCCCTAGCTTTAATGAGAGCATTTGTAATATGTTTTGTAAAGGCTAAATTTATAGCACTAGCATTGGGACTTCTAGCAAGTTTTTGTAAGAACTTTATAACTTCAGTAATATGACAATCATCAAAATCTAAACCATTATGTTCTACAGCAATGGAATCATTGTCACCAATATTTTGAAAAATTTCAGCAGTTTTATCACAAACAGCAGTTTTAGCAGTTTCAGGCAATTTTGTACGCTTTGCACTAGGAGTAGAAACATTGCCAACACCAATTATTTTACCATTGATAGTAGGAGGTGCAGCAACATGTGAAGAATCAACATTACTAGTGGTGGTAATAGTCCATACTTTAGCTACATTATTTTCTTTAGCAAGTTTTTCTTTTTCTTCTCTATCCCACCTAGCATGCAATTCAGCCAACAATCTAATATTACCATTAATTCGAACTTGGATGGAATTTGTTTTAGCAAACCTAGCATCTTTAACTTCCTCAGGCATAACTTTCAATTTTAAAATATCAACATCAAGAGCAAGACTATCAACCTTAGAAGCAAGAATAACAATTTTACTAAGCTTTTCTTCAACAGTTTTATTGAAAGCAGTTTGTGTACTAATAAATTATTTAAGCATCACTTCAAGACCAGAGGGTACACTCTTATTATTGTTGTAAGAATTACCATAAGAATTACCATAACCATTACCATTATTAGAAGGATATGGCCTAAAGTTATTGTTACCATAATTATTCCTATAAGCATTGTTGTTGAAATTATTGTTCTTAATGAAATTTACATCAACATTTTCTTCTTGAGCAACCAATGAAGCTAAAGGAACATTATTAGGATCAATATGAGATCTACCATTTGCAAGCATAGACATAATAGCATCAATCTTATCACCCAAAGAAGAGGTTTCTTCAACAGAATTTACCTTCTTACCTTGAGGAGTTCTTTCAGTGTGCCATTCAGAGTAATTGATCATCATATCATCAAGTAATTTGGTTGCGGCGCCCAGGGTGATGGACATAAAAGTACCTCCAGCAGCTGAATCCAATAGGTTTCTCGAGGAAAAATTCAATCCTGCATAAAAGGTTTGGATGATCATCCAAGTAGTCAGTCCATGGGTTGGGCAATTCTTTACCAAAGATTTCATTCTCTCCCATGCTTGAGCAACATGTTCATTATCAAATTGTTTAAAATTCATTATGCTACTTCTCAAAGATATAATCTTAGCAGGAGGATAATATTTACTAATAAAAGCATCTTTACATTTAGTCCATGAATCAATACTATTTTTAGGCAAAGAAAGCAACCAATCTTTAGCTCTTCCTCTTAATGAGAAAGGAAACAATTTCAGTTTTATAATATCACCATGTATATCCTTATACTTTTGCATTTCACAAAGTTCAACAAAATTTTCCTACCGCAAGACGAATAAATCCAAGATCTAATCTATGGAACACCCAAGATCTAATCTACAAGATCGAAGCAACGAGATTGATAAGATACTAACCCTTGAAGATTTCCAAAGCCTACAAGATCAGATCTCGTTGTTGATGTAGACGATCATCCCCGGTGCTGCAATCCGGCAGCACTTTGATGCGCGTAGATGTACACGTCCGTTGGGAACCCCAAGTGGAAGGTATGATGCGCACAGCAGCAAGTTTCCCTCAGTATGAAACCAAGGTTATCGAACCAGTAGGAGCCAAGAAGCACGTGAAGGTTGTTGGTGGAGGAATGTAGTGCGGCGAAACCAGTGAAACCGGCGCCAACGTGGAACCTGCACAACACAATCAAAGTACTTTGCCCCAACGTAACAGTGAGGTTGTCAATCTCACCGGCTTGCTGAAAACAAAGGATTAAGCGTATCGAGTGGAAGATGGTGTTTGTTTGCAAAGAACAGTAAAAGCAGTAGAATGTATTCAGATGTAAAAGAATGGACCGGGGTCCATAGTTCACTAGTGGTGTCTCTCCAATAAGATAACTAACATGCTGGGTGAACAAATTACAGGCGGGCAATTGACAAATAAAGATTCAATACATATCAATGATGATTACTATGTGATTTAATCGGGGCATTACGACAAAGTACATAGACCGCTATCCAGCATGCATCTATGCCTAAATAATCCACCTTCAGGTTATCATCCGAACCCCTTCGGTATTAAGTTGTAAACAACAGATAATTGCATTAAGTATGGCGCGTAATGTAATCAACACAAATATCCTTAGACAAAGCATTGATGTTTTATCCCTAGTAGCAACAGCACATCCACAACCTTAGAACCTATTGTCACGATCCCAGATTCAATGGAGGCATGAACCCACTATCGAGCATAATTACTCCCTCTTGGAGTTACAAGTATCAACTTGGCCAGAGCCTCTACTAGCAACGGAGAGCATGCAAGAACATAAACAACACATATATGATAGATTGATAATCAACTTAACATAATATTCTATATTCATCGGATCCCGCCAAACACAACATGTAGCATTACAAATAGATGATCTTGATCATGTTAGGAAGCTCACAAGATCTAAACAATGATAGCACAAGCGGAGAAGACAACCATCTAGCTACTGCTATGGACCCATAGTCCAAGGATGAACTACTCACGCATCAATCCGGAGGCGGGCATGATGATGTAGAGCCCCTCCGGTGATGATTCCCCTCTCCGGCAGGGTGCGGAGGCGATCTCCTGAATCCCCGAGATGGGATTGGCGGCGGCGGCTCTCGGAATGTTTTCCGTATCGTGGCTCTCGGTACAGGAGGTTTCGCGACGAAGGCTATTTGTAGGCGGAAGGGTAGGTCAGGCGGCACGAGGGGCCCACACAGGGCGCGGCCAGGGCTTGGGCCGCGCCGCCCTGTTGTGTGGCCCCCTCGTGGCCCCACTTCGTCTCCCTTTCGGTCTTCTGGAAGCTTCGTGTAAAAATAGGCCCCTGGGCGTTGATTTCGTCCAATTCCGAGAATATTTCCTTACTAGGATTTCTGAAACCAAAATCAGCAGAAAAACAGCAACTGGCACTTTGGCATCTTTTTAATAGGTTAGTGCCGGAAAATGTATAATAATGATGTAAAGTATGTATAAAACATTCAAGTATTGTAATAAAAGTAGCATGGAACATAAGAAATTATAGATACGTTTGAGACGTATCACACTTCCGTACTCGGTCGCGCGTACGGTGTCGATGAAGCCCTTCCTCTCCCCGTTCCAGCGGGCAGCGGAGGTGTGGTAGATCCCCTCGGAATCCCAGCAGCACGACGGCGTGGTGGTGGAGGAGAATCTCTGGGCTTCGCCTAAGCCGCAGCAGAGAGAAAGAGGAGGGAGGAGAGGTGGCGGCTAGGGTTATGGATGGGGGCCTTGGCCGGCCACCCCCTCCCCTCTTTATATAGGTGGGGGGTCGGCCTAGGGTTTCCCCTAGGGCCCACCTACCCCCTTGGCCGGCCACATGGGGGGGCAAACTCCTCCCCCAAGTATTCCCCCTTATCTCCTAATTTAAACCATTTATTTTAGGAGATAGATCTTATCTCTAGATTTAAACCATTTAAACTAGAGATAGATCTTATCTCTAGGGGGGCCGGCCTGGGCCCACATGTCATGGTGGGTAGGACCCACTATGCCATGTGGCGCCTATGTGTCCTCTCCCGGGGTGGTGGGCCCACTGGTGGCCCTCTAGAACCTTCTAGAAGCTCCGGTCAAAACACCGAACTTTTCCCGAACCCCGGAAATTGACTTCCCATATATGAATCTTATTCTCCGGACAATTCCGGACCTCCTCGTGATGTCCTAGATCCCATCCGAGACTCCGAACAAAAACTTCAGACTCCAACTCATATTCTGAATCTACTTATGCGACATCGAACCTTAAGCGCGTCACCCTACGGTTCGCAAACTATGCAGACATGGTCGAGACTCCTCTCCGAGCAATAACCAATAGCGGGATCTGGAGATCCATAATGGCTCCCACATATTCAACGATGACTTAGTGATCGATTGAACCATTTACATACGATGCCGATTCCCTTTGTCTCGCGATATTTTACTTGTCCGAGGTTTGATCATCGGTATCTCCATACCTTGTTCAACCTCGTTACCGACAAGTACTCTTTACTCGTACCGTGGTATGTGATCTCTTATGAACCATTCATATGCTTGCAAGCTAATCAGATGACATTCCACCGAGAGGGCCCAGAGTATATCTATCCGTCATCGGGATGGACAAATCCCACTATTGATCCATATGCCTCAACTCACACTTTCCAAATACTTAATCCCATCTTTATAACCACCCATTTACGCAATGGCGTTTGATGTAATCAAAGTACCCTTCCGGTGTAAGTGATTTACATGATCTCATGGTCGAAGGACTAAGGCAACTATGTATCGAAAGCTTATAGCAAATTGAACTTAATGACTTGATCTTATGCTACGCTCTTTTGGGTGTGTGTCCATTATATCATTCACCTAATGACATAACCTTGTTATTAATAACATCCAATGTTCGTGATCACGAAACCATGATCATCCATTAATCAACAAGCTAGTTATACAAGAGGCTTACTAGGGACTCCTTGTTGTTTACATAACACACATGTATCAATGTTTCGGTTAATACAATTATAGCATGGGATGTAAACATTTATCATGAACACTAAGATATAACAATAACTAATTTATTATTGCCTCTTGGGCATATCTAGTCTCCGATGTCTACGGGTGCTTCTATTCTTGTAGACAGTGTTGGGCCTCCAAGAGCAGAGGTTTGTAGAACAGCAGCAAGTTTTCCCTTAAGTGGATCACCCAAGGTTTATCGAACTCAGGGAGGAAGAGGTCAAAGATATCCCTCTCAAGCAACCCTGCAATCACGATACAAGAAGTCTCTTGTGTCCCCAACACACCTAATACACTTGTCAGATGTATAGGTGCACTAGTTCGGCGAAGAGATAGTGAAATACAAGTAGTATGGATGTATATGAGTGGTAATAGTAATCTGAATAAAATATGGCAGCGAGTAAACATGCAACAGAACAGTAAATAAACGGAGATTCGATGCTTAGAAACAAGGCCTAGGGATCATACTTTCACTAGTGGACACTCTCAACATTGATCGCATAATAAATAAATAACTTTTCTCATTTGTGCTACATACACTCTTTTGTTGGATGACAAACACCATTCATTGTGTAGGGCTACAAGAGCTCCCTCAAGCCGGAGTTAACAAGCGCCACAACATTCACCATTCATATTTAAGTAACCTGAGAGCATAATAGATCTTTGCAATTTCATCCGAGTACTAACATAGTATACACACTGTCACCATTACACTATGAAGGGGAATAGATCACATCAATACTATCATAGCGATAATCAACTCCATAACCTACAAGAGATTATGATCATAATCTACGACAAGAACCACACGATGCACACACTGTCACCATTACACCATGCAGGAGGAATAGACTACTTTAATAACATCACATGAGTAGCACATAGACTAGTAGCGATACAAAGCTCATCATATGGATCTCAATCATGTAAAGCAGCTCATGAGATCATTGTATTGAAGTACGAGAGAGAGATTAACCACATAGCTACCAGTACAGCCCTTAGCCTCGAGGGAGAACTACTCCCTCCTCATCATGGGAGACAGCAATGGCGATGGAGATGGCGGTGGTGTCGATGGAGAAGCCTTCTGGGGGCACTTCCCCGTCCCGGCGGCGTGCGGGAACAGAGACTCCTGTCCCAGATCTTGGCTTCGCGGCGGCTCTGGAACTTTTCTCGTATCGTGGCTTATTCGTATCGAAGATTTAGGTCAGAGGCTTTATATAGGCGGAAGGGCAGCCTCGGAGGGGACCTGGGGCCACCAGACCATAGGGGGCGCGCCCACCCCCCTGGCCGCGCCGCCATGTGGCGTGGGGCCCTCCTGGCTCCCCTCTGGTCCCTCTCGGGTGTTCTGGAAGCTCCCGGGAAAAATAAGATGTTGGGCGTTGATTTCGTCCAATTCCGAGAATATTTCCTTACTAGGATTTCTGAAACCAAAAAAAACAGAACTGGCACTTCGGCATCTCGTCAATAGGTTAGTTCCGGAAAATGCATCAAAACGATATAAAGTGTGAACAAAACATGTAGGTATTGTCATAAAACAAGCATGGAACATCAGAAATTATAGATACGTTGGAGACGTATCAGCATCCCCAAGCTTAGTTCCTACTCGCCCTCGAGTAGGTAAACGATAACACAAATAATTTCTGAAGTGACATGCTACCAACATAAACTTGATCAACATTATTGTAAAGCATATGAGATGAATGGAGTGATCTGAAGCAAAATATTGCTAACAAAGATGATGACTAAACAAATGAATCATATAGCAAAACTTTTCATGAATAGTACTTTCAAGACAAGTATCAACAAGACTTGCATAAGAGCTAACTCATAAGCAATAAATTCAAAGTAAAGGCATCAAAGCAACACAAAGGAAGATATAAGTTTCAGCAGTTGCTTTCAACTTTCAACATGCATATCTCATGGATAATTGTCAACACAGAGTAATATGATGAATGCAAATAAGCAAGTATGTAAGAATCAATGCACAGTTGACACAAGTGTTTGCTTCTAAGATGGAAGGAAGTAGGTAAACTGACTCAACAATAAAGTAAAAGATAGGCCCTTCGCAGAGGGAAGCAGGGATTAAATCATGTGCTAGAGCTTTTCAAGTTTTGAAATCATATAGAGAGCATAAAAGTAAAATTTTGAGAGGTGTTTGTTGTTGTCAACGAATGGTAATGGGTACTCTAACTACCTTATCAACCAGACTTTCAAGAGCGGCTCCCATGAAGGACGTTATCTCTACCAGCAAGGTAGATCATCCCTCTTATCTTTTGTTTACACATGTACTTTAGTTTTATCTATTAGATGACACTCCCCCAACCTTTTGCTTACACAAGCCATGGCTAACCGAATCCTCGGGTGCCTTCCAACATTCACATACCATGGAGGAGTGTTTATTTGCAAAATTAAGTTGCTTACTGATAGATCAGAGCAAAACATGTGAAGAGAATTATTAATGCAAGTTAATTAATTGGGGCTGGGAACCCCATTGCCAGCTCTTTTTGCAAAATTATTGGATAAGCGGATGAGCCACTAGTCCATTGTGAAAGTCAGAAGTAAATGACAAGATCGAAAGATAAAACACCCCATACTTCCTCATGAGCTATAAAACATTGACAAATAAGAGATAATAACTTTTGAATTGTTTAAAGGTAGCACATGAAGTATTTACTTGGAATGGCAGGAAATACCACATAGTAGGTAGATATGGTGGACACAAATGGCATAGGTTTTGGCTCAAGGTTTTGGATGCACGAGAAGTATTTCCTCTCAGTACAAGGTTTTGGCTAGCAAGGTTGTTTGAAGCAAACACAAGTATGAACCGGTACAACAAAACTTACATAAGAACATATTGCAAGCATTATAAGACTCTACACTGTCTTCCTTGTTGTTCAAACACTTTACCAGAAAATATCTAGACTTAGAGAAACCAATCATGCAAACCAAATTTCAACAAGCTCTATAGTAGTTCTCCACTACTAGATTTAAACTACATGATGCAAGAGCTTAAACATGATCTAATGAGAGCTCAAAACAATTGCCAAGTATCAAATTATTCAAGACCATATGAAGCATTTTCTGATTCCAACAAAATAACAACAACTGAAGCGATCAACTTTCGCCCTTGAACATTAAAAGCAAGAATGAAGAACACTAGTGTTCATATGAAAAAGCGGAGCGTGTCTCTCTCCCACACAAGCATGAATTTATTCAAAGAACGAAATAACAAAACGAAAATAAAAGCACACGACGCTCCAAGTAAAGTACATAAGATGTGACCGAATAAAAATATAGTTTCATAGAAGAAACCTGATAAGTTGATGAAGAAGGGGATGCCTTGGGCATCCCCAAGCTTAGACGCTTGAGTCTTCTTGAAATATGCAGGGATGAACCAGGGGCATCCCCAAGCTTAGGCTTTTCACTCTTCTTGATCATATATCATCCTCCTCTCTTGACCCTTGAAAACTTCCTCCACACCAAACTTCAAGCAAACTCATTAGAGGGTTAGTGCATAATCAAAATTCACATGTTCAGAGGTGACACAATCATTCTTAACACTTCTGGACATTGCACAAAGCTTCTGAAAGTTAATGGAACAAAGAAACTCATTCAACATAGCAAAAACGGCAATGCGAAATAAAAGGCAGAATCTGTCAAAAACAGAATAGTACGTAAAGACGAATTTTGCAGGGGCACTTAACTTGCTCAAACGGAAAAACTCAAAACTAATAAAAGTTGCATACATATCTGAGGATCACTCACGTAAATTTGCAGATTATTCTGAGTTGTCTACAGAGAGCTCTGCGCAAATTCGTGACAGACAGCAAATCTGTTTCTGCGCAGTAATCCAAATCTAGCATCAACTTTACCATAGAGACTTTACTTGGCACAAAAACATGATAAGGAGAGGTTGCTACAGTAGTAAACAACTTCCAAGACTCAACAAAACAGTAGCAAAATAAACACATGGGTTATCTCCCAAGAAGTTCTTTCTTTATAGCCATTAAGATGGGCTCAGTAATTTTAATGATACTCTCGCAAGAAATAAGAGTTGAAGCAAAAGAGAACATCAAGAAGCAAATTCAAAACTCATTTAAGCCTAACCCACTTCCTATGAAAAGGAATCTTGTACACAAATAAATTCATGAAGAACAAAGTGGTAAGCATAGAAAAGCAACACAAGCGCAATTTCAAGATTCTCAACATAAAGAGGGGAAACTTAATATTATTAAGATGCATATAACCATGTTTCCCTCTCTCATAATAACTTTCAGTAGCATCATGAACAAACTCAACAATATAACTATCACATAAAGCATTCTTGTCATGAGCCATATGCATAAAATTATTACTCTCCACATAAGCATAATCAATTTTATTAGTTAACAAAGTAGCTATCATTATTATTCTCATCAAGTGTAGGAGGCATAGTATAATCATAATAAAATTTACTCTCCATAGTAGGTGGCACCAAAAGACCACTATCATTATAATCATCATAAATAGGAGGCAAAGTATCATCAAAGAAAATTTTCTCCTCAATGCTTGGGGGACTAAAAATATCATGCTCATCAAAACCAGCTTCCCCAAGCTTAGAATTTTCCATATCATTAGCAACAATGGTGTTCAAAGCGTTCATACTAATATCATTGCTACTATCATGCAAATAAGATTCCATAGGTTTTTTAATTTTCGCAGCAAACAATCCATGTCTTAACTCAGGAAATAGAATAAGAAGCTCACTGTTGCTTTCCATTATGCCTCACTAGTGTAAACAAGAAACCAAAAGATGCAATTGCAGGATCTAAAGGAAATAGCTTCGAGCACTTACAACGGCAACAGAAAATAACTTAGTTACCTGGGACCGGAGTATGAGTGCCTTTTACCTTTCCTCCCCGGCAACGGCGCCAGAAAATAGCTTGATGTCTACGGGTGCTTCTATTCTTGTAGACAGTGTTGGTCCTCCAAGAGCAGAGGTTTGTAGAACAGCAGCAAGTTTTCCCTTAAGTGGATCACCCAAGGTTTATCGAACTC
Source organism: Lolium multiflorum (assembly GCA_030979885.1). Lineage (NCBI taxonomy): Eukaryota > Viridiplantae > Streptophyta > Magnoliopsida > Poales > Poaceae > Lolium > Lolium multiflorum. The sequence goes on from CM061748.1 coordinate 212,003,260, forward strand.
AGGGAGGAAGAGGTCAAAGATATCCCTCTCAAGCAACCCTGCAATCACGATACAAGAAGTCTCTTGTGTCCCCAACACACCTAATACACTTGTCAGATGTATAGGTGCACTAGTTCGGCGAAGAGATAGTGAAATACAAGTAGTATGGATGTATATGAGTGGTAATAGTAATCTGAATAAAATATGGCAGCGAGTAAACATGCAACAGAACAGTAAATAAACGGAGATTCGATGCTTAGAAACAAGGCCTAGGGATCATACTTTCACTAGTGGACACTCTCAACATTGATCACATAATAAATAAATAAATTTTCTCATTTGTGCTACATACACTCTTTTGTTGGATGACAAACACCATTCATTGTGTAGGGCTACAAGAGCTCCCTCAAGCCGGAGTTAACAAGCGCCACAACATTCAGCATTCATATTTAAGTAACCTTAGAGCATAATAGATCTTTGCAATTTCATCCGAGTACTAACATAGCATACACACTGTCACCATTACACTATGAAGGGGGAATAGATCACATCAATACTATCATAGCGATAATCAACTCCATAACCTACAAGAGATTATGATCATAATCTACGACAAGAACCACACGATGCACACACTGTCACCATTACACCATGCAGGAGGAATAGACTACTTTAATAACATCACATGAGTAGCACATAGACTAGTAGCGATACAAAGCTCATCATATGGATCTCAATCATGTAAAGCAGCTCATGAGATCATTGTATTGAAGTACGAGAGAGAGATTAACCACATAGCTACCGGTACAGCCCTTAGCCTCGAGGGCGAACTACTCCCTCCTCATCATGGGAGACAGCAATGGCGATGGAGATGGCGGTGGTGTCGATGGAGAAGCCTTCCGGGGGCACTTCCCCGTCCCGGCGGCGTGCCGGAACAGAGACTCCTGTCCCCCAGATCTTGGCTTCGCGATGGCGGCTCGGAACTTTCTCGTATCGTGGTTTATTCGTATCGAAGATTTAGGTCAGGGGCTTATATAGGCGGAAGGGCAGCCTCGGAGGGGACAGGGGGGCCAGACCATAGGGGGCGCGCCCACCCCTGCCGCGCCGCCGGTGGTGTGGGGCCCTCCGCTCCCCTCGGTCCCTCGTTGGAAGCTCCGGGAAAAATAAGATGTTGGGCGTTGATTTCGTCCAATTCCGAGAATATTTCCTTACTAGGATTTCTGAAACCAAAAACAGCAGAAAACAGGAACTGGCACTTCGGCATCTCGTCAATAGGTTTGTTCCGGAAAATGCATCAAAACGATATAAAGTGTGAACAAAACATGTAGGTATTGTCATAAAACAAGCATGGAACATCAGAAATTATAGATACGTTGGAGACGTATCAGTCTCCCATTTGCACTAGAGTCAATAATCTAGTTTACATTTGTAAAGATATAACACCTTGGCCTTCTGGTGCTTTATCATGTTTTGTTCACGGGAGAGGTTTTAGTCAACGGATCTGACACGCTCAGAAACGTATGTATTTTGCAATTCATTTGCGTCTCAACGCATCACTCATTTTCCAAATGAGTCGGCATTAATTGTATATGCTTAGTCCTCTGGTGGAACCTTAATTCCGCGGTCTGAAATAAGTCACTAATATTGTCACACACAATATAGCTTCAAAGTTCTGACACTGTCGGAACTACACCAAGTTCTCAAAGAACTCCTTGACTTAACATCCTCAGTCATTGTCAAAACAATGACATACTCTGCCTTTGTTTGTAGAATCTGTCACAATATTTGGAACTCATCCAAATCTAGAATAGACTTGTTCTAGCTCATTGTGCTACCTTTTAAATAACACTTAGCCTAATTGAGATTGAAATTTTATTTTTATATGTGACCAAACTAATATCGGTGCAACACCAGCGATTTGTTTGTCACTACCCCATATAAAAACTATATATATATATACTTGGTTCTTCTAAAGCACTCAGGGATATTCTTACTGTTGTCCAATGATCATTACATGAATTATTCTGGTATATGCTTGTAACACTTTAGAGCACAGGACATCTGACTTTGTACATATTATTCGTGATCTAAAATCACTCATGTGTATTTACTCATCGAGTGTCAAATACACTCAAGTCTTGTTAAACCTTCACATGAAAAGAACACCTTCTTAATACTTCTATATTGAACTACTTCAATATCTATTCTATGTACTTAAACTTAAACTTATTATGTGTTTCTATCTATCTTCATAGATCTTGACACTAAATATGTTTCAATTCATATCCTTTCATTGATGTTAATTCTCAATGAAACCTTTTAAATCAATTATATAATTACACTATTTATAATCAACGATATGTCATCTACATAACGTATTATAAATATGTCTCAGCGCTCCCACTTAATTTCTTGCAAATGCAAGCATCTTCATCGTTTCTGATGAAATCAAAACTCTTTGATTATTTCATCCGGTGAAGATTCCAACTCCGCGATACTCACTTCATTCAATTGAAGTTTGTATACCTATCTAGTATTCCACGGACCAGCAAAACTCTTGGTTGTATCTAGTATACATCCTTCATACACACTTCTGGTAAGGAATGTATTTCTGCCATCCTACTATCATATCTCATAAAATAAATATGTAGCGATTACTAGAATAATCCACATAGACTATAAGCATTGCCACGGAAGATCTAATCTTATCGTAGTCAACTCTTTGAACTTTTTCGTAAACTGCTTTTCGATAAGTCAAGCTTCTTTAAGGATATTCCATCCAAGTCCATCTACTTTATAGATCCATTTACTTTCAAAAGTATTCACCTATCTTGGATTTCATGGCGCATAGCCATTTTAACGGAGTCAGGGCCCATCATAACTTCTTTGTATGTAGTTGGTTTATCATTGTTCAAAAACAATCATTTGTCCACAAATCATTTATTTGACCACAAAATAAACCACATCTACAAGGTTCAATAAGTACTTTGATCTCCATGACTATAACACTTTGTAGACATGGGAGCCATGATCTTCGTAGCTGCTTCCGGAACCATTTCCGATGTTGTGCTACTCTGATCATCATGCTCAGGTTCATAAACCTTATCAAGTTCCATTGTCCTCCCACTCAAATAGTTCGCTAGAAACAATTTCTTTGAAATAAGTAAGAAACATCGACAAACACTTTTGTCTTTGACTTCATAGTGGAAAGAATTCCCAATCAATTTCATGGGATAATCAACAAAGACATTTATCCGATTTTGGTTGTAAACTCATTTACTTATGCTATGCATACCAAAATTTAAGAAATGACTATTTAGGGTTTATACCCATGCCATAACTCGTATGGTGTCATTTCAATGGATCATGATGATGCTCTATTCAGTGTAAAAGCGGTAGTCTCTAAAGCATAATCCACAAAAGTATAATGGCATCATTTTATTTTATCTCATCATCAATCCAACAGGTTTGGATACGTCTCTTGGATACTCCATCATCATCATGATACTCCAAGAAACGTGAGTTATAGAACAATTTCATAAATCTCTTAGATGTTCGCTAAAACTCGTAATTCAAATATTTCCACCATGATCCAATCATAGATATTTGACTTTTCTATTACGATGATTTCCACTTCATGCTGAAACTTATTTGAATCCATTCAAATGTTTCAAACTTCTTCCTTATCGAATATATCCACATATATATACTCAATTCATTGTTAGAAGTTTTCATGAAGTAGAAGAATCTCCCGCACACAACTATGCCCAGTGAACCATATACATCATCATGTATGCTTCCACTAAGTTAGTTGCCCGTTCAACTCTTGGCCTATGAACGGTATTTAAGTCATTCTCTTTAGAAGAGATTTGCAAGCGCCAAATGATTCAAAAATCATATGACTCCAAAAATCCATTCAAATGGAGTTCCTTCATGCGTTCCTTTCTAACATGACCAAAATGGCAGTTCCACTAATGAGTGGAATTCACATCATTTGCCTTATGGCATTTTAGCGTCAGTGTTATGTATGTGTGCTTCACCATAAAGATTTATAATAACTTATCCATCGTACATGGAATGCTGTTACAATTTGAACAACTCATTGTTTTCATTTAACCAGAACAAAACAACAATTATAAAGTTCTTTATTATAAATCTGAAGGGCTAGGTAAAATGCCAACGACGAACACAATAACACTTTATTTTGTTCCAGACGTGCATTCCTACCATATTCCTTGTCAGTCACTTAGGCCATTGTATTCTTGTATTGCGTTGTCTTGTATGACATCTCATACCAACCAATATGGTACAATTACCCAAGAATTTCATTGTGTGACCAAACAAGGAATACATTCATAACATGTATATCATCTATATACACCTGAGCTAGACTTTCTAGTCTTCTTTTTTCCTTTCTGCCACAAATCTTTTGTAGTTTCTCTTTTAGCTTTCCTCATTCTTATAAAACACTTCACCTTCAATAACTTCTAGGTCCATTGTCAAATACCAATAACCTTGAGGTTCTTACCTTGAAGTTGATCATCACATGACAAGTGTTCTAGATTTCACTATTAGTAACCTTTTAATGTAATGAACAATTTCACTCATAATTTTATCCATCAAATCATGACGACTTTCCGAGACCATGTGTACATGCTAGGCTCGTAAAGTTTAACCTTAGTATTCGCATGTGCAAATCTGGCTTGCACCCGTTGTATGCACACGTAGAATCTATAACACCCGATCATCATGAGATGCTTCGAAACGACGAGTCTTAGCAACGGTGCATACTAAGGACGATCACTTCATGGATATGCGAATATCATTAGTGCCCAACTAGTTGGAGGATTGAGACGCCCGGCGTTTTCAACCTTCGTACATTCCCATAAAACTTATGAGTTTATGTAGTCTCACCAAATTATATTCTATCACCTTGCAATAAGGTCTTAGATATCACATATATCTCATACCTTGCTTATTTCTGAAAACAAAATTTTCAGCTCCTTACTTTTCAAACGGATTTGAACTTCAAGTTTCACGGAGACAAGATGATTTAAGGTACTAATTGAAACCATTGCTCTTTGAATCATCAATGTGAGGTTTACTAAAAGTTTGCATTAGGACTTAATCATATCTTGATTCTTTAACAATACGGTACCAGTCCGTAAAGTTACTTGTCAGACTTAACAGTATTTCAATCTCAATTACAAGACTAGCGCATGGTAGATAACGGATGCCAATTCTACAAATTTAATTCAAAATACTATTCAGACTATGTTCATGATAATTTGAGTTCATTTTTAATTCTTCAATTAACTAGGTGAACTCCCACTCAAAACAACATCCCTCGCATTGTCTTAGTGATTACACGAACCAAATCCACTACACCAAGTCCGATCATCACGAGAAAAGATGTAGCTTCAAAGGCGAACACTCCAAGTGTTCATCATATCATTCATATGACTCATGCTCTACCTTTCGGTATCCCGTGTTCCGAGACCATGTCTGTACATGCTAGGCTCGTCAAGGCAACCTTAGTATCCGCGTGTGCAAATCTGGCTTGCACCCGTTGTATGCACATGTAGAGTCTATCACACCCGATCATCACGAGATGCTTCGAAACGACAAGTCTTAGCAACGGTGCATACTAAGGATGAACACTTTATTATCTTGATATTTAGTGAGAGGGATCATCTTATAATGCTACCATCGCAATCTAAGCAAGATAAGATGCATAAAGGATTAACATCACATGCAATTCATAATATGTGATATGATATGGCCTTTCTTCTTGTGCTTTTGATCTCCATCTCCAAAGCACATTATCATGATCTCCATCATCACCAGCATTGCACCAAGGTCCGTGGCGCCGCTTCATGGTTGTCCATCACTTATAGCTACTATGACAACTACTTGAAATAAAGCTATTACATGATGAATAGACACGCAGGTCTTTAACAAAATTAAAGACAACCATTAGGCTCATGCCGGTTGCCATAATACAACAATGAACATCTCATACATCAAATATAATCATCATCACATCATGGCCATATCACATCACCAAACCCTGCAAAAACAAGTTAGACGCCTCTAATTTGGTTTGCATATTTTACGTGGTTTAGGGTTTTCGAGTAAGATCCAATCTACCTACGAACATGTACCACAACGGTGATACTAGTGTTGACAATAGAAAGTGTAAATTGGAATCTTCACTATGGTGGGAGAGACAGACACCCGCTTATGCAATACAAGTTGCATGTCAAGCGTGGAGCAAGTCTCATGAGACGCGGTCATGTAAAGTTAGCCCGGGCCGCTTCATCCCACCATCCCGCAAGATGCAAAGTACACAAACTAAAGCAACAAAAGCATCAACGCCCACAAAACCATTGTGTTCTACTCGTGCAACAGATCTATGCATAGACATGGCTCTGATACCACTGTTGGGGTTCGTAGCATAAAAAAAAAAAAATACGAATAAATCCAAGATCTAATCTATGGAACACCCAAGATCTAATCTACAAGATCGAAGCAACGAGATTGATAAGATACTAACCCTTGAAGATTTCCAAAGCCTACGAGATCAGATCTCGTTGTTGATGTAGACGATCATCCCCGCTGCAATCCGGCAGCACTTTCGTACTCGGTCGCGCGTACGGTGTCGATGAAGCCCTTCCTCTCTTCCAGCGGGCAGCGGAGGTGTGGTAGATCCCCTCGGAATCCCAGCAGCACGACGGCGTGGTGGTGGTGGTGGAGGAGAATCTCCTGCAGGGCTTCTCGCCGCAGCAGGAGAGAGAGGAGGAGAGGTGGCGGCTAGGGTTATGGATGGGGGGCCTTGGCCACCCCCTCACCTCTTTATATAGGTGGGGGGTCGGCCTAGGGTTTCCCCTAGGGCCCACCTACCCCCTTGGCCGGCCATATGGGGGGGCAAACTCCTCCCCCAAGTATTCCCCCTTATCTCCTAATTTAAACCATTTATTTTAGGAGATAGATCTTATCTCTAGATTTAAACCATTTAAACTAGAGATAGATCTTATCTCTAAGGGGATGCGCGTAGATGTACACGTCCGTTGGGAACCCCAAGAGGAAGGTATGATGCGCACAGTGGCAAGTTTTCCCTCAGAAAGAAACCAAGGTTGAATCGAACAGGAGGAGCCAAGAAGCACGTTGAAGGTTGATGGTCGCGAAATGTGATGCGGCGCAACACCGATTCCGGCGCCAACGTGGAACCTGCACAACACAACCCAAGTACTTTGTCCCAACGAAACAGTGAGGTTGTCAATCTCACCGGCTGTAACAAAGGATTAAGCATATCGAGTGGAATATGATTGTTTGCAAGAAAACGGTAAACAAGTATTAGATTGTATGCTATGTAAAGAATAGGACCGGGGTCCACAGTTCACTAGAGGTGTCTCTCCCATAAGATAAAAGCATGTTGGGTGAACAAATTACAGTCGGGCAATTGACAAATAGAGAAAGGCATAACAATGCATATACATGATATGATAAATATAGTGAGATTTAATTGGGCATTACGACAAAGTACATAGACCGCCATCCAATGCATCTATGCCTAAAAAGTCCACCTTCAAGTTATCATCCGAACCCCTTCCAGTATTAAGTTGCAAAGCAACAGACAATTGCATTAAGTATGGTGCGTAATGTAATCGACAACTACATCCTTAGACATAGAATCAATGTTTTATCCCTAGTGGCAACAGCACATCACAACCTTAGAACTTCTGTCACTGTCCCAGGTGTCAATGAAGGCATGAACCCACTATCGAGCATAAATACTCCCTCTTGGAGTTAAGAGTATAAACTTGGCCAGAGCCTCTACTAATAACGGAGAGCATGCAAGATCATAAACAACACATAAACAATAGATTGATAATCACCATAATCATAGTACTCTCTATCCATCGGATCCCGACAAACACAACATATAGAATTACAGATAGATGATCTTGATCATGTTAGGCAGCTCACAAGATCCAACAATGAAGCACAACAAGGAGAAGACGACCATCTAGCTACTGCTATGGACCCATGGTCCAGGGTGAACTACTCACTCATCACTCCGGAGGCGATCATGGCGATGAAGAGTCCTCGGGAGATGAATCCCTCTCGGCAGGGTGCCGGAGGCAATCTCTGAATCCCCGAGATGGGATTCGCGGCGGCGGCGTCTCGGAAGGTTTTCCGTATCGTGGCTCTCGATGGGGGTTTCGCGACGGAGGCTTTAAGTAGGCGGAAGCAACGCGGGGGCTACACGAGGGCCCGGGGGGCAGGCGCGGCCGGGGCCGGCCGCGCCGCCTGTCATATGGCCGCCTCGTGGCCCCACTTCGTTATCTCTTCGGTCTTCGGAAGCTTCGTGCAAAAATAGGACCCGCGAAAGTTTCGTCCAATTCCGAGAATATTTCCTTACTAGGATTTCTGAAACCAAAAACAGCAGAAAACAACAACTGGCTCTTCGGCATCTTGTTAATAGGTTAGTTCCAGAAAATGCGTAAATACGACATATAATGTGCATAAAACATGTAGGTATCATCAATAAAGTGGCATGGAACATAAGAAATTATCGATACGTTGGAGACGTATCAGCATCCCCAAGCTTAGTTCTGCTCGTCCCGAGCAGGTAAAACGATAACAAAGATAATTTCTGAAGTGACATGCCATCATAATCTTGATCATACTATTTGTAAACATATGTAATGAATGCAGCGATCAAAACAAAAGTAATGACATGAGTAAACAAGTTAATCATATGACAAAGACTTTTCATGAATAGTACTTCAAGACAAGCATCAATAAGTCTTGCATAAGAGTTAACTCATAAAGCAATAAATCAAAGTAAAGGTGTTGAAGCAACACAAAGGAAGATTAAGTTTCAGCGGTTGCTTTCAACTTATAACATGTATATCTCATGGATATTGTCAACATAAAGTAATATAACAAGTGCAATATGCAAGTATGTAGGAATCAATGCAGTTCACACAAGTGTTTGCTTCTTAAGGTGGAGGGAGATAGGTAAACTGACTCAACAATAAAAGTAAAAGAAAGGTCCTTCAAGAGGAAAGCATCGATTGCTGTATTTGTGCTAGAGCTTTTATTTTGAAAACATGAAACAATTTTGTCAACGGTAGTAATAAAGCATATGAGTTATGTAAATTATATCTTACAAGTTGCAAGCCTCATGCATAGTGTACTAATAGTGTCCGCACCTCGTCCTACTTAGCTTGGACTACCGGATCTTTGCATGCCATGTTTCAACCAAGTGTCACAAAGGGGTACCTCCATGCCGCCTGTACAAAGGTCTAAGGAGAATGCTCGCATTTTGGATTTCTCGCTTTTGATTATTCTCAACTTAGACATCCATACCGGGACAACATGGACAACAGATAATGGACTCCTCTTAAATGCATAAGCATGTAGCAATGATTATTATTCTCATATGAGATTGAGAATATATGTCCAAAACTGAAACTTCAACCATGATTCATGGCTTTAGTTAGCGGCCCAATGTTCTTCTCTAACAATTTTGCATGCTCCAACCACTAAAATGATAGATCCTTGACAAGACGGACATGCATAGCAACTCACATGATATTCAACAATAGTTGATGGCGTTCCCCAGAAGCATGGTTATCGCACAACAAGCAACTTAATAAAATATAAAGTGCATAAGTACATATTCAATACTACGATAGTTTTTAAGGCTATTTTGTCCCATGAGCTATATATTGCAAAGGTGAATGATGGAATTTTAAAGGTAGCACTCAAGCAATTTACTTTGGAATGGCGGAGAAATACCATGTAGTAGGTAGGTATGGTGGACACAAATGGCATAGTAGTTGGCTCAAGGATTTTGGATGCATGAGAAGTATTCCCTCTCGATACAAGGTTTAGGCTAGCAAGGTTGTTTGAAGCAAATTCAAGGATGAACAGGTGCAGCGAAACTCACATAAAAGACATATTGTAAACATTATAAGACTCTACACCGTCTTCCTTGTTGTTCAAAACTCAATACTAGATATTATCTAGACCTTAGAGAGACCAAATATGCAAATCAAATTTTAGCAAGCTCTATGTATTTCATTAATGGGTGCAAAGTATATGATGCAAGAGCTTAAACATGAGCACAACAATTGCCAAGTATCACATTATCCAAGACATTTTAGAATTACTACATGTAGCATTTTCCAATTCCAACCATATAACAATTTAACGAAGAAGAAACTTCGCCTTGAACATTATGAGTAAAGCCTAAGGACACATGTGTCCATATGCAACAGCAGAGCGTGTCTCTCTCCCACAAAGTGAATGCTAGGATCCATCTTATTCAAACAAAAACAAAAACAAAAACAAACCGACGCTCCAAGTAAAGAACACAAGATGTGATTGAATAAAAATATAGTTTCAGGGGAGGAACCTGATGATGTTGTCGATGAAGAAGGGGATGCCTTGGGCATCCCCAAGCTTAGACGCTTGAGTCTTCTTAAAATATGCAGGGGTGAACCACGGGGGCATCCCCAAGCTTAGAGCTTTCACTCCTCTTGATCATAGTATATCATTCTCCTCTCTTGACCCTTGAAAACTTCCTTCACACCAAACTTCAAGCAAACTCATTAGAGGGTTAGTGCACAATTAATAATTCACATGTTCAGAGGTGGCACAATCATTCTTTACACTTCTGGACATTGCATAGCTACTGGACATTAATGGATCAAAGAAATAAATCCAACATAGCAAAAGAGGCAATGCGAAATAAAAGGCAGAATCTGTCAAAAACAGAACAGTCCGTAAAGACGAATTTAAAGCTGGCACCAGACTTGCTCAAATGGAAAAACTCAAAACTAATGAAAGTTGCGTACATATCTGAGGATCACGCTCGTAAATTGGCATATTTTTTAGAATTTTCTACAGAGGACTGTGCCCAGATTCGTGACAGACAGCAATGCTGTTTCTGCGCAGCGATCCCAAATATAACATCAACTTTGGCATAGAAACTTTACTTGGCACAAAAACATGATAAGGAGAGGTTGCTACAGTAGTAAACAACTTCCAAGACTCAACAAAACAAAACAAAAATTGCTGTAGTAAAAACATGGGTTGTCTCCCATAAGCGTTTTTCTTTAACGCCTTTCAGCTAGGCGCAGAAAGTGCAAATCAAGTATTTTCAAACGAAGAAGCATCACCATCATGACCAGGGGTATTGGGAGTTTTCTCAACCAAGCATAGTATATTGGATACATAAGTTTTAGCGTCTCCCTTTTCATTAGTCTTGGGCTTGCTACTCTCATCGAACAAATTTTCAGGAACAAGCCAAGCATAGTTATTTTCTAGTGCATCATTCATAGCTAGGAGTTTACATGGTATTGGTGCTTTGATTTCCCACCATCATTAATGTTATTAGTGTACCTTATTCTATCCATGTCCATTTTTTCAAGGAGACCAATAAAATTGGTATGAGAACCTAGCATATTAAATTTAGCAAAAACCTTTCTAGCCTCTCTTGCTAATCCCCCAAATTCTCTAAGAAGAGTTTCTAGAACAAAATCTTTCTTTTCCCCTTCTTCCATATCACCAAGTGTGAGAAACATGTGTTGGATTATAGGATTGAGATTAACAAATTTAGTTTCCAACATGCGAACTAAAGCAGCAGCAGCAATTTCATAGGTAGGTGCAATTCTACCAAGTGTCTATCTTCAAAATTTTCAGTAATACTAACATGATTGAAAAATTCTTCTATATTATTTCTCCCAACTATGGACCCACGTCCTACCGGTATGTCTTTTGTGGTAAAATTAAAAGGAAACATGATGCAATAAGCAAAAAGTAACGAGATTGATAAGATACTAACCCTTGAAGATTTTCAAAGCCTACGAGATCAGATCTCGTTGTTGATGTAGACGATCATCCCCTGCCGCAATTCGTACTCGGTCGCGCGTACGGTGTCGATGAAGCCCTTCCTCTCCCCGTTCCAGCAGGCAGCGGAGGTGTGGTAGATCCCCTCGGAATCCCAGCAGCACGACGGCGTGGTGGTGGTGGTGGTGGAGGAGAATCTCTGCAGGGCTTCTCCTAAGCCGCAGCAGAGAGAAAGAGGAGGGAGGAGAGGTGGCGGCTAGGGTTATGGATGGGGGGCCTTGGCCGGCCACCCCCTCACCTCTTTATATAGGTGGGGGGTCGGCCTAGGGTTTCCCCTAGGGCCCACCTACCCCCTTGGCCGGCCATATGGGGGGGCAAACTCCTCCCCAAGTATTCCCCCTTATCTCCTAATTTAAACCATTTATTTTAGGAGATAGATCTTATCTCTAGATTTAAACCATTTAAACTAGAGATAGATCTTATCTCTAAGGGATGCGCGTAGATGTACACGTCCGTTGGGAACCCCAAGAGGAAGGTATGATGCGCACAGTGGCAAGTTTTCCCTCGAAAGAAACCAAGGTTGAATCGAACCAGAGGGAGCCAAGAAGCACGTTGAAGGTTGATAGTCGCGAAATGTGATGCGGCGCAACACCAGGGATTCGGCGCCAACGTGGAACCTGCACAACACAACCCAAGTACTTTGTCCCAACGAAACAGTGAGGTTGTCAATCTCACCGGCTTGCTGTAACAAAGGATTAAGCGTATCGAGTGGAATATGATTGTTTGCAAAAAAAAAACAAGTATTGCAAAGATTGTATGCTATGTAAAGAATAGGACCGGGGTCCACAGTTCACTAGAGGTGTCTCTCCCATAAGATAAAAGCATGTTGGGTGAACAAATTACAGTCGGGCAATTGACAAATAGAGAAAGGCATAACAATGCATATACATGATATGATAAATATAGTGAGATTTAATTGGGCATTACGACAAAGTACATAGACCGCCATCCAACTGCATCTATGCCTAAAAAGTCCACCTTCAAGTTATCATCCGAACCCCTTCGTATTAAGTTGCAAAGCAACAGACAATTGCATTAAGTATGGTGCGTAATGTAATCGACAACTACATCCTTAGACATAGAATCAATGTTTTATCCCTAGTGGCAACAACACATCACAACCTTAGAACTTTCTGTCACTGTCCCAGGTGTCAATGAAGGCATGAACCCACTATCGAGCATAAATACTCCCTCTTGGAGTTAAGAGTAAAAACTTGGCCAGAGCCTCTACTAATAACGGAGAGCATGCAAGATCATAAACAACACATAAACAATAGATTGATAATCACCATAATCATAGTACTCTCTATCCATCGGATCCCGACAAACACAACATATAGAATTACAGATAGATGATCTTGATCATGTTAGGCAGCTCACAAGATCCAACAATGAAGCACAACAAGGAGAAGACGACCATCTAGCTACTGCTATGGACCCATGGTCCAGGGGTGAACTACTCACTCATCACTCCGGAGGCGATCATGGCGATGAAGAGTCCTCGGGAGATGAATCCCCTCTCCGGCAGGGTGCGGAGGCGATCTCTGAATCCCCCGAGATGGGATTCGCGGCGGCGGCGTCTCGGAAGGTTTTCCGTATCGTGGCTCTCGGTCTGGGGTTTCGCGACGGAGGCTTTAAGTAGGCGGAAGGGCAACGCGGGGGCCACACGAGGGCCCAGGGGGCAGGCGGCGCGGCCAGGGCCGGGCCGCGCCGCCCCTGTTATCTGGCCGCCTCGTGGCCCCCACTTCGTTATCTCTTCGGTCTTGGAAGCTTGCAAAAGGACCCTGGGCGAAAGTTTCGTCCAATTCCGAGAATATTTCCTTACTAGGATTTCTGAAAAAAAAAACAGAAAACAGCAACTGGCTCTTCGGCATCTTGTTAATAGGTTAGTTCCAGAAAATGCGTAAATACGACATATAATGTGCATAAAACATGTAGGTATCATCAATAAAGTGGCATGGAACATAAGAAATTATCGATACGTTGAAGACGTATCAGGGGCCGGCCTGGGCCCACATGTCATGGTGGGTAGGACCCACTATGCCATGTGGCGCCTATGTGGCCTCTCCCGGGGTGGTGGGCCCACTGGTGGCCCTCTAGAACCTTCTAGAAGCTCCGGTCAAAACACCGAACTTTTTCCCGAACCCCGGAAATTGACTTCCCATATATGAATCTTATTCTCCGGACAATTCCGGACCTCCTCGTGATGTCCTAGATCCCATCCGAGACTCCGAACAAAAACTTCGGACTCCAACTCATATTCCGAATCTACTTATGCGACATTGAACCTTAAGCGCGTCACCCTACGGTTCGCAAACTATGCAGACATGGTCGAGACTCCTCTCCGAGCAATAACCAATAGCGGGATCTGGAGATCCATAATGGCTCCCACATATTCAACGATGACTTAGTGATCGATTGAAACATTTACATACGATGCCGATTCCCTTTGTCTCGCGATATTTTACTTGTCCGAGGTTTGATCATCGGTATCTCCATACCTTGTTCAACCTCGTTACCGACAAGTACTCTTTACTCGTACCGTGGTATGTGATCTCTTATGAACCACTCATATGCTTGCAAGCTAATCAGATGACATTCCACCGAGAGGGCCCAGAGTATATCTATCCGTCATCGGGATGGACAAATCCCACTATTGATCCATATGCCTCAACTCACACTTTCCAAATACTTAATCCCATCTTTATAACCATCCATTTACGCAATGGCGTTTGATGTAATCAAAGTACCCTTCCGGTGTAAGTGATTTACATGATCTCATGGTCGAAGGACTAAGGCTACTATGTATCGAAAGCTTATAGCAAATTGAACTTAATGACTTGATCTTATGCTACGCTCTTTTGGGTGTGTGTCCATTATATCATTCACCTAATGACATAACCTTGTTATTAATAACATCCAATGTTCATGATCACGAAACCATGATCATCCATTAATCAACAAGCTAGTTATACAAGATGCTTACTAGGGACTCCTTGTTGTTTACATAACACACATGTATCAATGTTTCGGTTAATACAATTATAGCATGGGATGTAAACATTTATCATGAACACTAAGATATAACAATAACTAATTTATTATTGCCTCTTGGGCATATCTCCAACACTTGTAGCCCTACACAATGAATGGTGTTTGTTATCAAACAAGAGAGTGTATGTCGCACAAGTGAGGAGAATTTATTTATTTATTATGTGATCAATGTTGAGAGTGTCCACTAGTGAAAGTAGGATCCCTAGGCCTTGTTTCGAAATACTGCAAACATCGCTTGTTTACTGTTTTACTGCATCTTTACTTCCTGCAATATTACCACCATCTATACCCTGTGTTTTACTATCTCTTCGCCGAACTAGTGCACCAATACATCGACAAGTGTATTAGGTGTGTTGGGGACACTAGAGACTTCTTGTATCTTAATTGCAGGTTGCTTGAGAGGACTATCTTTGACCTCTACCTCCCGAGTTCGATAAACCTTGGGTGATTCACTTAAGGGAAACTTGCTGCTGTTCTACAAACCTCTGCTCTTGGAGGCCCAACACTGTCTACAAGAATAGAAGCACACGTGACATCAAGCTATTTTCTGGCGCCGTTGCCGGGGAGGTAAGGTAAAAGGTATTCACATCCTCCGACTACTAAGCTATTTCCTAGCACTGTTGCCGGTGTGTGAGTGCTCGAAGCTATCTCCTTTAGATTCTGCAATTTTATCTTTTTGTCTCTTGTTTTTATTTTAACTAGTTAGGCTTAATGGAAAACAACAAAAAAAATAGAGATCTTTATAGTATTTATCTTGAGTTAGGACATGAGGTGTTTGAAGGGAAAATTAAAAAACCCATGGAACTTTGTTTGCAAAATAGTTGTAGCAATGTTTTTAGCATGAACTCTTTGAACACGATTATTGCTAAGGCTATGGAAGAATTTAAGCTTGGGGAGGTCGGTTTTGATGAAAATGATCTCTTTAGTCCTCCGGGTATGGAAGAGAAAGTTTATGTTGATTATGATATGCCTCCTATATATGATGTTTGCAACCATGAATATGATATTTTCAGTCCATCTACTATTGAGGATAAAATTCATTATGATTATACTATGCCTCCAATTTATGATGATTATAATGATGGATGTGATAGTTTTACTCCCACTATTACTAATAAAATTGATTATGCTTATGTGGAGAGTAATGATACTTTTATGCATGTGGATAAGAATGCTCTATGTGATAGTTATATTGTTGAGTTTGTTCATGATGCTACTGGAAATTATTATGAGAGAGGAAAATATGGTTGTAGAAATTTTCATGGTACTAAAACACCTCTCTACATGCTGAAAATTTTGAAGTTACTCGTGTTTTATCTTCCTATGCTTGTCACTTTGTTCTTTATGAATTTATTTGTGTACAACATTCCTATGCATAGGAAGCTGGTTAGGCTTAAATGTGTTTTGAATTTGCTTCTTGATGCTCTCTTTTGCTTCAACTCTTATTTCTTGCGAGAGCATCATTAAAATTACTGAGCCCATCTTAATGGCTATAAAGAAAGCACTTCTTGGGAGATAACCCATGTGTTTATTTTGCTACTGTTTTGTTGTGTCTTGGAAGTTGTTACTACTGTAGCAACCTCTCCTTATCATGTTATTGTGCCAAGTAAAGTTGATACTAGATTTGGATTGCTGCGCAGAAACAGATTTCTATCTGTCACGAATTTGAGTAGATCTCTCTGTAGAAGAATCAAAAACATCTGCCAATTTTCATGCGTGATCCTCATATATGTACGCAACTTTCATTAGTTTTTAGTTTTTCCATATGAGCAAGTTAAGTGCCTCAGAAAAATTCGTCTTTACGGACTGTTCTGTTTTGACAGATTCTGCCTTTTATTTCGCATTGCCTCTTTTTACTGTGTTGAGTGGATTTCTTTGTTCCATTAACTTTCAGTAGCTTTGGGCAATGTCCAGAAGTGTTAAGAATGATTGTGTCCTCTCTGAACATGTGAATTTTTATTATGCACTAACCCTCTAAAGAGTTTGCTTTAAGTTTGGTGTGGAGGAAGTTTTCAAGGGTCAAGAGAACAGGATGATATAATATGATCAAGAAGAGTGAAAAGTCTAAGCTTGGGGATGCCCCGTGGTTCATCCCTGCATATTTCAAGAAGACTCAAGCATCTAAGATTGGGGATGCCCAAGGCATCCCCTTCTTCATCGACAACTTATCAGGTCACTTCTAGTGAAACTATACTTTTATTCCGTCACATCTTATGTACTTTACTTGGAGCGTCTGTTTGCTTTTATTTTCGTTTTGTTATTTTCATTCTCTGAATAAATCGGATCCTACCATGCTTGTGTGGGAGAGAGACACGCTCCGCTTTTTCATTTGAACATTTGTGTTCTTAGTTTTGCTTTAATGTTCATGGCGAAGGCTGAAAACTGCTTCTATTTGGTTGGAAACAGAAAATGCTTCATGTGGTAATTGGTATATTGTCTTGAACAATTTGATACTTGGCAATTGTTGTGCTCAAATAGATCATGTTTAAGCTCTTGCAGCATGTACTTTGCACCTATTAATGAAGAACTACCATAGAGCTTGTTGAAATTTGGTTTGCATGATTGGTCTCTCTAAAGTCTAGATATTTTCTGGTGAAGTGTTTGAACAACAAGGAAGACAGTCTTAGAATGCTTGCAATATGTTCTTGTGTAAGTTTTGCTGTACCTGTTCATACTTGTGTTTGCTTCAAACAACCTTGCTAGCCAAAGCCTTGTACTGAGAGGAAATGCTTCTCATGCATCCGAACACATTGAGCCAAAACCCATGCCATTTGTGTCCACCATAACTACATATATGTGGTATTTTTCTGCCATTCCAAAGTAAATTACTTGAGTGCTACCTTTAAAATTTCATTCCTTTGTCTTTGCAATATATAGCTCATGGGAAAATAGCTTAAAAACTATTGTGGTGATGAATATGTAGCTATGTATCTTAGTTCTTATAAGTTGCTTGTTGAGCGGTAACCATGTTTCTGGGGACGCCATCAACTTTTTACACCTTTGTTGAATATCATGTGAGTTGCTATGCATGTTCGTCTTGTCTGAAGTAAGGGTGATTTATCATGATTAAATGGTTTGAGTATGCATATTGTTAGAGAAGAACATTGGGCCGCCAACCAAAGCCATGTATCATGGTGGAAGTTTTAGTTTGGACATTAATCATCAATCTCTTATGAGAATATTATCTGTTGTTGAATGCTTATGCATTAAAGAGGAGTCCATTATCTGTTTTCTATGTTGTCCCGGTATGGATGTCCTTAGTTGAGATCTATCAAAAACGAGAAATCAAATGCGATTTATCTCCTTGGACCTTTGTACAGGCGGCATAGAGGTACCCTTTTGTGACACTTGGTTGAAACATATGTTATGCAATGATAATCCATGTAAATCTAAGCTAATTAGGACAAGGTGCGAACACTATTGGTATTCTATGCATGAGGCTTGCAACTTATAAGAGGTTTTATGCATAACACATATGAATTATCACTACCGTTGACAAAATTGTTTCTATGTTTTCAAAATAAAAGCTCTAGCACAAAAATATTAATCCATACTTCCCTCTGCGAAGGGCCTTTCTTTTACTTTATGTTGAGTCAGTTTACCTACTTCTTTCTATCTTAGAAGCAAACACTTGTGTCAACTGTGTGCATTGATTCTTACATGTTTACTTATTGCACTTGTTATATTACTTTATGTTGACAATTATCCATGAGATATACATGTTACAAGTTGAAAGCAATTGCTGAAACTTAATCATCCTTTGTGTTGCTTCGAAACCTTCTATTAAGAATCTATTGCTTTATGAGTTAGCTTTTATGCAACTCTTTTTGATGCTTGTCTTGAAAGTACTATTCATGAAAAGTCTTTGCTATATGATTCAGTTGTTTAATCATCATCTTTACCATTGCTTTGAATCACTTCATTCATCTCATATGCTTCACAATATTGTTGATCAAGATTATGTTGGTAGCATGTCACTTCATAAATTATTCTTTTTATCGTTTACCTACTCGAGGGCGAGTAGGAACTAAGCTTGGGGATGCTTGATACGTCTCCAACGTATCTATAATTTATGATGCTCCATGCTAGTTTTATGACAATACCTACATGTTTTGTTCACACTTTATATCCTTTTTATGCATTTTCCGGAACTAACCTATTAACAAGATGCCGAAGTGCCAGTTCTGTTTTCTGCTGTTTTGGTTCCAGAAATCCTACACGGAAATATTCTCGGAATTGGACGAAACAAAAGCCCAAGACCTTATTTTCCACGGGAGATTCCGAGAGCGAGAGAGGGGCCGAGGGGAGCCCAGGGGGCCCCACCCCACATGGCGGCGCGGCCAAGGGGGGGCGCCCTATGGTGTGGGACCCTCGGGACCCCTCCGAGGATGCCCTTCCGCCTATATATTCTCTCCGCCTCGAAAAACCTAAAAACATAAGCCACGGGACGAGAAAAGTTACGCAGCCGCCGCCATCGCGAAGTCAAGTTTGGGGGACAGAAGTCTCTGTTCCGGCACGCCGCCGGGACGGGAAATTGCCCCGGAATCCATCTCCATCGACACCATCGCCATCTTCATCGCCGTTGCTGTCTCACATGATGAGGAGGGAGTAGTTCTCCCCGAGGCTGAGGGCTCTACCGGTAGCTATGTGGTTAATCTCTCTCTCATGTACCTCAATACAATGATCTCATGAGCTGCCTTACATGATTGAGATCCATATGATGAGCTTTGAATCACTATTAATCTATGTGCTACTCTACTGATGTTATTAAAGTAGTCTATTCCTCCTTCATGATGTAAAGGTGACGGTGTGTGCATCATGTAGTACTTGGCGTAGGTTATGATTGTAATCTCTTGTAGATTATCGAGTTAACTATTACTATGATAGTATTGATGTGATCTATTCCCCCTTTCATAGCTATTGGTGACGGTGTGTATGCTATGTTAGTACTCGGTCTAAATTGCAACGGTCTATTATGCACTCTAAAGGTTACTTAAATATGAATTCCGAATGTTGTGGAGCTTGTTAACTCCGGCTTGAGGGAGCTCTTGTAGCCCTACACAATGAATGGTGTTTGTTATCAAACAAGAGAGTGTATGTAGCACAAGTGAGGAGAAGTTATTTATTTATTATGTGATCAATGTTGAGAGTGTCCACTAGTGAAAGTAGGATCCCTAGGCCTTGTTTCCAAATCTGCAAACATCGCTTGTTTCTTGTTTTACTGCATCTTTACTTCCAATATTACCACCATCCTGTGTTTTACTATCTCTTCGCGAACTAGTGCACCTATACATCGACAAGTGTATTAGGTGTGTTGGGGACAAGAGACTTCTTGTATCTTAATTGCGGTTGCTTGAGAGACTATCTTTGACCTCTCCCGAGTTCGATAAACCTTGGGTGATTCCAGAGAAACTGCATTACAAACCTCCTCTGCTCTTGGAGGCCCAACACTGTCTACAAAAATAGAAGCACACGTAGACATCATATGCAAAGTGAGATTTCAAAGATTGGCGGCATAGAGATCTTAGAAAGAATATAGGTAGGAGACTCAAACATATTCATTGTGGCATGGAGGAATAAAGTTAGGACTAGGTTCTACGTGAAACATAGACCCAACGAGGCATTATACACTATATAAAGCGTAGCTGATTTCAAGCGATTTCCTTACTTTGGCAACTGTTTGGCAACTGTTCATGCGCTATTTTCCTTCCTCTACGTCCATTGAAGGGCTGCCACGTTTTTTTTTTTTTTTACTCCTCTGTTCGGTTGCCTATCCGTTTAATCTTTCCTTTTTTTTAGGCCGCTGGGTGACCGGCAACCGGCAAGATGTGTTATCTCATCCGTTTCCCCGGCTTCTCCGTCCTCCTGGATTTCCACGGTTTTGTTTTGCCACGTTATTCCTGGTTTAGTGCAACGTGCTGCCTCCACGTTTTCATGCGCTGTCACCGTGTTGCAACCTCCTTTTTTCCTTTTTTATCTCCCTTTTTTTTCTCCTTGCCGATTAATTCCGTTCCTTCTCTTCTGGGCTTATTCACGGAAACTCCGATGCCTGCGTCTTCTTCTATGTTAATCGCGGTTAGCGTTAGTTCTTCGTCCACGCCCGATCGATCTGCGCTCCTCGCCGCGGTGATCCTGCTGTTGCCTTCGTCATCCGTTCTTTCTTCTTGCCTTTTTTTGTTGTCCTTTCTTTTCCTTGGTTCGTGATGGTGGCCGCTTTCTTCTTCTGTAGGTAGTCTATGCCTACGCACGCTCCTGCTGGCCGGCGGCGCGGTCGGTCTCCGGCTTCGCGCCGCCGTCGTGGCCTTCATGCTTTGCCCCCGCGTTCGCCTCGCGGCGGTGTTGCTTCTGACGGTGGCCGTTTGCGCCGTGGGAGGCCTCCGGGTCGTGCTCGTGGCCGTTCTCGTGGGCAAGCGCGCTCCATCTTGCCTCCAAATTTTGATCTGATGCCCGTGCCTGTGGCGCCCCTGCCTCCGCTCTCTCCTGTTTCTCCTGCAGCTCAGAGTGCCATTGGTTCTTCGTAGTCCATGCTTCAGAACGATGTTTTGCCTTTGCCTGGTTTATTAGAGGCAGAAACTCAGAGAAGACGTGAAATTTGGCTGGGCAAACGTCCGGTTATCGATTCAATCTCTGGTACTCATGTCTTCTGCTCATTGTTGTTTTTTCTCACAATTCTTTATCCCTTTGTTCTCAGGTTTCTTTTGCTGCTTACCTAGGGGATCCCACTGGCCCTCATGGAGAGCATGTAAGAGATGGGTTTACTGCTGTTGGCGGCCCTTCTATCCAGCCTCTTCTTCCTGGGGCGTTCGATGCTGTTGTCCGTTCTGTGACCAGTCCTTCTTTTCCCGATGACGACTTTACTGCCTCTCTACCTGGTTTGCCTTCTTTCTTTGCTTCCTTTTCTTATCTCAATGGTTCTGATTTCTATCTTACCTATTTCTTCCTTTTATTCAGATTTCTTCCCTGTCGACAGCGGCTCACATGTGCCATCTTTGCGACACCAGAGTTCATGGACACCTTTGCCTATGGCTTCTTTGCGAGCTGTTGACGCGCCTGGTCCGTCTTCGTCCGACGTCTTCCCTTCTGATCCTTCTCTTGCCGATGACCTTGCTGCTGATGCTGTGCGGACTCCTGCGGCTCCTCTTGCTCATATCGCTGGACGGTCAGATGTTCCGGTTGTGGGAATTGATCCATGGTGGCGTGGTTCGTCCACCTCGCTTTCTTTCTGTATTTTTTCTGCTGTTTTGCTTCTGCTTTTTGTCTCATTACGTTTTCATCTTTGTTCCAGTCTCTGCTACTCCTTTTACCTCTTCTCAAAGAGCAGCTGTCAATCGTCGTCATCGGTTGGCTATGCGAGAGCATACTGCTCTTCTGCGGGCCCGTCAACTGTCGAGCCGTTCTCGTGGAGGCACCCCGCGGAGGTTAGCTGCAAATCGTCGGCGCCCGGGTCGTCCGCGGCATTCTCACATATGCCGGCAGACTGCTCTTCTTCAGGCAGGTTAGACCATCGATCGCCTTTGTAAAAATGTCTTCTGGCCTTCAGCGCCACCCGGAAACCTGAAATAAACGTTTAGTGATGCAAATGTTATACCTTGCACCTGATATGCGCTTATCATATAGGAAGTGCTTCTTTTTTTTTGTTCCTCTACGAACGATATGCACTTCTAGAGTTTGATGTGTGGTAGGTTCGCCTTTAAAATGTTACCAGGTGCCGTGCATAGCAGCATGGTCAGCAAAGGTAATCAGGTTTTACGTGATGTGTGGTAGGTTCGCCTTTAAAATGTTACCAGGTGCCGTGCATAGCAGCATGGTCAGCAAAGGTAATCAGGTTTTACGTTCTACACATTATTTAGCTCCATTTGCCTCTAGCTCCTCTGTTTATGCTGGAGTGGTTATTTCGCGGCTGCTCCCACCGGTAATTATCGTTGTCTTCTCACAGGGGGTATTGCCATAGTTTGATGAAAGTACTGCCGCTTGATGAATCTGGTAACCCGACTACTCAGACTAGAAATATAGTGTACCAGGAAGCCCTTGCTCATCTATGAGTGTCACTTCTTACATGGTATATTTTGTTTCCATGCACATGCTTTATTTCTCCCTGAATTTTGTATGCTCTGCATTCTTCTTGAATTGTTTGCATGCACATGATTTATTTTTCTGTGAATTCTGTATGTTCTGCACTCTTTTAGAATCGTGTTTCCTGGCACGTACCATTTGTTGGAAGAATCTGTAGATTTCCAGTTTCTTCTACCGCTTTGCTATGTGATTTAGGTTCAGTGATACTCTCAATCTAATGCGCACGTTAGGCCCTCATGTTGTATGCCGTTTTGATTTTATTATGTTCTACAAGAATACATGAACCCGCATATGTTATATAATATATTCTGCGTTATTATATCCTCGGTATTGCTGGAACTTCAGGTGCAGCACAAATGTATAAACGCGGACCTTCTCCTAATTACTGTATTGTCTTAACTCCTTCTCTGCATAGATTTTGTTGGTATACTTTTCTATTAAGGGTCAACCACTGAATCTTTCTATAAATATTAAACAAGTGTAGTGAGAATGATTTGGTTGTGGTGCGTTCGTGTACAGGATTAATTCCGATCAATTCCGATTGTTGAACTCTCAAAAGTATTTGGCCTCTCTGGAACTTGGTCAGTTAGGCATACTTTACTGGGCACATATATAGTACAAAGCGTTTGCATCCAATTTTTCTGAAAAATACTCCCCGTTGAAATAGATAACTGTTTCTGTACACATACTGCAATTTCATAATGTTTTGGTCGTCTAAATATACATCAATTAACTAACTAGATAGTACTATATATGAAATGGTATATGAGCTATGGAAGAAACAAGTTTATTATCCGACGGATAATTTCTTATAAGTGCACATGGATTTAACCAGCATGACATAATTTTTCCATTTTTCCTTAACACAAATCCTTCTTTCAAGCCACAAGGTTAGAAATAGTTTGGAACTGTTGACTGTCTATTCGATTCTACCAGAAGCATGTAGACCTACTAGCGTTGTTGGGGTGCCCTATAATTGTTGTGTTGTTACTCCTTACATAGTTTCTCATAGGGCTGATGCAGATTGTCTGTGGCGGGGCGGTACATGGGCATGCTGCTTTTGTTCGAGCATGTTGTGGCTGCAGTTTACTGATTGTAGGGTCTGAACTTTGCTGCACAGAAACTAAGAGACTATTGGCACTTGAGCTTCATAACGTGATACAACTACACTGTACACCTATATGCACAGAAAGATGCTATGTTCTGGATCGAGATTGCATGTGCAGTCGTTTTTTTTTAACTTTCTTAAGGCCAAGCACATCGTTTTATAAATATTGTAGCATCTGCAAAATATAGTCAAACTTGATTGTTTAGTGTCTTTCCAAATAAACATTTACAAAAATTGCTGCTGCCGCGCCGCGTCGAGTGTTCCCTGGGTTGTATCTCTCTTTGACCGAACTGAATTGATTTGCCTTTTTCTTTTGTGCAGGTGTTGTGCGTAATGTTCAATTGCATCTGTCTGCAGCTTTTGTTAGTCTTTTGCTGTAAGGAACTTCATGTTGTTTTCTTCTCCAAACAATCCAACAACAGCACTGACTTGGGACAGGTCTTCTCTGCCGAAACTGTTAACAATGGAGACAATCATCATGCTCTCATCCCTCGAGGTAGACGACAATGCGGCGCACAAACGATTTTTAGGTCGACCGTCTACAAAACGGACCAGCTAATTTTAGGCGCTTACAACATCGCCACTCTGAATCTTTCGGTTCCCCTCCGCTGCATAGTTATCTGTCAGGCCTCATGTACAGGTGTCAAAGAGCACCTACCAATTATCAATGGATCACCTCACCCTATCAATAGCCTATATATATCGACCAATGATCCACTTTTGTTTGCCTGTGAAGTCTGTATTTTGCTGTTATAATTAAGAATGTGATGGTATCATGTCCAAGAACACTTATATATGTAACTTAGCTATTGCAAGAAATCTATTATGTGATGTTTCTTCATGCACCCATGCCTGGCTATATTCTGAACCATTGTCTATTTATATCACTAATGATATTTCTTTTTCTGCCACTATCTATTCATGTTACTGACAAGGATCCTCAGCTGATGAAACAGCAACACTAATGCTCCGTTCTATTTTCGCCTATTATTTGTCCAAACACAGCAGTCCACTCACTGTTAAACGGCACTACAACCAGGATGCAAGAGCACACGATGACTCGAACTATTCACTGGTTTTCTTGAGGGATGAAGTACCCACTATTGACGGTGCGTACTTCTAATATGTAAAGCTGGTAGTCTGTTTCGCTGTTGCTACTCCAGATAGAATTACCGCTGTTGCTATACTTAAAATTTGTCCAATTCAGCCGGTACAGAGAGAGGTGACATACCGTTTGTTGAGCTGTTCATCTCTGAATCTATGGGTTGTCGGCCGCCTGCGCTGCCGCGCTTCTCCCTTCTCCCTGCGCTCTGCTTGGCGGTGCGGCGTGTGGCGCAAACAAGCTCGACCGAGCCCATCCGACGAACCTTCAGCACGCCGTCCTCCGGCCCGACCACACAGGCCGTCCATGCTCCTGTCGAATTGCTTCGGCGACTGCAGCCTGGACGGGGAGGTGGCCGCCCAGGTTCTGCTGCACGGTCGCCGCCTCTCCTCACCCCCTCTCGAGCTACGGCACCAGCAGCTCGCACCGCTCAATTCTTCATTGTTCCCAATCCATTCGTCTTTTCTCCCAAATGTTCCTATCCTCAGCTGAGCTCATGGATGATAGATTTTTTTTTTCAGTGATTTGCGACTGATGCTGCCAGCCGAATCGGCTAACTCCGTTAAGGCCGAATTTGGTGATGCGGCCCATGTCAAGGATCTTACCGTAGCCCGCCAGGCAAATAGGCGTACGTTGGCCCGGTCATCTATGGATTCCACGTACTGCCCTAGACTATCCCAAAAAAAACGGCTTTCTTCCCATCGTCAGCTCCACGCGTGAGCCGCCGCCTCCGGTATACTCCGCCTGTTGACACCTGGCTTCCATGCGACCCATTGCAGCCAGTATACAGCTATACTGCTGTGTGTTTCCTATTTGCACTAAAAATCCGCGTCGCACTCTTCTCTGCCTACCAGCCATACCTTACTTTACCTGCCTAGACTACATGTCGTTTTCCTGCTATAAAAACCTTGAAGCTTCTACAAACCATAAGGAAATTATTATCAAAGATGAAGCAAAATTATCCAAATTAATCTAAAAATTCCGTCTGTTACTGTTAATAACACTACCATATACACTCTAGGTTCGGGTTTGTTATACATTTACAGCAAACGGTACAGCTAAACTCAGATACAAACCTCTATGCCTCTTCTTACTAATTGGTAAAATAGTTGTAATGTATATCCATGTGTAATTACTTTTCCCTGCTCTCCCTAAAAATAGTTAGTTAGTTTCAGCAACCAATGCTATTTTGCTACAGAGCATACAAGTCTTGAATCGATGAGTGATGACTTGATATATTATCAACAGTTTATTCTGTCATGAGTTTATCAGTGTTCATGTATTTTATTCACACTCCCTAAAAACAAAGGGTAACAGCAATAAACCTTCTGATCACCAGCTACCACTAATTCTCGCTCACTAACATGGCCACGGGCGCGGCGTGCCGCCGCGCCACTGCCTCCTAGTAAATTATAAGGTGTAGCTGTCGAAGGATGATTCGAAAGGGATCCCTTGCAAGCACATACTGCATGTGCTGCATTTCTTGAAATTTACTAAAATTCCACAATGTTGTGCTCTACGACGATTCACAAAAAATGCCAGGTTTGGGTTGCCAGCTAGATGCACCAGCGACATGTTTGGGTGGGGTTGGTCTGGGCCAGAGGAGCGAGCGAAATACAGCAAGATGAATAGTAAGGCACCACAAGCTATGCATATTGCATTAAACAATTCGGCGGAATATGATCTGCTGAACAGTACCATTGATGGCATAATTTCTGGAAGAGAGGGGTATGGTAAAGGCAAAGCATATAGTCCCCTCAGCTCAGTGCATCAAAATGAAGATGCAAGTGGACCATGCGATATTGATATTGGTGATCCTTTGAAAGTTTTCACTAAGGGTGCACCTAGACAGAACACAAAAGACCATGAAGCGCAGAAATCTCCGATGACAAAAAATGGAAGACCACTAGGACACAAAGAGCGCAGGGTGCAGGTGTGCGCGGCATGCCAACAAGAAGGGCATAATAGAAGAAACCCAATATGCATATTTCATCCCAAGTAAGTTTTTGTGCCATTTTGTTTCATATAATTTTTAAGATTCCTATGATTTGTTGTGAATTTTATGTCTGTGAACATGTGTAGGAATATGCAGCAACAGAAAGGGTAGTTATTTCATAGTTATCTAAAGGGCAGTAAATTTCCTTAATTATGAACGGGACGAAAATAGCTTTGTATTTGATGGAGTTGTTAATGTTTGATACGTACTAGTGTTTTTATTTTGTTTGTTAACTCGGCTAAAACTTACTTTATCTAGTTTACATAATTGTGTTCTATATTTTGTATGCGAACCGGCCGACCATTATGGATGTAATTCTCTGGTATTCTTTTATTAAAATGGCAAAACATATGATATATTGTGAATTAGGAATTTCCTTATGTACACCATATGCATGTACAAAGGTAAAATAATTGCATACTTTCGAAAATAGGAAATAAAATCATTGTTCAAAATATTTGTAGATAAGCATAACCGAAAAAATATTGTTTACAACCAAAGACAATTATAAATTTAATATTCCATGTGTCCAGAAACCTTCTGCGGGACAAAAACCGAACACAATCACACTATCAAATTTATATTTTCCTGGTCTTTGCTAGGACTCTCACTTTATTTTTCACCTTCTCAAGAATGTTTTTAGGTGAAAAAACAATGTTTGCAACTGTACTTTCTCTGGATTCATCGACTCTGGCCTGCCAAAACATTATAAGGTGTTAAACACATGGCTTGTTAACATTGTTAAAATTAACCGAGTGCATGGAACATAGTATAGCCAACCTGAGAAACCGGGCAAGTCATATGATCTTCGTCCCAGTGCTCCATACATTGCAATACCCATAATCCGCACGAATTGCTGGTATATAATGTGACAAAATTTAAAAGTGTGCGCATATACAAAACCGACTTTCTTTATGTGTAATCCAGTATAGGCGCTTACGTATCTCTCCCACACACCACCCAGCTCCACTCCAGACACGACGCACCCAAAGCGAGCCCTCCATCCTCTCCTAGAACCCCAAAGCACCACCTGAAGATGGAGTACGTCGGACCGATCTTCGTTCAGCCGCATACCGTGCAGAAGTTGCGCTACCCGCCAGGCATCCTCGTGGAGAGCATGCTCCGTGTGTGGGCGCAATACAGGTGGAGGGGGCCCGTCGATCTAGCTGGCGCATTCTTCACAGTCGGTCTTTCCCACCACCCACCGGGCTCGCCGCCGATGTTCCACCTCAACGAGGTTCGTGACGGCGTCATCCTCAAGTTGCTCACGGTCTCCCTCACAAACCCATGGGACGCGTACGAGCTCCTCGGCCAAGTGTTCTGGTGTGGCTGCGAGTCAATTTTCTTCACGACGTACAACATCTTCACCAACTGCGAGTGCATCTTCCCCACCGAAAACCAGATGCACTGCCTCCCCTACGAGGGGTGAAGTGTTGAAGACGGTGGTGAAGTAGCGCAGCCAAGGTGGAAGAAAGTTGAAGAGGAATTTCGTGAAACTTGTCATGCATGTTTCTTTACTTTTTAGTTTTATCATGTTTATTTACTATGCTGTGTTTTCATATGTTGTACCTGTAGGATAACGTTGCATAGAAAACAAAAATTTTCCTATCGCGAACACGCAATCCAAGCCAAGATGCAATCTAGAAGACGGTAGCAACGAGGGGATGATCAAGACTAACCCTTGAAGAGATTCCAAAGCCTATAAGAGTAGGCTCTTATTGCTGCGGTAGACGATCACTTGCCGCTTGCAAAAGCGTAGAAGATCTTGATCACGATCGGTTCCGGCGCCACGAACGGGCAGCACCTCCGTACTCGGTCACACGTTCGGTTGTTGATGAAGACCACGTCCACCTCCCGTTCCAGCGGGCAGCGGAAGTAGTAGCTCCTCTTGAATCCGACAGCACGACGGCGTGGTGTCGGTGGCGGTGGAGAAATCCGGCGGAGCTTCGCTAAGCGTGCGGGATATGGTGGAGGAGCGGGCGCTAGGGTTTGGGGAGAGGGTGGTTGGGCGCCGGCCCTCTAAGGGGTGCGGCCAAGGCTGAGGCTTGAAGTGTTCAGCCCCCTCTCTATGCCCCTCATTATATAGGTGGAAGCCCCAAGAGTTCTAGTCCAAGTCTTCGAATAAGACCCCAACACTAAAACCTTCCATGTGTAGGGAAACCTACCCAAGGTGGGATTCCCACCTCAAGTGGGACTCCACCTTTCCATGAGGGGTTGGCCGGCCACCTTGGGGGAAGTCCACCTTGGACTTTCCCTCTAGGGTTTGGCTGGCCAAGCTTGTGGAGTCCTTCCGGGACTCCATCTTCCATAGTGCGTTTCTTCGGACTTTTCTAGAACCTTCTAGAACCTGCCATAAATGCACCGGATCATTTCCAAACTTGGAATATGACTTCCTATATATGAATCTTATTCTCCGGACCATTCCGGAACTCCTCGTGATGTCCGGGATCTCATCCGGGACTCCGAACAAATATTTGAACTCCATTCCATATTCAAGTTCTACCATTTCAACATCCAACTTTAAGTGTGTCACCCTACGGTTCGTGAACTATGTGGACATGGTTGAGTACTCACTCCGACCAATAACCAATAGCGGGATCTGGAGATCCATAATGGCTCCCACATATTCAACGATGACTTTAGTGATCGAATGAACCATTCACATACGATACCAATTCCTTTTGTCACGCGATATTTTACTTGTCCGAGGTTTGATCTTCGGTATCACTCTATACCTTGTTCAACCTCGTCTCTGACAAGTACTCTTTACTCGTACCGTGGTATGTGGTCTCTTATGAACTTATTCATATGCTTGCAAGACATTAGACGACATCCAGAGGGCCCAGAGTATATCTATCCGTCATCGGGATGGACAAATCCCACTGTTGATCCATATGCCTCAACTCATACTTTCCGGATACTTAATCCCACCTTTATAACCACCCATTTACGCAGTGGCGTTTGATGTAATCAAAGTACCTTTCCGGTATAAGTGATTTACATGATCTCATGGTCATAAGGACTAGGTAACTATGTATCGAAAGCTTATAGCAAATAACTTTAATGACAAGATCTTATGCTACGCTTAATTGGGTGTGTCCATTACATCATTCATATAATGATATAACCTTGTTATTAATAACATCCAATGTTCATGATTATGAAACTAATCATCCATTAATCAACAAGCTAGTTTAAGAGGCATACTAGGGACTTCTTTGTTGTCTATATATCACACATGTACTAATGTTTCGGTTAATACAATTATAGCATGATATATAAACATTTATCATAAACATAAAGATATAAATAATAACCACTTTATTATTGCCTCTAGGGCATATCTCCTTCAGTCTCCCACTTGCACTAGAGTCAATAATCTAGTTTACATTTGTAAAGATATAACACCTTGGCCTTCGGTGCTTTATCATGTTTTGCTCACGAGAGAGGTTTTAGTCAACGGATCGACATGCTCAGAAACGTATGTATTTTGTAATTCATTTGCGTCTCAACGCATCACTCATTTCCAAATATGTTTGGTCTTCTGGTGGAACCTTCTGGTGGAACCTTAATTCCGCGGTCTGAAATATGTCACTAATATTGTCACACACAATATAGCTTCAAATTTCTGACTCTGTCGGAACTGCACCAAGTTCTCAAAGAACCTCTTGACTTAACATCCTTTGTCATTGTCAAAACAATGACATACTTTGCCTTCTTTTGTAGATTCCGTCACAATATTTAGAACTCTTCTAAATCTAGCATAGACAACTTCTAGCTCATTGTGCTACCTTTTAAACAACACTTAGTCTAATTTGAGATTGAAATTATATTTTATATGTGACAAAACCAATATCGGTGTAACACCTTACAGCGATTTGTTTGTCATTTCTTCATACAAAAATATATATATATAATATATCCTTAGTTCTTCTAAAGTACTCAAGGATATTCTTACTGTTGTCCAATGATCATCATATGAATCATTCTGGTATATGCTCATAACAATTTATAGCACATGATATCTGATTGTGTACATATTATTCGTGATCTATAATCACTCATGTGTTTTTACTCATTGAGTGTCAGATACACTCAAGTCTTGTTAAACCTTCACATTACAAGAACATTTTCTTAATTTTTCTATATTGAACTACTTCAATATCCATCATATGTACTTTGACTTAAACTTATTTATGTGTTTCAATCTATCTTTATAGATCTTGACACTAAATTTGTTTCAGTCCATATCCTTTCATTGAAGTTAATTCTCAATGAAACCTTTTAATCAAATATATAATTACATCATTTATAACCAACTATATGTCACCTACATAAAGTATTATAAATGTGTCTTAGCGCTCCCACTTAATTTCTTGCAAATGCAAGCCTCTTCATCGTCTTTGATGAAATTAAAAACTCTTTGACTATTTCATCTGGTGAAGATTCCAACTCCGCAATACTTACTTCATCCAATTGAAGTTCGTATACCTATCTAGTATTCCACGGACCAGCAAAACTCTTGGTTGTATCTTGTACACACCTTTAATACATACTTCTGATAAGTAATGTATTTTGCCATCCTACTAGAATAATCCACATAGACTATAAGCATTGCTACGGAAGATCTAATCTTATCGTATTCAACTCTTTGAACTTTGTCGTAAACAATTTTTCGATAAGTCAAGCTTTCTTCAAGGATATTTCATCCAAGTCTATCAATTTCATAGATCCATTTACTTTCATAAAGTATTCATCTATCTTGGATTTCATGGCGCATGGCCATTTTAACGGAGTCAGGGCCCATCATAACTTCTTTGTTTGTAGTTGGTTTATCATTGTTCAAAATCAATCCTTTGTTCACAAATCATTTATTTGATCACAAAGTAAACCATACCTACAAGGTTCAATATGTACTTCGATCTCCATGGCTAAAATACTTTGTAGTCATGGGAGTCATGATCGTTGTGGCCGCTTCCGAAACAAATTCCGATGCTGCGCTACTCTGATCATTATGCTCAGGTTCATAAACCTTATCAAATTATATTGTCCTCCCACTCAAATACTTCACTAGAAACAATTTCTTGGAAATAAGAAACATTGACAAACACTTTTGTCTTTGTCTTGTGGAAAGAATTCCCAATCAAATCTCTGGGATAACCAACAAAGACATTCATCCGATTTTGGTTGTAAACTTATTTACTTATGCTATGCATACCAAAATTTAAGAAAAGACTATCAGGGTTTATACCCATGCCATAACTCGTATGGTGTCATTTCAACGGATCATGATGATGCTCTATTCAGTGTAAAAGCGGTAGTCACTAAAGCATAATCCACAAAAATATAATGGCGTTAATATCTTATCTCATCATTGATCCAACAAGGTTTGGATACATCTCTTGGATACTTCATCATCACTATGATACTCCAAGAAACGTGAGTTGTAGAACAATTTCATAACTCTCTTAGATGTTCGCTAAAAATCGTAATTCAAATATTTCCACCATGATCCAATCATAGATATTTGATTTTTCTATTACGACGATTTCCACTTCATGCTGAAATTTATTTGAATCCATTCAAATGTTTCAAACTTCTTCCTTATTGAATATATCCACATATATATACTCAATTCATTGTTGAAAGTTTTCATGAAGTAGAAGAATCTCCCGC
Source organism: Lolium multiflorum (assembly GCA_030979885.1). Classification (NCBI taxonomy): domain Eukaryota; kingdom Viridiplantae; phylum Streptophyta; class Magnoliopsida; order Poales; family Poaceae; genus Lolium; species Lolium multiflorum. Next base: position 212,036,173 of record CM061748.1, read on the forward strand.
ACACAACTATGCCCAGTGAACCATATACATCATCATGTATTTTTCACTAAGTTAGTTGCCCGTTCAACTCTTGGCCTATGAACGGCATTTTAATCATTCTCTTTAGAAAAGATTTGCAAGCGTCAAATGATTCAAAAATCAAGTGACTCCAAAAATCCATTTGCATGGAGTTCCTTCATGCGTTCCTTTCTAACATGACCTAAATGGCGGTTCCACAGATAAGCGGAATTCAAATCATTTGCCTTATGGCATTTTAGCGTCAGTTTTATGTATATGTGTTTCACCATTAAGATTTATAATAACTTATCCATCGTACATGGAGTAATGTCATAATTTGAACAACTCATTGTTTTCATTTGACCAGAGCAAAATAACAATTATTAAGTTCTTTATTATAAATTCTAAGGGCTAGATAGAATGCCAACGACGAACATAATAGCACTTTATTTTGTTCCAGACGTGTATTCCTATCATATTCCTTGTCAGTCACTAAGGCCATTGTATTCTTGTATTGTGTTGTTTTGTATGACACTTCATACCAACCAATATAGTACTAATACCCAAGAATTTCATAGTGTGAGTTAACTAGGAATATAACCATAACATGTATATCATTTATATACACCTGAGCTAGACTTTCTAGTCTTTTCTTTCTTTCTGCCAAAATATCTTTTGCAGTTTCTCTTTTAGCTTTCCTCATTATTCAGAAAAACACTTCAACATCAATAACTTCTAGGTTTGTTGGTCAAATACCAATAACCTTGAGGTTTTTACTTTGAAGTTGATCATCATATGACAAGTGTTCTAGATTTCACTTATTAGTAACTATGATGAACAATTTCACTCATAATTTTATCCATCAATTCATGACAACTTTTTTTTTTGAGACCATGTCTGTACATGCTAGGCTCATAAAGTTTAACCTTAGTATTCGTATGTGCAAATCTGGCTTGCACCGTTGTAAGCACACGTAGAATCTATAACACCCGATCATCACGTGATGCTTCGAAACGACGAGTCTTAGCAACGGTGCATACTAAGGACAATCACTTCATGGATATGCGAATATTGTTAGTGCCCCAATAGTTGGAGGATTGGGACGTCTTGCGTCTTCAACCTTCGTACATTCCCATAAAACTTATGAGTTTATGTAGTCTCACCAAATTTATATTCTATCATCTTGCAATAAGGTCTTAGATATCACATATATCTCATACCTTGATTATTTCTGAAAACTAAATTTTCAGCTCCTTACTTTTCAAACAGATTTGAACTTCAAGTTTCACGGAGACAAGATAACTTTAGGTACTAATTGAAACCATAGCTCTCTGAATCAACAAAGTGAGTTTCACTAAATGTTTGCAATAGGACTTAATCATTTCTTGATTCATTAACAATACGGTACTAATCCGTAAAGTTTCTAGTCAGATTTTAACAGTATTTCTATCTCAATTATAAGACTAGCGCATAGTAGTAAACGGATGCCAATACTACAAAATTAATTCAAAATACTACTCAGACTATGTTTATGATAATTAGTTCATGTTTTAATCTAATTACTAATGAACTCCCACTTAATACAACATCCCTCATAGTTGTAAAGTGGTACACGATCCAAATCCACTACACCAAAACCGATCATCACGTGAGATGATGTAGTTTCAATGGTGAACATCAACATGTTGATCATATCATCCATATGACTCGTGTTCAACCTTTCGGTTTCCATTGTCCCGAGGCCATGTCTGTACATGCTAGGCTCGTCAAGCAAACCCAAGTATTCCGCGTGTGCAACATGGCTTACACCCGTTGTATGTCGAGTTTATCACACCCGATCATCACGAGATGCTTCAAAACGTCGAACAATGCAACGGTGCATACGAGGGAAGAACACTTTATTATCTTGATATTAATGTGAGGGATCATCTTATAATGCTACCGTCGCGATCTAAGCAAAATAAGATGCATAAAGGATTAACATCACATGCAATTCATATGTGATATGATATGGCCCTTTAGTCTTTGCGCCTTCGATCTTCATCTCCAAAGCACGGACATGATCTCCATCATCTTCGGGCATGATCTCCATCATCGTCGGCGTAGCGTCAAGGTTCATGGCGCCGGCTTCATGGTTGTTCACCTCATGTAGCAACTATTACAACTATTTTGAAATACTACTCAACATGAAAATTAAAGACAACCATAAGGCTCCTGCCGGTTGCCACAATACAATAATGATCATCTCATACATATTCATCATCACATTATGGCCATATCACATCACCAAACCCTGCAAAAACAAGTTAGACGTCTCTAATTTGGTTTGCATATTTTACGTGGTTTAGGGTTTTCGAGTAAGATCTAATCTACCTACGAACATGAACCACAACGGTGATACTAGTGTTGTCAATAGAAGAGTAAATTGAATCTTCACTATAGTAGGAGAGACAGACACCCGCAAAGCCTCTTATGCAATACAAGTTGCATGTCGAACGAGGAACAAGTCTCATGAACGCGGTCATGTAAAGTTAGTCCGAGCCGCTTCATCCCACTATGCCACAAAGATGCAAAGTACTCAAACTAAAGATAACAAGAGCATCAACGCCCACAAAACCATTGTGTTCTACTCGTGCAACCATCTATGCATAGACCTGGCTCTGATACCCCTGTAGGATAACGTTGCATAGAAAACAAAAATTTTCCTATCGCGAACACGCAATCCAAGCCAAGATGCAATCTAGAAGACGGTAGCAACGAGGGGATGATCAAGACTAACCCTTGAAGAGATTCCAAAGCCTATAAGAGTAGGCTCTTATTGCTGCGGTAGACGATCACTTGCCGCTTGCAAAAGCGCGTAGAAGATCTTGATCACGATCGGTTCGGCGCCACGAACGGGCAGCACCTCCGTACTCGGTCACACGTTCGGTTGTTGATGAAGACGACGTCCACCTCCCGTTCCAGCGGGCAGCGGAAGTAGTAGCTCCTCTTGAATCCGACAGCACGACGGCGTGGTGTCGGTGGCGGTGGAGAAATCCGGCGGAGCTTCGCTAAGCGTGCGGGATATGGTGGAGGAGCGGGGCGCTAGGGTTTGGGGAGAGGGGGTGGTTGGGCGCCGGCCCTCTAAGGGGTGCGGCCAAGGCTGAAGTGTTCAGCCCCCTCTCTATGCCCCTCATTATATAGGTGGAAGCCCCAAGAGTTCTAGTCCAAGTCTTCGAATAAGACCCCAACACTAAAACCTTCCATGTGTAGGGAAACCTACCCAAGGTGGGATTCCCACCTCAAGTGGGACTCCCACCTTTCCATGAGGGGGTTGGCCGGCCACCTTGGGGGAAGTCCACCTTGGACTTTCCCCTCTAGGGTTTGGCTGGCCAAGCTTGTGGAGTCCTTCCGGGACTCCATCTTCCATAGTGCGTTTCTTCCGGACTTTTCTAGAACCTTCTAGAACCTGCCATAAATGCACCGGATCATTTCCAAACTTGGAATATGACTTCCTATATATGAATCTTATTCTCCGGACCATTCCGGAACTCCTCGTGATGTCCGGGATCTCATCCGGGACTCCGAACAAATATTTGAACTCCATTCCATATTCAAGTTCTACCATTTCAACATCCAACTTTAAGTGTGTCACCCTACGGTTCGTGAACTATGTGGACATGGTTGAGTACTCACTCCGACCAATAACCAATAGCGGGATCTGGAGATCCATAATGGCTCCCACATATTCAACGATGACTTTAGTGATCGAATGAACCATTCACATACGATACCAATTCCTTTTGTCACGCGATATTTTACTTGTCCGAGGTTTGATCTTCGGTATCACTCTATACCTTGTTCAACCTCGTCTCTGACAAGTACTCTTTACTCGTACCGTGGTATGTGGTCTCTTATGAACTTATTCATATGCTTGCAAGACATTAGACGACATCCCACCGAGAGGGCCCAGAGTATATCTATCCGTCATCGGGATGGACAAATCCCATTGTTGATCCATATGCCTCAACTCATACTTTGGATACTTAATCCCACCTTTATAACCACCCATTTACGGTGGCGTTTGATGTAATCAAAGTACCTTTCCGGTATAAGTGATTTACATGATCTCATGGTCATAAGGACTAGGTAACTATGTATCGAAAGCTTATAGCAAATAACTTTAATGACAAGATCTTATGCTACGCTTAATTGGGTGTGTCCATTACATCATTCATATAATGATATAACCTTGTTATTAATAACATCCAATGTTCATGATTATGAAACTAATCATCCATTAATCAACAAGCTAGTTTAAGAGGCATACTAGGGACTTCTTTGTTGTCTATATATCACACATGTACTAATGTTTCGGTTAATACAATTATAGCATGATATATAAACATTTATCATAAACATAAAGATATAAATAATAACCACTTTATTATTGCCTCTAGGGCATATCTCCTTCAGTACCGTGTCGTGTCCTTGGACTTATCTATGTAACAACGGCGGTACTTGTTTGAATCCTTATTTATGTAATCTAAGTCAGTATTTATGTGTGTTCAAAACGGTTCGTCCCCAAATGACTACTCTTTCTTGTACCAAATTGTTTAGAAAACCCCAAAAAAAAAACTAAAAACAAAAACAAAATTATCTAATCCACTAAGACAATACTTTTAGCTCTTTTGAAAAGTTTTAGTTTTTATTCATATATATTTCAAATTTAGTGTTAAGATTCGCTCATTTTGTCTATACATACGGCCAAAAATACAAGGGAGGCTGAATATTGAATTAGTAAATTAGTGAATTTTATATAATAGACGAGCATAAAGATCGTTCATGTGTGTTGAAAAATGGTCGTGCCTAAATATAATTCATGTTTGTTGAAAAATGTACAAACATGCATTTTATAACCTTACCGAAGTTATATACTAACTATAGATAGCTTCCTTGTTAGTATCAATATCTTTCTATTTGTCCCACCGGTTACCAGAGTACCCATTCGCGACGACTTCCCATGAGGTCTTTGGTTCGAGTCGTAGCCACACCCCCGTTTTTTGCTTCATTTGTTGATGTTTTATATGTACCACCTCAACTAGCCTAATGATCCTAATTGGATGGAGATTGCCCATTAGTCAATTCTAGACTAGGCTATCTGCTGCGAGTGTTGTTTCTGTCAAATGAGAGATTTGTTGTTGTCAAGTGAGAGATTTGTTGATGTCAAGTGAGTGTCACATAAGATAACAACTCCACCCTACTGCCGACACGCTGTTTTTATTTTAGATTATCAGGGTTCTCCCCCCATTTTCACTGTAAAAAAACCATAACAATTTGCTACAAAATCTCAGCAACACAGCAGAGTAAAACCTCTCTTCTCTTTTTCTTGCCCTAAAGCAAAACTGACATGACATTTTCTTTAAGCAAATACTTACTTTGGAAAAATCTTTCTCACTACATCATGCTAACATCTTGCCCTCTTCACGTGTTTTTGCCTCAGAAAGAACCCATGAATGACAAGTTTCTTGAGATTTGGACACCTTTCAATCATTCCAAACAGCCAGGGTCCAAAGTGCCCACTTATTACTGTCCAGCCAAGTTCCAGAACCATCTTGTAATTCATAACTTAGTAAGCACAACATACACAATCTCATCCTCATCATCAAAAGTAGCCAAATGAAGCACATGCATAGTAAGCACAACATACACAACAATAAGCATGGGGGATTAAACACACATGCTTAAACACATAAGCATACTTGGAAACATAGTTCAACACGACACGATACGCAAGAGTTTAACACATAGTTCAGACACAACATAAACAACATCTAGCAGGTAGGCAGGTGATACGTTGCAAACGTATCTATAATTTTTTATGCTCCATGCTTGTTTTACACCAATTGCTATATGCTTTGTTTACACTTCATGATACTTTTTATGCATTTTCCGGCACTAACCTATTGACAAGATGCCACAGTGTCAGTTCCCTGTTTTCTGCAGTTTTTGTATTTCAGAAAAGTTGTACAAGAAATATTCTTGGACTTGGACAAAACAAAAATCAAAGTTCCTATTTTTCCCGGAGAGAAGACGGAGTCCAGAGAAGGGATGATGGGTGGCCACACCTGCCCTTGGCGCGGCTTGTCCCTGGCCCGCGCCTAGGGTAGGTGTGGGGCCCACAGGCGCCCCACCGACCCGAATCCTCCGCCTATTTATACATCTTCTCCCGAAAACCCTAGATATACAGGCCTTCATCCACGAAAAGTTCCGTAGCTCCGCCGTCATCGCAGACAAGATCCGGGGGACAGAAGTCTCTGTTCTGGCACCCTGCCGGGACGGGGAATTGCCCCCGGAGCCATCTCCATCACCGTTGTTGACTCCTACGATGAGGAGTGAGTAGTTCTCCCCTGAGGTTGAGGGGCTCTACCGGTAGCTATGTGGTTTATCTCTCTCTCTCTCACACATGGTGTGATCTTTATGTGATCATGAGCTTTGTAATCTCTAGATGTCGTTATGCTATTCAAGTGAACTTTACTTATGTGATCTCCGGAGACTCCTTGTCCCACGTGTGTAAAGGTGGAGTGTGTGCACCGTGTGGGTCTCTTAGGCTATATTTCAAATAATACTTATTCACTGAATTAAAATTTGAGTTGGATGTCTCTATGAAATTGTGGTGTGGTAGTACCGCCTATGAACGCTCAAAGTGCAGCGCAGGGTGTTCATTAGTACTTGCGAATACATTTTTAAGGTTTGCTTTTGCAGACCTACACGGTGAATTAGTGTTCGTTATCCAGCCGGAGAGTCTTTCAGAGTAGCATAGTGAAGTGTTTATATTTATATTCCTTTACGATATCATTGTTGAGAGTGACCACTGGTGAAAGTATGATCCTAGGCCTTGTTTTCAAACATCGAACCACCATTTATTTATTGTTTTACTGCATGTTTACTCGCTGCCATATTTATTTCAGATTGTTATTACCACTCATATTCATCCATATCACTTGTATTTTACTATCTCTTCGCTGAACTAGTGTACCTATACATCTGGCAAGTGTATTGGATGTGTTGCGGACACAAGAGACTTCTTGTATCTTAATTACAGGGTTGCTTGAGAGGGATATCTTTGATCTCTACCTCCCTGAGTTTGATAAACCTTGGGTGATCCACTTAAGGGAAACTTGCTGATGTTCTATAAACCTCTGCACTTGGAGGCCCAACACTATCTACAAAAATAGAAGCGTGCGTAGACATCAACAGGTAGCGACAACTAAGAGAAGATAGCATCCTCCGCATGTTCCTACTGCCTGGGGGCACACTTCTTGAGGAACAGGCCATATGCGGCATGCTTGGCCCTGAGGTGTGGGGCTGTCTTCTCGCTGCCAACACCGGTGTAGGTGGTATGCTGGTACATGCCGAGGAAGTCCGACGGCAGTTCCTTGCGGTTGCACCAAGGGCACTTGAACCTCCCTGGACCAAGAAGGTAGGGAATGGTACCAGCCTTAAGCTTGCAAAGAACGTGCATGCTCTTCTAGTCCCTATCCTCCCGGTCAAAACGAACATCATCCGAAGGATCCTCCTATTAAATGAAGAAAAGTAGGTTAATTAGCTGCTATTGCATACAAACAATGTAATGACTTTAAATAGAAATGGAATGAATACAATGCAAAATAATTATTTGTAGAAATGCACATTAGTTACTAACTATAGATAGCATATCTAATTTAAAGCTTATATAAATAAGTAAGTGAAGCAATAATGCACATTAGTTACTAACTGTAGATAGCATCTGTAATTTAAAACTTGTATAAATAAGACATTATAGCAATAATGTGAATTAACTAGTTAACAACTGTTGTTCGAATTGATGGAAATATTTGTTAAATTAATTTGACAAGCATCTCTTAATTACACGGTTAAATAAATTCATTAACATTCCTTTTGGAAATCATATACCAACTAATGGCCGCAGTAAACACGGTTATTCAGTTGAACAATTAATACAACTATCAAGAATGTCATAAATAGAAAGTTCAAGTGAGCGAAATTAGCAAGATTCTTTTATACATATCATGACATTGTTAAAGAATGCAACAGTGTCTTATTATGACAACCCTGTTGCTCAACTCTCTCTGATCAAACCTAGCAAATTCAATAGCCATGCTCACGGCTAGCAATTTTAAACCTTATGCAAGGGCAAAAAAGGGACTCACGTGGTTACATAATTTTTAACCCTAGTGCTCACCCCTTGCATACATGAAGCAGAAGCCCTGATGATAAGTTTTATGAAAAGGGATGCACCCCAATTTCATTTAACAGAAACTAGTTCTTTGCTACATCAGCAACATCACAAAACCACCCAAGCCGCAGCCAAATAAATCATCCAACATACCTCACCGTGGTCGTCACCGAAACTAAAACGCACTAGAGCAAAAAAAACCCTAAGACGAACCAACCAAGCACAAAATGGAACCGGCCTTGAGCACCCCTGTGGTCTGTGGATCTAAAAAAACCCTCCCCATGACAAGACAGTTGAGATCTAAAGCAAAAATTAGGTGAGAAGTTGAGAAATACACCTCGGACCTGTCGTCAGAGTCTGATTTGTCGAACGTCGGCACGTCGTCTGGGCTGTTGACTTCAGCCCTGCCTCCTTCCTCTCCTGCGTCTCCCAGTTCTTCATGTTCTTCTTCTTGCGGCAGCGGATATGCGCCTCCGTCTCGTGCGGACGCTTCTTCTTGGCCGGGGCCGCCACCGCGGAGCCGAATCGCGACGGGCCCCAAGAGGAGCTCAGATCTGCGGCAGCTCCGGCCGCCGATGGTGCGGCCCACTTCGTCTCCTCAGACGCCGCCTCCTTTCCCTTCCTCTTCCCCACCTGCCCCTTCTCCATGGATGACCGCGAGCGCAAGCGAGAGCAAAAGCAAGAGAGAGTGCTCTGTTGCTCGTGACCTAGGGTTTTTTTCCCGCTTTGGGGATTGATTTGGATGGGAGTGGTTTCGACTGTAGAGGACAGGGGAAAATGTAATGTATAGGAGCGGCGGTTCGGTCATGGCTGCGTGTACACGTACGCGTATAATACACAGTGATTCGTGTCATACGGGCTTCTACGTGGGCCGTACAAACCCACCCAAACCCGCAGTAGTTTTCGGAGGACGATCCTGCCCCCAAACCCGAACCGGTATCGTTGCATCCCGACCATCCATGTGTTTTGATGCGTTTGCAAGTTTGGAGAGGGTGCATACGGAAGCAAAAGCGTTCAAAAACTGAGGACTAGGGTCAGTCCAAACAATCCAACGACCTGGCAACTTCATCGCTTTCTCATGTCATTTCATTATGTTTATCAAATTACTTGCAAAGTGCTATTCATATCACTCCTGCATTACAAAGCAAAGTATGACTATGTGGTGGGCAATGGAACCATGGTATGAGTTTGGTGGAGGGTCCATTGCAGCTGGGTTATATCCATCTAGGATTAACAACCAATATCGTCTAGTGATTCTTGCGTCGTAACAGTCGTGTTAACCATAAGGTCTGGAATGGGACAGAGAATTCAGTTGTACCTTTTTCCTCTCGCATATCAACGGACGCACTTTACCGTAGCTGTTGTGTTCTGCTGGGAGCAACCAGAGTGGTGGGGAACCCTTAAGCCCCCACGACATTGTGGTCTATGATGGGTTGTAGAAGACCGGTGAAGGTACCGAAGTCGGAACATACCTAAGGCGGTATGTGGACCGGCGGGGGTATATAATCAATGTCGGATGAACTGATGAGGATTCAAGGTTGGAACTACAATAAGGGTGGGTATGCAGGGTCGCGGAGAAGGACAGTGATTGACTTGGACCTCATACTAGGCCTCACACCAAGGAAGTATGGACGGGAAATTACGCCCGGTTGGCAACAAGGATAAGTTCTCTTACGGAAAAAGTAACACACCTATGCAGTCGTGCAGAGTGTAATGAATTATGGCTTGTCACTCCCTATTTCGGGAAAATCGGGAACGCGATAGGAAGGAAACTCTATGAAGTTCTAGACACCATGTGAAGGCCGATAGACATAGATTTTCAGAATAAAAACAACATTTTGAAGAAATATCTATCAAAATATGCATTGCCTATGATTTTTCTGGTCCACGGCTATAGTGAGTGCACTAAACACATATTCCTATCATGAACTTGCTGAGTACGCTGGTACTCATCCATCTTTGAATCCCATGCTTAGACTTCCTGAGCAACCTAGAGGGGACCCTGAAGGAACTGAAGACACCGAATAATTCTGTTATGAAGAACCAGATTTGACTTGAGGAGTCGAGTGGGTGGACTACATGATAGCATACGACAAAGAGGGGGCCAGCGAGGAAGCAGAAGTGGAGTAGAAACAGCTAGTAGTTAGTCGGGCAGCACGCTGCTCGAGGAGTCATGGTAATTAATTTACTGTTACCACTTGTTCGTAATTTAGTTAGATTTGAATTAGAGTTACCGAGTTATCCTCTCTGGACCTAGGAGGAGCTCAACTATGATGTACATATATGGCTTGTAATATTAATTGCTTGAATAAAGGACCAGCTATGTTGCTGTTGTACAATTCTGAGAGATATAATATTTGCGGATTATACTTCGCATTTGTAATGTCAACTGCAGTGGTATGCCGGGTCACCACAATATTTTATCAGTTTCTTGAAAACTATGAGATTTAAACATGGAGTATAGATGTTGGATTGTGCAACTATCAGCCACAAGTTGTGCCTTGTATTTTTCAATAGTACCATCAGGCCTAAGCTTTTTCTTAAACACCCACATACATCCTACAGGTTGGCATACATAAGGATGGTCAGTCATCTCCCAAGTTCCATTAGCCAAAATGGAGTCCATCTCACCGCGGACGGCTTTCCAATAATCAACATCTAGAGATGCATAGGCCTCGGAAATACAATTAAAAGTATCATCGACGAGGTAGACAATGAAATCCTCACCATATGACTTTTAATTCCTCTAGCTCTTGCTCCGTTTAAGAGCTTCATTGTTATCCTCCTTAGGATTTTCAAGGTGTTCTGTCGGAATGGTAGGTTTAGAAATTGTAGTTAATTCCTGACTAGATATACTTGACATCCCTCATTCAATGAGCTAGGCATATCCTTCATGGGAAAGATATCCTCAAATAAAGTCGCATATCATTCGACTCCATGATTGTACCAACATGCATGTCAGATACATTAGATTTTACAATCAAAAATCTATAGCCAAAGTTATGAAAAGCATAGCCCAGAAAAACACAATCCATGATTTTTGGTGCAACCTTGCGCTTCTTGGGGGATTGGCACATTGATTTTTGCAAAACAGCCCCAAGTACCTAGGTAAGAGAGTTTTTACCTTTTCTTTCCCCATTCCTCAAATGGAGTTATTTCTTTGTTCTTTATGGGAACTCGGTTTAGGGCATGACACACGGTAAATATTGGCTCCCCCACCATGCCTTGGAGAGACACGATGTGCGTAACATAGTGTTAACAAAATCAGCTAGATTACGGTTCTTTCTTTCAGCCACCCCATTTTACTGAGGTGACTAGCGAGGCGTCCTCTCCTAGATTATACCATGTCCCGCAAAAAATAAATCGAACTCATTGGAAAATTACTCTCCACCACAATCAGACCTAAGCCGTTTGATCTTCTGATCAAGTTGGTTTTCTGTTTCGGCTTTATAGAATTTGAAGAAATTCAACGCCCTATATTTTGATTTCAAGAGATACACACAAGAATATCTATTATAATCATTAATAAACATCATGAAATATTTCTTTCCACCTTTTGTCAATACATCATTCATCTCACAAAGATCTAAATGTATAAGTTCTAGAGGTACCATTTCTTACCTCCGTAGTTGTATGAGACTTGCGAGGTTGCTTAGCTTGAGCACACACTTGACAATTAGAAACCTTGTCAGTAGTGAAACTCAGGATTGAATTCAGTTTAGCTAGCCGTATGATACAACCAAAATTAACATGGCCAAGTTGTGAATGTCAAACATTTGTCTCAATATCGGTGCAAATATGATTAACAACTTTATTACAAATATCTAACGGTGATAAGTGGAACAAGCCTCCGCACTCATAGCTATTAACAACAAAGGCCCTAAATTTACACACAACTAATTTATTAGACTCGATGATAATATTGTAGCCATCTCAACATAGGAGGGATCCGCTAATAAGATTTTTATTGATACAAGGGACATGTTCTTAAGGCGCATGATCTTCCACAAAGTGAACTTTAGATCGACCGTACAAACAACACAAACAGTAGCATGCGAGCTGTTGCCCATTAGCATGGAGGAAGCCCCTGCGACCCGATAAGAAAACATAGAGATATCAGCACAAACATGTACATTAGCACATGTGTTAACCACCATTCAGGAGAGTATCATACTGAAAGGATACAAGGAAATATACAATATCCATCATCCTTCATCTCAGTATCTCCAATGATAACACTCTTGCCGCCTGTCCCTTGCTAACTCTTGTCAAAGCGGTTTGGGCAATTGGAGCCCAATGATCAGGATCACCACCATGTGGCATACTCCTTTCTTCTTATCAGTCTTCTTCTTTTAGTTGGTATACTGTGAGGTCTTGTTCTTCGCATCAAAATTTTCTTCGCCATCAAACGTGTTCCTGTTCTTGAACTTGTGGGGTTGGAAGTTTCTTCTGCACCAAATTAGCGCTAGAACCTCCCTCAGCACCTTGAGCATGTGTGTTTTTTGTTGTCGCATTTTCTTCGACGTCAAGAGTATCAATGAGCCCCGTGATGAAAAAACATGTCTCTTGTGTTTCAAGGAGGTAGAAAATTCCTCCATGAAGGAGGAAGTTTTACAATGATGAATCCGGCAATAAACTTGTCTGGTAACAGACACATGAACTACTCAAGTTCCTTGGCAATGGACTGTATCTCATGAGCCTTCTTAACAACGAAGCGCTCACCGGCCATCTTATAGTCATAGAAATGCTCCATGACATATAATTCACTACATGCATCCAAAACACCAAACTTGGCCTCGAGCGCATCCCTGTAGTTATGGAAAAATATGAGTCAATAATATTCTCACCAAGAACACCACTAATATCACCCCTCAACAGAGTGTCAGCTTTCTCGAAAGCTTTCTCGACGAGGGGAGTAAGCTCTCCTTCAGGCTTGCCTTTAGTTGCACCAAAGCATCTCATGGTTGTGAGCCAAAGAATTGTTATGGTACGCCATCTCTTAAAATTCACACCCTCAAACGGATGTGACCTCAAAGACGCAGCAAAGCCAACAGGAGAAAATTGCCTATAATAAGGTTTTTGGATTGTTGGAAATATAAGAAACTTTCCGCATAAATTAACCAAGAATAACTGAAGATAAAACATGGCTAGAATTAAAGAAAACAAACTAGACATGCCATCTAAAATATAGCGAGATATTATGAATTCTAGACAAGATACTAGAACTTGAAATTGCATCATGATCTCAAGTAGGAGAAACAGGATAACATATGACACAACGGAAGAAGACCCGTTCGTGTTGCCGGTGTTGTCGCCCATGTTGTCATAGAGGCTGCTGATGTCCGGGAAGAAGTCCTCGTCGGGGAAGAACTCATCCAAGTCTGTGATGAAGTTGAAGCCAGTAGCCGTGCAATGTGCTCCGGACAAATTAAACCTTATCGCTGCTCTCCCGTATAGGATCACAAGAAGCGGGGTTTCGGAGTCCTGCTGTACCAACTCGTGGTGCATGCCTAAGACGGGATGGCAAAAACCTTGATCCGTGCAAAGTTTATGTGTATTATTCTGGAGAGTAGCGACCGCTCTTTTATAGGCACACACAAAGGATGCGAAATGAGCGAGGGCGGAGGAGGAGGATCACGTATGTGGGATTCCTTTTCTCATGCATGTACAACAAGTGGAGCAACCCCTCATTAGGAGGTCCAACTATCTCTAAACTAGCAAGGTGTGACTAAATTTTTGTTTCACCCCTTGCCATGCATAAATGGACCAATTGAATCTTTAGGATTTTCAAAAAAAAATTATGGACCAAATTAAATGGACTGTGCCTATATTAGGCAAAATGCCAACATCCATTTTCATTATAATTGTACTTTGGTACATATGAAGTACATCATGAATAGTAGACCAAGAAAAAACGAAAGTACTGACAAAGAAACCGCGTGCTTTTTAATGCTAAAAAAGCAACACGCACAACTGCACGTTTTCGGCGTGGAAAAAGTCTATTATAAACCTTAAACTTGTAGTGGTTAGGCGAAACAAACACCGAACTCGAAATTCCTGTCGTATGTACCCTAAACTATGTGATCCCGGTCTAAATCAAACCTTGGGTTGTTTGGTAGAGAAGAAAATAAAAATCTAAAGTGCTACTCTCACGGACTATATTAGCCCACGTGGAAGATTCATCTTCATCCCCAATCTGGCACATGCCGATACTAACAAGCTCGGCCAAGGTGTGGTGCACGTCGGCCACGACGGCGCCTTCCGTGCCACGTGCCTATGGGACCGCCTCCTCGTGCTCGTAGCCGCGCAAAATGGCCTCCACCCGCGACACCACTTGCCCATGTCTCCTGCAGAATACCTCATGCCGGCGCCACCAAAACAATTGCATTCCTTCGAAGCCGGTTGCCTGCCTCAACACGCTCGTGCGGCCCAGCCTTGGGAGCCGCCACTCCGCTGTGCAGCCGTCCGTCACCTGCTCTTGCGAGCTCCCGCCGGCGGCGACAGGGCCCATGTCGTAGCTCCTCCACCTCTCCTTCCCCCTTCCCCATCGAGTTCAGACAAGGATGGAAAGCATCAGCAGGCCGGCCGACCGACTCCCTGCCCCTCAGCATACCAGGTTTACCCTGTGGCCGGTGCTTTCTTTTTCTTAGATAGATGGGGGAAAGATGGATTGGGATAAGAGATAAAGATGACAGGTGGGCTCCACTAGTTAGTGAGACGAAAGGTATTCCCAGCCCGGATTCTCCTTTTCCCAGTCTGCCAAACATCTACAAGGTTTAATTTAGACCGGTATCACATAGTTCAGGATATAAATAACAGGGATTTCGAATTCGGGTTTGATTCCTTCGTGCCACTACAAGTTCGAGGTTTAGAATAGACTTTCTTTTCCTTTCAGCGTAGTAGGAAAGAAAAGCAGGCGTGCGTTAACGGAAAAAAAAAAGGCTGGATCCATTCGTGAACTGAACTGACGTGCATCGGCGCATGCATCACGCTACTCCTGCGCACGGAACAGGAAAAGGAAATAAAACGTGCGCTCCGGTAGCTGTAGCGACACGCGTCCATCGCTGGGCCGTGCGGAGGGTCGGCCTTCCGCTAATGACACCCGTCCTAGGAGCAGCTGCGGCAGCTCAGCTCCCCACTTCACTCTCCAGTTCACGGCGGTCGGACCCAGGCGACCGGGAGACGGAGGGGCGGCACCGCCTCCGGCGACCTCTCGGCTCGACGATTTTAGGTCAGATCGCTGCTCATCCCTCCTCTAGTTCTCGACCTCTTCGTCTCCCCTTCTTTTACACTATTCTCTGCCTGAAAACCCTAGCTTGATTTGCTTATTGATTGGACAGTGGTGGAGAGGGGAGAGCCTGCTGCGACAGGGTTAGCGGAGAGATAGATGATGGATACAGCTGCTGATACTCCCCAAGGGTAACATCCTATCCATCTCTCCATTCCATTGTAAGCCCTAGCTGCTGCCTAAATTCCATTCAGATTCGCCAAGGGTAGGATCGAATGTCATTTTCCGCTGTTTGTTTGTGAATGTTTCGGGCACTGAATTTTATTAATGTGTTTGAGAGAGGAGAGCGTGCAACAGCAGTGGTTTTTTTTTAGTGTGTTTCAGATGCAGGGATTTAGGAAGAAAAAACATAGGGCATATATACTGTTCTTGAATTTGTCCCCGTGTCTGCTCTTCTGCTGTAGATTCTTGTTCAGGTTGAATCTTTTTTTTTCGATCAAGGAGCATAGCCCTCTGCATCCAAAGGATGCACACAACTTTCTTCTTTATTAAATTATTCGCAATGTCCTACAAGGGGAATACAAAGATCAACTCGAAGCCTCCTTCCGAGCGACAACCCTCTATACCTACGATGAAGAGGGGGCCATGAACAAGGCCATACTCCCTGACGGTACACCAACACACATCATCCAAAAAGCAAAACCCTGAGGGTATACCATTGCACACGTCGCAGAGTTCGCAACCACCATCTATCTCGAATCCATCTCCAAGAGAGATCAACGCATTGACCGTGCCAGGACTGCTGTCGATGTCACCATAACACCAAACAGCTCCACCATCCTGCACGCGTCCAGCAATCCTTGCCCGTCTTCAATACCCCGCAGCTCCACGCCGCTGAGAATCATCGACGACAACGAGGTAGATGAACACCACTCCACCAAAAACCACCTCCATCTAGCCGCTACTCCAAAAACGATGCCCCAAGAGGTAGCACGACGCAGGGAGCTCCGTCATCGTCCGATCCTGGCTGGATCTAGGGTTTCCCCAGAGCAGCACGAGTGAGTACCCGCGGACTGCGACGACAATGCCTTCATGAAGGAAGCGACGCTTAACGCCGCCATCGCCCGCCAATCGTGGCACGGTTTTCACCGACAGCCGCGAGTCCCTTACTCGGCGAGAGCGAGCGGAGAGGCCAGCAAAGATGATGCCTTCGCAAGGGAACGATGCCAATAGCCGCCGTCATCATCCGCCAAGAACGAAGTCAAGGCTCGGTGTTCACCGGTGGCCCCTTCGCCGCTAGCTCGTCGTTGACTAGATCTTCATCACCGGGGTAGAGGGATCTCGTGATCCGCCACCCCAGCAACCAGCCGACCTCCTCCGGCGAAGAAGGCCGCCTCCACAGTCGAACCCAAGGCTGCTGCCCCGGGCGTCCTCGTACCGCGGGAGAAGCCCAAGGTCATCACCCCGCACCGGCGAGAAGCGGAGGGGATGGCGCAATCCGTCCCACCACCAGCCACCACCGGCGTGCCGTCGATGGGAGGCAGGGGAGGCCGCACCACAGATCATCTGGCCACCGTCGCCCCCTCCATCCTCCGACCGCCGCCGCCCAGCCATCACACGGGAGGCAGGAGGTCCACCGCCGCAACGTCGACAGGAACACCCGGCCGCTGTCCCTGCCGCGTCACGAGGGAAGCCCGCCGCCGCAGCCACGCCCTGCGGTCTTTGCCCGGCAGCGCCGCCGGCGGCGGCGGTGGGAGGAGTCTAGGGTTTGGGTGCGAGAGGGGGTGCGGGGGGAGGGGGTGCCAGGGTTCAAACTCCTTGTTCAGGTTGAAGCATGACTTAATCTTGCTAAGTTCACAGTAGACCAGCATTTCCCATAAATGACACATAGTCCTGAGTTTAATTCCCCTGTCTTAATCATCGAGTCACCTCGGATGTGTTCCTATATGAAATGTCCAGGCTCCAAATCCTTTCAAAAATCGGGAATTACTTTACCACTTCATTAGCACCTGCTAGATCAGAGAATAAGGATCTATGCTCAGATGCAGGGATAAGCAGAAAGTGTGTATGGAAGCACATAATGATCCTGGATTAATTTGTCATTGTACTTGTGGTAGATTCATGTTCGGATCCATGCACACCTTGATCTTGTGAAGTGTATAGTCGACCAGCATGTCACACAAATGACGTAGGATGTCTTAGAATAAATTTCAACATCTAGAAATAACCTTTCAACGTGACTTTCTAATTATCTATAAATGCTTGCCGTGGTTCCCTGTTTATCTCTTGAAGCTTTTTACAGATGTAACCGTAGCTTGCCATCAGAGGCGGATCTATAAAAATTGGAATTACTTTACCACCAACTTTTTGAGAATTACTGAATGAATTTTTTTACAAGGCTTGGAAGAGACGAAAAAAATTACATTTGTTGTGCTTGCAACTATGTTGATCAATGAAATATGGCCATTGATTATTGTATTTGCTTCTCACTGCTGCTGCTGTTCAGGGTCGACATCGATCCCATTCAGAGCACGACCTTTGTGGTTTCCAAGAGGCTGCGGTGTTCTACAACGTCAACCGACCCAGTATACAAGGCCCTCGACGCCGACAATACTAGTTTCTCGCAGGGGAGGTTGCACCCACTAGACAATGAGATTCTCTTGGAGGAGATCCTACTCCGTCTCCCTCCAAAGCCATCCTCCCTCCCGCAGGCCTCCCTTGTTTGCACACTCTGGCGCAGCATCGTCTCCGATCCCAGGTTTCTCAAACGCTTCCGGAAACACCACCAGAAGCCTCCTCTGTTGGGCTTCTTTGTAGGGTATACTGGCAGAAAACACAACTTCGTTCCTGTCATGGACACAAAGCCTGACCGCATCTCAGCTGCACGCTTCTGCGTGCCCAAGAGTAGCAGGGACTTCCTCGGCTGCCGGCATGGGCTCGCTGTCTTTATCAAGTGGCTGCGCGAGACCGTTGTATGGGATCCCCTCACCGGGCAGCAGCAACGCGTGCCTTTTCCACCAGGGCTTGGCAATGCCGAAACTGACACTTTCTGGTACTGGCACGCAGCGGTTCTATGTGTTGATGCTGAAGATGGGCATGTGCATGGCGATTGCTTCTCGAGCCCGTTTAAGTTAGTTTTGACGTGTGGTGGAGACACACAAGCGTCCGCTTGCCTCTACGAGTCGAAGTCTGGTGCATGGGGAAATATTGCATCAACGCCGACTACAGATGAGATTCTTCAGATAAGGCCCAGTGTCCTCATTAGGAATGCACTTTTCTGGTTGTTATGTGAAGGTGACATTCTTGCGTTTGATATTGAAAGCCAAAGTCTTGATGTGATCGAGAAGCCAGTGGATGCCCATGGTACCGAAGTTGACTATTCCTTCCAGCTCTTACGGACAAATGATAGTAGCCTTGGCTTCGCAAGCATGTCGGATCTGGGCATCCAATTGTGGAAGAGGAGCTCCAACTCTGATAACGTTGTTGGATGGGTGCTGCAGTCAAAAGTCATTCAACTAGAGGGACTCTTTCCACAAGGAATGCCTAGCGACCACAAGATGGCAGCGATGGTGGGGTATGACGAGGAGTCAAATGCGATTATTCTGGCTACCTATATTGGTGACTTCATGCTTCAACTTGATTCGATGCAGTTCATAAGAATTTCCAAAAGAAATTGCTGGAGTAGCAAGCTGTATTATCCTTACAGAAATTTCTATACTGCAGGTAATCCATCTTTACCTCACGTGCAAACAGATTCATTCCAGTTACTATTGGTATGTGTTTGATGTATATTTGTTTCTATGATTAAGGATCGACTTGGTATAGCTTGAGTTGTTCGTCTCTTTATGAGTATGGTTATCTTATGCCAATTTGGAAATGTAATTATGTATATAATTGCTGGGCTAAATTAAGTCTAGAACAGAAATATAACTATAGCTATTGCTGCCTGGCCATTTCATACATTCTTTGCTCATATTAGTATTTTCATCAGAAGTTCTCTAACAATTGTAAACTGATAACAACAACCACACTGTCAAAGAACATATCAAAACCATCTGATGTGTGATATAGTTAATCGATTGGCACATTTGGAAGCTTAAAGCTTGTTATTGTTTTTCCATTCAATACATTTCCGTGCAAGATAATGCTTATCTTAATACCAGTCATTTACTCATGGCAGCATGTATTTTATTTATTTATTTTAAAATAGTACTAGATCTTTATATTCGAAGACTACTAAGTGATTTCTCGATCTGTTCATATTTTGTGTGGAGCCATTGGGCAAAACTAGTACAGATTCTCTCATGAATATTTCTGGATGACTGAATATGCAGTCTTAACATGTCTTGTTTAAGGTTATTTATTATTCTCTGTACCTGACATGGATGTGGCTTCATTTACTATACTTGTCACAAAAGCTTACCCTGCCTTCCCATTGGTCCAACTTCTCCTTGTTTTTTCATTGGTTTGTTCTGCTTCTTCTGCTTGTAGGCAGGGGAGTTGGGTGGAAATGGATGGATCAGAAACTCTGAATATATATGAGATCTGTTACTTTGGTATGTTGGTTGAACAGGTGAGGTAAATTTATCTTTTTCTATGTACATGTGCCCTTGTCTTAGTTAGTCAAGATCATGCATGATTTGTTTTACGTTTCTAGTGCATGAAACTAAGAAGTTTCTAAACTATCGAGTTCGTCATTTGTAAAAAGCATGCATTTGAGTTAGACACCAGACTTTTTGGCTTTGTACTGTCAGCCTCTCATGCGCACATGAGACTACAAAGGAAATCTCAAATGACTTGCGCAAATGTAAAATGTTACTATCATGTGATGTTCCTTTTTAAGAGTGTCTTCACTTTTTGCCCTGCAGTTCTGCATTTATGATACATATGACCCCATCTAGTGAAACTTCTATCGAAATATCCCATCTAGGAGACTTTGAACATGGTTTACCGCAGTTTATCACTTCGCTTGTTTTTGTTAGATAGGACCGACAAAAGCTGTAAAGGTCGGAGTTCATGTCCAGACTTCTCTTATCTATCTGTTCCATTCCTTGTCGTCGCTGTGATATCTTTGAACCCCGTTCATCACCTCATATCTTGCTCAATGGATACGCATCAGAAAATGAGGGTCCAAAACTTCTAAAAGAGATAGTACAAACAATTTTTCACTCGCGGGGTAATCAGTGTCACAAGTGCATAACCAGGGGGTAAAATGTGGAGTTCACTCTTTTTTTTAACTGCAATGTTGCGGGCATTTGGCACTTAAGACATGATCTTTGTTATATCCCTGTTTGCCTAGGTTCATTAGAGCGTGCTACTTGGTGATATCACCGTGTAGATTTTATCAAGCTAAATATGTCCATCCTGATCCTTGTTCTGTTTCGGGTGGAACAGACTCTATTTGAAGAACCAAGGGTGTCAGAAAGGTCTTGTATTGAAGAAGAGAGCTGGGATTTCTTACCTAACAGCTGGTCTTACCAAAAGCTGGGTGATATCTCATGTGTTTCTTTCGTAGAAGCATTCACAAGTTAATGGGTACTGGGATTAGGATGCTATATGTAACAGGACTAGCTCCTCGTACACTATTCTTGCCTTTTGTGAGAACCCTAGTACTTCTATGTTGGAGAATATAATGTGTTGCAGGTTGCAGCCCAACGTTCCACTGGCTGCAAGTTATGTTATTTGTTCAAGTGTCCTGTCCACTGAATTGGGTTTAGTTAGCATTGTGCTGCTCTAGAAGGAGCACGATTAACTTTCAGTCCCAACTGCCTTTCCTTGTAGGTGTCAAATATCGTTTCTTCCATTGTGTCATGTGGGATCATATACCCTTTGCATTGCTGATGTAGCATTGTAGCATCACTGTGATGCTGCTTCACTAAGTCACTGAAGTTAAGTCTGAGGCTGGGCACAATTAGCCATGGTCCCACGTGATAGATGAAATTGCTCTCGTTATCACCACCAGGGCCACGATAACAGTCGTCTGGAAAGATCGTCAATGGAATACTTTATTAGCATGAAAACAACCAAGCAGACACGATTGCAGAAGCAGCGTGGGTTTTGTGCTAAGCCGCATTGCCCTCGTACCACCACTGCCGCGACGAACCGGCAGAGCATTCTTAATGCAATCGGTATCTCGGTGCCAATGATCTTGACAGCCAAACATGATCCCCTGGTCTCCAAATCCTGCCATATCCCAATGCCGATACGGCCCCGATCGGTTTGTGTAAGACTAATCCAGGAGATTTAATCGCGGCGCATCGATCATCGCACCATCCCCTGAAAAGGTCGCGGAGGCAGAACATGCGCTGTGATCGTGGCCATCTCGCGGCCATGAATCACAGAACATCAAGGCGATCACACGGAGTAGCCGAAAAGTGGTCGCTTGTCCAGCTCCAACCATGAATCCATTGGCTTGTCCAGCTCCACCGCCCACCATGTGCATGCACCGGCTGCCGCGGTGGCCGCGGACGTGTACGCCGGAACGCGCACCACTTGCAAGCAAGCAGCAGCGACACAGTGAGGGCGAACTAAACAACGCATGCGTGCCCATGATTTGATTCAATTCGCCCGTAAAGGTCACCACATGGGCACATAATCTATGTCCCATCACCGTTAACGTACGTACAACCACGATCATGGACACTAGTACTCTAGCTAGTACAGAATCAATGGGGGGCTTCAGACACGTCCAAGTTCACGGTGGACGAAAAGTTTGGCCAGCACCCATATTACGCGTCAGTCAACACGGCTCGAAAATCGCCGCTATCAACTTTCACCGACCCATCTTCAGAAAAGATTAACACATTGAACTTGCCAGGCCCGCTATCAATACCGCCACGACGCCAAACAAAGCCACCACCATGCAGGAGTCCATCAAGCCGCTTCCATCACCCAGACTCCTATGCACCATGCTGCCGATACTCAGGAACTTCGACGAGGTAGATACAAACTGCACCGCCTGAGAGCCCCTCCAGCCAGCATCAACTTCAAAAAAGATGCCCTCGTGAGGGAGAACAGCGCTGCCCCGCCATCGATCGCACGATCCGGGATATCCAGATCTAGGGTTTCCCCGGAGCTGCCCGGATAAGGAGATGATAAACAACCGCAACAAAGAAGATCCTAGATGATGCCTCCATGGAGGGTATGATACTAAGAGTGCCACCATCGACTGATCCGAGGATCTAGGGTTTCATCCAAATTTAAATAAATCTAATACATCATTTTATGGACGAAAGTACTTTCATAGTACATTTCACTTCATCACATCTAGCACCAAGTAATATTCACTCATGACTCCTCTGATGTTGTCCCAAGGTTTATCTATCCACATATATTTGGCGATGACAATTCATCGTGTAAGCCAAGAGAAGAACCACTTACCTTGCCCAAAAATACATAAGGCGAAGCATTCTTTTCTTGTGAATCCACTCGGCCAAGTATTTTTTATTTTATTTTACAGAGAGTATTTTTTTGACATTGACGATATGCAGAGGGGTGCATGGTGTATGCAGAGAGTATATTCGTTCAAAATCCATCCTTTCCTCTCAGAGAGAGAGACGAGCATGTTGTGTGCATACCGTATACCGTACATCGCGCGGCAAGTGACCCAAGTGGCCATTTTCCCGTGGCGCATGCGGCCCGCGCGCGCGGCCGATACGATAGGATTAGCGCGGCCTAGGCGTGGACTAACCACTGCATCACACGGCTCCTTGTGATAATAAACAAAACAACCAACTCGCACCAGAAAACTTTTGGGAGTTATTGCGAGGGGATCCATGTCAAACCTACGGAATCTGCGCTGGGGTTTTGTCTGAGCCAAGCTAAACCCAGGATTGGACGGGTCGAGCTGAGAGCCACATGCTAAGCTATGCAATAATCCCTAATCGATGTGCTCTCCGTGCTGTTTGGAGGGCAGCTTTTGACTCCACAGCGCAGAAAAGCTTTGCGATCCCGGCTGCTCACTGCCACCAGTAGAATATTTTGTCTAGTGGTGTTTTGTTGTCGTGTTCAGTCGCTACCCTACCAACAAATGGTTCCTATATTAAGGGCTGCTTTCTTCTTCTTCATCTAATCATGTGTGTCCATACACAAACTGATTGCCCTACCTGAACCTGAACCTGAACCTGAACCCATCCTGATATCTGCAGCTGCATCGCTTCTGTTCTTGCGACTCCTGAAGAATCCAATCAGCCAGCTGCTCTGCTCAGGTGCGTACTCGTTCTCCCCTGAACAGCTTGGTTTCATGGTCATGCGCATTGCAGGTTTAGCTCCTTGTTTACTCTAATCTGTCAGCCTGTGTGATGTCTGCATCCTGGTGCGTTCTGAAAACTCCTTCAGACCCTGCTCTGTGGTGTCTTTTCAGAGCTGCTCGGTTTCTGTCTGACTCCCTCTCGGTCGATTTTCTCAGAGCTAGCTGCCTGCCGTGCATAGCATAACTAGTATCTGCCTTGCTTTTTATCTTTTCTTTGAGCGTGCATTCTGACGCCCCGACTAGAGACCACCGACGACTGCAATTCTGTGGCCACAGCTTGGCAACATTTCCTTGTCAAGACTCGACCCCCAGAAAACATTCATATATTCTATCTGGCAAAAGTCGTGCATCTGCTGCTTTTCTTGTGTTTGATAAGTATAAAAATCGAATTTTCTTGTGATTTTGAGAGAGAAAAAGAATTAAGCCGAAGCACTAATACGTATGCTCGTCAACGAATACCCAAAGTGGTACAGCCATATGGCAACCTGTAGCCTCAGGAAAACAAGAGAAGAAGTAGCAAGTAGGCCAGCGCAGAGACGCGAGCTGTTAACGATAGTGATCATATTACGATACAATACTATGCAAGCTGCTAACTTTGCCAGATTAGATCCGTTAATGTGTGTGCTGGAACAGTTTTCTTCTTTGCTAAACCATTTTTCTGTAGCCACGAACAACGTTGTGTTAACCTGACCAGGTCCAAACGCTAAACATCCACATCATATCTGGAAGGGCACCACCGGCCAGCCATTCTCCCAGCCAACCTTTTGTTTTTCAGGAAAATTTCCCCGTGAACTAGCAGTACATGTTTGTACTGTACTTCAACATGTGAGGCTTATGTTCAAAAAAAACATGTGAGGCTGGTAGGAAGAGAGCAGTCCAGAAAAGAGGATCCATCTTGTTCTGCAATCACAACAAGGTCTAAAAGTCGAACCATCCTTCCTTCTTCCGTTAAAAAGACGTATGGTGGAGTGGTGGGTTATCTCAAGAAAAGCCTCCAATTGGATCGATGGGGAGAAGAGATAGGTCGATGGATGCTAATATAATCCAGGCCACTAGCTCTTAGGCTGGTCATAGTGGGTAGTATCATATAGTAGTATCATGTATATGATACTTTTGTATGATATTAGATCCATAATGCATAGTATCATAGACTAGTATCATAGTTTTGCTATATATTAATTGATTTGTAGAATCCCAATATAAATTTGTGTACAAGATTTATTTGATACTAACTTTTCTCGTGATGTGCGCTATGATACAGTATCTACCTATGATACTCTAATCTTCTCTCTCATCCATAATTACCTGCCACATCAGCATTTTTGGTGGCGCTAGAATGCATGATACTAGCTATGATACTAGCACTATGGCTAGCCTTATTAGCGCCATTCGCCCCAAGTCAAGTCACATGGATCACTGTCCCACTTACCCTTTATCCGTTGTGGTATTGTGCTTGTTGCGAATTAACAACTTTAGCCGAGAGAGTAAACAAAGGAATTGTGCTTGTGTAGATAGATGCATGTGGAAGAATCGGGATGTGTTCCAAGGGTGATAACGACGAGTGTGGCGTTTGTGAGCTCCAGTTCCATGTAAATAGTTCTTTTGAAGAAAAGAATAGAAATGGCATTTCAAAGTATCAAAAAATCTAGAATTTTTTTTCCTTATATATTAAAGATCATGTTCTCCCTCCATTACATAATTCTAGTCATTGTTCTAGTTTAAATTAAAATTTAAAACCAACGCAAGAGTTATAGAACGGATGGAGTATGTTATAAGTGTGTGTGAAATGTCAATACGAAAATCTATACTTTGGGTTACATAAATAGTAAATTACAGATCTAAGTTTAATGAACGATTAAATTTCTCGACCCTCAAAATTTGTTAGCTCTTGTCATGATTGTCTAGAGAAGAGTATTTTCACATCGATTGTTTACACACTTCTAATATACATACTTTTACACATCTAGCTTTTTTTCAGTTTTTTCTACAACTTTAAATACCCTTTCTTACTTCTGCTACACAAATTTGTTTCTCTGATAACAACTTGGTAGTAAGCCTCATCTCTTTGTGTAACTTAGTGAGCACAAAAGACATATGAGAATGCAGTAATTACTAGCGCTTATGAATTTCTTTTGAACACTAGTAAAGACGACACGCACGATATTACACTGCACGGAGTCATGGCACCGGTGGACGGTGGTGGCATGGGTGTCATGCTCTTGTGAGGGGCGAGGAAAGGGAGAGAGTGTGCATGACGAGGGCACTTTATCAGCAGCCGTGCGGGTGTATGTGGTCGCACCGGTGCACACATTAACTCCAGCGCTGCTTTATAGGCATCGGTGCGAGTTGGCGTGGTCGCTCCGTTGTGTTACTGGCGAGGCACAACGTCGCCACGTGGAAAATGTGTGGTGACCGCTTCTGCGCCCACCCGTGGAACCATCGCCGCCATTAAAGAACCTAACCGGCTCTCTCCCGACAAATTAAGGAATGTTGACCGCCGATGAGTCGCTGCCAAGGATTGCCAGCTTGTCAGCTCCGATGTGTCGGGACTCGGGACTACCACGACTGCCCCTTGAGTTGGGGCTGCCGTGAAAGTGTCGGACAAATAATTGAATCAGACATTCTCTCCCAGTAGTGAGTTGGGCGGGCACTGGTGGGCCTCCGATGGAGATGCTAAATCTTGATATTTTGCATAACAGAGAGGTTGTTGACAAAAAAAAAAGTAGTTGTAGATGCAATAATTAGCGGTAGTTAATTTGTTTGTCTCCATATACACATTTTGAATTTTTTCGTAGTCCTCAACTAGAAAATTGAATAGCTAGTGGTAAGGATGACACTCAAGACATTTCACTTTACAGGGTCATTAACCAAAGAAGCCAAACGTTCCATGTCAGCACACCTACCTTGGGTCGACCTCATGCCATCCTTGACCGCGAGTTTGAAAAGAAGCGGAGGGACCCAAAAAGAAAATAACAGCACATCAACGTAGAAACTTTTGCAAAACTCGTTTGGAATGTTGCAATTCCACCGGTAATTCCGTTGGTATTCACGGAGCGCCAAATTAGCGGTGGTAGCAGAGGGGAAACTTGGCAAGGACGACCCGGCCCGGAGAATGCGACTGACACCGATTTAAGACCGCGTCGCGATGAGCTCGATTAGAAAGAAGCGAAGGGAGGAAAGAACAAGGACGCCTAGGAAACCAAGACCGCAAGGTACAAAGCCAGCCAGCGGGCGGAAGAGTCCCAAGAACACCCCCAATCCCAAGCTCCTCCTACCCAACCCAACCTCATTCCCCCTGTCCCCCCTCGAACCCTCCGCCGGGCTCGGGATCCCTGTCGGCAGCGGCCGGAGCTCGGCCGCTCGGCGGCGGCGGAGGAGGAGAATCCGTGGTGGAGAACCGATCCTTGTCGCCGGCCCCGTCCGTCCTCGCGCGGAGAAGGTCCGATTCGCGCGCTCCTCCACTTTTTAATCTTTCCGTTGCCGGTCGATCCGTGCCTCCTCGGTGGGGGAATGGCACAGTGATTTGCCATTTCTGCTCTTCCTCCCCTCTCTGGTCGGTGCGTTCCTGTTTTAATGGAACAGTTCGTGGCCCGCGCGACATGCTTCGTTTCTTTCGGGGTGTATTTCGCTCTGTTTTCTTCTATATTTTGGATCGTAGCCCTCGTTTTTTGCTCGCCCCGCGCGAGATTCAACCGGAAATTTGTCCTGTAGAAACGGAAATTTGCCGCGGTCCCTTGATCAAAGCACCGCCCAATGCCAGTTTAGGAAAAAAAAAAGGCCAATTTATTTCTGTTGTCATTTTTTCCGTTCAGAAACGGATGAGCGCTGCTCTTCTTCGCATAGTACCACCGTTTGGCGATCAGATTGTTCCCTTGAATGAGCGCCGTGTACTCCTGCTAGCCGAGATCACAACCAGACGAACCGTTTTCATTCACATCGCATTTACTACTATCCTTTCCACTTTCCAGATTTCAGTACTTGAATACCGCCGGTACTGGAAACGCATGGAATCCGCGGAAGTAAAATCCCCCCGATTCCAGATCATTTTTCGAGAAAAATTGCGAGGAAGAGTACACAATTAGTTATATTTAGAACCAAAAAAGCTCTCCTTCACTACAAATCTCTTTGGAAATCTCTTGTTTCTGACCAGGTACAGTAGATCGCTCCTCCATCTTTCACCCTTTGATGATGATGGGCAGCATAAAGACGCGGCCTTTAATGGCCAACCACGCGCCTACGCCCGAGCCTTTTGGCCGGCCGTCGGCGTGGAGGCAGGCGCTAGAACACAACAAAGCTAAGAGTTAATAGGGTAGCCGGCGTTCGGCGGCATCGCACGTCGCTGGGCTGGGCCCGAGCTTCTCTCCTCCCTCATCGCACGCGGCAGCCACAGTACACGCTACGGTGCCGTCCCCCTGCTATGCGAACGCTGTTGAAACGAAAGTACTAGTGCTACCCAATCTTTTACTTTTGTCCATGCTTAGCCTTTCTGCGCTGCTTCCTCGGGATCTGCGCGGCTGCGCGCCATGCTGCCTTGTTGCCTCCGCCGCCCGCCCGTGCGGGTTTGGTCGCCTGCTTCCTCTTCTGCTGCTGCTGCTGCTGCCGGCGGGGCGCCCAACGTGGGTGGTAGTACGGTTTGGCGGCGCTGTGTTGGCGAGTTGTTGCCTTGTTGGTGAGCAGGACGCAGGGTGTCATGCCTTGGGGGCTCAGACAAGTTCAGGCAGGGGCCTTCTTCATTTTTAGTTGGAGGTGGGAGAGAGAGAGAGAGCGACAGGGAGAGCTCTGGGCGGCTTGTGGTTGTGTCCTCTTCTTTCTTTCCTCGGGCTTGTGGACCTGGTAAGCCGTTTCTTTCTTCACGGACATACCAGTTGACTCACTCCAATGGTCCTTGCTGATTGTTCAGTTCGTCTAGAAGTCTTTGTGCTTGTTCATGTTTCTCCGGTTTATCATCTGTTTTCTTTTTGCTGCACAATTTATTGATTGATTGTTGTTGTTGTACCATCGCTAGTTTCATGGAGCAATCAAACTAATCACCTCATGGTTTACTCATTTCCCTGACTACCTGCAAGAAGAATTCTAGTGTAATAATGTGTGATTTTGGGTGCGAATAGAACTAACTGATAAGGTTGGTCAATAATCGAGATGGATAGTCACTTGCCATATCGGGCACGCATTCCTTTCTCTTGCGTTCAATTCATTTCGCTGCACTCCTTCATGTTTTTCTCGTGTTCTCGGCTTTGTGCTGTAGTCCCTATATCATGAGGCTGATGTTTGTGTTGTCAATTGCAGATGACACTTTGACAAGTACACAGCCTTCACGGGGTTTCTGAAGACGTTTCCACCAATTGTTTTTCTCGGTCTAGAAGCAATATGCCAAGATCCGACTTGGATAGGGATGACATTTTCTTTGATGCATTTGAGGATATTAGATCAGTCAGAGAGCCTTCATCCTCAGATGATTGTAGCACGAGCGGTGAAGGATTAACACCAAGGGCACTAGAGTATGAGGTTTGGGCAAGTGAGCCCATGAGTGTTCAAGAAAGGCGACAGAGATTCCTGCAGGGGATGGGATTTGATGACCTTGGTGCTGCTAAAGTGGATCTTTCTCAATGCCAAGAAGAAATAACAACCATCGACTCTCCTGCTGACTCCCAGGAGAGAACTAGCAGCAACATCTCTTCTCTGGATTCATCTGTTCCTGAGAGTGAATCGTCATTTGATGCTGCCTGTTGCATAAGGGATCTGGATAGTGGAAAGAGATATGTAGTTCACAATGGTGGCCATGATGGACTGACTAGCTTCCTGAAGGAGGTTGCAACCGATAAGGTGCTATCTCTTCTGGAGTTTGAAAGCTTGGTTGGTGTTTCTCGATCTGTACAGAAGCTATTACGAAGGGCATATTCTCACAGTCCTGCAAGAGAGACCAAAGGGGCTATTGACGCTAAGAAAATGGATATCAAAAGCGTGTGCAAAAACTTCTTGAAGAATAGGAGTTTTGGTGGAATATGCATGTCTGATGTCCATGTAAAAAGCTCCACAACAAGTGTACCATCCAGAACAAAAGTTCAGCACCGAAAGAAGAAAAATGCTGAATTTTCTGCTGTCTATATGGGTCAGGAAATCCGAGCCCACGATGGTTTAATTAGAGTGATGAAATTTAGTCCGTCTGGCTGGTATTTAGCAACTGGGGGTGAGGACTGTGTTGTTAGAGTATGGAAGATTACAGAAGTGGATGCATACTCTAAAATGTATGGTGGAGAGAACCACCCTCATGAGTATGTAGAGAAAATTAAAATTCTTAAACCAAAGCAAGTAGATGGACAGAGCCATACACTTGCAGTAGTGCCTAATAAGGGCTTCCATATTACCGAGAGCCCGTTACATGAATTTCATGGCCATACAGGTGATGTCCTGGATATGACATGGTCAAAATCAGATGTAAGTTTCTCTCTTCATTTTCTGAAGCTGCCATATTTCTCATGTTCATAATCAATCTATTCACCTGAATTGCCATGATTGTCTATTATGAACATAACTAGATTCTGTTTTGCTTGTTTGTGTCATTTGCTTACCTTCATTGTATTTGTTTCACTGTAGTGTTTGTTGACTTCATCAAAGGACAAGACAGTCCGTTTGTGGAAAGTTGGCTCTGATGCTTGTCTTGGAGTATTCCGACACAAAGACTACGGTAAGCAGACATATTGTCCAAACTTTGAGCCATTGCATTTTCAATATTTTCCGGGATAAGAGCTTGAATTTCTTTTGAAATTGTGTCAACAGTGACGTGTGTTCAATTCAGTCCTACTGATGAGAGATTCTTCATCAGTGGCTCGATAGATGGCAAAGTCCGCATTTGGGATGTTTTAGACAAGCGGGTAGTCAACTGGGCTGATACGCGGAATATCATCACTGCTGTTAGCTACCAATCAGATGGAAAGGTTTGGATCTGATCGAAATGTGTTGCACATTATTTTGCACAATTGGATGCTAATTCATGATTTTATCGATCAGGGTTTTGTTGTTGGGACGACTGGAGGAGTCTGTCGCTTCTATGGTCAATCAGGTACATAGAGATCAACACTTACCATCCATGTGGTTTCTCTTACTTTGGATGTCTCTAATTGTGTATTGGTACTCTATTAACTTAGCAGCTTGATTTTGTAGGTGAAGACATCCAACTAGACAAGGAATTGTTTATGCAAGGGAAGAAAAAGTCTGCCTCCAGTCGGATAAAGAGTCTGCAGGTACGATTTCTGCGTTGATAGTTTCTTGATTCTCTACTGGTACTTTAAGAAGCAGAAGCAGTTGTGATGCAAATAAGCTAATTTGTTGTTGCCACTTCGCAGTTATGCACAAGTGATTCCCCCAGATTTCTAGTCACATCAACAGATTCTAAGATTCGAGTTGCTGATGGTGCTGATATCGTCCAAAAGTTCAAAGGTATATATTGTTGCAGAAGTTCCCATCCTTCATTTTTGCTTATAAAGTTGTCATTCTTCATCTTCTTACATTCCATGACCTTTCTAATCGTAAAACCACCCTTTCTACTTTGCGATGCAGGTCCTTGGAAGTCAAAATCTCTGTCATCCCCATCCCTAACATCAGATGGCAGATATCTCATATCTACCGGGAAGGATTCCAATGTGTACATATGGAATTTCGAATCAAGCAGCAAATTACAAAAAAGTGAAGCCAAGTCGGTCCGTTCTTGTGAAATGTTCTTCTCCAAGGACGTGACAACCGCGGTACCATGGCCAGGAGTGCGTCAAGACAGGCACGACAAGCCTTCCTGCTTGACAGAGAAATCTCTTAGCGCGCCCACTTTGCGCCCCCAAGGAGAAAGCCGTTCCCCTGGGGCACGATTCCTCACTGATGGCACTAGGGGGTCTGTGACATGGCCAGAGGAGAAACTCTCCTCTGCGAAGACCGTGAATGCTCCCCGGCTAGCTGATTGTCTCTCGGCGATATCGGCTGCTTGGAACATGGTGATCGTGACGGCGAGCCACGGTGGAGTGATCCGGTCGTTCCACAACTACGGCTTGCCTGTGACGTTGTGAACTGCGGTCTTGCTGAGACTGCCTATTGAAGGAAGAAGCGAAGAAGTGTAAGTTTGGATATTATTAGATCTACTAACGAGTGACGACCTTGAGGTTTTTGTCAATAGTGTTAGGAGTGTGGTGGAAGAAGGGTTTGGTACAGTAGCACCATGAAAAAGTGGAGAATGTGTTGCGGTGGGGTCTTGAACTTCTGAAAAGGAGATTAATCATTGCTGATGATTTGTCTATAGGTTCTCAATTTCATTTCTTCGAGATGGCCTTGGTTGTTTTTTGAATGCCAATAGTCGTATTCCCTGTTTATGATTCATCCTTGAATCCAAAAAGACCAGACAATCCAGGTCCTTATGTTTTGGCTGCATTTTAGTCAGTCAAGATAGTGAGGGCAACTCACATCAGTTGCTTCTGGTCATGATCAGGAGTTGAGAACCTTAATTATTTCGCTGCACTCTCGCAACACGCAATTATCCTGTGGTGGCTATTGCGCGTTTGGTGCAGAAAGCGCCACTAGAATGGACGGTCCGTTTTCCTGTCAAAGAAAAGAAGGAATGAGCGATGAGTTGGTGGCGGGAAATGCTCCAGCTCAACGCAGGGGGAGAGCCGCACGTTTCGAACTTGGTGGCGTCACTCGCACCCGTCACTAGCTGGATCCGCCCCATTCTACACTTGCAAAAGCTTTGCACGTTCCTGACGTCGACGTTCACGAGATGCTGCTGGTAGGATCCACACGTACACCACGGGGCCAAGGCCAACAGTTCTTTTTTATGGAACGAGCCAAAGGGGCTTTGCTTGATTAGAAAGAAAGTTGCTCGATT
This sequence comes from Lolium multiflorum, assembly GCA_030979885.1. Taxonomy (NCBI): domain Eukaryota; kingdom Viridiplantae; phylum Streptophyta; class Magnoliopsida; order Poales; family Poaceae; genus Lolium; species Lolium multiflorum. The sequence continues at coordinate 212,068,733 of CM061748.1, forward strand.
AAACGAAAAATCAGCCTAAAACCGATACAACCAGAACCAAAGCCCCACACGAACGCTCGAACAGCAAGGGCCAAAACCCAAACTTCACTTAGAAGATCACCAAACCTTCCACCCAAGCCCAAGAGAAGTCGCCTATGGGAGAAGCAAGACACTTCGACGTTGATGAAGAAGCAGACCCTTAGCTACACCGGCATGACGCCGACGACCAACATCGAGCACAACCCGTAGCCCACACGACACGAGGTCAACGCTGCCAAAGACTCCACCCTCGACGATAACCACAACCTGGGGCCGCCACCCCGGCATCCAACTAGCTGTCGCGCACCGTCAGTCCGTCACCACATCGCGGAGCCACCGCCCCGACGTCCTCCGCCTGCAAGCGAGCCGCAACGATGCACGACCTAGATGATCGCAACCCAAGTTGCAAAGAAGCATATGTTCGTAGACCACGGACATGCCAAATCCGGGGTCGCTACCCCGACATGCAAGCAAAAGTAGCCCAAAGTTGCATCTGCCTGAGCCGACAGACCCCGCCACCCTCGTTGCACCATGTCGCCACCCACCATCTGACGAGCCACAACACCACCTCCTAGAGTCACAACTCCTCCTGGGTCATAGCTCCACAGCTATCCGGGGCGCCATCCAACATGCAAGAACAACCTTGAGGCCACCGCCTCGACATCCACCACACCCTGTGACGAGAAAAACTAGCTTGACTACACACAATTAGACAAAGGTACCGAAACTCCATGGCGACACCCCCAAGGAGGAAACGACGTAATTGGCGCGAGAGATTGACGATTCACGCTCGATATTGGTGCCTTCAAGGAGGGGAACGACGTCATTGGACGCCACTGCCGCAGGCACCGACCGAGATCAATGCTAGGCTTTCACCTAGAACAAACCAACAACCATCGTGCCTGGGAAGCACACGGGGTTTCCTTCAGGGCAACAGTGAGTGGCGTGCCTGTGGACAGTGCAGTTTGCCGTTGCAAAAGCTTTTCTCCTTTTCTTCCCAAATGATGGTGCTAAATCGCTGTTTGGTCGACACCTGGGAACAGTAACATGAGCACTCCCAGTTTGTGGAGTCTGAATGTTGGAACCATTTGCATCCAACATATACCCTGTCTAGCAAATGGCCCAAGACATCGGAAGTATACATCATGGTCCATCTTTTTCTCGATAAAAAGAATATATTAATATCGCAAAGATACACAAAGACAACAAGGATGCACAGAGCTAAGAAAAAATAAAAAAGAGATAAAAGAAAAAATCCGTCGTCGTGATGAAACACTCACAACAACAACACTCTAACCACCACCGAAGACAATAAAAAAGATTCCCCAAAAGTGATGCTTCCAACCAAGAAACTATGCAGTTGCTTTTTTGTTGTCTGATCAAAATCTTGGGTTTTCACCCTAGAAAACTCCAAATTTCTAGAACAATGCTTTTAGCCAGACTATTGCTAGATACAACCAATGAAGGCCAGAAATTGAGTTGACATTGGGTTGTCACCTTGGAAAAAGTGACTCGATGACGAGGGTTAACCTCGGAAATGCCAATAAGTATGGACTTGGTTTTTCAGGAAAAAGAGAGAGCTGGTGGTTTCGAGGACTTATCAGACAAACTGGTTAGGTATCCGGTGAAAAGTAGATTGGAGGTTAAAAGCCGCCAAGATTGTATTGGAGTTATGGTTTGCAACAATGCGTGGTGTTACAAGTATTTTCGATGCCCTCCCCCGTGGATCCTCCCAACCCTTATATAGTGAGCTAGGTCTCAGAATCCATCGCCGGATCGGTTACAATGACATATGTTGGTTTACCTGAATTGGCTAATACTTGCCTAATTTCATCTAGTTTTTAGTCTTGGAATCTGCTTGGGCTTCATTCAATCATTCCTGGATCCGCACTAGGGTTGGTAATGTCGAGTACCCAATATGGTATAACCATGTCACTCGTTACTCGAAGAGCGCCACCCAAAATGTAGTCCATGTGTGTTGTCACCCCCTCTTGCCAAGGTTGTTGCTGCAATTCTCCAACCCTTGACACATAGGAAGAACATAGGAAGAACTGTTTTATAGTCTTCAGGGCATCCAAAACACCTTTCCATCATAACTTCAAGACCTCCAATCGCAGCCACCGTGACTTTTCCACCTCCGTCAATACCATGGATATATTTACTTAGAGCTTCACGCCACATCCTCATGTAGCCTCTAGCGAAACATAAGGACGTGCACGACCGGGTCGACTCCGATCTAGATCTCCAGTGCGCCATGCACCAAATGAAGATCTCCGATGGGAAGAACGAAACTCGTCGACAACCAGATAGATAAAGCCGGCATCAAGCAGATCAACAAATTATCAACAAATTGGCACGAGAAGAATTGCAGGACCCAACCACCATTATTCAGGCTAGGCCAACAACCCCAAGCTACCAGCCAACACAAGTTCCTATTTATGGGGATCAGTATTGACCACAAATTTAACCAAAAAAACTATGCTTCCTGCAACCAAAAATATACTTTTAATTATCCAAAAAATAGAAAAAAATAGTGTATATATTTTGATAATCTATGTGTGTTCGTATAGTTTCTTGGAAATCCGATAATTTTTATGGTCATTTAGAAAAAGATAAAACATGTCTCACAAAAAAGTCTTACTTTTAGCACCAAATTTTGCATTTTTTACATAGAAACAACAAGTCGATTCTTCGTGAAAAGATTTTGTGCGTACAAAGCACGTGAAGATGTAAAAGAGAGTTTTTGTTGGGCGTGACTATTTCTAGGTCGACTGAGAATTAAGTTTGTTCTCAGTCAGATGATATCATCAAATCTCAGTTGCAAAGTTAGCACTAATCACATAGCAAATCTAACGTTTTAGATAATTTTTCTTAATTAGTTGCATCTCCACTTGTAACTGAAATAATCTCAGTTGCAACTCAACTTGTAACTGAGAAACTCACTTGCAACCTAACTCGCAACTTATATGCATGAATCACGATGCAAAGCAAACGATGTAGGACTTGTGTGAGCACGAACTTAGTTTTCAGCTAGCTTAGATCTAGCAAATCCTTTTTTGTTTAATTTTTTTAACATTTTAAATTATGTTAAAGGAGAAGACAAAATAAAAGGAAAGTAAAGTAAACATCCACGCCCCCACGCACACTTTGGGTGGGAGAGCTAGGGACCATTTCATTTCATGAACTACGACTGCCAAAATTCTGGCTGATATCAACGTACTTCCTGACAAAACAGAGGCTCTTCCCCATGAAAAGAGAAAAAAAATCACAGAGGAATTTGCATCCCGTTAGAATAGATGAAGGCCTACACCGAGAAAAGAAAAGTAAGACGACGAGCGAGGATCCTCGTAGCATCTCATTAACAAGGATGGTACAACATCACTACAATTGCGAGTAGTAGCACTCGAACTCGGAGTATGCATCCCTACACTGAGACAGGTACCTCATTAGCTTAGTCTAGAAACGATGAACTACATTTTCTAAAACATTGGGGTATTGCACAACTGAGACGCCAAGGACATGGCAATCAGCTCATCCACAAGTGATGGGCAGCTCCTACGCAGATGCTCGAACCCATCAGTGGCCATGGCTGCCCTCATATTTGCCTGAGAGCAGAGGAGCTCAAAGCACGCCTTCTTCAGATTGTCGCAATGGTGCTGCTCGGCAAGCGCCAAGACAGTCGCCACCGTTCCCACCTCTACGTCCCGGCATAGCTTTTCCTCACAAATCAGTTTCAGTCTCTCCATAGCATACCTGTCCGCGGCGACAAGCAAATGCTGGAGCTTGAAATCTTCATCTTGTGTCGCCCGTAAGGTGCCAGTGTAGGCAAAGAAGAGCAAGTCCCTGAATACATCTGCCTCCATGTCTTCTATGCGTACGACCCTGGCGCTGTCTCCCTCCTTCATTGATCCAAACAGCTCGGCGCAGAAGACCGACGATCGGGCCGCGAGCACGCACCGGTGCGCGGCCATTGTCTCACCAGCGACCTCGAACACCACGTCGGCACCCTTCTGGCTGTCGAGGAGATCGCCGAAGTGCTGCCGTAGGTCGCAAGGGGGCACCGAGCTGAAGGACGTATCCTCCGTGCGGCAATCGTTGATGACGATGATGTCGCACCGGATGGTGACCGAATCGTTCCTAAGGCGCTCAGGATTCTCAAAGTCTTCCCTCCACCTAACGAATTTTGGGTACGGGCTCCTACCACGGCTAGAAAATCTGTCAACCGGTGATGCATTGACCGTGGATGATGCTTGCTCCTCGGCGAAATAGATGACATGTTTTGCGTACACCACCGTGGCGACATCTTCGTCGAGCATTAGGCTGATGCATACGTAGTCCTTATACAACGCCAACTCGTAACCATTGGGGTAGTAACACAGACGCCAACGATGGCTGCCCACGGTGAAAGGCTGGGACCTGATACACTCACCGCACGGGATGGACTTGGTGTGGGAGTAGCCGTCGATCTTCAGGAGGTGGTACCCAATCTCCTTGGTGGCAACGATAGTGGAGGCAGATCTCCACGTCTTGCCGACGGCGCCGCTGGTAGACATGGCGGACGTACTTGACGGAAGCGCTCTCTGCCTCTCTCTCTCTCTCTTGATCTAATGCGTGTTTTGTTTTGTGGGAACCGGCTAACCTACCTATGAAGTTAGTGCGTGTTTACGAGTTTTAACAAGGAAAGTCCCGATTCCCGAACGCAAACGGGAAAGGGGTGAGAAACCCAGTCGGAGACGAAGCACGTTTACAGGGCAGTTCGGAAATTTTCAAGTCGCTGGAAATTACAACGGTTTTTGGCCACTGAACAATCCGGTCGGATAATTTTCGCTCCAAATATGTACTGTATTTGTTCCTCTCTGGCGACGGTTTCGTCCTTCATGACGTCTCCACCGCTCACGTGGCCTCTATCATCTGTTGCTGCTGTGATCCCCTCGTCTCCATCTCTCACCTGGCCTCGGCTCGCTCCGCTAAGTGGTCAAAAGATCTATTTATAATTTTTTTTATCTTTGATGTTCTTTGTACTAGTCTACAATAGAGAGGCGATTTTGTGAGCTCTTCCCGTCAGGCCACCTCGCTCGCCGACGAATCGGGGTTTCCCTGCCTTCCGGCGGCCGCTCCGGCGACAGGAGGACGGGGAACGTCGATTCACTTGTACATAGTGTAGGTCTTGGTAGGATCCCAGCTGGTGGCGTCATGGAGGTGGAGGCGCTGCTGGAGTGGTGTTTGCCGTTGATTTGCGGCCCCTTCGGCGACGGTGCTCTAAGGAGCTTTGGCGTGACGCAGTCGACTTCCCCAGGCTCGTGGGTCTCCGGATCTGACGAGTCCTTGAAGCCCTGGCCAGCTCTGTGTAGGCGGCGGAGCTGGACCTTGAAGAAGAAGTGGAAGACGGGGGCGAATATCTCATGTGCGACATAGTTGGCGAATTGGATTGAAATGCGACGACGTTGACCGAAATAGCTCCCATGCGACACTTGTGCTAGTTGAAATAGCTCATATACGACATTCGTTCATTAGGCTTAGAACGGGCCATTAGTGCAGGTGGGACCCATGACTTAACCAGCTCAGCGTGGGACTGACAACTTATCCAACTCAGCGTTGATCCCACACCACTCGTGCAGCTCACATTTGCTGGAGACGGAGCCCGAGCGAGCCCGTGCCCACCATTGTTTACCATCTCGTCGTCCCATACCTTTTCCTCCGGCCCCCTTTCCTTCTTCTTCGCCGGCGACTCAGCGGCGTCACCGTTCGGCGAGAAATGCATAGCTCCACCTCGTCCGCCGCGTCCCGCCCATCGTGGCCTCGATATGGTCCATTTCCGCAGACCCGCTACCCTGACTTCCCACGAGTTGAGCCGCTGAAGCGGTTGACTTGCGTGACGGAGAAGAATGGCAAGGCCGGGAGCGATTTTGTGAAATGTGAGAGCTTAGCACATCCGGGGAAGGTTAGATCTCTTTTCTGTCGCATCCATTTGCTCTGATTTTTTTCACTTGCGTTTTCCCCTTTTAATTTTGGATCTAGGGTTAATGTTGAAATTGGGGAAATTTGCAGAATCTGAAGCATTGCGGCCATTTCGAGTGGATTGATGCATATATTCATAGGATTGATAAGGAGGGCATGTTTACGACCGGTGCCATTACGGGGTGCAGAGATTTTGGACCCGATTTGGGGGCAGTGCAGAGTTTAGGCAGTGCAGATGATGAACTGAAAGGGGAATTGAAGAAGATAAATAACAAGCTGAAGAAAATGATGGGTTTGAAGAAGCAGTCGAACATGATGGCTGGAGCATTTTATTGTTGTATCATTGCTCTGTTTTTCTTTTATTTGCAGCAGAAATAGTTGTATCATGTAAGTGGGGTTTATTAGTGCTAAGTTCAGTTTAGGCAGTGAATGAAATTGTAAAATGATCAATTTAAATAAACAGTGCTGTTTGTGTTTGAATGAAATGATAGAATATTTGAATTTGGGTTTTCAGTTTCTCAGTTCGGATTTGGAGAAGAACACATGCATATAGAGAATTATCTGCGCCGGCCAAAGTGGTAAACTAGATGTTGGGCACAAGTTGAAACAAGCCAAATCCAACCAACACCCTTGTTCTAGTTGGTTTTGGGCTCTGTTTGTTGACTAATATGTTTTCTGGTTTGGCAATATAAATTGTGGTTAGTTTTGCAGTAAAAAAATATTAGGATGTGTTGTTGCTTCTTTGTGTAGTGCACGATCCAAAATAGACTGATATAACACGAACTATAAAAACATAGATAGATAGGGGTAGATAGTACCAACCTTACATAGGAAATTAATCACACACACGATAAATGCACACAACAAACCCCGGGCCCACAAACCCCACAACAAGACATAGATAATAAAATCACTCATGAAACTAGAAAATCAATAAAACATGAGACAACCCCGGGTCCTCCTTGGCTTGGTCCTCCTTCGCTCCTCTACTCATCCTCCTCATAGCCGACGGGACCGTCAATGTGGAAGATGTAGGGGAGGCAGTGCATGTCGAAACGGTTGGGGAAGATGATGATGAGTGCATAGCACACCCACTAGTAGGAAAACTATTATAGGTGGAAACCACAACTGTGGCGCACCAAAGGGCCCATGCGCCACAAAAATATTTCTGTGGCGCACCACTATAATGCGCCATAAAAAATTGGAAGTTTCTGTCGCATTTGCCAGCTCATGCGCCACGAAGATGGAGATTCGTGGCGCACCGTGGGTGTGCGCCACAAGTTTGTGGGGCCCACGCGGGTCCAAGACTGCACATGGGCGAAGAGAATTGTGGCGCATGGTGGCATGTGCGCCACAGAAATTTAAAATTCGTGGCGCATGGTGGCATGTGCGCCACGAAGTTTAAACTTCGTGGCGCATGGTGGCATGTGCGCCACGAAGTTCATATTTCCGTGGCGCACCAAAAATATGCGCCACAGAATTCTGCAGGATTTTTTCCCCACGCAACTCCCCCCCCCCCCCCCCCCTTGGATCGCCTTTTTTACCTTTGTACAAAATAAAAGAAATAGATAGAAATTTCAAAAAATATAATCCTTCAAGATTCCCATATATTATGTCTTCTAGCACCACTACAATTTAACAAATATGAATTTCGAATTTTTTTGCAAAATTGTGTGGGAAAATCATCGAACTGGATTTCTGGTTGCATACGAACTCGAAAAAAAACGCACAATATATCAAAATGTTCCCACGAAAATTTTACATTCGAATTCACCAAATTCGAAAAGAGTAAAAAGTTACGGCAAGTTAAAGTTTTTTTCCTGCAAAATAGAAAAATTGAAAAAAAATTGGCGCACCACGGTCCGTGCGCCACGAAGTTTGGCCCGAAAATTTTGAATTTGGCCGGCACCAATCTCCTACTTCTTTTCTCCTCCACCACTTCTCCTCCACCACCTCTCCTCTCACTTCTCCTCTCACTTCCCAATCTCCTCACTTCTTCTCCCACCACCACCACCACCACCACCACCTCCCTTCTCACCCTCCGGACCACCACCACCTCCTCCGGCGAGCACGACCATCTCCGGCGACCACCACCACCACCTCCGACGACCACCACCACCTCCTCCGGCGAGCACCACCACCTCCGGCGACCACCAACTCCGGCCACCACCACCTCCGGCCACCACCACCACCTCCTCCTCCTCCGGCCACCACCACCACCACCTCCTCCTCCTCCGGCCACCACCACCACCACCACCACCACCACCACCACCACCACCACCACCACCACCACCAACACCACCTACTCCTCCGGCCAACACAACCACAACCACCACCACCACCTCCTCCTCCTCCTCCTCCTCCACCACCACCACCACCACCAAAAAAAAATCGGCCAAATTTCGGCGGCCCCAGATCTAGATCTAGATCTAGATCTGGCTGCCACTTTTTTTTGAAATTCGAAAAAAAAAATTGTGGCGCATATTGCCATGGTGCGCCACAGAAGTTTGACAATTCTGTGGCGCATATTGACCTAGTGCGCCACATAATTCAAAATTTCTGTGGCGCATGTATATGTGCGCCACAGAAATCAAATACTAGTCGCATAGCAACTGTGGCGACCTGGATATGCGCCACAAAATTTGATTTTGGTGCGCCACAGATAGCCTATTTTCCACTAGTGACCGTTGGGGAACCCCAAGAGGAAGGTATGATGAGCACAGTAACAAGTTTTTCCTTAGTAAGAAACCAAGCTTGAATCAACCAGTAGGAGAAATAAATGACTTCTGAAGGTGTTGCCAGCTGACTTTTGGCAGGACGCACTACCGATGTCAGCAACAACGTGGAACCTGCACACAACACAACCAAAATATTTTACCCCAACTTATAGTGAGGTTGTTAATCTCACCGGTTTTGCTGAAAACAAAGGATTAACCGTATAGTGTGGAAAGAGATGTTTGTTTGCAGTGGAATTGAAGAGAACAGTGCTTGCAGTAAGTAAACAAAACAGATGTTTGCAGTAGATGATTTTATCAGTGTAAAAGAAAAGACCGGGGTCCACAGTTCACTGGAGGTGTGTCTCCGTAAAGATAAGATGATTACTATGAGATTCATTTGGGCATTACAACATAATACATAGACCGTAATCCAACTGCGTCTATGACTAATAATCCACCTTCCGGTTAGCGTCCGAACCCCTTTCAGTATTAAGTTGCAAGCAACAGATTAGCGCATTAACCAAAGTGTGTAAAGTAAACAATAGAATTATACTTAGACAAAGCATTGTTGTTTTCTCCCTAGTAGCAACAACACATCTACAACCTTAGAAATTATTGTCACTCTTCCAGATACAAGAGGTATGAACCCACTATCGAGCATAAATAATCCCTCTTGGAGTCACAAGCACATACTTGGCCAGAGCATCTACTAGCAACGGAGAGCATGCAAGATCACAAATAACATATGACAAGTATATAATCAATCTCAATCGTAGTATTCAATATTCATTAGATCCCAGCAAACACAACATGTAGCATTACATAAAGATGATCTTGATCATGATAGGCAGCTCACAAGATCTAAACATGAAGCATAAATTGGAGAAGACAACCATCTAGCTACTGCTATGGACCTGTAGTCCAGAGATGAACTACTTACGCATCACTTCGGAGGTGGGCATGACGATGTAGAGGCCTCCGATGATGATCTCCCTCTCCGGCAGGGTGCCGAGAAGAGCTTCAGAACCCTCCCAAGCTAGGGTCATCAATGGTGGCCGCGACAAAAAAATTTATGGATGGAGGCTCGGGTCTTAAGGTTTTTCCCGAAAAGATGAATAAATAGGCGGAAGGGCGAGGTCGGTGGGTGCCCGAGGGGCCCACACCACCCCTAGGCGCGGCAAGGGCCTGGGCCGCGCCTAGGCTAGGTGTGGCCGCCTCGTGGCACTTCTTCGTCTCTCCTCTGGACTCCGTCTTCGTTACAGTAAAATAGTTTTTTTTTCGCCCAATTCTGAGAATATTTCCTGTACAACTTTTCTGAAATACAAAACAGCAGAAAACATGAACTGACAATGTGGCATCTTGTCAATAGGTTAGTTCCGTAAAATGCATAAAAGTGCAACGAAGTGTAAACAAAACATATATAAATTGGTGTAAAACAAGCATGAAGCATCAAAAATTATAGATACGTTTGCAACGTATCAACATCCCAAGCTTAATCATGCTCATCCTTGCGTAGATAAGTGATAATAAAAAAATTGAGGTGACATGAAGTCAACACAATCTTGATCAAATTTATTGTAAAAGTATTGTGAGATGGGATTAAAGTACTCTAAACATAGGCATGATATATATAATTCTAACAATAGAACTTAGCAACTATGTTATAACATGAAAAGCAACTCAAACAAAAGATCATGAATAATAGTGCACTGAAAGCTACTGTTCGTTTTTTAGCATAGAGATAACATAGCAAAGTGGTACTCAGCTTGTCCTCTATGAATTAGCAAAACATAAATGCTTGGACACCTTTAAAGTTTAAAGGGTGACTAGATACAAGTAATTTAAGAACAAGCAATAACATAATCATGAATCAATCAATAATAAATTTTGGGACTATGCACATTATACTCAGAATGACAACTATGCTCTCTTAATTGGTGCATAAAGTAAGAAGATGAAGACTCAACATAAAAGTAAAAGAAAGGCCCTACGCAGAGGGAAGCAAGATTACTCATGTGCTAGAGCTTTTTATTTTGAATACAACAGAGGTATTGAAAATATATTTTGAGAGGTATGCATGTCTATGTCAACGAATGGCATCAAATGTTCGATCACCCTTTCATGTTTAATGGCTTGAAGAGCAGCTCCCATAGATAGAACAATAAAGTTCCTCCTCTCCTTTGTTTAAACAGGCTAAGTTCATGATTTCTCAAGTACATAGTGTTAGGAGATTGAGATTATTGGTTCAATTTATATTTAATGGGTGGGCACCCGCACCTGCTCTTTTGTAAAATTAAGGTCTAGCACATTGTGTATGCTAGTCAAGGTGTGAAGCCATAATAAACATGAAAAAGATGATAAAGCATTCAACACTTCCTCATGAGCTAAAACAAAACACAAAACAGGTAATAATCGTTGAAGGTTTAAAGGTAGTGCACAAGCAATTCACTTTGGAGTGGCGGTGAAATACCACATATAGGTATGTATGGTGGACACAATTGATAAACTTTGGTTTTTGGTAGTTGGATGCACGAGTAGAGCTCATACTCAGTACAAGTGAAGACTAGCAAGAGACTGGGAGCGAACGACTAAGAGAGCAATAATGGCCATAATCATGCATAGCGATAAAACATTATTAATCAAAGCATAAAGTGATATTACAAGTCAAAAACTAAATGATCATAGAGGCTTTAGGTGACTGGTTTGTAGTCATAACATGATATAAACATGTGCAAGTCAACCCAATAAAGCATCAAAGGAGAATACCACGATATTATGCTTTGTTTGATGGAAACAACACATGATTCTTTCAATGGCACATTAAGCACTCAGATATTTGAGACAAGTCATGCTACAACAATAAATACTAAGCAAATTATTAAAATAACATCCAACATGACATGACAAAGTCTATGCCACGGTCTAAACAAGCTTCCTTTTGCATCACTATAAGGATGAAATATTTTAATCGTCTCTAACACCAATCAACTTATTTGAAACAACTCTCATAGATAGTAATCAATAAAGACCAGAGAGCTAATCATACCAAACTAAATAAAACTAACAATCTCTGAATAAAATAAGAGTGGAACACACAAGAGCTAAACGCAGTACTAGCAAAAGAGAACACTCGCAGAACAATAGGAGTGAAAACTAGAGTGTTCTATGCAATTAAAAGGGAGTGTGTCATTCTCCAAAAAAAATTTGCTGGGATCCAATGATATGCTACAGCAAACACAACAAAAGAAAACTAAAAATAAAAATAAAGACGCTCCAAGAACAACACATATCATATGAATCAATAAAAATATAGCGTCTTGAAAGATGACCTGATACTTTGTTGATGAAGAAGGGGATGCCTTGGGCATCCCCAAACTTTGACGCTCGTACCTCTCGGATATTTATTGGGGTGACATGGGCATCCCCAAGATTGAGCTTTTGTCCATACTTCATCTCATGACATCATTCTTCTCTCCTTACACTTGAAAACTTCCTTCATACAAAACTTCACACAATTTTCATTAGCAGTATTAGCACAATCAAAATAACAAATCCACTTGGATTCAGTTCTAACATATGTAAAACATTAATTAAAATATTATCTACTGTAGCAAATTCTTCAGAAAGCTCTTTCTGTCAAAAGAACTCAAAAATAAAGAGATTAAGAGGCAAATGCAAATAGTGGCAGAAATCTGTCAAAACAGAACAATAGGTAAATATCAATTTTTTTTAAAATCTTCTGTAGCTCAAATCGAAAAGTGCAAAAATAACAAAAGTTAGGCAATAACCTCGGTCATATGCTCAAAAATTATCAGATCAAAATTATGTTCTGGCTGGGAATACGAATTTTTTTTGGTGACAGCACATAATCTGTTTCAGGACAGCAACTTCCCCAAATCTTACTTTCTTCCTATTAGAGGATATTTTTGGCACAAAAATGAAATAAAATGATAAGAAGAAGTTATTACATAGGTAATAACTTCCAAGACTCAAAAAATAAAAAAATTACAGAAATAAAACATGGGTTATATCCCAAGAGTGATGTTCTTTAACGCCTTTCAGCTAGGCACAGAAAAAGAGCTCGCATCAAGTATTTTCAAGTGAAGAAGAATCAAAATCATAACTTGTCCTAATAATAGAATCAAAATGTGACTTATTTATTTTTCTAGGGAAGTGTTTCATACCTTTCTTGAGTGGGAATTGATATTTAATAATCCCATCTCTCATATTAATAGCAGCAACAACAGTTCTAAGAAAATGTCTTCCCAAAATAATTGGACAAGAAGCATTGCAATCAATATCCAAAACAACAAAATCAAGAGGGACAAAGTTATTATTAACAATAATAAGAACATTATTAACTCTCCCCAAAGGTTTCTTCTTAACAACATCAGAAAGATGAACATCCAAATAACATTGTTCCAATGGTGGCAAATCAAGTATATCATAGATTTTTCTAGGCATAACGGAAATGCTCGCACCAAGATCACATAAAGAATTGCAATCAAAGTCATCTAGTCTAATCTTAATGATGGGATCCCAACCATCTTCTAACTTCCTAGGAATAGAAGCTTCATGTTTTAATTTCTCTTCTCTAATTTGCATGAGAGCATTTGTAATATGTTTTGTAAAATCCATATTTATAGCACTAGCATTAGAACTTCTTGCAAGATTTTGTAAGAACTTAATTACATCAGAGATATTGCAACATAAAAATCAAATTCATTATTATCAAAGGTAAAAGAACTATTGTCTCCCATACTTCGAAAAAATTCAGCACTCTTATCAGAAACAGTTTCAGTGGTTCTAGGAAATTTTGTAGAAGGAGTGGGGACTTTTACTACACCAATTGTTTTACCATTAATAGTAGGAAGCTTGCTAGTATTTGAGACTTCAGCACTACTGGTGGTGGTAATGGTACAAATTTTAGTCAAATTATTATTTCTAGCAATTTTATCTTCTCTTTTTCACCTAGCATGCAATTCAACCAACATCCTAACATTGTCATCAATTCTAACTTGAATGGAACTCAAAGTTTTGCTTTCATTAACATCATGAGGCATAACATTTAATCTAAGAAGTTCAACATCAAGAGCAAGGCTATCAACTTTAGAAGCAAGAACATCAATTTTTTCAAAACTTTTCCCCAATAGATTTATTAAAAGCAGTTTTTTACTAATAAAGTCCTTAAGCATGACTTCAAGATCAGAGGGTGCACTTCTATTGTTGTCGTAGGAATTACCATAAGAATTTTCATAAGAATTACCATTATTAGAAGGATATGGCCTATAATTGTTACTACCAAAATTATTCCTATAAGCATTATTGTTAAAATTATTGTTTTTAATGAAGTTCACATCAACATGCTCTTCTTGAGCAACCAAAGAAGCTAAAGGAACATTATTCAGATCAACATGAGCTTTACCACTAACAAACATAGACATAATTGTATCAATCTTATGACTCAAGGAGGACGTTTCTTCAACAGAATTTACCTTCTTACATTGTGGAGCCTTCTCGGTGTGCCATTCAGAATAATTTATCATCATATCATCAAGAAGTTTTGGTGCAGCCCCCAAAGTAATGGACATAAAGGTACCTCCAGTAGCTGAATCTAGAAGATTTCTTGAAGAAAAATGCAGTCCTGCATAAAAAATTTGGATGATCATCCAAGTAGTCAGTCCATGAGTGGGACAATTCTTTACCAAAGATTTCATTCTTTTCCAAGCTTGAGAAACATGTTCATTATCAAATTGTCTAAATTTCATTATGTTACTTCTCAAGGATATAATCTTAGCAGGAGGATAATATTTTCCAATGAAAGCATCTTTGCATTTTACCCAAAAATCAATACTATTTCTAGGCAAAGATAGCAACCAATCTTTAGCTCTCCCTCTCTAAGAGAAAGCAAACAATTTCAGTTTTATAATGTCACCATCTACATCCTTATACTTTTGCATCTCAAAAAGTTCAAAAAAATTATTAAGGTGTGAAGCAGCATCATCAGCACTAACACTAGAAAATTGCTCTTTCATAACAAGATTTAACAAAGAAGGATTAATTTCATAGAAAGCTACTTTAGGAGCAGGTGGAGCAATAGGTGTACAAATAAATTCATTGTTGTTTGTGCTAGTAAAGTCACACAACTTAGTGTTCTCAGGAGTACCCATTTTAGCAAAATTAAAACAGAGCAACAAAAATAAAAGCTATAATAGAAACTATTTTTTATTTTTGATATAATGAAGCAATCAAGACAAAGTAAAATAAACTAAGAAAAAAATAACAAAGTAAAGAATTGGAGATGAGAGAGTCCCCTTGCAGAAATCCTCTTTCTCCCCGGCAACGGCGCCAGAAAATAGCCTTGATGAGTGTAGAGCACACCGTTGGGGAACCCCAAGAGGAAGGTGACGTGGGCATTACCCTTCGGGTAACCAATATTGCTCTACCCTATACGGTCCAGATGGAGGCCCATGAAAGTTCCAGAAGGGAAGGTGGGCCACTAGGACGGTGCGGCGGAAGATTACTTGAAGTGCAAGACACGGAAAAAGCCGAAAAAGGAAAGATTAGAGATAGATCTACTATAAACCTACTCGTACTCGATTAGACCTCTCGGGACCTGGCCACCTATATAAAGGCCAGGAGAGGGGCTATTGAGGGACACAATCAATCTTAGCGATCTTAGCCAACAGAAGCTTAGAACTAGGTTACCCTAGCAATTAGCTATCTCGACGAGATCACTGCCGAACTATTCGGCACCCCATTGTAACCTGTTTGCATCATAATCAAAACAGACAGACAGACGTAAGGGTTTTACCTCATCGAGGGCCCCGAACCTGGGTAAATCGCTCTTCCCGCTTGTCGTGAACCGATGTCTCGTATCGCTTGGATTCCATCAACCCTAAGCCCCTAACGGAGGGCATTGCCGAGGAGCACCCTCGACAATTGGCGCGTCTGGGGGCAAGATCGGTCATCGGCAGATCCGATCATGTCATTGACATCTTCATCGGCACCGCCATCACCAACTCTGGGAGGTCCGGTCCGATTCGGCTCCTACGAGTTCACTCCGCATAGCGATTCTTCTCGCTCAAACTTCTCAGATCTACAAGGAAACACGGAGATGACCATCGGCAGCATCCACTACAACGTCAACGCGGAGGGAATTCTCCAGCTACTGGAATCGCCTACCTCTGGATCAACGAGTCCTAGCACGTCATCATCACTCGATTTGTTGGCTGGCCCGACAGAACCGATGAGTTCGCCCGCGCCTTCGACTCCCCGTTCAGCGTCCTCAATGTCAGTAGGATCCGACGAACCCACATCCTCGGAATTGACCTCCTACTATTGCTCGAACGACGCCAGGCACGGCTTGGGGTCAAGCGACACACCGTTCATCTGCAATGCCCGATACTCGTCGGGAGAAGACAGTGTCGGCAACATCGCCCGAAGAGCCACCCGAAGAACAACACATCATCAGGTCTACGTCGCCAACAACACAGGAAATACAAGGCACGGAGGAGACGGAGACCGCACGCCTCGTTCTAGCAGGAGAGCAAGAAAATAGCGCCAGCAATCGCGATAGCGACTACACCATCGCGGACGAGGAATGGGCGGCGGCCAGGGCCGTGTACCAACAACCCCCGCTCCCCGCAGGAACCTCGGTTGGAACCCTAAACGCATACCGCTCTATACTAGAGAAAAACCGAGAGCACCTATCGAGAGAACAAGCTACCCTCGAGAGACGTCTATATGCGGTAGAACGATCCAGCGAGCGACGGAGAGCTTCACAAGGAAGCGCTTCTCGAAGTGCTCTTGGGGCAGGAAAACATCGGTCAAGACTGTCCAGGCTCTCAGAAGACGACGCCAGAGAAATAACGTCGAATCTAACCAAGTCCTTCATGACCACGGACACCGCGGGCATGCCACGACCGAAGAACGTTGCGGGAGCAACAGCTAACCTCGCTGCATACCTCATCAACCAGCGCCCCGAAGGATCCATGGCACAAGCTCACCGTGGTGCCCTAGAAAGTCTCGCGATATTGGGAAACAATCTAGTTCCGCGAAGGAGAAAACCACGGCGCAGGCCAGCGGTTCAAAACATCGGGCGAGAGATGCTCGGGATGAAATCACCCAGAGCCGGATTGATAAAGCAAGGCGACGACGCGCTGCCAGAAAGGACGACGACAGTGACTCCTCAGATGAGGATCAGGAGTACGATGGCGAACTAAGGGGATCCGATTGTTTGAGTTACAAAATCCGCGAGACGATGCCACCCAAAAAGTTCAAGCCTACTCCCACCGACGCTGCCAAGTATGATGGGCAGCAGGAACCAAGATCTTGGATAGATGATTACTGCAGACTGTGATTCTGCATAAAGGGAACCAGATAGCAGCAATGCGGTGCTTGCAGCTCTACTTAAAGGACTCAGCGCGAGCCTGGTTAGGGGGCTGCCGAAGGGTTCCATCAAATCATGGGACGACCTAGTGGACGCCTTTGTTGCTAATTTCCAGGCAACATACAAAAGACTCGTCGGGATTGAGGACTTACGCAACTGCCAGCAGAAGCAGGAGGAGTCGATGCGCTCATACATAGGGAGATTCACCAAACTCCTAAACGCTGCCGAAGATGTATCCGTGGACAGAGCAATCGACGCTTTCAGCGATGGCGTCCGACGTGAAAGTTACATAGAAGAACTCGGACGCAAAAAGGCGAAAACCATTACCAAGCTAATGGAAATCGCCAACAGCTGGGCTGATGGCGAGGACAACGTGCGAAGACCGCGCCGCAGCGATGACGAAGATGACGACCAGCCAAAGCACGACTTGGGCAGCCGAAGGGATCGGCACAAAAGGAGGAAAAATCGCAACTATGACGACAACAATCAGTAGCTGCAGGATACTCCGATCGACATGACGATCGGTATGATGAAAGAAGAGACGATCGACAGGATGGCAATCGGAACAACTCGGAAACCGTGGCAATTATAAACCACGACAGAGGACTCCCGAGCTACCCTATGCTGAGAGATCCCCTGTTACTTGCACTCGTATGTCGACTCCAAGGACGACAAACGAAGTCAAGTCACCTTCTCAGGGATTGTCGACAGTTCCTTGACATGCACAAACTCATCCAGCAGTCAGGACAGCAACCGTTACCACCTCCACCCCCACCTCCACCACAGCACCAAGTCCAGCAGGCCCAACCTCATCAACCCAACGAGGCGTTCCCACCACCACGTGGGCAGATGAGTATGATCCACAAGACACGTGTCTCGAGAAGAGAGATGAAGAAGTTCACCCGAGAAATTAATCTGGCCGAAAGCATCATGGCAAACATCCTGAGTATGTCGAGTGGTCCTCTCAGAACATTACGTTCAACCGAGCAGACCACCCGATGACCATACCAAAACCAGGACACGCTGCCCTAGTAGTTGAGGCACAGATAGGGGGATTAAAGATGAGCAAAGTCTTTATGGATGGTGGGAGCGGGTTAAACCTGATTTTCGTCGACACAATCAAGAGTATGAGGATCACCATGGGAATGCTAGAGGAGACAGACACCTGCTTCCATGGGATTCGCCCTGAACCGGTTACTCTCTTGGCAGAATTTACCTGATGTCGTCTTCGGCATCCGACAATTTCAGGAAGGAAAAGATCGAGTTTGAAGTAGTGAACTGGAGTCACAGTATCACGCTATACTCGGAAGACCAGCTTATGCCAAGTTCATGGCCGTGCCGCACTATGCATATCTCAAGCTGAAAATGCCAGGGAACAAAGGGACAAACATCACAGTCCATGGAAGTTTTCACGCTCGGACAGTTGCGATCGAGATTTTCAGAGGATCGCTGCGAAGTTTGGGAGCAAACAAGAAATTACTAAGCCCCCACCCAAGCTTTTGTTGCGCGAAATCAAGGAAGAGAAGGACGACAGGGAAAGCAAAAAGAAGCCAGCCGACCTTGCCCTTAAAGCTTCGGCAGCAGAAGCCTCGGCAGCAGGAGCAGCAAAAGCTTCGGCAGCAAAGGGTTCGACAGTTGATGGCACAGAAGGCATAGAAAACAGCAAGACACTGACAATCACAGCTCAAACCCCTGATGAAACCAGCAACGCTGCAGCTACCACTAACGTGGTGAAGAAGCCAGGAGAAGAGAAGAACCCCTTCCTTGATTAAGAAATTTTTCAGTCTTTATTTTCCTTTTTCCTCTTACTTTATACAGGGCCTTCCTTTTTCGCCCACTAGCCCCGTGCTTACTTTATTAATAAGAACTTAAGCTTCTATTCTTTGTTAAAGCATTGCAGTGATCACGAACTTCTAAGCCCCATCACTACGTAAACGTAGTACGAGGATCATGCTCCAAAAAGCCTCTACGAGTGCTAAAACGACATTCACCTTTCCCTCTGCTATAGATGCCTCTACGAGTGCCGTAAATAGCAAGAGTTTGGAAATACACATAAACAACAACCCACGTTCGATATTTTACTTATGGAAATATCAAGGAACAACGGGCTCATCGGCAGAATCACTACACCCGAAATATTCGGGAGTCCTGTCGAAATTTAAAACAGTTGAAAGCAAAGTTGCGCATACAGAGGTTTAGCAAGACCTGCAACACGAGCTGATCACTCACATGATTTGCTAACCAACCAATATACATACATTTAAAAACGAGCAACTAAGATTCGCTCAAAGTCGAAACTTGCCAACGGCAATAACATGGTAAAAGTACATATGCATGGATAAAGTAGCCAAACTATTTATTTACAAACAGACATTAAAACCCTGAAATCACCCTTGCGGAGTTCCTCTTTCCTCAAGTACCCTTGAGTCCTCCTCGAGTCTGTCGATAATTATGCTGGCGGGCAACAATACCTTCGGATAGAGCGCCTCCAAGTCTCCAGTAGCATTGGCAATCGACAGCAAACCTGCCGAAGGATAACGGGCAAGTACAAGGGCAAGCGTAAATCTTGCAAAACTTGCGCACGTACCAAGTCTCGGATCTTCTTGGCATTACCAAATTCAGACATCAAAGCAAGGAGAGTCGGAACTGCGTTCAAAGGAAACATTGTCTTCCAAACCACCCTCATAGCCTTGTAGCACTTGTCAAAAAAGTGGTGGACTGAACTCGATCCCGAAATTGCGCCACGTCGAAGCCTTCGAGTGCTCCCGCCAGAAAATTTCTCGGCTGAGACAGTTGGATCAAGGCATTCACACGCTCGTGAATCCGTTTGTTCTCTTGCACGGTTCAGAGCTATGGCACTGCAGTAAACAAAGGATCAGATAAAACGCTATCGACCAAAGGGTGCAGAGATCAAAGGACTCACAGTTCAAGCTCTCAGTAGCTTTATGCAGCTCAGTAAGAGCGTACCGCTCTACATCAGCTGCAATCTCGCTCTTCTCGTTGACAATCGCGGCCAAGGCGTAGGTGCTGCGCAGGTCCTTCTCCATCTGGGTGATCCGATCCTTCATCCGTTGGACCGATCACCTTCGGGAAGAACGCCCGAGGAGTCATCAACAAACGAGGGCACCGGGAAAACCTGCAGGCAACATCGTTAAAAGGATGATATGGTCAAATTAAGCATCCAACGAAACTCCCATCGGGAGAAGCACAAGTAATCTCTATCAGGAGAAGCACAAGTGAAGATATTATGATAAAAGTGTGCTGGCAACATTGCCAGCACAGTGTTCGTTACAAACTTAAGTTCTTGCAACAGCATAATGTTTCATACTAGCCCAAGGATAAAATTGTTACAACAGTCAAGGAGCCTGAGTCTGAGTCGACAGGCTAGGGCCAGCCGATGTTTTCCTGATGAAACTAAATCGAGGAGCGGCGAGCACAAGTACGGGCGGACACTGTAAAGGCGCTTAAGTCAACAAATCGCCCATCTTTCTCTTTCGGCAGCTCCTTAGTCATTTCCTCGATGTCAGCCTTAAAGCCGTAACCCATCATAAGTTGGAAGGCAAGGAGGGCACCATAGGTACGCGAAGTACGCTTGAATACCTCAATGACTTCCTTGGTGTCGACTGCGAAGGCATCAATCAGCTGCCCCAGAGTCTTCTCCTACTTGGCCTTGGGGAATATCATCGAATGCATCCGCGCCAGAGCACCCTTTCCCTTGTCAAGAAGCTCCCGGGTAAGTTGGTGGGTGGCGAGAACCATCGACACACCATTTTCCGGGGAATTGCTCGGAATTTTATCCAAGGCAGTAGCAGGGATGCTGGCGGCTTCTGCAAGAAATTAAAGGAAATCGTTGACGAAGAAACAGATCCATAAAAAGTGATAATCTACAAGGGATGTATGAAAGAACTTACCAAGTAGGGCCAAGGCAGACTGACGAAGGAGTTCATCCTTTTCTGCCGCCCGAGCTTCCTCCTCCTTCAGCCTCTCCTTCAGCTTGTTCAGCTCTTCTTTCAGGGAGTCGACCTCCTGGCAAGCTATGGCGGCCTTTTTGATGGCGCCATCTAACTTTGAAGAGGAAGACTTAGCCTCCTCCTGCAGCCGAATTTTGTCCGCCTCCAGAGAGATGAATTGAGAGGTGAAGTCCTCTAAAGAGGATATCACACCTCGCAGATCCTTGAAGAAAGGGAATGTTTTACAAAGATCATTAGGCGAGGCACACTCCAAAAAGATTCGGGTTATGAAAGGCTTACAGAAGGAGGAGCTGTGATAGCAGCAGGAACATCTTTCCCTTTGGAAAGGGAGGAAGCAGTCGATGCTTGTGCCGCGGGCGCCGTTTTAAGAGCCGAAGCTTCGGAAGCCGCGGCGGCCGGTGAAACCTCATCAGATCTGACCATCTTAGGCGGGGGCTCAGCGAAAGCTTCATCGCTACAAGAAGGACATGATCAACCAGAATTTTGAGAGAAATGCGAAGACCGAGAAGCAGAATATAGTAAAAAGGAGGAAAACGCTTACATGTCAAGGAGATCATCTTCATCGGCAAAGCCGCCGATCGATCTCTTCTTAGGCGGAGCCCTGGTCTCCTCCGCAGCTGCATTAACAAAGGCATCATGATCAGCGTCATCATCACGCACTGATCCCTCCGTGTCGCAGGTGTTATCGGCTGACGGAAGGAGGTTGGTGTGGACGGTTTCAGAATCTATCGGATCATCGCGATCGCTTGTTGGGCTTGTATGCTCAACAGTATGAAAGTCAACAGGTTCTGAAGATCCTCTTCCCTCGGAGATATCGTTTGGCGAATTATGCAAGTCCCTGGAGGCTACGGGAGTCTGTCGAAGAAAAGACGGATGAGAACAAGTAATTATGTCGACTAAGTAAATAGCAGTGAAATAAGAGTTTGAGAAAGGAAGTTACCTCTGGTGGTGGATGATTGGCGTCAAAGGGAGTATATGGAGACATCAGTGGGATCAGGTCTTCTTGGCTAAAGAAAGTGAGGCGACGAACTTCGTCGAGCAGTTCCTTTTCCGACAGCTCGGCAGCGTTAATTCTGGTATCATCTTTCGGACCTGAATACAACCACATTGGACGAACTCTAGCCATGACTGGTTGGACTCGACGTTTCGAAACACTGCCGCTACCTCGTGCCGACCATGGTTTGTCCGTCAGCCTCCTTGATCCGAAGAAATCTGCAAATAATTCATCGGCTGCTACTTTTTCGTCGGGAGAGAGAACATTCTTCCAGGAATTCTTAGGCTTGGCTTCAAGGACATCGACAAAGCGAGGAAGTTGAGATTCGGGTGACAAGGAATCCTTGATATAGAACCACTTCAATCTCCACCCTTGCACGGACTCTCTCACTGGGAAATTGAAGTAATTGACATCCGAACGAGCTACAAATCCCACTCCTCCGGTGACAAAAGATCCGTTGCTACTGCTGTATCTCTTCACATAGAAGATATTTTCCACAACCCAAAATGAGGCTCAAAGCCCAGATATGCTTCGCAGTGGGTGATAAACACAGCAACGTGGAGGATTGAGTTGGGAGTGAGTTTCCATAGTTGGATTTCGTAAGTTCGCAAGAGATGGAGGAGGAATTCGTGAACGGGAAGCGAAAGGCCTCGGTATAAGAGCGACAAGAACATCACGGTAAAACCGGCAGGGGGATTAGGTCGAGAAATCGCACCTGGAAAGATCACATTCCCCTCATCGGAGGAGATCAATCCCAGGCTTCGGGATCTCTTCTCGTCACGCTTGGTGACAGTTGAAGCTATCCAATCTCCGGGCCGGCTGCCGAGCTCGGTGGCGCCGGCGGTGCCGGAGGCGGGAGCGCTTGGGGCGCCCTCCTTCGAAAGAATCGAGGAAGATTTGGCGGCGGCACCGCTCGTGGAGCTGGCGGCGGCGCTAGGGTTCTTCTTCTTCACCATTGTGAGATCTGGGAGAAACCGGAAGGTGGTGGCGGCGCGAGCAGTTGTGAACGGGAGAAGAGGAAGAACAGCGAAGGGATGAATGAAGGAGAAGATTAGGGATTTCTATCTCTTGGGAAACTTAAGGAAGGCCTCGTATTGTCAGTGGGCCTTTTCTCCTGTTAATGGTTGCGGAAATCAAGGAGGTGCCTCGTTAACCGTGTAAAGAGGAGCAGGAATTGCTCAAAAACAGGGCTGGCAGGTTGCGTCTTATCAGTCAAAATCAAGGGGACAGAAAAGCGTCATCAATGACGTCATGAGGAATGATTGCATACGAAGAGATAAGAAAGTATCGGGTGATCAACTTGAGCCTACGCACGGATTGCAAGCATCCGCACCTAGGCTCGGGGGCCACTCCCATCGGAGACGCGGCGCGCACCCGATAGAAAAAGACTCGAAGAAAAATTTGACTCAAGTCCGCACCGGACGTGCGCCGTGCCAGCTGGGCTACCCATCGGGAGCGCAGGACCTTGCAGAAATGAACTTTTCGCACTCCAGATCATGCCGGGGACTTGATTCTGTGTAACGTTGTTTTGCCATCGGCAGTTAACCAACAAAAGTTGGGCACGTTGTTTGTTATCCCTTGCATAAAGAAAATATATCGGATGGTCTACGAAGACTTGCAGGAAAGACTTTGGCAGAAGAAGATGTTCGAGTGCTACAACTTGAGTCTACGCACGGATTGCAAGCATCCGTACCTAGACTCGGGGGCTACTCCCATCGGGAGCGCGACGCGCACCCGATGAAGACAGAAGGAAAGCAAGAATGATCAAGGAGAAGGACTTCGGAAGAAGATAGCTTCAGTCTCTACCCGAACTATGTTCGGCTAGACACTCGGGGGCTGCGTGGGCATTACCCTTCGGGTAACCAATATTGCTCTACCCTATACGGTCCAGATGGAGGCCCATGAAGGTACCCGAAGGGAAGGTGGGCCACTAGGACGGTGCGGCGGAAGATTACTTGAAGTGCAAGACACGAAAAAAGCCGAAAAAGGAAAGATTAGAGATAGATCTATTGTAAACCTACTCGTACTGGACCTCTCGGGACCTGGCCACCTATATAAAGGCCAGGAGAGGGGCTATCGAGGGACACAATCAATCTTAGCGATCTTAGCCAAGAAGCTTAGAACTAGGTTACCCTAGCAATTAGCTATCTCAACGAGATCACTGCCGAACTATTCGGCACCCCATTGTAACATGTTTGCATCATAATCAAGAACAGACAGGCAGGACGTAAGGGTTTTACCTCATCGAGAGCCCCGAACCTGGGTAAATCGCTCTTCCCTCTTGTCTGTGAACCGATGTCTCGTATCAGCTTGCAGGATTCCATCAACCCTAAGCCCCTAATGGAGGGCATTGCCGAGGAGCACCCTCGACAGAAGGTATGATGAGCACATTAGAAAGTTTTCCCTCAGTAAGAAGCCAAGGTTGAATCGACTAGTGGGAGAAACAAATGACTTCTGAAGGTGTTGCTAGCTGACTTTTGGCAGGGCGAACTACCGATGTCAGCAACAACGTGGAACCCGCACATAGAACAACCAAAATACTTTGCCCCAACTTACAGTGAGGTTGTCAATCTCACCGGTTTTGCTGGAAATAAAGGATTAACTTTATAGTGTGGAAAGAGATGTTTGTTTGCACTAGAATTAAAGAGAACAGTGCTTGCACTAAGTAAATAGAACAAGTGTTTGCAGTAGATGATTTTATCAGTGTAAAAGAAAAGACCAAGGACGACAGTTCAGTAGAGGTGTCTCTCCTTAAAGATAAATAACATGTTGGGTGAACAAATTATAGCTGGGTGATACGTCTCAAACGTATCTATAATTTCTTATGTTCCATGCTACTTTTGTGACAATACTTGAATGTTTTATACATACTTTACATCATTACTAGTATTATACATTTTCTGGCACTAACCTATTAACAAGATGCCGAAGCGCAGTTCTGTTTTTCTGCTGTTTTGGTTTCGAAATCCTACAAAGGAAATATTTTCGGAATTGGACGAAATCAATGCCCAGGGTCCTATTTTTCCACGAAGCTTCCGGAAGACCGAAGGGGAAGTGGGCCCACGAGGCGCCGACACACTAGACGGCGCGGCCCCGGCGCGCGGCCCTAGCGTGTGGGGCCCTCGTGTCGCCCTGACCTACCCTTCCGCCTACTTAAAGCCTTCGTCGCGAAACCCTGCATGCGAGAGCCACGATACGGAAAGCCTTCCGGAGACGCCGCCGCCGCCAATCCCATCTCGGGGGATTCGGAGATCACCTCCGGCACCCGGAGAGGGGAATCATCACGGAGGGGCTCTACATCATCATGCCCGCCTCCGGATTGATGCGTGAGTAGTTCATCCTTGGACTATGGGTCCATAAGGTAGCTAGATGGTTGTCTTCTCCGCTTGTGCTATCATTGTTTAGATCTTGTGAGCTGCCTAACATGATCAAGATCATCTATTTGTAATGCTACATGTTGTGTTTGGTGGGATCCGATGAATCTAGAATACTATGTCAAGTTGATTATCAATCTATCATATATGTGTTGTTTATGTTCTTGCATGCTCTCCGTTGCTAGTAGAGGCTCGGCCAAGTTGATACTTGTAACTCCAAGAGGGAGTATTTATGCTCGATAGTGGGTTCATGCCTCCATTTAATGTGGGACAGTGACTAAAGTTGTGGATGTGTGTTGCTACTAGGGATAAAACATCGATGCTTTGTCTAAGGATATTTGTGTTGATTACATTACGCACCGTACTTAATGCAATTATCTGTTGTTTACAACTTAATACTGGAGGGGGTGCGGATGCTAACCCGAAGGTGGATTATTTAGGCATGGATGCATGCTGGATAGCGGTCTATTACTTTGTCGTAATGCCCTGATTAAATCTCATAGTAATCATCATTGATATGTATTGAATCTTGATTTGTCAATTGCCCACCTGTAATTTGTTCACCCAGCATGCTAGTTATCTTATTGGAGAGACACCACTAGTGAGCTGTGGACCCCGGTCCATTCTTTTACATCTGAATACAATCTACTGCAATCATTGTTCTTACTGTTCTTTGCAAATAAACACCATCTTCCACTCGATATGTTTAATCCTTTGTTTTCAGCAAGCCGGTGAGATGGACAACCTCACTGTTACGTTGGCGCCGGTTTCACTGGTGTTGCGCCGCACTACACTCCTCCACCAACAACCTTCACGTGCTTCTTGGCTCCTACTGGTTCGATAACCTTGGTTTCATACTAAAACTTTCTTCTATACGCATCATACCTTCCACTTGGGGTTCCCAACGGACGTGATGCTTCGCGCGTATCAAGCTAAATTTCTGGCGCCGTTGGAGATCAAGACACGCTGCAAGGGAGTCTCCACATGCAATCTCTTTACTTTGTTTTTGTCTTGCTTTACTTTATTTTATTTATTGTCTTGTTTGCTTCATATTAAAAAACACAAAAAAATTAGTTACTTTACTTTCTGTCTTGTTTAGCTTGTTCTATATCAAAAACACAAAAAATTAGTTACTTGTCTTTACTTTGAAAGATATACTACTTGTTTAGTTTACTTTTTGTTTATTTCATCATGCTTCATCCTAAGTTTACTTTGAAAGATATATCGGTAGGTAGTGGGTCTATCATTGGAAAAGATAATATAGAAGAATTTTTACTCATGTTAGTAAGACTAAAGATTTTGAAGATAGATCCTTGGTAGAACTTGCTCCTGATTATGAAATTGCTACTGCCTCTCTAGTGCACATGTTGGAAGTTGGATTTGTTAATCTTAATCCCATAATGCAACATATGTTTCTTACACTCGGGGATATGGAAGAAGGAGAAAATAAAGATTTTATTCTAGATACCCTTCTTGGAGAATTTGGTGATGTAGCTAGAGAAGCTAGGAAAGTCTTTATTCGATATAAGATGCTAGGCTTGTGTACCAATTTTGCAAATATCCTTGAGAAAAGGGAAAAAGATAGGCTAAGATAAACTAATAAATTCAATTATGAGGGAGAGATTAAAATACCAATACCTCATAAACTCATAGGAATGCACGAGGCATTAGAAAATAATTTTGATTGGATTGTCCCTAAAAATTTATTTGAGGAGGATAGTAAGCCTAAGGGTATTGAAAAGGGAGTTCCATACATAAATAAGATACAATGCATTGTTGAGAAAACTCCCGACTCCTCTAGTAAGAATGTTAATGCTTCATCTCTTGATAATACTTGATTTGCACTTTCTGCGCCTAGCTGAAAGGCGTTAAAGAAAAGCACTTCTTGGGAGATAACCATGTTTCATTTTATTTACTGTATTGTTGAGTCTTGGAAGTTGTTTACTACTGTAGCAACCTCTCCTTATCATGTTTTTGTGCCAAGTAAAGTCTCTATGGTAAAGTTGATGCTAGATTTGGATTACTGCGCAGAAACAGCATTGTTGTCTGTCACGAATTCGAGCAGAACTCTCTGTACGAAAATCAAACAAATCTGCAAATTTACGTGCGTGATCCTCAGATATGTACGCAACTTTCATTAGTTTTGAGTTTTTCCGTTTGAGCAAGTTAAGTGCACCTGCAAAATTCGTCTTTACGGACTCTGTTTTGACAGATTCTGCCTTTTATTTCGCATTGCCGCTTTTGCTATGTTGGATGAGTTTCTTTGTTCCATTAACTTTCAGAAGCTTTGTGCAATGTCCAGAATTAAGAATGATTGTGTCACCTCTGAATATGTGAATTTTTGATTATGCACTAACCCTCTAATGAGTTTGCTTGAAGTTTGGTGTGGAGGAAGTTTTCAAGGGTCAAGAGAAGAGGATGATATACTATGATCAAGAAGAGTGAAAGGTCTAACCTTGGGGATGCCCCGGTGGTTCATCCCTGCATATTTTAAGAAGACTCAAGCATCTAATCTTGGGGATGCCCAAGGCACCCCCTTCTTCATCGACAACTTATCAAGTCACTTCTAGTGAAACTATATTTTTATTCGATCACATCTTATGTTTTTTACTTGGAGCGTCTGTTTGCTTTTATTTTTGTTTTGGTTTGAATAAAGATGGATCCCACCATCCTTATATTGGAGATATTACGCTCCACTTTTTCATATGGAA
This sequence comes from Lolium multiflorum, assembly GCA_030979885.1. NCBI lineage: Eukaryota > Viridiplantae > Streptophyta > Magnoliopsida > Poales > Poaceae > Lolium > Lolium multiflorum. The sequence continues at coordinate 212,096,868 of CM061748.1, forward strand.
CACTTGTGTTCTTAATTATGCTTTAATGTTCATGGCGAAGGCTGAAATTGCTTTGTTAAATTGCTATTTGGTTGGAATCAGAAAATGCTGCATATGGTTTGGAAATTTGGCAATTGTTTTGAGCTCTCATAGATCATGTTTAAGCTCTTGCATCATGTAGTTTAATCTATTAATGGAGAACTACCGTAGAGCTTGTTAAAATTTGGTTTGCATGATTGGTCTCTCTAAGTCTAGATAATTTCTGGTAAAGTGTTTGAACAACAAGGAAGACAGTGTAGAGTCTTATAATGCTTGCAATATGTTCTTGTGTAATTTTTTATGTACCTGTTCATACTTGTGTTTGCTTCAAACAACCTTGCTAGGCCAAACCTTGTACTGAGAGGAAATGCTTCTCGTGCATCCAAACACCTTGAGCCAAAACCCATGCCATTTGTGTCCACCATATCTACCTACTATGTGGTATTTTTCTGCCATTCCAAAGTAAATTACTTGAGTGCTACCTTTAAAATTTCATTCCTTTATCTTTGCAATATATAGCTCATGGGACAAATAGCTTAAAAACTATTGTGGTGATGAATATGTAGTTATGTGTCTTAGTTCTTATAAGTTGCTTGTTGAGCGGTAACCATGTTTCGGGGACGCCATCAACTTTTTACCTTTGTTGGATATCATGTGAGATGCTATGCATGTTCGTCTTGTCTGAAGTAAGTGCGATTTCATGATCAAATGGTTTGAGTATGCATATTGTTAGAGAAGAACATTGGGTCGCTAACTAAAGCCATGTATCATGGTGGAAGTTTCAGTTTGGACATACAACCTCAATCTCTTGTGAGAATATTATTTGTTGTTGAATGCTTAAGCATTAAAAGAGGAGTCCATTATCTGTTGTCTATGTTGTCCCGGTATGGATGTCTAAGTTGAGAATAATCAAAAGCGAGAAATCCAATGTGTGCTTTCTCCTTAGACCTTTGTACAGGCGGCATAGAGGTACCCTTTGTGACACTTGGTTGAAACATATGTCATGCAATGATAATCCGTGTTATCCGAGCTGATTAGGACAAGGTGCGAGCACTATTAGTACTCTATGTATGAGACTTGCAACTTGTAGGAAGTATTATGCATAGCACATATGAATTATTACTACCGTTGACAAAATTGTTTCTATGTTTTCAAAAATAAAACCTCTAGCACAAAAATAGTAATCCATGCTTCCCTCTGCGAAGGGCCATTCTTTTACTTTATGTTGAGTCAGTTTACCCACTTCTTTCTATCTTAGAAGCAAACACTTGTGTTAACTGTGTGCATTGATTCTTACATCTTTACTTATTGCACTTGTTATATTACTCTATGTTGACAAATATCCATGAGATGTACATGTTACAAGTTGAAAGCAATTGCTGAAACTTAATCATCCTTTGTGTTGCTTCAATGCATTCTACTAAGAATTTATTGCTTATGAGTTAGCTCTTATGCAAGTCTTGTTGTTCTTGAAAGTACTATTCATGAAAAGTTTTGCTATATGATTCATTTGTTTAGCCATTATCTTTTGTTAGCAATCTTTTGCTTCAGATCACTCCATTCATCTCATATGCTTTACAATAATGTTGATCAAGGTTATGTTGGTAGCATGTCACTTCAGAAATTATTTGTGTTATCGTTTACCTACTCGAGGCGAGTAGGAACTAAGCTTGGGATGCTTGATACGTTTCAAACGTATCTATAATTTCTTATTTCCATGTACTTTTGTGAATGTTTTATACATATTTTACATCATTATTATACATTTTCCGGCACTAACCTATTAACAAGATGTCGAACGCCGGTTCCTTTTTTCTGCTGTTTTTGGTTTCAGAAATCCTACAAAGGAAATATTCTGGAATTGGACGAAATCACGCCAGGGTCCTATTTTTCCACGAAGCTTCCAGAAGACCGAGGGGGAAACAAAGTGGGGCCACGAGGCGCCGACACACTAGGGCGGCGCGACCCAGGCCCTGGCCACGCGGCCCTAGCGTGTGGGGCCCTCGTGTCGCCCCCTGACCTACCCTTTCGCCTACTTAAAGCCTTCGTCGCGAAACCCTCTGTACCGAGAGCCACGATACGGAAAACCTTCCAGAGACGCCGCTGCCGCCAATCCCATCTCGGGGATTCAGGAGATCGCCTGCACCCTGCCGGAGAGGGGAATCATCAACGGAGGGCTCTACATCATCATGCCCGCCTCCGGATTGATGCGTGAGTAGTTCATCCTTGGACTATGGGTCCATAGTAGTAGCTAGATGGTTGTCTTCTCCGCTTGTGCTATCATTGTTTAGATCTTGTGAGCTGCCTAACATGATCAAGATCATCTATTTGTAATGCTACATGTTGTGCTTGGTGGGATCCGATGAATCTAGAATACTATGTCAAGTTGATTATCAATCTATCATATATGTGTTGTTTATGTTCTTGCATGCTCTCCGTTGCTAGTAGAGGCTCTGGCCAAGATACTTGTAACTCCAAGAGGGAGTATTTATGCTCGATAGTGGGTTCATGCCTCCATTTAATGGGGACAGAAAGTTCTAAGGTTGTGGATGTCTGTTGCTACTAGGGATAAAACATCGATGCTTTGTCTAAGGATATTTGTGTTGATTACATTACGCACCATACTTAATGCAATTATCTATTGTTTACAACTTAATACTGGATGGGGTGCGGATGCTAACCCGAAGGTGGATTATTTAGGCATAAATGCATGCTGGATAGCGGTCTATGTACTTTGTCGTAATGCCCTGATTAAATCTCATAGTAAGCAGCATTGATATGTATTGAATCTTGATTTGTCAATTGCCCACCTGTAATTTGTTCACCCAACATGCTAGTTATCTTATTGGAGAGACACCACTAGTGAACTGTGGACCCCGGTCCATTCTTTTACATCTGAATACAATCTACTGCAATCATTGTTCTTACTGTTCTTTGCAAACAAACACCATATTCCACTCGATACGCTTAATCCTTTGTTTTCAGCAAGCCGGTGAGATTGACAACCTCATGTTACGTTGGGGCAAAGTATCTTGATTGTGTTGTGCGGGTTCCACGTTGGCGCCGGTTTCACTGGTGTTGCGCCACTCCTCCACCAACAACCTTCACGTGCTTCTTGGCTCCTACTGGTTCGATAACCTTGGTTTTATACTGAGGGAAACTTGCTTCTATACGCATCATACCTTCCACTTGGGGTTCCCAACGGACGTGTGCTTCGCGCGTATCACTGGGCAGTTGACAGAAAAAAGACCATACATGACAAGATGATTACTATGAGATTCATTTTGTCATTACAACATAATACATAGACCATAATCCAACTGCGTCTATGACTAATAATCCACCTTCCGGTTAGCATCCGCACCCCTTACAGTATTAAGTTGCAAGCAACAGATTATTGCATTCAGCAAAGTGTGTAAATTAAACAATAGAATTGTCCTTAGACAAAGCATTGTTGTTTTCTCCCTAGTAGCAACAACACATCTACAACCTTATAAGTTATTTTCACTCTTCCAGATTACTAGAGGCATGAACCAACTATCGAGCATAAATACTCCCTCTTGGAGTCACAAGCACATACTTGGCAAGAGCATCTACTAGCAACGAAGACCATGCAAGATCACAAATAACATATGACAACTATATAATCAATCTCAACCATAGTGTTCAATATTCATCGGATCCCAGCAAACACAACATGTAGCATTACATAAAGATGATCTTGATCCTGATAGGCAACTCACAAGATCTAAACATGAAGCATAAATTGGAGAAGACAACCATCTAGCTACTGCTATGGACCCGTAGTCCAGAGATGAACTACTCACGTATGGTGATGTAGAGGCCTCCGGTGATGATCTCCCTCTCCGGCAGGGTGCCGGGAAGAGCTTCAGAACCATCCCGAACTAGGGTCAGCGATGGCGGCCGCGACAGAACTTTTTGTGGATGGAGGCTTGGGTCTTTGGGTTTTTCCCGAACAGGTTAATAAATAGGCGGAAGGGCGAGGTCGGTGGGTGCCCGAGGGGCCCACACCACCCCTAGGCGTGGCTAGGCCCTGGGCCGCGCCTAGGCCAGGTGTGGCCGCCTCGTGGCACTTCTTCGTATCTCCTCCGGACTCCGTCTTTGTTACAGTAAAATAGGAACTTCGGATTTTGTTTCGTCCAATTATGAAAATATTTCCTGTACAACTTTTCTGAAATACAAAACAACAGAAAACAGGGAACTGGCACTGTGGCATCTTGTCAATAGGTTAGTTCTAGAAAATGCATAAAAGTGCAGCGAAGTGTAAACAAAACATATAGAAATTGGTGTAAAACAAGCATGGATCATCAAAACTGATAGATATGTTTGCAACGTATCAGATGACGTGGAAGTTGGTGTTAATATTATACGTAGTAAAAGCGACAAACTCACAACCACACCAGAACACCCGCCCTAGGAGGTGGGGCGCGTTGAAGGGGTTCGTGAAGTGGACGAAGAGGCCAATCTCATGGTTGCTGTTGCCGTCGTAGTGGGACTTGATCGTGTACATGGGCGTCGAGCCTAGAGGGAGGTTGAGGTGGCGGTAGCCCTACGAGAGGAAGAATTCGGCTAGCGCCCTGGCACCCCTCCACCTCGATCGCGCCTAGATATGCAGCTCATTCTGCATCATGACACCCACCAGGAACTCCTTCTCGCGCACAGTGGCCCGGCGACGGTAGGATGGGCCAAGGAACTGCATGGTGGATGCTAGGGTTTTTTGTTGGTGGCTAGGGCACGGATGCGGTGGAAGATGGAGGGAAGGAGAAGAGTGTGTGATATGTGTGAGATAAGAGGAAGAGGAGGGGCCCGTCCCGCCCTTATATAGCCAGGGGAGTTAGGGCGGGGTGTTAGGGAGAGTTTTGGGGCACCCCGAATTATGGGTGGAGCGTGTGAGAGAGAAGAGGAAGTAGTGGTGCCCGTAGTGGTGAGTGGACCGTTTCCTTTTCTGGTGCTTCGAGTTTCACTTTAAAGAGCAATGCACAAATGACACTTGAAAAAAGAAATTCTAGCAAAACTAGAAAACAAAGATGGTGGCAAATTTCTAGTTTCACATCAAAGAAAAATTGCATACATGACACTTGAAAAGAGAAATGAAAGCAAAACTTGAAAATAAAGATGTTAGCAAATTTCAATTTAAAGAAAAATGAAGAAATGACCCATTGAAAAGAATATGGTAGCGAAATTCACTTGAAAATTGCACACAAGTTTCACTCTTAAAAAATGCATGCATGACACTTGAAAAAGAGAGATGCAAGTAAAACATGAGAAGAAAGATGGTAGAAAAATTCACTTGAAAAATGCACACAAATTTCACTTTAAAAAAATGCACAAATTACCGTGATACCAAAACCGATTCCACACTGCTTGATGGCACGCTGAGACGATGGCAGCCGCTCAGACGATGGCAAGGTGCTGAAACGTTGGTTGGCATGCATGAAAAGGTGGCGAGCTGCTCGAGGGCTTGGCACATGCGGAATTGAATACCTGTATACGACGCTGCATGGCACATGCATGTAAAGGTGGTGAGCTGATCGAGGGCTGCACCATGCAGAGGCAGGCCTAGACGGGCCAGTTGGAGTAGCTTTGACGCGCGAGACGGCCCAATGGTTATTTATCTGTCTCCGCCCAGCTGTATGCGAATGACCAATCATGTTGAAGAACACGGGCTGCTGAGGATCGCTCGCTAAACCTTCTAGAAGGCCAGATCGCACGGCGCAAGTTAACCCGAGTAGCGGCGATCAATGGTGTACGTTGCAAACAGAGAAACCCATGGATCGGGTGGGTAATCCTTCTAGAAGAACAGATCGCACGGATGGAGTTGGTCGTTAGGGTTATATCGACGGTTCACATTGGCCGTTAGGGTTAGCCTAGTCCACGAACGGGGTTTTGAGGGGTTTTGGCTTGTCAACATTTTTTTTCAAAAGTTTGACATTTGCAAAAGCTTCATTTTGGAGTGACTAAGAAGGATCCGGGCTTACCTTTTCATTTTCATATTTAAACTTGTTCAAATCTTGGTCAAACCTAGGATTTGACAAACATTCAAATGGACACAAAAAATTCAAAAAAATAAAAAAATGAAAACCAAAGTACATAGTCTTCTTATGTCATATAGTAAGCATTAAAGTTGATAAATAAGGTCTAGACACATTCAAACCTCAAATATCATGTATCTAGCCCTAACCCTAAACTCTGTCGTATGAAGTCAAGCATGAAGAGAAGTGACTTTGTGTTTCAAACATGAAATTTTTAAAAACCTCCCAAAAGCTTCATTTTGGAGTGACTAAGAAGGATCCGGGCTTACTTTTTTATTTTCATGTTTTAAACTTGTTCAAAACTTGGTCAAATCTGACCAACATTCAAATGGGCATAAACAATTAAAAAAAAATTAAAAAATGAAAAACCAAAGCACATAGTCTTCTTATGTTATATAGTAAGCATTCAAGTTGATAAACAAGGTCTAGACACATTTAAACCATAAATATCATGTATCTAGCTCTAACCCTAAACTTTGTGGTATGAAGTCAAGCATGAAGAGAAGTGGCTTTGGGTTTCAAACATGAAATTTTCAAAAACCTCCCAAAAGCTTCATTTTGGAGTGACTAAGAAGGATCCGGGCTTACTTTTTCATTTTCATGTTTTAAACTTGTTTAAATCTTGGTCAAACCTAGGATTTGACCAACATTCAAATGGGCATAAAAAATTCAAAAAAACCAAAGCACATAGTCTTCTATTTATTTTGAATTTTCTTACAACTCGATTTCTTTTCTTTCTTACCACTTGCTTTCATCTCCTTGTCAGCTTGTACAACACACAACATGTTGATGCTCCTCTTTTTCTTACCATATATAATCAGATGGACTCCCCACAACATGTCCAAGTACCTGCTCCACCTGCTCCAACTCCTCAACAGCAACATTTGGTTCAGTTTGTACAACTAGGTCTCGACTAGGTTGAGTTGGTACTGAATCAGTTTGCTCCAAAGCCTCCACATCAAAGTCAGAGAGGGGAGCAAGTTCTGTTTGCTCCTCCAAAGCAGTGTCATTTTTCCTGAACAGCAAATTCAGGTAGTGGAGCAAGTTCAGTTTGCTCCTCCAAAGCAGTGTCAGTTTCCTGCACAACAAATTCAAATAGTGGAGCAAGTTCAGTTTGCTCCAAAGCAATGTCAATATGCTCAGTTCTCTTATTTCTAAAGCCATTGACTCTAGCTTTTTTCATTGGCCAACATTGTTCAACAACAAGAGGTGGGGCTTTTCCTGCACGATGGTCCTAAAAATAAAGCAGATCACTTGTTAGTAAATGAAACAAGCAGCAACATCAAAAATTTGCAAAAACATAAACATACTTTTCCTATCGAGGAGTGTAACGACATTTGGGTGAACCAATTCTGTGCCCAAATTCCTCACACAACTTGCACCTGTTCTTGTTACCTTTTTGAGCCCTTTTAAGCTTTTCATTATTTTCCTTTTTCCCTTCTTACTACTACCAACTTTTCTCAAACCAAGCTTTGAACCTGCTCTATTTGGGCCTCCCAACCTTTCTTTTAGTAATTGGGGGACAAAATGTAAATTCTATCTCTACTTCAGGCCACTGAGATTGGTCAGTCATTGCTGGAATTGGAGTTGCATATGTAGCTTTGAATCTTTGTACTGAGTAATACTCATGCAAATATGGGTGCATATTTAACCTGGGTTTAGATGCCAAAAAAAGTATGGCATGCTCACATGGTTTTCCACTCTGTTGCCACTCTTGGCAAGTGCACTCATGCAACTCAGTGTCTACAACATGCCTCCTGCCAGTCTTTGTATCTCTAACTTCATCACCCCACAAAGAAGATCTCTTAACAGATAGATGTGAAAGTTTTCTGCTCATGTTGACCACCTGTTGTACCATAGCTGGAAGCTTGTCCCCTTCCAAAACATCAGCAAGTCTTCTTCCCAATTTCCACAAGCGCATGGTCATGATCCTTATTTGGTCCACCATGTCATGCACAGGCAAGTCTTTCAACTCCTTCACTTTGTTGTTGAAACTTTCTGCCAAGTTGTTGTTGATATGATCACACTTTATATCAGTATTAAAACCTGATCTATACCATAAAAGAGAATGGTAGGTGGTCAACCATGTACCAAACTCATTGTCAGCACATGCTTTCATGATCTTACCAAGGTGATAGGAATATGTTTGTGTGGTGTAAGATCTTGCTTCTGGCCACATGCGCCAAATTCATCTCCTCTGTTTTTTATCAGATTCATCCACATATATGTCCAAAGCACTCCCTCTGCTCAGAATGGGGGAAAACAATTTCGCTGCATTTTCCAGCCCTTTACATGCATCTGTGTGGATGGCCAAAGGTGATACAGGCCATATGCATCTTTTAAGTTACATCATGAACCATGTCCATGATGCCTTTGTCTCTAATTGGAACACTCCAATTGCAATAGGAAACATCCAGTTATGTCCATCTAGAGCATTGCATGCAGCCAACTGACCATTCCACTTTCCAGTAAGAAAAGAGGAGTCTATGCTCAAATATGGACGACACCCCGTTTTGAATCCATCTATGCAAGGCTTTAAACACATAAAGAATTTGCTGAAATAAACCTTGCCATCCTCTGTTACCTCGATATCAATCTCCACCACACTTCCAGGTGACCTCTTCTCCACCTCTACTTTAAAACTATACAACATCCTAAATGTATTTGCCCAGTCACCATACAATGATTTCATTTCCCTTCGTTTTTCCTTCCACACTGTGCTATATTTCAGCACAATGGGGTATTGCTTCTCCAAGTCAACTTTAAGCCTCTTTGCGTAGCGTTTGGTGTCTTGGCTAAAATTGGAGTAATCTTCTCTGTAACCCAAAGATGTGTTGTCATCTTTGAAACTCTCTGTGAACTGGTCACACGTATGCTGGTGTGGGATTTTATTTACCCTTACTGTACTTCCATCAGGTTGTCGTCTAGCAGATATGTACCATTTGCACAGATTACCACCACCATCATAACCTTTGCACCGAGCATAAAATTTCTTGCGATCAGTCCACATAGTCTTGGCATCAAACTCTTTTTTCACTGCATAGGTTTTGAAAGACATCCTAAACTCGTCCATGCTACGCTATGTCTTCCCTACTTCAATAATTGGGTTCTCTTTGTCATACAAAGACACCAGCTCATTACATATGCATCATCTGCAGCCTCTCATCAGCTCTTCTTAATCCACATTTTCAGTGGCTGCATTTGTGTTACCATCAGCAGGCAAAGAATTGTCATCTTTCTCCTTATCTATGTCATCAACTGGAATTCCAAACATTGTGGCCATAGCAATGCCAGATATTGGTGCAATGACCAAGTCTGTACTTTCATTCAACTCTACAACATTCCAATCAACAACAACCTTTCTAGCCCTTGTTTCTTCACCTAGCACCGTCGGCTGAATAACCATGGGCGCAATTTGCTATTGTGCAACCCACTGATCATCTACCATCTGTGCAGCCATCTTTGATGGCACATAACCAACTTTGGAATCATGGTTCAAATCAACTAGCTCAGCATAAATAGTTACTTCTTTGCTTGTCTTGTTGATCAATTATCAACCAGCTACTCTCCATCCTCAGTTCTAACATATTCACCCACCCAATTATAGTACCGTAGCAATGACACCTCCTGGTCTGGACCCCAAAAAACCGTCTCCCCAATTCTCTGCACCAAATTCTGCACGGCCTTGTCCTCCATGCTATGTAGCTCTTGTGGATGAATTTCAGAACAATCTGCATCCAACAGCACTGTTGTATCTCTTCCAATATCTCTGGCACTACCATCATCAAGTCTGGCCTTACAAGGAAAAAAGGAATCCTACTTTAATTGTGAACATACTCTCTCCTCCCCTGTTTCAGTCAATGGCGGCATGTGAGCGAGCATTGCAGAAGGGGGTAGGGACGAGAGCTAATTCAACTATATGAGCTGGGAGGGCATTACCAATTTGAAGCACTGCTGTCTCGACTGCGTCTCCTCCCTCCATCTCACTCAACCTCTCCAGCACAATCGACAATTCAAATCAGCGGAAATCGATTCGAGCATTAGGGGGTGATGTCTACGGGTGCTTCTATTCTTGTAGACAGTGTTGGGCCTCCAAGAGCAGAGGTTTGTAGAACAGCAGCAAGTTTTCCTTAAGTGGATCACCCAAGGTTTATCGAACTCAGGAGGAAGAGGTCAAAGATATCCCTCTCAAGCAACCCTGCAATCACGATACAAGAAGTCTCTTGTGTCCCCAACACACCTAATACACTTGTCAGATGTATAGGTGCACTAGTTCGCGAAGAGATAGTGAAATACAAGTAGTATGAATGTATATGAGTGGTAATAGTAATCTGAATAAAATATAGCAGCGAGTAAACATGAACAGAATAGTAAATAAGCGGTGTTTGCAGTATTTGAAACAAGGCCTAGGGATCATACTTTCACTAGTGGACACTCTCAACATTGGTCGCATAATAAATAATAACTTCTTCTCATTTGTGCTACATACACTCTTTTGTTGGATGACAAACACCATTCGTTGTGTAGGGCTACAAGAGCACCTCAATGCCGGAGTTGACAAGCTCCACAACATTCAATGTTCATATTTAAGTAACCTTAGAGCATAATAGATCTTTGCAAAATAGACCGAGTACTAACATAACATACACACTGTCACCTTTACACTATGAAGGAGGAATAAATCACATCAATACTATCATAGCGATAATCAACTCCATAACCTACAAGAGATTGTCATAATCTACGACAAGAACCACACGATGCACACCATTGTCACCATTACACCATGCAGGAGGAATAGACTACTTTAATAACATCACATGAGTAGCACCTAGACTAGTAGCGATACAAAGCTCATCATATGGATCTCAATCATGTAAGGCAGCTCATGAGATCATTGTATTGGAGTACAGAGAGAGATTAACCACATAGCTACCGATACAGCCCTCAGCCTCGGGGGGAACTACTCCCTCCTCATCATGGGAGCAGCAGCGTTGATGGAGATGGCGGTGAAGATGACGGTGGTGTCGATGGAGAAGCCTTCCGGGGGCACTTCCCCGTCCGGCGACGTGCGGAACAGAGACTCCTGTCCCCAGATCTTGGCTTCGCGATGGCGGCGGCTCTGGAAGGTTTCTCGTACCGTGGCTTATTCGTCTCGAAGTTTTAGGTCAGGGAGACTTTATAGGCAAAAGGGGAGCCTCGGAGGGGCCCTGGTGGGGCCAGACCACAGGGGGCGCGCCCACCCCCTGGCCGCGCCCAGGTGTGGTGTGGGGCCCCTGTGGCTCGTCTCCGACTCATCTTTGATGTTAAGCTCCGGGAAAAATAAGATCTTGGGCGTTGATTTCGTCCGATTCCGAGAATATTTCCTTACTAGGATTTAGAAACCAAAAAACGGAACTGGCACTTCGGCATCTCGTCAATAGGTTAGTTCCGAAACGCATCAAAACATCATAGTGTGAACAAAACATGTAGGTATTGTCATAAAACAAGCATGGAACATCAGAAATTATAAATACGTTGGAGACGTATCAGCATCCCCAAGCTTAGTTCCTACTCGCCCTCGAGTAGGTAAATAACACAAATAATTTCTGAAGTGACATGCTACCATCATAATCTTGATCAACATTATTGTAAAGCATATGACATGAATGGAGTGATTCAAAGCAATGATCTATAGTTTGCTAACAAATAGATAACATATTGCAAAAAATTTCATGAATAGTACTTTCAAGACAAGCATCAATAAGACTTGCATAAGAGTTAACTCATAAAGCAATAAATTCAAAGTAAAGGCATCGAAGCAACACAAAGGAAGATATAAGTTTCAGCAGTTGCTTTCAACTTTCAACATGCATATCTCATGGATAATTGTCAACATAGAGTAATATGATGAATGCAAATAAGCAAGTATGTAAGAATCAATGCACAGTTGACACAAGTGTTTGCTTCTAAGATGGAAGGAAATGGGTAAACTGACTCAACAATAAAGTAAAAGATAGGCCCTTCGCAGAGGAAGCAGGATTAAATCATGTGCTAGAGCTTTTCAAGTTTTGAAATCATATAGAGAGCATAAAAGTAAAGTTTTGAGAGGTGTTTGTTGTTGTCAACGAATGGTAATGGGTACTCTAACTACCTTATCAACCAGACTTTCAAGAGCGGCTCCCATGAAGGACGTTATCTCTACCAGCAAGGTAGATCATCCCTCTTCTCTTTTGTTTACACATGTACTTTAGTTTTATTTATTAGATGACACTCCCCCAACCTTTTGCTTACACAAGCCATGGCTAACCGAATCCTCGGGTGCCTTCCAACATTCACATACCATGGAGGAGTGTCTATTTGCAAATTTAAGTTGCTTACTGATGAATCAGGGCAAAACATGTGAAAATAATTATTAATGCAAGTTAATTAATTGGGGCTGGGAACCCATTGCCAGCTTTTTGCAAAATATTGGATAACGGATGAGCCACTAGTCCATTGTGAAAGTCTGTCAAAAGTAAATGACAAGATTGAAAGATAAAACACCACATACTTCCTCATGAGCTATAAAACATTGACACAAATAAGAGATAATAGCTTTTGAATTGTTTAAAGGTAGCACATGAAGTATTTACTTGGAATAGCAGGAAATACCACATAGTAGGTAGATATGGTGGACACAAATGGCATGGGTTTTGGCTCAAGGTTTTGGATGCACGAGAAGCATTTCCTCTCGACAAGGCTTTGGCTAGCAAGGTTGTTTGAAGCAAACACAAGTATAAACCGATACAATAAAACTTACATAAGAACATATTGCAAGCATTATAAGACTCTACGTCTTCCTTGTTGCTCAAACACTTTTACCAGAAAATATCTAGACCTTAGAGAGACCAATCGTGCAAACCAAATTTCAACAAGCTCTACAGTAGTTCTCCACTACTAAATTTAACTACATGATGCAAGAGCTTAAACATGATATATGAGATCTCAAAACAATTGCCAAGTATCAAGTTATTCAAAACCATATGAAGCATTTTCTGATTTCAACCAAATAGCAACAAGTGAAGCGATCAACTTTCGCCCTTGAACATTAAAAGCATAAACGAATAACACTAGTGTTCATATGAAAAAGCGGAGCGTGTCTCTCTCCCACACAAGGATGAATTTATTCAGAGAACTAAGATAATAAAACAAAAATAAAAGCACACATACGCTCCAAGTAAAGTACATAAGATGTGACTGAATAAAAATATAGTTTCAATAGAAAAAACCGATGTCGATGATGAAGGGGATGCCTTGGGCACCCAAGAACGCTGAGTCTTCTTGAAATATGGGGATGAACCACGGGGGAATCCCCAAGCTTAGGCTTTTCACTCTTCTTGATCATATATCACCCTCTTCTCTTGACCCTTGAAAACTTCCTCCACACCAAACTTTAAGTAAACTCATTAGAGGGTTAGTGCATAAATAAAAATTCACATGTTCAGAGGTGACACAATCATTTAACACTTCTGAACATTGCACAAAGCTTCTGAAAGTTAATGGAACAAAAACTCATTCAACATAGCAAAGCGGCAATGTGAAATAAAAGCCAGAATCTGTCAAAAACAGAACAGTCCGTAAAGACGAATTTGTTGGGCACTTAACTTTATCAAATGGAAAAACTCAGACTAATGAAAGTTGCGTACATATCTGAGGATCACACACGTAAATTTGCAGATTTTTTGAGTTACCTACAGAGACTTCTGCGAATTCGTGACAGACAGCAAATCTGTTTCTGCGCAGTAATCCAAATCCAGTACTTTACCACCAGAGACTTTACTTGGCACAAGAACATGATAATGAGAGGTTGCTACAGTAGTAAACAACTTGCAAGACTCAAATATAAAACAAAAGTGTTGTAGTAAAATAAACACATGGGTTATCTCCCAGAAGTTCTTTCTTTATAGTCATTAAGATGGGCTCGGTAATTTCAATGATATGCTCTCGCAAAAATAAGAGTTGAAGCAAATAGAGAGCATCAAGAAGCAAATTCAAAACACATTTAAGCCTAACTCACTTCCTTTCAAAGGAATCTTGTACACAAATAAATTCATGAAGAACAAAGTGACAAGCATGAAGGCAACACAAGCGCAATTTCAAGATTCACAGAAGAAACTTAATATTATTAAGATGCATATAACCATGTTTTCCCTCTCTCATAATAACAGTAGTGTCATGAACAAACTCAAAATATAACTATCACATACAACATTCTTGTCATGAGCCATATGCATAAAATTATTACTCTCCACATAAGCATAATCAATTTTATTAGTTGTAGTGGGAGCAAATTCAACAAAGTAGCTATCATTATTATTCTCATCAAGTGTAGGCATAGTATAATCACAACAAAATTTACTCTCCATAGTAGGCGGCACCAAAAGACCACTATCATTATAATCATCATAAAAAGGAGGCAAAGTATCATCAAAGAAAATTTTCTCCTCAATGCTTGGGGGACTAAAAATATCATGCTCATCAAAACCAGCTTCCCCAAGCATAGAATTTTCCATATCATTAGCAACAATGGTGTTCAAAGCGTTCATACTAATATCATTGCTACTAGCTAGCATGCAAATAAGATTCCATAGGTTTTTAATTTTTGCAGCAAACAATCCATGTCTTAACTCAGGAAATAGAATAAGAAGCTCATTGTTGCTTTCCATTATGCCTAACTAGTGTAAACAAAGAAACAAAGATACGGTGCGGGATCTAAAGGAAATAACCCGAAGGCACTCACACACACCGTGTCGGGGGGAAGACCCCGGGTAGGGCAATGGACGTGGAGTGGCCGGCCTGAGGACGGCCGGCTCGCGGCAAAGGCCGGCTGAGGAGCAGCCGGCTGGAACCGTGGCCGGCTGCCTCGGGGCCGGCTGGCTCTAAGTCCTAGTCGGTCTGGCTGCGGCCTTCGCAGCGCTGTAGCTGGGCCGGCTTCTACAAGCCATATCCGACTGGGGTTTGCACCTCAGACCGGCTCGAGGCTGGCGAGTCTTGCACCGGAAGGAACCGGGTAGGTGATCCGGGTTCAAGGGTCCACGCTGACCTCATCTCCCGTACAAGTACGGAGCACAGCGAAGCAGCGGTGCCACGCGCCGGACATGCCATCATGGCGTACGTCGGACCGTACGCGCTACAGGGCATGATGACGACAACGACACCACCTCGCCATGCCGGCTGACCTGAGCGGGCGGATGGGACGTGCCACTACGCTCCACGGCTCACAGCGGCGCCTCGGGAAGGAGCGGGAGCGGGAGCCGGCCATGCGCTGGCCACTAGGCTCTAGGGACTTATATGTAAAGTCCCGGTGCCTATATAAGCCGGGCTACCCTCGTGCGGGGGACGATCGATCACTTCTCATTCACTAGTCTTAGCGCTGCCTGTGCAGAGAGACCTTCGTCTACCTTAGCCTCTCAGGAGCAGCCGGACGCAGCTCAAGGAGCACCATTGTACTGTGTCTCTATCATATACACTCATAGGAGTAGAGGTGTTACCTCCATCGGAGGGCCTCGAACCTGGAAGTCGCCGTGTCGCTCGTGCCCAAACCCGCATCCGGATACCGCCGTGAGACCACGAGGAACCACTTCATTAGCCACTACGCATATGTCATGACGATACCACGACATTTGGCGCCCAGTGGGGCCTTCGAGCGTCCCGCGGCCGATTGTCTTCATCCGGACCGGGCCTCACCTACGGCGGCGGGTCGCCGAGGCTTGAGTGGAGATTGGCTCCCTCGACTGCATCAGCGACAAGCGCACAACCGCTGCTTGACCGGCCATTCCACGCCGGCGGCAGCATCATCGGCTTGAGGCGGCTTCGACGTCTACGTCACCACCGTCGCACCACCGCGCTACCGCGCCCGAAGATCGTGCGACGTACAAGCCCTCCCCAGGAGCCGGCGCCAGCCTCACCACCACCGGCCCCTGCATCATGCGGGGAGGTCTTGGCCACCGGCCGCTTGACGCAGGGGCAAATCCACGCGCATCCGCGGTCCCGCGTTGGAGCGCAATAAGGACGCCGGCGCATCCGCCTCGGGCGCAAAGGCGCCGCCACACCGTCCCGGCTGGAGGAAGTCCGGGCAAAGCTGAGCACCCCGCTCACGCCTGGCGCCGACCCCCCCACCATCGAGAAGGATCTGGAGGAGCACCGCCAGCTCCTCCTCAAGCAAACAGAAGAACTGGCTGCCGCAAAGCGCTAGTGGGAAATCACCCAGCGCGAGTTCAACCGCGCCCACGGCCTCACGCCCGCCGGCGACAACCCAGGCCGAGCCGGCCAGATCCGCCGGAGAGGAGCGCCCTGGGGCGCGGGAATCCTTCGGGACGCGCAGAGATACGCCGGCTCCGTCCAGCGGAGCAACCAGGTCTACAACACCCCCGACAGAACATGCTCGCCGGCGAGCTGCCGCGGAGGTACACCGCCTCGAAGGCGCGAGTTACGCATGGCGGGCGGGTGGCGGAGCTGCTAAGGCGGCCAACCGGCTGACCAGGACCCCGGTGCGCCCATGCCCCCAGAGCTTCTCATGCTCGTGGCGCTGCAGGCAACGACCGGGACGGTCCACGAGACACGGCCGAGGTCTTCCCCCCACACCAAGCCGGCGCGGCGACTCCCGGAACACCCACACGCAAGTTCCAGCCGCACAAGCCGGCCGCCCAGTGGCAACAGCGGCCGCAGGCCGCCATCAAGCCGGCACGACGAAGAAGAGTACGAGAGGCCGTCCACCATCAAACATCGCCCCGCGGCTCGACGGCGACGACGCCCGGCCGGCCGCTCCGAGCAGGCCAGCGCGTGCGAGCCAACCGGCGCCGAGAGATCGCCTGGGCCGGCTGGTCGAAGATCACGCATCGCGGAGGGAAGAAGGGCCAGCGGCCCCAAGTGCTGGACCGCGGATCCTCAACGGGCTTGCGGTCGGCCGGCTTCCGGCTCCGCCGACACGCAGAAGTACGGCACGGCTGGCGGGGACGGCTGCGGGACTACTCCACCGCGGTCGGCATCGCCAAGGCAACAAGCGCTGGGCCGTGCGCTACTCCCCGAATTTGACCAAGAGTCGAGGGTGGGCCGCGATCAAGATGAATTTGGAGATTGTACGTGGAAGAAATACGTGAATCGGCCTGGTTACCAAGTTGGGCTGAACCGCCCGTGTATATGTAACATATTAGATGCATCTTAGTTTAGAAATTAAAGTTTATCTCTCGTGCCACGGTTTAGTGCACGCCCACGTTAGAAAGTCCGCTAGAATATGTGCCTAGGGTTTATGGAATAAACAACAACCAACGTTCAACACAAACCAGTGTCGGCATCGCCAGCTCCGCCGTCTCGAGGGTTCCTCAGAGTGAAAGCACCATCACTTTGCCTGAATCGCATCTCGCCGATCTAGGCAGCCTGAGCCTGCCTAGTTGTTCATGCGTTGCTCGTGCGGACGCCTTTGATGGCGAGCAACGTAGTTATCATAGATGTGTTAGGATTGGCATTGTTCCTAGTATCATATCCTGTCTAGTGCAAACCTTGCGCATCTAGCCGTCCTGTACCTCATCATGGGTGCGGGGGCGCCCGCCTGATCGTTATTTAGTAGATCTGATCCGTTCGGTCGCTCCTTGATTCATCAAGGATTAGTTTAATATCTGCAATAGTTAGGCCTTACAAAGGGTTGGAGGATCCGGCGGCATGCGGTGTAGTTTGCTGCCCTAAACCGGGACGTTCAGGATCAGCCCAGGTGTTGGTTTGCTAGGCTTGTCTAGGGCTGACTTCGTTACCGTGCGCGTGAGCGCGAAGGCCCAATCGTGAGTGGGACGTCGATTATGCGGTGAAAACCCCGGATCGTGCGTGGATCTCATATGCTTTATCATGATCAGCCGGACCACCATATATTCGGCCACCTCGGACGAATCACAGGTGATCGGCTCCATGAACGATTCACAGGACAACCTGAGGGCCGATCGAGGCTCGTATTTGACGTGTACGTGTGCCTGCAGGAAACTACGCGAGGCATCATCCACACCTTACTGACCAGGTATAGGGTGGCACGCCCTTGCAACCCGCATCGGCGCGCGACCGGGAGGCTTTGCGGGCCGTCCTCTCGGAGGGACCAGGGCCAGCCGCAACCCTAGTCGTTCCCGGCTCTACGGTGTTGACCAGTCTGCCACGGTGGGTTTTACGGCGTCCAACGGTCATGCTCCCCACACTCATCTTCACTCGGCTCCGCCGCACATGGCTCAACAACACAGGTAGAGGCGGCATCCTTGGCGCTGGCTCGCTTCGAGGGCGCCTTCATCGGCCTTCCGGCACCTACCGCCGGCCGGGTCGCCCCCCAACAGCTTGAGATGTGCAAGCAGGGCGCAGACGAGACGGTGCATACACAGCCAGCGGCCCCGGTGCGAGATGCGCAACTCCTGCGAGGGCGTGGCACGAGATCCAGACAGTCGGCTTCTTCATGGCCGGCTGCCGGCCTAACACCATGTTGTGGCACAAGGCTGCCGCCCCGCGATGGGCAGAACGATGGCTGCCTTGATGGCCATCGCCGATAAGTACTGTGGCCCAGGTGAAGGAACCAGCAGCACGCCGGCTGAGATTTCGCCGGCTCATCCGGGCGGGACAACAACAAGCCGGCGAGCACAAGCCGGCCGAGGGCGCCACCACGGCAGCCGCGGGACAACTACACACGGCAAGAGCACGGCGGTGACCAGCCGGACCGCGGTGCGGCTCCGCCCATGTGGCAGCCGTGTCGGACCACGCAGCGGTACGGGAGGCCGGGCGCGAGAAGCGAGACGGACCGGCCCTGGAGCGAAGTACACCTTCGACGGTCTCGACTCGCCGGTCACAAGCTACCACAGCGGCAGAACCTCCAACCACACCACCCGCGACTGCCCGCCTGAAGCGGCTGTGACGGCCGAGCCCCTTCCGCCTCACCCCACCTCCGCGACCGGCGGGCCGGCGTGGCACCCGGCACGAAGCCAACAACCTCGAGCACCACGAGGCTAACCAGGTGCACCATGGCGGCGGTGCCGCGCTGAGGATGCCACCTACATCATCTTCACCTCCGAGCCCGAGGCAAAACGGGCCAGCAGCGCCGTTCCCTCGAAGTCAGCGCGGTCATGCCGCCGGTCCCCCAGTACCTACACTGGTCAGAGCAGGCCATCACTTTTGATCGCCGCGACACGCCGGCTGTCCTACCAAGCCGGGCACCTACGCCATGGTCCTCGACCCAACCATCAGCACAACCGGCGCAGCGTGCGCTTCTCGCGCGTCCTCATCGACGGGGGGCAGCAGCATCAACATCCTTTACCGCGACACCGCCCGCAAGCTGGGCACGGAGGCCGAGTTGCGCCCCAACCCCACCGTCTTCCATGGCATCGTGCCAGGCCACTTGTGCCAGCCGATCGGCCGGATCACCCTGGAGGTCATGTTCGGCAAGCCGGACAACTTCCGCACGGAGAACATCGAGTTCGGGGTGGTGGACCTCGTGAGTCCCTACCACGCGCTCCTGGGCAGGCCGGCCCTGACCAAGTCGGTGCCCCACTATGGGTACCTGAAGATGAAGCTGCCTGGCCCTAAAGGGGTCATCACCATAGCCGGCGACTACCGCCGCTCCATGGACTGCGCCACGCAGAGCTCCAAGATGGCCCCGACGCTGGTCATCGCCACCGAGAAGCAGCTCATCCACGACGCCATCGCCTTGGCCAAGGCCGCGCAGGCGGACATGCCGGCTGTGAGCAACCCGGCTGGGACGACTCACTTCCAGCCGGCCGACAACACCAAGAAGATCCTGCTCGACCCGGCGCAGCCGGACAAGTTCGTCACCATCGGTGCCGGCTCGAGCAGCAAATAGGAAAGCGAGCTCACCAGCTTCCTCCGTGAGAATCGGGACATCTTCGCATGGTCTCCAGGGACACACCGGGTGTCTGGGGAGTTGTGAGCACCACCTCCCACGTCAGGGCACAGAAGCCAGAAGCCGGTGAAGCAGCCTCAGCGCCGCCGAAGAAGCAAAAGGAAGACAGCATCAGTGAAGAAATCGCCAGCTCCTAGCTGCCGGCCCATCATGAAGTGCTGCACCCCTGACTGGTTGGGAACCCGGTCCTGGTTTGAAGAAGAAGCAGCTCCTGGCGCATGTGTATCGGCTACCAGCCTCAACAAGGCGTGCCAGAAGGACCCCTTCCCCTGCCGCGCATAGATCAAGTCATAGACTCAACTGCCGGCTGTGAACTGTTGTCTTTGCTAGATATTCAGGCTAGCACCAGATTCCTTTGAATCCGGTTGATCAAATAAAGACTTCGTTCATTACCAAGTATGGGGCTTACTGCTACACTATGCCATTCGGCTCGAAAAATGCAGGCGCCACCTACCAAAGGTGCATGCAAAAGTGTTTGCAGGATCAAATCGGCAGAAATGTTCACGCATACGTGGATGATGTCGTTGTAAAAACCAAGGAGATGCCTACCCTCCTTGATGACCTGAGAGAAACCTTCACCAATCTGCGAAGATTCCGGATGAAGCTCAACCCGGCCAAGTGCACGTTCGGCGTGCCAGCCGGCCAACTCCTGGCTGCTCTCGCTCGCGAGGAATCGAAGCCAACCCGGAGAAGATCAGTGCCATTGAGAAGATGGAGCTGCCGCAGTGCCTCAAGGACGTCCGGAAGTTCACCGGATGCCCAGCCTCCTTGAGCCGCATCAATCGGTGGGGAGAAAGGCACTGCCCATGTACCCGCTGTTGAAGAAATCGGACAAATTCGTCTGGTCACCACAGGCGGATGAAGCCTTCCGTGACTTAAAGCGCGTGCTCTCGACCGCGCCCATCCTCGCATCGCCGGCTTCGATGGAGCCGATGCTGTTGTACATCGCTGCCACCAATCGTGTGGTTAGCGTCGTCCTGGTGGTGGAGCGCAAAGAAGCCGGCAAGGAGCAGTCGGTCCAGCGCCCAGTCTACTATCTCAGCGAGGTGCTGTCCCAGTCAAAGCAGAACTACCCCCACTACCAGAAGGTCACCTACGGCGTGTACATGGCGGCCAAGAAGCTCAAGCACTACTTCCAGGAGCATCCCATCAAGGTGGTGGCCACAGCACCCTTGGCGGAAATCATTGGCAGCAAAGACGCCAACGGCGATGCCAAGTGGGCCCGGAGCTAGCCGCCCACACCATCATCTACGAGCCACGCACGGCCATCAAGTCGCAGATCCTCGCGGACTTCTTCGTCGACTGGGCCGAGATGCAATACCTGCCGCCTGTGCCCGATTCCACCGCTGGAGTACACTTCGACGGCTCGAAGATGCGAAACGGCTTGGGAGCCGGCATCGTCACTTCCCCCAAGGGAGATCGGCTGGACTATGTCCTGCAGATCCACTTCGCCGCATCCAACAATGTGGCGGAGTATGACGCGCTCATTCATGGGCTGAAGCTGGCCAAGGAGATCGGCGTGCGTCGCATCCTCTGCTTCGGCGACTCCGACTTGGTTATACCAGCAAGCATCGGGCGACGGGACGCGAAGAACGCCAACATGGCCTCGTACCGCTTCCACGTCCAGCAGTTATCCGGCTTCTTCGATGGCTGTGAATTCCACCATGTGCCACGAGCAAACAATGAGGCGGCAGATGCCCTATCCAAGATTGGCTCAACCCGGCAAGCCATTCCGCCGGGCGTTGCCTTGGCGATTCTCAAGAAACCGTCCATCATACCGTCACCGGACTCGGATTCCATATCGTGCCGGCTGACCCGGGGGCTTCTCAGCCGAACCCGGGGGCTTCATTGCCCAAGTCGGGGGCTCATCAGCCAAACCCGCCGGCTTCTCAGCCGAACTCGGGGGCTTATCGGTCCAACGCGGGGGCTTCTCAGCCAAACTCGGGGGCTTCTCAGCCAAACCCGCCGGCTTCACAGCCGAACCCGGCGACCACGCAGTCGAAACCGGAAGCTCTGAAGATGGAGGCCTTGGTGGTTAGCGTATTTGAAATAAAATGAGTACCATCATGGGCACAAGAATTCCTTTCCTACCTCACCGATGGTGTGCTGCCCAATGACAGGGTTCAAGCCAGGCAGATTGAGAGAAGGGCCAAGGCCTATACAATCATCAACCACGAGCTGTACAAACGCAGCGTAAGTGGGGTGTTCCAGCGGTGCGTCGAGCCGGCTGAAGGGATTGAGCTCCCTACGGAAATCCACCAGGGAGAGTGCGGCCATCACGCCTCCTCCGAGCCATAGTGGCCAAAGCCTTCCGGCACGGTTTTTACTGGCGATTGCTCAGAGACGCAGAAGACTTGGTGAAGAAGTGCAACGGCTGCCAGCGCTTCGCAAAACAGAGGCAAACACCGGCTTCCGCCCTAAAAGCCATCCCCATTACCTGCCCGTTTGCCGTATGGGGCTTGGATATGGTGGGCCCATTCAAGACAGCCCGAGGCGGCATGACACATCTCTTGGTGATGATTGATAAATTCACTAAGTGGATCGAAGCCAAGCCGATCAAGAAGCTGGACGGCTCCACAGCCGTCATTCCTCAAGGAGATAGTCGCGAGATACGGCTACCCGCATAGCATCATCACCGACAACGGCAGCAACTTCGCCGAAGGCATTTTCCGCGGGGAGATGGGGATCCGAATGGACCTATCGTCCGTAGCACACCCAGACCAACGGCCAAGTGGAAAAGGCAAATGGCCTGATCCTAGCCGGCATCCGGCCCCGGCCTGTGGAGCCCTTGAGCGCTCGGCCGGCTGCTGGATTGAAGAGCTGCCCAGCGTGCTGTGGAGCCTGCGCACAACACCTAACCGCTCAGTCGGCTTCACACCCTTCTTCCTCGTATACGGGGCCGAAGCCGTCCTGCCGACTGACATCGAGCACGACGCGCCAAGGATCAAGCTATACAGAAGCGAAGCCAAAGAAGCTCGCGAAGATGGAGTCGACCTGGTTGAAGAGGTCCGGCTGATGGCCGAATCCAGGTCCGCCGTATACAAAGCCTCCGTCGCTATCACAGCCGGAAGGTCAAGTCCTTAGCATTCCGAGAAGGAGACCTAGTGCTCCGGCTGATCCAACGGACAGCCGGGCAGCATAAACTAGCATCCCCATGGGAAGGTCCCTTCATCGTGAGCAAGGCAGTAGGCAATGATTCCTACTATCTCATAGATGCCCAAGAGGCCAAAAAGAACAAGGCGAGCAAAACTGACGAGGAGACAAACGTCCTGGAATGTCAGGTTGCTTCGACCATTTTACACTTGAGAGCGGAATGTATGTATTGTACCCCTTTTGTAAGTTATGAAAAGCATGCGCCGAGCGCCGTTTCCGACAAGTGTTTCGCGCACTCTACTTCGTTTCGCCAATTGGCTTGAACCCTTTCACGCGACGGCTTAGTAACGTGATCCGATTTCCGACAGCCGGCTTCCGACCAGCTACAGACCGCAACCCGGCTGTCCGGCTGGCGGGAGTAAGGCCTAGGGAACCAGCACGCGAAAAACGACTAAGGAAAGAGTAAAAGCGAGTTGACTTGCAACTTTTCATAAAAGTGCCGGACTGCCGAAATCGACTCATTCGACTGAAATACTATCGGCCTCACCCAGCGGCACGCTCTTGATCCGGCGACGGATCGCAAGTCGGACGTACGACCGGCAAGAGCATAGCCAAAGAGTGGGGCGGATGGGAAAAAGCGAATAAGTTGGAAGAAAGCAAGCCGGCACACAAATGATTAACAAACACACTAAAGTGCATCATAATAAAAAGATGATAATATTGTCATTACATAAGCATGGCATTCCGGGGATTTAATAATCTGTTTTGGCAAAAGCAAAGCTACATGAGCAGGAAAGCCTAAGCACCGGCTGGAGGAGGACCAGCCGGATCATTAGCAGGAGGCGGAGACTCCATCTCGATCTCCTCGTCTTCAAGCTCCTCCTCCTCATCAGAGTGAGGGTTCAGGTCCGCGACGAAGAGGCTCTTGTCGACGAAGTCGGCGATGGCGCTGGCTCGGGCAAGTCGGGCGGCCTTCTGTTCGGCCGAGAGCTCGTCTTCCACGCCGGCTCGCCGATACTCGAGCTGCCCCAGGTCCACCTCGTTGTACCAGGAGAGGACAAAGGACAGCGCCATGTGGCGCCGGCGCGCGTGGCAGACTCCTTCCAGTCGAGGAAGCGATCCGGGCGCGCTCGATCAAAGAGGTGAGGCGGAGATATCTGCGGCACCGCCTCCGCGGGCCAAGTCGGGACCAGCTCCTCGGCCGCCTTCGGGAGCTCCCAGCCAAACTTGGTGATGGGCTCGACGGGCAGCCAGGGACGACATGTAGTCCTCCATGGTGAAGCACTCCGAGCTGCCCTCGCCGTCGCCCGCCTCCTGGACTCTGACGCAACGCCAGCGCCGCCAAGGCCGCATCCTGCGTTTCCGGAAGGCCGCTGCAAGGAAAGCATGTCAGAAGTCATCAAAGCCGAAATAAGCTGAAAAATGCAAATTTTCGAAGTCCTAAGTAAGACCCGGCGACGGCACGAGCCGAGCCTTGCCCGAAGATGGAGAGTCCGAGCTCTAAAGTAAGATGGCGGCCGGCACGAGCCGACTGCCCCCAGCCCGAAGATGGAGATTCCGAAGCTCTAAAGAAAAAGACTGGCGGCAGCCGGCACGAGCCAACTGCCCCCAGCCTGAAGATGGAGATAGCGAAAAAAGATAAGTTTCTGCAGCCGGCTACCAACGGAGGCTGGCAGCCGACAGCCGAAAGCCGGCAAAGGGAAGGCACATCACCCGAAAAACCGCGATCGACCGCGCCAATCAGGTCCGTCCAATGCTTGGCGTAGCCGTCAGCTCCGTGGACTTGGCGGTGACCTCCTCCTGAAGCGCAAGCCGCTGCTCCTCCACCTCCGGTCAGCCGCTCAGATCCTCCACCTTCTCCTTCTCCGCCGTCCTAAGGGAGGCGAGCTCAGCAAGATGGTTCTTCTCCAGCAGGCGCAGCCGCGTCAACCCTCTCTGCCACCTTGAGCTTGGCGGCTGCAGATCGGCCCGCCTCCTCGCTCTCGGCGCACTGAGCGCGAGCAACCCGGAGATCCGCCTCCAGCTGCGGGACCTTGGCGGCCTCAACTGCGAGGCAGCCGGAAAGAAATGTCAGCCAACAAAGACAAAAGAAAGAAGACACCGAGCCGGAAGAAGCAAGAGCTTACCCTTGACGGTTTCCAGCTCACGAGCCAAGGTGGCCCGCTCAATCTTGGCCTTGTGGTAGCTGGTCACCACCTTGTTGTACAAGACGGTGCGACGCTCGTCGACCGCCTGAAAAAGAGTCAACCGTTTAGGAGAAACCTGGGACGGCTACGAGCAGCCGGCCCATGCCTCGGAGGGCTACCAGGATAATAACGAAATCGCAGAAAATAAGATGAGAAGCCACTTACCTTGTCAGCCTCCTCCAGCGTCGACAGCTGGGCCATGGCCTCGGCGGCTTTGTTCTTCAAGCTGGCCCGGTAGCCAGAGAAAAGCATCTTCAAGGGCGCCGTGCCAGGCTGCCCCTCCGGACTATCTCGCAGGAGTCCGCCTGGTGCCAGGCCTTCTCCATGGTGCCAGCCGGGCCGAAGCTGGAGTCCGAGGCGGACGGCACTCTCGCCAGCCGGGCACCCTTGGCCACGTGAAGGCTAGTGGGCGACACCGCCGGGCCCTTCGACCTCACCAATGCCCGGGAGTCGGCGTCCTTAGCGCGCACCGGCTCCTCCCGCTGCGGCTCCGTCCCAACCGGCTCCCCCCTCGGCGGCTCCGAAGCCGGAGGCGGCGCGGCTGGCCCAGTGGGAACCACCTCCGGCTCTTCGGCGCAGCTCCGCCGGCTCCAGCTCCTGCCGCTGGTGGCACACCTCGGCCAGCTCCAGCCGCCGGCCCCAACAGCGGCGCGCGGTGTGGAAACAGGTCGCCAAGAGTGGGCCTCTGGGCCGACTGGGCGCCCTGGCCGAGGCGCTGAGGAGGCGCAGCCGAAGAAGACGCCCCCGCGCGGCGGCGTGCCGCGGGCGGCACAACAACGCGGGCGAGCGCAAGTATCGAAGGCGGCGGCGTCGGCTCCCTCTGTCGGCGAACGGCGGCGCAACAGCCACCGCCCTGGGTGAACTTTATGGCGGCCCTATCAAACAAACAAAAGAAGTTGAGTGGAAAGTGGAATGCGCTGGAAGAGAAGAACAAGGACTTACCCGGTCGGGGACCGAGGGGCCCTTGCCGGCGGGGCAGGGCTCCAACAGCCAACCACACCCCTCCCGCCTGGGGGT
Organism: Lolium multiflorum; assembly: GCA_030979885.1. Classification (NCBI taxonomy): domain Eukaryota; kingdom Viridiplantae; phylum Streptophyta; class Magnoliopsida; order Poales; family Poaceae; genus Lolium; species Lolium multiflorum. The sequence goes on from CM061748.1 coordinate 212,123,135, forward strand.
GGAGCGGGAGTCGAAAAGGCGGCAGGAGGCGGCCCGCCTCGCCCGGTGGTTCCGGGGCGGCGGCTCCTCCTCCTCCCTCGCTCCGGCGAGGGCGGCGGTTGTGCCCCTTGGCCGCCCTGGTCGGGCACCACCGGCAGGTCATCGTCGCCGGCTTGGTCGCCGGCTTGGTCAGCCGGATCCACGTGATCCGGCGTCCAGATCTTGTGCGCCAAGTCACCGTCCTCGATGCCTTGGCGGGGGAAAATCTGGAAAGCAAGAACAGATGAATAACAAGTGGGCCACGCAGTCGCAAGTCGAAAGGTGCAAGCCGAAACATCAACTTACCAGCTCGGGCGGCGCGGCCCGGTCGTAAGGCGGCAGCCCCCACTCCCAGGCTTCCGGCATGTTGGCCTTGGTGATGTTGTTCACCCGGTGAGCAACTTGGGCCTTGGTGAGCGCCACCTTCGACGTCCGGGTCGGATCCAGCCGGGGACATATGCCCGATCTTGTGGACGCGGCCCTGGGTGGCAGCACCGGGCGCTCCATGTAAGTGCAGAGGAGGTCCTCGCGCTCAGCCGGCCCCCGTGACGCACTCCCCAAGAAATCCCACAGGAGGTTGACCTCCGCGTCCGGATCCGCCGACTTGGTGTGACCCCAGTTGAGCCGGGTGGTCGGAGGAGCCGGATTGTACTCCGGCAAGTTGATCCGGTCGAAGGCTGGGTTGGCGTTCTTCAGTAGAAGAACGACATCGCAGTTCTTCACCGAGTCGACAGTCGGAATCTTCGGGAAGAGCGAGCCGGCGCGGGGATATATGGAGGCGCAGCCGCAGGTCCTCAGGCGGCCCTCAGTCATTTGCGACTTGAGGTAGAAGAGCCGGCTCCAGAACTCCACGTCCGGCCACAAGCCGGCGTAGCCCTCCATGAAAGCCACGTAGCAGCTAAGGAGGACGCAGGCGTTGGCCGGCAAGTGGTGAGGTTGCAGACCGAAGAAATCCAGGAATCGGCGCGCGAAGCCGGCAGACCCAGCCCGCGGTCGAAATGCGCCCCGAAGACCACGCGCTCGCCGGGTTCCGGCGTGGGCTCGTTCTCCTCGCCGGGTGTCCTCGTGATCACTTCCCGAGGAATCCGGCGGAGGCGCACCAGACGCTCGATGTCGTCGTCGTGCATGTAAGACCCCTCCACGAACCGCTCGGTTGAGCCATGGACGGAGAAGAGGAGAAGAAGACCAGGAGAGATCAAAAGGCGAGGAGGAACCGCTTCTCACGGAGGAGAGCGCGGTGGCGACGATCGCAGCGTCGAACGCGGGGCCCCGTGGCGCCGGCTTGGCGTGCGGGCGGCTGCCGAACGGCGGAGAGTTCCGACGTAGGATCGCCGGAATTCGCCAGGAGGTCGCCGGGGAAGAAGCGACGGCGTGCGAGAGCGCTCGGATGGAGTGAGAGAGAAGAGCGTGCGAGAGCGAGGAAGAAGAAGAAGCTCGCCTCGTACCGCACCGGGGGCATTTATAGCCGCCCGGCGCGCCGGTTGCGTGGCCACGTGGCGATCGTGGGCCACGTCGGGATTTACTGCGGCCATAACTGCCCCCGACGGTTACCAGAAACCGCGCGCCACTTCCTCGCGACCGCACCGGATCCGGAGGAGACAACGATGTGACCATACGAAACGGCCACGCTGACGAAGCCGTCAACGGTCAAGTCGGGCGCGGGACTCGAGGCGGCGGAGTTGCCGGTGCGCCCAAGCCGGGCCGGACAATAAAATCGACCGGCCCCTCTCAACAAGCGAGCATCATCGCACTTAAGAAAAAGTGGAAACAACAGGAGCAAAAAGGCGTCTGGCTGGAGGAAGCCGGACGAGGCGAGCCGGGGCGGCGCAGCCGGCTGAATGAAAATTCTCAGCCAGCCCCTCCAGGAGCCGCCAGGAACAAGCGAGAGATATATAGAAGCCGGGAAACCTGCCTAGGTCCTTCTCAACGCAGGACCTTGCCAGCTTCGGGGCTAATGTCGGAAGACCCCGGGTAGGGCAATGGACGGGAGTGGCCGGCCTGAGGACGGCCGGCTGGCGGCAAGGCGACTGAGGAGCAGCCTTGGAGCCGTGGCCGGCTGCCTCGGGAGCCGGCTGGCTCTAAGTCCTAGTCGATGGCTGCGGCCTTCAACGTTGTAGCTGGGCCGGCTTCTACAAGCCATATCCGACTGGGGTTTGTACCTCAGACCGACTAGGCTGGCGTAGTCTTGCAGGAAGGAAGGGTAGGTGATCCCGGGTTCAAAGGTCCACGCTGACCTCATCTCCGTAAAGTACACAGACATGTAGCAAGTGCCACGCGCAGACAGGCCATCATGGCGTACGTCGACCGTACGCGCTACAGAGCATGATGACGACAACGACACCACCTCGCCATGCCGCTGACCTGAGCAGGCGGATGGGACGTGCCACTACGCTCAACGGCTCCCGATGTCAGCGCCTCGGGAAGGAGCGGGAGCCGGAGCCGGCCATGCCGGCCACTAGACTCTAGGGACTTATATGTAAAGTCCGGCTATATAAACTACCCTCGTGCGGGGGCGATCGATCACTTCTCATTCACTAGTCTTAGCGCTGACCTGTGAGAGAGACCTTCGTCTACCTTAGTCCCAGGAGCAGCCGGATATACAGCTCAAGGAGCACCATTGTACTGTGTCCTATCATATACACTCATAGCAGGAGTAGAGGTGTTACCTCCATCGCAGGGCCTCGAACCTGGGTACGTCGCCGTGTCGCTCGTGCCCAAACCCGCATCCGGATACCGCCGTGAGACCACGAGGAACCACTTCGATTAGCCACCCTATGGCATATGTCATGACGATACCACGACACACCGGCAACAATGCTAAGAAATAACTTAGTAGTCGGAGGATGTGAATACCTTTTACCTTCCCTCCCCGGCAACGGCGCCAGAAAATAGCTTGATGTCTACTGGTGCTTCTATTCTTGTAGACAGTGTTGGGCCTCCAAGAGCAGAGGTTTGTAGAACAGCGACAAGTTTCCCTTAAGTGGATCACCCAAGGTTTATCGAACTCAGGAGGAAGAGGTCAAAGATATCCCTCTCAAGCAACCCTGCAATTACGATACAAGAAGTCTCTTGTGTCCCCAACACACCTAATACACTTGTCGGATGTATAGGTGCACTAGTTGACGAAGAGATAGTGAAATACAAGTAGTATGAATGTATATGAGTGGTAATAGTAATCTGAATAAAATATAGCAGCGAGTAAACATGCAACAGAGCAGTAAATAAGCGGTGTTTGCAGTATTGAAAACAAGGCCTAGGGATCATACTTTCACTAGTGGACACTCTCAACATTGATCGCATAATAAATAATAACTTCTTCTCATTTGTGCTACATACACTCTTTTGTTGGATGACAAACACCATTCGTTGTGTAGGGCTACAAGAGCACCTCAATGCCGGAGTTAACAAGCTCCACAACATTCGATATTCATGTTTAAGTAACCTTAGAGCATAATAGATCTTTGCAAAATAGACCGAGTACTAACATAGCATACACACTGTCACCTTTACACTATGAAGGGGGAATAAATCACATCAATACTATCATAGCGATAATCAACTCCATAAACTACAAGAGATTATGATCATAATCTACGACAAGAACCACACGATGCACACACTGTCACCATTACACCATGCAGGAGGAATAGACTACTTTAATAACATCACATGAGTAGCACATAGACTAGTAGCGATACAAAGCTCATCATATGGATCTCAATCTGTTGCCAGCCAAAACCCACCGGCGGGCAGCGGTTAACCAACACGAAGAGCCAGGAGGCTCCCAAGACTGCTGGAGGGCCTTGGTCCCTCGGTCAACGTCCCGCAATGCTGCACATGTCCCGCGGATGGCGTGCCACCTGACCTATACCTGGTCAGGAAGGTGTTGGATCGCTTCGATTAGTTTCCTGCATGGTAGACACGTAAACATTAAATGAGCCTCGATCGGCTCTCAGGTTACCCTGTAGATCGGCTCAAGGAGCCGATCAACCCATGGTTCATGTTAGATATGCAATAACATGGGTTTCTTGCTTTATCAATACTAAGCTAATCAGATCTACGACAGTTTAGGGTTTTCACCGCATAACCGGAACATCCTACACGTGATTGAGCCTGGCAGATACGTAAGATAACGGAAAACTAACCCTAGATGAGGCCTAAAAACCAACACAGTGTTGATTCCCGGAACGTCCCTTCTAGGATCAGCAAACCGTACCCTACGCGCTACTGGATCATTCAACCCGTTTGCAAGGCCTAACTATGCAGATATTAAACTAATCCTTGAAGAACAAGGAGCAACCGTAACGGATCAAATCTACTAAATAAAGACAAAGCAAGGCGCTGCCCTTACACCTAAAATAGGTGTAAGGGCGGCTATATATTGAGGGGCAGCGTAGCTAAGCAAGCAGATCGTAAGAACATCAATGCAAGCCCCAAAACACCTAAGATAAACAGTATTGCTCGCCATCAATAATGCTTCAGCACGAGCAATACCAGATAACGAATAAACGTATACCGCCTAGATCGCAAGATGCGATCTAGGCAGCATGATGCTTACCCGGAAGAAACCCTCGAAACAAGGGGTGGCGATGCGCCTGGTTTGTGTTTGTTGTGAACGTGATCGTCCTCCTTTCTCAATAACCCTAGGTACATATTTATAGTCCGTGGACTTTCTATCTTTGGAAGTACACCTAACCGTGTACGGGCTAAACTCTATCTCTTAATTCTAAACTAAGATGCAATCTACTATAATGTACATATACACGGGAAATTCAGCCCAAATTCACGTACAAGGCCCATTCAGAGACATTCCGCGTGTATATCCTTCAAGCTCATCTTCATCACGGCCCATCTCCTGAATTGGCCAAATTCTGGTGATAACACATGCCCCCCTGGTTTTGGTAATAATAATTCCAAAACCACTCTGTTTTTCTTCACCATGATTTGACATAACAGAGCAAAACTGCGTTGCAGAGCCGAACCGCTCCAGTGCCCTTTCATTATGATGCCTCGCCTTCTCAACTTCTCCATACTGCACGATCTGACAGTTTTGGCAACGCATCCTCGAAACTGCCACAACATTGAACCGTTTTTCATTATATCCCTTTATTTAAACTCGTCCAGGCAGCTTGCTTCTTCATCCCCTTGCTCCACAGTAGCCATCGGCAAACAAAAAACCCTCCTCAGCCGCCATGGACTCCTCTTCCTCCTCCGTCTCCTCCGGCCTATCCTTCCAGTCCTCCTCCTCCAGCGAGCTCGAGCGGGAGGTCAATCTGATGGCCATCTACGAGGCCCGCGCCCCAGAGCATTGGGACGCACGGGACTGGGATTTCTCCCTTGAATCGGAAGACGACGAACCCCTCACCGACGGGGAGGAAGACCTCCAGTTCCTTGTCGACGGGGAGCTGGAGGCGGACGACCTCTTCCCATGGGAGGCGGACCTCTCCTCCGACGAGGAGGAAGAAGAGGGCGGAGGAGTCGGAGGAGGAGGACTCCTCCTCCGCAGGGGTACCCACCGGCCAAGCGCTTCCGCTGGGTCGGATGACCCGGCGACGGCGGCCGACGAGGAGGATGAAGCCCCCCGGCTTCATCGGCGACGAGGACGCCGCCGGCAGCAGTGCCGATAGTAGCTATGACGTCGACGACGAGGGCAGCGATGGTTGATGCGCGTAAATGTACACGTCCGTTGGGAACCCAAAGAGGAAGGTATGATGCGCACAGTGGCAAGTTTTCCCTCAGAAAGAAACCAAGGTTTAATCGAACCAGGAGGAGCCAAGAAGCACGTTGAAGGTTGATGGTGGCGAAATGTGATGCGGCGCAACAACGGGATTCCGGCGCCAACGTGGAATCTGCACAGCAAAAGCAAAGTACTTTGCCCCAACGAAACAGTGAGGTTGTCAATCTCACCGGCTTTGTAACAAAGGATTAAGCATATCGAGTGGAAGATGATTGTTTGCAAGAAAACAGTAAAGAACAATTGCAGTAGATTGTATGCTATGTAAAGAATAGGACCGGGGTCCAGTTCATAGAGGTGTCTCTCCCATAAGATAAAAGCATGTTGGGTGAACAAATTACAGTCGGGCAATTGACAAATAGAGAAGAGCATAACAATGCATATACATGATATGATAAATATAGTGAGATTTAATTGGGCATTACGACAAAGTACATAGACCGCCATTGATACGTCCAAAACGTATCTACTTTCCAGAACACTTTTGCTATTGTTTTGCCTCTAATTTGTGTATTTTGGATACAACTAACACGGACTAACGCTGTTTTCAGCAGAATTGCTCTGGTGTCTCGTTTTTGTGCAGAAATCAACTTTCGGGAAAATCCTCGGAATTTATGCGAAGGCCCTATTTTCCCAGAATCTGACCGGAGCAGAAGGACAAGTGAGGTGGAGCCCGGGGCCCCACACCATAAGGCGGCGCGGCCTAGGGGGGGCGCGGCCCTATGGTGTGGCCCCCTCGGCTGGCCTCGACGCCCCCCTTCGAACTACTTATCGGGTTCGACCTAAAAACGCACGGGGAGAAGTCGAAATCGCCAGAAACCCTCCAGAGAGCCGCCACATCGCGAAACTCCGTCGCGGGAGCCAGAAGTCTCCGTTCGGCACTCCGCCGAGACGGGGAATTGGAGGAGATCTTCACCGCCATCACCGCCAACGCCTCTCCATCGACCAGCCATGTTTCCCCCATCCATGTGTGAGTAATTCCCCCGCTGTAGGCTGAAGGGGATGGTAGGGATTGGATGAGATTGGTCATGTAATAGTCATAAGATTGTTAGGGCATAGTGCCTAGTATCCGTAGATGTCACTTTTATGATATTGTTGCAACTTGTTATGTTTAATGCTTGTCACTAGGGCCCGAGTGCCATGATCTCAGATCTGAACATGTTATTGATTCATGAAGATATTCGTTGTTTATGATCTTACCTGCAAGTTATACACATGTCGCTGTGTCTGGAACCAATGGCCCCGAAGTGACAGAAATCGGGACAACCGGAGGATGGTAGCGATGTGAGGATCACATGTGTTCACGGAATGTTAATGCTTTGCTCCGGTACTCTATTAAAAGGAGTACCTTAATATCCAATAGTTTCCCTAGAGGCCCGGCGCCACCGGCTGGTAGGACAAAAGATGTTGTGCAAGTTTCTCATTGCGAGCACGTACGACTATATATGGAACACATGCCTATTGATTGATTAGTACTTGGATACCGTTTTATTATTATCTGCAAATGCCCCTGCTTTGATTGTTACATGAGTTTCTCTCATCCATGCAACGCCGTTAAATCCGTCCCTGTGCCTACAGTATTTTAATCCTGCTGTTTACTATAATCACTCCTGCTGTCTTTATTTCACCGCTGCTGTTATTTCACTATTTCTACTGCTATAAAACTGTTACTACTGATAAACTCTTGCGAGCAAGTCTGTTTCCAGGTGCAGCTGAATTGACAACTCCGCTGTTAAGGCTTACAAGTATTCTTTGTCTCCCTTGTGTCGAATCAATAAATTGGGTAATACTTCCCTCGAAGACTGTTGCGATCCCCTATACTTGTGGGTCATCAAGACTATTTTCTGGCGCCGTTGCCGGGGAGCATAGCTTTATTTGGAAGTTCACTTGGATTGATATTGTTCGCTGCAAATTCTCCATCATGGGTAAACCTCGCGATACTAAGATCGCCATATTACCATCCACTACAAGAAAAGGTACAACTCTTAGTACCTCTGCTGCTCTTGATTCACCATCTGTGATAAGTAAACTTGTTTCACCACCACAAGCTTCAAATGCTGGTACTTCTGCTGAATCTGAAAATTCCTCTCATAATTGTGATGATGCTTCTGCTGTGCTTGATAATGATGGATCGTTAGGATCTTTTCTAGATGCTACAATTGCTAAGTCTAGACAAATTGAAAATACTGAAACTCCTAATGAAAATGCTGCTACACCTGTTAATTCACTGAGTCTGTTGAATATTCTAGTGATGATCTTGATGAAGATTATGTAAAGCTTGATGATGATTTTATTGAAAAATGCAATGCTACTACTGATGCAAGAAAAATTAAAAAGTTGCTTGCAGAACATGCTGTTAGATATAAATTATCTCCTGATCCTAAATTTGCCACGTCTCCTATAAACATTAAAGATTATTATTTTTCTCTTGATTTATCTCATATAGCTATTGTTGAGAAAACACCCTTTTGTGGTACTGAAAAAGAAAGTGCTGTTGAACACATGACTGAGTTATCTACTCTTAGTGGCTTGTTTTCCGATGATATTAAGATGCGTACTTATTTTGTCGCTAAAATTTTTCCTTTCTCATTAAAGGATGATGCTAAAACTTGGTATAATAATTTGCCTCCTGGTTCTATTAAAAGTCCAAAATAATTGCTTGATGTTTTCTTCCGGAAATACTTTCTGCTAGTGCTCAACATGTTGCTTTGCAGAGAATTTATAATTTTGACCAGGAAGATGGAGAGAAATTGCCTGAGGCTTGGGCGAGATTTTGCTCTCTTATTAGAGCTCAGCCTGACCATGATTTGGAAAAGCATGATTTATTGATATATTTTATAGTGGACTAACTATTGAGTCTAGGGCATACCTGGATAGTTGTGCTGGTTGTGTTTTCAGGAAAAGAACTCCAGACGACGCTGAAGAATTATTGGCTAAAATAGGCCGGAATCATGATGATTGGTCTACACCTGAACCAACCCCGACACCGATAGTGAAGAAGAGGGGTATGATTAAATTAAATGATGAAGATATGAGGGAAGCCAAGAAGTCTCTTAAAGAGAAGGGTATTAAACCTGAAGATGTGAAGAATTTACCTCCTATAGAAGATTTATGTGAGATAACTCCCCCTTCATCCATGATTGAGGTACACTCTCTTCAACGCTTTAACTAGGGAAGATATTCCGTATTCAAAACCTCCTGCTCAATGCTTAGATGAGTTTGATAATTATATTGTTAAGCAAGAAAACTTTAATATGAGAGTAGAGAATCATTTAATGGAAAATTCTCGAGCTATTAGTGAATTGCATGGTATTGTGGAGAGAACCTCCAATGATGTTAAGATACTTGTTAAACATTTTCAAATGGTTCAAACTCAAATTGATCAACTTACTAAAGTGCAAAATGACTTGTTGGGAAATAATTCTAAAGAAAAACATGCTTATGAAGTAACAACTAGAGGTGGTGTTTCTACCCAGGATCCTCTATATCCCTGAAGGGCATCCCAAAAGAGTTGAACAAGATTCTCAACTAATTAAAACTAGTGTTCCATCTAAGAAAAAGAAAAAGAAACATAAGAATGTTGTAGAATCCTCTGAACCTGTTAATGATCCTAATAGTATTTCTATTTCTGATGCTGAAACTGAAAGTGGTAATGAACATGAGGAAGATAATGATAAGAATGATACTCCTGATAAAGAAGAAATTGAAAAAGAACCTGAAAAGCCTGCTAAAAATAAAAAGTACACTAAAGAAGATTTTATTACTGAGAAACATGGTAATGAAAGAGAACCTTGGGTTCAAAAGCAAATGCCTTTTCCTGTTAAGAAACTAAAATCAAAGGAGGAGGAACATTATAATAAATTTTGTGATTGGATGAAACCTTTATTTTTGCAAATCCCTTTGACTGATGCTATTAAATTGCCTCCTTATTCAAAGTATATGAAAGATATTGTTACTAACAAAAGGAAAATCCCCAATGAGGAAATTTCCACTATGCTCGCTAATTACTCCTTCAATGGTAAGATTCCAAAGAAGTTGGGAGACCCAGGTATACCGACTATTCCTTGTTCCATCAAGAATAATTATGTTAGAACTGCTCTATGTGATTTGGGAGCAGGGTTAGTGTGATGCCTTTTTCTCTTTATAAGAGACTTGATTTAGATAAGTTGATACCAATTGATATATCTTTGCAAATGGCTGATAAATCTACCGCTATTCCTGTTGGTTTATGTGAAAATGTTCCTGTTCAAGTTACTCAGCATTGCTTGATATTAACTGATTTTGTTGTGTTGGAAATGCCTGAAGATGATAATATGTCCATTATTCTTGGAAGACCCTTTCTTAATACTGCAGGGGCTGTTATTGATTGCAATAAAGGCATGGTTACTTTCAATGTTGATGATAAGGAACACACTGTCTATTTTCCCAAGAGGATTGATAAAGTATGTGGAGTCAATACAATTTTTAATGTGAAAACTATCAAAGTGGGATCCATTGATTGTCCTATATATGAGCCTAAAGAAGAATATCAAACTCTTGTGATTGGATCCATATCAATTCAATATAAGGTAACATGATTGATTTGAGGTTTACTTCTTCTTATGTCATATAAAATTTATTTGGTAGCAAGACTTGATCAACCTTGTTAACAAATATATTTTAATGCATAAGAGAGCTAAACAACATTTCTTTCTTTCTTTCTCCCTCCACTTATTTTACTTGTTGTAGCACCTTTTGTTTTGCAATATGCTTTAGTTGTTTAAGATTTTGGAATCATTTTCCTGCGCAGTAATAATTAATTTAACACCCGGAAATGTGCATTTTTCGAAGTTCTCTAAAAATTACAAAAATTACACCGTTGGTCCTATTTTTCGACGAGGCACCTGGGAGCACCAGAGGATGACCTGTGGGGCACCAGAGGGTGCCACACCACAGGCCGGCGCGGCCAAGGAGGTGGGTGCGCCACCCTGTGGTGTGGGCCCCTCCTTGCCCCACTACTTCATCTCTTCCTCCCAGCATCTTCTCTCTCCCGAAAAACTCGCACCAAGTTCCTCTCACTCGTGTTTCTGCTCAAGAACTCGCGATTTCTCGATCTCCTTGCTCAGCCCAGATTTCTGTCTGAAATTTGGCACATTTACTCCTTGGTATGTGACTCCTTTGATTGTCCAATTAGAATTTCATTTGGTTGAGTATATCTTGAATATTTTGCTGCTGTAGATAACATGTTTAGTGAGCTTGCATGCTTGTTCTAAGTGGTAGAAATTAGTTTTGATGCATGTGTAGTACTCTAGCAAGTTTCTATAGTAGTTCCCTTCAATTATATACCTCGAAATCAAATTTTATAATGGTTGTTGAAAATTTCAGAAAATGGGGGAGTATGCACCAACTTAACCAACAAGAGTTGGAGGTACAGCAAGTCATGAGAGTTCATCGTGAAGAGGGAGTATACCCCTCTTATTACCCATGCACGGATTTTATGCGGAATGCAGGAATTCTGCAAGATGTTCAAACACTGATTTCCAATGCAGGGTTGGAAGGTTTTACTGTTGGTGAACCTCACCAATATGCTAAACTAACGGTGTCGGTTGTGCAGGATTTCGAATTTCATCGGTCTCAAACTAACCCCATGGTCCGGTACAAGATTTATAACAAAACTATCAACTTGCCTTTCAGTGATTTTTGTACAGCAATTAGAGTGCCGCAGTGGGGATCCTGCGAGAAGATCAGGGGAACGCCGCGGGAGCTCTCAAATCTTTATACAATGATTTGTAATGGGAGGAGCTTCTCCAATGATAGTGGTAAGATTAGTAGCATTCAACAGCCAGCTATCCGCTACTTTGCTTATTTCGTTACAAAGTGCGTTCTTGTGAGAAAGACTGGAGGTAAATTATCTGTCCAAGATTTGGCTTTCTTAGCTGCTGCTTTGCAACAGGATAGGACTTATAATTTGGGTGCTTTAATAGCTTGTAGACTTGCTACTAACCGTGAGAAAGGAGGAATTTGTGGAGGTCTTATCGCCTCTCGCTTATTAGCTATGCATGGTGTAGGACCTCACCATTTAGATATTCCGCTTTCTATAGAGAAGCTTGATGTTGTTTCCATGATTAAACATGAATTTATTTCAGATGCATCTAATTTGAACAACCTGCATTATAGGATAACTTTGTATAAGAAAAATTGGAGTATAACTAAGAAAATTGAAAAACTAGTACGATTGCCTGCACCTGCTTTGTTTAACCTTGATGCCAGGGAAGGGTGGTCGATCACAGAAAATGAGAGCCTAAAGGAGAAAGCCGTCGTGCAAGGGAAGGTGAGGAGGAGGCCGAGGAGCACCCCGACTCTTCATCCGATGCAGCGAGCTCCTCATATCAACATCATGGTCATGTGGAGCCTCCACGATATTCTTCTGCGCAGGGGCCTTATTATCACTCCATGTATGACCCACCGGCGTGGAACTCCGACCCTCGTTGGGAATGAACTCCACTTAGGCCAAAAGCCTAAGCTTGGGGGGAGGTATACCGGCATCACTCATTCTTTGCATATTATGGTTGCTGGATACTTGTACATACTTTTTAGTTACTTAGAGTGGTTTTCTAATGAGAGGGAGATGATATTTGGGGAAGTGCTGTCCAAAAACAGATTCTGGGCTGTTACCAAAAAAAATACGCACAGCCAGAACGTTATTTTGAGCTGCCAATTTTTGAGCATGTTCCCCAGGTTGTTATCTAACTTTCATTAGTTGAACACTTTTTTCTGAGCAATGGAAGATTTTTGTTAATTTCGATTTCTGTACTGCTGTCAGGATTTGGCAGATTTCTGTCATCCTGCTTTTCTGTGTTTCTGTTAGTTTGCATTCTTTTGTTTTCGCTTTGTTTCTTTCCTAAAACACAAAAAGACCAAAAATATTTCTGTTGTTTCTCTTCACCATTTGTTTATTTGGTTCTTTGCTCTTAGTTTACTTTATTTGCTATCGTTAGTTTGCTATGAGAAAACCCAAAAAGATTTTGCTTTGTTTTCTTGTTTTCTTTCGTTCTTGTTTCCAATTCGAAAACACCAAAAATATTTGCTGTTCTTATTTGGTTTGTAAAGTTCATCATGAGTTCAATGGTCTTCGGTGGCTGGAGCGTGGTTTTCATTTCATATTATCCAAGCTACACAAGTGAAAAGGCAATAATGACGATCTACGACAATCTGATTGTGGTGAGAGGCTGGTATGAACTCTATTTGTTTTCATTTTTGTACATATACTCATCCATGTGAGCATGCTTAGTTGGTTCATGTGAGGTATATGTTATTTGAGAAAGTCTAGTAGTTCATGATCTCTCATGTTTAGCTCCAATTTATTAATATGAGTAGCATGTCATGGTTCGCTTGCATTGTTTTATTCATAAGTAATTATGGCATTGTGGTATCCTCCTCTGAATAATTCATTTATATCGACTTGGCACATGCTCACGCATGCATATGACTGAACAAAAAGTCAATTAAGCCTCGATGATTTATATTGCTTCAGAGTTCTTGTATCACTTTTATGCCTCGTTAATTTATTTTTCCGCAAGCATGATTATGACAGTTACTGCTCTCTTGATTTGTCGCTCCCTAGTCTTTTGCTAGCCTTCACTTGTACTGAGCGGGAACGCCGCTCGTGCTTCCAAACACCTGAAAACCAAGTTGTTCCAAAGTGTCCACCATAAATACCTATGCATGGCATTTCAAACCATTCCAAGTAAATTCTCATGCGCTACCTTTAAAACCTTCAAAATGCTTCTCAATTTGTGTTAATGTTTCATAGCTCATGAGGAAGTATGTGGTGTTTAGCTTTCAACCTTGTCATTTACTTTTGACGGACTCTCATATGGACTAGTGGCACATCCGCTTATCCAATAATTTTGCAAAAAGAGCTGGCAATGGGATTCCCAGTCCCAAATTAATTAACTTAAATGGACACTCCTCCATGGTTTGTGATTGTTGGACGGCACCAGAAGGATTCGGTTAGCCATGGCTTGTGTAAGCAAAGGTTGGGGGAGTGTCATCATCCTAATAAAACTTAAATAAAAGGCACTCCTTCATGGTATGTGATTGTTGGCGGGCACCCGAGGATTCGGTTAGCCATGGTTTGTGTAAGAAAGGTTGGAAGGAGTGCCACATAAACATGCAAATAATTCATGGGAGCCGCTCTTGTGAGTCCGGTTGATGAGGTAGTTAGTGTACCCATTACCATTCGTTGACAACAACAAACACCTCTCAAAATAATTTTACTCCTGCTTTACAAATAAAAAGCTCTAGCGCATGTTAATCCCTGCTTCCCTCTGCGAAGGGTCAATCTTTTACTTTTATGTTGTGTCTCCATTCTTTCTTTGAGCACTATCTTGAGAGCACAACTGTCATTCTTAGTATAATATGCTTGTCTCAAAATATGATTGATTGTGGTATAACTTTGATGCTTTTACCTTTGACAATCACTACTTCTAGTCTTTCTATGAACTCAGAGGTGCCTCGGCATTTATGTTTTGCCGATCAAATGGGCAAGCGAGATACCACTTTATCATATTCTCTTATGAACATTGCAATCCTGCTTATATACATGATTCATGATGCTTATTATTAATTGTTGGTACCTCTCCATGATTGATATAGCTGTTGGATGATCTTATTTGCATGTATCTCATTATGAACTGCTTAAGTATTAGCCATAGCATGAGAATATATACATCATATGAGCAAATGTGTTCGTGAAAGTTCTTTTATCGCTCAGTTGTTAACTGAATTGCTTGAGGACAAGCAATAAGCTAAGCTTGGGGGAGTTGATACGTCCAAAACGTATCTACTTTCTCGAAAATTTTGCTATTGTTTTGCCTCTAATTTGTGTATTTTGGATACAACTAACACGGACACTTTTTGCTAGTGTCTCGTTTTTGTCTCTGGACACCGGGTGAAACAACCTAACACGGAAGGCCCCTGTTTTCCGAATTGCAGCCACATACATGCAAAAATCCATGGGAGCCGCTTGAGACGTGGATGAGGAAACATAATCGTGAGGTGCAGGGCGAGGCCCCAGAATATTAAACGGAGCGGACAAGGGCCTGGGGGGCCCGCGGCGGCGCGGCCTAGCTGGGGCGGCGCGGCCCCTGTGGCCTCCCTCGGCTGGCCTCCGTCGAAATCGGCCGAAATCCCTCCTAAAAACGCCGGGGATCGGCCAGAAACCCTCCAGCGAAACTCTCCGTAGTGGCGTTCCGCCAGACGGACGGGAATTGGAGGAGATCTTCACCGCCATCACCGCCAACGCCTCTCCATCGACCAGCCATGTTTCCCCCATCCATGTGTGAGTAATTCCCCCGCTGTAGGCTGAAGGGGATGGTAGGGATTGGATGAGATTGGTCATGTAATAGTCATAAGATTGTTAGGGCATAGTGCCTAGTATCCGTAGATGTCACTTTTATGATATTGTTGCAACTTGTTATGCTTAATGCTTGTCACTAGGGCCCCAGTGCCATGATCTCAGATCTGAACATGTTATTGATTCATGAAGATATTCGTTGTTTATGATCTTACCTGCAAGTTGTATACACATGTCGCTGTCCGGAACCAATGGCCCGAAGTGACAGAACGGGACAACCGGAGGGGATGGTAGCGATGTGAGGATCACATGTGTTCACGGAGTGTTAATGCTTTGCTCTCGGTACTCTATTAAAAAGAGTACCTTAATATCCAGTAGTTTCCTTAGAGGCCCGGCTGCCACCTGGTAGGACAAAGATGTTGTGCAAGTTTCTCATTGCGAGCACGCACGACTATATATGGAACACATGCCTATTGATTGATTAGTACTTGGATACCGTTTATTATTATCTGCAAATGCCCCGCTTTGATTGTTACATGAGTTTCTCTCATCCATGCAACGCCCGTTAAATCCGTCCCTGTGCCTACAGTATTTTAATCCTGCTGTTTACTATAATCACTACTGCTGTCTTTATTTCACCGTGCTGTTATTTCACTATTCTACTGCTATAAAACTGTTACTACTGATAAACTCTTGCGAGAAGTCTGTTTCCAGGTGCAGCTGAATTGACAACTCCGCTGTTAAGGCTTACAAGTATTCTTTGTCTCCCCTTGTGTCGAATCAATAAATTGGGTAATACTTCTCTCGAAGACTGTTGCGATCCCCTATACTTGTGGGTCATCACCATCATGCATCTATGCCTAAAAAGTCCACCTTCAGGTTATCATCCGAACCCCATTCAGTATTAAGTTGCAAAGCAACAGACAATTGCATTAAGTATGGTGCGTAATGTAATCGACAACTACATCCTTAGACATAGAATCAATGTTTTATCCCTAGTGGCAACATCACATCACAACCTTAGAACTTTCTGTCACTGTCCCAGGTGTCAATGAAGGCATGAACCCACTATCGAGCATAAATACTCCCTCTTGGAGTTAAGAGTAAAAACTTGGCCAGAGCCTCTACTAATAACGGAGAGCATGCAAGATCATAAACAACACATAAACAATAGATTGATAATCACCATAACATAGCATTCTCTATCCATCGGATCCCGACAAACACAACATATAGAATTACATATAGATGATCTTGATCATGTTAGGCAGCTCACAAGATCCAACAATGAAGCACAATTAGGAGAAGACGACCATCTAGCTACTGCTATGGACCCATAGTCCAGGGTGAACTACTCACTCATCACTCCGGAGGCGACCATGGCGGTGTAGAGTCCTCCGGGAGATGAATCCCCTCTCCGGCAGGGTGCCGAGGCGACCTCCCCGAATCCCCGAGATGGGATGCGGCGGCGGCGTCTCGGGAAGGTTTTCCGTATCGTGGCTCTCGGTACCGGGGTTTCGCGACGGAGGCTTTAAGTGAGGAAAGGGTAGGTCAGGGGCGCGAGGGCCCACACCATAGGTCTGCGCGTTGGGGCCTGGGCCGCGCGGCCCCATGGTGGCGGCGCCTCGGTCGCCCCACTTCGTTATCTCTTCTTCTTCCGGAAGCTCCGTGCAAAAAAAAAATAGACCCCGGCGGTGATTTCGTCCAATTCCGAGAATATTTCCTTAACAGGATTTCTGAAACCAACAAAGCTAAAAACAAAGAAAAACTTTCGGCATCTTGTTAATAGGTTAGTTCCGTAAAATGCGCATACGACATATAATGTGCATAAAACATGTAGATATCATCAATAATGTAGCATGAAACATAAGAAATTATTGATACGTTGGAGACGTATCAGCATCCCCAAGCTTAGTTCCTGCTCGTCCCGTAAAAAAACGATAACAAAGATAATTTCTGAAGTGACATGCCGTCATAATCTTGATCATACTATTTGTAAACATATGTAATGAATGCAGCGATCAAAACAATGGTAATGACATGAGTAAACAAGTGAATCATATAGCAAAGACTTTTCATGAATAGTACTTCAAGACAAGCATCAATAAGTCTTGCATAAGAGTTAACTCATAAAGCAATAAATCAAAGTAAAGGTATTGAAGCAACACAAAGGAAGATTAAGTTTCAGCGGTTGCTTTCAACTTATAACATGTATATCTCATGGATATTGTCAACATAAAGTAATATAACAAGTGCAATATGCAAGTATGTAGGAATCAATGCACAGTTCACACAAGTGTTTGCTTCTTAAGGTGGAGGGAGATAGGTAAACTGACTCAACAATAAAAGTAAAAGAATGGTCTTTCAAAGAGGAAAGCATCGATTGCTGTATTTGTGCTAGAGCTTTTATTTTTGAAAACATGAAACAATTTTGTCAACGGTAGTAATAAAGCATATGAGTTATGTAAATTATATCTTACAAGTTGCAAGCCTCATGCATAGTATACTAATAGTGCCGCACCTTGTCCCACTTAGCTTGGACTACCGGATTCTGCATGCCATGTTTCAACCAAGTGTCACAAAGGGGTACCTCCATGCCGCATGTACAAAGGTCTAAGGAGAATGCTCGCATTTTGGATTTATCGCTTTTGATTATTCTCAACTTAGACATTCATACCGGGACAACATGGACAACAGATAATGGACTCTCTTAAATGCATAAGCATGTAGCAACAATTATTATTCTCATATGACATTGAGGATATATGTTCAAAACTGAAACTTCAACCATGATTCATGGCTTTAGTTAGCGGCCCAATGTTCTTCTCTAACAATTTGCATGCTCCAATCATTAAAGTGATAGATCCTTCAGACAAGACGGCACATAGCAACTCACATGATATTCAACAATAGTTGATGGCGTTCCCCAGAAGCATGGTTATCGCACAACAAGCAACTTAATCTATACCTAATAATAAAGAGAGAAGTGTTTCCGTGGTTTCGTCCGTCGGTTTCCGTCGTCCGTTGCTGATTGGTTTCGTCCGTCAACAGCGCTAGAATCCGTTCATCATACGATCGATCGTATGCCATCTTTCCGATATAAACTCTATGTTATACGGAGCAGGTTTTCCTACCGAACGAGATAAAAGGAAAGGAACAACTTCGGCCAAACGCAAAGACTCAGTCTGGCCGTGCATAATCCGTCAAAGCTCAAACACATGAAGAAATCGTACGATCTTTCCTTGCCTTTTCCGAGTCTTAAAATACCATCAAATCTCGCGGCAAGATACCGGATCGCCAATCGCAAAAACGCTTCTCTACGTCCTGGCTTCCATCGTCGCGAGAACAGGCCGATCCAAAATCGTCATCGGAGAGATCGACTGCTCGAGCATCAACCACGGCGGCGACCTGCAACCCGACCGACAGAAACATTGTCAATGGGATGAGGTCGTGCAGTTATGTGAGAGAAGGGGCGCACGCATGGTGGTGGCGGCATCGTCCACATCCATCCAGCACAAAAATCGCAGCGATCTGTCATCCGTCCCCCAAAAAGAGGCACAGAGAAGGAAGAAGAGCTTTTGATCAGGCTCCCCTGCCGCCGGACAAATATAAGGAAGCAGCGAGTATACTTACGTACATAGAAGACCATCGTTGTCGGTGGTGTCAAAGCGTGGCAAGTCCTGCTTATTTATTCAACGAGGATGAAGAAGGAAGATATCTGCTTACCAATATGAGCACCAGCGGAAAACCATTGGCGATGCTAGCTTTCGACCTCAACCAGGAGGTAATCTACGCCATTGTACAGCTGCCCGACTGCCTCAGGGGGAGCACGTCCCGTCAATGCTGATGGAGATATGGGGTCACCTTTGCGTCTGCATGTCCCTGTGGCAAGCAAACTGATAAGGAACCTCACGGCTACCGTCTTTGGCCACCAGTGGGAGCAGCTGTGTGTCCTTGCCGACCAGGGAAACTCATCGGCTACATGTGGAACAATGATTTGCACTTGGCACTTTTGACACTGCGGGCGGTGTTTTGTTCGACAGCTAAATCACCTGCATGTACAATCTCTGGGAAGTAGGAGCAAAGCACTCAAACGCTATTGTCAAATGAGATGGATTTGGGATGGTATGGTTGCAGACTTGAAGTTCTTGGATTTCTGGGTAATGCGAGGTAACATGGCGGTTGCAAGACTGAGAGAAATAATGAGCAACAAATTAGGATGGGACATTGAGATTAGATATGGTAGGAATCGGGAATTTTTCTTCTGTTGCTAGGACACAATTCAGATGACGAGTGATGATTTTTCTATTGACCCTGATGAAGTGATGATAAGTTTATGGGCAATTTTTTCGACATAATGCATTTAGACTTCGTTGGTATTTATAGTCCCATCAAATTGCTGGTTGACAATCATTTAATGCTATACCTTGGAATATAACATAGGTAATCCCTGATTCTCTCTACCTATTTGTTTTCTCCCCGGCTTCTTTGGTTACATGTACTATGTAATAATGCTTGCACCATACTTCTCTATCAGAAATCCTAGAAAGATTGCGAACTTTTCCAGTGAATTTAACATCAGTTAAGCCAACCCGCATCTGAATTTTTGTCAACAATTTTCTTTTTGAACATGAACTACTGCTAAATAACATGATTTGAAGCAATTGAAATTTTTCCGCTCATTACTGTCAAATGTGTAAGTTGAATGTCGTTCGTGTTGTGTTGTTTACATGCACTAGAGAAAATTATATTATTTGTACCGTCATACTACTTTTAATATTTTGGTAAAGCGACATCTTCATGGTCTAAAAAGTTCAATAAAAATTAATCCGGTGCAACGCACGGGTTTATTTTCCTAGTAAAAGATAAAGTGCATAAGTACATATTCAATACTACGATAGTTTTTAAGGCTATTTTGTCCCATGAGCTATATATTGCAAAGGTGCATGATGGAATTTTTAAAGGTAGCACTCAAGCAATTTACTTTGGAATGGCGGAGAAATACCATGTAGTAGGTAGGTATGGTGGACACAAATGGCATAGTGGTTGGCTCAAGGATTTTGGATGCATGAGAAGTATTCCCTCTCGATACAAGGTTTAGGCAAGCAAGGTTATTTGAAGCAAACTCAAGGATGAACCGGTGCAGCAAAACTCACATAAAAAACATATTGTAAACATTATAAGACTCTACACCGTCTTCCTGTTGTTCAAAAACTCAATACTAGATATTATCTAGACCTTAGAGAGACCAAATATGTAAATCAAATTTTAGCAAGCTCTAGTATTTCTTCATTAATGGGTGCAAAGCATATGATGCAAGAGCTTAAACATGAGCACAACAATTGCCAAGTATCACATTATCCAAGACATTTTAGAATTACTACATGTAGCATTTTCCAATTCCAACCATATAACAATTTAACGAAGAAGAAACTTCGCCTTGAACATTATGAGTAAAGCCTAAGGACATATTTGTCCATATGCAACAGCGGAGCGTGTCTCTCTCCCACAAAGTGAATGCTAGGATCCATTTTATTCAAACAAAAACAAAAACAAAAACAAACCGACGCTCCAAGTAAAGAACACAAGATGTGATTGAATAAAAATATAGTTTCAGGGGAGGAACCTGATGATGTTGTCGATGAAGAAGGGGATGCCTTGGGCATCCCCAAGCTTAGACGCTTGAGTCTTCTTAAAATATGCAGGGGTGAACCACGGGGCATCCCAAGCAGAGCTTTCACCCTCTTGATCATAGTATATCATACTCTTCTTGACCCTTGAAAACTTCCTTCACACCAAAATTCAAGCAAACTCATTAGAGGTTAGTGCACAATTAATAATTCACACATTCAGAGGTGACACAAACACTTTTACACTTCTGGACATTGCAGTCATTAATGGATCAAAGAAATGAATCCAACATAGCAAAAGAGGCAATGCGAAATAAAAGGCAGAATCTGTCAAAAACAGAACAGTTCGTAAAGACGAATTTTAAGATGGCACCAGACTTGCTCAAATGGAAAAACTCAAAAGTAATGAAAGTTGCGTACATATCTGAGGATCACGCTCGTAAATTGGCAGATTTTTTTGAATTTTCTACAGAGACCTGTGCCCAGATTCGTGACAGACAGCAATGCTGTTTCTGCGCAGCGATCCCAAATATAACATCAACTTTTACATAGAAACTTTACTTGGCACAAAAACATGATAAGGAGAGGTTGCTACAGTAGTAAACAACTTCCAAGACTCAAATATAAAACAAAGTACTGTAGTAAAAACATGGGTTGTCTCCCATAAGCGCTTTTCTTTAACAGCTAGGCGCAGAAAGTGCAAATCAAGTATTATCGGATGGTGGTGCATCATCCTTACCTTGGGCTTTACCCTTACCTTTCTTGTTGTTTTCCTTTCTCTTTGATTTAGGAAATATATGATTTCCCCCTGGTATAGAGGTGAAATCCAAGATGCCTTCTCCCACATCTATGACTGCTCCCAATAGTTTTAGCAGGGATCTTCCGAGTGTGACCTTTCCTGTTACACATTCAATAACAAGATAATCAATGGATATTGTTCTTCCAAGAATGGTCGTATGCACACCTGCGGCTATTCCCTTAGGAATTATAACAGAATTATCAATGAGAGTTATTTCTTCTCCTCCTTCATCAACTCCCCACAGTTTCAAAGATTTATAAATGCTCTCAGGCATAAGGCAAAATTCAGACATAATATCACAGTTGGCACGAAGAGTTTGATCACCAATAGCAATTTTAACAGTAGGATCCCATAATGAAGGTTTAGAGTTCACTAAAACTTGTTCAAGATGATTACGAACACGGTGATAGTTGTCATCCAAGCGAGATGTACTTATCTCGAGATTGTTCAATCTATTATAAATGCTAATAAGGGCTGAATCAAAGTTATTAGCTGAATCATGTGATGCAACCAATTTCTTTATGGCATTAAAAGCTTGATCCCCATTACAATGAAGGAAATCTCCTCCCACTAAAGCATCCAAAGCATATCTATAACGAATCATAAGACCAAAATAAAAATTACTAAGGAGCAAACTTAGAGTCATTTGAGGTTCAGTTTTACGATAAGAAGTAAAAATTCTAGACCAAGCATCCTTAAACTTTCCTCATCCCCTTGTTTAAAAGTAAAAACTAATTCCTCAGGTGAAGAAGTAACAGGTGTAGAGCTAGACATGGTAGTAAAAGTAAACTAGATAAAGTAAATGCAAGTAACTAAATTTTTTGTGTTTTTGATATAGAAAGCAAGACAGTAAATAAAGTAAAACTAGCAACTAATTTTTTTGTGTTTTGTTTAAGTGCAGCAAACAAAGTAGTAAATAAAATAAAGCAAGACAAAAACAAAGTAAAGAGATTGAGAAGTGGAGACTCCCTTGCAGCGTGTCTTGATCTCCCGGCAACGGCGCAGAAAACAGGCTTGATGCGCGTGAATGTACACGTCCGTTGGGAACCTCAAGAGGAAGGTATGATGCGCACAGTGGCAAGTTTTCCCTCGAAAGAAACCAAGGTTTAATCGAACCAGGAGGAGCCAAGAAGCACGTTGAAGGTTGATGGTGGAGAAATGTGATGCGGCGCAACAACAGGGATTCCGGCGCCAACGTGGAATCTGCACAACAAAACCAAAGTACTTTGCCCCAACAAAACAGTGAGGTTGTCAATCTCACCGGCTTGCTATAACAAAGGATTAAGCGTATCGAGTGGAAGATGATTGTTTGCAAGAAAACAGTAAAGAACAATTGCAGATTGTATGCTATGTAAAGAATAGGACCGGGGTCCACAGTCACTAGGGTGTCTCTCCCATAAGATAAAAGCATGTTGGGTGAACAAATTAAGTGGGCAATTGACAAATAGAGAAGGGGCATAACAATGCATATACATGATATGATAAATATAGTGAGATTTAATTACCACAAAGTACATAGACCGCCATCCAACCGCATCTATGCCTAAAAAGTCCACCTTCAGGTTATCGTAACCCCATTCAGTTTAAGTTGCAAAGCAACAGAGCAATTGCATTAAGTATGGTGCGTAATGTAATCGACAACTACATCCTTAGACATAGAATCAATGTTTTATCCCTAGGGCAACAAGACATCACAACCTTAGAACTTTCTGTCACTGTCCCAGGTGTCAATGAAGGCATGAACCTACTATCGAGCATAAATACTCCCTCTTGGAGTTAAGAGTAAAAACTTGGCCAGAGCCTCTACTAATAACGGAGAGCATGCAAGATCATAAACAACACATAAACAATAGATTGATAATCACCATAACATAGCATTCTCTATCCATCGGATCCCACAAACACAACATATAGAATTACATATAGATGATCTTGATCATGTTAGGCAGCTCACAAGATCCAACAATGAAGCACAATTAGGAGAAGACGACCATCTAGCTACTGCTATGGACCCATAGTCCAGGGGTGAACTACTCACTCATCACTCCGGAGGCGACCATGGCGGTGTAGAGTCCTCCTGGAGATGAATCCCTCCTGGCAGGGTGCCGGAGGCGATCCTGAATCCCCCGAGATGGGATCACGGCGGCGTCTCTCGAAGGTTTTCCGTATCGTGGCTCGGTATTTTCGACGGAGGCTTTAAGTAGGCGAAAGGGAAGTGGGGCCGACGGGGCCCACACCATACTCCGCGCGGCCAGGCCTGGCCGCGCGGCCTATGGTGGCGGCGCCTCGTCGCCCCACTTCGTTATCTCTTCGGTCTTCCTGGAAGCTCCGTGCAAAATAGGACCTCGGGCGGTGATTTCGTCCAGAATATTTCCTTACTAGGATTTCTGAAACCAAAACAGCAGAAAAAGAACTGCTCTTCGGCATCTTGTTAATAGGTTAGTTCAGAAAATGCGTAAATATGACATATAATGTGCATAAAACATGTAGGTATCATCAATAAAGTAGCATGGAACATAAGAAATTATCGATACGTTGGAGACGTATCAATGGTCCATAGATTAGGGGTTAGAATAGGGCTAGTAACAGTGCATTAGGCACTAGATGATCCCTTTTGAGAGCAATTAGCTCTTCGTTGTAAAATCCCCTTCTAAATCAATGAAAATGTTCTTCCAATTTGACTTGCCAATTATCCGATTTCGAATCTTCCAATGGTCAAAGCAGGTCAACGCCCCAAGAACCGATAGCAGCGTATCGGTCTCTCACCATCACACGCTCAAACCCGAAAACCAAATTGGACAGGTTAAGCAGACATTCCCAAATTCAGACAATAACTTGATGCCTGCTCATAATCTTTTGTTCCTCTATAGTCGATGGCTGCGCATCGGCTTTTTTATTCTAAAGTCGATGTCGTGCATCGGCTGTAGTTTGCGAAATTTAAAATTACTGGCCGATTTCATGAATCGGCCCCCATATTTTACTGCCATCATCCCACATACTTGGGAAATACTTCTTGAGATGTTGGCCATTGACAGCCACTGGGATTTCACACCATCCAGCTGCTCGAGCATGTATGCATTACCCTTTAAAACTTGGTCGACTTGTACGGGCCGTGCCAATTTGGAGACCATTTACCATATACTGCATCCTTAGTTCCCAATGGCACAGCTTCCCATACCAGATCACCAACGTGGAACTCCTTCGGTCTCACCTTCTTATTATATGCACGAGCCACCTTAGCTTTGTTCTCCTTAATCTTCTCAAGCGACCACAGCCTGAGCTCCGTCACATCCTCAATGCTATCGCTCATCAGGGCTGCATATTCTTCAGATGTTAAGTCATTCTGAAACGCAACACGTCTCGATCCAGCCGTGATTTCCCAGGGTAATACAGCTTCCTGTCCATAGACCAGATGATATGGCGAGGTTTTGATCGCTCCATGACATGACATACGGTAAGCCCACAAAGCTTCTGACAATACCTCGTGCCAACGTCTAGGATACTCGTCGATCTTTCTCTTAATCAACTTGATCAGACTCTTGTTGGATGCTTCAGCTTGCCCATTTGCTTGAGCATAGTATGGAGACGATCGGATCAGCTTGATTCCCATATCCTCGCAGAACTTTCTAAATTCCTTAGAAACGAAACCTAACCTCCATCGGTCGTGATAGTCTGGGCATCCCGAACTGCGGAATAACATGTTCTTTCAATAAACGATAACATCGATGATGCCACTGCCTTTCATAGGGACGGCCTCCACCCATTTGGTGAAGTAATCTGTAATGGCCAATACCCACGCATGGCCTTTGCTCGAAGGAGGATGTATTGCCGATCATATCCATGCCTCACCCTCGAAACGCCACGGCTTGAGATGGGATTCATTGCCGATGCAGTACCATCCTGAATGCTTCCAAACTTCTGACATGCTTGACACCCTTTATAATAATTAAAACAGTCCTCAAGCATGGTGGGCCAATAAAACCCTGATCGCCTAATCAGCCATTTCATCTTATGAGCCGATTGGTGAGTCCCACAAGCACCTTCATGTACCTCATGTAAGAGCCGATTCGACTCGGCTGGTCCCAAACATTTGAGAAGTAAGCCTTCCAAAGTCCTATAGAACATGTCATCTCCAATAAGGACATACTTCATGGCCTTATATCTTATCCGTTTAGGTGCCCCCAGCCGAATCTTCAAGTAATTGAAGATATCGGCTCCCAATCATCCTGTTCTAATGCTGTACTTTGACATCGGCTCCATCTGCCACGTCCTTGTAGCCCCACGCCATCTGCTAGATCATTGGCCTCTGCATTCGCGACCTTCAAATCCAATTGAAGTTTATATACTTAAATTGTGCCATCACGGCATTGCATCCATAACGGGAAGAGCGACCGCTCTCACACTTGTATTCCTCCGTGAGCCGGAAATCACTAATTTGAGTTCCAAAGTTCCCGTTTCTGCCCCGGCTTCTAATAGCAACTCCATTCCCTTGCGTATGGTTTCATACTCGGCAACATTGTTGGTGCAAGGGGTATGTAACCTGATGGAGAAGGAATATGTTGCCCCCCGGGGCGACACGATTAAAATGCCAATGCCACATCCACCATCACAAACCGATCCATCGAAAAACATAGCCCATGCAATGCATGACATGCTGCGCTATATCAGTGTTGATTCGTTCAGCAATAAGATCGGCCAACGCTTGTCCCTTGACTGCTTTCGCACGATGATACCGGATATCAAATTCCGATAGGGCAAACATCCATTTACCGAGTCGGCATTTCAAAACAGGAGCCGACAGCATATGCTTGATGACATCAGATTTGCAGATGACGACAATCTCCGCAGTCCACAGGATGTGGTGAAGTTTGGTGCAGGTAAAAAATAAGCAAAGGCACAACTTCTCGATTTCGGGGTACCTTGTTTCTGCATCCAACATCCTTCTGCTGAGATAGAAAACGACCTTCCAGGCCATCATAAACTTGCACCACCACCAGCGATGGAAGTGTCAGCTACTGACAAGTAAATGTAGAATGGCCTGTCTTGTTGGGGTGGCACTAGCACAGGTGGCTTCATCAGATACTCCTTGATCTCGTCGAATGCTTGCTGTTGTTCTGCCCCCAGTGAAACTCGTCATCAGATTTAATCTTCACCAGCCCCATGAACGGCTCAATTCGTCCCGACAGTTGGAGATGAACTTTCCGCGAAGTTGATCTTGCCGATGAGACGCCTGGAGTTCTTTCTTTGTGGTAGGCGGCTTCATTGTTCGACTGCCCCCGACTCTTTCAGGCCGATCTCAATTCCGCGTTCATGAACCACAAGAAACCCAAGACTGACCGAGACACCAAAGGCACACTTCTTTGGATTCATCCTTAATCCGAATTTCTAGTTCGGTCCAGGGACGTGTCGAGATCCTCTAAGTGTCCTTCCACCGACACAGACTTAACTACCACGTCATCGATGTAAATCTCCACCAATTTGCCGATTAGATCATGAAAGATGTAATTCATGGCTCGTTGGTATGTTGCACCGGCATTTTTCAGGCCAAACGTCATGACTACATATTCAAACAAGCCCACTGATCCTCTGAATGCAGTCTTGTGTATATCTTCTGGAGCCATGAAAATCTGGTTGTAACCGGCATTGCCATCCATGAAACTTAAGATCTTATGACCAGCAGCCGCATTGATCAATGTCTCTGCTACTGGCATTGGATACTTATCCTTTGGAGTGGCACTATTGAGATTCCGAAAATCTATGGCAACGCGCCATCGGCCATCCTTTTTCTCCACAGGTACGACATTAGAAATCCATTCAGCATACCTGCATGGCCTGATGAACCCCGCGTTCAACATTTTCTCGATCTCTTTCTTAACTTCTTCTAAAATTTCGGCCTTCATCTGTCGTGCTCTCTGCTGGAACGGCCGAAATCCTTTCTTCAGAGGGAGCCGATGCTCGATGATGCTCCGATCTAACCCCGGCATCTCTGTGTAATCCCAGGCAAAGCAATCTGGGTACTCCTTCAACAAAGCTATCATCGGGCCCCTCAGATGCGGTTCTAACTTTTTGCTGATAAATGTTGGTCGTGGCTTACCCCAGGACCAATGTCAATCTCTTCTAGCTCATCAGCCGATGTAACCCATATCCTAGCTTTCCGTCACCTGCCAGATCGATGCTGAACACAGGCAAGACGTATGGTGAGGATAATTTTGGCCGATTGCTGGAATCGGCCTCCTTTGCAATTGCATTGCAGAATGAAGGTTTACACCTTATCTGTACTCCACGACTACGTGACATGCTTGAGGTGAGATCATTGCTTTCCATTTTTGGGGCCGATCGCAGGGATCAGCCTTGCCACGTACGTCCGTCGACTTTGGTCGTGTTACTCGGTCAGGCCGGTGGATAAGACCAGCCTCACCGCTTTTTGTCACCTCGATACGCTCACAGCCGTCCAAGCTAACTCTAGAGATCGGCTCTTGGTCGTTTATGTCCCAATACTCATGTCAGCTGTTGAAATTCAATCGAGTCATCTCGTGAACGACCTCCACTTCATCTCCATCCCACTGTATCAGGCATTGGTGCATCATGGATGGAATGCGGTTGGTGTGAATCCAATCCTCCCTAGCAGGGACCGCGTAGGTGCTCTTGCCGTCGATGATGAAGAACGATGTAGGGGATGGCGGCCACGGTTAAGTCCACGTTCAAACGCCTCGCGCTTCCGATGCTTGGCCGTTGAAGTCGCTTAGAGTGACGTTGGTTTTGATCTGATCTTCGTAGAGCGTCCCGGCATCGTAGCATGGAGTATGGCATTATGTTGACTGGCCGCTCCCGTGTCAACCAGCATCTTGCCAACAGGCTGTCCGTTGATGTCCCTTAGGTACAGGGCCTTCGATGTTTGTAGCTCCTTTCTTGCGGCTTCTCAAAGATAACTGGTCATGGGCAGTCAAACTGAGCCACTGGCGCCTCTTCGATCCTTGGAGCACAAAACTCCAACGGGAGTATGAACACCATGTTTGTGCCAGCCGATGCCTTTGCATCGGCTTTTGCTTGCTTGGGGCGCCATTCCTTCTTTGGTGGATGTGTATCCGCCCAAAGTTTGCTGAATTTTCACGGATCGCCGAGCTTTCCTCAATGTACAGGTACTTGTCGGCTTCTTCCAAACTACGTAGCCGTTGCACCCTGCGCTTCTGGGAGTGACTGAGTCCATCAGGGCACCACCTTGGCGGTGGTATCATCTTCTTTGTCATCTGATTCCTCGAACTCTTCCCCTTGAGATGACTCTTTTCTGTTCTGGGTGGGAGAGGCCCTAGGCGCCCGAACACAAAACGTCTCCTTGTCCTTCTTCTGTTCGTACTCAAGGCATTGTCGATTGTAGGCAATCGGCTCATTCCTAATCCCAGCAATGCCTGAAGAACGGACAATCCCAGTGTCTGTCCATGTCTTCTTGCTGCCTTGATCTCCCATTAGCGCGGCGTTCATACCCTTCGTCGTCTCTATCATACCGACGAGATTTTCTGTCGACTGCATCAGACCGACGATATCCTTCGTCATCTGTATCGTATCGTCGACGTCGGTCGTACTGATGCTCATATTTGTTAAGGAGATGTGCGGAAAGTGGTCGTTGGTATCGCACGCTCCTCTTACTTGTTCCTCGGTGATGTACCGTTTATCTTCATGTCGGCGCCGGTCACGCGGACCGGCATCCTCTTTATCCTTGCCACGGGAGTGACCGTTTTCTTCCTTGTCGTTGTCGTGGTGGTGCACAGGCCCTGCCATGTTAATACCAAATGAGAACCCTGGCTGACGCTGCACGGGGTTGCCTAGCTCCACCATGTTGACGGTAGGGAACTAAAGTGTCCACTCATGGCAAACTGACTGAAAATCAAACGGCCTTGTTCTATCGCCGATTGAATCTGCTTACGCAACTCTTTGCAGTCATTGGTGGTGTGGGAGAACGAGTGGTGCCATTTGCAGTATGGTCTCCCATTCATCTCTTGCGCCGTAGGAATTTTATGGCCTTCGGGTAACTTCAGCTGTTTCTCCTTGAGCAACAAATCGAAAATCTGCTCAACTTTGCTTATATCGAAGTCAAACCCTCTTGCAGGCCCTTGTGGCTTCACCCATTTGCAGGACACAGACTGCCGAGCCATTCAGCCACGGCAACTTCTCGGTCTTCAGGGTCCTCAACCTCTGCTGTCTCGACCAGGGTGATCGGGCGCTTGATGAACTTGTCTTGGTACAACTCTGGATGGCGCTGCTCATACAAAGTTAGCTTCTGGACCATGTGCGCCAGTGAGTTGTAGTCGGCTTGTAAAGCCATCCTTGAGCGGCGCGGCGAGGCCCAACGCTGCCAGCTCGACCACTTCCTTTTCACTCAAACGAACCGAATAACATCGGTTCCGACAGTCCTGAAGCGCTGCATGAACTTCTGACACCGTTTCTCCTCGCTTCTACCGCCCTGCCAGGTCGGCAATGCCGCCTCGGTAGGCCTCTGAGTGATATTGCACGGGAACGTCTTCGAGTTGCTTCCTGTGTCCGACCAATCTGGTGGCAACGAGGTGTACCACCCAAAGGCTGGTCCAGTGAGAGACTGCGCGAAAAATCTCACACGTAACTGGTCGCTGAGATCATGCCTGGCCAAATATCGGTCACATGCTCAATCGAGCTAGATCCTTCTGACCACTGAACTTTGAGAACTCGGGGAGCCGATATTTGGGTGGCAATGGAATCAAATCATATTCATTGGGGTACGGCTTGGAATAGCCGATTGTCTCCTCTTTGGCAGGATGCCAAATTGGTCTCTCAAGATTGTGCTGATCTGTTCCACTGTTTGTGCTGAACTTTCATGACTCGTTCCGGTGGCATATTTAGCTAGCCACCTGTTTATCGGCATCTGCTCCAGAACCTCCCGCGGAAACCCCTGCCTGCAACCTGGTTTGTACGTGGAAGTTGCTGCGCAGGCACGTATGCACACATTCATGATTTCTTTGGGCGGCTCAGACAGGAACTGGAAAATCCCGGATCGCCTCCCACCTTGTAGACGACGTACGCCGGTGAAGCTTGTTGCTCCGCGGCAAGCGTGAACGGCAAGCGGTCTGGTGTAGAGCGGTATCTCTCCCTGGTGAGTCCCTAGAGTAGGTCCTGAAGGAGAGTACTGATGCTTCATGATTTCCTGAACCACGCGCACCGCAATGCGCTCCAAAGAGTTCAGCAGGCTCTCAGAAAAACGGTGCATGGAATGAGCCACCATGTAGTTGACTTCTTGGCGCAGAGCTCTGGTGCTCATGAAGGGAGAGACAGGTCTACCCCGTCGAGAATGCCTTCAGTGAGAATCCCTTCCACCGACGCCATGTGAACGGGTTTTTCGAAAGAGCCGATGAGATCGGCTTCGAACTGAGATTTGATCGCATCATAATTCTTCTTGTGATCCTCAGTTAGCTCGTCGTACGTGACTGGTGTGCCGGCCATCTCGGTTGCAGATGTTGATGCCGTTGTTGTAGAGTGTCCCAATCGGGCGGCTTTAATGTGTTGCCTGCTAAAACCCACCGGCGGGCAGCGGTTAAGCAACACGAAGAGCCGGGAGGCTCCAAGACTGCTGGTGGGCCTTGGTCCCTCGGTCAACGGCCCGCAATGCTCGGGCACATGTCCCGACGGATGGCGTGCCACCCTGACCTATACCTGGTCAGAAGGTGCTGGACCGCTCGATTAGTTTCCTGCATGGTAGACACGTAAATATTAAATGAGCCTCGATCGGCTCTTATTACCCTGTAGATCGGCTCAAGGAGCCGATCAACCCATGGTTCATGTTAGATATGCAATAACATGGGTTTCTTGCTTTATCAATACTAAGCTAATCAGATCTACGACAGTTTAGGGTTTTCACCGCATAACCGAAACATCCTACACGTGATTGAGCTGGCAGATACGTAAGATAACGGAAAACTAACCCTAGATGAGGCCTAAAAACCAACACGCTGTTGATTCCTGAACGTCCCTTCTAGGACAAGCAAAACCCACTACCGGCACCGGATCATTTAACCCGTTGCAAGGCCTAACTATGCGTATATTAAACTAATCCTTGAAGAACAAGGAGCAAACGTAACGGATCAAATCTACTAAATAAAGACAAAGCAAGGCGCTGCCCTTACACCTAAAATAGGTGCAAGGGCAGCTAGATATCGAGGGGCAGCGTAGCTAAGCATGTTGGAGATATGCCCAAGAGGCAATAATAAATGGTTATTATATATCTTTGTGTTTATGATAATGTTTATATACCATGCTATAATTGTATTAACCGAAACATTGATACATGTGTGATATGTAAACAACAAAGAGTCCCTAGTAAGCCTCTTAACTAGCTTGTTGATTAATAGATGATTAGTTTCATAATCATGAACATTGGATGTTATTAATAACAAGGTTATATCATTATATGAATGATGTAATGGACACACCCAATTAAGCGTAGCATAAGATCACGTCATTAAGTTATTTGCTATAAGCTTTCAATACATAGTTACCTAGTCCTTATGACCATGAGATCATGTAAATCACTTATACCGGAAAGGTACTTTGATTACACCAAACGCCACTGCGTAAATGGGTGGTTATAAAGGTGGGATTAAGTATCCGGAAAGTATGAGTTGAGGCATATGGATCAACAGGGATTTGTCCATCCCGATGACGGATAGATATACTCTGGGCCCTCTCGGTGGAATGTCGTCTAATGTCTTGCAAGCATATGAATAAGTTCATAAGAGACCACATACCACGATACGAGTAAAGAGTACTTGTCAGGAGACGAGGTTGAACAAGGTATAGAGTGATACCGAAGATCAAACCTCGGACAAGTAAAATATCGCGTGACAAAAGGAATTGGTATCGTATGTGAATGGTTCATTCGATCACTAAAGTCATCGTTGAATATGTGGGAGCCATTATGGATCTTCAGATCCCGCTATTGGTTATTGGTCGGAGTGAGTACTCAACCATGTCCACATAGTTCACGAACCGTAGGGTGACACACTTAAAGTTGGATGTTGAAATGGTAGAACTTGAATATGGAATGGAGTTCGAATATTTGTTCGGAGTCCCGGATGAGATCCCGGACATCACGAGGAGTTCCGGAATGGTCCGGAGAATAAGATTCATATATAGGAAGTCATATTCCAAGTTTGGAAATGATCCGGTGCATTTATGGCAGGTTCTAGAAGGTTCTAGAAAAGTCCGGAAGAAACGCACTATGGAAGGTGGAGTCCCGGAAGGACTCCACAAGCTTGGCCAGCCAAACCCTAGAGGGGAAAGTCCAAGGTGACTTCCCCCAAGGTGGCCGGCCACCCCCCTCATGGAAAGGTGGGAGTCCCACTTGAGGTGGGAATCCCACCTTGGGTAGGTTTCCCTACACATGGAAGGTTTTGGGTTGGGGTCTTATTCGAAGACTTGTACACCAACTCTTGGGTGTTCCACCTATATAATGAGGGCCAAGGGGAGGGGGCCGCCACACCAAAGCCATAGCTTGGCCGCACCCCTTAGTGGCCGGCCACCCCCTCTCCCCAAACCCTAGCGGTCTCTCTCCTCCACCACATCCCACACTTAGCGAAGCTCCGCCGGATTTCTCCACCACCACCGACACCACGCCGTCGTGCTGTCGGATTCAAGAGGAGCTACTACTTCCGCTGCTGCCCCTGGAACGGGGAGGTGGACGTCGTCTTCATCAACAACCGAACGTGTGACCGAGTACGGAGGTGCTGCCCGTTCGTGGCGCCGGAAGCGATCGTGATCAAGATCTTCACGCGCTTTTGCAAGCGGCAAGTGAACGTCTACCGCAGCAACAAGAGCCTCATCTTGTAGGCTTTGGAATCTATTCAAGGGTGAGACTCGATATCCCTCGTTGCTACCGTCTTCTAGATTGCATCTTGGCTTGGATTGCGTGTTCGCGGTAGGAAAATTTTTGTTTTCTATGCAACGAATCCCTACAAAGGGTATCGAGCCGTGTCTATGCACAGATGGTTGCACGAGTAGAACACAATGGTTTGTGGGCGTTGATGCTTATGTTATCTTTAGTTTGAGTACTTTGCATCTTTGTGGCATAGTGGGATGAAGCGGCCGGGCTAACTTACATACGCGTTCATGAGATTTGCTCCACGCTTGACATGCAACTTGTATTGCATAAGTGGCTTTGCGGGTCTGTCTCTCCTACTATAGTGAAGATTCAATTTACTCTTCTATTGACAACACTAGTATCACCGTTGTGGTTCATGTTCATAGGTAGATTAGATCTCACTCGAAAACCCTAAACCACGTAAAATATGCAAACCAAATTAGAGACGTCTAACTTGTTTTTGCAGGGTTTGGTGATGTGATATGGCCATGATTTGATGATGAATATGTATGAGATGATCATTATTGTATTGTGGCAACCGGCAGGAGCCTTATGGTTGTCTTTAAATTTCATGTTGAGTAGTATTTCAAAATAGTTGTAATAGTTGCTACATGAGGTGAACAACCATGAAGACGGCGCCATGGACTTTGACGCTACGCCGACAATGATGGAGATCATGCCCGTTGATGATGGAGATCATGTCCGTGCTTTGGAGATGAAGATCGAAGGCGCAAAGACTAAAGGGCCATATCATATCACATATGAATTGCATGTGATGTTAATCCTTTATGCATCTTATTTTGCTTAGATCGCGACGGTAGCATTATAAGATGATCCCTCACATTAATATCAAGATAATAAAGTGTTCTCCCCTCGTATGCACCGTTGATATAGTTCGTCGTTTCAAGCATCTCGTGATGATCGGATGTGATAGACTCAACGTTCACATACAACGGTGTAAGCCATGTTGCACACGCGGAATACTTGGGTTTGCTTGACGAGCCTAGCATGTACAGACATGGCCTCGGGACAACGGAAACCGAAAGGTTGAACACGAGTCATATGGATGATATGATCAACATGTTGATGTTCACCATTGAAGCTACATCATCTCACGTGATGATCGGTTTTGGTGTAGTGGATATGGATCGTGTGCCACTAAATAACTATGAGGATGTTGTATTAAGTGGGAGTTCATTAGTAATTAGATTAAAACATGAACTAATTATCATAAACATAGTTTGAGTAGTATTTTGAATTTATTTGTAGTATTGGCATCCGTTTTTCTACCAAGCGCTAGTCTTATTATTGAGATAGAAATACTGTTAAAATCTGAAAAATAAACTTTACGGACTGGTACCGTATTGTTAAAGAATCAAGAAATGATTAAGTCCTATTGCAAACTTTTAGTAAACCTCACATTGTTGATTCAAAGAGCTATGGTTTCAATTAGTACCTAAAGTTATCTTGTCTGAAACTTGAAGTTCAAATCTGTTTGAAAAGTAAGGAGCTGAAAATTTAGTTTTCAGAAATAATCAAGGTATGAGATATATGCGATATCTAAGACCTTACTGCAAGATGATAGAATATAATCTAGTGAGACTACATAAACTCATAAGTTTTATGGGAATGTACGAAGGTTGAAGACGCTCGACGTCCCAATCCTCCAACTATTGGGGCACTAACGATATTCGCATATCCATGAAGTGATCGTCCTTAGTATTCACCGCTAAGACTCACGTTTAAGCATCTCGTGATGATCGGTTATCATTCTACTGTGATAACGGTGCAAGCTAGATTTGCACATGGAATACTAAACTTACGAGCCTAGCATGTACAGACATGGTCTCGAAAGTCGTCATGATATGATGGATAAAATTATGAGTGAAATTGTTCATCATATTACAAAGTTACTAATAGTGAAATCTGGAACACTTGTCATATGATGATCAACTTCAAAGTAAGAACCTCAAGGTTATTGGTATTTGACCAACGAACCTAGAAGTCAATGATGTTGAAGTGTTTTTCTGAATAATGAGGAAAGCTAAAAGAGAAACTATAAAAGATATTTTGGGAAAGAAAGAAAAGACTAGAAAGTCTAGCTCAGGTGTATATAAATGATATACATGTTATGGTTGTCTTCCTAGTTTGGTCACACAATAAAATTCTTGGGTATTTGTACCATATTGGTTGGTATGAAGTGTCATACAAAACAACGCAATACAATAATACAATGGCCTAAGTGACTGACAAGGAATATGATAGGTATGCACGTCTGGAACAAAAATAAAGTGTTATTATGTTCATCGTTGGCATTCTATCTAGCCCTTAGAATTTATAATAAAGAACTTAATAATTGTTATTTTGCTCTGGTCAAATGAAAACAATGAGTTGTTCAAATTATGACATTACTCCATGTACGATGGATAAGTTATTATAAATCTTAATGGTGAAAACACACATACATAAACACTGACGCTAAAATGCCATAAGGCAAATAATTTGAATTCCACTTATTTGTGGAACCGCCATTTAGGTCATGTTAGAGAGGAACACATGAAGAAACTCCATGCAAATGGATTTTTGGAGTCATTTGATTTTTGAATCGTTTGACGCTTGCAAATCTTTTCTAAAAGAGAATGACTAAAATACCGTTCATAGGCCAAGAGTTGAACGGGCAACTAACTTAGTGGAAACATACATGATGATGTATGTGGTTCACTGGGCATAGTTGTGTGCGGGAGATTCTTCTACTTCATGAAAACTTCCAACAATGAATTGAGTATATATTTGTGGATATATTCGATAAGAAAGAAGTTTGAAACATTTGAATGGATTCAAATAAAGTTCAGCATGAAGTGGAAATCATCGTAATAGAAAAGTCAAATATCTATGATTGGATCATGGTGGAAATATTTGAATTACAAGTTTTAGCGAACATCTAAGAGAGTTATGAAATTGTTCTACAACTCACATTTCTTGGAGTATCCGAGAGATGTATCCAAACTTTGTTGGATTAATGATGAGATAATATAAAATGACGCCATTATATATTTTTGTGGATTATGCTTTAGAGACTACCGCTTTTACACTAAATAGAGCATCATCATGATCCGTTGAAATGACACCATACGAGTTATGGCATGGGTATGAACCCTAATAGTCTTTTCTTAAAATTTTGGTATGCATAGCATAAGTAAATGAGTTTACAACCAAAATCGGATGAATGTCTTTGTTGGTTATCCCAGAGATTTGATTGGGAATTCTTCCCACTGTGGAGACAAAGACAAAAGTGTTTGTCGATGTTTCTTACTTATTTCCAAGAAATTGTTTTCTAGCGAAGTATTTGAGTGGGAGGACAATAGAACTTGATAAGGTTTATGAACCTGAGCATAATGATCAGAGTAGCGCAGCATCGGAATATGTTTCGAAAGCGGCCACGACGATCATGGCTCCCATGTCTACAAAATGTTATAGTCATGGAGATCAAAGTACTTATTGAACCTTGTAGGTATGATTTACTTTGTGATCAAATAAATGATTTGTGAACAAAGGATTGTTTTTTGAACAATGATAAACCAACTACAAACAAAGAAGTTATGATGGGCCCTGACTCCGTTAAAATGGCTATACGCCATGAAATCCAAGATAGATGAATACTTTTTGAAAGTAAATGGATCTATAAAATTGATGAACTTGGATGGAATATCCTTGAATAAGCTCGACTTGTCGAAAAGTTGTTTACGACAAAGTTCAAAGAGTTGACTACGATAAGATTAGATCTTCCGTAGTAATGCTTATAGTCTATGTGGATTATTCTAGTAATCGCTACATATTTCTTTCATGAGATATGATAGTAGGATGGCAAAATACATTACTTAACAGAAGTGTGTATTAAGGGTGTATACAAGATACAACCAATTGTTTTGCTAGTCCGTGGAATACTAGATAGGTATACGAACTTCAATTGGATGAAGTGAGTATCGCGGAGTTGGAATCTTCACCGGATGAAATAGTCAAAGAGTTTTGATTTCATCAGAAATGATGAAGGTGCTTGCATTTGCAAGAAATTAAGTGGGAGCGCTGAGACATATTTGTAATACTTTATGTAGCTGACATATCGTTGATTATAAATAGTGTAATTATATAATTGATTAAAAAGGTTTCATTGAGAATTAACTTCAATAAGGATATGGACTCAAACATATTTAGTGTCAAGATCTATGAAGATAGATTGAAACACATAATAAGTTTAAGTCAAAGTACATAGAAAGGATATTGAAGTAGTTCAATATTAAGAAAATGTTCTTGTCATGTGAAGTTTTAACAAGACTTGAGTGTATCTGACACTCAATGAGTAAAAACACATGAGTGATTTTAAATCACAATTAATTTGTACACAATCAGATGTCCTGAGCTCTAAAAGTTAGGAGCATATACCAGAATGATTCATGTGATGATCATTGACAAACAGTAAGAATATCCATGTGTGCTTTAGAAGGACCAAGGATATATATATAGTTTTATATGGGTAATGACAAAACAAAATCGTTGTAAAGTGTTGCACCGATATTAGTTTGGTCATATATAAAATTAAATTTCAATCTCAATTAGGCTAAGTGTTATTAAAAAGGTAGCACAATGCTAGATTTAGAAGAGTTCTAAATATTGTGACGGATTCTACAAAAGAAGGCAGAGTATGTCATTGTTTTGACAATAATTGAGGATGTTGAGTTAAGAAGTTCTTTGAGAACTTGGTGTAGTTCCGATAGTGTCAGAACTTTGAAGCTATATTGTGTGTGACAATATTAATGACATATTTCAGACCGCGGAATTAAGGTTCCACCAGAAGACCAAACATATTTAATGCCGACTCATTTGAAAATGAGTGATGCGTGAAGACGCAAATGAATTGCAAAATACATACGTTTCTGAGTGTGTCAGAACCGTTGACTAAAACCTCTCCCGTGAGCAAAACATGATAAAACACCAGAAGGCCAAGGTGTTATATCTTTACATATGTAAACTAGATTATTGACTCTAGTGCAAGTGGGAGACTGTTGGAGATATGCCCAAGAGGCAATAATAAATGGTTATTATATATCTTTGTGTTTATGATAATGTTTATATACCATGCTATAATTGTATTAACCGAAACATTGATACATGTGTGATATGTAAACAACAAAGAGTCCCTAGTAAGCCTCTTAACTAGCTTGTTGATTAATAGATGATTAGTTTCATAATCATGAACATTGGATGTTATTAATAACAAGGTTATATCATTATATGAATGATGTAATGGACACACCCAATTAAGCGTAGCATAAGATCACGTCATTAAGTTATTTGCTATAAGCTTTCAATACATAGTTACCTAGTCCTTATGACCATGAGATCATGTAAATCACTTATAAAAAGGTACTTTGATTACACCAAACGCCACTGCGTAAATGGGTGGTTATAAAGGTGGGATTAAGTATCCGGAAAGTATGAGTTGAGGCATATGGATCAACAGTGGGATTTGTCCATCCCGATGACGGATAGATATACTCTGGGCCCTCTCGGTGGAATGTCGTCTAATGTCTTGCAAGCATATGAATAAGTTCATAAGAGACCACATACCACGATACGAGTAAAGAGTACTTGTCAGAGACGAGGTTGAACAAGGTATAGAGTGATACCGAAGATCAAACCTCGGACAAGTAAAATATCGCGTGACAAAAGGAATTGGTATCGTATGTGAATGGTTCATTCGATCACTAAAGTCATCGTTGAATATGTGGGAGCCATTATGGATCTCCAGATCCCGCTATTGGTTATTGGTCGGAGTGAGTACTCAACCATGTCCACATAGTTCACGAACCGTAGGGTGACACACTTAAAGTTGGATGTTGAAATGGTAGAACTTGAATATGGAATGGAGTTCGAATATTTGTTCGGAGTCCCGGATGAGATCCCGGACATCACGAGGAGTTCCGGAATGGTCCGGAGAATAAGATTCATATATAGGAAGTCATATTCCAAGTTTGGAAATGATCCGGTGCATTTATGGCAGGTTCTAGAAGGTTCTAGAAAAGTCCGGAAGAAACGCACTATGGAAGGTGGAGTCCCGGAAGGACTCCACAAGCTTGGCCAGCCAAACCCTAGAGGGGAAAGTCCAAGGTGGACTTCCCCCAAGGTGGCCGGCCACCCCCCTCATGGAAAGGTGGGAGTCCCACTTGAGGTGGGAATCCCACCTTGGGTAGGTTTCCTACACATGGAAGGTTTTGGGTTGGGGTCTTATTCGAAGACTTGTACACCAACTCTTGGGTGTTCCACCTATATAATGAGGGCCAAGGGGAGGGGGCCACCAAAGCCATAGCTTGGCCGCACCCCTTAGTGGCCGGCCACCCCCTCTCCCCAAACCCTAGCGGTCTCTCTCCACCACATCCCGCACGCTTAAGCGAAGCTCCGCCGGATTTCTCCACCACCACCGACACCACGCCGTCGTGTCGGATTCAAGAGGAGCTACTACTTCCGCTGCCCGCTGGAACGGGAGGTGGACGTCGTCTTCATCAACAACCGAACGTGTGACCGAGCACGGAGGTGCTGCCCGTTCGTGGCGCCGGAAGCGATCGTGATCAAGATCTTCTACGCGCTTGCAAGCGGCAAGTGAACGTCTACCGCAGCAACAAGAGCCTCATCTTGTAGGCTTTGGAATCTCTTCAAGGGTGAGACTCGATATCCCCTCGTTGCTACCGTCTTCTAGATTGCATCTTGGCTTGGATTGCGTGTTCGCGGTAGGAAAATGTTTGTTTTCTATGCAACGAATCCCTACAAAGCAAGCAGATCGTAAGAACATCAATGCAAGCCCCAAAACACCTAAGATAAACAGTATTGCTCGCCATCAACAACGCTTCAGCACGAGCAATACCAGATAATGAATAAACGTATACCGCCTAGATCGCAAGATGCGATCTAGGCAGCATGATGCTTACCCGGAAGAAACCCTCGAAACAAGGGGTGGCGATGCGCCTGGTTTGTGTTTGTTGTGAACGTGATCGTCCTCCTTTCTCAATAATCCTAGGTACATATTTATAGTCCGTGGACTTTCTATCTTTGGAAGTACACCTAACCGTGTACGGGCTAAACTCTATCTCTTAATTCTAAACTAAGATGCAATCTACTATAATGTACATATACACGGGCAATTCAGCCCAAATTCACGTACAAGGCCGATTCAGAGACATTCCGCGTGTATATCCTTCAAGCCCATCTTCATCACGGTCCATCTCCTGAATTGGCCAAATTCTGGTGATAACACAATCATGTAAGGCGGCTCATGAGATCATTGTATTGGAGTACAGAGAGAGAGATTAACCACATAGCTACCGGTACAACCCTTAGCCTCGAGGGAGAACTACCCTCCTCATCATGGGAGCAGCGTTGATGGAGATGGCGGTGAAGATGGCGGTGGTGTCGATGGAGAAGCCTTCCGGCACTTCGTCCGGCGGCGTGCGAACAGAGACTCCTGTCCCCGATCTTGACTTCGCGATGGCGGCGGCTCGGAAGGTTTTCACCGTGGCTTATTCGTCTCGAAGTTTTAGGTCAGGGAGACTTTATAGGCGAAAGGGGAGCCTCGGAGGGCTCCCGGCCAGACCACGGGGGCGCGCCCACCCCCGGCCGCGCCTGTGTGGTGTGGGGCCCCGTGGCTCGTCTCCGACTCCTCTTGATGTTCTGGAAGCTCCCGGGAAAAATAAGATCTTGGGCGTTGATTTCGTCTGATTCCGAGAATATTTCCTTACTACGATTTCTGAAACAAAAAATAGCAGAAAACAGGAACTGGCACTTCGCCATCTCGTCAATAGGTTAGTTCCGGAAAACGCATCAAAACATCATAAAGTGTGAACAAAACATGTAGGTATTGTCATAAAACAAGCATGGAACATCAGAAATTATAGATACGTTGGAGACGTATCAGGGGGCCACAGATCCATGAAATTGGGGCGAACAAGACAAGGGTTGTGAAATAACTCGCTAGTGATAGCTCTGCCGCCGCCACCGAGAAGGGGGTCCACCGGAGAAGAGGCACATGGGCAGCGCCGCACGATTCGAGCACGGTCTAGCTAGGGACGGAGATGACTTGGTTCATTGACTAGGCCCCACCTGTCGGCGCACATAACCACCTGCCCTAACCTAATCTCGCCCTAAATTAACAGCCAACCAAAGGTTTTAACCGACTGTCGTGCCAGGGCTATTGTGGTCCTCAAATACGTCGCACCTGAGCTATTATTGCGAACGACGACGCTGCGGAGACAATTCCACTCAACTGTGTCGCATAGGAGCTATTCGCCCGGAAGACGGTGATGGCGATCTTCGCGACCGATCCGGCTGTCCAGGGTGTGGCTCTTCGGAGCGGTTGTCCGGCGACTTCCTGGCTGCCATGGGGCTTGTTCCGTTTGTCCAAGCGTTGTGGAGCAGCGGCAGCGGCGCGCCGCCGGCTCGCTTTGTTCTCCGGCGAGGTCGGGGTCCAGAAGAGGGTCTTCTTTGTTATTTTCGTGTTTCTTCTGGGTCTTTCTGTAAGAACGAAGATTTAATATATCACTCTCTTTTCTCGCAAAAAAAAAGATGTTCTTTGTACTAGTGTTAATGGTGATTAGTAGATTGACGGTCCTTTCGCAAAAAAATAGAATTATTAAAGTTTTAAAAGAGGCCAAAAATGATTTCAAGTTTTAAAAAAAGGTTATTTAAGACAAAGAATTCGTTTTCCTTTCGTAAACAATTGGCTAAGGCTAAGAGACCTGAAAGTAGTACGTAGTACTCTTTCTCAAATCAAGCTGGATGTCGGCGGTTGGCCCGAATATGAGCATCGGAGACGATTGGGGAAAAAGAAAAGCGTGACGGACTGCTGCGTGAGAGCTCCACATTCGTCCCCCCTCTGTACACCGAATCTTTCCAGAGCACGTGCGAGCGACGGAACGAAGCCTCCAATTCTGCAACCTCGCATTTCAAGCGCCTATATCCGTACCCATCGAACGAGCGCATTTTCCCTATCGTCTTCTCCGCCGGAAAGAAAACTACACCGGCACAACAACAACACCACTCACACAGTCAGTCCACACGACGATCGCTAGTTCGATCACCACGGCGGAAGGAAACGAAAATCTTTCATATGATAAAACTAGAGGACGAGGACTGAGGATGTTTGGTTCACATTCACCAATTTGGCACGCATAGTTTAGTTCGACTGTGTTTGATTTTTACCATATTTTGGCTTCTCGCACTTTATTGCTTGTATGATTTATTTGGCATAGACTTATCTTTCTTCCTAATGTTTGCTAAAGTTTGGTTTTAATATTTTAAGCTATATTTTTGTAGCTGGCCACACTTTGGTTTAACAAATTGTGGCTAGGAACAAAACTCGCCCTAAGCATGTCGGGTGGCCCGGAACAAACAACCACGTGTGACCTATCTTTCCAGTGTCCGTGCGCATCCTCCTCTTCCACCTCCAGATCCATCCGCTTCCTCTCCCGTCACCCGAAATCCAAAAACTTATTTAGCAGTGAGTTACCGCAAGAGCAAAGATGGCCCATTTAGTATCCGATGTCGCGGTGAAGGCCACCATTGAACTACAATGGCCCTACATACCAACGCCAATGCCTAGCTCTACACCTCTATAGCCGCCGCATAGGTCGTCTTCATAATCAAGTAATCCAGGCCACCGGCGGTGGCACCTCGTCAATAAGATCGGTAATTTCCTAGGCCGCAAAGCCGCCTCTACAACGTCTTCCACCCCATTTGCATTCGGATACACCATGCCTACTTGCCCCCCAAGGACACGCACTCTCACAAGGCTCACTGGGGCGCGATCATCGTCACGGGCGGTCCCTTTCTTCGATGGCGGACTTGCAGAGCCTAGCTTTGATCTCAACCACACTCCTATGCCTGGCGAATCAGGCATGGCACCTAGCAAGTGGCCACGGGGGATTTTGCTAGCGAACACGCCCCCGCGAACTGTTCGACGAAATGGCATCGCCGATGCCGAGTGACCATGTATGG
This sequence comes from Lolium multiflorum, assembly GCA_030979885.1. Taxonomy (NCBI): domain Eukaryota; kingdom Viridiplantae; phylum Streptophyta; class Magnoliopsida; order Poales; family Poaceae; genus Lolium; species Lolium multiflorum. Next base: position 212,166,575 of record CM061748.1, read on the forward strand.
CCACTACCATCTGTTTATTCACCCACTTGCATTTGAGACTACGCTTGTGATGGCCTAGTATCCATATGCTTACTATGTTGAGGACAATGATGTCTACATGCATGAGATGAGCAACGTCAGCAGCTTCATCCCGGATGATGGCCTTGGTACCGAAGAAGAGACCCAAGGAAAGAGTTAAGACATCGACGAGGAGCCATTCATCTGTGCAATATGACCATACCATGGGCCAAGCCACCACCGTGGATAATGATACCAACATTGAGGACGAGCTAGCCATGGATGTATGAAGGCGTTCCCAAGGATAATGCCCACGCCGGAGATGGAAAGAAAAGGATCCAAAAGACCGCATGCTACACGAGCAAGGAGGACCCATGCCTTTGTAAGTCTTGGATGGAAATTATCCATGATCCCATTTGCGGAGCAAAAAAGGAAATTCATATTGGAGGAAGGCCACCCAGGGTTTCCATGAGCGAAGGCTATTTGCTCCCTTCTAAATTCATACTGACCGCGACCTAACTTCAATCCAAAAGAGATGGAGGTACATCCAACAAGATACCAATAAGTTCTGCACGGCGATCGATCACGTGCTTTCACGCCCGTGAGCGGCCTTGGCGCCGCCGATTTGGTAAGGCCAATGACATTATCAATAGGACAATTTAAATTAGTTTGCATTTAACTCCTCTAACGCTTTGCATATGTGTAGGTGCCACAATATTTGGACTACTTCAAGTCCATTCATAAATAGTCCTACACGATGGTCCATTGTTGGAGGGTGCTCAAGGAGTGCCCCAAGTGGAGGCTTGGTGTAACATCCCAAATTTCAATAAAATGAACAAGAGAGGAATTCAAGAATCCAAAAATCAGAGTTAACAAAAACTTTTTCATATCATATAGGATCATGCATATAGAGCACCTTGGTATTTATTTTTGAATGTGCAATTGCCATGATACTTGCTTGTGTGTTCTCTCTCACTCTAAAACCCTAGCAATGATCACTTGATCATCCAAGGTCAAATAAAAATCAAATAGAAAAGAAAATATAAAACTCCAACTCACCCACACATAAGGCTTCGGCCATTTTTACAAATCTTTGATATAGACCATTTTGGTTTGCACCATTGAGTGTAAATGGATACTAAACATATATTAACAACTTTGAAAACCATCAAACATCATTCAAATCAAAATTGAGACAAATATGAGCTCACATGTGATATGGTCATGTGGGACATTTTTAATCTGGTACTCACTTTGAGCCCCTGGCTTTTGAGTTTTCACTTCTACACTTGACCATTTCTTTTCACCTCATCCAAGACAACATCAAGGACTACAACTTTGCTCAAGACAACACCCCAAAATTCCACCTCTATTTCAAATGGCAAGCAAGCAAAGTGGGGACTTTTTAGTAAAGTGAAGATCATATGCAATATGTGATTTTGCAAATCAACACCATTTTGATCACCACCACCATCAATCTACTCCAAATATTATCCAATTACAACCCACCAAAAATCTTTCCAAAATTCGAAAATAAATTTCTTTCGGCCATTTGGTCGAACACCTTGCAGGCAGGGTTTACAAATGAGCCCATACTGAAAATTTGAGGTGGACTTGGTCCAACCTGACCCTCTCTGCACCCTGGCATCTCCCTCTCACTTCACCACATCCATCAGCACCAGTGCCACCCCTCCACTTGCCCTCAGTGACAATGGCATGACCATGCCATGGCATGGCATGGCCACACCATGCCCTCTCTCTCCCCTCTCACCTCAGTGCAGCACCACCATGTCTGGCAGCCTCCTCTCACTTCCCTGAACACGCCCGTGCACTCCCTTGACCAAGCCCACGCGTGCACACGCGAGCATTGACGTGCCCAGACACGCCCAGGCATGCCCTGGACGCGCCAGAGCGCGCATGGCGCCAGCCCTGGACGCGCCAGAGCGTGACGACGCCCACCGCCCTGCGTCACCTCTGCCCTCACTCTCACCACCAGTCGACGCCTCACCTCACCCTGACGCGCCTGGACACGCTCGCTGGCCCGCGGGAACGCCGCAGATGACGAGAGCATCCACGACTGCCCGCCATGATCTGCGAGCTCCCGTCAAGCTCCTCGCCGCTGTAGCCCCTCGTTTTCCCCACAATCACGCGCGTCAGCTTCGCCTGGACGTCGCCAACACTCCGCGCCCATGCCTTGCCTCTTCGCAACCCTGGAACGGCGACGACGACGAGGACCCGCCAGCTCCGCCACGGCCACCTCCCGCGACTATAAAATGGGCACTCCTCCTCCCAATCCGAGCACACCACTCGCTTCTCCTCCTCACCACAGCCCTCCTCGTCCCCTCAATTTCACCGATTAGCCCCTCCATAGCCCCAATCGCAAGATCATCGCCGCCGCCAGTACACGGAGCAAGCCGGAGCAGGAGGCCACCCCAGGACGCGCCGCTGCTTCCATCGGCTTCACCATCGTCGACAACGTCGCGGCGCACCCTCCCGACGATCGCCGGAGCTCCGACGGCCGCTCCGACCCCCTACCTCCGCCGCGCTCGCCTCTGCTTCTCGCCGTCGACGACGACAACCTCCAGCCGTTGGATCATCCCTGATCCAACGCTTCCCACGCAGCGTACCGATTCGGTGAGTGAATCCCACTGACGCGGGCCCCTGTCAGTTGGCCCGCTGCGCTGGACGCAGAACTGGGCCGGCCCATCTTCTTTTCCCCTGTGTAGCCCAGTAACCTTTCCCGCCTAAGCCCACCAGTTTGAATTTAAATTTTCGAAATTAGGGAATTACTCTCAGATGCTGTTTTCAAAATTAAATAGAATAAAATCCACCCAACCAAATTTTACAAATTTTATATATTTGGAAACCTTAGGAAATTATCTACACAATGCCACTGGGTTGAACCCTAGATATATTATAGAATTTAAGTGAGAAAATAAACAAGACAGGGACTTTTCTGCCTTAGAAAAATTATTAAAAATCAACCACAATTTCTTTTAAGTTAATTCCAACTCCTATAAATCACTTTACACTTATACTAATTGTTTTTACAAAAATATGCCATGCTTACTGTGTATGATCATGACCTAGTTAAATTAAAGGACTATATGACTACTTCTAGTCAAAACTATTGTCCAAAAATATTAGTAAATCATATGGGATTATTTTCTTCCATTTAAATCTTGTCATGAACAATCCAAGATGAGGTGGAGACTCTGGTCATAAAAATCTCATATGGGTTGTTGATGATATTAAATCTTTACCATGCTAAGATTAAATTGTATGAGGAGCTACACCTCATTTAAATCATTTTCTTGAATGATAAGTATGAAGAGGTTGACTTTGGTCAACCTAGGTCATATATTATTCATGAGAGAAATTAAATCTTAATATAATAATGAGAAGAAACTATTTCTCTAAATAAATGAAAATGACACTCAAGATTAATATGAGAGGAAATTATTTTTCTTAAATAAGACCAACACATCCACCAACCCAATAGTAATATGTGATGCTAGTTTAGGTTGTGTAAATCATGTGTGTGCTTAGTCTAGTACATAAGCTTGGTGTGATGATGGTGTACCCCGTATTCGTATTTTAGACGCTAGTACCGAGGAGTATCAAGAGGAGGAGGAGGTCTACTGTCAAGGAGAAGAAGACCACTTTGACCAGTTTCCCAACCAAGGCAAGATAATACTCTTGCAAAGTGCAAGCTCATCATGAGCAAAGCATTACCCATTTACTTTATGTTTATGAGCCTACTTCCCAGTTTTATTTTCAAGCTTTACTTACCGTTGCTTTATCCATGTACTTTTGATTCATGATTCAATGGGGTTAATGTTAGATTAGTACAAGAGTATCAAAGTTAGCCTAGAAGCAAAGCAAAGTACTTAGCACCCCTCATACTTAGATGCTAGTGCTAAATTAAAAATGACTACTCTAGATGGGAACATGTGTGGTGAAATAATGATGATGATGAAAGTTATGAAATGAATTTTGAAGGTGAATATGACCAAGAGAAGATAGTGATTTTTGATCAAAAACTAATATTGGTTTGGATGCGATACCTTTCCAATTATTGAGTACCCCCACAATACCTGATTATGGGTAAGGGCTTAACTAGAAGTTTATGTATCTTAGTATGAGTTCCCTCTAAACACACATCATAGGGGTTATGCCGAGGCTGCCTCCGTTGTTGAGAAATGATGTGAATTGAAGTGAATTGTACGGCCAAGCCCTGTGTTCCCAGGTTGACAGTTGGTCTTCACTGGGAGGCCAAGCTCATGGGGAGAGGTGCTCATACTAGGGTTAGTAAATGAAAGGTTATGGTTGATGATCCGCGTACTGTGTTACGATGATTCGGGGAAATCCCGACGGATGAAATCAAATGTTGTGGCACAAGTGTGCAACCTCTGCAGAGTGTAAACCTATTCGAATAGCCGTGTCCACGGTTACGGACGGTTGGAAAGGCCATACAGTTTCCAGTGTTAGAATTTGAACATATGGATGAAATGAATAGTGAATGGTGACTGGTTTATATTGAAACACAATAGAGTTGTGGGAATGACACTAATGTTCCCACTTGAGTTAGTTAGCACATGAATAAGTCTTTAGCAAACTCTTGCAAACTAAAATTGGCTTTATGCAAAGAAACTAGAGCTTAGCACCCCCTTTTCTAGAAATGCTAGCACTTACACTAGTATTAGTTTTGCGAGTACATAAAGTACTCACGGCTGTGTCCCTGGCTATTCAAATGGCCAGACTATGAAGAGGAGCAGCAGTACGAGGAGGACGGTTAGCAGGACGTCTACAACAACTAGGAGTCTGCTAACGTCAAGCGTTGGCCTATGGACTATAGAGTCCTTGTATCTTACGCTTCCGCTATGAACTTATGTTTGTTCGTTGATCAGTTCGTTGATCATTAGATCAACTATTTGTGTAATATGGATCATGTGATTCCAATTTGTAAGACTTTATGGTTTGTAATGAATGATGACTGTGATACTTAACTATTATGCCTCACAACAACAATATTCCTGGGATTGCGATGTATGACATAATAGGCATCCGGACTTAAAAAACCGGGTGTTGACAAGTTGGTATCAGAGCCATTGTTTGACCTTAGGAGACCCTAGTTTAGAATGGATGTTCTGAAAATTTTAGTTTCTAAAACCAATGAAGTAAATATTTGTGAAAAACTTATTCATTTTCTTCTCTATAAGATCTTTTCAAAAAGGATAAGCCATGCTCCTCCTTATAAATCCATCTAAAATTTTGTCACACATGTTCACATCTCTAACTTACTCATCCATTTCACTTTCAGATGGAGCATTACGCCCAGACGGAGACCTACGAGCTGGGAAACGGAGGAAGTTTGGTGTTCGAGCGAGACCTGTTCTTGGTGTCTGAGAAGCTTGAACGCCCACCTCCCCAGTTCCACGGAGTCCGGATCCACAACACCCCCGAAGGGGAACAGCAGTGGATGATCACCGCTGACTTGAAGGGAAGTCCGGAGCCTCCCATATCGGAGAGGATCCTTTTCTCCTTCAAGGCATACAACTGGGTGGACGGGCTTGCTCATGCCCTTCAGGAGGGACTTGCCGGGTGTGCGGACAGAACATCGCCGCACTCCAGGGAAGCCGCTTCGCCCACTTCGCGAGGCACGACACCATGGGGGATCCCATGGCACTCTCTTCGCACCCGGTGCTCAAGATTCATGTGGAGCATCTGGACTTTATGCTTCATGAGACCCGGAAGGACCTGGAGCAGGCGCGTGTCCACGCACACCGTGCCCAGATGGCTTTGGCTCATCATGCCGACGCCATCAGGCTACTCGCCAAGGACCGCAGGTCACTCCACCTGCAGCGCGCCAAGAAGGATGCCACTATCAACCGTCTTCGCGAGAAGATACGCACCTTGGAGATAACTGTCCGGACCTAGCAGGACCAGATCCAGGAGATGGAGGAGGATGGAGAAGACATCCAGGGAGGAGATTCCTGAGCGACGACAACGACTTTGAGGAGGATGAGTTCACCGAGGAGGAAGACTACGAGTTTTTGGAGGCTGCAGAGGATGGGATCATTCCCATCGATGTGGATGAAGACGATGAGGAGTAGTTGCACTAGCTTCACTTATGTAGGTGTGAGTTGTAGCCCGCACCATGTATCGTAGATTGGAGAAGAAGGGTTCTTAAAACCCTTAGTGTGTTAGTTTGTAATGTGTGTTGTTACCATGAATGAATGTTTGTGTTATGTGCATCATCAAAAGACTTTAAGTTTAAAACTTACCCAAAATAAGCCATAGAAAATTCCCTCTCGTCTCATGATCTATCTACCTGTTCAGATGGCTCGTCCGCATCGCAACGCGAACCCGGATGCAATGATGCAACTGCTGCAGACCCTGATGACAGACAGGGAAGCCGACAGCAGAACGCCAAGCAACCATAGCAGCACTGCAACAGTTGGCCAACAACCAGCATGGCCATGGGAACCATGATCACCCAGGGTCCAAACTCAAGAATTTCCAAAACACCAACCCACCTGTCTTTAGCAAGACTGAAGAGCCCTTAGATGCAGATGATTGGCTGCAAACCGTAGAAAACAACTTGGAAGTAGCTGGAGTTGATGAGAACGAGAAGGTGCTTTTTGCTACGCACTATCTCGCAGGACCAGCAAGAGCTTGGTGGACCAGCACCCGTGCCATGAACGCAGGACAAATGATGACTTGGGCTGACTTCAAGCTCAAGTTCAGCAAGTACCATGTACCACCAGGGTGTAACACCCTAACTTTTGCAACCTTGATTAGTTGTCCTTATTTCAAAAATCGGGGGGAACAAAAACTTTTTCTATAGACTAATTAAGATGAATTGCCTTGATCTGTCTGTTAAGATGAATTGCTTTGATCTGTTGGTAGATGTATTGTCTTGATTTGCTTGTTGAGTTTTGTCTTGAGTTACCTCATAGAACCACACCTTTAGTGTTAAAGCAAGATAACAACTCACTAAATAAGACACATGTGTGGCCCTGGAAAATTCTTTTCTTTTCTTTACCAATGCATAAAACCTATGCTTGGTGTTTTTCCCCATAAGTACCTCCACACACAATTTCTAGTCTCCAGAAAAATAGTGAAGCTATGGTCACTCTTATATTACCTTAATCCCCTCCCTCTAAAAATAATTGAGCTCTTTGACTAAACCACCAAACCTATTTTATTTTGTCCAAAACCTTAATTCCAAGAATCTTGCTTTTAAATTAACTATGATCCCCTTAGATCATAGTATCACAAAAGGGTTTTCTAAAGATATTTTGTTTGCCCAAAGATCTACCCTTACTTTGTGACTCAAAAATTTATACAAGTTTTATATGCATTTTTTTGGATTACCTAAAATAAAATGGAATGATCCATATTTACTATTCCCATATGGATCATTCTACTCTTCTAAAACCTCTCCTCTTTTTCAAATATTTCAAGTAAGCCTATTTGTTTAATCTAGATCAAAATCAAGGCCATAGACACCAAAATAAATATAAGGATATTTGGTCTGTGATCAAATAACCATGGTATTGTCATTACAAATAATACATCTCACCTATCTTTCTTCACAACTCCTTTTAGTCATGATATTGGTAAATGAACATTTGTCCAACAAATCTCCAATTGCATTTTCATCTCTCCAAAGTCATCCAACCCTCCTCAAGAATCATTTTTGAGCCAATGCAAACATGGTTATTTTGACCCATTGATCCCCAACCTCATCTCTAGTTTTGCAAAAACTATCTCAAATCTCTCCAACTCATCACTTAAACCTCTACTTCACTAGCACCACACAAACTCTTGTTGGACCTTCTTGATCACTTGCTCCACTTAGGCAAAGGTAAGCCGGCCATACCATGTATGGCATGCATGCATGTGTATGTGACCCACTCCCCTCTCTACCTTGCACCACCCTTTCTCCCTCCCCCTCCATATGGCCGGACCATGGTACATCAACACCACCATGCCCCATCCCTCTCTCTTATTTTCATCTTCTTTCCCTCCAACCTTTGCTTTTGACCGGGCCATGATTCTTCTTGGCATCAGCCGGTGCACAACCTTCCGGCCACAACCTCTTGACACAAAACCGAGCACCACCCCCTGGGCCAACCTCCAACCCTCTAGACCCTCACCCTGGGCCCTCTTTTCTCCCTAACCGAGCCCAAACCAGGATGGCCACAACTCACCCCGCCCCAAACCCATCGCACACGAACGCCAGAAAACTGCTCCCGCTCGATCCATCTCCTCTCCCGCGCCTGTGCCCACCCTCTGCTGACGCCAGCACCCCTACGTCATCCCCCTTCCACCGCCCCAACGTCAGCAAACCGCCACCCATTGGCCAACCTCTTCCCGCCCGCTCAGCCATTGGCCATGGCCACCACCCCCGCTCCCCCATCCGGCTATAAAAAGCCCCTCCACCCCAGCCCTCCTCTCCTCACACCACCTCTCCCTCCCCAGAACCCTCGCAGAGAAGCGCCGAGGCATTCCTCTGGCTGCTGCTCGCCGGAGAGAGGCCGCGTCGTAGTCACCGTGAGGGGGACGGACAAGGCCGAGCTCGCCCCAGACGCTCCCGTCTCTCCCTCCTATTTTCCCTATACTTCCCATCCCCTTCTGGTCCTAACCGCCCCCTCGTTGCCTCCCAGGATCGCCGGTGCTCGCCGCCGTCGCCATGGCCGAGAGCACCTGCGGAGACATGGCCGCCGGGAGGAGCAGCCGCTGCAGGGGAAGGAGGACCCGCCGAGCGCGCCCCTGGACCGCCCCGCGACGCCGCCGCCTCGCCCAGCCGTCGCCGTTGGCCAGCGCCCCACGCCGGTAAGTCCCTGGCCGCCTCCGTTTCCTCCCAGGACAGCGCGCGCGTGCGTAGACGAAGAAGGAGGACGACTCGATCGTCCCGATCGTGTGCGTGCATGGCCGCTTGGCCACGTAGGCCATGCAGGCCCGGCCCACCTGGGCCCCCCTTCTATTTTCTTTTGTTTTTTGTTTTTTTTCCTCTCCTCCACCTGGAGATCCCTCCTGGGCCGGCCCAATTCACCACACCCGCACGGCCCAGATCTCTTTCCCGCCCGATCTATTCTTTTGAAAATTTGAAAATTTGCTGTTAATTTGGGACAAAAACCAGTGAGTTTACTTTGCTAATAACTCCAGATCTACACACCCAAATCGAGTGAAACAAATTGCAGTAGTTCACAAATTCAGTTATCTGTCCAATGCCACTGGTCCCATATTTTTAGGATTTTTATACAATTTTTGGTGAATTAAACTTGTCCTATGTGTCCTGCAGACATAGCTGCTAGCTTTTAATTCACCAAAAATCCATCTACGACCCAAATCAAGTGATTCAAAATTTGTAGTACTATTGGATGTTTTCTTAATCATCTCAAACAAGTTTCAAGTCATTATCTGTTCTGTAAATCCAAAGAGAAATCAAATGGTAAAAACATGCAGTAACCTTGTTAGTTCAATTATGAGAGTTTCAGAAACAATTTGAACTCAAATCCAATTGTGTATGCATCTCTATTTAAATATATTTCAAATGCCAGTGGTCTCATATTTTTAGGATTTTTCTACGATTTATGGCTTACAGATCTTGTTTTCTGTACAGTCAGATTCAAACAAATTCCTAAATTTGTAGGATTAATATTTTTGGGTGAATCCAATTGGGTTAGTCTTGTATTAATACGGGCCATCTAGGAAAAATGGTGTTAGTCTCTGTTCATGCATATTTGTTACTGTTAGTAATGTATATGTGTGACATGCATTGTTGAAGCAAAACTTTTCGGTTTATTTAGAACCCTTGACCAACTCTTTTTATTAGAAATGGGCAACCTTTGTTTTATGATTGCAAAACAAAACCTCTGCAATTTAACATTAGCTCTTTTGTTTTTCTTAAGTTTTCAAATGATGGGGCATATCATTTGCTTCCTATTCTTGTGTAGTGTTGTGTAAGCTTTACAAAATAGAGAGAATGATTTCCCGCTTTTCCAAAAATGTTTCAAAATATAATGTGAATGTATTTGATGTCAAACTAATGCTCTTGTCCTCTTTATGATGTTATCTACCAGGGGATGTTTGGTTCATACCATGGTGATAACCGAGAGAGGCAATTGCTAAGTGGTGATACTCTCATACCCTTACTAGGTAAATAAAATGGGTTCTCTTTTAGTTGCTTTGTAGTATCTATAAGTCTTTAATATGTTAGCCGTATAAGAGTGGTTAGTCTTTGATTGATGCTTGTTGCTTGTTGTTTTGTTGGTGCAATATGTTTGATTGTGTTCCTTTTATATTTTCCGACGATAGATGCGAACAATTCCGGAGAAGAAGAAGAAGAAGTGGTTCGGACAAGGATTTTATTTATATTGACGGGATTCTTATATTGATGAAGTTGAAGAAGTCCAGGGACAAATAAGCCAAGGCAAGCCATCTTTTGATCTCTGTTTTGGTGTCTAGTTGGATGTCATTTGTTGATGTCCAAAGCACCTTGAATTCTATGTGTGTTATTCTCTCTATTTATGTCATCTATGTGTGTTTCCAAGTGGGGTACTCCCTAGTGGTGATACTCCACCTTTGTCTTGTGATTATGGGATACATGGCATCATGGCCGTGCTACTCCCATTGGTTATCATGTATGCCCAACTTGAGCATGCATAATCTCAAGAAAATAACTTACATCACACCCACCCCCTTTGTAGTATAGAGGTGTCTATGTCATGATCTTGGTGTATTCTCCAATTGAGAGGAGTATGCCGTGTACCCTATTGGAGAGTATGTTGGATAGTAATACTCCACTATCTAAGTTGTATAGTTACCACCACAAATCTGAGAGTATATTCCTCCTTGTGTTGTCATAATACATGCTTACCATAAGCAAGTATGATTCACTCCACTACACCTTTATACCCCTCTATGGCGTGATGACTCTCATCTCGGCCGTAGTGCAATAGTAGTTCAGCTCATGAAACTTTAGGTTGGGAACCCCTCAAGGTTTTACCTTGTTGTAAAAGTTTTTGATAAAACCTTGGGCATGATGTTTTCCCCAAGTGAGAATTTATGAAAGGAAAGGATTTGGTAAAAATGATGAGGATATGAAAAAGGTTGGGTTTTATGAAAACTTTGGCGCCTAAGTACTCACCCATGACAATTAACTAGCGCAACCACAATATCCAAAGTGGGCACGGGCTTAGTCCGTAGTTTGTTGAAGTTGACATGAGATACCTTCACCACTCTCTAGGAGGGTCACGATGACCTCTGACACCGGGTTGCGCTCTGAAGGAGGCAATACACTGCATTAACTTGCAGCCGGACGATTACTGAGGGTCTTCTGTCATGGCGCCGGGATACGCTCAAAAGGAGGTATGCTGCCGGGGTGCCGGGAAGGGGTAAGCCCGCAGGGAAGGACTCATGACAAGGGAGACAGGCGAAAGGCTATGACTGATTATCCGAGACTCGCATACTTTAGTATGACGAACCGGGGATGATCTCGGCGGATTTATCGGTTCTTGTGGGGAAAGTGCGCACACTCTGCAGAGTTAAATCTATTCGAATAGCCGCGTCCGCGGTCATGGACGGTTGGAATGGCTGTTGCTTAGCCTGATGAGTTTTGGTTTACAAAATGGTTTGGCAAATGAAAGGAAAGAACTTGTTTTAAAGTACCGGAAGGGTACGGGAAAGGTTGTGTCGACCATATGGAGATGGACGGGAAGGACAAATATTGGGTTGCTCCCTTCCTAGTGTTTCATGTAGAGGAACTCTTCTTTAACAAAGATATAGAGATGTCATAGGACCACCATAGTGTCCGCATCACTTGAGATGCCGGTATGCTATATCAACAAGAGAAACTATTTCTCTTTCACATGCTTTATCCACGAGAGAAACTATTCTTCCTCTCTTGTCTTCTTTAGTTAGAATTGTTATCACCTTCTTGATGGTTTGCGAGTACAATTCAAATGTACTCACGGCTTTGTCCCTGGCTATTTACTTGGCCAGACTTGGAGGAACACGATGGATGAAGAAGGAGTTGACGACGTCTATGCAAGCTAGGAACGTCTTCCCAGTCAGTTGCCTGTAGGGTTATGGCAGATGACTTGGGTACTGCGCTGCTGAAGTGATGTTGCTACTCTGATGTTTAGTTAGGCCCTTCGAGGCTATTATGTAAGTATTGGTCATGTGACCATGTTGTAATTTTCTTATTCCGCTTTGTAATGGATGGTGTAATTTGATATCAGTTCGGTTATGTGTTCACGGCGCACTGATCATGGGATCGTGAACTGTATACCTAACAGGGATTTTGGACAGCTAGTCCGGGGTCCCCACAGAGCTGGTATCAGAGCATCCTGACTGTAGGAGACCTTAGTTAGCATGGACGTTAGTTAGGAAAAGAAATACTTGGGAAAAACTATTTACGAAACCAATTCTCTCTTTAGTCGGAAGCATAGCTTCTACTCCCCTTGTTTATTCAAAGCTTCTAAAATTCTTATCTCTCCGCTTTATTAAAATGTTTGAAAATTCTTACTCTATGGTCTCATCCACTTCAAACCTACATATTGGACGATGTCCCCAACTCAGACCGGAGACTCGAACTCAAAGATAGATCAATCCATCGGGAAGACTCATGTATATCCAACAGCAGCTATTGAAGAATGGATCCCGACTTAGCCCTGCTCATGTAGGGATGATAACATGATATCTTTGGTTGTCACCAAAGTCTGTCGATGAGCTGACCTTGTTCCTCCGTGGACTTGCACCTTTTCGCAGTCGTCTGGGATCAAGTCCTCAGTTCTTGACTAGTAATTTTTAGGCCAGCCACCAGAAGTTGTCAACTTTGGAAGTACCTCGACATCTACCCCTCTGAAGACCTCACGTCCCCGGGATGTTGAGACTGGAAGTTCTACGCAAATCTCGCCTTCACCTCGACATCGACGACTCAACACTAAGCCGCTTCACCACCAACTGCTTCGAGAAATCCTTGTTGAAGACGATGTCAACAAGATGAAGACGCCAACATATGTGACCAGCCCCAAAACTATAGGATGGATAGGACAAACTCAATCGCTTCGATTGAGCTACCCCCACGTATTAGGTATCCCTAGATGCTTAGAGTGCCTTGTTTGGTGTGCTGATTGCTTGTAGTTCACTAGTGTGCTGCCTTGAGTGTCTTTTATTTGTTTGTTGTGTGTATGTTTTTCTAGTCTTTCGGCCTGAAAAATACTCCTAGTGTGATGACCTAGCGTAGGAAGCCTCCCCAGGATGTTTTCACCCTCATCTACCTCGCCGATGGATTGCTAACATCTAGTTAATTGGGTAAATCAACGAAAGACTCTAACTCTAGCCCCGTTAGAAGTTGTTTTTCAAACCTCAGAAAAACTAACTCAGACCCCTACCTCCGCTTACTACTTTCAAGATCAGCCGAAGCATATCTTCTACGCCAACAAAGAAGAAACCCCTACCTTCAAGAGTGACTGCACCTCTGCGAGAAGTCTTACTAATTTGGTCTAACCTTAGAGCATAACCGCACTAACCTCGAGGATATCTTCTTGAAAACTACCCTCTAACACACCGTCTAACAAGCTGAACAATAGCGTCAAAGCCAAGCTACATCGCATGGTTCATCTGGTCCTCATCAAGTGAAGCTCCTGAAGATACCTCAAGACTCAAGATTAAGTGCAACTTACCCGCTCACTTCCCAACTGGTATAAGTCAGCACCGACCCGCAAGCTGAAGATTGTCTTCGACGACCTTGTTGCTGCTTCATATGGATACCCCCCAGGAGTTCATCAACTTACTAACTTACTGCGCGTCATATGGTTTAGTTAACACCGTGAGTGTCTCTTGAAGTGGTGGTCTGCACGTCGCCCCCGAAGATTCTTCAGCTGAACAAGGAAGACCGATGACTTCTTCAGAAGCCCCAGACAGAACTACAAGGCAGAAGCTCTGAGTTTTTCCGAGAACCCGATGAAAAATCTTAAGGGTGGAAGACTTCGTCTTCCACTATAAATTGGAGCTAACCCTAACATTTTTTTAACCTTTCTAAAAACACTGTTGAGAACTTGTTAGGATGCATAACCCCCCCTTGAAGCTGTGGACTACACATCGCCCCCTGAAGCTGTTCAACTCAAGACGAGAGAAAGATCACTTCTTCGAAAGCACCGACAAGACCCGTGGCCGAAGCTTAGAGTTTTTAAACCCCCTCCAGGAACAATTTTAAGGGTGGAAGACGAAAATTTAAAGCTAACTCTAATACGTTTTCAACCCTGCTCAAGCACCGTTGGGTGCACTAACCCTCCCACAGTCTTGAACCTCCCCTAGGATCGTTAAGAAGCTAAAGATCCCACACCTGCATGGAGTATTCTACCTCTTCATGAAGCTCGCCATAGGCAGGAATCCATCATGTCTCCCAGAAGATGAAGCAACGACCTTCTCTACAACGGCACGTCTACAGAAGAATGGAGTCTAACCTTGGTTAAACTTTATAACCCCTCTAGTTCTACACTCAGTAATCTCGGGACGAGATTATTTTAAGGGTGGAAGATCTGTAACACCCCAACTTTTGCAACCTTGATTAGTTGTCCTTATTTCAAAAATCGGGGGGAACAAAAACTTTTTCTATAGACTAATTAAGATGAATTGCCTTGATCTGTCTGTTAAGATGAATTGCTTTGATCTGTTGGTAGATGTATTGTCTTGATTTGCTTGTTGAGTTTTGTCTTGAGTTACCTCATAGAACCACACCTTTAGTGTTAAAGCAAGATAACAACTCACTAAATAAGACACATGTGTGGCCCTGGAAAATTCTTTTCTTTTCTTTACCAATGCATAAAACCTATGCTTGGTGTTTTTCCCCATAAGTACCTCCACACACAATTTCTAGTCTCCAGAAAAATAGTGAAGCTATGGTCACTCTTGTATTACCTTAATCCCCTCCCTCTAAAAATAATTGAGCTCTTTGACTAAACCACCAAACCTATTTTATTTTGTCCAAAACCTTAATTCCAAGAATCTTGCTTTTAAATTAACTATGATCCCCTTAGATCATAGTATCACAAAAGGGTTTTCTAAAGATATTTTGTTTGCCCAAAGATCTACCCTTACTTTGTGACTCAAAAATTTATACAAGTTTTATATGCATTTTTTTGGATTACCTAAAATAAAATGGAATGATCCATATTTACTATTCCCATATGGATCATTCTACTCTTCTAAAACCTCTCCTCTTTTTCAAATATTTCAAGTAAGCCTATTTGTTTAATCTAGATCAAAATCAAGGCCATAGACACCAAAATAAATATAAGGATATTTGGTCTGTGATCAAATAACCATGGTATTGTCATTACAAATAATACATCTCACCTATCTTTCTTCACAACTCCTTTTAGTCATGATATTGGTAAATGAACATTTGTCCAACAAATCTCCAATTGCATTTTCATCTCTCCAAAGTCATCCAACCCTCCTCAAGAATCATTTTTGAGCCAATGCAAACATGGTTATTTTGATCCATTGATCCCCAACCTCATCTCTAGATTTGCAAAAACTATCTCAAATCTCTCCAACTCATCACTTAAACCTCTACTTCACTAGCACCACACAAACTCTTGTTGGACCTTCTTGATCACTTGCTCCACTTAGGCAAAGGTAAGCCGGCCATACCATGTATGGCATGCATGCATGTGTATGTGACCCACTCCCCTCTCTACCTTGCACCACCCTTTCTCCCTCCCCCTCCATATGGCCGGACCATGGTACATCAACACCACCATGCCCCATCCCTCTCTCTTATTTTCATCTTCTTTCCCTCCAACCTTTGCTTTTGACCGGGCCATGATTCTTCTTGGCATCAGCCGGTGCACAACCTTCTGGCCACAACCTCTTGACACAAAACCGAGCACCACCCCCTGGGCCAACCTCCAACCCTCTAGACCCTCACCCAGGCCCTCTTTTCTCCCTAACCGAGCCCAAACCAGGATGGCCACAACTCACCCCGCCCCAAACCCATCGCACACGAACGCCAGAAAACTGCTCCCGCTCGATCCATCTCCTCTCCCGCGCATGTGCCCACCCTTTGCTGACGCCAGCACCCCTACGTCATCCCCCTTCCACCGCCCCAACGTCAGCAAACCGCCACCCATTGGCCAACCTCTTCCCGCCCGCTCAGCCATTGGCCATGGCCACCACCCCCGCTCCCCCATCCGGCTATAAAAAGCCCCTCCACCCCAGCCCTCCTCTCCTCACACCACCTCTCCCTCCCCAGAACCCTCGCAGAGAAGCGCCGAGGCATTCCTCTGGCTGCTGCTCGCCGGAGAGAGGCCGCGTCGTAGTCACCGTGAGGGGGACGGACAAGGCCGAGCTCGCCCCAGACGCTCCCGTCTCTCCCTCCTATTTTCCCTATACTTCCCATCCCCTTCTGGTCCTAACCGCCCCCTCGTTGCCTCCCAGGATCGCCGGTGCTCGCCGCCGTCGCCATGGCCGAGAGCACCTGCGGAGACATGGCCGCCGGGAGGAGCAGCCGCTGCAGGGGAAGGAGGACCCGCCGAGCGCGCCCCTGGACCGCCCCGCGACGCCGCCGCCTCGCCCAGCCGTCGCCGTTGGCCAGCGCCCCACGCCGGTAAGTCCCTGGCCGCCTCCGTTTCCTCCCAGGACAGCGCGCGCGTGCGTAGACGAAGAAGGAGGACGACTCGATCGTCCCGATCGTGTGCGTGCATGGCCGCTTGGCCACGTAGGCCATGCAGGCCCGGCCCACCTGGGCCCCCCTTCTATTTTCTTTTGTTTTTTGTTTTTTTTCCTCTCCTCCACCTGGAGATCCCTCCTGGGCCGGCCCAATTCACCACACCCGCACGGCCCAGATCTCTTTCCCGCCCGATCTATTCTTTTGAAAATTTGAAAATTTGCTGTTAATTTGGGACAAAAACCAGTGAGTTTACTTTGCTAATAACTCCAGATCTACACACCCAAATCGAGTGAAACAAATTGCAGTAGTTCACAAATTCAGTTATCTGTCCAATGCCACTGGTCCCATATTTTTAGGATTTTTATACAATTTTTGGTGAATTAAACTTGTCCTATGTGTCCTGCAGACATAGCTGCTAGCTTTTAATTCACCAAAAATCCATCTACGACCCAAATCAAGTGATTCAAAATTTGTAGTACTATTGGATGTTTTCTTAATCATCTCAAACAAGTTTCAAGTCATTATCTGTTCTGTAAATCCAAAGAGAAATCAAATGGTAAAAACATGCAGTAACCTTGTTAGTTCAATTATGAGAGTTTCAGAAACAATTTGAACTCAAATCCAATTGTGTATGCATCTCTATTTAAATATATTTCAAATGCCAGTGGTCTCATATTTTTAGGATTTTTCTACGATTTATGGCTTACAGATCTTGTTTTCTGTACAGTCAGATTCAAACAAATTCCTAAATTTGTAGGATTAATATTTTTGGGTGAATCCAATTGGGTTAGTCTTGTATTAATACGGGCCATCTAGGAAAAATGGTGTTAGTCTCTGTTCATGCATATTTGTTACTGTTAGTAATGTATATGTGTGACATGCATTGTTGAAGCAAAACTTTTCGGTTTATTTAGAACCCTTGACCAACTCTTTTTATTAGAAATGGGCAACCTTTGTTTTATGATTGCAAAACAAAACCTCTGCAATTTAACATTAGCTCTTTTGTTTTGCTTAAGTTTTCAAATGATGGGGCATATCATTTGCTTCCTATTCTTGTGTAGTGTTGTGTAAGCTTTACAAAATAGAGAGAATGATTTCCCGCTTTTCCAAAAATGTTTCAAAATATAATGTGAATGTATTTGATGTCAAACTAATGCTCTTGTCCTCTTTATGATGTTATCTACCAGGGGATGTTTGGTTCATACCATGGTGATAACCGAGAGAGGCAATTGCTAAGTGGTGATACTCTCATACCCTTACTAGGTAAATAAAATGGGTTCTCTTTTAGTTGCTTTGTAGTATCTATAAGTCTTTAATATGTTAGCCGTATAAGAGTGGTTAGTCTTTGATTGATGCTTGTTGCTTGTTGTTTTGTTGGTGCAATATGTTTGATTGTGTTCCTTTTATATTTTCCGACGATAGATGCGAACAATTCCGGAGAAGAAGAAGAAGAAGTGGTTCGGACAAGGATTTTATTTATATTGACGGGATTCTTATATTGATGAAGTTGAAGAAGTCCAGGGACAAATAAGCCAAGGCAAGCCATCTTTTGATCTCTGTTTTGGTGTCTAGTTGGATGTCATTTGTTGATGTCCAAAGCACCTTGAATTCTATGTGTGTTATTCTCTCTATTTATGTCATCTATGTGTGTTTCCAAGTGGGGTACTCCCTAGTGGTGATACTCCACCTTTGTCTTGTGATTATGGGATACATGGCATCATGGCCGTGCTACTCCCATTGGTTATCATGTATGCCCAACTTGAGCATGCATAATCTCAAGAAAATAACTTACATCACACCCACCCCCTTTGTAGTATAGAGGTGTCTATGTCATGATCTTGGTGTATTCTCCAATTGAGAGGAGTATGCCGTGTACCCTATTGGAGAGTATGTTGGATAGTAATACTCCACTATCTAAGTTGTATAGTTACCACCACAAATCTGAGAGTATATTCCTCCTTGTGTTGTCATAATACATGCTTACCATAAGCAAGTATGATTCACTCCACTACACCTTTATACCCCTCTATGGCGTGATGACTCTCATCTCGGCCGTAGTGCAATAGTAGTTCAGCTCATGAAACTTTAGGTTGGGAACCCCTCAAGGTTTTACCTTGTTGTAAAAGTTTTTGATAAAACCTTGGGCATGATGTTTTCCCCAAGTGAGAATTTATGAAAGGAAAGGATTTGGTAAAAATGATGAGGATATGAAAAAGGTTGGGTTTTATGAAAACTTTGGCGCCTAAGTACTCACCCATGACAATTAACTAGCGCAACCACAATATCCAAAGTGGGCACGGGCTTAGTCCGTAGTTTGTTGAAGTTGACATGAGATACCTTCACCACTCTCTAGGAGGGTCACGATGACCTCTGACACCGGGTTGCGCTCTGAAGGAGGCAATACACTGCATTAACTTGCAGCCGGACGATTACTGAGGGTCTTCTGTCATGGCGCCGGGGATACGCTCAAAAGGAGGTATGCTGCCGGGGTGCCGGGAAGGGGTAAGCCCGCAGGGAAGGACTCATGACAAGGGAGACAGGCGAAAGGCTATGACTGATTATCCGAGACTCGCATACTTTAGTATGACGAACCGGGGATGATCTCGGCGGATTTATCGGTTCTTGTGGGGAAAGTGCGCACACTCTGCAGAGTTAAATCTATTCGAATAGCCGCGTCCGCGGTCATGGACGGTTGGAATGGCTGTTGCTTAGCCTGATGAGTTTTGGTTTACAAAATGGTTTGGCAAATGAAAGGAAAGAACTTGTTTTGAAGTACCGGAAGGGTACGGGAAAGGTTGTGTCGACCATATGGAGATGGTCGGGAAGGACAAATATTGGGTTGCTCCCTTCCTAGTGTTTCATGTAGAGGAACTCTTCTTTAACAAAGATATAGAGATGTCATAGGACCACCATAGTGTCCGCATCACTTGAGATGCCGGTATGCTATATCAACAAGAGAAACTATTTCTCTTTCACATGCTTTATCCACGAGAGAAACTATTCTTCCTCTCTTGTCTTCTTTAGTTAGAATTGTTATCACCTTCTTGATGGTTTGCGAGTACAATTCAAATGTACTCACGGCTTTGTCCCTGGCTATTTACTTGGCCAGACTTGGAGGAACACGATGGATGAAGAAGGAGTTGACGACGTCTATGCGAGCTAGGAACGTCTTCCCAGTCAGTTGCCTGTAGGGTTATGGCAGATGACTTGGGTACTGCGCTGCTGAAGTGATGTTGCTACTCTGATGTTTAGTTAGGCCCTTCGAGGCTATTATGTAAGTATTGGTCATGTGACCATGTTGTAATTTTCTTATTCCGCTTTGTAATGGATGGTGTAATTTGATATCAGTTCGGTTATGTGTTCACGGCGCACTGATCATGGGATCGTGAACTGTATACCTAACAGGGATTTTGGACAGCTAGTCCGGGGTCCCCACACAGGGTTGATCAAGAAGATGAGGGATGAATTCCGTGAACTGAAGCAAGGCCGGATGTTGGTGGTAGAATACCGCGACAGGTTCCTCACCCTGTCAAGGTACGCCCCCGATGAAACCGACACCAATGAGAAGAGGAAGGAGAGATTCCTGAACGGCCTGCACGACGAGATGCAGACAGTATTAGTCAACATCCCCTTTGCTGACCTCGAAGCCCTAGTGGACTCCGCCATCCATATGGAAGGCAAACTGCACCAGGCCAATGAGAACCGCAAGCGCCGCATGATGAACCAGAGTGGGCCCAGCAATGCCCCCAGATATCGCCCTAGCTCAAGCGGTGGTTTTGCCCCCAGAAACAACAAGCCCCAGAACCAGATGTCACGCCCCGGTTTTCAGAAAGCCTAGGAAGCCCCAGATGTGGTGCTGGGTATGTTCTCTGTTAACTCAATACCAGCAAGAGTGCTGTTTGATTCAGGAGCATCGCATTCATTTGTTACAGAAGATTTTGTGAGCACTAGTAAGATTCAACCAATCAGCTTGAAACATGTCATGATAGTTCAAATACCTGGATCAACAACTAAAGCTAGAAAATTTTGCAAAGAAGTACCCATCAGAATTCAAGAAATAATGTTTTTTGCAAACTTAATCGTTCTGGGAACAAAAGGATTGGAAGTAGTACTAGGTATGGATTGGATGGCGAAACATCATGGATTGATAGACTGCGCCAAGAAGGCCATCACCATGACTAGTAGCACCGGAATAACAATAGAACATGTGTCTGAGAAACTGCCCAGAAATTTCACTTGCAACCAAGGTGTAGCCAAACCAACTCTGGATCAGATCAGGGTCGTCTGTCGATACGCTGATGTGTTTCCGGATGATCTAACCGGTATGCCCCCGGATCGGGATATCGAGTTTATCATCGAGTTAATTCCTGGAACAGGACCTATAGCCCAGAGAGCCTATAGTATGAACCCATCAGAGTTAGTGGAGCTAAAGAAGCAACTGGATGACATGTTACACAAAGGTCTGATTCGACCAAGTGCGTCGCCTTGGAGATCACCAGTTTTATTCGTGGATAAGAAAGATGGTGCCAATCGGTTATGTACGGATTATCGTAAACTTAACGATGTCACCATCAAAAACAAATACCCCTTGCCAAAGATAGAAGACCTGTTTGACCACTAGCCGGTGCCACCGTATTCTCCAAGATTGACCTTAGGACTGGTTACCATCAACTGAAGATCCGTGCAACGGATATCCCAAAGACTGCTTTCACCACCAGATATGGACTGTATGAGTATAATGTCATGTCATTTGGATTAACCAATGCCCCTGCCTATTTCATGAACCTCATGAACAAGGTCTTCATGAACTTTTTGGATAAGTTTGTCGTGGTTTTCATCGACGACATCCTTATCTACTCCAAAACCGAAGAAGAACATGAGCAACACCTGGAAATTATCCTAGAAACCCTTAGGTAGCACAAGCTGTATGCCAAGTTCAGCAAGTGCGAGTTTTGGTTAAAGGAAGTAGGATTCCTGGGACATATCTTGTCTGCAGGAGGAATTGCGGTAGATCCCGCCAAGATCAAGACCGTCACCGAATGGAAAGCCCCAACCACTCAAACTGAGGTCCGCGCATTTCTCGGATTAGCGGGATATTACCGCCGATTCGTTGAAGGATTTTCCAGCATAGCACGACCCATGACCCAACTGTTGAAGAAAGATAAGAAGTTTGAATGGACTGCCAAATGTGAAGAAAGTTTCCAACAGCTCAAGAATAGATTGACCACAGCCCCAATATTGATCATGCCGGATATCACCAAGCCATTTGACGTCTACTGTGATGCATCCAAGATTGGTCTTGGATGTGTGTTGATGCAAGAAGGCAAAGTGATATCATATCTGTCCCGGCAACTGAAGCAGCATGAACAGAACTACCCAACCCATGACCTCGAACTAGCAGCCGTAGTGTTAGCCCTGAAGGTGTGGCGTCATTACCTCATGGGTAATCGATGCGAGATCTATTCGGATCACAAGAGCCTGAAGTATATCTTCACGCAGAAGGATCTGAATATGAGGCAACGAAGATGGTTAGAGCTAATCAAGGACTATGATATGGAAATCCACTATCACCCCGGCAAGGCCAATGTAGTAGCAGATGCCCTGAGTAGACTGCCTTGTCAGTTAAACTCAATGATAGCAGAAGAACAGCCTAGCCTATACCAAGAGTTTGAACAATTTAGAATGGAGCTAGTTAGTGAAGGATACCTAGCCAGCATAGAACTGCAGCCTACCTTGGTTGGACAGATCAAAGAAGCCCAGAAGGGAAATGCCAGCATTGACGGAATCAAGAGTCAGATAGCTGCAGGAAAGGCACCAGGATTCACCATAGATGAAGAAGGAGTACTTTGGTATAACGGTCGCCTGTGTGTACCGTCAGATTCAGAGTTAAAGCAAGTCATTCTGAAGGAAGCTCACGACACCCTGTATTCCATTCACCCCGGAGGGACCAAGATGTACCAAGACCTGAAGGAACAATTCTGGTGGCACGGAATGAAGCGAGAGATAGGAAGTTACATCGCCAAGTGTGATATCTGTCAACAAGTCAAGGCAGAACACCAACGACCCGCAGGACTGTTGCAACCTTTACAGATTCCTGAGTGGAAATGGGATTCTGTCGGTATGGACTTTATCACAGGATTGCCCAAATCCAGCAGAGGAAATGACTCCATCTGGGTAGTCATCGATAGGTTGACCAAGGTTGCACATTTCATCCCTGTCAAGACCACATATCAAGGCCCCAAGCTAGCCGAGCTATACATTTCAAGGATAGTCGCCCTGCACGGAACTCCGAAGTCAATTGTGTCAGATAGAGGATCACAGTTCACCTCAAGATTCTGGCAGAAAGTGCATGAAGGACTAGGAACCCGTCTGAATTTCAGCACCGCTTATCACCCGCAGACGGACGGACAGACCGAGAGAGTCAATCAGATACTAGAGGATATGTTGAGAGCCTGTGTACTGGAATATGGATCCAAGTGGGAAGACTGCTTACCTTATGCAGAATTCTCGTACAACAACAGTTACCAAGCCAGCTTACATATGGCCCCCTTTGAAGCCCTGTACGGAAGGAAATGCCGTACCCCTCTGAACTGGTCAGAAGTCGGAGAAAGCCAAGTCTTTGGACCAGATGTTCTTCGAGAAGCCGAAGAGAAGGTGCACAAGATCCGCGAGTACCTCAAGACTGCGCAATCAAGACAGAAGAGCTACGCCGACAAGAGACGCCGAGAGATGACCTTCGAGATTGGAGATTTTGTCTACCTCAAGGTGTCACCCCTCAAAGGAATGTAGAGATTCCAGCTGAAAGGAAAGCTCGCACCCCGATATGTCGGACCCTTCAAAGTTCTGAGTCGCCGAGGTGAAGTGTCCTATCAACTGGAACTACCTGAAGAAATGGCAGCTGTGCACAATGTGTTTCACATCTCACTGCTCCGGAAATGCCTGGAAGTACCCGAGAAGACCGAAGTATTCAAGAATATAGATCACCGTTCGGTGGATATCAACACGGACTTGACGTACCGCGAAGTGCCTATTCGCATCCTGGAAGAAGCATACAGAACCACCCGCACCAGGAGTATCAAGTTCCTGAAGATTCAGTGGAGCAATCACACTGAAGAAGAAGCCACTTGGGAACGTGAAGAAGACATGAAGAAAGAATACCCCGATCTCTTTAGAACCTAGTTTTCTCTCGATCTCGGGACGAGATCTTTTGTAAGGGGGAAGGGTTTGTAACATCCCAAATTTCAATAAAATGAACAAGAGAGGAATTCAAGAATCCAAAAATCAGAGTTAACAAAAACTTTTTCATATCATATAGGATCATGCATATAGAGCACCTTGGTATTTATTTTTGAATGTGCAATTGCCATGATACTTGCTTGTGTGTTCTCTCTCACTCTAAAACCCTAGCAATGATCACTTGATCATCCAAGGTCAAATAAAAATCAAATAGAAAAGAAAATATAAAACTCCAACTCACCCACACATAAGGCTTAGGCCATTTTTACAAATCTTTGATATAGACCATTTTGGTTTGCACCATTGAGTGTAAATGGATACTAAACATATATTAAAACCTTTGGAAACCATCAAACATCATTCAAATCAAAATTGAGACAAATATGAGCTCACATGTGATATGGTCATGTGGGACATTTTTAATCTGGTACTCACTTTGAGCCCCTGGCTTTTGAGTTTTCACTTCTACACTTGGCCATTTCTTTTCACCTCATCCAAGACAACATCAAGGACTACAACTTTGCTCAAGACAACACCCCAAAATTCCACCTCTATTTCAAATGGCAAGCAAGCAAAGTGGGGACTTTTTAGTAAAGTGAAGATCATATGCAATATGTGATTTTGCAAATCAACACCATTTTGATCACCACCACCATCAATCTACTCCAAATATTATCCAATTACAACCCACCAAAAATCTTTCCAAAATTCGAAAATAAATTTCTTTCGGCCATTTGGTCGAACACCTTGCAGGCAGGGTTTACAAATGAGCCCATACTGAAAATTTGAGGTGGACTTGGTCCAACCTGACCCTCTCTGCACCCTGGCATCTCCCTCTCACTTCACCACATCCATCAGCACCAGTGCCACCCCTCCACTTGCCCTCAGTGACAATGGCATGACCATGCCATGGCATGGCATGGCCACACCATGCCCTCTCTCTCCCCTCTCACCTCAGTGCAGCACCACCATGTCTGGCAGCCTCCTCTCACTTCCCTGAACACGCCCGTGCACTCCCTTGACCAAGCCCACGCGTGCACACGCGAGCATTGACGTGCCCAGACACGCCCAGGCATGCCCTGGACGCGCCAGAGCGCGCATGGCGCCAGCCCTGGACGCGCCAGAGCGTGACGACGCCCACCGCCCTGCGTCACCTCCGCCCTCACTCTCACCGCCAGTCGACGCCTCACCTCACCCTGACGCGCCTGGACACGCTCGCTGGCCCGCGGGAACGCCGCAGATGACGAGAGCATCCACGACTGCCCGCCATGATCTGCGAGCTCCCGTCAAGCTCCTCGCCGCTGTAGCCCCTCGTTTTCCCCACAATCACGCGCGTCAGCTTCGCCTGGACGTCGCCAACACTCCGCGCCCATGCCTTGCCTCTTCGCAACCCTGGAACGGCGACGACGACGAGGACCCGCCAGCTCCGCCACGGCCACCTCCCGCGACTATAAAATGGGCACTCCTCCTCCCAATCCGAGCACACCACTCGCTTCTCCTCCTCACCACAGCCCTCCTCGTCCCCTCAATTTCACCGATTAGCCCCTCCATAGCCCCAATCGCAAGATCATCGCCGCCGCCAGTACACGGAGCAAGCCGGAGCAGGAGGCCACCCCAGGACGCGCCGCTGCTTCCATCGGCTTCCATCGTCGACAACGTCGCGGCGCACCCTCCCGACGATCGCCGGAGCTCCGACGGCCGCTCCGACCCCCTACCTCCGCCGCGCTCGCCTCTGCTTCTCGCCGTCGACGACGACAACCTCCAGCCGTTGGATCATCGCCTGATCCAACGCTTCCCACGCAGCGTACCGATTCGGTGAGTGAATCCCACTGACGCGTGGCCCCCGCCTGTCAGTTGGCCCGCTGCGCTGGACGCAGAACTGGGCCGGCCCATCTTCTTTTCCCCTGTGTAGCCCAGTAACCTTTCCCGCCTAAGCCCACCAGTTTGAATTTAAATTTTCGAAATTAGGGAATTACTCTCAGATGCTGTTTTCAAAATTAAATAGAATAAAATCCACCCAACCAAATTTTACAAATTTTATATATTTGGAAACCTTAGGAAATTATCTACACAATGCCACTGGTTTGAACCCTAGATCTATTATAGAATTTAAGTGAGAAAATAAACAAGACAGGGACTTTTCTGCCTTAGATCCAAAACGTATCTACTTTCCCGAACACTTTTGCTATTGTTTTGCCTCTAATTTGTGTATTTTGGATACAACTAACACGGACTAACGCTGTTTTCAGCAGAATTGCTCTGGTGTCTCGTTTTTGTGCAGAAATCCAACTTTCAGAAAACCTCGGAATTTATGAAGGCCCTATTTTCCCGTAAGACTCACGGAGCCGTAAGCTGTGGGGGCACGAGGGCCCCACACACTAGGCCGGCGGCCCCAGAGGGGCCCGCGCGGCCCTAGTGTGTGGCCCCCTCGGCTGGCCCCCGACGCCCTCCTTCGGACTACTTATCGCCCTCGACCTAAAAACGCACGGAGAGAAGTCGAAGTCGCCGAAACCCTCCAGAGAGCCGCCACATCGCGAAACTCCGTCTCGGGATCCAGAAGTCTCCGCGCCGGGACGGGGAATTGGAGGAGATCTTCACCGCCATCACCGCCAACGCCTCTCCATCGACCAGCCATGTTTCCCCCATCCATGTGTGAGGAATTCCCCCGCTGTAGGCTGAAGGGGATGGTAGGGATTGGATGAGATTGGTCATGTAATAGTCATAAGATTGTTAGGGCATAGTGCCTAGTATCCGTAGATGTCACTTTTATGATATTGTTGCAACTTGTTATGCTTAATGCTTGTCACTAGGGCCCGAGTGCCATGATCTCAGATCTGAACATGTTATTGATTCATGATGATATTCGTTGTTTATGATCTTACTCAAGTTGTATACACATGTCGCTGTCCGGAACCAATGGCCCCGAAGTGACAGAAATCGGGACAACCGGAGGGGATGGTAGTGATGTGAGGATCACATGTGTTCACGGAGTGTTAATGCTTTGCTCCGGTACTCTATTAAAAGGAGTACCTTAATTTCCAGTAGTTTCCCTAGAGGCCCGGCTGCCACCGGCTGGTAGGAAAAAAGATGTTGTGCAAGTTTCTCATTGCGAGCACGTACGACTAAATATGGAACACATGCCTATTGATTGATTAGTACTTGGATACCGTTTTATTATTATCTGCAAATGCCCCTCCTTTGATTGTTATATGAGTTTCTCTCATCCATGCAACGCCCGTTAATCCGTCCCCGTGCCTACAGTATTTTAATCCCGTTGTTTACTATAATCACTACTGTCTTTATTTCACCGTGTTATTTCACTATTCCTACTGCTATAAAACTGTTACTACTGATAAACTCTTGCGAGCAAGTCTGTTTCCAGGTGCAGCTGAATTGACAACTCCGCTGTTAATGCTTACAAGTATTCTTTGTCTCCCCTTGTGTCGAATCAATAAATTGGGTAATACTTCCCTCGAAGACTGTTGCGATCCCCTATACTTGTGGGTCATCAAGACTATTTTCTGGCGCCGTTGCCGGGGTGCATAGCTTTATTTGGAAGTTCACTTGGATTGATATTGTTCGCTGCAAAGTCTCCATTATGGGTAAACCTCGCGATACTAAGATCGCCATATTACCATCCACTACAAGAAAAGGTACAACTGTTAGTCTGCTGCTCTTGATTCACCATCTATGATAAGTAAACTTGTTTCACCACCACAAGCTTCAAATGCTGGTACTTCTGCTGAATCTGAAAATTCCTCTTATAATCGTGATGATGCTTCTGCTGTGCTTGATAATGATGGTTCGTTGGGATCTTTTCTAGATGCTACAATTGCTAGGTCTAGGCAAATTGAAAATACTGAAACTCCTAATGAAAATGCTGCTACACCTGTTAATTCACCTGAGTCTGTTGAATATTCTAGTGATGATCTTGATGAAGATTATGTGGAGCTTGATGATGATTTTATTGAAAAATGCAATGCTACTATGATGCAAGAAAAATTAAAAAGTTGCTTGCAGAACATGATGTTAGATATAAACTGTCTCCTGATCCTAAATTTGCCACATCTCCTATAAACATTAAGGATAAAGATTATGATTTTTCTCTTGATCTATCTCATATAGCTATTGTTGAGAAAACACCCTTTTGTGGTACTGAAAAAGAAAGTGCTGTTGAACACATGATTGAGTTATCTACTCTGAGTAGCTTGTTTTCTGATGATGTCAAGATGCGTACTTATTTTGTCGCTAAAATTTTTCCTTTCTCATTAAAGGATGATGCTAAAGCTTGGTATAATAATTTGCCTCCTGGTTCTATTAAAAGTCCAATTGACTTGCGTGATGTTTTCTTTCGAAAATACTTTCTGCTAGTGCTCAACATGCTGCTTTGCAGAGAATTTATAATTTTGACCAGGAAGATGGAGAGAAATTGCCCGAGGCTTGGGCGAGATTTTGCTCTCTTATTAGAGCTCAGCCTGATCATGATTTGGAAAAGCATGATTTACTTGATATATTTTATAGTGGACTAACCATTGAGTCTAGGGCATACCTGGATAGTTGTGCTGGTTGTGTTTTCAGGAAAAGAACTCCAGACGACGCTGAAGAATTATTGGCTAAAATAGGCCGGAATCATGATGATTGGTCTACACCTGAACCAACCCCGACACCGATATTGAAGAAGAGGGGTATGATTAAATTAAATGATGAAGATATGAGGGAAGCCAAGAAGTCTCTTAAAGAGAAGGGTATTAAACCTGAAGATGTGAAGAATTTACCTCCTATAGAAGATTTATGTGAGATAACTCCCCTTCATCCATGATTGAGGTACACTCTCTTCAACGCTTTACTAGGGAAGATATTCCGTATTCAAAACCTCCTGCTCAATGCTTAGATGAGTTTGATAATTATATTGTTAAGCAAGAAAACTTTAATATGAGAGTAGAGAATCATTTAATGGAAAATTCTCGAGCTATTAGTGAATTGCATGATATTGTGGAGAGAACCTCCAATGATGTTAAGATACTTGTTAAACATTTTCATATGGTTCAAACTCAAATTGATCAACTCACTAAAGTGCAAAATGACTTGTTGGAAAATAATTCTAAAGAAAAACATGCTTATGAAGTAACAACTAGAGGTGGTGTTTCTACCCAGGATCCTCTATATCCTGAAGGGCATCCCAAAAGAGTTGAACAAGATTCTCAACTAACTAAAACTAGTGCTCCATCTAAGAAAAAGAAAAAGAAACATAAGAATGTTGTAGAATCCTCTGAACCTGTTAATGATCCTAATAGTATTTCTATTTCTGATGCTGAAACTGAAAGTGGTAATGAACATGATAAAGATAATGATAAGGATGATACTCCTGATAAAGAAGATGTTGAAGAAGAACCTAAAAAGCATGCTAAAAATAAAAAGTATACTAAAGAAGATTTTATTTCTGAGAAACATGGTAATGAAAGAGAACCTTGGGTTCAAAAGCAAATGCCTTTTCCTGCTAAGAAACTAAAATCAAAGGAGGAGGAACA
The DNA here is from genome assembly GCA_030979885.1 of Lolium multiflorum. Taxonomy (NCBI): domain Eukaryota; kingdom Viridiplantae; phylum Streptophyta; class Magnoliopsida; order Poales; family Poaceae; genus Lolium; species Lolium multiflorum. Next base: position 212,196,029 of record CM061748.1, read on the forward strand.
TTATAATAAATTTTGTGATTGGATGAAACCTTTATTTTTGCAAATCCCTTTGACTGATGCTATTAAATTGCCTCCTTATTCAAAGTATATGAAAGATATTGTCTCTAACAAAAGGAAAATTCCCAATGAGGAGATTTCCACTATGCTCGCTAATTACTCCTTCAATGGTAAGATTCCAAAGAAGCTTGGAGACCCAGGTATACCGACTATTCCTTGTTCCATCAAGAATAATTATGTTAGAACTGCTCTATGTGATTTGGGAGCAGGAGTTAGTGTAATGCCTTTTTCTCTTTATAAGAGACTTGATTTAGATAAGTTAATACCAACTGATATATCTTTGCAAATGGCTGATAAATCTATCGCTATTCCTATTGGTGTATGTGAAAATGTTCCTGTTCAAGTTACTCAACATTGCTTGATATTAACTGATTTTGTTGTGTTGGAAATGCCTGAAGATGATAATATGTCCATTATTCTCGGAAGACCCTTTCTTAATACTGCAGGGGCTGTTATTGATTGCAATAAAGGCATGGTTACTTTCAATGTTGATGACAAGGAACATACCGTCTATTTTCCCAAGAGGATTGATAAAGTATATGGAGTTAATATAATTTTTAATGTGAAAACTATCAAAGTGGGATCCATTGATTGTCCTATATATGAGCCTAAAGAAGAATATCAAACTCTTGTGATTGGATCCATATCAATTCAATATAAGGTAACATGATTGATTTGAGGTTTATTTCTTCTTATGTCATATAAAATTTATTTGGTAGCAAGACTTGATCAACCTTGTTAACAAGTATATTTTAATGCATAAGAGAGCTAAACAACATTTCTTTCTTTCTTTCTCCCTCCATTTATTTTACTTGCTGTAGCACATTTTGTTTTGCAATATGCTTTAGTTGTTTAAGATTTTGGAAATCATTTTCCTGCGCAGTAATAATTAATTTAACCCAGAAATGTGCATTTTTCGAAGTTCTCTAAAAATTACAAAAATTATACTGGTAGTCCTATTTTTCGAAGAGGCACTGGGAGCACTGGGGACTGGGGCACCCCAGGGTGGCACCCCACAGGCCGGCGCGGCCAGCCCGGGGCGCGCCACCCTGGTGTGTGGGCCCCCTTTGCCCCACTTCAGCATCTCTTCCTCCCACTCTCTTCTCTCTCCCGAAAAACTCGCACCAGGTTTCTCCCACTCGCGTTTCTGCTCAAGAACTCGCGATATTTTGATCTCTTTGCTCAGCCCAGATTTCTGTCTGAAATTTGGCACATTTGCTCCTTGGTATGTGACTCCTTTGATTGTCCAATTAGAATTTTGTTTGGTTGAGTATATCTTGAATATTTTGCTGCTGTAGATAACATGTTTAGTGAGCTTGCATGCTTGTTCTAAGTGGTAGAAATTAGTTTTGATGCATGTTTAGTACTCTAGCAAGTTCCTATAGTAGTTCCCCTCAATTATATACCTTGAAATCAAATTTTATAATGATTGTTGAAAAATTTCAGAAAATGGAAGGGAGTAGGCACCAACTAAATCAACAAGAATTGGAGGTACAACAAGTCATGAGAGTTCATCGCGAAGAGGGAGTATACCCCTCTTATTACCCATGCACGGATTTTATGCGGAATGCAGGAATCCTGCAAGATGTTCAAACACTGATTTCCAATGCAGGGTTGGAAGGTTTTACTGTTGGTGAACCTCACCAATATGCTAAACTAACGGTGTCGGTTGTGCAGGATTTCGAATTTCATCGGTCTCAAACTAACCCCATGGTCCGTTACAAGATTTATAACAAAACTATCAACTTGCCTTTCAATGATTTTTTGTGCAGCAATTAGAGTGTCGCGGTGGGGATCCTACGAGAAGGTCAGGGGAACGCCGCGGGGGCTCTCGAATCTTTATACCATGATTTGTAATGGGAGGAGCTTCTCCGATGATGGTGGTAAGATTAGTAGCATTCAACAACCAGCTATCCGCTACTTCGCTTACTTCGTTACAAAGTGTGTTCTTGCTAGAAGGAATGCGAGTAAGTTGTCTGTTCAAGATATGGTTTTCTTAGCCGCTGCTTTGCAACAGGATAGGACCTATAATTTGGGTGCTTTAATAGCTTGTAGACTTGCTACTAACCGTGAGAAAGGAGGAATTTGTGGAGGTCTTATCGCCTCTCGCTTATTAGCTATGCATGGTGTAGGACCTCACCATCTAGATATTCCGCTTTCTATAGAGAAACTTGATGTTGTTTCCATGATTAAACATGAGTTTATTTCAGATGCATCTAATTTGAACAACCTGTATTATAGGATAACTTTGTATAAGAAAAATTGGAGAATAACTAAGAAAATTGAAAAACTAGTACGATTGTCTGCACCTGCTCTGCTTAACCTTGATGCCAGGAAAGGGTGGTCGATCACAGAAAATGAGCTAAACGCATACATAGAAAAGGAAAGCCATCGTGCAAGGGAAGGCATGGAGGAGGCCGAGGAGCACCCCGACTCTCCATCCGATGCAGCGAGCTCCTCATATCAACATTATGGTCATGAGGAACCTCCACGACATTCTTCTGCGCAGGGGCCCTATTATCACTCCATGTATGATCCACCGGCGTGGAACTCCGACCCTCGTTGGGAATGAACTCCACTTAGGCCAAAAGCCTAAGCTTGGGGGGAGGTATACCGGCATCACTCATTCTTTGCATATTATGGTTGCTGGATACTTGTACATATTTGTTTAGTTTCTTAGAGTGGTTTTCTAATGAGAGGGAGATGATATTTGGGGAAGTGCTGTCCAAAAACAGATTCTGGGCTGTTACCAAAAAAATTCGTACGCACAGCCAGAACGTTATTTTGAGTTGCCAATTTTTGAGCATGTGCCCCAGGTTGTTATCTAACTTTCATTAGTTGAACACTTTTTGAGCTGAGCAATGGAAGATTTTTGTTATTTCGATTTCTGTACTGCTGTCAGGTTTTGGCAGATTTCTGTCATCCTGTTTTTCTGTGTTTCTGTTAGTTTGCATTCTTTTGTTTTCGCTTTGTTTCTTTCCTAAAACACAAAAAGACCAAAAATATTTTTGTTGTTTCTCTTCACTATTTGTTTGCTTTGGGTTCTTGCATTTGTTTCGCTCTATTTGCTATTGCTAGTTTACTACAAGAAAACCCAAAAAGATTTTGCTTTGTTTGCTTGTTTCTTTTGTTCTTGTTTCCAATTCGAAAACACCAAAAATATTTGCTGTTCTTCTTTGGTTTGTAAAGTTCATCATGATTTCAATGGTCTTCGGTGGCTGGAGCGTGGTTTTCATTTCATATTATCCAAGCTACACAAGTGAAAGGCAATAATGACGATCTACAACAATTGGACTGTGGTGAGAGGCTGGTATGAACTCTATTTGTTTTCATTTTTGTACATATACTCATCCATGTGAGCATGCTTAGTTGGTTCATGTGAGGTATATGTTATTTGAGAAAGTCTAGTAGTTCATGATCTCTCATGTTTAGCTCCAATTTATTAATATGAGTAGCATGTCATGGATGTTCGCTTGCATTGTTTTATTCATAAGTAAGTATGGCATTGTGGTATCCTCCTCTGAATAATTCATTTATATCGACTTGGCACATGCCCACGCATGCATATGACTGAACAAAAAGTCAATTAAGCCTCGATGATTTATATTGCTTCAGAGTTCTTGTATCACTTTTATGCCTCCGTTAATTTATTTTGCCGCAAGCATGATTATGACAGTTACTGCTCTCTTGATTTGTCTCCCTAGTCTTTTGCTAGCCTTCACTTGTACTGAGCGGGAACGCCGCTCGTGCTTCCAAACACCTGAAAACCAAGTTGTTCCAAAGTGTCCACCATAAATACCTATGCATGGCATTTCAAACCATTCCAAGTAAATTCTCATGCGCTACCTTTAAAACTTTCAAAATGCTCCTCAATTTGTGTTAATGTTTCATAGCTCATGAGGAAGTATGTGGTGTTTAGCTTTTAACCTTGACATTTACTTTTGACGGGCTCTCATATGGACTAGTGGCACATCCGCTTATCCAATAATTTTGCAAAAAGAGCTGGCAATGGGATTCCCAGTCCCAAATTAATTAACTTAAATAGACACTCCTCCATGGTTTGTGATTGTTGGACGGCACCCGAAGGATTCGGTTAGCCATGGCTTGTGTAAGCAAAGGTTGGGGGAGTGTCATCATCATAATAAAACTTAAATAAAAAGGCACTCCTTCATGGTATGTGATTGTTGGCACCCGAGGATTCGGTTAGCCATGGTTTGTGTAAGAAAGGTTGGAAGGAGTGCCACATAAACATACAAATAATTCATGGGAGCCGCTCTTGGGAGTCCGGTTGATGAGGTAGTTAGTGTACCCATTACCATTCGTTGACAACAACAAGCACTTCTCAAAATAATTTTACTCCTGTTTTAAAAATGAAAAGCTCTAGCGCATGTTAATCCCTGCTTCCCTCTGCGAAGGGTCAATCTTTTACTTTTATGTTGTGTCTCCATTCTTTCTTTGAGCACTATCTTGAGAGCATAACTGTCATTCTTAGTATAAATATGCTTGTCTCAAAATATGATTGATTGTGGTATAACTTTGATGCTTTTATCTTTGACAATCACTACTTCTAGTCTTTCTATGAACTCCAGAGGTGCCTGGGCATTTATGTTTTGCCGATCAAATACGGGCAAGCGAGATACCACTTTATCATATTCTCTTATGAACATTGCAATCCTGCTTATATACATGATTCATGATGCTTATTATTAATTGTTGGTACCTCTCCATGATTGACATAGCTGTTGGATGATCTTATTTGCATGTATCTCATTATGAACTGCTTAAGTATTAGCCATAGCATGAGAATATATACATCATATGAGCAAATGTGTTCGTGAAAGTTCCTTTATCGCTCAGTTGTTAACTGAATTGCTTGAGGACAAGCAATAAGCTAAGCTTGGGGGAGTTGATACGTCCAAAACGTATCTACTTTCCCGAACACTTTTGCTATTGTTTTGCCTCTAATTTGTGTATTTTGGATACAACTAACACGGACTAACGCTGTTTTCAGCAGAATTGCTCGGTGTCTCGTTTTTGTGCAGAAATCCAACTTTCGGGAAAACCTCGGAATTTATACGAACGCCCTATTTTCCCGTAAGACTCACGGAGCGTAAGGGCAAGGGTGGGGGCATGAGGGCCCCACACACTAGGCCGGCGCGCCCAGGAGGGGCCCGCGCGGCCCTAGTGTGTGGCCCTCGGCTGGCCCCCGACGCCCTCCTTCGGACTACTTATCACCCTCGACCTAAAAACGCACGAGAGAAGTCGAAGTCGCCGAAACCCTCCGAGAGCCGCCATCGCGAAACTCCGTCTCGGGAGCCAGAAGTCTCCGTTCGGCACTCCGCCGAGACGGGGAATTGGAGGAGATCTTCACCGCCATCACCGCCAACGCCTCTCCATCGACCAGCCATGTTTCCCCCATCCATGTGTGAGTAATTCCCCGCTGTAGGCTGAAGGGGATGGTAGGGATTGGATGAGATTGGTCATGTAATAGTCATAAGATTGTTAGGGCATAGTGCCTAGTATCCGTAGATGTCACTTTTATGATATTGTTGCAACTTGTTATGCTTAATGCTTGTCACTAGGGCCCGAGTGCCATGATCTCAGACCTGAACATGTTATTGATTCATGAAGATATTCGTTGTTTATGATCTTACCTGCAAGTTGTATACACATGTCGCTGTCCGGAACCAATGGCCCCGAAGTGACAGAAATCGGGACAACCGGAGGGGATGGTAGTGATGTGAGGATCACATGTGTTCACGGAGTGTTAATGCTTTGCTCCGGTACTCTATTAAAAGGAGTACCTTAATTTCCAGTAGTTTCCCTAGAGGCCCGGCTGCCACCGGCTGGTAGGACAAAAGATGTTGTGCAAGTTTCTCATTGCGAGCACGTACGACTAAATATGGAACACATGCCTATTGATTGATTAGTACTTGGATACCGTTTTATTATTATCTGCAAATGCCCTGCTTTGATTGTTATATGAGTTTCTCTTATCCATGCAACGCCCGTTAATCCGTCCCGTGCCTACAGTATTTTAATCCTGCTATTTACTATAATCACTACTGCTGTCTTTATTTCACCGCTGTTATTTCACTATTCCTACTGCTATAAAACTGTTACTACTGAGAAACTCTTGCGAGCAAGTCTGTTTCCAGTGCAGCTGAATTGACAACTCTGTTAAGGCTTACAAGTATTATTTGTCTCCCCTTGTGTCGAATCAATAAATTGGGTAATACTTCCCTCGAAGACTGTTGCGATCCCCTATACTTGTGGGTCATCAGTTGTTGATGATATTAAATCTTTACCATGCTAAGATTAAATTGTATGAGGAGCTACACCTCATTTAAATCATTTTCTTGAATGATAAGTATGAAGAGGTTGACTTTGGTCAACCTAGGTCATATATTATTCATGAGAGAAATTAAATCTTAATAGAATAATGAGAGGAAACTATTTCTCTAAATAAATGAAAATGACACTCAAGATTAATATGAGAGGAAATTATTTTTCTTAAATAAGACCAACACATCCACCAACCCAATAGTAATATGTGATGCTAGTTTAGGTTGTGTAAATCATGTGTGTGCTTAGTCTAGTACATAAGCTTGGTGTGATGATGGTGTACCCCGTATTCGTATTTTAGACGCTAGTACCGAGGAGTATCAAGAGGAGGAGGAGGAGGTCTACTGTCAAGGAGAAGAAGACCACTTTGACCAGTTTCCCAACCAAGGCAAGATAATACTCTTGCAAAGTGCAAGCTCATCATGAGCAAAGCATTACCCATTTACTTTATGTTTATGAGCCTACTTCCCAGTTTTATTTTCAAGCTTTACTTACCGTTGCTTTATCCATGTACTTTTGATTCATGATTCAATGGGGTTAATGTTAGATTAGTACAAGAGTATCAAAGTTAGCCTAGAAGCAAAGCAAAGTACTTAGCACCCCTCATACTTAGATGCTAGTGCTAAATTAAAAATGACTACTCTAGATGGGAACATGTGTGGTGAAATAATGATGATGATGAAAGTTATGAAATGAATTTTGAAGGTGAATATGACCAAGAGAAGATAGTGATTTTTGATCAAAAACTAATATTGGTTTGGATGCGATACCTTTCCAATTATTGAGTACCCCCACAATACCTGATTATGGGTAAGGGCTTAACTAGAAGTTTATGTATCTTAGTATGAGTTCCCTCTGCACACATCATAGGGGTTATGCCGAGGCTGCCTCCGTTGTTGAGAAATGATGTGAATTGAAGTGAATTGTACGGCCAAGCCCTGTGCAGTTCCCAGGTTGACAGTTGGTCTTCACTGGGAGGCCAAGCTCATGGGGAGAGGTGCTCATACTAGGGTTAGTAAATGAAAGGTTATGGTTGATGATCCGCGTACTGTGTTACGATGATTCGGGGAAATCTCGACGGATGAAATCAAATGTTGTGGCACAAGTGTGCAACCTCTGCAGAGTGTAAACCTATTCGAATAGCCGTGTCCACGGTTACGGACGGTTGGAAAGGCCATACAGTTTCCAGTGTTAGAATTTGAACATATGGATGAAATGAATGGTGAATGGTGACTGGTTTATATTGAAACACAACGGAGTTGTGGGAATGACACTAATGTTCCCACTTGAGTTAGTTAGCACATGAATAAGTCTTTAGCAAACTCTGGCAAACTAAAATTGGTTTTATGCAAAGAAACTAGAGCTTAGCACCCCCTTTTCTAAAAATGCTAGCACTTACACTAGTATTAGTTTTGCGAGTACATAAAGTACTCACGGCTGTGTCCCTGGCTATTCAAATGGCCAGACTATGAAGAGGAGCAGCAGTACGAGGAGGACGGTCGCAGGACGTCTACGACAACTAGGAGTCCGCTAACGTCAAGCGTTGGCCGTGGACTATAGAGTCCTTGTATCTTACGCTTCCGCTATGAACTTATGTTTGTTCGTTGATCAGTTCGTTGATCATTAGATCAACTATTTGTGTAATATGGATCATGTGATTCCAATTTGTAAGACTTTATGGTTTGTAATGAATGATGACTATGATACTTAACTATTATGCCTCGCAACAACAATATTCCTGGGATTGCGATGTATGACATAATAGGCATCCGGACTTAAAAATCCGGGTGTTGACACTTGGTATTAGGCCTACACCACAAGTCTAAAGAATGGCGGTGGCGCCGCATCGGTTGTCATTGATGTAGAAGGGGAAGGCCCAACCAATGGTGCCCTTCCATATCGATCGAGGAAGCACGAAACCCCTAGGGCCAATCTCAAGTGTGCTACTTCCGCACTTGTACTGAGCGGGACCTTTAAGGCGATGATGGGGGAGAAGGAGGAAGCACTATGTAAGAGGGATGATAAGAGACACCGGAGGAAAATGCTACATTTGCCACCTCCATTGATCTCACAAAGAGGGCTCTTGAAATCCAAGCCACTGAGACTGTGGCCAAGTTGTTCGCTGTGGAGAACCGGATTATGTTCGAAGAAAGGGCTTGATTAGAGAAGAAGCGAGCCATCATCGGCTAACATATACATGATCTTCCTCACATATATATCTTACGTTTTCTAGTTTGCATGAAATTTCTGCCCTTTTGTACTTTGATTTGGTACTATTGCGTGTAAACTATGTGATTCCCTAATTAGTGGTAATATATCAGCAATTTTGTGACCTCTTTCATTCTTTCATTCATATGCTGGCTAATTGAGTCGAAATAGGGAAAACAGATTTGGCGCAGCCACAGAGACCAAATGCGTCGGGCCGCTAAGGCTATCCCTGACCCAAGTAAACAAAGTTGGTTGGACGACCGTTTTTGTGTTCACGGCCCGACACAAATAGACCAAAACAGACACTTTTGGTGTACAAATGGGTCGGGCCGTTGGAGACCTCCGCAGAGAGAAATGTGTTTGTTTTCTCACTTGTCTGCATGGATCGGAGTGCACCCAATCCCCATTTTTTTTACAGCAACTGCTCGCCCCATATCTCTTCGCTCGGGATCTCCTCGGTGAAGAAGAGCTCCCTCTCCTCCTCCTCGTCCATCTTCACGTCCACGGGCGGGGCATCGATGTAGTCTTATTTGTCGTCGCCGAGGAACCGACATGGCGCTGCGGATCCCACTCCATGTTAATGTAGGTATTCCACATCAACGAGTCGAGGTTGTCGACAACATCCACAAGCAGATCAAGAGGCAGGAGGGTCGGACGACGCATGATCTCCACGTGTAGCTCTCGTCCCTGCGGCGGCACTAGCACCAGCTGCGTGTTTAGTTGCCAGCCACCGAGAAGGTAGAGTCGTCCCACCCGGTAGACGTGTTGTTCGGGAAGTTCCGACGCCACGCGGGTGTCTTTTTCCTTGTGTCGCGATCCGACCTTGATGTCGTTCTTTGTCTTCTTCCATGACCAGCCCTTGACCATAGTCCTCCCAGTGTGAGCGTTGTCAGTGCTTTGGAGATAAGAGGAGGCCGGGAAAGGCAATGGTGTGAAGAGGCATGCGCAGATGCTTTCCTTTGAAAGACGTGGATGCGGCCACCATCAATATCAGCGTAGAAGACCAACGATTGTTGCGAACCCTACGAAAGGTGAACCTGAAGCCAATGATGATGACGAACAAGGGCTAGTGCGTAGAAGGTGTAACAATTGCTCGATTGTTGTCAGCTTAGGACCAAATAGGGAGAACAAACACGCGGTCGTGAAATACGTTATGGTGAACATGTTGGTCCGTTTGCGTCCGACCGCTAAAGATTGCAAGAGTTACCAAACACAAAATGTGATGTCAGCATGATGTAATCAACAACACAGCAGCAGTGTAGAGAAGAGATTAATCATGGAGCCTTGAACAAACAATAATTTCCTGGGCTTTACACAAGAGATGTAAATCCAAAGAAAAACAAATCAGGGAAACCTAAACAAGAGGGTGACTAGATCCTTTCTAATCATCTGCTACTCCACTACTGTTGACTACGTATAGCATTCCTTCGTTCCGCTTTCCTGAACGCCTAGTGGACTAGTGGTTGCCCAGGAACAGTTAAAAAATGAAAAGGACAATAAATGGCTAACTAATTAAGGTGTCATCAGTATATTGGGGCCCACCACGCCGGGTTGCCCCTTCCCAAAAATGTCGAAGAAAAAAAAAGAAACTTTGGCGTCTTCGACGGCGGCCTATAGATCCGGCAGGTTGCTGAGGAGCTCGGCGAAGGTTCTGGGCGAAGGCACGGTGGGCGTGGCGAGGAGGTTCCGGGGGCTGGGGACGAAGGGGTCGGAGTAGTAGGATGCCGGGGGGCGTGCGGAGCCGCCGGCGCCGCCGCTGCCGGAGGAGGCGGCGCCGGTGGACGCGGTCCGGAGGATGGGGCTGAGCTCGTTGAGCCAGCTGAGGCAGCTCGCGTCGAAGGGGAGCGGAGAGAACTGGCCCGAGGCGGCGGCGGGCGGCAGCGAGGACGCCAGGGGGGAGAGGATCCCGGGCCGCGCCGAGCTGACGACCGCCGCGAGGCCGCCGTCGTCGAAGCGGTAGTCGGAGAAGTCCATGAACTGCGCCGGCGGCGCCGGCGCGGGGGAGGGCCGCACGGACCGCTCGATGGTGGCCAGCCTCGCGGCCGGGGACATCGCGGCGGACGGCGAGAGGAGGAGCTCGGGCGGCAGGTACATGGGCTGGTCATCCTCGTCCATGTGGCTGTCGTGGGTCTGGGCGTTGGAGGAGGAGGGGAGAGCGCCGGAGAAGGAGCCGGGGCCGGTGAGGCGCTGCACGAGCGCCATGAACTCGCTGGGCTTGGTGTGGATGATCTTGGGCGACGCGTCGTAGATGATCACCGGCTCCCGCGGCGGCTGCTGCCCTTGCTGCTTCTCCTCCCGGCGACCGTGCCCCTGCGCCTGAGCGGGCACCCCGGAAGACGGTTTCTTGATGGCGTGCGACTCGGGGCGCACGTTGAGGCGGGGCGGGCGCGGGCCCTGGAGCTGGAGCTGGCGGCGCGGCGTGGTGGGCGTGCCCGCGGGGGAGGAGGATGGCGGGTCCATCCGCGGGCGGGCCGTGAGCCTGGCCCGAGCGTGCTCCGAGGGCAGCGGCGGCGACGGGCCACCGGCGACGGCGCGGGATAAGAGGCGGAGGAGCGGGGGAAGGGTGCGGTGACCGTGATGGGAATGGGGGTGGGGATGGTTCAACATGTGAGTGTGTGGGTGGTGTGAGCTCGGCTTCGGCAGGGGAGTGGAAAGTCAATCAAGCTTGTGGCGGTGTGCTGTAATCGGAGGTGGAATTTCCACGGGCGGTCGGGTGGAGGGTTTGTAGGCAAGGGCAAGGCCTTCTGTGTCGGGACTGGTTCTTTGCGCAGGACGGCAGCAGCGGCAGTGGACTCGGCCTCGCCCCCGCCCGCCGCTCCGCGTCGCCGGCGATTGTTTTTTCGCTGACGGCGACGTTGCCGGAGCTCGGGAGAGCGAAATGCGCCCTCGGTTGAACGGGTCCGTCGGTGGCCGTGCACAACAAAAAGTACGGCACGGTTTTCTTTGGCTTCGCAGTACAGGCAGGCTACCGTACATGCTCTTTTGAATAGGAAATTTTGTCGCTCCGATGTCGCCGGAAAAGGTTTCGCTTGTCCGAGCACTAGCCGTACCGACGTGAGCATCGTCGGTGTATCACAGCTGGTCCGGCGAAATGTTTATCCACTACTCATTCTCTTCTTTCAATCAACCACAGCAACGCCGCGTGGTACGTGTGCGTAGCCCCTGCCGCAGAAATCGAACATCTGGAGGCCACCCCGACGCGACGGCCCGACCTGCTGCCCATGAGCAACTATTCATGCGATGCCGATGCAGCGGGACCACCTTTGCACTGAGACTCAGCAAAAGTTCATTTATGTATCGAAGACCCATCCTATGCGATTCTGTCTGTTTGGTGGGTCGACCCGCCGGCAGAATTCGGGTGGCAGTCTAGCATCCCAAACCATCGTCGACACCGGCGTGATCCATCTTATTCATGCTAGTCATTTTAGCTAGACATACCAAGTTTGCCAATTCTTTCACATTTAGCAACACAAAAATATAAATTGGCAACTAAATAAAGTACTAGAAAATATGTGCCATTGACATTCATGCATCGCCAACAAATGGCAAGTTCCTTCCACATGTAGTATAAAATGAGACAATATCATGCAATACGTCCAAAAAATGTGAACAGTCATTTTGGCTCCTGGGCACCATTGCTTTCATTATATTAAAAAATTTGAAGACTATATTTGTATGTTTCAAAAAATTATGTACGGAGTAATAAAATTCTAAAAGGAGCTGATGATGTATCCCACTAATGTATAAATCTCAATTACAAATGTTTTTATTTTCTGAGCTACACAAAAATGACAAAATCTGATTTCTTTTTGGAGATTTGAATCACTATATTCAGTTCCACATATTTGTTGTTTTTGTGTAGCCCAAAATACATATTACTTCCAGTTAAAAGTTTACACGCTAGTGGGATATAATACGGGCTACGTCACAATTTATTTTTAGAATTTTCTGAAACTAGAAATATGATTTTTAATTATTTTTTCCAAAAGAGATCACTGGTGCCCGTGTGCACCAAATCTCTGTCCCAAAAATTGGCTATATTTCCCAATAAAATGGCAAGTTCCTCCCGTGTTGCAATCATCTATGCCATTGCCCTTGAAACATCTCGAGCTCAGATTTTTTTTTTTTGCTTCTTCTTGATCCAAGACCTTCGTTTGGGATCGGAGATGGTCTCCATGTCAGTCAGCATGATCTGGTTCTCCTCGACCATGACCTTGGCTTCAGCATCTA